>OX494436.1:11637748-13082165 GCA_950381575.1 Plusia festucae | reverse complement strand
TGCCTATCTGACCTCCACAACCTATTGCTAGGTAATACAGTATTCCATAGTAAGACTGGTTGTCAGAATTGTAATGACTTAACGACTATCAAAGGTCACTGTATGACAGTCGGGACCAACGGCTTAACGTGCTTTCCGAGGCACGGAGGGGTTTACAAATGGTCACCCATCCACGGACCAACCGCGGCGAGCGCGGCTTAACCTTTATTATCGGTCAAACCGTACGGCTTAGACTTAGCCACGAGCACTACCCAAAAAAAAATGATGTTTCCCCGTAACTGAGCAAGCGTGGTGATCTTGAAGCGGCGGTAGCGTAACCGCTAGGGCGTTGGACTTGCGATCATTCATTGCACTTTACCCGATATGTTCAAATGATAGGAAGCTATTTTGGAAAATTACAATCTAATAAATAAAATTCTCGTGTCGCAAATTCGCAAACTCCTCCGAAACGGCTGGATCAATTTGTATGAAATTTTGTGTGTATAACGGGTAGGTCTGAGAATCGGCCAACATTCACTTTTCATACCCCTAACGGCAGAACAACGTTTGCTTGGTCAGCTAGTTATTAATACATTTTTATACATCAACGCTAGATCATCTGAAAAACCTCAAATCAAGAGCTGTGATTTATCGGTATACCAAGTCTATTCAATACCAGACCTTGCAATGACAATTGATCAATTTGAAAAACATTCCTCACAGAACAGGATGTTAGTCTAATTAATCTTCTCCTTTATGTCTGCTGAAGTGTCAAGGTCATGCCCTAAAAACTATACTAACAGTGCGAAAATGTGTTCATAAATTATGAGTACAATGATTCCTTAAAATATTGCCTTTTTAAAGTTAATTGTCTTAACTTTAAAAAGGACAGACGGCTCAATAATGTAAAAAATACAAATCAATTTTGGATGTTCCGATGCTATTTTATACCGATTAGAAAAGAAAGCAAAGAAAAATAAAAGTCAGTTTGAACGGGCTATTGACTTAAAACAAAACTAACAGGCTAATTTCTGGAACAACTAGACCAATTGAAAAAAAATCTGTAGAATACTGCTTACATCCAAATTTCACCCTTTTCAAACCCTCTTTTCATTCACCAGGTATTTTGCTCCGAGCTCCCCATATTCATACGGGAACACCATTCAGGGATGTATCGAGCTGACGTGTACTTCCTATCGAAGACGTTAGCAGAAGCACCGGTGTTCGCGACAATACCACTGGTCTTCACAACGATAGCATACTACATGATCGGCCTCAACCCTGATCCAAAGAGGTTCTTTATAGCTTCGGGATTGGCTGCCTTGATCACGAATGTTGCTACTTCGTTTGGTGAGTAGAATGTTCTTTATTCCTTTCTTTTAATGGCTCCAATTAAAGTGCGGGACGATGATGATAGAATGTAAATTATTGGAGTTTTGATTATGGCTACAACAGAGTGATCAATTAAGGTCGTTTTGATAAAGATGCAGATTTGATAAACCACAATTCTTTTGGAAGATTCGTATGAAAAATAAACATACCTACTGTTAAAAGAAAAATATTGAATTTTTAAACTTCACACTATATTATAATTAGATTACATTTTTAAACCGTGTACAATACACATGCCATTCTACAATTCAAAACGTACTACAACAAGAGACGCTCGCCGCGCCATCTCTCTTCCCCGAACAGTGTTGTTCATACATCCAGTGGTAGTGACGCGGCGAAGCCATCAAAACCAATTTTCTAATCTAGATATCAAATAATTATATCTACACACTATATACTATGTTACGTCACCATATTTTTAAATAGCCTTTGATTGTTCCACGGCTGGGCAAAAGTCTCCCTTATTTGCTTTTAAATGAATAATAACTGAGTTAACACAATTGCAGTGTTGCTTAATTAAGAAAAATGTGCTTTGCATAAACAAGCTGCTTTCGTTTCTTTAATTAACTAGTAGATTTATTAGTAATTTGAATAATTTTGAAATAGGTAATCCTATTAAAATTCACTTGACTGTTACAAATTTCTCAGTTACCTACTGCCCTATCTTTGATAACCTATATTTGCCATTCATATTTTTTATAAGAACTAACGAAAAAAATTATTAATTTGCATGTGAATCATGGTAGTACAACAAAAAAGTAGTCCTATTATAGTCTACCCGAGGTCATTAGGAACAAAATTATTGCTAGACGCTACTGAATAAATATTGTGCAATCTAATTCTTATGTTTTCATTCTATAAACTTGTATTTTTAATTGAGTAAAAATAAACTAGGTAACCAGAATCTCTAATGAACGAAGAAGCCACGAACATTTACACACAAATTAGACTTATTAGGAAATAGTAAATTATTTTTCGTAATTAATGTTATTTTAAGCAAGAACTTTGGATAAATACTCAACTTATTTAGGAAGATATCTAGGTATTAGATTGTAATAATATTTGTTTTAAATAATAAGTTATTGATTCTTAGGGATACTGTATTACTCAGAAACATTGATTGTGGCACGGAATGTTGGAGGACAGATGTGCAGTTTTGTAAAATACAGTTAAATTTGGTAAGATTAAACGACCCCAAAATAGCTTAAGAAAAGACTTGGCATAAGAAGGAAATCAAGTTCTGCTTTTCAGCCATTTGAGACTATATTTTGCCATTTAAGGAACTTTTATTAGTGTGGATTAGAGCTTTCTGGGACGGATATCACAATACCAATATATTTTCATCTGCCTAAATATTACATTTCTCTCTTACGTTCTTTGTTACGGTGAAATCTATCCCGATTTGTACCGTTTTCATCTGAAATCTGAGCCATCACACATTATATAAGCTGTACAACATAGTACGACGTATCTAATAGTTTTCTCGCGTATTTTCGCGGTCGATATGAAATGAAACGGGATACAAATTTCTCTGAACCGCAGCGTCTCATGTATCGTAATCCAATACTGTTCACGGAACTGTTGGTGGTTTTCTACAATGTTTACATACACTGGAGTCTAGATGACAGCTAGGATGTGGATGGTAGTCTATTTTAATACCGCTTCTGCCTATTCTTCCAAGAAAAATATCAACGGATATCATCTGCCAAGTCTTTTCCCAAGCTATGTTGGGGTCGGTTGCCAGATCTTAATACCGTACTTTACTTGGAGTGACTGCCCAGCTGACCTCCAAAAGCCATTGTAGTTAAACAGTATCTGACATAGACTGGTTGTCAGAATAATACTGACTAACGACTGTCAAAGATCACTGTACGACTGTCGGGACCAACGGCAAAGCACGTTATGCTTTCCGAGGGAGGAATGTTGGTATGTTTACGAATGGTCACATATTCAGGGAACAACCGCGGAGAGCGTTGCTTAATCTTGTATTACACTTAGCCACGAGCCCCGGAAATCGGAAACGGATATATCGATAGATATTCGAGATTTGTTATTTTGGTAATCCTTATTTCAAAAATGATAAGTTAACTTATCGCTCCCGATCTTCATATAACTTTTGATATTTGTTTATGAGGTCTATCGCAATTAGCCTAAGCGCAGGCTTTGACTGTTTTACTGGACTTTATTTTTTGCCATTGGACCCAGCATTTGTCATTGGACCGCTTTCGTCCTTTAAGCAAATCACTAACTTTTTTAACTTCTAGGATATCTGAATGTTGACGTATGGTTTTTCATCTTTCTCAATTTTAACATAATATCTACACAATAATATAATATATTTGATTTTCTTTTGTTCAGGTTACCTGATATCATGTGCCAGCAGTAGCGTTAGTATGGCAGCGTCAGTCGGCCCGCCTATTATCATCCCCTTCATGCTGTTTGGAGGATTCTTCCTTAATACTGGGTAAGTGATCTTCGGTGAAAACATTGGTCGACTTTGAGCTGTCTCCAAAGATCTTTTTCTTACGTAAGACAGTAACTCTTATTTAGATACAAAGGTTATTTTTAGGTACAAGGATGATCATTGAGTCGTGTTACGTTGATTACTAGTTAGAGCTTTTCATATTTATTTTTATATTTAAAGCACGCGTGTTTTGACTGATCGGTTAATGGCCTACAGTGCCAGTTATTTTTTGTCGGGATACACGGAACTAAAAAAACAAAAGATCAATGTCAACTTTTCCTAATTCTAATGCACATTCGTAGTAAAACCAGTTTCTCCATCGACGTCGATCTTTAATCCATTGCGACTTGCCCGTTTGCGCCAGTGAGTAACTAGTTATAACTGGTTACCAGTTGGGCTAACGTGGTGATAATTTTTATATTAGCATAGTTGATGCCGTTGATGGCGATGAAGTAAAAAAAAAAGAAGAAGAATGTTGTGTTAAAACTAGGTGTTATGAAATCTCCCGAGTGTTTGGTTATTTTCCGATTAAATTTACCTATTTTGCAGCACCTTGAAAGAAATTTGATAAAATTATTATAAATAGCTCAGGAATAGGAATGCAGTAAATGTAATTAGAATTAAATAGTACTACTAATATTTACTAGTACAGTAAAGCGATCTGACGACTGTTGTATTATTATTTATGTATCTTTTAAAGTTCAAATGATTTTCGTCTTTTGTTTTTGTATAATATTAGGTTATGCTAAGAATTTCGTATAAAAAACACACACAGGTTTCAGCTGTTTCTCACTCAGGGGTATAAATATACCGGAAAAGGTACATAAAACGTATATAAAAAAAAAATTGAGTGGAACTAATCGTCTAGACTTAACATTCTCAAAGGTCCATCCCAAATAAATATGGCCTCGATTTGTGAAGTCTCATATGTTCCATTTTTTTCTTAACAGATCTGTGCCTCCGTACCTCGGCTGGATATCGTACCTGTCGTGGTTCCACTACGGCAACGAGGCGCTGCTGGTCAACCAGTGGTCTGGCGTGGAGACCATCGCCTGCACGCGAGAGAACTTCACCTGCCCCGCCTCGGGGCAAGTGGTCCTCGATACTCTTAGCTTCTCTGAGGTAAAGCTTTTTCCATGATATAATGCTTTTTAAGGAGTTGAAGATGTCCCGTATTATCTTAAATTAATGACGATATATTTATTGTTTCTTAAAATAAATTACTTAGCAGTAATCCTACTGCACATCATCCGACATGGGCTATGGATGATGAAGATGGATGTACCGAAAAATGATTAGTAGGAGCTGTTTATCAAAGCCCATTCATCTAAATCAAAATGTTTTTAATTCTAGTAAACCTTAAACAGGTCCTTTAGTAACATTTAACTTAAAAACTAAATGACTCAAGATGACTTGGAAGATGACCCCTACATTAGTTTGGAGAAGGATACATATGCTTATAGAAAAAAAAAAACCTTCTTACCGGCCGGCAAAACACTATTTACTTGGTTTTTTGGGGCCTTCTTCACTAAGTTCAAGCAGTTAACGTGATATTGCGTGTAGAGTTAAGAGAGGCTTTTATCTCTTTCGACTTACTATAGTTTTTAATAAAAAGACCCGGAGTCTTGAACTATAATCTGCATTATGCCACGTTATGTTTTGTTTGGACTTCGAGAATAACCCCGTGACTTTTATTTTGTTTGTAGGACGACTTCACGATGGACGTAGTGAACATGGTGCTTCTCTTCATCGGCTTCCGATTCCTCGCGTACCTCGCCCTACTGTTCCGAGCTCGCAGGGCGAAGTGATGACCAAATACCTCAGATCCTGTACCTTGGCCATAGAAAAATATAGGTCCTAGTTAGTTATGACGATTTTTATACTTCGCGTATAGCAGACAATCGAATTAATACTCTACATGTTATATAATAAATTATAGAATTGCAACGAGACGAATGTATAATCATGGACCAATGTGTATGCCTTTTCAAGGCTTACGAACATGGTATAAAACATAATTATTGAAAAGTATGCGACCAATGAAAATATGTTTTAAAAATTGGCCTGTATACTCTAAACATTTTTTTAAAAGGGATTACTAATCTGTTGATTGATTGTTGATACGTCATTGTCAAATAAGTATTTACATTAGTAAGTATAGGTTTAACTAATAATTATATTGTAAGCAAATAAATGTACCTATGTGAAATAATGACCAATCCTGATTTTTTAAAACTAACTACAGCTACCTCAATAACATTCAACGCACATTTATTTACGCTACCCCATTACTTATTCAATTCAGAACACATAAAGACTCATTAACTCAACTTTGATTATGTATAAGTATCAGCATTTTTCTCCACAAGCCGTGCATGTTTCTTGATTTATAAATTGAATTACTGTCAGTACTTATTCACACTTTTCACCGCTTATAATAACAATGTTCTATGGATATGAGTAATTAAATGAATTAAGAAAATTAAAATAATTTCGAATAATAATTAAGAACTCGTTAGAATTTATTTGCATTTAAAATATAGACTTCTTCATTCAGACATAACATGAAATAATTAATTATTTAATTTAGTGAATATAAATACCAGTTTTGTTGGAAATATTTGAGTCAGCTTTTAACGTAGGACCATTTCACCGATATCACGTCTAAGTGCCTATATCATATACTGGTTAAGGAATGCTAATGGTTAAGTCTTTAAAACACTTTATGCATACGGCAGTAATTATGTAAATCCAAGTCGTTCGTACGTTTTTTTACAAATGTAACTTTAATGTTAAGTTTATAAAATAAAATGTATCAAAACAGATTCTTATACTTTTATTTTAAAATCGTGTTCGTTTTCGGGCAAAATAAGCCTCTGCTGTTCAACATTATCCTCTTTTCATGAACCTTCTAACTCATAAATTACTAAACTATAATAAACGACGAATAAAATTCAAAAGTCGAAATCACCGAGCAAGAAACCAAAATATATCCTCTAATACCAGACAAATCTTAAGCTCGCATCGCATTACGTAGACGGTAGAAGGATTACTTAAAATGTATTTAAGGCATGGGTATAACTATTCTGAGCTAAGTCTAAAACAGTCTAAAATATTCCAACATGGCTACCTACACTTAAAAAACTCAACCTACTTCGTATTGCACAACATTTTGAGCTACTTACGTCACGGCAGAGTCGTATTTGTTTTTAATTTATGAACCTTGTACCTGAAAGCGGTCGAAGCCATTATAATATATAGAGTCTTATTGCTCTGCAGAGGAAGTGGAGAATTGTCGTCAATTCAACAGATCTATTTGGGTGTGATTTAAAACTATATTTTCGTTCCCATCCTACATAACAATAACTACATACAAGACGTGTTATATCGTTAGAGTTGGTGACTAAAGAATAACGACGATAGCCTAGAATCCAGATGGGTTTGTGGAGAATATTCTGACAACATTGTGTCTCAAAACAGTACTTACAAGGCTACAAACTGTTTAACTGTGAGATCAATAAACTTTTTTTATGAATACTTTCAAGGATTCGTCATAGTCCTTTATTTATACAAGTAAAGCGAAGCAGCAGCTTTATGCGCCTGGATTTTAAATATAAACTTTTAGAAGAATCAGCTCTTGCCCGGGGGAAAACATGGTCTATCAGAAATGACGTGTGTATAGTAACTTAGGTACGGATACTGATATAAAGTCAAAATTAATCCTAAACACGCAAGACTTATCAGGACGCTTTTGTAGTATACCGATAAGTTAACAACTGGCTATACAAGATTAATTTAAAAGGAGTGCGTATATTCAAAGAGTGCATGGGTGCAAAGAGAACGGGTGCATAAAACTGAACAACTTTCCCCAAGGAATCTCTCAAAGGTCGAAATCTTAAAATGGAAAATGAACTTTTCATACTAAGTGACAGGTCACGTGACTTATGTTTGTATTATACACATAACAATTTGTAGGTCACTTTGTGGTAATTAAGTTTGAATAGATGCTGTGTTCCTAGTGCTATATAATGCATTATGCAATAATTGGAAATTCTTTGATGATAGACACCCACGATGATAAGATACACCGGCCAGTCGAAGCACCTTCTTTCTTGGTACAATAAGAGTGGTCCATTGTCATCATTTTTGATAAAGTCGTCATTCAACGGATGCAGTTGTTGACCTTTCCACCTATTGGGTGTATATTGTACTATTATTCTTTAATTATCTTACGGTTTTGTAAACGTGAAAGCCAATTACGACGGCTAGTCGCAAAATGAGCATTCCAGACTTGCAATTTTTTTAGCATATTGTTACCAAATTTTTTGATCGATGTGCTTACAAACTATTCAAGAATTATTGTCAATACACACACACGGTATAGATTACCAATATTATATAGAGGAAAGATTTGATTGTTTGTTTGAATTGAATAGGCTCCGAATCTAAGGAACCGATTCGAAAAATACTTTCACTGTTGGGAAGCTACACTAACCCCGGTTGACAAAGGCTAGTGTTTTTTATGTAACCTAATTATTGTCCCACTGCTGGGCAAAGATCTCCTCCGTTTGGCTCCAGATTTTTCGGTCTTGAGCTAATTGACGCAAATCACTTAAGAAGCGATCGATGACATAGGCTACGTTATATAAAAAAAAATGAAAGCGGGCGGAGCTGCGGGAAGCAGCTAATTAGTTATAATTTAAACAATAACAATTATCGAAAAAAGTAAAGCTTCGAAACCAATTATTTATCTAAAGTTCTAACCAAAAGGGAGGTAATTTTTTCGATCGGATATCCGGCCCGTTCACACTCGTGGCCAAAGCCGGGGCTCTACCGAATAGGATAGAGTTCAGATGTTCCACATTCGGAAGTGCGTTGGTACACTCTACACACGCGTAACGCCACAGTCTAGAAATTACAGTTGGCCTATTGGTTGATTTACAACATTGGTTTTAAAGTTAGTTTCGGACAAAATAAATGATTGGAATTCGATTTAGAAAAATATTGTGATGAACCTGTCGACGAGCTATTCTTGTTGTAATATAATACCAGCCTTACATGTATAGGCGGGTGGGGGGCATAAGCCTCTCCTCATGAATCCAGAGAAGTCATGTCATTCAGAGAAGAAACGAGCATTTTAGATCCCAATTTCCACATTTTTTTTCTTCACGGATAGACAAATAATAAAAAAAAAGAGTGTGTGTACACGCATTAGAAGTTATACTTCTTGGGCGTATGGAAAAAAAATAACTAAAATGCAGTAGTGATTATCGATAAATATTAAAATTGATAAAAAAGATTTTATTTAAATAAAAACACCAAAATAATATTTATTTATTCACACTGTTTAATTGTACTGTTACGAAACACGTGCTCTAAATATAAAAATACTAGAATATACAACTTGAACATAGTTATCGATTTTCATGCCACCTAGAACTCACTTCACGATGTAGAATTTAGGTGTCGGTGTGCGCGCGCATCGTAAAAATTCACTCTCATCAGTTTTCTCCATCGCGCCAAAAGAAGTATAACTTCAAAAGTACGTATATTGGTAACACATACACTTTCAAAAAGTCACATCGTTACAACTTACCTGCATTGGGTGCAAACCCTCAACCTTGGGCGCATAAATTCGTTCATTGAACCGCCACGAGTATTTATTAAGGCTCAATGAACTGCGCCCAAATATTTTTAATTAAAAGTAAATTGCAAGAAGTATTTTAATAAATAATACACATACCATAATTATTTTTTTAAAGCAAAATGAATAAACGGATAAATTGTACGATTTATGTTACCTACCCGTCGTCAGAAACTAAAATCCTGACCGTATTTTGGTTAAATCGATGGCACGCAAAGATAATACAGCAACATCTTTTTTTTTGTCGATGTGAAATTCTAATGACTTCGACCCACGCTGAGGGCACAGCGTGGGTATATGTAGGACTTGCACCGACCAAAAACACCCCGGTCCCGTCCTCACCCTCGTCGGAGCCGCGGGATTGCTTACTCTATTATTGTTTATTATTGTATGTATGTATTATTATTTTTAAGTATTTATACACATTATCGCATGTGTTAGCGAATATTTGTAATTAAATACAAATTGTAGAAGGAAAAACTTAAACCTCAGGCAGGACTCGAACCTGCGACCACTGGCGCGTCAAGCCAGTGGTCGCAGGTTCGAGTCCTGCCTGAGGTTTAAGTTTTTCCTTCTACAATTTGTATGTATTATGTTTTTTTTTTTAAATCACGGGCTATCCTCATTAATGAAAATACCCGGTCCTTTGAAAGGCTTGCATGGGGACACAGGTCCAACACGCAGAGGCCTTGTTGAGAACTTTACTCTAAAATGGGATGGAGCACCTACCAGGGGCCACGCATTCCTGCTCTATGCTGCTCTGCTTATTATGTTTATTATTACTCTATTATTATTGCTTGCTTACTCATTACGCCGCACCGGCAAATATACAGCAATAACCAGAAACTTAGATGAAAATAAATGTCTTAAACTGGACGGAAAAATTTACTCTTCTATTATCTGTATCCGTCTACTAACGTCTCTCTATAGACCATCTGGTTATCTATTCGAAGGCCATCGCTCAGCCTTCCGCCTCGCAATAACCGCTTTAGACCAGACTCTAAACTGCGTTTATACCTATTATATATCATCGTTGTCTGCAAGCAATAATGTTGGATGTTATTAGTTTTTAGAAACCAGCATAATTACGTATCCATATTCTTGTTTTATAATTATATCAGTGTTTTTCTTTTATAAAAAATTTGGTACGTTTTTAATTGCCTTTGAAATTAAAATCCTAAAATGATGAGTTAGTTGATGATTTTAACAGCATTCGGTACAGACGGAATAAAAACTAGAAGAAAAAAAATCTGATAGATTCAATTTTATTGCTTCGGCAACTCTAGTATGTGATAGTTATAACTAAGTGGAATCACTGATAAAAGGTTATTAACCTTATGAATCATTCTAATTAATTCAAGATGAATTAAGATAATATCTCTGCTATCTTATCAGATAAAAATTAATCTAATCTTTATACATAAATGTATACAGTAGCAGTGAGTAGAGTTAGAATGATCAATTTAGATCTTGATAGGATAAAAAAAACATTTAACTATGTCTTTATCAACAAAATCTACCAATATGTCATTTTTTATTACGCATTAACGCGTGCGGACCGAATATTACTAATAAATTACAAAATCTATTAAGATTTATGATATGAATCGTCTTTGGAGCCCCGCATTTTTTATTTATAATATTACACTTCCCAGATTACTTTATTTCAAACAATATTTATAATTATAATGTATGCACTTTAGAATTACTGCATCTATTGAATAAGGTTTACCTGTAATGATAGATGTAAGGTGTATAATAAAAAAAATATTCCCTGTTATAAAAAGTAATCCAAGCACATTTCATGTACCCCGGCTTTTAAAATTTTAGTCTGCGGTCAGTGCTCAGTGACCCGGCCACAGGGCGGTGTCGCATGTCGAGATACGTTACATGAAAACCGAAGCCGTTCAAACTAGCTGTCACATCGTTTTCCGTCTGCACCAATAGGAAAGCGCCATGCTTAAACATATTGTACGTAGGAACTAGCAATATGATATAGGTATACGTAGAGTATTAGCCTAGAGAAAGTTCACGCTACAGACAAGGTCTATCCAATTTGTTGATTATGGGGCTGGCCGAATACTCGTGTAAGCTAACTACAACTTTTGACTTGATCATTTTATAGGACACGTGCTCGTGAAACTATTCAAATATTACTTGTTGAACAGCATGCTTGCAAATAGTAAAACAATTGCATGTTATTTATATAACCAAAAATATTTCGTGTTTGTTTTTAGGGTTCCCTACCTCAAAAGAAAAAAACATAACTGTCTGTCAAGACCCTTTTTCTCAGGAACGCGCGCTTAGTTTTTTTATGAGGTTGTTCTTTGGGCGTTTGGGCAAAGATCTCCCACAAATTCCTTCATTTTGATTTTTGCAATTTTTTTTATGGATGCTATCTAATCAATCAAAATCAAAATAATGTAAAATCAACGTAATGTATTTTACAAAGAGGAAGAAGGTGCCTGCGGTCCCAACAATATTCTATTTTCGCTTCAGTCAACTTAATAGGTAGGTATCTCTTAATATAGAATCAAAAGTCAAGGATCACATTTGTTTCCAAAGTTATAAAATATTGATAATCCAAGTTATGAATGCAAAAGACTATGCGATGGATCTAACATTTAATTTAAATGTTATGTTTGATTTTAAAACATCTGCTGCAGTCTTAGTACCCAAATATGTTTTACAAATGCATTTTTTTTTTGGAAACTCGTTCGCATGTTCTTTTTATGAGGAAATTGTGACAGAAACAACTAATCTTGCCGTAGTTTAAATTGGAGAGAGAGTATAACTTGTAATTAAGTAATTAGGTAGGTACTATTACATTGGACCAGCTTTACTATTAAGGCTTGTTATCCACAGTGTTTATTATAAAATGTTTCTTATCTTGTGCCAAAAACAAAAAAGTCTTGTCTTGAAAAATTTGTCTTCGTGCGAAAAAAACACCGATTTCATATTTGACTGAAAGTGTAATTTTGTAATGTTTTGTACATGGCACGTCACAATGGGTGGAATGGACCTTTGATGATCGATGACCTAAAAATAGATACTTTAAAGATGAAAATTCAATCCAAAAATTAGGGTCAACATCTTGTACTGAAAAGGGATTATAATAAAGTAATAATTTAATGTATTTGTTTACAGATCACGAGATTAAACCAAAAACTGACCTAAACCGGTTCGAACCTACGTCGTGTTTGGGCATTGACCATTTAATTAAAACATGGAAAACTGAGTTCGCGGAAAATAAATAAAGTTAAAAAAAAAAAGATTTTGTGCCAGTAAGAGTATGTAGACCGCTGATTTTCGTTTACGTAATTGGTTTCTGGAAATAGATAGATTTTTACCATGAATCCAAAGCATACCGACTTTATTTTGATTGTAATAAAATAAAGGCATCAGTTTTTTTTTAAACGAAGCCAAATAACAATAAATTGTAGGTAACCTATTATTACATATTTACAAAAATGATATAAAGTAAAATATAAGAAACAATTACGACAAATACATAATTGATAACAATATGCCACAAACTCAGCCTCAAGATGAAGCCTACCCTTTTTAATCAGCTACAAATACGTTATCGCGTGTATGCACTCGGGGCCTACATCGGCCCCCTTTTTTTTGTTTAATGTGTATGTCACTCACTCCTACTCTTAACTAATCGTGCGTCTCGCTCTAACGCAACTGGTAATGTCAAACTAACAACGTTACACTCGTAGATAGACGCGCGATGTTCCGCCGCCAAAACTCCGTAGCAATCGGTAAAATGAACGCGCCGACTATACCCACGAGACCGCTCCAATTCCAAATTTAAAAATAATTCCGAACATTTTTTTTTATTTATAGTTTTATCATAGTGCAATAGAAATGAGTGCCAGTCCAAAGAAAAATGGAGAACGATTTAAATTCACTGAATTACCGAGTGGAGAGGATTTATATGTAAGGAAATGTGTTACCATAAATTACCATATTATAATTTTTAAGTAATTTTCATGAAAGTGACAGTGAATCGACAGTGATTAATTGTATTTAAGCTATCGCGTAAATTGAAGTTTATTACGGTTTTGCGTAATAACTAATTCCATTGTGATTGACTTGGTATAAACAAAAGACGGAAAATTACAGGGTCATGTTAATCGACGTTATCATAAAAAATCGTACTTAGAAACTAATTTATACCTTAAAATAGTGTCAGCTTGAATTATATTAATAATAAGAATAATTAAAGTGTTCCTAAAAGTTATAAAATTAATAGCTAGGCAGTGGGAGTCAGAGCTTTTGAAAATTTTTCCCGACTACATAATCGTCTTGAATTTAAGCTCTTTTGAAAGAAGTTTTCCCCAAGCCATATTAACATGTATTGCATAATTTAGTGCGCAGGTTGTAGATTAAACTATTGTAATGTAAATAAAAAAAAGTTAATAAGGAGTAATCTACACGAATAAACAAAGGAAAGATTTGTATGCTTGTAACAATAATTAAACTCAAAAACTGATAGTGATTTCAAAAAATATTTCAACATTAGAATGCTAATGCTATCCCTGAGTACCTGCGGAATTTTTGACTAGAAAATTAAGGATGGCTCCGCCCACGAGGCAGAGCCAGGGCAATAGCTAGTTTTTCAACCGACAACGAGGAGGTTATCAAAACGACTGTATTTTTTTGTAAGTCAATTTTTAGATTAAGAGAACTAAAATATCAAAACGCTAGCTAATCTGAATACGGTACTGGCACACGTTATTTACATGCTTCTTTTTACATAATGTCATGTTGATATAATAATTTGCATTTCTTTAGTGTTTTCAAATTGTATTTGCTTTAATATATTATGTTATTAAAATAAAAATGTACCTATAAAATATTTATTTAAAATCTATATTACCAACATTTAATTTTAATAGAGTTCTAATGTCATAAGTATCTAGTATGCAACGAATTCTGAATTTAGCATCTGTTTGTTAAATAATTTTAACGATTTTAGTTATATCATAAAACTTTTTTTAAGTGTTCAATTAATAAAATGGACAAGCCGGTTTTTTTTCACGTCAAATTAATCAACGGAGAATGCCAAAAATGGCATTGATTTTCCGCTTTTTATGCCAACGATTAAAAAGAATTATTGGATATATTTATTTAAGTATAAAACTTGTCGGGATTTTTAGTTACAAAAAAAACATGCAATGGGTAGTTATTTGCATTGCGGAATTCATTAGTTTCAGAATTTCATACATTATTAAATAGGGATGTTTATATTTGTCTATTTTTATTGTCTTGTAAACGAACTAAATACGTGTCTATTTTCTTCATAATCTAACTTATCTCACTGAATAAAATATATTCTCTTCCCTATTTATTTATATGAGTTGTACTTCCAATTAACTTTTAATTGATGATGTAAACGTTCCGATATTTTGCAAGAACGTTGCTGCATAATTACGGAGGTTGGTGTTATTCGTTTCGTGTTAGGACCAACATGAACATATTTTTAAACATGTCCTTGGTTCTCGAGGCTCTTGTCCTAAACAAAACAGACGTGTGATATTATTAATTTAAAGTCTAGAAACCATTTGGATATAGTTGTGAACTCGTTGCTTTATGTTGTGCAATAGTGATGTTATATGAATTTCTTTTTTTTAATGAATAGACAATAACTACCTTGTCTTGGTTAATTAGGTATTTTTAGTTTAATTAAGTAATTGGAATTTTACGAGACACGGTTTTGTTACACTCAAATTAACTAAGAATACTAAAAAATGACAGCGGAGCATGTAATTTGAAATACGGCCGTATTGTGGTAATCGAGTCATCAGAAGCAGTTACTGTTATTTGTTAACTTAAAACTAAACACACTTGAACGCTTTATATAATTTGATTTCTCTAAGTGATAACTATTTAATTGTTCCTTAGGAGATGTTACCTCAAGACCTAAGGTATAAGAACCCGAAGTCGAAGTATGATGTTCTGTACCCTGAGATCGAGGAGGTGTTGGGGCCCAGTCAGAACTTCAGCCCTTGCACGCTGGTCTGGAGGGACCTCACGGTGCACATCAAACTAAAGGATGGCAAGCAGAAAAGACTCGTCAATAGTGGTATGTAATTTTAAAAATACTGTGTCATCCTTGTGTTGTCAATGCTTTTCAACTGTTTTTTTTTATTCTTGGGGGTTCGATTCCCACCCGACGTGAACCCACTCCTAACACAAGCAATTTGCTTACCACGAGGGGTTTTCAAGAATACTAGTAAGTAATCCGTCAACATTGCCATAGTTAGATTTTGTAAAGAAAAAAGAAGGAACTAGAAACGGAATAGTTGTGTTAAAAAATGTGCTATATTCCTAATTGGCTTTTGAGTGGAAAGAGCATGATCTATTGCGATAGAATACCTATAATTCCAATAATAAATCTAAGCAGGTTTAGTTAGAGAATTCCAGTAAACCTTTCCTCTGTGTCTATGGATAGGTCAATTTTAACCTATGGAGATTTTTGCCGGTTCTTCTCCATAGGAATTAAATTTCGGAATGGCACTAGAGTCATTTTACGTTTCGAGTGTCTGAAAAAGTCTACTTGAAATTAAAAAAAATGTTTTTGAGTGTCACCAACATGTAAAACAAAGAGCTTATTCGATAATAGACTATTCTCCTAACAAAGCGGTTAGTCTTTGTTTCTAACTTATTGAAAATATCGAACCTTGGGTAATATCGTCAGAACATTTCTCGTAAATGAATCTCAGTTGAATGTAACATAACAGTAATATCGTATTGTAATACGATATATTATGTTTATTCTCGCCACGTGGTTGCCATACTATCTTATATTTCTAGGTCTGTTATAATTATAGGGTTTGGGTTGTTAGTAGGTACGTGAAATTGAAAGTGACGTGAACCCACTCCAAACACACAAGCAATGGGTTAAATATCTTAAAATAGCGTGGAAAGCTAGATAAGTAATATTAGATAATATAATATCGCAGGTTCTAGTTACCCAGTAAAATGGGTTGTGGAGGTCAGGTAGTCAATCACTCCACATGTATGTATGGTATTCTGCTAAATCCGTCAGATAATCAATAACATTGGCAGCCGACCCTAACATAGCTTGGGAAAAGGCTTGCCAGATTATGATGATAATATCGCAGATCCTAATATTGCAAGCAACATTTTTTTGATTAATAATGACTAAATGTACAAGAAAATTTGTCAGATGATATGAGGTAAAAATTGGATAGGATAGGAAGTTAGTGGGTAATTTTGCTCGACCGGTTCTTTAGGAAAATTCGTCACTATTTACCAACTGTCACCAAAATTGCACACACTTCTTAAAGCCATCCTTGATTACGCCGATGTCATGGCAGGAATCTAGAACTTAAAGAACGCAAAACCTTTTAATGCACTTTTCAACAACGGATAGAGTGGTTCTAGGGGAAGATATTATGTAGTTATTTTTTTCGTTATTAGAGAGCTACCCGTTAAGTGCCACCTAGCCGGGGCGGATCTGCTAATTTTATATAAACTGCTGTGATTCAAATAAGTTTTAAAAAATACGTTGCAGGTGAATTACTTTTTCAACATTAATTTACATATTTAATTACCGATATCTGAGATAACGTGTTTTTCAAAAATAATATGCATTTTTATAGTAATTCAATAACAAAACTCATACATTTGAGCGATTCGATCAGCGATAACGACTGTAGAAATGTACCTTGTTTTAGGAGGCAGGCATAGCAATATGCAATAACATACAGGCACTTACGAGCATAAGAATCTTCCCTGCATGTGACTTGAAGTGCTTGACAGTCCCTTAATCCGATGTACTTTTTTTATCTTTGTTTTTTGTGTTGATTTTCGTGTTTTTTTCGAACTCGATTTTCACCAATGAAGAATTTCTTTATATACTTTTACTTTATTATTAAAACTTATTTCGTTTCGGTTTCGTATTTTATTTATCTCGTTATCTGTAATTAGTTATTAATGTAGATATTTATTTTCCCTAAGAAACACAGTAAATACTGTAGCTTATTATATTCCTAAAATGATCGAACTATCACCATAAATGATTTAACAAAAAAATGTGGACGTAAATATTTCCGTTTCTATGCGGATTTAACTTAACAAATTAAAATTACATTGGTAAACAGTTTAGGTTCGATTGACATCATTGATCACTGGGGGGTTATTATCTAAGTCCAAACAAAACGTGGCATAACGCAGATTATATTTCAAGAATCCTGGGACGCCAAATCTTTTTTGTGTTCTAAGAGTCACCGGGTAGTGTTAGTATACACGTTTTAGGCTATTTAACAGATTTTTTTACATAAAATTCTAGGAAGGCGAAAGAGTTAAAGCCTCTCTTAACCCTCCACGTAACAGCACGTTAACCCATAGGACTAAGAGAATTAGGCCCCTGAAGTAAAATAACTGTCTTATTTGAAGTAGGTTTTGTAATAATTAAATCACCAATCAACGTGATAAACAAATCATTTTATCGCTAGTAAAAAACGTTTCCATTAATTAAAAGTTGTGTGATAAAATCATTAAATAAAAAAATATTTTAATGAATTATTATTTGTTTTAGTCAGCGGCATTGCGAAGCCTGGGACCATGACAGCTTTAATGGGACCAAGGTAAGTTATAGACAGCCTATATATTTCTTTTTTCACAATTTTGTAGTAACCTTGTTTTAGAACGACTCTTTCGGTGACATGTGCTTGTTTTCATTACATTGCTGAATAAAATCCTTTTTAAATCATCTCCATTATTATATGAGCTTTGCATTTACTGAAATCATATGTATTTATTTATTTATGAGGATAGTTTCTATAAATATGATTGAATGATTTATGTGACTGATTTGATCTCTTATGGATTGTTAAGATAACTGACCTAACATTGTGTAGGCTTATATTATAATAATTATTCAAATTGTTGACGTAGGTTTATCAAATTTACATAAAGCCAACTCTAAGATCACGTGCGATCTAACTCATAATATGATAACAGGTTTTCATGCTGTTAGAATATTGATACTGTTTTGCGTTTTGGAACTAAGTTAAATTTAATGAGCGTCTCAGTTAATAGCTTGCGGTCATAAAATTGTTCCAATAGTCAACGCCTTTTGAATTAATTCCAATAATGCAGACAGTATTTTGTTTAATAGACTTAAGAGAGAATTTTTATTTTTTATTTTATTTATTTAATCATTTATGTACACACACAAAACATACAGAAATAACAATAGTGAAATCAAATGTACAACAAAGGTACTGCTTATTTTTAAAGAAATTTCTACCAGCAGACCCACGATAGGAGAAGTACCTAGTAAATAATGGCAGTCAGAATTAAATTAAAATTACGTCAAATATTTTGAGAAAAACCTTTCCTCTGAAAGAGAGAGATGAATGTTTCATGAATCAATTTTAAAAAGTAAATACTTATGCTTTCATTATAATTATATTTCTTTATTATTAATTAATAGCACAAACTTTAATAATATAGCGTATTAGCATTAATGCAGCTAAATCGCTCGTTCCTCGACGCAATAGAAATTAGTAAATTAAAGTAAGTAAGTACCACTTGATTGTAATCAGCGAGTAATTAGGTGATTCCTAACATTAAATAAAATTAAAATGATATTTCGCAATTCAATTGACATTTCAATCTTAGTATTCCTACGAATCAAGCCAAAGTCGAACGATAAATTTTACTTAAGATCTGAATTAAATTTCAAATTGAACATGTTTTAAACTTTTAACTAGGTAATTAAAATTCAAATAATATTGTTAATTTTATAATACATTTATTTATTGCATGAATCTACTCGAATCTAGTCTTTTAATAGCCAAATACTAAAACGTCAATCAGTATTTAAAGATTTTAAAGTCGCATTATGTCACTTTATGGCGTGAAGTACAGACAGATAGACATTTAAGAACGTCTTAAAGTTAATTAGCGATTCAGTATTCGGGGGTAAGTAGTAGTTACTAGGTACTGAATGGACTTGGTCTGCACTAATAATTTGTCACAATTTTCTTGTTGACCTTGCCCTGTAAAGCCTGCAAAACAAATGATTAAAATAGATTTTAATGGTTCAACCGCAAAAGCATCTTAACTTTGAGAAGTTCTTACGTCTATCAATACCAAGTTAATTTAAAGTGTTAAGAGACAGTATGAGATTTGGTTTTGTCTATAATTAAGCGTTGAATATTTATCAAGTTTTTATCTTACGACTAGGTACCTATTTATAGGAATCAAACCACTATTCAGTCAAATACAACGACAAATATCTCGTTATAGCGGATATTTAATCAATTTGTCGCAGTTCATACATTTCCTCATAATGCTTAGTTCGCTTGATATCTATGACAGCTGGAAAGTTATGATCTACATTCTCAATCGTGTAGCTCATATTACACTGTCAGGTCTCCACTCCGGTATTTATTGTGAGAAATACCTTCTATTACCAATTTTGTTACATACTAAAAACGCAGATGATTCAATGAAAATATCTGGTATATAAGATCTGGTATTCTGAAAAAAAAAAAACATTTTATTGTATCCTCCTCACCTAAGCTTTAATTAAGGTTTGAATGAGAACCTTTTTGTTTCTTTTAATAACGACGCTCGCACTAAGGAATTTAATCCTTGTGTTGCGGGGGTTTCACAAACATTCAAATCACATGCACAAAGAACAACTTGTAAAGCAGAAGCTCTTCACATACTTAGGGGGAAGAGAGGGCAAGATGGAAAGTTTGTTTTGTGGGTTCGATTCCCACCCAGGACAAATTTTTATGTGATGAGCACGATCATTTTTTGTGTCTGGGTGTTATTTATGTATAATATGTATGAATTTAGATATATATAAGTATGTTTATCAGTTGTCTGGTCACCATAGTACAGGCTCTGCCTAGTTTGGGATCAGATGGCCATGTGTGGGGTGTCCCAAGATATTATTATATTATTATTAACATAACGACATGATAAACCAAAACGTTTAGTGAGAAATACTTTAGTCTTTCTTAAATTATAAAACGATTTTATGAGTTATAATTAATGTTCGATAAATCAGCTGATATGGCTCATAAGATAAAAGTGTGAAAATTCCATCTTGCCGTTACCGGTTAGGCTAAAAGCATTTTCGTACATGTATATGCATTACAATTAACACAGGAGAATCCATTTTTTTTTATAATTTTAACAATCGTGACAAGATGAATATTGCTGCCAGTTTTCTGTATGATATGCACTGCAAAACACATCAAATACATTTTCTTGAGATTTTTCCGATAATCTAACATTGTACGTACACATTAGCTTGTTGGAGTAGATACAATAGGTATAGCTGCCTCTGTTGCTGTGTGCATCGCGACCTGTGCGCCACGCACCGCTTTCGGGTTTACATCATACACACCCAAAACTGGTGATATAACCGACCGACAGGTAATGGAATATAACCTACAGGTTATACCTATTCCATTCCGCCCGCTTCTTCCATCTCGCCTTCCCTTCCCCAATTTGTTTTTGTATTACTTACATTTTCGGTTGTTTCAGTGGAGCCGGCAAAACCACACTCATGACCGCATTAGCACATCGTAATCCAGGTAAGTTAATATTTTTTTAAACAAGTAGCAAGCAATCAGAATGATTTACCGTACTAATTCTAATTGAGTTTGTTTAATCGCGCCTACCTCTTTCCTCTTTTACTCCGCTTTACTCTCTTTCCTCTTTCCAGAAAGAAAGCCTACGCCTAAATAAAACCAAAAAAGATATCCACTATAGTTTTTGGATATATTCCTACCGGTGGATACATGATCGGTAACTTTAATTTTAATTAAAAATGAATATGGGCTTTGGAAACCCACAAAAAAACCAAAAAACTAAATAATGCGAACGAAGTCGCGGGAGGCAACTAGTACGCAATAAAGGGAAAAACCGGTCACAAAAAATAAAACAAGTCCTGAATCGCTTTTAGTTTTTATTTTTATTAAAGTTTTATTTTTGGAACCTAACGGAAACTTATTACAAAAATAAAATAGAAGAGGCTGAAAGCTGTAATTTTTTATTTATATTGTTGTTATGTTCTCATCAAAAACCTGATTAAAATTTCTTACGTACGTTACTCATTTTTTGTTTTCCCCATTTGTCTTACTTTTTTTAATATTCGGAACACAGTCGAAGACAGTCTCTAATACTATTGTCTAATTATATCACTCAGGATTAGAGGCCATATATATAATACCTGCCAACTACTGCGATCGGTAGGGCCTACTGTTATAAAAATATGTATTCCTCGTACTGCTGCTAGTACAATTATTATTTTCCTCACTCATTTTCAATATAAAATGTATATAGACATAATTATAGTTCGGTATGGGTTTTTAAAGTCGGTGTTTTTTTATTGTCCTAAAGTTTATTTTTCATTAAGAATCGTACCAAAACAAGTTCCTTACTTATTCGTGTAATGATAGATAGTATTCCTTAAGAAACCGCACTTATAACAAATGTGTCAATAAGTATAACAAAACCTTGAAAATTAGGTAGGTACATACAATACTTAATTTGTAAAGCATTTAACATCTAAATGTTTAATAAAAGATCAAATATATCGATATTATTATTATATTATGTTTTTATGGAGCGTGCGCGAAGTTTTTTCACGTCTATGTAAATATATAATTACTTTATCTCTAAAGTTCATCGTTTGAATGAAAGATAATATATGGGATATTATGTACACCGTATTTTATACTGACTGTACCTATTGCATTTTTATACTAAATTTAAAACGTACAAATTTAACATACTGGTAAAACCGGTTTGATTCAAACAATTTAGGAAAACGTGCTTCTTCTGCAATTTTAGAGAATTGCCTGTTATTTAGTCTTACATAACCTTCAGTATAATATTCTAATTATGATACATAATTACAATTACAAAAAAACTTAACCTATACCAATATTAAAACTTATATTATGATATAAATAAAACCATAATAAAACTCATCATCATCTGCCTAGCCTTCACCTAAGCTATTTGCGTCCAGTCGCTTCCAGTCTTACCGGATTTAGCTGAATACTATTTATGATATAAATAATAATGAATACTGAATAAAAATAAACTTTAGGACAGTAAAAAAAATAGAGTTATAAAACCCCTTTATAGGGGTTCTTATATCGTGTTTTTTTATCTAAACTAAAGTACTATTGGCTAATATAATACAAAAGGCTAGTACAATTTTCTAGTAATGTAAGGTTATCCTTATAACATTACTAGAAAATTGTACTAGCCGCAGTACGAGGGATACATATTTTTATAGCCGAATTTTGCATATACACCACAATAAAACTATCTAACTAAATAAAAATAAGGAAACATAATTATTATCCATAATCAAACTAAATTTATTAATAATAATGGCTAACAAGCATAAAAAAGTCATCATTATGTTTGTCGAATTGAAATAAAACTACTTTTAAACGGATTTTATCGCGGTTTATTTTGATTTTAGTTTCCGAAGTTCCGACGCGACGCCTTTGCAGGTGTCATGGTCACAGGCCAACCGTTACCGTTTTAAAAGTAATTTTAATTCATTTGTCAAATTACTTGAGTATATTTCTATAAATATTGTAGTCTTTTTTTATGGAAATCTGTAATAAAACTAAAACGATTATCTACCATACTTTTGTAAGTAGTTACTTTTATTTGTAAAGATCTTCAGAACCAAAACTGCATTTGTAAATATACATTGCTCTTTACAGATTATATATATGTATTAATTTATTTCACTTTTGTCAGTGGGCACGATAGTTGACGGAGACATCGCTATGAACGGAACTCAACTCGGTGACTTCATGCATCAGGAAAGTGGCTACATGCATCAAGATGACCTATTTGTTGACAACCTGACTGTTATTGAACACCTTACGATAATGGTAAGAAACTTTTAAACTAAAATACCCACTTGCTGTTAATTTCAAGGTTGTTCAATTTAGCTCGTATAAGACGTGTGAAATAAGATTTCTGTGGTGATCACAGTCAAGTTCGTAGTTGTAACGTCGCTAATTTTTAGTACATAATGCTCCATTTTTTTATCACAACGTTTTGACTTACTTTCTTTTAATTATTAGGGTAACACGTATTTGATCTTTAGTGATTTTGTATAACAATGGATACTAGTGCAGCATGCGGTACCTATCGTCGTTCATCGTCTCGATCCGAACTCTTCAGAGTATTACTTTACCAGTTCGCATATTAAGTTTTTACCCAGAATTTAAATATAAAATTATTATACAAATATAAATATTTAAATATACAAATTTATTTTTGTGCGCTTTAATTCCCGTCACGTAATATTATTATAATCGTGCAACGCAATAAAATTGTTTAAAAGCTAGTTTAAAGTAATTTATTCTTCCTAGGCCCGACTCCGCATGGATGGACGCACCTCATCTTTGGCCCGCAAGAGACGAGTGAACCAGCTTCTAAGGCAGCTGTCCCTCTATGGATCCAGGTTCACACTGATCGGCGGCCTTGATGGAAGAAAGACTTTGTCTGGTGGAGAAAGAAAGAGACTGGCGTTTGCGACTGAGGTAAGTGCTGAAAACGGTAACTTAAATTGTGTTTGTAAGAGCGAGCCATCGAAGTTTCGTTGTGAAACTGCCGAAACTGGACGACCTATTCTCTCCAGCCTTAAATTATTTCCATAACAGAATCCGTCAGCATCTCATTAACAATCATGGTTCTAAATCGTTATTATACCTCGTTACGGCTTTGGTATTTTCATACTACATATACTTGTGAAAAGAAAATAAAGAATTAATTATTATTATTATATTATATCTGGCCCCGCGCGGCGACCTAGTGTACCCCGCGACTCAGTAGTACTCAGCTCAGTACGTTATAACTATTTACTAGATCCAAAGAATATGCATTTTCGTGAATGAATTTCGTGAATTTAGTGAAAGGGATCAAGATAACAATTATAGTACATATTAATGTTACTTATGAAACTTTGTGGTTGCGTGATTTGTAAATGACATATGATACTTTTTGCACAGAACGGGAAGCTTTTTTTTATCAAATTACACACACAATTAAATAAGTGTTATTTTTATGACTGCCATTGACCACACGTGTAATTTACATCCGAGTTTTTATATGTGAGTAGTTGATTTAGAACCCGTTTGAAACGTGTTATCAAACGATAAAAATGTCAGTCTTTTTTAAAATTAAGAATGCATTTTTAGAGTTCCGTGCCACAAAAAGAAAAAACTGAACCCTTTTAAGATCACTTTTATGTCCGTCCGTTTGTCAAGATCCTTTCGAGACGAGTGGAGGTATATTTTCTTTAAATGCTTATAACATCATACAATGCGTTTTGCCTGTTGACAAGTCGACGTCATTCAATAAATTGTAACGATTTAATTTAATTAGGGGAAAACGGAACCCTATTTATGATCTCTTTATTGTCGGTCTGTATGTCCGTTCTTCAGTAGGTATGTCTGTCAAAACCCTGTATCCCGGGAACGCGTGGAGGTATCCAGTTGAAATTAAAACCATATATTCAAGTCTATAGCTCTTAAAGCTTTGAAGAAATCAGACATTTAAGATAACGTAAAAAAGATGCGGCCGTTTATACCGCAAAAAATACTTTTATTTCGACACTCTCAAGGGAATCAAAATGTATAGGGTACCTTACGTTGACCTAGAAATATAAAAGTTGGCAAGTAAGATCTAACGTCTTATAATGCAAGTTCAGACAAAAAATATAATCTTCAAAAATATAGTCTTTTTACTGAACCAACCCTCGGCGAGTCAAGCTCGCACTTGACCGATTTTTTTTTTTATTAAGTGTAGTCTTTACACTTAATATTGTGCAATCTTATACATTTCGCCTACTGGTATTTTATTAGGACCGGCCAGCGTTTATAGCATACAATCATGTTTGCTTTATAATAATTCTTACTTTTATTTTATTACCACTTAATGCTTGATCCTAGGGCATTGACCGAGGAATTACTGCAATATAAAAAAAACAGATACTTACAAGTATTTTACTAAAACATAGTTAACTACCGTAATTGTAAATTTTATACGGATAATTAACGTTGACAACTATTTAATATTTTTTCGTAGCAAGAGTTATTATCACTTTTTTTTGTAGTTCTCTGGTGAGTTGTAATATACTTTTAAATAGACTTGATAAAATGGTCCTGTTTTTTTTTTAATTTCACGCGGTTTCTCTTGAGATGTTCCTTACCTTCCTCTTTTTACTTTTTATTGTGTGGTCACTTAAAAATGACGAAGTACTAACACTAAGAACAAAAGAAATGAGAACGAGTCTGATAGAGGTACTGGTAGATGCAATGGTCCGACTTTATTACACGTACCTATGTATACAATAGTACAGTGCTATATTATCAGCGTATTTAGAACATATTATTTTACAGCTTCTAACAGACCCAGGCCTTCTGTTCTGTGACGAGCCGACAACTGGCCTCGACTCATCATCAGCGCACCAGATGATGACCTTACTCCGGGCCAGTGCTGCCCAGGGCAAGACAGTGATATGTACCATACACCAGCCTAATTCGGAACTGATGGCGCAGTTCGATAAGCTGGTGCTACTGGCTGAAGGGAGGGTAGCGTTTGCAGGCACATCGACGCAAGCCTTGGGCTTCTTCAAAAGGTAAAATATCGAACGCAAACCTATTTTGTATTACCTATTTATTTATAGGGATCTGAGAGTGTACCCGTGAACATGATCCCTAGATAACTTTCGAATTGAGTAAGCTTTTATACAAATATTTAATTTTACTTTTTGTAAATGGTAGCTGTAGGTATTATCGAATTAACAAAGACGAAACATATGTATTTACAAAAAATATCAATGAGATAAAAGTACATGAGTGTAGTTTTGCATTAACAAAAATATATACATACAAATATACTATATAAGTCACCAGAAAATAACGAGAACCGCAAATTTATACATTTTCTAGGAAATTTATAAACTGTCGTAGGATTCTAAATGAGAGACAAATTAGAAGCTCCTCTGCGATTGGTCGAACTGTTTAGAATCTTAGATGCGAATGTTTATGCATTAGTTGAGACGTCACAAATTGATAAATTTGCTAAAATGTGGGCGTAAAATATTACAATTTACCTGTCGTTTAGAATCCTACGAAAGTTTATAAATTTCCTAGGAAATGTAAAAACTTGCGAACCTTGTTATCATCCGGTGACATAAACATTAATTTATCTTTGATTTTATAATTTGAATAAAAGACCTATGATTAATACCTATAATTAAAATTAAAGATTTAATAGTTCATCGAAGGTATAAATTAAAGTAGGTATAGGTTTGTTGTATATCAAGTGTATAAATTCGTCAAGGTAGCCTTCTACATGTATTACATTGAAACTAGGTATATTGATAGTTGTCTAAAACCTGATATTTTGCATATAAGTGCGATCAAAATATGAATTGAACAATTATAGGTAGCCTGCTAGGTTATTATATTTGTTATTAAAGTGCACCGCATAACATTATTTGTATGCAATGTGACGTTTAATAAATATTTGCATAAATAAGTTCGAAATAAATCAATACTTTTAATATCTATAAATCTTAAAACTTTATAAATATTCATTAGTAGGTAGTAATAAGAACTTATGATCATGAACAGAATTAATAATGGAAATGTTATACAGGATTAGTTTAAAATGAGTGCGGACATTCAACGACGTAATCAGGTGCATAACACCAAACAACTTTCTCCGAGGAACATAGGTCGAGTTCTTAAAGTTGAAAATCATCTTTTCATGTGAAAAGTTCATTTTCCATTTTAAGATTTCGACCTATGTTCCTTGGGGAAAGTTGGTCAGTTTAATGCACCTGATTACCTCGTTGTATATCCGCACTCCTTTTAAATTAATCCTACCTATATAGTTTTTAATTTTCACCTAACAGTCAGTAATTTTCATAGTTCGTTTTTTTCCAGAGGCTCTCATCACTAGTATAATAAGTATTTTCTATACATTCAATGTTTATCTGCACCCTAAAGGACACAGAAAATTTACGATTGAGAAAGAGGGCTTAAATTAAAACATTGCATTATCTACCTGTCGTCAATTCATAATCTATTTTGCTAGGAACTCAAATTACATTGTGTACTGACTACAGACCATATTTGTTGAAACACTGAAAATCGAACTATAAAAGCAAATTAATTGCGCATGTGGTCTATAATTATTCAGCATAGTTCCAATACAATTGTAGCTCATCATTTCAATGGGCCAGTCTCGGCTATGACCCTAATAGGACTTCCCGAGTCCTTAGGAACGTCCTCAATTGCATTCTCTATAATAGCTTTACTGTATTTGATTTTCTGCATCTTTTATGTACCTACTACCCGAGAAAGACAGATTTCTTGAAGCGCTATAAAAAAAGCAGTCGAATTGAGAACCTCCTCCTTTTTTTGAAGTTGGTTAAAAATGTGATCATGTTATCTATACGAGACAATCGTAATATCGCAATAATTTTTAGTCTTTTTGTTTATTTTTGACCTCTGTAGTTTCTTAATTTATAATTAACCTTTGTGATCATATGATTTCGACTATAGATTAAATGTAAATCGTAAATTTTGGTACCTAAATAATGTGGCTACGTACCTATTTATTTGCGTGACTTTTCAAAAATACCAAATTAAGAAAGATAAAGATCTGTAGGTGCTAATTCCTTGAATAATTAATAAGCACTGCATAAGCTGCCATAAACGTTTTTATTTCTAAGAAATACCTACATACTAAATTAGTAACATAATCCTATCCCAAATTTTAAAAACATGAAATATTGTAATTTATTAGTTGGCACTTCTTGCACAATTTAATTAATTCGGAAAACAAGATTTTTTCTCAGAACTGTGCTATTTTTGTAATCCCAAATTCTAAAATATAAATCTTTTTTGAAGGTCAGAAATTTCAGGTTAATAAATAACCTCTACAACTACTTAATACCTTACCCCTGAAACGCTAACCACCACAAAAAATAATATTTAATCACGTATCAAACGGTATATTGTCCCCGGCACGTAACTTGGCAAGAGTCGTTACGAGTTCATCTCATATTTTAACGATCAAATGTACATAAATGTTAAAAAATTTTTTTTTTTTTAAAGGTTACTAGCAGTGATACAGTCGACAATGAAACTGTGCTTTTGTTGCACATAGAATATGAAAACACGCTCTCACTACTCCAAAACATTGCCACGTTACTTGCCGGCAACTAGTGCCGCCGACAAGTGCTGAAATGAACTATCGGTTTTGGCCGATATTAGTAGATTAAACAATAGACGAAATTTGTTAGACTTTCATAAACTGAGGTGAAGTTTAACAAAATAAACCGACGAAAATGACACCCCTTTGTTTTAAAAAAGTGTTTAAAAGAGTTCCATCCATGAGTAGGGGAAAGTAAAGTTAGATACATATTACATTATAACCATCTTTCTACTTATCAATTATTAAATAAATAATATCTTGGGACAACTCACCCACGATGACACAAAAATCGGATCCCAAGTTAGGTAGAGCCAGCATTATGGTAACTAGACTAAACAGCTGCTGCTGCTGCAGGCAGCAAACAGAAAAACTAGGATAGACATACAATATTTCTAAATAACACCCACCCAGACATAGAACATATTGTCATGGTACACAGATTTGATCTGGATGATAATGGATCCCACGACCTCCTGCTTACCAGACATTGTCACTAACCAAACCGACAGGCCAGTCCAATATTATTTTAATAAAAAAGCTATGTATCTATCTGTCTAATACAGATTGTAATGTCGTTATATGTTTCCAGTCTCGGCTACCACTGTCCCCTCATGTACAACCCAACGGACTACTTCATCAAGGTCTTATCTTTGACTCCTGGGTCCGAGTCCGCCTCACGGCAGGCCATCAAGAACGTGTGCGACAGGTTTGCTGTCAGCGATGCTGCCAAAGAACTAGACATGGAAATACATTTGGAATTCCATTTGATGGATAACGAGGAATCAGTGCGATCGGTAAGGCAAATATATTATTACAGCCATAATCTATCTATATATAAAATCAATTGCTGTTCGTGAGTCTCGCTAAAACTCGAGAACGGCTGAACCGATTTAGCTGATTTTGATCTTGAAATGTTTTTGGAAAGGTTTAAAAGGTGTAAAACATTAATAAGTAAAAAAAAATAATTCCTAAACTCGGGAATTACCTTAATTTATTTACTTTTGACAGAACGAAGTCTGTCCGGGCAGCTAGTTAATTATAATAATTTTTACGTAGACATTTGCAATGTACTTAAGAGTATGATTGGAAATAATTTTGACTTACACATTAACATTTGGAATACACATTGCATCACAAACGAAAAAATAATTTGGAGTATCTGACTTATGTTGTAGGATAAAGCTTTTTCATGTTTTAAATTTTTATAATTTAAATAATTATTGCTAGTTATATTGTTATCAATATCCACGTTGAACATCATAATTATCGTACATCATTATTATAAATGAGCGATGACATAAATATGTTATCATTTACATCTGAATAATTTAGTTGATTTATATCATGTCATATAAAGGACATCAGACAGAATTATTATAATCATGTCTATAGTAAATACTATAAAAAGATCCTAGCAAGAAAATGTCTTTACCATGTGAAAACTTTTCTTATGTTCTTGTGAAACCTGATTGATATACCTTTTCAGAACATGCTTTTATTAATACTCGAATTAGCTATGACTGGACTGCTATTGTGCCTAAACGATAAACTTATCTGAATAATGACTGGTCCAAATGTTCATCAAAATTAAATGAAATATTACTATTAGTACTTGCGTATTCAAATAATTTTGTAAATAACTCTTTTTGCACAATATCAAATAAGATAGATTAAAACTTCTCTTAATAGATGAGACATGATTGCATATGTTGTACAAAAAACTCCTCAAACTCGTTTTCGAAGATTGTGTTTTACGCTTGAATAGTTCCTGAATCTATTTATGTATCGGATAGGTCTCTAAAAATATTCATGCTTATTTATAAAAAAAATATGCTCAACACCGTTTTTGCAATTTGCATATAAATTCTTTATCTGCTGAAATATAAAAATATTGCGATTCTTTGCTGCGACCTGGCAAGCGGTACCTACCTACATTTTGGTTAGTTAACAGGGTTCACATAAGTTCATATATAATATTTATCGGTATTTGTTTTAGAATATACAACGAGATCCAGACGACACGTTCCAGCCACCATTTTTCCTCACGAAGCTATGGTGGCTAATATACAGATACCTACTTATAGTCATCAGAGATCCACGGGTGCAATTCGTAAGGATAATACAGAAACTGGTAAGATATAAGAAAGACTATTCTAGACTTATATGTCTTTTTCTTATGCCGTGTCTTAAGTGGAGTTGTACATATTATAGACCGTTTTGGATTTCCCTCAAAAAAAAATAGAGATCTTTCTTGTTCTCTCATTCACCTTCCTGCCATGACCCTAAAAAAAATATTTTGTGACATTAACGAGAGTAGCAGTTTTGCTTCAATTAAGGCAATATTAATTTGAAATTTTCAATAAGTTTTAAGTGTACCAAAACTATTTCTATTGCTCTCAGTTCGGTCATTTAAAAAATTACACGCCTCTTCAACGATTCCGACTTTTTTCAACCCACCTCTTCATCAACGCAAGCCAACACATCACTCCAATCACATTTTATGTTGTAGGCAATAGCGTTAACAGCTGGGCTATGCTTCATGGGCACGGTCCGGCTCACACAGTCGGGCATCCAAGACGTACAAGGGGCTCTCTTCATCATCATAGCAGAGAACACGTTCAGTCCGATGTACTCCGTCCTGCATATGTTCCCTGAAGAGTTTCCTCTGCTGAACAGAGAGCTGAAGGCTGGCCTGTATTCAGCACCTGTTTATTATACTGCGAAGATGGTGGCTTTGGTGAGAATTTACTTGATATCTAATCTATGTATTATTTAGCTTTTGTTTTTAACTTAAAATGGTCAGTTTATGAATTGAGATTTCCAACTTGATAAGGTCTCAACTGTTATTAGGCTACGATATGTCGAGGTATTTCCCACGCTGAATTACGATTGGTGGATCAGAGTTTGAGAAGTAGTAGAATTGAAATTTTTAATGATAAAAACCGTGTAACTGTGTTTTAACTCCAAGTATCCAATTTTAAGTGTCTATTTGTTGTACTTTACACCTCGAGACAGTGTGAGTTTTATATATGAGTTTACCATATGGAAAACTCGAACATGAACACAGGCCTCTTCTCATATAGAGAAGGAACGAAAGCATTTATCACTGCGCTTGTTCAGTGTGGGTTGGTGATTTCAGATTCAAATTTTAGGAATCCAGTTTTCCTCACGATAGTTTCCTTCACCAGATGGTTCGAACCTGCAAACCATTCGCATACGAGTCTGGTCATTGACCCGCTAGGCCCCACGTCTCAGACCTACTCTCTTAATTTTTGCGATTCCTTACTCTGTGCTATAGCCTTGTTCTTTCTTTCAGTTGCCCGGTCTGGTGATAGAGCCGTCACTATTCACACTCGTGGTGTACTGGATCGCAGGACTGCGGGGAACTCTTTACGCCTTTGGCTTTACAGTATTTCTGGCAATACTGGTGCTGAACGTAGCTATAGCCTGTGGTAAGTTATATAATTATTAACTATTCGTACGTTAGACATCATTGGCATGAAGAAAAGAAAAGATCTATTTATTTTGTCAGTTAGATAATGAAAAAATATTAAAGACGTCTGATTTTTTGTTATCAAATCAAAGAAAATTTACACAGTTGAAGCGCTTTAAGCTTAGGAATGAAGGCTTGTGACGTCACGGCTAAGTGATTTAAAAAAACCTTGGCGTAACATATACTATATTTACTGTATCTTCGTTATTGATTCTATTTAGTTTTTATACAAAGTCATCTGACGGACATTAGAAAAAAAATCGTCATCGTCCCTATTCAAAATGTAATTATGATACGATTCTGTTAGTTCAGTCTGTAACGAGCATAAACGAGACATGGAATTTGTAAACAATTTTTTACGCATAATTGCCATCGTAGCGTAGGTTCTTTAACAAAAACAATGATAGAATATTATGTTTAGCATTCGCAACATGACGTAATGCCGCACCTAAGTATAATTCGGTTCATATGCTTAGATGATATCCTAAGCTTATTGTTGTTTTGGCCGGAATAAGCATATGACCATGCATTCTGAAAAGACAAGCTTAAGCTTAGGGTGGGGTTAGTAGTTACAGCTTCAGAACATTACTTTCATGGTCTTTGGTTAGTGACCCTGACTGCCAGATCGGAGGGTTCGAATCACACCAAGGACATTTCTTCGTGTCATGATTATTTGTTCTGTGACTGGGTGTAATTTATCTATAATTGTATGTATTTAGAAATTTATAAGTATGTTTATCAGTTGTCTGGTTGCCATGGTTGGCTCTGTCAAGTTTGAAATCAGATGTCGTGTGAGAGATGTCCCAAAGTAATTCTTCTTCTTCCTGCCCTTATCCCATTCATATGGGGTCGGCGCAATGCGTATTTTCCTTCCATTCCTCTCTATTACTCGTCATCGCGGCATCCACTCCTTTCTTTCTCATATCATCTTTTACACAATCCATCCATCTCTTTTTCGGTCTCCCTCTGCTTATATGATTATTATGTCCCAAAGTAATTATTAATTTATATTCACAGGTTCACGTATTAAGTTCGATTTGAACGTTTCTAACAATTTGTCATCACTACCGTTAAGCTTAGTTCATCATACCTATTTCTCAAGTTTCATTATAGTTTTATCGTATTTTTTTTGTTTTTAGGGTCGTTCTTCTCGTGTGCGTTCGGTTCGATGCCGGTGGCCATAGCTTACCTGGTGCCTTTCGATTACGCCCTCATGATGACCTCTGGCCTTTTCATTAAACTAAGGTAAGCAATTAAGCACATAACCATTATATTATGTAAAAAGATTCAGAACAGTTTCCACGGAATATACCGCTATCGTAAAATTTTTATTTACATAAAGATTAAATTGCCTAATTTTAAATACGTCCCTTTAGTTCAGAATAGTTGATTTGTTATGTAACAAGTTGTTTTGTGATGTTCTTAAATAGACTAGAATAGTTTTCCACTTTCATTAAATTTTGTAATAGTCAGTTACTTAAAATATTGACCAGTTCATTATAAAACAATTATTTCACCGAAGTCTCGTACTTCTGCATCATTTTGTTTATTAGTATTAATTTAATTTAGTATACTACAAGCTCCATTAATGTATATTACTAAATAACCTGTTTCTTTACAGTTCCATGCCTAAATATGTTTCATGGATCCGATATTTATCCTGGCTGATGTATTCCAATGAAGCAATGTCTATTCTACAGTGGGATGGAGTGCAGAATATCAGTAAGTTTTAGTAAAATTAAATTCACACATATTTCCTTACATCTAATAAGGGTTAGTGTCATGTGTTGAAGAGTTAATGAATTATTCTGCGGACAAAATGTTTGGAAGAGAAATGAGGAAAAACTAGGTGTTTTGATTCTTGTTAAAAAACTCACAAAATATCGTCGATTAGCCTATTCATGAAAACCATGTAACCTTTGCTCTGTGGAACACAATACAACAACGCCAGCTGGTAACATTCCTATCTATACTTATAATAAATCTGTAGAAGTGAAAATTCTGTACATAGAAAATATCAAAAAAATTAATGGCGGGGGGTGTTACTAGACCTATACCGAACCCAAAAATGTGATTAAAAAAATTTTTGTCTGTCTGTCTGTCTGTCTGTCTGTCTGTCTGTCTGTTTGTTCAGGCATCACGCAAAAACTACCGGTTCGATTACGATGAAACTTGGTATAATTGTTCCTTAATATCCTGGGCACCACACTGGGTAGTTTTTATCCCGGAAGAGTATATAACTGATGCAGAACCGCAACAGACCAGCTAAACTATAAGAGATACAAAAATGGTACTATAGCAAAAATTGTTCCACATGATGAGCATTTTCTGCTGAGAGAATAAATTTGAAGATCTGGAAAACCTGATGTGGAACTCCAAGAGCCCAGCTACAGTATAACACATATAGGAATGACGTCTTAGCAAGAGTTGTTCAGCCTGATGAGCACTCTCTGTTGACGTATAAAAATTGAAGATCTGGAACACCTGTTGTGGAAATCCAAGAGCCCGGCTACACCATAACACATATAGGAATGGCGTTTTAGCAAGAGTTGTTCAGCCTGATGAGCACTCTCTGTTGACGTATTAAAATTGAAGATCTGGAACACCTGTTGTCGAACTCCAAGAGCCCGGCTACACCATAACACATATAGGAATGACGTCTTAGCAAGAGAAGTTCAGCCTGATGAGCACTCTCTGTTGACGTATAAAAATTCAAGATCTGGAACACCTGTTGTCGAACTCCAAGAGCCCGGCTACACCATAACACATATAGGAATGACGTCTTAGCAAAAGTTGTTCAATCTGATGGGCATTTCCTGTTCACTTTTAAAAATCGAAGATTTTAAACATCTGACCTGGAAATCAAAGCTATCACTAATTTTATTTATTTTATTATTTATTTTGAGCCTGAAATGTCCCACTGCAGGGCAAAGGCCTCCCTTTCTTCCTTCCATTTTTCTCTCTATATCACTAATTACACTGTATAATTATAAAATAGCATAACCTTCACGCGGTGAAGGCGGTAACAGTTTAGGACTGATTTTCGATGACAATGGTATATCTATATACAACATGTAACAAAACCCCTGTCAGATCCAATAATGGCGTATTCGTGGTACAGTTCATGAACCGTCTCGCATAGGCGGCTTCTTTGACACAAAGCTACAGGTAGTAAGTACATGAACTTTGAGGAGCGGTCAGTGTTGCTGTTGCCTTGGATCAGTTTTTATTTTGATTTAATTATTTTCAATTAGGAAAAAAAAAATCTCCAATCCATTTAATAGCTACGTATATGTGTTCGCAGTACGATACCGAATAATACCGAGTCTAAGGGATCGGACAGGGTTTTTGTTACATGTTGTTGTATAAATAAAAAGACAAGGCCTGACTGACTGACTGACTGACTGACTCATCAACGCCCAGCCCAAACCCTTGAACCTGGATAGCTGATATTTTGCACAGAGGTTTCCTATTTAATGTAGACAAGGAATAAGGAAAGATTTTTCGAAATTTAACCCCTAAGGGTGTTAAATAGGGGATGAAAGTTTGTATGGAAATTACATATACGGGCTTCTCGATAGAAATAAATAAAGATGTATTTAAGCAATTTTGAAAATCTACCCCCTAAGAGGGTAAAATAGGGGTTGGAAGTTTGTAGGTATATGAATTATTGTGTAGTTTTCATAGATAGCCACATTAAATTTCATAGGATTATGAGTTAGAAATAAATAAGACGTATTTCCGAGATTTTAGAAATCTAAATAATAAGTAGATAGAGAATAAATCTAAAAGGGTGCAATAGGAGTTTGAAGTTTTTTTACGATATTCGTCATTTTCAAAGAGAGATACATAAGATTTGGTATTCGGGTTTTTGGTAAGAAATAAATGAAAACATATTTTTGCGATTTTAGATATCTACGCCTTAAGATGGTGAAATAGGGGTTGCAAGGTATTATTTTTATGGTACCTTCGTTGCTTCTGATTCCATAACACAATCCTGCTACTTACTTTGAATTCGGAGCAATGTATGTGACTCTTATTCGTCTTTTCGTTTTAATGATTCTCAAGTTTTGTCTGACCAAAAATTTGCCACCATTTTAAAAGTTTATCCAAACTCAATGTATGTGATGTTTTCCACATTATCTTATTATTATCTTGACGCCATAATATTTTATGAAAAATTTATAATTTATGCGCCTTACTTTGAAAATCACAGAATACATCCATCTATCCTTTACTACCTACTTACTACTCTTAACTTTACGCGCGAGCGAAGCCGCGGGCAACAGCTAGTAAGTAATAAAAGTGCTTCAACAAACTTAGAAAACAGTACGTACCTGACAAGTCACTTGTTAGAACACTAGGTACTATAAATTATAAAATTATATCTATGTATATTGTTAATCCTGACCAAAGACGACATTTCGAATAAACATTGTGCAATATAATTCAACTCGCTCCAACAGACAATGCAAAAACTACCAACCTACGATGCAATAAAATGAACAAAACACTCGCGGAATTCGTGTATGATTGATATGCTAAGGTTCCGATTATGAAAAAAAAAACCTAGACCGTAGATAACACAAATATTGTGCAACATTTTGTTACTACAAGACCTTGGGAACCTGTCCTGTATAATCGTTATGGCTTTTATTTAATCTTTTAGGCCCGCGGCGTTCCTACACATTGACAAGTGGACCTTTTCTATACTATACATATTTTTGTTGTTTTGTGTTTGATCACGCTAATCTGAGGAAAAAATGGTCCGATTTGAAAAATTCTTTCATTGTTGGATAGCCCACTTATTGACGAAGGCTGTAGGTTATAATTTGCCACGATAGCCGATAGCCCACGCCGTCGGAGGCGCGAACAAAAGCTAGTTTAAAATAAAATAGTATTATGCATCCCTCGGCAGATTAAAACTATTTTGGACAGTAAAAAATAAAGCTAATTTTTAAATCGCTACATTCAAATGGAAGGCTTTCTGGTTACTTAAGTAGTTCTTCTCCATAAAAATGATGTTATTTAAAGCTTTTGTTTTTATTTTTATGTGTTAAGGTAATATATTAGCTGTGCCCCGCGGTTTTATCTGCCTATTTTTTTTGTATTTGTTTTTTCAATGTTTTGAATATTCATTCTACTATTTGGGAAAGAGACGAATACAATAAATCGAGGATTATGAAAATCAGTCCTCCCGTTCTCGAGTTATAAGTTTTGTAACATGCGACTTTGTTTTTTAAATACACACTATACCATTTTAATAATATATACTCAAATCTAAAAATATATATTCAAAGTTTAATCAATAAAATAAAGATTCAGGTATGAAATCATCCGCTTGAAAATATTCGGACATAATCTTTATAGTCTTAAATTATGTCTCGGTAAGGGTGTAAAACGCCTCAGTTTTTTGTAGAGTTCCTCGAATCTGTGATTAAGTGCCTATAATTGTTCATCATAAATCTACAATCTAGTATTTAAGGCTGCTCTTAACAAAAATAGTTTTCCTATTTAGAACTTGTTTTGTTCTAGGTTAAAAATTAAAAATCTTCATGAATATATTGAGTTTTTTTACGAGTTTGGACACGTACTTTCTTTCTCAAACTTTGCAAGCACAATATGACACTAACATAATTATTAAGTTTAATTAATTTAATAAAGTTTGTGAGTGTGTATGTTAGTTACGTCTTCAAGCTCAAACTGCTGGACGATTTCTATAAAATAAAATAAAATATGAAGGTAGCTGGCACCTTGGATGGACACAGGCTCTTTATTAAAAAAAATATAAGTTATTTAGTAAACCTGGGTAACATTGTGGGGCGCAGCTGATGAATTACCATTTCTAACCAGTTAACAGTGATTAAACAATTGGCTTTTGTTATTGTTTAGTGCAAGTTTGCTCCCTTTCCAATGAATTAAATATTTTAATAGGTTACCTTCACGTGGCATAATATTTTACTGAAACCGTTTTTAATTAGTATTTATTTTACAAGTATTGTTCAATTATAAACCAAAGAATACCTTATAGCTGATTTACATTGTATTTAATATCTATGTACTTTCGTTTAAGATTATGTACCAATATAAAATACTAGCTTCTGCCCGCGACTTCGTCAGCGTGGACTTCAGAATTAGGTCATCCCTCGGGAACTAATTAAGGGATCGGGATAAAAAGTAGCTTTTGTTCTTTTCCATGTCAAAGGCTACATGCATGCCAAATTTCATCCAACTCCGTTCAGCCGTTTTTGAATTGAGTACAAACATCCAAACATCCTAACATCCTCACTCTTACATTTATAATATTACCTAGTAGGATATTAAGATTACTATTAGTTTTTATTCAATTATTATTTAGTAATGATTGTTTAAAACGTTTGGATATCCCTTCATATTTTCTAAACGAAAAGAGAAAGTCCTGTGTCTCATACGAATGTTAAAAAAAACAATAAACAACGACAACAAACAAAACAGATTGAAGGGTGCACCTGTGTTTGTATTTGTATACACTTGTCTACTACGACAGTAAGTAAAGTGGTTGCGTTGACTTTAAAATTGAAGTTAAGATATTTTTGTGTTAGAAATATAGACTACTAATTAGCATACATAATTAGGTTTTAAATATTTATTAGTACGTTAGAATATTATTAGAATTGGAAAGGAGGAACTTAGTAGTACTAAGTTAGTACTTAAGTTGCTAACACTGAGTATCTACTTACACCTAATGACATTGAGTAGCTACTTTTTATCTAACTAGTTAGATATGTAGTTGTCAATTACCAGTGCTTTGGGTTTAAAAAACCGGTCAATTGCGAGAAAAGCAAATAATATACTTATCAGAAATAAAGAATTGAGGAGGCTCCCAAGCCAGGGGGGCTTATTTATTTATTATTTATTTGAATTCTGTTTTTTCTCATTCGTTGTTATGTACCTATGTACAAATAATACTTTTTCCGACAGAGGAAACATATAAAAACTTCTTAAATAAATTATAATTTCTTTACATATATTTCGAGCAACTTTACATATATTAAAAAGAATCCTTCTTTTTAAATCGTTCGAACATTAATATTGTATTGTTTTCTGAGGTTTACGCGAATATTAGACATTAAATAAAACTACTTTAAACGGATTCTATCGCGGTTTATTTTGATTTTATTTCCCGACGTTTCTTATTGTAATAATTGTTAATTTTGTATCTAAGTAGTTTTAAGACAATGAACACGAAAGAATAACTTTGTAACAATACCATACTTTTTTTAACACTACCCCTTCGTATTATGCCATCTGTTATAGTTTTTTTATAATAGAACAGGTAAATAAATATGGCGCCTGGGATATTCCCCGCAAAAAGGGTCTGCAGGTAACTACGCCAGACAATGGTGTTAAAGTATTCAAACAGTAATATCTGGCCATTTGTTAATGTGTTAAAATCTATCAAGGCAAACAATGTTCCGAGGACTGACGGCCTTGGTTAAAAGGACAAATTGGTATGGCACACGCTGAGTTTTTGTGGTTTTAGTAACTTAGGCCCAGTTTTTTGATCTCGAGTTAACTCAACCAATGGTTAAATATGCTAACCAATGGTTTCAAATTTTCAAAACGCGTTTTTTTATTTATTATTAGGCTATCAAATTTTAATGATCAATTTAGTTGTACAGTTAATTATTTAACCATTTGTTAGACTAAAAATGATGACATGACCGAAGTGTGGAACCCTTTGGAGTTAGCATAATTTATATTTAACCATTAGTTGAGTTAACTCGGGATCAAAAAACTGGGCGTTATAGGATTAAAATATCATTTATAGCAAAGTTTTTAAGAAGGTTTTTTTGTGTAACATTGTGAAATAAAATCATCGTGATCTCCGCATTAATAGACAGTTATTTCCGTACCTATGTTGAAAAGTACTCTGTAGCCAGTTACGTATTGAACTTTTGGAGTTAGTGCTCGTAGCGTAGAAACTACACATTTTTTTTTAAACAAACAAGAATGACACAGTCACCCCAGTGACAAGTCACTATTCAATGTAAAGATTATAGTAAGATATATCTACGTGTTACTAGTTATGATAATCTTTACAGCCTGTTCGCTTAGATCTTTAAAACTGCTCAACGGATTTTAATGCAATTTTCAGCAATAGATAGAGTGATTCAAGAGGAATGTTTTTATGTCTTTTGTGTTATGATTTCTGATTCATGAATGTCTCACTGTGCTACCCTTGCGAAGCCAGAGCGGGTGCAAAGTTTCGTTTTATGATTTAAAAAGAGTATAAAATCAGCCAATTCCTAAATGGAATTGAATTATTTTAAACTATGAATTCCAGATTTGAATGATTCCAATTTTGGAGTTATTTTTCCCTACTAGAAGCTCCTCTTAAATTTATTAATGTACTTTGTCTTGTTACAGCTTGCGTCTCAGAAGGAGCCGGCCTGCCGTGTTTGAGTACTGGTGAAGAGGTCCTAATGACTTATGACTTCGCTGTCAACAACTTATGGACAGATGTCATAGCTCTCTTCATTCTGTACCTCTCATTCCATAGCCTAGCTCTGCTAGCACTAAGACATAGGACTAGAAGAAAATAACTTTGTTTTTAAATGCTTTATATGGTGTCTATTATGTTTATGTATTCCGCCAGATGTAAATAATTTAAATAAAGAATTATTGTATTAATGTGTTTTAACATTGTTTTTTTTTGTTCGCTGGTTAAAATAACACGCTGTAGGACTCCTAGACATCGTATTTATTTTAGGTACTTTAGAAAAATAATTAAAAATGTATTACTTAATTATTTTTAACCGTCTAATGCTTTATGTGAAACATAACACTATATAGCGAACCTATCGATTTTATTTTAACTCATTTCTTTGGTTCGTATGTTAACTAATTGTTTAAAATTTCGTTAAAATTCGTTTTGTTTGTCAAAGGGTCAAGTAACAATTTGTTAGAATAAAAATTGAATTGACTAAACACGCTCTACCGAAGTTTGAAACTTTGATAGATATCTTTGGGCGAGTTATCTCGGGATCAAAAAGCTGGGTCTTAGAGCACCTACATGCACAAATCTCAAGTATTATATCATCGGAACTTTATTGGGCAGACGAACTCAAAGTACCTATGTACAATACAATATTAGAAGATTGACAGACGTTTGACAGCTATACTATTAAATAGTATAGCTGAGCTGTTAATTTCGTCACAGATTGCAGCCAATCAACATTCTATTTTTTACGATCTCGTGGTTCCGACTTGAAAGTAAAATTTATTGTTTCTTCTGTTGATAAGAATAATTGTGTAATTTGCTTTTACAATCTATAATCTACGCGGATTGTATTACATGATTGTCGTAATTTTGTCTACTGTCAAATCTTAATTAGGTATTAGTAGGTACTTTTGTAGGAATCGAAATTGCATGGTAATGACGGAGATGGTTGCCTCCGTCATTACCATGCAATGTAAAACTTCAATTATTAATACCTACTCTTACATGTACTTTTATATATTACAGCTTAACTACCTACCTACCTACCTATGTAAATAGGTACTTACCGCATGACATGCACAACATTAGTATGTATGAATAAAAAAGAAATAGCGACCTCTAGTAGCTTAGTCTTAAAACACTTGTAATTAACTGAGTGAAAAAACTAGAGCTTCACGAGGATTTATAAATAATTATTTGCAAACGGTTTCTTTGTAAATAACATTCAAATAGAATAGTATGAGATAGTCGATGGCCGATGGGTCAGCAAAATAACATAGGTAGGTAGCTAAGCTTTGAAAACTATACTAAGAATATAATACTTTAAATACGACTATTTCACAGATTAGTTTGATATCCTTATCACTATTGATAGGAAAGTTACCGTAAAACATGAATTCCGTATTCCTTTTACATTACTGCCATCTATCTAACACGCCAGCAAACACTCGAGAATGGTTCATCGGACTTTATAGAAGTTCATACAGATATGCACAGATGGCAGCACGTCCGCCCATGTTTTTGTACCTGCCGGCGAACAACGGGCGTTTGCTCCTCGCCGCCGCGCAAGCGTAGTTCAAATTCATCCGCCATATTCGTCGTGTCAGACGGAGTGCAGTGCACGGCTGTGACATGTTTATTCGTAAACTGCATAAAACTTATGATATCGAGTCTTCACTGGTGCTTGTTTTATTTAGATAACTCTTCAAATATGCGATTTGATGGAGTCTTGAATGGATACTCGCGTCGTTTGTTAAATTATAAACGTGCATCGAACTGTGCATTCGTGTGTTTATGATAACAGCATTAACAGTAATCCTCGGTCGTGTATTGTTTTTGGTATCTCTCTACAATTGCTGGTGTTAATTAAGGCTTGGTGATATTATGCAATATAACATAACCGTGACCTTCGTGATTCGTGACCGTGCTATAGGTGTCTTTTGAGGTTACAATGCAGCTTGGATTATGAGCGACTGCGCCGAGCCATCAGGTTAGTAAGACGTTCAGTTATTTTATCGGTACTGATAGCACAATGTTTATTTATCTTGTGCCCTATATTCTTGTTATGACTAGAATTTATTTATTTAGTTATGATAATGACAAGTAATTGGCGCTAACTTAGTTTAAACTTAGTTAAAGTTTCTAACCTAATACTTATTTGAAAAAGACATTTAGGCGGGAACTTAACATTCTGACACGTAAGTTATTATAGTTCTTATTATATTGAGTAGTATGTTGACAAAATAACAAAGGTCAAGTTAACCCTAAAGTGTTGGGTACAAAGACGTAGGTCGTAGTGTTGGCGTTGAATTCTCAAGTCGCGGCCAACGGACCAACGTTTCTCAGACAGAGCTTGCACCTTGGCGGACGACGGGGAACGCGGCCGCGCCACGCCACGGAGAGAATGCAACCTCGCCACAGGAATTACAAAGGGACCAAAGTGAAACAAGGACGAGTCTTTGATTATCCCAATGTGTTTTTATGATTTCGTGTTAGACGTTTATCGAATGTCGATCTAACGAAATGATAAATTGAAAAGTAATTGATTACTTAAAAACACAATGTTTACACACGTTCTATGTACTGGTAGGTCAATGACCTGTTGCGATATTGATTGCCTTCAAAATATGTAGGTACCTACCTACCTATACGAGAAGTGTTTCAATTCACTACTAAATAAGTGCTTATTATCTAAACTTGCAATGATTTTAGCTCATTTGCATTACATAACATTCCAAACTGCTAAAAACAATAAACTAAATGATCTACTTCGGAAGTTAAAATAATAGATCAGTCGGTTCTATTTTTTACGTCAACATCCTGTCGGCTGTTCGTCTATTCTCATGTAAATTTATCCTTCGCGTCACATGTTTGTGTTTTTTATACACAACAGATAGGATATTATGCATTGTTGCATACTATGCCCAATACTTGCTTACGACTTGTATTGTTGTAGCCCTTCTCCGCTCGAAATGTTTTTTTTTAAAGCAAGCTCATCCTGACCTTTCTACCTAATGCAATTTCAAATCACTGCAACAGGTATACTCTTATTATTTGTAAGTAGATTCAACCTACATTCAAGTAACTTAGCTAGATTCAAATAACAGTAGGTATATTAACCTGTAAAGTCCCACTGTTGGGCACAGGCCTCCTCATTATTCGTCCACTTGTCTCTCGAGACAGCAGTGGCTAGTTTTCTTGGAAATCATCCAGATCGCCAACTCCCCCTGGGTCTGCCCCCATGACGTGGAGGACATGGCGACAATTGCAGTGCCTACCTGAAATAATTTTGTTAATCGGACATGCGATTGACATGCGATTAGATGGCCCTACGTGTAGTAGGTACCTTCATAACAAGCAAAATGCCATTGTCTTACTATGTACAAAAATGTACACTTATAAGATTGGCGAAGTATTAAAATTAAATTATCGACACACTTTCGACGAACAGAGACGTATGGAACAGGTTTCACCGTTATTGATTAAAACAAACTGTTTTCTTTCCTAAGTACCCCATACTTATCGTATTTTACTCAACACTAAAACCTGTGGTCTCCACTCATGTTATCAAATAGATAAAGCCACTCTAGATTACTCGGTGGCCGTTCGATGTCTAGCTTATGACGTCATTGTAATAAAACACCGGCCAGTCCTAACCACATTAAAATAACAACTACCATTTGTAGTATAATTATTTATTTAATTTTATAAATATAGGTAACCTTTATGTTGATCCGTCGTATATTATTTAATTGGTTTGATTTGTAGATAACTTCGTACGATATGAAGTCATGAATATCTTTTGAGATCAAGAATGCAGAAGAAAAATTTAAAATAAACTAAACTCTCTTCTATTTAGAAATATAGTTTAGTTACCAGTATGTACCGCATAGATAGATAAAATATTATTGTAACTTTTTATTAAAGTAGTCTAATCTTCGTAGATAAAGTAGAAACCCTTATTTTCACAAATCAACAATTCTTAAAACATTGCAGGCTTGACAAAACCAATAACACGGAGATCTAGATATCGGTGTTTCAACTAATTGCCTGAAGTCACGGCATGTTTACTAGCGAATAACCGACAAAGGTCGCTTGGTAGCATACAGCTTCTAGATAAAGATTGCGTGTTATATCGCCGTCGAAGACAACTGCGTTTTATTAACAAACGTGTGTTCAACACTAGAAGAGACACCGCTTACTGTACACATTTATTTAAGAAGTAAGAAAAAATGAAGGCTATTAAAAATGTATTGTATTTCGTGTAAACTGATTTACAGGTGTTTTTCGTCATACTTGTTTGTTTTGATGTTAAGATTTCATATAACATTTATACTTATCTAGTAATTTAGATAACACGTTAGTACGGATGACTACTAGGTATACTCCTTTTTCTTAGATCACCATTTCAGTAAGTTCTTCCGAACCAGTACTTACTCTTAGCCAGTATGACTACTGAAACCATTGTCTATCAATCCGAAATGTACAGACTTCAATTTGTTTGAGTATCATCCTCACAATACGTCTCATATATTATACCTTTAAAGGCTTTTCTCCCAGCCTACATTTCTCCATGTTCGGGTAGCTATGTGATGTCACATGGTAAACGCATCGGCATTCAAGTGTCAACCCGGGTATTGTCCAAAACAAGTTGGCCCTGTTCCCGACTTGGTTTTTGTTCAGATACGTGAGACTCCACGGCGCGTCTTAACGAGCATCAAACCAGTTCCACATATCATCGCGTCATGCCAAATCTGGTAGTAAATACTTCGACACTCCGTTTGTTCTCGCGGTTTTTCCTCGCCATGAAAAGCTATAATAGCGGACATTTATAGCGCAATGGACAGATAAGTATTTTATAGTTATATTTCATCGATGGTTCGATCTTTATTGTGATTATGTATAATTATCAACTTTCTCTCGTCTGTTAATGTGACTGATTCCATAGTAATTGGTTCCGAACAAGAAGCTGCAAGATTGGCGAAATTATTTTCATTATAATGCCATAGGTAGTTTATAAAAAGAGTATCACGCGAGACTTTCCTTTCGAGTTCTTGGAACGTAACCCGCTAATTACCGAGTTCATCGGTCTCAAGTTACTTACATTGAACCGATTTAAGAAGAAAATTTATCATCAACGTATACAATAAAGCAGCTTACTTCTTTTGTTTCGCAACTTTTCAAGCAGTAGTACCACAGCCTTTTGTTTCTGATGATTACGTATTTTGAATAGAAATACTTGTAAATGAACTTAACATTTAGAGATAGTGTTTATTTCAAACTGCCTTTCAATATTGGTTTCTTAAAGGTGAAGGATTAATTTTAATACTAATTTACAATAGCAATAGAACATGACAGCTTTTTCCTTCTTTACTGATATTATATTACTAGTTGGTCAACAGACTCATTACAGGTAAGTAAGGTCTTTAATATTATTGATGTAAAATATTGCAACTTCGATAGTTTAAATACTCGCAGTAAAACTGGTTAAAACGGAAATCTAGGCACCGATTTAATGAATCGCATCCGTGGCTGTCGCAAGCGCCGATAGACAACTAAGCTTCTTAGGACGTCTAAGGCCCAGTACTTTGATCCGGAGTTAACTCAACTAATGGTTAACTATGCTTATTGATGGTTTCTTATATCAGTAAAACGCGATTAGCAATCAATTTGTAGTCTATCAAATGGTCAAGTAAGTTGGAGAGTTAGGCCCAGTTGTTTGATCCCGAGTTTACTCAACCAATGCGTAAATTATTTAACCATTTGTTAGAATAAAAATTTATGAATAAACGCGTATTACCGAAGTTTGAAACCATTAGTTAGCATATTTAACCATTGGTTGATTTAACTCGGGAACAAAAAACTGGCCCTAAGTAAGCAGCCTCATTAATTGATGACTGGCAGGCCAACTAGAGTTAATCTGCGGCAGATTTAAAGGACTCCATCCAATCTTCGATAATCACTTTTCAATAAGAGGGCAATTTGTATCATTCCAATTTAATCTCAATAAAAGGTAGTTGAGTTCTTTAGATCGATCTTCATCATGTGATTTAACTAAAGGATTTTGGTTAGGTTTATGCTGCGTTAGCCTTATTAATTAATAAATTTATGGTATTTTTTACAGTTCGATGTTTTTGTTTATAATGTGTATTGTAAAATTAAAAATGTATTCATCAACTTTAGTAGTCATCCGTTTTCCTGTTAGAAGCGCCTAATAGAAGCCATATAATGATTTGCCAAGTGAAGATGATGATAATCTATACAGAGAATACGTCTAACAAATACGATACCACTCGTTTCTAAGATAAATTGAGAAACAAAACACTCATTGTTTCTTATTGAAGGTCGAACAGATAAAACAGACGAAAGATAAATGAGTAACAACTTAACACATTGTATGCAGCATTGCGAAAACAAAAATCTCCATTTGAAAATTGTTTAGTGTAAATTTAGGAATATTATTAATACAATTTACAATACTATAAACCTGACTAGCAGCTATTGAATCGCATTTCCCGGACTCGTGTTTAGTAGGAGGTTGAATTTTAGCACTAGCTCCCTTTGTGAGCTTTGCATCGGGTCACCGACCCTTAATTATCCTACAGTGCGCACCGCTGCAGTGCAATGCTCCAGTAAAATTCTGCATAACAAGCCTTTATTAGTCCTTGACGACCCCACTTCCTTAATAATACTAGTTCATATTCTTACTTTTATGTAATGAAAAAAGATGGCAATTGGTTTTCGGTATTATTATAAAATGTCCTTTCTGTGTTCACAAAGCCTTTTAAATACGAAAAACGTTATGTCGGTTGGTGGTTGCGTAACTTACACCGGATAAGCCGCAAAAATGAAGCCGGTTGTTGCGATCCCTATCGAGTGACCGCGTTGAATCACTTTTGCATGTCCACGTCCACAATTACAACCCAAACCTTGTGTACCGTGTTTTATAAAACGAATACGATAGCATCATTCGAATCAATTTATTCGATGAATCATACTCGACTTCGATGAATTGTGTTCCTGTGTGTATGTTGTGAAAACTCAATTAATTTTTTCTCAGTTTTAGTGAATTATAGCGACGACGGTGTAATATCAGATAAATATTTTTGAATTCAATTAAATTTTTGATGGTAACCAGTGATAGCCTTTTTCCCGCTGGCTAAACGTAGTTTGTAAGACAAAGTTTGCAGTTATTACTGCTGTCAATAAATAAAGCCTGTTCTATTATATAGGAGTAGTGGCGCTATTGTCAAGATACGGGTAAATAATGAACGTCCTGCCTGTTACTTTTGTCCAAACAAGGAAGTGTAAATGTGGAGTAATTGGCTGGACCAGGAAATTACTAAAAGGTTTCTTAGGTTCATCGATCATTTGCGACTCGTGCTTGTTTTAACGGCTTCCTTTTTAGCAGAAGTGAAACGTGCCGATAAAAGCGTACTATCTGCAAATACCTGCGCGTTTAAGTAAGTTTGTATCAACAAGATTATCATTCCGTAGTGGCAGTCTGAAGCGACCAGTTCCTATAAAAGGCTCGTTAAGTAAATGTTTTCCGTTAGCTATGACACACACGCTAATATTTGGCCTTCCATATGCACCAGCCTCCGTTGTGAACTGGCTTGAGTCGAGGTAAATTACTATATTTACCTGTAATTATGGTAGACAGTTTTCGGATTTATGGAGCAATTAAGTGCATAATCCCTTATGAAGCCTGGTAGAGCAGTTACAAAATGCTTTGAAAGTTTTCGTGTAATCGGAGACTTATTCAGGACGTGCAGCGAGTTTGTGAGGTTGAATAACGGCTTTAATTACATCGAAGTGAATTTTTTGAATTGCCAAATTTCCATTAAGATTGACATTTTGAAAGGGGCTATGAATGCGACGATTTACGAACGTAAATCTTTGAAACAAATATGGTTGTATAATCAACCATGTAGAGGAAAAAAAAAACATTGTAACCATTATTGAATTCTCGCTCAGTCATACTGAGAAGGTTGTTTAAAGGAAACTCTAATACAGTAGCTAAGTTGTCCATTCTGTTGTCGGGCGGCCACGTGCATGATCATGCATACTGTAAACAGATATAATTAAGGTCGCGGCGTCCATATTAATGCAGGCCCGATCAATATTCATAGCAAGCGGACCGCGGGTCAGATGGTTAGATACGAATTGGCGCCCAGTGCTCGGGTCAAGTAAGAATAAGTAGAGATTCGCGATAAAACTAGTTTATAGTAAGACACGTTAATTATTTTGTTGGCTTATAGTTTTCTGAACTATACTTTAAAATTATGGCTGCAACTTAACTATATGTGAAAAGAAAAAAAAAAGGCTTGAAAGTTTTATCTATGTGAACGTAAAAGCTTTACCAAAGTGATTGGAGCGCATCTCTTTGTGTGACCTTGACGCGATAACGCTGCGTCTGCCCAGCTATTACCATGGCACAGCGGTAATACCCCCCTATTACCTTAAACGCTTTGCGCCATACAGTGTTCCGTCGCATTTTTGTACAATTATAGGTGTTTCTTCAATTTCACGGTTAGTTTGTTTTAAGTGTAAGAAATTGATGTATCTTGAATTAACACCCCTTTATGATTTGTTGGCACAAGTAACAACGGTAAATCAAGACCGGTTGCTAAAGGATTTTAATACGTTGAATACATTCTTATAAACAAGATGTTGGTAACCAAGCCATTATAGTGCTTGTATGTATCTTAAGTAGAATCCCATTATTTACACTATTGTTAGATATGTATTCTTAGTTTTCACTCGTGGCAGAACGGTGGTAATTGCAAGTGGTGCTGTCTTTACCACACTTCTTCAGTCCGAATATACAGTATTAATTTTTTACTATTGTAACTCTATGCAAACTTTTTCCAATTGTTACGTCACTGCTAAGCTATTTTGTGAGACCTCTTGTTTAAGAGTTATCAAGCTTATGGGTTGCTTCGAGTATTTTCCTTTCATTCAAGTGATGTAGCTTTAAGAGTGTTACAGAGAGCGCATGCCTGCATAAGTAGCTTGCACATGTTTACTTATCTCAAAATAGATTCGGATAAAATCCAGAAGACTAAAGGGAAATTAAGTTTAATAAGAGGAAGTATCGTAATCTAGAATTCTGATCAATCTTTTTAGAGTTTATAAAATATTTTACGTTTTTGAAGTAGTATTTTTCTCAAAGAGTCCTCGAAGGCCTTCTTTTTTCTCTAAATAACTCATTAGTCTTGCTTATTTTTATGTAAAACTTACCTTGACGCTCATTCAATTGCCGCTACTCGACAGTTACAGTTATGGATTTCTGTTAGTGTACCTTTGGAATTGAAGAAATCCTACTTCATGAGGTAGAAGTATTTTAACGACCGTATATAATCAATTTCACGTGAACAACAACAATTAACATATTTCTGCGTTTTCTTCACCGTATGCACGAGTAGCATGGAATGTTATCACGTCTACTCGTATTGCCTTCCACAATGCTTAGATAAGCCATGTAGCTGTGCTACAGGTAGTTAATACGTAAATTTTTATTTCAAGTCCAGAATGTTTGATTTTTCGTACAATTATAAGGCTATACAAATTTGCCAGCGAACTTATTTTTACGGGAGTAAGATTGTGACGGGATAGTCCTATGTAATGTTCCATGATCATAATTTTGTTATATAATATATATGTAATTAAATACAAATTGTAGAAGGAAAAACTTAAACCTCAGGCAGGACTCGAACCTGCGACCACTGGCTTGACGCGCCAGTCGCTTTACCAACTAAGCTACCGAGGTCACTGCCTGGAAGTTTAAATTTCTCCTTCTACTTATAACGTCTTTATAGGGCGACGTATGCGACATCTAGTGAACCTACCTTACGGTTGGCCTCACTGACTCTGATTAACAATGTGTTAATTAGAAGTCCGAGAGATGGCGCTGGCCCAATACTTATTATTTTTAATTATTTATACACATTATCGCATGTGTTAGCGAATATTTGTAATTAAATACAAATTGTAGAAGGAAAAACTTAAACCTCAGGCAGGACTCGAACCTGCGACCACTGGCTTGACGCGCCAGTCGCTTTACCAACTAAGCTACCGAGGTCACTGCCTGGAAGTTTAAATTTCTCCTTCTACTTATAACGTCTTTATAGGGCGACGTATGCGACATCTAGTGAACCTACCTTACGGTTGGCCTCACTGACTCTGATTAACAATGTGTTAATTAGAAGTCCGAGAGATGGCGCTGGCCCAATACTTATTATTTTTAATTATTTATACACATTATCGCATGTGTTAGCGAATATTTGTAATTAAATACAAATTGTAGAAGGAAAAACTTAAACCTCAGGCAGGACTCGAACCTGCGACCACTGGCTTGACGCGCCAGTCGCTTTACCAACTAAGCTACCGAGGTCACTGCCTGGAAGTTTAAATTTCTCCTTCTACTTATAACGTCTTTATAGGGCGACGTATGCGACATCTAGTGAACCTACCTTACGGTTGGCCTCACTGACTCTGATTAACAATGTGTTAATTAGAAGTCCGAGAGATGGCGCTGGCCCAATACTTATTATTTTTAATTATTTATACACATTATCGCATGTGTTAGCGAATATTTGTAATTAAATACAAATTGTAGAAGGAAAAACTTAAACCTCAGGCAGGACTCGAACCTGCGACCACTGGCTTGACGCGCCAGTCGCTTTACCAACTAAGCTACCGAGGTCACTGCCTGGAAGTTTAAATTTCTCCTTCTACTTATAACGTCTTTATAGGGCGACGTATGCGACATCTAGTGAACCTACCTTACGGTTGGCCTCACTGACTCTGATTAACAATGTGTTAATTAGAAGTCCGAGAGATGGCGCTGGCCCAATACTTATTATTTTTAATTATTTATACACATTATCGCATGTGTTAGCGAATATTTGTAATTAAATACAAATTGTAGAAGGAAAAACTTAAACCTCAGGCAGGACTCGAACCTGCGACCACTGGCTTGACGCGCCAGTCGCTTTACCAACTAAGCTACCGAGGTCACTGCCTGGAAGTTTAAATTTCTCCTTCTACTTATAACGTCTTTATAGGGCGACGTATGCGACATCTAGTGAACCTACCTTACGGTTGGCCTCACTGACTCTGATTAACAATGTGTTAATTAGAAGTCCGAGAGATGGCGCTGGCCCAATACTTATTATTTTTAATTATTTATACACATTATCGCATGTGTTAGCGAATATTTGTAATTAAATACTAATAATAAGTATTGGGCCAGCGCCATCTCTCGGACTTCTAATTAACACATTGTTAATCAGAGTCAGTGAGGCCAACCGTAAGGTAGGTTCACTAGATGTCGCATACGTCGCCCTATAAAGACGTTATAAGTAGAAGGAGAAATTTAAACTTCCAGGCAGTGACCTCGGTAGCTTAGTTGGTAAAGCGACTGGCGCGTCAAGCCAGTGGTCGCAGGTTCGAGTCCTGCCTGAGGTTTAAGTTTTTCCTTCTACAATTTGTATTTAATTACAAATATTCGCTAACACATGCGATAATGTGTATAAATAATTAAAAATAATAAGTATTGGGCCAGCGCCATCTCTCGGACTTCTAATTAACACATTGTTAATCAGAGTCAGTGAGGCCAACCGTAAGGTAGGTTCACTAGATGTCGCATACGTCGCCCTATAAAGACGTTATAAGTAGAAGGAGAAATTTAAACTTCCAGGCAGTGACCTCGGTAGCTTAGTTGGTAAAGCGACTGGCGCGTCAAGCCAGTGGTCGCAGGTTCGAGTCCTGCCTGAGGTTTAAGTTTTTCCTTCTACAATTTGTATTTAATTACAAATATTCGCTAACACATGCGATAATGTGTATAAATAATTAAAAATAATAAGTATTGGGCCAGCGCCATCTCTCGGACTTCTAATTAACACATTGTTAATCAGAGTCAGTGAGGCCAACCGTAAGGTAGGTTCACTAGATGTCGCATACGTCGCCCTATAAAGACGTTATAAGTAGAAGGAGAAATTTAAACTTCCAGGCAGTGACCTCGGTAGCTTAGTTGGTAAAGCGACTGGCGCGTCAAGCCAGTGGTCGCAGGTTCGAGTCCTGCCTGAGGTTTAAGTTTTTCCTTCTACAATTTGTATTTAATTACAAATATTCGCTAACACATGCGATAATGTGTATAAATAATTAAAAATAATAAGTATTGGGCCAGCGCCATCTCTCGGACTTCTAATTAACACATTGTTAATCAGAGTCAGTGAGGCCAACCGTAAGGTAGGTTCACTAGATGTCGCATACGTCGCCCTATAAAGACGTTATAAGTAGAAGGAGAAATTTAAACTTCCAGGCAGTGACCTCGGTAGCTTAGTTGGTAAAGCGACTGGCGCGTCAAGCCAGTGGTCGCAGGTTCGAGTCCTGCCTGAGGTTTAAGTTTTTCCTTCTACAATTTGTATTTAATTACAAATATTCGCTAACACATGCGATAATGTGTATAAATAATTAAAAATAATAAGTATTGGGCCAGCGCCATCTCTCGGACTTCTAATTAACACATTGTTAATCAGAGTCAGTGAGGCCAACCGTAAGGTAGGTTCACTAGATGTCGCATACGTCGCCCTATAAAGACGTTATAAGTAGAAGGAGAAATTTAAACTTCCAGGCAGTGACCTCGGTAGCTTAGTTGGTAAAGCGACTGGCGCGTCAAGCCAGTGGTCGCAGGTTCGAGTCCTGCCTGAGGTTTAAGTTTTTCCTTCTACAATTTGTATTTAATTACAAATATTCGCTAACACATGCGATAATGTGTATAAATAATTAAAAATAATAAGTATTGGGCCAGCGCCATCTCTCGGACTTCTAATTAACACATTGTTAATCAGAGTCAGTGAGGCCAACCGTAAGGTAGGTTCACTAGATGTCGCATACGTCGCCCTATAAAGACGTTATAAGTAGAAGGAGAAATTTAAACTTCCAGGCAGTGACCTCGGTAGCTTAGTTGGTAAAGCGACTGGCGCGTCAAGCCAGTGGTCGCAGGTTCGAGTCCTGCCTGAGGTTTAAGTTTTTCCTTCTACAATTTGTATTTAATTACAAATATTCGCTAACACATGCGATAATGTGTATAAATAATTAAAAATAATATATAATATATATTTTTTGCCAGTTGGACTGCTGAATTCGGACTAATGAATTCTTGATAAACGGCCCACTGTCCATGTTCCATTTAAACATTACTCAAAAATAACGATTTTTGTTATTCCCTTACAAGTTTTTCAAAGTAGTAATGTATCGCGCAATTCAACCAGCTTAGTGCATAGTTTCATACCTTCATTTTCACTTAAATTACTTACAATTTGTTACCAAACGAGACAGTGACATGTTTAGGTACATTAAATACGTACATAACTTTCTTCTATCAATCACATATCGGAGACATTCATTTGCGCGCAAGTGGGTCAAACATCTCGGATTCGATACCACTCGAGTGTTACATTATTCTTTGTCAACATTAAAAGCTCAATTAGAAGTCCGTCACGAGAACTAACGGCATTTAAAGGCAACCGAGCGTAGACAGTTTACAACCACGTTAATCTTTGTTAATGAATTTAGGAGAAATATACAGTATTCTGAGATCAGTTTTAGACTTTCGGACAGTTTATTTCTACCGTCTTCCGAAGGACGAGGTTCTTATTACGACTGTGTATATGTTTTATTTTTGGTTTTAAATCAATACAAAAATAATCGATTCACAGCTGACGGAATTTTCGCGTAACAAACATATTACAAACTAGCTGTTTTCCGCAGGTCCGCCTGCGGTCAAAATGTTTTTTTAGGCTATAGCCTAATATAGCCTGTCACCCGGGGTTAGTGTAGCTTCCGAACAATGAAAGATTTTTTTAAATCGATTTAATAGACTCGGAGATAACTAAATGCAAACAAACAATGAAATCTTTCCTCTTCATAATATTAGTATTATTTTTACTTAGCAACTTCACTTAGATAACAACATTGTCAAGTTGGTTAAAATTATAAAAAAGTGCTTATTTAAAACTGAACAATAAAATATGATTGGAAATAACTTCAATAAGTCTTCAAGGCGATCCCGCGACCATTCTAAGAGTAGGTACCCACTGTCATTTATTTTGTTACCGCGCTCAGCGTGAACTGGCCTTCTGCTAGAGACCAGTCAATACGATTTAAAGTTGGACCTCAATAGATCAGATAGTGGCTATTGTATGGCCATAACAGCTATTTATAAAGTTCGATGACTCTGGTTCTATCAAATCGTAATAATTTATCCCTAAACCTATTCATGTTGCAGTGTCAGATAGAAATATAAATTGATTTATTATCAACTAATTCCATTGAACGCTACAGATCTTGTATAACGAGAACATAAAAGTGTATTAAAATTGAATACAAGTTTTTCTTTTATCGAGTCATAAAAGTATCGATAGTTTAAATGTCTAAATGTAGGTTTATATTCGCATCGATTTTCTGCAGAAAATGTAACATGTACGTGGTCAGAAGGTATAAGTATGCGCGACTCAATAAAGAGTTCATGTTTCACTGTGATTGTGAAATACTGACATATGAAATAAAATTCTCGAATGTGATGGAATACTTTAATATTTTTTGGATTGTGTTCAAACTTCGGTACGGGATTTACAACTTTCGCTTTCTTGTCCATTGCGGGAGTGCAGCGGAGTGACCCGCGCCGTTCCAATGTTGGCTATCGAGCTTTAGGAATCAAATAACTTAAGTAAGATGGATACGTTGACACTGACCACAGACAACACCAAGATGAGCTCCTATTTGTAACCCTTGTCATTTATACACATACTTAGGTACCTAAAGTGTAAAAACTTGAAGCGGTAGGATTGTCTCAATAGAATATTTTAGCACTATGAATTTGCATCTCATTGCTTATTTGGTGCAAATCATAAGAGAGAAAGGTTAAAATGCGGTTTCGACTGCGTTGAATATGCTAATATCAGATTATTACTACAGTTGGAATATCGATATAAGGCAGTGTTGACACATGTCTAATTAACGACTTGTCTGGATAAATGTCGCTTAGTTAATCAAGTCACTCTCCATTTACAGCAAAACGTATTTATAAAGAATTTTAGACTTTAACTCGTCTGTACAAAGGCGACAAACGTGGATCACTGATATAAAGGAAAATAATATCTACTTTACCGTCATAAAAGTAGGTTAGCATACTTATGATGTGGTTGGATCGATTTCAAGGCTTCGCGGTTTCTACAACACACGCTTTTGGGGCACGTAATTATAAGAACGTTTGTTTCCATAGAAAGATATCGAAAAAAATATTTAATAAAGCGATAGTTATTTGTATATATTATGTATTTTATGTAAAGCTGAACTAAATAAAGAAATTCCAAATATGTATGCTGGTTTTCCGAATCCACCATAAATAGTCGGTTAGCTAGCCAAATACGGTTATATCCTGATTTCTGTTGTCTAAATCTGGTGTTTCTATGAATGTAGTTCCAGCTAGAGATTACTCGAAAGTTAATTAAAATAGCAATGTTAATTATTCGTGTTGTCTGAGCAGAGATTGAGAGTACTAAGGAAACAACACGCCATGTTGTTCTCAGAAATTAGTGGGATCGACTTACTCAGTGAGTGTTGCTCAATACACAATGTTCTTGGAATTGTATTACGGATTCGTTTTAGTTTTTTGTTGGTATCTTTAAATGAAACTCTTTACAATTCTTTAATTCTTCAGATATTATCAATTGCTCTGATATTTTTTTTTATATGATACTTAAATGTTAAAAAAGAACTACTTTAAAATGACTTCATCGTTGATATCGGTGTCCAATTTACGAGAAATCTTAGTCGGCTCATGTTTATTAAAGACGCAACAAGAAATGGAGGCCGAAAATCTTTAGGGCCTTCACCTGTTTTGAGATTCGATCACATTTTATTGTAACGGTCAAACCTATTTTTGAACGGCTATGTATAATTTGGTAACAGTGCTAAAGTCAAGGTAAAGAAAATCGTGATAACATCGTATTTGCTCAACCTTGAGTTAGAACAGATCGTGTAAAACTTCGTATTATACAAATAAAAGTGAGTCCAGAAAGTTGTTGTAATAGTCCGCCTGAAGTCGTTGTACAGCTTTGATGTGGACGTTTATAGGATTGTAAAATGGCGAAACGTTTTTATTCACGGGTGTACGGTTTGTTTTCTGTTTCTAGCTGTGCACTCGTTTCATTGTGGCTGCTATTGCTTCACAAGCCTTTACTATTGCGAATGGAACGTAAATCGTTGGCCGCACCGGGAATAGTTTATTTGATCGGGCAGGTTTAAGGTTCGACGCCCGCGCAGGGTGGTCTAACAAACTCACAATGTTGACAATTCAACGCTTCATCGAATATTTCATTTATTTTTTACGCTGGCGATGATTCGTGTTGCATTGTGCCACAAATATCATGTTGCTTGCATTTGTTAATGCAGCGTAATGAGACACTTGTATTGCATGGACGTGTCGTTAGTCATCAGTTATGAATGATCATGTCATCGGTATTACGATTTGCGGGATGTTAACGCGGTCATTTGAATGGTTCACTCGACGATGCTCTCCTTGTGCACTTGTTGATGTCTATCACATCTCAAGTATGTATATTTGTGAGTGTCGAGTGGCCTCAACACCAGTCGTAAGGCTTGTTTTTGTTTGTATTCATAATCACAATTGTGTGAATTGGCGATAATAGAATAATAGCTGTGATATTCGTTACGCACAAATTTTCGTAGACGCGCGATTTGCGTTATGTCAATATTTAACTACGGATCTATTCATTATTCTGTCTTGCGGCATGCTCTGTTTTGTGTTACGGTAACAAAACAGCGTGTTACCTACATTTTTTAAACCTGTTAACATAAACAGAAACGTCACATTCCTACATTGTGCACAAAATTTACGATAACTGAAGAAACAGATGGAATCTCGTTAATGATTGTAAATGTTAACTTATTTATTTAGGATTGCTGTTTCGGGCATCGATTCCAAGCAGAGCGGAATTTGAACGGTCGCTGACGTAAAGAGGAATAACTGTGATGGCGTGCAGTTTCTTATTAACTTTTTTCCAACATGCGGTCGCCCACGTCGATATTTTTTCGTAACAAAACGAATTTGGTTTAAGCTTTTGAAAATTCAAGTCAAGATTTTTACTAGAATCAAATGTAAAATAAATCTCGTTCCATTTGTATATCAGTTGTTGTGCATTAAAATTTACATTATAAGCGAAATAAATGTATGAAATAACGGATAAACAGAATATCATTATACCGTATACATTTTTACTCCTCACTTTACAACCAATATCATTCGAAAATTGGCGTTAATTTTTAAAGCAAACATGCTGTTAGCACATAAATGCGTGGCTACGTCGGAAATACTTACAATGGACAAATTAGAATCACAATTAGTAGTAAAATTATATCACTGTAGGAGTCAACAAACATGTTAGAGAAACACCTACCTTTTTTTTATTATTTCGTCCTGCTAAACAAAGTTTATTCAAGCTTCAGAATACTCTTATATTTTAATGAATTTAGACTACTTTTTTGCATTTTAAGGATCAGATCCGTCTCATATCTTTACTCGATGTGGAAACAAACTGAATATAGAGGTACAATAAGGGTGTGGCGTGGCCGCTGTCACCGTTGTCACCTCTCCCTTTATGGAGAGAAATGGAAGTTAACACGCCACACACCTACTGACCGACGACCGGTGACCTTTGCATAGAGCTGTTATGTTATTATTTTGTTTACCATATGTTTGTACTTTAAGAAATGTTGCTAGACTGTTAGTTCTTTGGCCACCATCTGTACTTTATCCTACCTAATATTATAAATGCGAAAGTAACTCTTTCTATCTGTGTATTACGCAAGCACGCCTAAACTACTGAACGAATTTAAATGAATTTTGGTACAAAGATAGTCTAGAACCTGAGAAAGAACATAGCATATAAGTGACTCCCACGCGGGCGGTGTTGCGGACTACAGCTAGTACAGCATAAGTAAACAAAAAGTACAAAATTTTGATCAATGATAATCGTATTGTGGAAAGTATGTCATATTTTGTTTCCCATCAATCTTCGTGTACCTCCAAGTCAGTAATTAACATATTATACAGTACCTTTAATATTCAATCAGTCAACTATGATTTAATTAAAGGTGCTACTTCGATGGCACTGGCGATTCCCGACATTATTAGCCATGCCTTCGTGTAACTTTCAAATGTAAAATGAATTTATTTTAAAAACTACGGGATACCAAGGTTCTATGCGATGACGTCAAAAGAAGGCGCGGTATTGTCAGAGTAGTGTATCATTTTTATTGGAGTCCAAAGCTTAATATTGCCTCTTGGCTCATCGTATAGTATTTATTACAGAGTTGGCTTCTTATGTCACGAGTGCCCCCTTATACGGAACGAACAAGGTTCAGTTTTTATCATATTGTTTACAATAAACGTACGATGATTATTAAAAACGCATAACAGTCAATATAGGTATTGGTAAGCGTATACTATGGGAGTTTAAGGTTATTTGGAACATTTTAGTTATTTATAAGCCTCATATGTATAAGGTTTTGGAAACGTGGTGTTTTTTGTTTCGCTATTAAATTTCGATTTGTAATTATTTTGAATATCATGTACCGTAAGCTGCATATTACGAGGTAAATTAATTCTTAAATTACAATCACTTATCTTATCACTTTTTTTAATACTACATTAACTGTTGATCAATAATCGTTTAAGTTTCATCTTACAATGTATGTAAAGACATTACGTTATGAGTGCCAAAAGGTCGAAGTGCTTATTCAATAAATTGTTATCTTGTAATATGGTAGTGAATGTAGAACGCATAAAAAAGTATTTAAATAGACTAGAAAACAAGTTTTTATGTAGTAGTCCGATCGAAAACCAGTTGTGTTGACAGAATTAGTGTTGTAAATAAAACATTGATACCATATTTCATGCCAAAACGCTACTTCCACGCGAGCTAATATAAATCCAAATATCTAATGCGTATCACGACAGTAAGTAATATTAGTACAGAAAAATATTAGTACATACCTAGTGCCTATAATTTATAATAGTGATATTCACGACTCCTAATTCTGCATTTATTAATTACGACAAAAGGAAACATCGTTATAATAAGTTTATCTCAAACAGGAATATAATTATACCTATTGAGAATTATTTGTAAATAAGTGATGATGTAATAGTTCGTCTCCCAGTAATAGGTAGGTACCCTATTTCACTAATCCGTTTCTGACTGCCGAATATGGTTTATCTAATAGAACTATTAATTCTAGCTATACTCCAAATTTATGTTTGATGTGTCATCAAAATCAACGTTTGTAGTGATTAATAAAGACTACAAATATGATAATGATCACGAGTTTATTATGGTACAGAAATAAACTGAAGCTAGGTATGGAGTGTTCTGATAAGATCACATTATGCGTCTAAGATTAAGATTCTCTTTTTAACAAGTTTTGATAACGGGTACATGGTGATAGATTGACTAGAACTGGTAATGTACCAAGTGGTACCTAAAAAATTGATAATTATGTGTTGGTATGAGACATAAATGTCTTATAAATTCCTGATTACCTATGTCTAGAAACAGCTAGCTTTAATTAGACGATGACTTGGAAACTAACAAATTTAAAAAATGCAAACTAGTATAATTAAACTAGATATATTCAACAAGTTTCATTTTGGATTGACCAATTTAGCTGCCTTGATTGAAATAACACATAAAATCTAGGAAATAAACTATAATTATCAATTTATTTTGCTATTGATAGGCTCTCGTTATATTAATTTATCGGCTTGTTAGTTTTTGTAAATTTTGAGTCGAGGTTTTAAAAATTAATTTATGTGCAGGTACATTTTATTCAGATAGATTTCCTCGTTATCTGAAAATAAGTAATATTTTGTAGTTTTAAGTAGTAACTGTTTTAACCAAGCAAATAACGTTATATATCTAATATTATGTGACATCATAACCGATACTTCTGTTATAATACACTGCTCCTAAAAGGAAGTAAGGAGTAATATTACATGACCAAGCAGCTTACAGGTTCATCAAACGCGAGCATTAAGTCATACATGTCTGAGAGGGCAGGTCATTGAACTCGCGTGTTTCAGATTTCAGACTTTGACTTCAATCTACTACTAACATCTATCGAACTAGTGCTGACACTAGTTCGATAGATGTAACTGTCTTTATTGATGATTATGTAACAGTAACTGTCGATATTGATGTTAAAATTGTCGGCAAGGCAGGCAGGTAGTCTCGGAATGGTAATGAAGACAAATGATAGTCGAAAAATTTCTGCTAGCCCGGTAGTTGAAAGTATTGATGTAATCTTAATGAAATGTAAAAAAATTGTACGAATGATACATTTATCTTGTACAAAAACATAAACAGTAATGTTAAACAGGCGCCACTGCTCGGTTGTACTATCGTATCGGTGTTTAAATCAATTCACGGTTCAATCGATTCGTGCATGATCCGAGAACCGAGTCATTGAGGGTTGCTGCTTAAGCAATCGATTTAGAACAATAGAATCGAGTACATCGGAAAGGTTGTCTTGTTCTCCATAATCCTATACGTGAACACCTTTAAAGTTCATTTTGACATTTTATAGCTACTTCAAGCGTTACGTTGTCTGGAGGTTTCCACGGTAAAATGTCAGGACGAATTAAGCTGTTCTAGAAATCTTTGTTTATTACCTTTGACATTTTGGATAGCTTCTGTATTCAGATTCTTCATCAGAAAGTATGCAATCTCATTTTCGTTTGAGTACAGAAAAAAGTGTTATTTAATCGATCCAATACATTACAGAATGGTATTATTGAATGATGTCAACCTGCGTGTTGTCTGCGACATGAGATTTATGATGTCGCGTGTTATAGCAGCTAATGCGATGGCATTTGAGAACCTGTAAACGAAAAGGTCATCTAAAACTAGAGGTGTGAAATTACTCTACGTAGACTTTCGGAGAATGCTAAATTCCTACCATATACAGTATTCCCCGAAATTTCGATTCATTCGTATTCAAACTTGTCTTCTTTGTAAGGCCTACATCGCGACCCACTTGCCAAAATTTTTCTTTAAGCTATAATAAGCATTTTTAAAAGATATTATTATGAACCACCTGTTTCTACCTTACCTTATGAGAATTAAGTATATTGGCACTTACCATAAATTTAATAAAATTCACAGCTTTTCGATTACGTTAACACTTATTATCGATTGTAAATTGTGTATCGATTACTATCGAGAAATGTTTTTAATTGTGACAAGTCTGTTATGGATTATAACAACTGCTGACTACTTGGCTGAGTTTACGTCACTTTTATTTTTATTTTGTTGGTCAAGGATGAAAATTATCGAAAGAGTTATCCTTTAATTTAAGTAAAAACGTATTTTTTTTACTGGCGAATTAATTACTTCCATTATAGTAATATTTAAAGCTCTAGCTTTGCCCGACGGTATAACTTGTTTATAAAATTTAAGATTTTTATAAATGTTTTTTAATATTGAGAGGAATTATATTCTTATTAAGAATCTTGGTGTTGCCATTTGGTTTGATACTAACGTGATATAAAATTGAGGCCGTACTACTCACCATCTATGCAAAATATCTTACAATAACAATAACATAAAAATTAACTATTTGCTGTTAAACACATTAAAAAGGCTTCTACCTACCAGAAATCTTATTTTAATCGATATTTGTTTCTAGGTCAAAGCTTAATTTGCAAGTTTCCTTGACCAATAAAAGTAGAATCTTAATAGTCTTAAAATTATATATACATTTTAATGCTTCAAACCCATAATACATAAATTTTATGAACGAATACGGTCGTAAGATCGCTGTCATGATCGCTCTCGCCGTCAAAAACAATATTAAATTAAACAACAGGAATATAAAATGGTTGTTATTCAAAACATGGCCACGCCCCCGCTAAATTTAAACCTATTCCATCGATAACTGTAACAAAATATCCTAAAACCAGCCAATCTTGTTTCTGAATACTTGTCAATAACAATAAATCCGTTATGGTATTATTTTTACTTCTATTCGTTATCTGTGACCCACTCAGATAAACGAGTCTCGCAAACAGTTTATCTTATTGATACAAAACGCGATCACGTTCTTACTGATGTTGAAATATAGTATCTCTGAATTTAAAAACGCTCTATAGATTACGTTTTAAGAAAATATCGTCGCTACGTGATAAGATTATTGATATTTTGGTTTTTCGAAGAAGGTTGGTCATGACGAGGGATTTTCTGACTCATGTCATAAGTAGAAATTATTGTTCATTTAGGTAAGTGTGTTTATAATTAAATTTATCACTTGGTCGTTAATTAATTACGTTCTGAGCTATTTCTCACGACACTTTGTGTGATGAAATTGTCTTGATTGTAAGCATAGGTATTTTGCCACTCATGAAATTTATTAGGTGTTCAAATTAGGAATTAAAAAAAGCTAATGTGTTAGACATTTTCAATGTTAATTGGTTTATAATTTAGATTTTAGATATTTTTTTAATAAAAACGACCCGCCCAAAGAATTTAATCCTTGTGTCGCGGGGGTTTCACAAACATTCAAATCACATGCACAAAGAACCCAGACTTGGAACAAGCATTTGTGGATCACACAAATATGCTTGTCCCATGCGAGGATCGAACCCGCAGCACGTCGCGCACAGTGGTAATTAGCGTGGTGACCTATACCACTCGGCTATCCGTGCAGGTGCAGCCCAATTAAATCAAATTAGAATTATGATCAAGATTGTGTAAAATTTTGCAACTTTACGAATAAATGAAACGTCAATCGGTTTGCAGCCGTGAAGTCTAATGCAGTCTCTGTAACTTTAAGGTATGAAGTAGCGACAGATATACATTTAAGAACGTGTTAAAGTTAATTAACGTTTCAGTATTCCGTAAATCTGCATAATTGTACATCTTATTTAAAAACTAGTCGAAAAGACAGCAGATATTGATTTTTGTGTTATTAACGCTGTTTCCGAATGAGCCCAGGAATTATGTATAACTTTTGTGTGAAGTAAGTAACCATCGCGACTTGGCCTTATAAGAGATAAAAAAAATATTGGTGTATTACATTTTGTCAATTTTAATACAATAATCGGCTTAAATATTGGTTGGACGTTTTTTCCATTTTTTTATAATCTGTATGAGCAAGAGCAACCTAGGCAAAAGTGCCACGTGCTTAGTTACTCGTGCCCGGGACGAGATCGGTCCGGCAACACGAGCGGGAAGCGCGTCTATTTCGAATTGTTTACTGCCGTCGCCATTCATGGCTAATAAAGACGTGCGCCGGCACACCCATTGTGACCGCAACATGGCCGCCACTTTGAGGGAGGAATGCCCTCTGAGCCCTCCTGAAGTGTTATAAAGTTATGGCTTAAATATTGGTTGGATTCAGTGATTTTCTTACTGAATTGGCTTATCTTTGAATATTAAAATAATTAATCATAATTATTCTAAAACAGTTAAAGTCGATACATTGTGTAACGAAGAACCTGATAGGTAGGAAAAAGAGAGTTAAAGTAAGAAAAGTTTCTCCGAACAACATAAGTACAACATAGAGTTGTAAAACACAAATTTTCTTAACTTCATAAAACTTACTCAACTACTTTTTGGGAAATCATGCTGAAAAAATATTTTTAAGGCCAATCAATTCTAATAAATATTAAGTTTCAAAGGAATGAAACGTTGTGAGATTTAACGTCTAGGACAGCGAGACCATGACAATATGACAGCTGACTGTGAACCATGTGCAAATAGCTCCCAGCAGTTTTTGTTTCTGATATTTTTAGACTGTTTAAAACTCGATTTAAATTCTAATTTAAAATGTTGGATAATATGTGATAGTTTTTTGTTATTAACTTTTAAGCAGTATTTTAAGTTATGTAAAATGGTATCACGTTTAAGTTTTATTCTAATGAGACGTTTTAAATAATTAATTGTGTTTCGGAGAGAAAACTTTAAATCGACCTTCATCTGCTTTTATTTCGTCATTACTTAAAGCAGAATGAAGATAAAATTTATTAAAAAAAATTAAGATAAAAATAATCTATGAATTTAAAATTTGTAAAAAACTATTTCCGATACCGGGAATCGAACCCGAGCCTCCTGGGTGAGAGCCAGGTATCCTAGCCACTAGACCATATCGGATGTTACTAACGCTCCGAAATATCCAAGTCAGTTTTATGTTTAGACGTTATCACAATGTAATAAACGTAAATATTGCTGATATTATTATAATAACTTCCGTGAGACGAATTCATAATTATTTAAGGATTCAACGGTTTACTCACGCGCATTTTCGGGATCGCCCGACTAGTTTCAGACTCAATAGGAGTCCTTAATCATGAGCTGACGCGGCGGCGGCGGTGTCGCGAGTGATACGAAATATTTTTGCTACCATTATAATTATGTTTCTTAAACCTACTTCTCTACATAAACCACGTTTACAACATAGCTTACTAAAAAGAAGCTTAACTTTAATATGTACTTTGTATACTATGATGTCTGAAGTTACTATGGGTAGGTACTAATAACAAAAAATAAACTAAACGCAGGATTTTAATGATTTAAAAGCTTGTGTTTAAAAATACTTGTAGTTAGGTAGGTACTTACTCACAGAAGTGTAAGGTAGGCTAGAATTTATTATTGCAGCAACAGTATTATGAAAATAAAACACGAAGCTCGTCTTTTCATTTCTATGGTCACTGGCTCCCATCATACTAGTAAGAAATTACCATATTATTGCATTTTTTTTTTTAATAATGTGGACAACATCACATACATTGCTCCGAATCCAAAGTAAGTAGCTAAAGCACTTGTGTTATGGAATCCAGAGACAACGAAGGTACCACAAACACCCAGACCCGAGGCAATGTAGAAAAGTGTTTTTCTACATTGACCCGTCCGGGGATCGAACCCGGGACCTCAGAGCAGAGCTGACGACCACGGAGGTCGTCAAATTGCCACCGAACTTGCGTTGCTATGAAATATTTCATCTGAATCTGATGTCAAGAAGTGGACTGGTTCTAATGTAGGTTGCAAGACCCTAAGAAACATACATTCACACATTTCAAGTTAAAGTTTTTAAAAGTAACAACAATTTCTAAATGTATATATATTCAGCCCGTTATACTGTGCTACGTCGACAATCAAATGATTTGTTATAGGTATGTACTATAAAAACTATTTTTATCTTCCATACGATTTATACTATCAGTTGTTGCGTTGCCTTGTTGAAGCTGTAGTATTTTCCGGAAAATAGAATACAACTGTTGAAGCAATGCTTTTATCTAGACTTCAAGTGATAAACATGTCTTCCTGACCAAAATACACTTGGGCGTAGATGTGATATAGATGAATCATAAAATTTATTTTGATTAAAGCAGAAGAAATCGGTCATCTACGCTAAAGAAATTTCAATGCACGAGTGTGTGCGGGAACACAGCACTGCACCTTTATTTCTTTACTGTTACACCTAGTTAGATTGGACGGCAATCCTATACCAGAGATATACATATAACTGAGTTATGACAATGTAGATACTCTCCGAAAGCTCGATATAGAATTTTGGAATGGTCACAGAAGTGCGACTTACCCTTTATTAATCTAACGAGCCTCTATAACTAAAATACGCTCTAAAAGAGACTATCATTTGATGCTATCACGTTACAAAACCTCATAAACAAGCTTGTTAAAGGGTTTTATGTTAATCAAAAGCATCCTCATACTCCTCATCTAAGTGACACAATTGTAGCGACCTGAATATCGTACCCGAAATGGTACGGTTTGTAGAAATGCAATTTTCGCATGAGCTCATAGAGGAAGCGGCGGGCGCGCGCCACTACTCAATTGTCACCGGTAAATGTATCCGCCGGTGACTAGGTACAAACGGGTTATTTATAGTCAAGCATTACTTTGTAATTACTATGTGTTTTGAACGGCTTTTAAGCTAGTTAAAGGTGATCTGGTTTAGAGTTGTATTTACCTGAGTTTAGAAATATTTTGTTTGTGTTGGTTAGTAGGTATGCAATTTTTTTGTGATTAGGATGCAATTTAAGTAAGTTATTAAATATGGAAAAGCCAGTCCAGACTGATAGAACTTAATTGTTATTTCTTTATTTCGTCAGAACATAGGCGATTTTGTGTAGGAAAAGCAGTTGTAACCTGAGTAAGTTTCATAATGAAGGTACAAGACTTATGTCTGTGTTCTGTTGAACTGTGTCAATCTGCGCCTATAATTTATCTATGATAGGTTCACCTTTCGATATAGGTAAGTCATACAAGCGCCTACCTGTATCCGTATTAAATTCCAGACTAGATCAATGAACTCATCGTGAGAATATGTCATATATCTATTGGTCTTTAATTTACTGAGACCGCTCTATAATGCTGAAGTAGTCACTAATCCGTTCCAACCAACAGCAAAAGTTTCGCGTAGAACTAAAGAACCATTTGGTAAAGTTGGTGATATAAGACTTATTTGTTTGCTGTTGGTAGTTTGGTAGGTTGGTTAAGTTACGAAATGTTTGTTTCGGAGGGCTGATGGAATAAACCCCGAAAATGTACCAAGAATTTCCATCGACAGCTGTGTTGGGCTGAGTTTACGTTGTTCGTAAGTGGGATGGATTGATATACGATTGACGTGAAACATACTAAGTATAATGATAGATGTTGGGAAATGGCGGATGATTTTCAGCGTAAATTGTAAAAAAGCAACAATGACGTAGGATTTCAATGCTTAAACAATTACAGTGTGAAAATATTTCGTTTTGTATACTATGAAGGTGTATTTTTATACCTTAAGGTAAGTCTCAAACGTGTTTTATTAAATAACATTAGTAGGTACAGGGTTTACAAATGCCTTCCTACAGACATGTTTATATTACCTTACAAATACACTACTATACAAACATTAAACAAACGTTTAGGTACGTTTTATTAGAAATGCGTTGTTTATTTGTTCTTGTTACTTTTGATGGAATTTATTTTAAAAAGCATTCCGTTATCCGCGCCTGGAAACTTCCGTGCTGTATCCCGTCAACAATCATTTTGGTAAAACATAGATATTGGTCATAATTTTACCAAACAGATTAATTTTTCTTCACAAAAAGCTAATAACTCATGTTAATACGACTATCAAACTACGCTTTATATTGAAAAACAAATAACTAATGTTATAAACACTTAATCATGATTCCACTCTTTGAAATTTCGTATGAAACATGTGATTTTTCTAAAAATATTTCAAACAATACTTTACGATCTACAATAAAGTCTACAATGAAAATCACGTCAGCGTCGACGGTTGTTTTAGACTGAACTAAAACCGTACTACTGATGTATGCGCCATGAAAATTCTAGAATACAAATAGGCAGGGGCGTCAATGCTGTCTGTCCTGCCTACGTTGCTGTGAAAGATGGGATGTTGACATTCTTCAAATGTCTGTCAACTACTGAGGACGGAGCGGTGAAATAGCAGTTCAATTTTGACATAGTTGTTGTATATTTTAAGGATTTGTCTAATCTATATTAATTCTAGTTTAAGTGCTCGTTTTTCTTTTTATAATTAGGTACGTGTTTTCTTATAGACATTTCTTTCTTTATCACAAAGTACAAGTACAATTAGTTTTGGCTTATCTTCAGTTATGTTTATTCATTAAATACACTCATTGTTTTAATTTTAGCTGTAATTTATCTTGAAGCTTGGAATGAATAGCTAGTAGTGCCAAGTCTTTTGTATTCTTCAAATGATTCATAGTACTCCGTCATTCAGTTCGAGAAGTTTCAACTGAGGAGTAAGAAGAATCAAAGAAACGTCGGTATAAGGTGTAATAATGATAATTAAAACTCATTTAACGAATCCTAATTGGCCGGTCCAGAAGCAATTCGTAATATGGGCGACGGACGTCATATTTGAAATCGCTCATACATCGTTATTTAAATCTTACGTTCGGACGTAATACCGCTGTCTATGAGCCATCGCACTGGACACCTGTCCAGGTGGGCGGCATAGCCAGGGCCGACGGAAAATTCAGAGTTACACAACGTGTCTTACGAAGTATTTTTTTGTATGGTATTAATTTACCCGTGGGCGAGATACATATTTGGAATATAATATTAGAATTAATACTTAATAAGTCTTTGACCTACAAACATACTTGCTTTTGTTTGAGCATGCATATACCTCAGTGACCTGTATGGAAGGAAATCCGGTTCATACATAAGTTAGAAATATAAAACATTGTATATACACTTTTATGTTTCTTGGTAAAGTTTAATAAGGCACCGTGACCAGTACGTTTCCGGTCTGACCTGATGCAGTCATTAGCTTTGGCATACCACGACGACGTCGTGCAAAATTCTACGACCCCCTGTCTGTATGAATTTATAAATAATCCCGGTACGCCAGTGGCGGCGGCGGTGTGGCAGACCGCGGACGGCGCGGGCGCGCGATCCGTAATGAGCGCCCGCCCTAAACGACTTTTGCGATTCGAACACAGCTTCTAGCTAAGTCATAGAAACAACGCTCTGAATTGCAACCAAAGTCACGTGTACATAGTTTAAACATAAGTGAACGTCGCGAGTGCAAAATCTAGTTTCCAAAGTAACTGGTGTTTTATTATCATTAAAGTATTCTATGATCGATAAGTTTGTTTCAGTGCAAAAGTGTAAATGTGATCCTTATAAAATCAACTTTTTAGCTTGAACATGGTTTGGATGTCATGAAATGCAAACTTTCTTTTTTGAATAAGTCTTCGGCGTGTTCAGTTTGACCGGTCACCGAGATTTTTGCTCCGGTGTCAGCTTGATTAAGCGCAGACATGCCACTTCCAATTTGCAGAAGAATAAATTGTCGTTTGCTCGAGCACTTGCAAAAGTATTTTTGTACTTGCGAAATAATCTTGACAATATTAATCTTTTATTTCGTATGAAGATTGTGTATCAGATTTTTATTTTTTTGTCTCATTGAAGATGAATTACTGCGGGTGAATGCATTTGAAATTCTAATTTTATCTGGCTATAGTTCCTTAAAAAGACTAGACTGTGTCCACGAATACAACGAGACGGTTAAGTATGTCAGTTATGTTGACTTGAGAACAATTGCATCCATGTATTCATGAAGTTTTATGTCTACAATGGGTTAAACGTCTATCCAAAAGCAAAGTCCCCATTACACAAAATCTTACATATCAAGTTCAATTTCAAAGAAACGTCCTCTCAGTCAAATTTTCAACAGCAGCTTCTGAAAATAATTCAGACATCTCATTATTGTCACGTTTACTTAAGCATTGTTTTTGGTTCGTCTATTTTTGAACGTGCACGTTTCTACGTTACACGTAAGAGTTCGTTATTGAGATGGCCGAGGCGGTTCATATTAATTACGATTCATTGTTTTGGTCGTAAACCAGTTCGAGGTATTGTTTCTCTTAAAATAACTCGCTTATTATTTTCCAAGCCGTAAGTCTTGAGAATATCGGTGTTTCAAGTGAGTGATGTGGGAGAAAAGTCAAATCTTCAGCATATATTATTTTTACGTGAAAATAGTTCACGGTTCTTCAATGATTAATGACGTTTCGTTTGACTGACTAAGATCAGTTTCTTTTACTTCTACATGTAATTTTGGCGGGATTCAAGCGTATGTTAACGTTTCACTAGTAGTCATCATATTTAACCAATGACAAATTAATTTCGGAAATGCTTGTTAAGTGTATTCGTTGAGCTAAAACTCGTGCCAAGATTAACAAAATTTAAGTATGATTTTACGTTTTGCCGAAGACAACTTCTTACAAATGGTCCGTATAATTTGTTTTGCTTTTAGAACGTATCTCATCAGTTTCATCATTTTGTGCAGCAAATTGTGTAGTAATTACCTACCTACCTAAACAAATATTGCTATGAAAATATCATAGTCATATTAGTCAAAATGATTTGTCTGTGTTGACATTTACATGAGCTGTAGGTTGTGTATAAACTTATAATACATCTTAGTTCCGAGTTTATTACCTCTAGTTTCGACACTCAGTGTGTGTGGTGTTGGTCAGTTAATCACTCTGGGTCTCTATCATTACCGTAGGCGGAGTACCTACAGGTTATTACATCAACTCGGTTGACCTTGAATATTAGCCACAATAACTTCGTCTTCCCATAACACTTATATGGAAATCGAGGTCTAGGTTGCATTGTGTCTACATTTATTCAAATATAATTTTAATATCATTACCTACTTTCCGCTTCGGTGTGTTCAAATTGTAGCCTCAATTCTCAATATTGGTTGTAACTAGATCACATTTCTTTTGTCCTTACAATTTGTAATTGTATACATTGACTGCATTCCATGTAACCAGTGATTTGAACCACTCAAGTGTACGAAGCAATTGCTAAAAGATAGTTACGCAAATCTGATTGATGATAAAGATCCGACAGTTGTTACCGTTACTCTGATTTGGCCACCGTGCTGTCTATTAGTTCGTTCACCTTCTATAGTCATTTCTGGTTTGTCTTCATTTCTTTTCATCGGTACCAATTGATCTGATCTTTTGTTCTGAAGTGGGACTAATAAGCTGTCAGAATGACTGCTCATTTAGTTTGAGAATTTGACTTTCAGTGATGAACATGTCTTATTATTTGAAAAATAATAATGCTAGTGTTCAGTGCCAATTATTCTGTGTACGTCTGTCTAGACATGTTTTTATTAAAGTGTTTTGTGATATAACAAGTGCCTAAATACCACGTAAAAATGATGCAAGGATTGTTGGATTCGCTCTACAAAATTTATTCAGGTAAGTTTTCGTTGGCTTTTTTGTTTCATAGTCTCCACTTTGATGTCATTATTCGCTCATGAATGGAAAAGTTACCTAACGTCTGTCTCTAGATAACAATTTATTTGATCTACTCAATAGCTTTATTACATTATCTGTGACTGTACAATACAAATGAGGGTATTATGGGCAGATGACCTCGGTCAAATTACGAGTAATTTTCGCATGAATTTATACAACGAACCGTTGTTTGCGAGTTGCGTAATACTAATTTAACCTGGGATAATCACCTAGATCAATTTAGCACGACGAAAGAGAAAAATTACATTATCTTTGACATTTCAATTTGGTCTTCACCGGTCCTATTTTTTTTTCGTTGCGAGTGTAGTTCACGGTTTAATTAACCAGGCATGGGGCACGGTCACGACTGCTTATTATTAAAATGTAAGTGTGCTCGTTCGAGGGCGGAGTTATATGATAAATTAATGTTTAGGCAGTAATTTGCTATATTTTTTGCTGTATTGTTGCCGAATAATCTTCATAATGGGTATGTTAACCCCGGAGATGAAAGAAACCTTTCATTCATTTAAAAGGTTAACGGTACTTGAGATTCTCTTTCAAGTAGGGAAATTAATAGATTCTTTGAAGATGATATTTTTACTAGTAACTGTCTGGTAATTATCTGCCATGCCTAGCATCTGCTATAAAATTCTCTATCTGACTATATAAATAATACATTAGGGAATATTAAAGATAGATTTTTTTATATAATAAATCTTAATGCGCTCAATCGTTTAATGTATATATCTTCGTTACATCCGTAAAATTTTAAGCAAATATAATTTTATCTAATAAAAGTCCTCACATTTTGCGTTTGACACATGAGCTGTGGTAATGTGAAGTAATATATCAGGTTGATGTGCCTAATGTGCTAGACGTGAATTAAAATAAATCCCAAATGGAATTACCTTTGAACATTACTCATCTGCAATCCTCTAGCTATAAATGCTAGTTATCGCTACATTGTGTTTATCAATCGGCACGTACTAGCGTTTGGCAACACTGATTGCAGTTTCGCAATCGTTAACAGACAGCATGTGTGCCTTGCAATCTTATTGTTTGACCCCCGGGTCAATGTCAAGTTTAGATTGAATTTCACACGTGATATTGTTAGCAGTTGGGGGTTAATTGTCGCGATATAGTGACACTAGCTGTGTCATGCTTGTTTACTGGTCGGAACACTTAATTTGGTTATTATACTTTCAAGGTTAAGGTTCAATTTACGGGCCAAATATCTTTCAATAATATTCTAAAAATTATAAAGTATCTACTAAGCTAATGAAATACATATCTACCTATAGGACGCACCTATGTTTATTATTCTTAGTATATTCGACACTGTTCATTTTCCTACATATGTATCGGATTTTTAAGAAATGAAAAAACAAACCTTATTCAATTGTTACAATCGACACGATTCACGATATATATTCGACTGCACGGATAGCCGAGTGGTATAGGTCACCACGCTAATTACCACTGTGCGCGACGTGCTGCGGGTTCGATCCCCGCATGGGACAAGCATTTGTGTGATCCACAAATGCTTGTTCCAAGTCTGGGTGTTCTTTGTGCATGTGATTTGAATGTTTGTGAAACCCCCGCGACACAAGGATTAAATTCCTTAGTGCGGGCGTCGTTTTTTTAAAAGAAAAAAAAAATGAGATTTTGGGTCCAGAGCAGAGCGCATGCGCATGAACAAACCAGGCCAGTAAAAGTTATGGAATGCCTTTGAGACCCAGATAGTGCATGGCTTAGATGGTGTGAAATGATAATTGGCAACATCATAACTGCTTGAACGTGTAATATTAGAGATCAAAACGAGAAAATGTGTAGTTGAAACTTTTACACAAGATTTTTAATTTTCTGTCACAGGTTAAGTACCATTTTGGAGAGTTAAGAGAAACCTTTTTTGTTTTTTAGACAATCAGGTTTTATTATAAAATGCTATTATGATGTACCTACCTTACTATATTTATGGTTTACAGTTTTATAACGTTCATAAAGAAATTACAAGCGCACATATTAAATACAAGAATTAAAAATCAATTTAATGGTTCATAAAACCTCGTTCAGTGCTATAAAGAAAGAAAAAACCCGACCTTTATGGCTGTTGACCTAAACAGAGCTAAGGAATTCGCTTCAGATCCTTCCTTAATCGTGGATTCCTCATAAAGGGATCAAAAAGGCCATAAACGGACCTCTACTATCGTGTTTCAAGAAAATTATAACGAACAACAAAAACTTATATTATTGCTTTTGTTTAAAAAACAATTCTAGGTAGGTAGTAGGTATTTTGAGTTTGAGCAGGTAAGTAACTTTTACTAAATCACTTCATTTCATTTGTTTAATATTGTAGAAAAGTACATTAATTAATGACAGAAATAAATGAATCTGTGACAATTTTTTCAAGTACATTGGAAGTATCAACAAGAACATCTTTGAAATTTGGAAATCTGTCTTATTTTTTCACCACAAAGCAAGTCCGAACTTAAACCAAATTACTCATCATAACATAGTAGCATTATTATCCTGAACAAGTAAATATATCACATGACAAGTAAAGTATCAAAATAAAAAGAGTCCTATGTATTTTGAGTGAAATATTGAATCGAGAACCATGAGTTGAACACTGCTCAGGTGTGCGAGGTCGTGATCAGGTCCGCAAGATCGACACCCAGTACAGTAGAGGCATTGATTCAAAATTAACAAGCAAATTCTATTAATGATTGCTATCGAGATTTTGTGGTAGGGAACATGATAGTAACACGAATAACAGTCGTACAAAAGAAGTAAATGTCAAGATCAGGCAGTGGTTTGACCTGCCACGGTAATATCATGTTTTGTGGTTGCAATTCTTTACGTATGCTAAAAGATAAATAAGAATTGTTTGTATTGAGAGTGACATTGAAACGGATACTAAATATTTTTCTAAGGGTACACTACTATAAAAGTCGCTTGTGTAACAAGTTCCAAAAAATATTTTTAGAACGTCTGTATGTAGTAGGTTCTCATACAAAATAGGATGGATATGAATCACAAAATCCATAGCTGTGTTAATATAAAAATAATTCATGCACGATAGGATTACTTTTTACATTTAGAAGACGCAATAAAGAAATAAGGAATACTCTTCTGAACATTAGCTAAAAGCAATTGTTACACAAGACGTTAACACAATAATTAGATACTCGTAGACGTCACAATCTTTTCTAGTATTACAAAAATAACTAGTAAGAGAACAAAGAGTAAGTATTTCCAGAGAACCCTTATTTAGCATGTTTCACGTAACACCAGCCAGCTTGCCAATTGACGTCACCATGGAGTATGGGGCAACAACACGAACTTTAGGGTTTTCGTCTTGTTTTGACATTTGTGAACGCTGTTTACAATTACCCGAGCATGAAGACTGACTTGTTATTAGCAAGAGATTAAAAGATTTTGTCTATCATTTAACTAAGTATTGTTTTGAAGCCCGACTGCGCGAAGCCCGACTTAATGCAAGTGACAGGTGTCAATGGCTGAAGGAATGGAACAATTTGACTACGCGTGACCATTGACACCTAAATTCAAACTAAAATCAAAATAATCCTCGTTATCAATGATATTATAAGTAAAAAGGTGTAGATAGGTTATAGGCGCTCAGCAAGTGACACGTTAAAATGTGGCTAACTAGCCACATTTTAACGTAAGGTAAAATGTCATTTCTGATTTATTTATGTCGCCAATTACATTTGTCTCTTTTTTGCTTGCGATAATCGAATCATGCCATCCTACCTTGACGTCTAATCGTAATGTAGTGTGCTTTGCAATATTCAGTTATTTATGTGTGAGTTAGTGTGCCGTTTTTGAAGATCGAATTTTGTGTAGGTAACCTATCTACACCTTTTTACTTATAATATCATTGCTCGTTATAATATTTGCTTCTTACACTTTGATTTTAAATACAAGTATGCAAGTTTGTAAGACAACTGTTACTGTGTAGCGTAACGTTGTCTTATTTGTAATGCCCTTTTCTTAACTTTATCTTGCAATGCCAAAGGTGCATGAAACTTGTAAATTGTGTAAGTTAATGCATATTTGTAGTATATTACTGATTTGGATTATACAAAGGTTTTAGAAAGGCGGAACAAAGATAAAATTCCGACTCCTTTATTAGTAAGTTAAATATGACTTAATATCATTTCGCAGTTGTTGCCAGATTTGTTGTTTCCTTATATCACTCAACGTCTAAGTTATTGTTTTTTAAGTTTTAAACTTTTAACTGGCACGGGCCGTGACATTTTGGTAGTTAGCAACATTATCCGTGTTTTAATGATAATGTTTATTAAATTTCAATAATGAAGGTTAATGGATTGAAAGACAATAAAGTATTTATCTTAGTATCGTAGTCGAAGGTCGATTTTACTTTCAAGTATTCTTGCAGGCTGTAATTATTTATTGTATAATAACAAATTTAAGTAAGCATTATCGTATCTTGTTTACGAGGTCAACTTAATTACATTGTTTGGCATAATAGTTACTAATAATGTTTTTATCTATGGCGAAACTTTCCCAGTAAAAAAATACCAAATGAAAAATCCAAAAAATATTTTCCTACTTAATCTTTTTATTTTCCAAAACATATTGGGTTTGGGTTACAGATTTCATTAAGGTACAGTCAACAGCAAAAGTAGATGCTGAATTGGGTTTATAACTTTTGCAGTCAAAACTGATCACGAGTATATGGCAACTGCACTAGTAGTAAAGGTTTGGTATAATTTACAATCACATACTTTTGAATTACTTCGACGCCACACAGTTCGAACGCGAACTCCTTTCATTGGTATTGAATTTCTGATTTTGATCATCTAGGTACTTTAGCTGTTTACTGTACTTGGTATTTTTTATTTCATTATCAATATCATGTAGCATATTTAAGAGTATAAGGGACTCTTAAGATACATATTTAAATCAGTCTATATCTCGTCTGTAACAAGATAGCTACAAAGTGGGTGTTATCACAGGAACATATATTGTCCGATGGCAAACACAAAGTCACTAAACGACTGTTTACCACAGATAGGATGTTTAAACTCTATAAAATTATCGTTCACTTATCGATGTTGTGTAACGAATGCAGTTATCGATAAACGGATAAAAAGAGGACGACGGTAAAGGCCCATACACATAACGCTACGACTTTTACGTACCTTGTAGAAATCGCGTCTATAAACGCACGTTTGTGTGTTGTTTGTTGAAAACGTTTTATGGTGACTGCATAATTTATGTAACGATTTCTTTGTACAGAATCCAGTCAGTACAGAATATTGAAAATATTAATTTTATTGTAAATTAATTACAAATAGAAACAAAAATTTAAATCCCCGGAGTCCTTGAACCTGCGTCTACTGGTTCAACGCAACATTTGCTTTGCTAACTAAGCTACAGAGATAAAAGTTCAAGGTTCAAGTCAGTCAAGTGACAGAGGTTCAAATTTTTCCTTTCTATTTTTACCTAATTAGTTGGCAAGAAATTGTCCTGCATTAATACGTTATAAATAAATAAGATTAATTTAAGTGTTTTTTTTTTCTTTATGTCACACGCTGTCACTTCTATTTAGGCGCGTTTTCATGCGACAAACGCATGTCGATGGCGACTACAAAGTTGGTGAGCATAGACCCTTATCGTGGTTATCGACTGTGTGAACCAAAGGCAGCCTGATTTCTTATTTTAAAGAACTTGTAGTGCGTCTTGTCTCTTTTTATTTAATCTTGTTTTATCATAAAGTGCGCTTTCATGCCGCCACTTAATTTTTACTGGCAGACGCTTATAACTGCACATTTTGATATTAAATTGTCTTATAAGGAAATAAATTATGATATTTATTTTTGAGCAAACTTAGTGGAAACATTTTGGATGTTTCCATACCATTTACATACATACTGCTTTCTTTTATTATTTAATAAAAAATAAATTTATTTGTATTTATATTTTGATTTAACATCGATTAAGTTAAATTGTAGACATGCAATACTGTTAATTATAAAGATCACTATCAATATAAAAATTGCGAGTAAAAGTATCATTTACGAAACTTGTCGCATTTAATTGGAAAGTGTGAATTACCTGAAATACAAATATGTTAAGTGAAAGCGTGTTCTGAAATGACACGGTGTCGTGGGTTATATACTAATTAAGTAATTAATTTCATTTATTTCGGTATTTCGCCGAGTCCGGTAAGACTGGGAGTCGATCCCAACATAGCTGAAGACAAAGCTAGGTTGAAGAAAAGCAAAGAGCACATGCCTTTTAATTTTAAGTAGGTAGATTGTTTTCTTAAATACATAGTTTATTGTCATGTGGTCAAACGTACCAGAATGGCAGAATATATCCCATTCTTTAATTGTAGAACTCCATACACCCGTTTGAGGTTTATTGTTTGTCTGTAAGTTGTAGATAACTTACACAATGGTTTCATTGTTTCTTTGCACTTTTAAATAATCTTGCTAATTAATTAGGAGCTATTGTTGGCCAGAGAGGGTGGATTACAACATGTTGGAACACTTCTCTAAATAATTAAGCCTTGTGTAACTTACGGGTTTAGAATGTAGTTTGACAGCTAATGTTTTTATAATTATTTATGTCGTTTCAGTTAAGAATCAAATGTATCTTTTTATTCATCATTCTCCGCTTTGTTAAGCAGTGTTATTGTTCGAAGTAGGTATTACAAAATTTGCCCACTTAAGTCTTTTTCAGGTATAGTGGCGTAGACTACGTCACAGTTTTGGGATGTTGAGTAATGGTCTATTTTATAATAATATACCTTTCTTTATAAGATAAAGCCATATGATTAGTCAATTAGTCTTAAAAAATATGATGCAGTAAATCATGAACAAAAAGCCTCTTGTATTCATCTGCCATGTGACATGTTCACGACTAAGTATTAACAAGAAAAAGTGCCGAGATAAATAATAAGGATACGTATTGTTAGCTTTATTTAATTACAAGTGACTAAGCTTTACGTAATTAAATGTCAATCACCTTCCGTCGGAAGATAATGAAATTAATAAAACACGGCCGTGTTAGAACTAAATTGAAGTATGGAGCCGCGTGCAACGTCATGATCTATACTTTATACAGATAAATAATAATAATTCCGTAACGTGTGTGTCTTTTTGTAATATCAAAAACCCGCTCTTTACTAAATGCAGGATTTCAGAAACAAAAATGGATGATACGGTATTTCTTTTTATTTTTGTTTTGTCTTTCTGTTTGTTCCGCCTAATCTCTGAAACGGCTGGACCGATTTTGACGACACTTTCACTATCAGATACTTACGTGTTGTAAAAAGAAGTAGCTTAATCTACTATTATTTATTTTATTTTAAGTTTACGGGGATGGGGACAACTTACGCGAGTGTAAGCGCGTGGCACACTTACTCTTAGTATGAAAATTAAATAAATGTCTACATTCTCAATGTCCCTATCTCACATATTATTATCTAGTAGAACTATAGTACCAATTTCATTAAATTTTATAACGTTTTTGTGATATACACCTCTGCTGATCGCTTCACATTCTGTAAGCCCAAGGCTTTTAGGGATTCGCGATAAGCATCGATAACGGTGTTTATCGATGCATTCGATAAACCAAGGTATCTGGATCAAGTGCGAATAGTTTATGAGCACTTTGATAAATTTAATGTTGTTTAAAGTAAATCCACTGCGTTTATCTCGATTAGTGAACTATGAACAGAATTTTTTGTCATTTTTCATCGCACAATGTAGTATAATAAATTATGGTGTAGATTGGCAAGGTTATTAAGAAATAAGTATTAAGTCTATACAATTGAGTAATTATTTCCTTCCATATTTTTTGTTCGAGCAAATATATGTATATGAACGGTAATTCTCGATCTTCAATGATTCAATAATTAGTTGTCTTTTTGCCCAACTCGCTGTTGCCAGTGGCAAAACGATTAAATGATAACGATGTTCGCGTCGTATGTTAATTATTATACTTATATGGAATAATAATAATTTGGCTTAGCTTTATAGTATCTTTAGTGCATTGAAGAATGAAATCAAGGTTATGTATATCTAAATTGTCCCGTAAAACTTAATGTACTTTATAATGAAGTCGATTTGAGCTATAGACATTATCGCTTTGACCGCCATAGGTTTTAAACGTTTCGTTACAATTTTATTAACAGTTTATTGCAAACTAATGTTTAAGACTACTGGTTTTCCTGTTCGATGTTTTTAATAGTATCGATTTGAATAAATAATGACTTCCCCTCACTATTCCGACGCGTTTTAAAGGCATTGTATCAAAGAGTCAAGGTTACGGAGCGCATGAATGTTGTGTGTGACTGTGGTAGAGGTTCTCACGCATGCATCTCCCTTTGAATGTCCTTTAATTAGCTGGCCCAGGAGAGAGCGACGTGTATGACAATGTATGAAGCTCGCGTCATCTGTTAAGTCCCGTCTACAGATGTAAGAATTTCTCGATTGAAACTCTGTGTCGCATTGAAATCCGCGTCTTTAGGTTGTAATTCAAACTTTATGGTAACTACGTAAAGTTTATTTAAGACTGACGACGCACGACGATCAAGCGACATTTGACAGTAGGTACTGCTAGTAATTGTATGTACGCGGCCTTATCATTCTTGGGATTTTGTCCCACACTTACTTAATTATAATTACTAACTCATTTGGACCATGTTTACGACTAAAATCTTTACGCAACTACAGTTGTGTTAACGATATTATTTTTTGTAGGGTAACATTTTGGGAGAATGTGGTTCAATGAAAATTCTTGTTGCAATACTTCTCTCGCTTCAGATTGTGAACAGGTCCTACAAAATATGTTAAAAGAAAATTCGAAAATAAACTGACTTGCGAAGAATGATACTGCTTAACATTTTTCGTTTAGCGGTGTACGACTGTAAACTGAAACTGCCTGACTTAATAATGCAGACTAAAAGCTTCGTTTTTTATTGTCAAAATATTAATTTATCAGTTCTTTACACCGCGCCCATAGGCGCTTACAATGGCTCTCACAAATTCAAATCCAGAAAATCAGGCCACGCACAAGAAGTTTGTAACTAAAGAACAAAATAAATCTTAAAAATTACTACATCAACAAGATTATTGTGACGGAGCTTTCAATTTATTACATCACATCATAAGACGACAATTAAGAGATACTTCATCATCATTGAATTTAATTGACATTGACAACTTTAACAGTTTCAAATGGTTGGCAAATAGTAATCAAAGCTTTTATTATCACATATCATTAAGAACTACGAGTGGATCATAAAAAAAAACAGATTTTACTCTACCCAGCAGTAATTAAACTAACTGAAAATACAAATCCCTTCTGCCTAACTTGTTCCGAAGTTATATTGAGTTCGGTTTCCCGTCTTAACAGATTTAATGAAATACTTACCGTATTTTACATGGAAATACTACCTATTTGACCTCCAGAAGGTAGGTAGCTTATACAACATCCCCTAGGACCTATTGTTTGTAGTGGTGAAACGCTAATGACTTCAATCCACGCTGAGGGCACAGCGTGGGTAATGGGTATAATTATGTCGGACTTGCACCGACTAAAACACCCCAGCACCGTCCCAAAAAGACAAGGTTTTCGCTGGAGCCGCGGGATCACTTACACAAGCTCTGCGCAACTCCCGCAGAATCCCATAGCACCTACGTATTTTATTGTCAAAGATCTTATGACAGTCGGGACTAACAGCTCAACAGTCTTGCTGAAGTACGTAGGGGTCTCGGTATGTTTACAATTGGTCACCCATCCACAGCCCAACCGAGGTGAGCGCGGATTAACCTTTAGAATCGGACAAACCGTGCAGATTACACTTAGACTAGCCGTTTTCTTATAACTAAAAATATAAATAGTAAAAATATTTCAGCTTGATTTACTCATCAACAATTTAAATATAAATTGATGTTTTGAATGCATAATCAAAATTTAAACGTATTAAAATTTATGTGGCATTTCCGTATTTATTCGCCAGTTCTCTTTTTAGTTTTTTAAGTACATACAAACGTACGAATAAAATATAAAGCTGTCCAAGAAAATGTAATATCCCGGCAATCTGCTTCGTTAATGATTATATATGAGGCGTTTTAGTACCTACCTACAACATGTATGATTGTACATCTCTATATTTTCTAGTAGATTTCAAAGTCAGCGTTGTTCGCAGTTTCTAATTACAAAATGTCGCGGCATTTCTTGGCGGGAAATACCTACTTGACAGCGGCTAAAATGATATTTATTAATGGAACAGGTGTGTGGGACAGACGAATTTATGGCACTTAATGATAGTAAACTGTCGCTCTCATGATCTCAGGGGCAGTGATAACAATGCTTTATTGTTGAAAACTAAAAATAAATGACTGAGGAAAAATTTAATCAAACTCTTTCTCTCTCTGCGCTGTGTTAGCTGATCTGATGCTTATGTACTTGCTGGCTGCACCCCACGGTGTTACCTGCGGCTTATCGGATAAATAATTTTCCAGTTAGATACCTACTATGCGTTGATCCAACATGTCAGCTAAATTGCATCGTTCGTGACGCTCGGACTTTACTACCCAATGACGGCGCCAAATGAGCCGAATGACTTTTCCGTCAGTTGCTCCCCGTGCCGTGCGCACTTTTGTCTACGACCATGTCTTTCTACCCCTTCGCCCGTAGACCATAGCAAGTGTCAAGTTTTACATTGTTTTCGGGATTTTAGTAACTTATTTAAGGTCATTGTTACATTTTAAGTTCAATACATTACAAGTATTTCAAGCTGGCTTTCTGTTTTACAATACATCTGATAGTCCCAAAAGCTTTCAATGGTTACCAGCGTTTCATTTCCATCTGTATTCCTAAACTGCACCAATACCCAGTTATAGTTTCAAGGGGAAATGTTCTCGGAGTTTTTGTTTGCATCATTTCTCTGTCAAGTGTTGGTATTGCCTCAGGCGTTAAGTGACGTGATGGAATGCCCCAGTATCAGTGTTGCCAAACAACTGCTGATGGATCGTACTTTAAAGTACTCGTATGCTTTTTGTTGGCCCTGATTGCTTGTATTGTGTAGGGCGATCGATAATGCTGTTGTTAACATGTTATTCGTGTGCTTAACATACTTTTCTGATTGGACATGTTAGCTCCTAGTGTTTTATTAGGTACTTACGTTATTTATGAGTTTCAAGAGTTTATTTTTGTAGGAATTCTGTGGTACAAAATAAATAACAATAATACCAGCCTGTAAACGTCCCACTGCTGGGCACAGGCCTCTTCCCATGATGAGCAGTGTTAACCACTCTTGTTCATTGCGGGTCGGCGATTGCAGATTCAATTTTTTTGGAATCCAGGTTTCCTCGCTTGTTTTCCTTCACCGTTTGTCATATTATACATGTTCTGTATAAATTTTTCATGCGAAACTAATGTAATTGTTCATCTTTGTTACAGGTAAACATCAAACTCATAAAGGTATTCTAAAACTTTAGCAATGAAATCAACAACTCAAATAGCGGAAGCTTTTACAAGGTAATCTATGCAAATAGCTCTAACCGGCCCCAATGCATTACACAAGAAAATTAACCAATATCCTATGTAAGTGAAGTGAGTACAATAAGTCAAATCACACGCGTTTTAACGCAACAAATTGCCTGCTCGTGCATTCGTTGTGAAACAAGGTCACGACTGCTATGGATTAAATGCTTATAAGGCCCTTACAGATGGTCAGGCCCTTTGGGCGTGTTCGCTGCTCGAAATTATTGTAATGGCTACCTAAGTTATGTAGACGTGTTTATTGTATGTATAAGGCGGTGTTTTTAGGGCTCAGAAATAGTTCAGAAATGTTTGAAAGTTTTTTTAATCATAATATTTCGGGACACCTCCCACACGACCGTGAGGCTCTGCTCTAGCTCTAGGCTCTGCCTAGTTTGGGATCAGATGGTCATCTGAACCCAAACTAGGCAGAGCCTGTACTATGGTGACAATTGTAAACATGCTTATATTTTTCTAAAAACACATAATATTAGATAAATTACACCCAGACACGGAACAAATGATCATGCTCTTCACCTTTTGTCCTGAGTGGAATCGAACCCACAACCTTCGGCTTAGCAGTCAGGGTAACTAGCCACTAGACCAACAGGCTAGCCAGTTGTTTCTTAGTCTTAAAAACTATCTGTAGTCAAGACAATGTACCCACAAAGTTAGATTCTGAAATTTATTTTAAAACCGAATGACTAGCTGATATAGTACTTAGCATTTCTCAAGAGCAACCAGAAATGCTGAATAAAATCTAGCTCGACTGTTGAATACTTGTAAATAATTTAATTACTCAAATTATCAAAATGCAGTCGAAAGTATAGTTATTAAGGCTTGAAAATTACTAAGTTAGTCGGCTCTGATGCAACGCCTAAGTGTTTAATTCGATGTCAACGTTTTATGCCACGCTGGTTATCTGAAAATTCTTGCGACATTTGGGTTAACAAAATTCTGCTATTTTAATATCTTGCATGAATGTTGCTTATCAGATTGTACGAGTGCTAGCTTTTTTATACTTGTAAATAAAGTTGGTATCTGTTATTTTATCCATACTTAATATAATGTATCCTAATTAATATAATGAATGCATGGGTGTCTCTGTTTGTGACACGGGTAAACCGCTGGTCCAAGTTTAATGAAATTTGATATGATATAATTTTTATTTCCAAATATGCCCGAGGATTTTGGCCTCGATTACCAACATCCAAGCGAGCAAAGCCACGGGCATTAATTAGTTGTTGACTATTACTTGCTGTATATTTAACAAATCGTTTTATATCTTTCATCTGGCAGTACTTTAAATATGACCCCAAATTTCTTACTCCATATTTCGCCTTAATACGTTTTTAATTAGTCAGATTGATTGATGACTTGCATCGCGGCTATACTTTAGATATTTGACCGGATGTTAGTTAATTAGATGAATAATAACTGGCAAGTAATTGTTTTTGCGTTTGTGTTTGGTATTGTGAAGGTCGTGACTTTGTTTATACTATTAAGTTCACTATTTACTGCTTGTTAAAAATCACTTGCTATGCTGGGTCTAATAGCCACATTCTGAAACGTCAATCAGTTTTGAAGCCGCCATTAAGTCTCGTTCTGTCTCTGTCACTTTAAAGTGTCAAGTAGCAAAAGACAGATAATTAAGAACAACTTAAAGTTAATTTGAATTTCAGTATTTTGGGGTAAGAAGCAAAAAAGCAGAAGCAAAGGAAACACTTGCAAAAAAAAATAAACTTCAAAGCTGAATCCGATAAGACTGGAAGATGACCACAAGTTACATTGCAAAGGCTTAGTTCTTTTAATAGTTACTTTATATCATTATTCTCCAAGGTTATCCAGTTTATAAGCCCGTGCCATGGGTTTCGGAAACCGTAGTGTTCCTTCAAAATTCAAGCTAAGGCAATTAGACCACCTACATATTCGCTCAATTTTATCGGAATGTTAATAGTTCAGGCTTTAACATAAAACTTCGTATACAATGGAATTCCTTTATAAACATAGCCATTTAAAAAAAGAGTTAAACGATGGATAGTTTAATATAATTTTTTTATTTAAAAATGCACACAGACATCGGAGATGCCTATTTGTTTATACATTTACCCACTTTCGTTCAATATTTGGCTCCTGTTTCGTTGAAGATACTCAGCTTAAGTTACCCCGGCCGTTGAAGAAGCCCTTAAATTTTCCAAGAAATGGCAGGTTTTGGAGGAAACCCTGACCACGACGGATGCTCGGAGGTCAACATTCAATGTAAAGGGGTATAGTTTAGGTGTACCAAACAATGGATACTTGAACCTCTATCTTGAATATCGTGGAGTAGTAGGTAAATAATAATGAACTGATATTTCAGACTTATAGTCCACTTTGATAGTATAAATGTGATTTGTAAACTACGAGTATGTAAGAAGGAAATTAAATATTCAGAATGAAATAAAATAGCACTATTTCACGATCAGTAATTCTGCAATTGGCTCAATAAGTATTTGTACATACAAAAGAGAAATACAACCGTTGAGTTTCGCAAATAAGGATCGGAAAATAACTCGTATAACGTCACATTATACTCCCATTCAAGTAGCTATAAAATAAATTCTTGTCCATATCAATAAGAACGTAAGTTACCCGTTTGTTTACATTTATCAATACTTGACAATAACTAATAACAAGTACCTACTTAGTGGCTGTATTTATTTATATTATCCTAATAGCTTATAAGCCATACAATCAAAACAAATGCAGTATACAAGTAATGATCTCCATGACATTTAACTGGCTCCTTATGATGTATGCACACATTTTCATACAATGGATCGTAACTTATACATTCATTAAAGGTGTGTTTACAAAGTACGTGATACGCAGTGCGTCTACGAAGATTGATATCAACTTTCATGAGAACAAACGTGTTCGATGACGATAACCCAGTTTGTTTTGCTAACCTTGAGATCGGTTTCATGGGAAACTATGTTAAATATCGATGCGTTTGAGAAATTTAATTGTTTCCAACCGTTTCGTATAAATTTAGTTTTGGACACTGGTTAACTGGTATGTGGCACACCTCTAGGTTTTGAACGAAAGTCGGTATGTCCGATAATGCCAGCATTTCTTCGCTAATGTCATATTTAATGCCAAATTTATGATCTTTTCCTCTATGATACTTTTGGAATATTATTTACGTTAGCATTAACCATCAATTTAAATATGGTAATCTATATATATAAAAATGAAACCCGTTTTCCGTTGTCACGACATAACGCTTGAACGGCTGGACCAATTTCGCTAATTCTTTTTTTGTCGTATTTGCTATTATCAGGAGAAGGTTTTTACGAAGGAAAAAAAATAAAAAAATGCTCCGCGAAACTTTAAAATTAAAGAAAACTTAACGACCATATTATTAACTGTAACCTTTAAAGAGTTTGACATAACTGTCAGTTTTTTGACATGACAACGTCTGTCAGGTCAGCTAGTGATTCATAAAATTTGTAGTCATTGCTTTATACAAATGGGAACGGCACTACTCCTTACAATTTTATTCTGTCGCTATATATTGTAGTGATCAATGTAAGTTCAATATCTTCTTAAATCGTTACATTAATGGTAATGGGGACGATCAATTCTATTTAAATGTACGCATAGCATGGTTAGTTAGGGAATGTCATTTTTAATGATGAGCTATTTATGTTTAAGGGCTTGGATGTCCAAAATGACAAGATATCCAGCCGACATTATTAAAAACATATAGCTACATTGGAATGATGTACTTTTACTACTGTTACATTCATATACAAATCTGTCTTCTATCAATTTAATAGCATCGTATTGACAAATTATGAGTGCACAGCGTGAATTTTTAATGAGGTTGTGTGTTATAAAATTAACAGTCGAATGACAGTCGTAAACAAAGTTTGTTTAGTTTACATCTGTAATAAAGTTACATTGAATAATAGTTAAGGTAGAAAAGAGCCGTAAAATGTTAAATTTATCGATGACGTCTATCCAACCAAGTAGATAAAGAAGAAGCCAATTATTTCTTATTAAAATAAAAATTGTCGGGTAAATTACTGCAGAGTGGGCTGTGAAACAAAACTCATCTTATCTTTGGGTGTAATTTTGTGTCATCATCATGGCATGAGAATTTTATGTAAGCATTAGCCAAAATTTCTTAGTCTACTAGCCCATAGATCAATAATAACACCTAGATAGATAATCTTCATACAAGCGCGTAGCTAATAGTGAAGCCGAAAAATATTAAGGGAAACATCGAGCATTATGTATCTACTTTCGTCTTCGTCTACACAATTATTTATTGCATTGTGACAATCATTCACTGCATAAACTGCTATTAAACTAACAATTAAAGAGATATTTGTACTGGCACTTGACCTTTAAGACTGACGGTACGATCGGACGTACCAACTGTGTTGATATGACACAGTATAAACGGCTTTACTATTCGTACTCGAACTCAATTACTAGGCGTTAGAGTTCTATGCTTAGCTCTACATGGAACAGAAACAGTTCAAACAGTTCATACAAATCTCCAAAGTTGTGAGGATCGTTATTACAAACTGGAATGATTTGTGGGTACTCTACCTACGTATGATCGATTAGGAACACAGTATCGCGTGATCTCGCAACTTCATAATGTGATTAACTAAACACGTGTACACTAGATTCAAACATCGAGGGAAAACATCGGGGAAACCCACACACTCATAATTTAACATGTGTGATGCCTTGTGGACAGACACGATACAAGAATTTCAAAAGGACCGCAGAAACGCGAGAATCTGCGAACCGGTAATGCAAATAAAACTGGCCTTGAAAAACCCTTTCCAAAGAAGTCCTGAAAAAAAATCTATAGAATTCGACAACTACTCAAAGTAGGTAGTTGTATGGTAGCAAGTAGTAAGGTAGTTGTTGAATTTTCTGAATGAAAATTTATTCTGGGTTTATGTAGCTTTTCCAAACAGAGACTAGACCAATAGTTTATTATTATTGTCCACTTGCATTTATTTCTTCTCATCCAATCTTTCGGCTGACCTTTCATAAGTCTCCTGTCGTTTCATATTTATGCATGAGCTTACTGCTCGTTGAAATGGGATTTCTGTTGTCATTTGTTCCGTGGTACAGTAGCGCCACCTGTCACGTTTCACGTTAATTTACGACAAAGAACATGAGTGCCAGGCATTTACAATGTTCTTAGAAACTGATAATCCTGTAAAACTGAACATCATTATTTCGTCCACCGCTTAAAATACCTGCTTAATTGGAGACATGATGGGAAAAATAACTTTTTTACGCTTGTTTTCCTAACGGCTGTTGATTAAAAGTCCAAAAACATTGAACAACCTATCAATGTTCTTAACTTAAGGTTTGAAGATAAAAACTTTTTACTGATCACTTGTAGAAATCAAGGATAAGCAAAACATATATAATTCAGGGGCCTTATTCTCTAAGTACAAGCAGTTACCGTGCTGTTACGTTTAGGATTAAGACAGGCTTTATCTCTTTTAAATAACTATACTTTTAAGTGAAAAATCTGTTAAATCGCCTAAAACGTATATACAAACACTACACGGTGACACTTAGAACACAAAAAAGATTTGGCGACCTAAGGTAGTTGAACTTATAATCTGGGTTATGCCACGTTATGTTTTGTTTGAACTTAGAGAATAACCCCCTAGAGAGGAATGCCTTTTCCTGCTAGTGTTATTACCATAGGACGGGCTCATTCTGGTGATTGTATTGTAGAGGTCAAGGTGTAACTACTGTCGAACACATTGATACTTACTTGAATTTATCTTGTCGATCTCGATAGTTGTGACAGACAAGGCTGATGGGGTGATTAGAACCGGTATCAATATTGTTAAGTGATGTGATATTCTTTAGCTAAATAATACTTACATATGTTCTATTATTGACATTCACTGCAGGGCATCAAATTTATATAAGACGGGCAACTTCGGTATAATGAGTGCCACGAAAGATGAGACTTAGCGAGTGTCAATGGTGGATAGCTTCAAATAGCTTGCGCAGGTACCGCGTCTCCCACGCTCTTAACGCTACCCCGATGACGATTGGTCCCTTACCCCCTCCAACATCAATGCGCTAAACAGACCTATAAATCGAATACTGCGCAAGCGCAACGCAAACCATGTGGTGTGTCAAGTCTCATCTTTCGTGGTACAAGCTATACCTACTTGAATTTTAATTTAACTGTTGCAGTCTAGTGCACCCTTTCACATTATTGAATCCAATAATGCTCGTTCTATGCAAAAAGGGCGAAAAAAACGGTTTTTTCGAAGTCCAAAATGTATCTATAGTCTGTCTTGTAATCCCGGAGATTGCATGTACCTATAGTAAGTTTTAACTCATTCTATGTTTAGCTTTTTAAATATGTAAGTAAGTACTGTTGTCCCCGAATGTATCTCACCGACATGTTGATGTATATGTTACCGGCCAAACCCGATTTCAGGACAAACTAGTTTTGCCTAGGCTAAACTAGTTCTTCCTATACGCGATAGGATTAACTAGTATAGCCTAGTCCAAACTAATTTGTCCTAAGCCCGATAGGATAAACCAGTTTAGCCTAGGCTAAACTAGTTGAACCTGATATAAATATGTTGCTACATGATAGTTGGGCAATTTGATAATAAAGCTATATTTAACACACATAAAGTCGTGAATCGCTTGAAAGGATTTCCAGCACGGGGCGGTCGCTGCCGCGACTCCGCTCGCTCCGCTCGCCGCCCTCGTGCACGTAAGGGTCACCATATTAACCTAACCTAAACCTACCGGACGTTGGGCAAAAAGTTTTCAACACAAAGTCGTGGGCGTATTTATATTAGGATCAACTAGTTTGGCCTAGCTAGGTGAAACTGGTTTATCCTATCGGGCTTAAGACAATTTAGTTTGGACTAGGCTATACTAGTTAATCCTATCGCGTATAGGAAGAACTAGTTTAGCCTAGGCAAAACTAGTTTGTCCTGAAATCGGGTTTGGCCGGTAACATATATATCAAAATAATACTTTACATGCATCTCATTTACCTGTTTTCAATGATATAAGGGTGGTTCTTCAAAATTTGGTTAACTTGGTGTTAGTAGCAATTTTCACATGTTTGTATCTATTTTATTCAACATTTGAATTTCCTAAGTGATAATGTAAACTCCATGTCATTTGTTCACTCACTTTGATATATATCACGTTTTTATTTATTTTCGAAAATCGCTTCATCCTACTCCAAATATCAGTCCCTAGCCATGTAAGATCTCCCAAATTCATCAATCATTTAATTGTTTTTCTAATCGTATATTAATACTTTGATTTAATTCGACTTAAACACGTTTACTATTACATTAATAACCTGTCAATGCTAATTACTTTTTAATAACAATATTTATTATCTATTTATTTCAAATCAAAAAATGTAAACGTTAAAAAATGTCAGTCCCTAGCTCTTTGTGAAATTCAAAAATACGCGCCATCTAATCATAAGGTACATTTTATAACTTGCCTAAGCTAAAGCATCGGTTTGAAGGTAGTTGTTAACGCGACCGATGCCGCGACAGCCATCTTAGTGTTAGTGCGGTCGCCGACTTTGTCTCGGATACACGTGCTGTGCCAGTCAAACTCTCAGGCCCTAGGTAAGTCGTTTCAAAGATAGTTAATTAATTGTAGATTGTATTACAAATTGTAAATTTGACCCATGTCTGCCTTGTTATTTTGATCACCTGCTGGTTTTGATGTTAGTTTAAATTATGAGGTTATGTTTGATTTTGCTTTAATTAGTCAGTCCCTAGACCGTCAGGCCCTCGTCGTAAAAGTGGCGAGGGACTGACGCCACACCTAGGGACTGACGGTCATACTGCGTGATCCATGGTTTTAATAATAAAATTTGTGTATTTGTTGTAGAATATGGCGTCTAGAAAGAAAACATTACTATCCAAAGAGGAACTCGCAAAAAAAAAGTCTGAACAGGCAAAAAAACGCTTGGAAAAAATTAAAAATGATCCTGTTTTGCTGGCAGAGTACAAAGAAAATTATTAAAAAAAAATTTATTAAAGTGACTGGCCATTTTAGTAGTAACAATGTAGATATTATACTTACAGTATAGAATTAGAATTTCATTGGTAACCGTCTAAAAATACCTTTGTCATAATTAGGCCACAATTTAACCAAATTTTGAAGAACCACCCATAATCAGATCCGCAATATCATTGCAAATGTTGTCCTTATTACGTGAATGATAATAATAATAATAATAATAATAATAATAATAATAACCCCCCCGGGGGATCACCTTGACGTGGTGGGGGGGCTTCCGGATATATGGTACTGGTCACATGGTCTTAACAACTAACCACAAAACATCACCTATATATGGTACAGGTTAAGTGGTCTTATCAACTTACCACTGAATATCACCTATCCTAACTAACGATCCCCAAACCCATTTTATGGAGAAAAGTAGTATGAAAAGTCAGATTAAGAGATATAGTTTGCGGCCGCTGCCCGGGGGCCGCCGGGGCGCATCTGGAGCCGACGCTGGATGCCACAGCATGCGAACCGTAGGCGACGGGGGACTGAGCAGGCGGGTTCCCCTCGAAGAAAATGCTACAGCCGACCGATCACCCTCACCCTCATCCTCCGAACATTCACTCTTCGGAAACATCCCATCTCCATCTTCAACTCATACTTTATTTAGATCACCTCTTTCATCACCATCATCTATATATTCATCTCGATCTACAAGGTCAACAGCTGTTGTGCAGGAGGCAGTAGCCACTAACTCTGCACCCACTGATGGCCCTTCTCGTGCGCGAAAGAAATGGTCCGAAGACATGAACCGCTTTATATGGCGCACATACTTATTAATAACTAAATGTGAGACTACACAGATGAATCATTATTTAGAATCATTGCACCAAGAATTTGACAGTAAATATCCAGAAATGCAAGCCACTCGGCAACGAGTCGGTGATCAAAGAAGAGCGATTTTAAGAAGAAAATTACTACCTCAGAATGTTTTAGATGATATAAACAAGGAAGTCAAAGAACACATACAAACAACTGATCACTCATCTCTTTCACACAATCATAACCACACTCAACACACCACACAAACACAGACACACATAAATTCTACTGTAAACATCAGAATAAAGTGGTCTGATGACATGAATGAAGATATTATTCGATTTTATTTAGAAATAACTGAACTAGAAGTGCATAAAACTAGCTACCGGAAAAAACTGTATGAATTGTTTATAAAAAAACACCCTAACTTATCACACATCACTGAGCAAAGAATTGCAGATCAAAGAAGATTAATATTTTGTAATAAATTAAATGCAGAGAAAATAGGAAGAATAAAAAGAGAAGTAGAATTAAAGTTGATAGAGAAAAACAATCATCTTCACCCAGACACAGATCAAGACCACAATACGGTAGAAAGTACACAACATGACGATACATTACACATTACACAAGCACCCACAGAATCAATTACAGCGGAGCGATTAGATATTGAAGTCGTTGTAGAACCTAATCCTACACAAAGCGATGCAGTAGAAATAAGTAATATAGAAGTAGAGTTTAATAACGCTGTTGGAAAATTTTGTGATATGCACCCCGAGGAGAGGCCATATATCCCTAAACAAAGATCGTCTCGAAAATTTTCACAAATTGTCCAACACCTGAACAACGTTATTCTCCCAAAACATTTAAACCAACAGATTAATTTTATTTCATTACACACATTAATTTATTCAGCAGCTTTTGCGGCAGCCATTTGTAACGGTACTAAATTTAGAATAGAAAATGCAACCTTAAGTAGAAGTATTAGAAAACCACCATGGCAAAGAAGAATTGAGAGTAGAATTGAAAAGTATAGATTTGAAATAGGTAGATTAACCCAATTCATTATAGGAAATAGAAATTCTAGAATATTAAAGACAGTCGAAGAAATAAAAATTAAGTACAAAACACATTCCCAACATGAAGAACCGAATACGGAACCGCAAGACTTTCTCGATACTTTGAAACAAAAACTGAATGCGGCTTCTAATAGACTTAAAAGATATTTAGCATGCACACAAAGAAAGCAACAGAACTCCAAATTTGTTAATAATGAAAAACAATTTTATAGAAAATTAAGTAATAATAATCAGCAAAATCTGAACTCAGAGGTGCCTTCCCCTCAGAATTTAAAACAATTCTGGGCTGAAATCTGGGAAAATCCAGTACAACATGAGACTGGTGGCGATTGGTTACAGGGTACAGCAGACACGACGCTTATCTCAAATATGAATTTCGAGAATATCCCAATCGACACTTTTCTGCAAGTCATTAAGCGCACGCATAACTGGAAGGCACCGGGTACGGATCACATACACAATTATTGGTATAAAAGGTTCACTTGCACACACCCATTTATTCACAGTAACATAAGTAGATTCATACAGTCACCACACACTATGCCATCATTTATAACCCATGGAATCACATACATGCTGCCAAAAGGTTCCGATCCCAAAAATCCTGCAAATTACAGACCTATAACATGCTTACAAACTATATACAAAATTATTACCGGATGTATTAGTGATATAATCTATAAACACCTAGATCAACACAGAGTCCTTGTAGAACAACAAAAAGGATGTAAACGTAATAGTCAGGGATGTAAAGAGCAGTTGACAATAGATGCAATTGTTATGAAACAGGCACAAATAAAAAACCGAAATGTTCACACTATGTACATAGATTACAAAAAAGCCTTTGATTCTGTTCCTCATAGTTGGTTAATTTATGTACTAGAACATTATAAAATTCATTCAAGTCTTATTTCATTTCTACGTGTGACCATGCTTCAGTGGCAGACAAAACTAAAATTGACTAACGACATTGGCTTAACTACAGACCCTATAAGGATACAAAGAGGTATTTTTCAGGGAGACGCACTTAGTCCACTTTGGTTTTGTTTGGCACTTAATCCGTTATCTGAACAATTAAACAGCACCAACATAGGTTTTAAATTAAAATACAATAACTCATCACATATTCTCTCTCACTTAATGTACATGGATGATATTAAAATCTATGCATCTAATCACACTGAACTCATAAAACTAGCTGACATTACACAATCATTTTCTAACAACATACATATGCAATTTGGAGTAGATAAATGTAAAATTCATTCAATAAACCGTGGTAAAGTTCAAAATAACACCTATGTACTAGACACTGGTGAACATATAGATCCTATGGATGAACACAGTACTTACAAATATTTAGGTTTCCATCAGTCCAAACAAATTCATCAAAAACAAGCAAAAGTAGACTTAACCCATAAATTTAAAGTTAGACTAAACCAAATTCTTAAAACACACTTAAATTCCCGTAATAGTATTAAAGCAATAAATACCTTCGCGATACCGGTACTCACCTATTCGTTTGGCATTATCAAATGGTCTAAAAGTGATTTAAGTAAACTACAACGCATAATCAACACGCGTATGACTAGCCATAGAAAACACCACCCTAGATCGTGCACACAACGTCTGACACTGCCACGCCAAGAAGGAGGAAGGGGCCTTATCGACGTCCAGAATTTACACAGTAGTATTGTAGATAAATTACGAAAATATTTTTATGTTAAAGCTGATGAATCCCTACTACACCAATACGTAACTGACATAGATAAGAATTTTACACCTTTAAACTTAAGTAACAAAAATCTTCAACTGAATTCGGTCAATAAGCAGCAGAAACTGAATGCGTGGTCACAGAAGTCACTGCACGGGAGGCATCTCGCTGATCTCAGCCAAGAACACGTCGACAAGGATGCGTCGAACGACTGGCTGCGGCGGGGTGAGCTCTTCCCAGAAACAGAGGCTTTTGTGATCGCTATTCAGGATCAAGTCATAGACACACGTAATTATCAAAAGCACATTATTCGTGTCCCTAATTTAGTTACAGATTTATGTAGAAGATGTCACAGTAGTTCTGAAACGATCCAGCATATCACTGGTGCGTGTAAATCCATTGTACAAACTGATTACAAACATAGACATGACCAAGTTGCTTCAATACTGCATCAAAACTTAGCCCACAGGAACTCGTTTATCCCACAAAAAATAGCTTACTACAAATATAAACCGAGCACAGTTTTAGAAAATGATATTATTAAAATTTATTGGGATAGGACAATCATTACAGATAAAACCGTACATTTTAATAGACCAGATATCACAATTTTAGATAAAGTTCAGAAGTCCGTATTTATAATTGATGTGGCAGTCTGTAACACACATAACCTTATCACGACCTATACAGAAAAAATTACAAAGTATGTTGACCTGGCAACTGAAATCAAAAGGCAGTGGCAAGTAGATTTTGTTAAAATAATACCCATCGTTATTTCGACAACTGGTGTAGTCCCGAAGAGCCTTCAGCCTAACCTTAACTTACTCCATATGCCCAAAACCACACTTACACTCATACAGAAAGCTACACTTTTGAACACATGCCGACTCACACGCAAATTTCTCACATCGCCATTATCATCATAATTAAAAAAAAAAAAAAAAAAAAAAAAAAAAAAAAAAAAAACTAACACACTTGGTTACGGCCCGTGTGCTAGTTTACTACCTCTTCTTTAAAGAAGGGAGACCAAAACACGGTACAACGAAATAATAATAATAATAATAATAAACATTTATTCGCTGTAACATGTGTGTACATACAGAAATTGGTGCATGTAAGATGACAAATTAGATTAGGTACTCATAAAACATGTTTACCATTTTCCATGGCATGCGAATTTACAAGAGTTACAAAAAATGAAAAAGACAAAATAAAATCAAATAGAGCTAAACAAAATCGAAAAAAAGAAAAATATAATATATATATAGAATCAAACCTTAAAACTATTTAAGTTGAATAACGACATAAACAAAAAACAATCTACTTAAAATTAGAATTTAACAATAACACTCTATCTTATAAATAACATGTCTTTAAATTAACAGAAAAATAATAATAATAATATATATTTATCACAACTTAAATGAAAATTGAATTAGGTTCGTTAAGAAAGTCTTTAATGTTATAATATGCTCTTTCAGTTAGAAACAATTTAAGTTTTCTCTTAAAAGCCCTGTTATTTAGCTCTTTCCAAGTCTTTGGCAATTTATTATATATGATAGGAGCCATACAGAAGATACTTTTGCGCATAAGTGCAGTCCTACATGTCTTTAGACAAAGCTTGCTGTTATCACGCCTGCTTCTAGAGACAACATCTTCCATACGTGGAAATAAATGTGGATTGGATTTCGTGAATACTGCTACTTCAAAAATATAGAGGGACGATAAAGTTAATATTTTGTAATGTTTAAAATAGGGCTCACAGCTATCAGTGGTTTTTAATTTGAGCATTGATCTTATGCATCTCTTTTGGGTTTTAAATATGGTATCTTTCTCAGTTGAGTTGCCCCAAAAAATAAACATGAACATCTATTTTCGTTGATGAGATGTTATGCAAATACGTACAGTAATTACCATGAGCTATAATTATTTCACTAGTTTTGTCAGTCCACGCACGTACGCAGTAATCTGTTGCTTTTGTTTGCTTGACAAAAAATACTCTTTTGTGATTGTTGACTACGTTCTTGCTTTTGTCATGCTTCGCTTCACACAACGAAATATAAAAATGTATTTGAGCTTTTTCGTTGAATATTTTGCGTGATTAATATCGCTGTTTAAATGGAGTTGTATAAAGAAGCATGCATATAGTATTTTGGTATCATAATTCTTTGTCGAATTCTTCTCAAAAAGTTTGTAAGTCGTCTGGGGGGTAAAAACATCGTGGATTGGAAACACGCCAGATTCACGTCATACGTTGTATATCCGATTGAGTAATGTCGCGATGCCCGCATGCCTGTGCATAGTTCTCAAACAAATGGATTGTAATGTAGTATTCTCGGTAGGTACTAATTATATCAATCATACGACAGACGCACGCAACTGGTAATATAAATATAGTTATTAGAATGCAATACTATGTAATGCATAGTTTATATATATATATATATAAACTACGTAAAAACTGCATTACTGCTTGTGCTGTCCCTCCGCTGGGCTCTTCTAACCTCCCTATAGTTCTGCACCACATCTTTCTTCAGTCGAAACCCATTAAATTTGAATTTGAATCAGGCTACCAAGTAGCACTTTCAAAGGTCAATAAAATAATGGACAGCACCCCCATTCGCCTACCCTTCACCGCTTTCAAAGTGCTCTGGCTCTGCAGAAGAAACGGCGCAACAAACTGCACCAGTCTATATTCTAGTTGTTTCGTAAGAAGTCCCTTCTGTGAGATCGACTTAGTACCTACCCACCAAAATTTATTATGTTCGGTTCAGTGGAATAGCTGTGAAAACGTAACAAACAACCCTCACTATCACAGGCTCAGTAGATGGTGATATCCTTGCGAGTCTTACATTTGACGTTCAAAGAAATTCCATTTATGCGAGCTATAAGTCCGATCAATGAATACTCGCCTGACATAATCGGATCAGTGTAAGATGGTAGCTAAAATCCGGTAACCAATCATTTGGTATAACTATAAACGTACTTAATAAATGTCATAGAAAATGCTGTTCTTTTTGTAAGTAATATTAATGGAGTATATTCAAAACGAAAGGTAATCTCCAGTTCTTTAGATCTTTATGATTATCGTTTAGATCTGAAAGAAAGTACTAACTTATTTGAAACAGAATTGTAGTACCATTTTAAAACTAGAAATGCATTCAATGTCTTGACGTGAGTGCTGTAAAGTTAGGGTTGCTAAAAAAGTATTCGGCCTGAAACTATTCGGAATAAAAACGATAGGACTGTAAAGGAAAGTGTTACGAAAGAAATGTAAACTATACCATCTAAAGAGTTTTTAATTTGGATGTTCATGAATGAAAGAATATGACAAGATTTAAAAACATCACAAGTAATATCTGAATTCCTTTTGATAACCCTAGCCATTATCCACGAGTTATTCGATGATACAAGCATAACAATGGCTCTAAGTAACGACTTAACGAGTGATGAGATTTTGATGACCAAACATACACACTGACCTCTTACGACATTAATCAACGAGAATAAGTCAGTTACTTTTTATATCGCCTTAAGTATACACTCAAATATTACGGCAATACGACGTACCGTACGGTAGCGTTAAATTTGTCCCAACTCAATCGTTTGTCGAACCAAAATAGTCGCCACACTTCGTATGACGATAAAAGTCAATATTTATCACTCTCAATATTTTTATTTGCGCTATAACTATCGAATCAAAGGCGTCCCACACTTAAGTGCGACTTGTAGTAATAAAATTAGCACTTTATGTGTATAGTACTTACGTTTATTTGTTGTTCGGTCATTTACCTCAGAGTAAGTGCATTACGTGTTACGAAAATCTGAAACATTACCGATTTATAGCGCGCTCTAATTGGTGCCAATCTAGCTTTACTAATTTAATCCCGGTTTTAAACCGGCTATGATTAGGCCTAGCCGCCATGCACTTTCCATGCTAAAAGCACGATTAAATAACTTCAGTTCCATACCAAAATGGTTTTAAAACATAAGTAAAATGTGTATGAAAAAGTTTGATATTAAATCACGCACATTAACTTTTTGCAAGAAAACATTTAGAGTACTTTTTATATCCATACTTTTCATTGAATATTTTTAGAAGTAACAAAAAGAAGTCACGTTTTAAATTGGAATTGTGGGGGACGCTTTTTTCATGTTCTGAGTGACGAAAATGTTTACGATATTCGATACCAATCTGTTGAACAAAACCCTCTTGTATGGCGTATGGCGAATTATCTATAATAATGGTTGGCCGAATACTTTTTGTGTCGTGCTATTGACATTTTTCACTTGTGATTTCGTCTTTGCTTATAACGACAGCGTTGCTAAGTCTTGTGTAAGTGCTATTTATGAGCTACAGTTATGGATTTGTTTTCTAAGCGTACATAATCATAGATCGTAACGTTTACGTGCGAGAATTTGAAAATATTAAACACTGTGATTGGAACAGTCTCATCATATATTATGTACTATGTTAAGTGGTTTCTTCTAAGAAAGGCTGACATTTATGGCTTGGTGCATTAAGTTCTCGAGGATACTAAGAGTCTTAGTATCCTCGAGAACTTAATGCACCAATTGCAGTTTGTCTTAGTCTAAGACAAACTAGGTGACCATGACCAAGGATATTTGCACAAACTAAAATTACGTGAAACCGCTAGCTGATTAATTGAGACACGTTCAAAATGGCCATATTGTATCATAACAGTTATGTCAATTAAAAACAATATACTTACCTACTTAAAATCGAACTTAAGGCTTTGTAAAGCAATCAAGTGACGCCCCGAGCAACATTTTAGTATATCTACGTGTCTACACCATTAATACTATTCTCTTTTTTGTCGAATGATGTCATCCTCCGTATTTGGAGCTAAATTATCGTGTAAAGTAACGAACGTGACTCCATAATGAGAGTACAGTCTACACATTAACAACAACGATATAGACACACCTTTATTTCAGAAGTAGTAAAATTGATTTTGGAAAGTGGTTGTAAATGTAACTACCTATATATGCGGTCGACTGTACGTAATGTATGTTAGTCGATTTGTTTGGTGTCGTTATTATACACAAGGTGACAAAAACAAAGATTATTATTACATATGGTTAAATAAGATAACGCGAGGCTTTCCTTATCGCACGTGATATTATTTATCATGTCGTTATAAACAAATGAATTAAAAATATATAATTGTAAAACTAAATAATAGGTATTACTAGGAAATCAAAATGATATTAAGGTTGATAACAAAGGGTTAGCCGAAAAACAAAAAAAATCGTTAACGCTAAGGGAAGCGCTCTATCATCTATTTTCGCACCATTTAATGATAGCCGAATAGTCTCATCTTGACTATCCTATGAAATACCCAATATATTCCTACACCTCTAACTTCGTACATACAAATACCAGTTAACCTGAGTAATGGAAAAGAAGTAGTAGTACGTTTGGCGAACAACCATTATCCACTTGTACAACATTACAATCATTATTGTCAGTTTGTTGAGGCACGCAGTTACAACTTGTGGTCTAAATGCCGCTTACAACGTAGCTTTTTATGTACTACTCATAGGGCGTACAACTCAATGTTACACATGGCTGTTAGTAGTTGGATCTTAGAAATTGTAACTTATGTTAGTAAATAAAGGTGATACTTCGGAATCGGTTTTACTGATTTTAATGCTTATGATTCTGCCATTTTTATGAGTATGTTATTCGACTGTTTTAGAAATGTATACAAAGTTGGAACTGCAACTTTCATATAATTTCGTGGTCGAATTGGTCATCAATTATCTAACAAATTGCTAAAGTACTTTACTGTTCCGCTACAAGTCACTTAAAAAGTACAACAAACAAGTATGAACTATCAAGTATACAAAATGTGTTCCCCACACATGTTATAATATTTTATTTAATAAAGGTCGGCTATTGGCTGTTAATAACCTCGTATTATTTCGTATGATTAATGCTCTATTCTCGAGATATCTGCCCAGATGTTATCAGATACACCCGAATGTATTGCACCTACTAGAGATGGGACGACCGTTTGGCCTTCACTCGACTATGTATTCGGCATTCTAAAATATTAAACTGAATGTTTTAGGTTAACTGAGATAGTTTATAACGATGAGCCTGTTAGTATTAACTGTGCCTATACGGTTTACAAATAAAACATTTTTATGATGGATGTGAAAGAAAGCTATGGAAGTAACGGAAAGTTTATAAAATACATATAAGTATTAGTTTAGGTATTATATGTATAAATGTAAAACTGTAAAAAAAAATTACAACATAATTTATTTATTTACTCTTTATTGTACATTCACCAACATATACATAAGTTTAAAATGATAGGTTTCTTATACCAATATTTTATTGAAAGTATTCGGCATTGCATAAATGTGGACATGTGGCTCATCCCTAGCTGGTACTCTGTTTAATGTTGCGAGAGACCACTAAATCGGCTATCGATTTTTTATAATGTAATTGTGTTCGCGTAAGTTGATGTGTTTTTTAAGGTCGCAATTACTATATAAAAAGTCCAAAGATCGCTTTGAGTTTTTATTTAATGTGTGTGTAATTCAAATAGGTTCTTGTAGCATTTGTACGTAGCCTGACGTAAATTATTGCGTTAAGTACTTATTGTTATTTTAACGTAGCCGTTGTTTAAAAAGAAAGATTTTCTATAAGAACTTTTTATACGTTGTCATTCAAAGAATTTTAGGTTTTTCTCGTGTTGTCACTTCGCTTTTTAGTCCGCCTACATAAAAAAAGCATTATCTTCTATTCTTATATTCTATAATAACCTAATATTACTAGCATCTGAAATCCACAGGGGTATAAAACATACATCTAAGATGAAATCTATCGTTCGTCGTTAGTTACGTAGGCTCATTCGTGATTAAACCCTATCCGAGATAGGATTATTGATTGATGCGCGCATTGGATAGCTTCAATTTCGATAGCAATCTATTAATGTCATCTTATAAATTTCTGTAGTAGGCGGCCGTTGATAGCATTGAACAGCGACTGCAATATTTCCTATACAACATTAAAGTTAGTTTGATCTTGTAAAACGATATAATAATAATATAATACCGGCCCATAAACGTTCCACTGCTGGGCACGGGTCTCTTCCCATATAGAGAAGGGATGAGCATTGATCACCACTTGCTCAATGCGGGTTGGCGATTTCAGATTCCAACATTTTGGAATCCAGGTTTCCTCACGATGTTTTCCTTCCCCGTTTGTCAATGATGTCTTAGAATGATTAAGAAAGTACATATAAATTTGAAAAAGTCACATTGATACTTGCCTGGGTTCGAACCTGCAACCATGTGCATGCGAATCGATATAAGTTTGGAATAAAATTGAGTTGAAAACTAGACGGCTTGCCAAGGTTACTGCGAAATACTTACTACATCACTTTGCATGATATCTTGTCTGATAAAGCGATAAACCCGACAAGTATTCGCATTTACAACACAAGAACGCCTTGCAAAATACCTACTTCTATGCACATTTTCAGTACTTCGTGACATAGATAACCCTTATCAGGATACATAACGTGTGCACTGAAAATGAAATAGTTAACTGTTAGCAAACTACGGTAAGCTTCAGTTACGTTAACTCTACTTAATCTTATCGTATAGAATTAACCTAAAAATAGCAACACTACAATGTACCAACCTCAGCTAGCAACGAAAGTTAATAAACAATATTAACAAATATTTATGGTATTTTATCATTTTCACCAAAACACAAGTTTTTACGAATTGTTTACGCTTCGAAATCTATAAAAAAACAACTTCCAATACTTATTCATTTCAAGTGCTTAGTACAGTGCCATTCAAAATTAATGGCGACTGTGAAATGCGTTACAAACTGCTCAGTACCTCACCCCGTACCACCGTTGGCTCATCTATGTATTTGTTTCGCAGTGATTTGCTTCATGTTCGAAGCCACCATTAAGTTTGAACCGTACTATAACTCTGATTGTTTTGATCCACTTTGGAGCTGAAAGTAGGTACCTATATTTATCTTAAAGCGACCAAACGACACGGAATATGGACCGCTTAAGTTATTAGGGCTTCCTCAATTTACCATCATTGCTGATATTTTGCAAACCGGTCTCCTTGGTACAATTCACAAGAGTACAGAGAACTGAGATCTGTAATTAAAGGCTCCGAATGTAGGTCATAACATTGGGAAACAATTCACGGGCCAAATTAACAGTTTTATTATTTGGCATTTGTTTGGTTATAAAAATGCAATTATATTATTCCGGCAGCTGTGTCCGGTACATTTACACAGCGTTGTAATAAAAGGAAGTTGTGAATGCACATAAAACGCCGCGACAATAAACGTTGGCCGTTTCAACTCAAACGTAGTGCTCCCAGACGTGTTTAAAACCTAACTGTATAAAAAGTGTGCGGCTTAAATCGACATTTATTTCTTTTAACCATAAAATACGTATAAATTATTATTATCATTCCTTGTTGTGCTACTGTTGGGCAAAGTTCCTCCCTTCTTTCCATTCTTCTCTATCAAGAGCAAACGTGGACCACTCTTTCATATAGGAGCTCATAAAATATAAAAAGTTTTACTACCCATTTTAAATTAGTACAAGACTTAGCAGATGTGTTGATAATCCAACCGCCGTTCTTTACATGGACCATACGTTTTGTATGCTAGCAGTAAATTGGTCTTACATGTCGCTCAAGTAAGCGTAAAAAGGTACGTGCTTTTTTGCTTGTTCTCCAAGTTTGCTCACGAATTCGGCACGACTTTGTGACGTCATACAAGAGCACTGACCAATTTTCATTCTAAGTGAGCCCTTGAGAAAAGTACGTAAAATAAACAATGCGAATGGTTCGATGAAATCTCTGAGTTATTTCCTTTTAAAATATTTTAAACAAGTGATGAGGAAGAAAGAAAATAAATATTTAAATCAAATAAATAATATGTTAAAGAATAAGGATTGCCTTGACCGTAATGAATCATAAGATCTTTGTGTTCAAACATACCTAACGATTACTAATATAGATATTTACGTCGATGAGGTACAAAAATGTTCTTATACGTTGATGTGATTTGAAGTATACCTACTTGATTAGCAGTTTTATCGATCGCTTACAGGAAATACATTTTTTATCAACTTTCATACAATTTCACACAACGAATTTACTTTTATGTTAAGGAAAATACAATTTTAACGTCGTTCATAAGAACGATTAGGATAAGGATAACCTAGAGAATTTAATATTCAAAAACTAAAACAACGTATTAATAAATTACAACCGTTTGAGAAGAAAGATCTCCTTGACTGATGTAACTGTCAGTTTCCAACACAATCCAGGATATTAAGTATAAAAACTTCGCCGTAAAGTTGGCCCGATATGATAGAGTTCTGCGCATCGCTTTCTCCGGGGCGATCCTAATTGGACCAAATTGCCGGTGGCGTCTCGACTCTTATCTGTTTAATTTATCTATTAGCTCCAGGAATAGCCCTCGCTTTGATTGCTAAACTTAACTATTGAAAGCCCTATTTGGAGAACGCTTAGAGATTAAGGACGAGAGTTTTCATGTTTACGTTACAATTTGTGTTTAAAAATGAACGCAAGGCAAGGGCTACATATACATAACTGATAGCGTGAGAAGTTCGAATATGAATATGCATTTATTTTTAAGTTGTAAATAAAGTAATGAAAAGATAGTGCGTGGAGTCCCTCCACTCGGAAGAAGTGAAACTTCGTAATGTGTCTCCGTCTGTCACTCTCACTCTGTCTCTTTCTATTCCCCAGGAACGTTGGATGCTTAACGCAACAGTGTCTTCATACCCCCTCCATGGTAGCGTTAAACGTTTAACGCAACCTTGTTGGAAGTCGCATTAGAAGTTTCACTTCAAATACATATTCCCATAACATTATTCCGTCTTCTTCCGTGTATCTAATACAACTGCCATCACTTACCAATTTGCCAGTCTTCCTTATGGTATTCTTAATGAAGCTTAACTAAAACATCGATTCCCATGTTCTGCTGAAATCGAAAACGTTCATGCGGTTGATTTTACTTTCTATTACACCAAAGAACTTGATGATTACTTATGGCAGTCGCAACCGCAGGTCTAGAGATTGGTTCTCTATGCTCATTGGCCGTACGTCGTCCACCGCAAGAAATCGTGCTGCCCTCACTTACGTTTGTACGTTGCAGTGAGTTGAAATTCGTCGAATAGAAGAATAGTGAACTAAGCCAAAATCTTTCTCAATATTTGCCATGGTTGGTCTCAAGGACATCCTTTACCATGTACCTACCTATAGCAACAGAGGATCATTCCAGTCTTTTTGTCCTTCGAAAGAATATAGGATGAAAGTCAAGGTTTTTCGCTACAGGCCTACACCGCGGCGCAACCCGTTCATCCGTTAACTTGTGCAAATATAATCGATCAATCAAATACATAGCGTATGAACTTCACGATAAAAATAAATTCAGATTGTTTCCATTATTAATATCGAGCACAAACTATCTGATTGATCTTGACTCCTCATCAATTTTGTAATAAGTGACACATCGTAATGTTAACGGAAAATCAACCTTACTGCTTTTGGAAAAGGCGCTGTTAACTCATTAATGAAAAAATCCTTTTATTAAATTTGATTGCAATAAGCTTGATATATAATTCGCTTCACCTGCATCCCGCAATAACATGTAGCATACATAAAAATTATTCAAGTAATTATAGTTTACACAGTTTTACTCTTGGGGGAATCTTTACGACAATTTAATAGTTTATTTGCCTATAAAATTATCGAACGACTTATAATTTAAATTTTAAATGGATTACTAATAGTATAGTAGTATAGTATACACGTTACGTTTAATATGTTCTTAAGTGCCTTTTAGAAAACTTACTTAGTTGTTAGCCCACCCTCAACAGGTCATACTTTCTTCATAAAGTAAAAAATATTTACCAATTGAAAACGTTAATGTAACTGGCAGCGTTTTAGTATTTTTTAATAATATATGTTGTTCTTGTCTACAACATGGCCCTGTACGTTCTTGAATATATTGTTTTCTGAGGTTTACGCGAATGAAACATTGAAAGTCTGCCCGTGACCATGACACCTGCAAAGGCGTCGAAACTTTGGGAACTATCAAAATAAACGCGCGAAAATCCGTTTAAAAGTAGTTTTATTTAAATGTTCTTGAAACATGTTCAACTAACTACGAACGAAAATACCAAAATTAAGCTTCCTTACCCTACTATGATACACTAATTAACATATTTTTGGAAACAAAATTAATCAAGAGCACAAATATTGTAATAACATCATCCCCTAGAGTTAGTAAACTGCCATAAATTACCATTTATCTTCGAAATTCAGAGGCATGTTGTCGTCGACTAACCCCTCGAGTGGAGGGTCGCACCCCTATCTTACGCCGACTTCTAAAACAGACAACGGATATGACTAAAAATCCAACTGGAATCGTTTGTCACAATCCTTAACCAATAATATATTCACAAAAGTGACTCTGTAACATTTTTACACCGATTTTGGGTAAATTATTGGTGTTATAATTAGTTATTGGTTTGTATAAAAGTAAGTAAGTATAAAAAAAAGTAAATAAGTATAAAAAAGTATAAAAAAGTAAGTAGGTATAAAAAAGGCCTGTAACTATACACATAACTATAGGTAACCTGTAACTATATGTATACGATGAAGCAAAAGGCTCTTTCCAAACAGAGCTTCTTTTTCGGAAGAGCATTGATCACCATGTAATGTAATCGATGATATAGCGTTAAGTCATAAATTAATTAGTGACAATGATATGTATTTGCATGTCAATAATCTGACAATAATATGTTGACAGCCTATTTATGTATCACATGTTTACAATTTGCAAAGAATTATTATCTACGCTAAGCTTGCTCATTTGCGGATTGTCAAATTTAGATTCCAATTCAGAGTCCAGGTTTCATCACAATATAAAGAACATTACAGTAAAGCACAAAACAGCCTTGAAATAACTTATAACGTATAGGTTACTAATTATCATTTTTAGAAACTCATTCTGGTTGCAATTCTGGGTTCGAACCTGCAACCTTCTGCATACAATACCGGTCAATAAACCGTTATCACAGTATAGCAGTTAGTATTTAGGTAACCTTGTTGGTAGGTGGCCGTTCTTATCAAATTTATGTTCTGTAATATTATGCTGTAAAACTTGGTATTTTATCAAATAAATGGCGTTTAATTTATGTTTGTTGATTAAGTATACTGGCCAAAACGGTTCTAATTACGCAGATAAGATATTCAAGGAGAAACCAATTATTATTGTACAGTATATTTGAGCCAATCGCTATACCATTCAGTTTGTCATGGCGATCGTTCTCGATATAAATGAAACAAATAGAATGAGATATTCAGGTATATTGATAGTGCATTTTCATCTCAACCATACCTACTTGTTTACAGCTGTGTGTTCATCACTGAATATGAAAAGAGATAGAGTAGATCTATATCTTCGAAAAAACCTCTATTCAAAATTTCTGTCAATCTTAATACTGGGTGTAATTGCAGCCACTTCCAGTATTGTCAGATCCTGAATATGATTACAATAATTCGTACAAGTGCATTTAATGTTAAAGGCCTGTGACTCACCCCGCCAGTATTCGGCGGTTAGTGTGGGTGCAAAACTCTGTATTGGTGATATCATTTTTTGAGAAACTTATTTATGTGTTCGTGAAAGTGATGTCATCGGGATGCTACAATTCACTCATTTGCATCCCATAAAGAATATTGTTATTTGTTTTTGGAGAATTAGAGTTGTTTTTCGCTTGTAGGGTAAAATTTTCGAAGGCGTTGACGAGATATGAATCGATTTTATGCATGCACCTTATTAAGTCTAACGTTGAAGGCTTTGACGTATTTACTGCAGTGTCGTGTTACGGGGGTGGTGGAGTTATAGTCGTGTGGGCTGCTGTCATTGTTGGAGGATTGTTCCAACGATAACGTTTATTATGACGTCATTTTTCAATCCATGAAGACATCTTGTGCTGATAAACGGTGCATTCATATTTTAAATGTTCATAGTAAAGCCTATTGTCGCGTCAGCTTTAGAGTACCTATCAAATATCTTTTATAGTTCAAGTAATTAACCAACATGAAGTTATTAGCTGTAATCATACTACTGCTAGCTTACAATTTATGATTACTGCAAACAGCCGTGGACTTCTTACTTCCGGTATTAAGTCTGAATCAGGAAAGGTAAAACTCCTTCCAAATAACGAGTCAATTGAGTATTTCCGTGGCTTTCTTCAAGTCAATTTCCTACAGCTCAAAGGTTCAAAGTCATCGCAATCGGATCGCGAGTCGTGCTAATGATGCGCGCATTAAATGGGCGGTCGCCAGTTACGGCTTCATTAAGCCCGCCATCATTGCCATCTGATAACATTGCTGCCTGATCGACGTTCAGCACAATTCAGATTGCTATCGAGACATCGTAACAACTCAATGAGGTTTTTGGTCTTCCGATGCTCTTTTGTTTGTAAAGACTCATAAATTCACAACTTGTGTCAGAAATTAAAACAGATGCTATTCTTTAAAGTGGAGTTCTCAAAGCAGCGTATACAAATGAGTTCCATTGTGCTGTGTGGAAATACAACAAACGTGTACAACAATTATGTATGCCAATTACACGAAAAGCCTTTACGTTCTGAGTGTTGTAGGAACGGATTCTCGCAAGCGTAAAAATTACAAAACGTTATCCGTCACATTAGCATACAAACACGGAGTCTTGAGGTCCCACCGTCTCACGCACTAGATCCCGTTGGCTACATCAGCTGGATAATTGTTTCGCGAGTCAGCTGGTTATTACGATAACGGTGCGCTTGCGCAGCCGCGCCTTCGCTCGCTAGCCGAAACTATCCGATAAGTTCCGAACGTGAGTCTAACGTAATTACCACGAACGATAGGCTAACTTAAAGCTCTTTTATCGTTTCTCGGAAAGAATTCTCAGTCTGTCTGAGTTGATTCCAGTGTTACGTTACGTTCATTGGAAATGTGGCTAGATGCTTTATAAGGACATGTAAGTGTTGCACTGATTAAATAACTTGATAGCGATACATTTTATCTATTTAATTAAGTATCAATGATTTTTTTCCTGGCTCCAGAAAAAATAAGTACCTACTTACTTTCTCTGTATTCGAACATTTATTTCGTAGCTTCTATTAAATTTATGATTACCTTCAAAAACAAAAAATACTGCCCTCTAAAAAACTCACATGTAAATCCCTGATCAGTCGACACAGAAAAAAACGCTGAGTACGTTAGCATATTTAACTACATCAATATATCCTGCTTTAAATGAACAAATAACCCTTTCTAGTAACCTGACGCAATAGGGTTGGGAGCCCTTTGAAACGTGCTAATCACGTAATGCCGTATTTGTGTAGGGATTATCTCCACAAAGAGTATTGTTACAGCGCGTAATTGAACTATGTGTCCATTTGCAATTGTAATTTATGTACGTTCGTCTGTCCGTTAATAAATGTCATTGTGACGGAGAGGACAATGGACGGGGTTTAGATACAAAGAATATGGAAGTTTATAATTTCATATGAGAGCTGTACCTATGTAGGTAGAAAAGAATATGTGTGCAAGACCAATGCAATACGCCCACTGTATTTTATGAAGAAGCTATTTCATTCCTCAACGGGGAATCAAGTGAAAGTGGGTTTGAAAATTTCTCAGCTTGGAGATCCTTTTTCGATTCCAATCTGGTAGAACTTCGTACTTTGGAATTTCTCCTTAATAGCTGGTAGTACAGTTTTGAAGATGCAACAAGAATACCGTAAATTCAGCAACTAACTAAAATATTTAATTATCTGTATCACTCTCTTTTTTTATTAGGCACTAATTCTCCGACCTCTTTCTTTCTTTTTTATTTTTAAGCGGGCGGTACTTAGCTAATGTCTAGGTCGTCGGACTTGCGCTCATGTGGTTGTGGGTTCGAAACCCACCCATTACACTATCGACGTGAACCCACTCGTAACACAAGCAATAAAATTTAGCTTGGCACGAGGTTAACAGGAATTCTAGTAATATGTAACCCACATTGCTAGAAACCTTTTAAAAAAATGATAAAGACTAGCATGCGAGAAGAATATTTTCAAGTCTATCTTTTTTTATTCTTTGACAGTAACGTTAACTTAATACGTAGTTATCCTCATGATTTCACGTCTTTGTTTTAAAACAATAAGGTACCGTATTTTTCCACATAAAGGACACGGGGTCACTCCCCCTACAGCATTCGCAATAACTGTACACAATATTATAACAAAGTTTTTGTTTTGCGTGCATTGTTAGTCGGGCCGGGAGGTGCAAATGCCAAAACTTGCAAATTATCTGCGCTCGTGACTGAACTTTAGCAATCACAACGCAACACTCATCACATGCCTCGGCTTTTGTAGGTGTACCTCTAGGTACCCCTCTTGGTTGCTGTTGTTCTATAGTTACTTTGTTATGACTAACATATGTGTCAATAGTACCTGCAAATATTTGCCTTGCTGCATTTCTGAGAACTCGAGTAAGCTAAAGTATTATTTTGTTGGTTGGTTGTATCTTTAAACGACATCTTTCACATCTTTGCATGTAGTAGGATCTCGATTGTTTTTCTATTGAGTAGCAGGCAGCTGTCTGACTTTAATAGTTATACGTAGCCATATTTTAATAATAAGGACACGTGCATTAAATATTTAGTCTATGGCTTGGATAAGAAATGTGGGAAAACATAACTTATTGAAGAATTCTGAGCACCTTAAAGAACAGTCAAGCAATGATGGGCACTAAGTATGTATTTGTACTACGAGGAACCGAAGTTGTTAATGAACGAAAGTTTAGTACAATGTCTAACGCGGAAGTTATGGCAATTATTCAAAACACGTTAACTGGTGCTCGTATCATCACAAATCAGCGACACCTTTTACAGTTCGTGCCACGACTACAAACGAAGTGCAGACGTGACCGGCATCACCGGCCATCGGATTTGAATAAATAAATCACGCTCGCATCCCGACTCATTTGTTAGCTCCAAGAGAAAGGCGTTCGATTCCACGCCTCAGCTGCAATCATAAACCTAATCTAGCTTTTACCACTTTATGTTCGCTACGTGTGCATTTCGCTGTCAGCAGATTTCCACTTGCATCACCAAGAAAGCTGCCCAATTTCACTTATTCGTTATCCTTTTACAGAGTAAGCCATAACATTTTTATCTCCAGAGAAAGCTTGTATTAATGTTAGGTAGGTTTCCGGCACGCATCATCCGTTTCGTCGGTCGTTAACGATACGATCTGGTTACGACACTTTTCACACTCAGAATCGACACCTCAACATCGTGGTACTCAAATAATCCGTCGTTAATGCGAGCCAATTAACGACGGCTCAACATTTAATTAAACAGCCTAATTTATAGGGGTCTTGTTTATTATTTGAACATAAACTCTAGAGAAACTGTCTTTATGTTCGCTCTAGGTTGCGTACGACAACTAGGGCTTCTTAAACAAACTGAGTGACGTTTATGCCAGTGAAATATGTGCAGATTACGTCGCAAAGAGTAAAATAGTAATAATGATAATAAAGATATAAGTCACAAGCTGCACTTTGATAAATATCAAAGTTTTATGTAACGACCGAGAATCTTTGAACTCTATTTCCAATAGTGTCTTTGTTCTGTATTCATAAAGTATTATGATTACTTTATAGTTATAATCAGAGTCTAGTAATATTGGGTAATTTAGATCGCGAACAAGATTAGGGGAGTTTCGCGAGGTTGCTTTGGAAATCTAGACTGTACAAAAGCGTTTGTGTCTCACTAGATTTTATGGCGAACAGTATATGCCATGAAATACCCTATAATTGAAATTATAAATAGGAGATTCTAACACCGATTGACGAGCAGTTCCGTCACGGATATGCTTACTTAAGTGATTAATAAACCGTGACATAGTAGACAGCTCATAGACACCTGGCTATTTGCATTGTAATTGTTTTAACTTCCAGGTGTATATATATCATACCAATTACCTTTACGATACACTTAATTATTGAATTATAATTAACATAGTAACCTCGTGCGTAATGTAGTTATTTTTTGCTATACTTTGTACCGTAATTATTTTGTTTTAGGAAGCTGCAAATTACATCAAATTAGTGTTATAGATACGTGTAAAACATGTTGTTTTTATATAACATTTTATTACAAGGTCAGTATTTACAATCTTGTTATACGTCTGTTCTTTTGTGCGAAATAAAATGCATGTCATCCATAAATAAAACTTAAGTTTTTGTAAGCTATATTTATGATACATTGTTATTTAACTTATTGGACAATCACTACATTGACAAATACGATTACATTATTATTTCATGGAGTCCGTCTAAGTTATTAAAGAAATTTATAGTATAAATAAAAACGAACTTTTACGTGAATTTCCATTAGTTTACTAACTTTAAATACAAAAGTAGCGAAATCGAAAGTGACGGAGCGTAGTCTGCACAAACTTCAAACGTCGTGAAAACATTTTTCTAAATAAGGGGTTTCTATTTTTATTTCAAATTGTTTTACGTATACTTAATACATTTTTTTTAATATATCCCTTTGTTTTAGAGGAATTTCGACCTAAAGTTGTAACATTAGAGTTTCAATTCGCTTAAATTCCGAATTAGTCTTTACACATATTTGGCAGTCGAGATGTTCCTAAAAGGCATGTGTGCATGTAAACCAAAGGTCACGGCGTATCTCGGCAAACGAATGGAGCTGTTAATATTCTCCGTGTGACATCCTGCCGCTTTGTCGTATCCGACGACATCTCTTATCGTGATCATCGTTTTCACTGGGCGAAATCCACGCTTTGGTATACATAATTATGTACTACCATTTAAGTTTATATCTCTGCTAATGATCACAAAGAATTTTAAAATTAAGACATTCCATTTGCTCTTTTGCGCCAAACTGTTCTCTGCCATCTAAGCAGACAGATTGGCGGGAACACTGACGTCATTGAAACGAATAATTTATCAGGTATATCTACTGACAGAAGTTTCTCATTTTTGAGGGAGAGTAGAACTCTTTGACTGGGCCGGTAAAGGCAAAAATAAAATATGCATAAGGCTAGTAAAAATAATAATTATATATAATGTAGCTATCCGTAAACTAATCCGTTAAAGATCTAATAAAAGGGTTACCTACATTACACAAACATTTTTAAATCACTGGAATAACTGACCAGTGTACACGCTTAAACTGTAATATACATAAATATATACATTACATATATTTATTTCTACGCAATTGTTTTGTGTACTCAGCGTAATTGCATATTATTATTGTGATTATTTTTTTCATTCTGACAATTTCTCCTCACTTTATAAGGATACCTAATTGATTATTAAATGAGGCTATTTTCTCATGTAAAGCCGTAATTATGTTATTACCCATCGTTTAAATCGACACGTCAAAATGTGAAAAGACGACATTAAATAACTTTCTCGCGATAAATTTTGCTTCGACTCTTCGCAATGCTTGAAAAGTCGAAATTAAAAATTAATTACAAGAATGAGAAAAGGCTCGTTAATTGTTTTTTTGATATTTATTTACAACGGCCATACTTACACCAGTCAAGAATTTAAAAACCAGCCAAGTACGTACAAAAAACCTGCTGATGAATACTTAATTCCGAAACACAGCAACCCTTCGCCTGCCGTGTCATTCGCCCCACGTATTCTCTAGGGTGGTCTCACAAACCCTCATTAATGTGCACCTAAGGTACGGCCCACTGATAATTACCTGTGACTTGCATACTGAATTAATTCTACTCAATTTATTAACACTTTCTTTTAACCGGCAACCGCTCTTAGAACTTATTTTTTCCTTGAAACAAAACTACTATTTCTTTGTTCTGCCGTGGGGTTTCGGCATAGAATAGTGCCTCCCCCCCTCTCCCCGCGGGTGTCGCGGATATAGAAATAAAAAGAATGGGCAGCAGCGTTCTAGTAAAGTATGTACAGAAAGTTAATTACGGTCATCAACCCGCTTGCCCAGCGTGGTGACTGGGACAAACACCTTAATAATGGCGTCCAGAACACAGCCCCCAAAGAGAGAACCGGGTGTTGTGGCACCATGGGAGAGGCCTACTTCCAACAGTGGACCGCAAAAGGCTGAGTTTTGCATTCAAAATCCGTTTAAAACGTAGTTTCCAATCAATCGATTGGAAACTACTTTTTAAACGCATTCTATCACGGTTTATTTTGATTTTAGTTCCCGACGGTCTCTGACGTCTGCCCGTGACCATGTCACCTGCAAAAGTGATCCGTCGGGAGCTTAAATAGAAATAAACCCTGATAGTATCCGTTTTAAAAGTAGTTTTATCCTTATTATTATTTAATCTTTAAGACTAATGTTATAGCTTTTCTTTGTAGCGAGGTTTTAAAATAGAAATGTGTTTAGTGCTTATTATCGTGTGCTGGTGTAGTTTCTTGTAATTGCATTTTACTAAGACTCTCTTATTTCGCGTTTGCTTAAAAACGACGTGTGAAGTATTAGCGAACGTGTTATATACTCGTATTATTGAAGGATATTTATGATAAATTATATAACAGTATACATATAGAAAACATTGTACTATTGTATAATGATCCATCTTTCTATTTGGATTTATTTTTTACCTGGCAAATTATCTGACTACCGCTTCTATATTCCTCTTGTAGTGTTAAATTTAAATTTAATAGCGTTTCCTTTTTACTTCATGTTGTATTAAATTAACACCTTCCCTGTCCCGTCAGAAGACACAATAGTTAAACAATGGAAATGTTCATATGTGACTCACAGACAGTGAAAGGGTTAAGTTAAGGGTTTTTCGAAAGATATTGCTTATCACAAAAACGTATTAAATTAACACAGTAAATCATAACGTACAATAAATAATTATAATTACCTATCTGTCTATAGAAGAATGTATAGAAAAAGTGATCCGTAGTAATGTGAGTCAATTTCAATAATTCATACCTGTCTGATCATATGCGCATTCTGTACATAGTTGTTAGAGAAACATGCTACTATACCCATTTTAATGGCATACCTGCCTCGGACACATATTACTATAGCCCGACCGTCTAACTGAGTCCTCGCCTGCGCGGTACAGGGGCGCAGGGGTATGACGACCAAGGGGACTGAGACATGTGCGGGCGGTGGGTGACAGGACTGACAGGTGCGCGCCCCTGTACCGCGCAGGCGAGGACTCAGTTAGACGGTCGGGCTATAGTTACAAAAATCTTGACGATCATACGAACGTTACCATAGTACACTACGGCCGACACTACTGAGTCTTGGCGTATCTGAAACGAGATACAAGACAGTTTGTGTGCGATGCAAGTTCACGTAATCGGTGGGCGAGAAAGAGACGACAATATCTTGTATCAATTTTTAGGCTCGCCAAGTTACAGCGGCCGAGGTATATTCAAGATAAGATCAGTCATTAGAATAATGTCAGTCAGGAAAGGTATTCGATTTCCACCCCTTAGTTTTTTATCGAATTGTGCAGGATAAGTTGAACTTTTTTAAATAATCAAATCAAGGGGTGCGTTTGGAAGTGTTATTTAAATGCAAATATTTATAGAGGAATGGGGAACACAGACGTCCTTTTTGCATTATTTTGTAGCTTTATTAGGTAGGGAATCGTATCTCAATGTTTTTTGACAACCCTGCTGAAATACTATGTATGCATGCAGGTACAAATTCTGTTGTAAGTTATTATTTTACGGACAAAGTCATAATTACGGTAGTCTACCAGCTCACTTTAAACACCGGTAGTGAAAATGATATAAGCAATCTTACGCAAGTAGAAAATGAGGAATATATCCCCCGTGCAATCACCCTACAGCCTACATAGCTGCACATATTTTAATAATAGGAAAATTGCTACTGCAGGCTATCATTCGGAAGAAATAAGTTTGCGTGGGGCAAGACACGCGACCCGCAACCTACTGTTCTCTGTATAAGCTTAATGTCAACGCGTTAAAGAACAATTTCGTCTGTTTCAACGTTCGCGTATTAGCAGGGTTACAGCAGCGCGCATGCGTTAATTTTGGAGGGAAAAGCGTGTACAGTGTTTCCATAGCAACGGTGTTGCACCTCAGTATCCAGTTGCACTTGTGTTCGCGGGACTACTACAGTATACATACTATCGTTTAGAAGTTCGCTGTGCAAATAGCTTTAAATAAGCCTTTGTTTGAAGTGTTGTGATTGAACTCCACAAGGTTTGTTTATGTGTGTAGTAGGTACATAGTTTATCTCTAGGTTTTATCGTATCGTTATCGTACACAATACGTTTTTTTCTTTGTTTGATGTTGGTTCTTATACGACAATTACACTTTTTTTAATTCGGATGTGTAACTAAATATTCTTCGAAATAAAGCTACGTAATTAACATAACATACAAACTGTGAGTCATAAGTATTAATGTAAATTACAGACAGAATAGGTAAATGAACGCAACCTTTCCTTAAAAATAAAACATTAACTTAAAAATAATTGCGATAAACCATCAATACACATAAATTTCCAACCAAATCACTTGCAATAAACATTTGACCATCTTTATTTGATTAACAACTGCACAATAAAACTTATTCGAATGAATAAAAACCATAAACCAGCGGAACATGTACTGCTAGTTCTTAATTAGCACGAAATTATTCCAGCACGTCGGAAGAGTCCTTGAAAGGGGCAGTAATGGCTAAACTAAATTCCTTCTTGAGGATTGTATTTGTCAATTAGACCTTTCAACTCGTCCAGTTAATTGCTGGCTTTTAGACCTGTTATTCCAGTACCACGGTCCTCTACCCTTTCATTTTTTCTTTTTTGATTAACCAAAACCGGAATTTTCGGGTTTAAGTACCGTATATGTTTACAAAGCGGTGGATGTTTCAGATATTTGGTACTTGGTATCGGTGATTTTTGTTGTCTTTAGTGGGTTGTGAATGTTGGTTTGTAGGGTAGGTATGTTTCGAGGCGTGTGTGGGTGAGAACTCTGATTTTATTACCGAGCATTACTTACGAAGTACGAGGGCCTCAGCATGTAGGTACGAGTATCCCTGTAAACTCTACGTACACCATCTATACTTATAAAACAAGTAGGTAACGAGGTTTTGCACCGATTTCAATTGCATAGGAAATAGATATTTTTTTTGCTGCAACTCTTCTACTGGGAAAATCACATGCGTAGCATGTAACAGCAGTGATCCCAAAAATGGAGACCACAAAGTGAATTGAACCGTTTTTTTAATCTTATGGAATAGGACTTGGTATACAATAACTGAAACTGCCTGTAATATTTATGGTATTTCTTATTCTTGATTCATCAAATTCTTATTTTTTTTTAATTAGGAACTGAAGGGAAAATATTTGCGATAAATGAAGAATGGTCTATTTAACGTTTCTTAACTCTATGCCGATAGAAAACCAGTGATATCAAACTCTGTGGTCAAGTTTGTCAAGTCAGAGTGGTTCGACTAGAAAGCTGAAATGTGTCAGATATGCGGTGCCTACACACTTATTTGTCTGATAATATTCCTCGTAAAATGCAGGCTGCAAACCTCTATCGTATCGCTAGACACTCACATAAAATGAAGGAGGAAATTAATTTCAATGCAAACATCGCAAAACGGTATTTAGAATATTGATATATCGTTACAGATGGCACTTAAATTAACCGTTAATATTAATATAACGTTGAATAACTCAATATTCATATATTTACGTAAATGTATTGAGTTATTGATAAGTAGGAGTTATCGCGAACAATTATTCCTTGCGTAGTCTTAACACCTGAATGAAATAACGGATCGTAAAGCCATTATTCCGGCAGTAGGTATAATTCAAATCTTCAATCAGATATGATATGCAAATGTAGACAGTAATGATTTATAAAATAGCACGCCATAAATGAGAGCCCGTTACGTAACAATGTCATGTTTTATTCATGACGCAAATCTGTGCTAAGAATATCTTGATCTATTTTAGAACTATTGTATTTTTAAATACACCTTGATTAGTTTTTATAATTAGATGCAAATCGTTATTGTTATTAGTTTTGGATTTTAAAAAGCTCTCTACCTAAATGGAAACAAATGAGAGACTTGATTAATTTTTTATTGGTTTTTTAAACAAAATAACATCTTAAATTATAGTTAAATAGACAAAAAATTATATATTTTTTTAGAAACTAAGCATCCTAATGTAAAAGTGATAGGATACGATATAACAAAACCACAGACACAACGGCGGCGGCGGCGGCGGCGCGGCGGCGTCGCCTTCGGCCGGCATGCGTCCATCGTAAAAAACACTTCGTTCACTAGTTCTCTACCGAGTTCCGCGCGTAGCAGATAGATGGCGCGCTATTAAATATTGACTAAACACTGTTCGACTGCTTAATTTAATGCTTTATTATTTATCATTATTTTTACACACGAATATGAACAATTTAAGTTGGTAAAAATCCCTCCTGGATTGCGTGACACGTTGTTATTTCATAGCCTTAGGCGAGACACTCTTGAAAAGGAACCCCAATTTCGATGTGAGTTTTCTTTTGTTTATTTAGGGGGATGTGTTTTGTTATTAATTTTAATACTGTCAGGTCTTGATTGATTGAAATTGTTTAAGTTATGGGGTTCTTCTATTACATCCTTCTATTACTTAGAAATGCCTACCGATGTCCCTTTGTATTAATTAAAACAAAGCTAGCCCCCAATTCTGAAACGCAAATTAACTTTAACACGTTCTTAAATGTTTATCCGTCGCTACTTAACATGTTGATGTGACAGAGACAGCATGAGATTTAACGGTGCCTTCAAATTGGTTACATATCGTTTCAGTATTTGGCTATTTAATAAGTAACTTAGTAAGTATATTTTTTTTACAGACGCCAATTTAGACTATTAGTAGTTTGAAGGTAGGTAGAAACCGCAGCGTTAAGGATAAAATAAAAATAAATAAATTGATGTAACGTAAAAAAAAACTAATTGAGTTGTTTATTAATAATCAAACTTTAAAAAGTGACAGAAAGTCTAAAAGCATGGCTTAATAAAAATTTTAATTGTCAACAGATTGGCGCGCACCGATGGCAGACGAATCGGAGGCGGCGAGGGCCCGGCGCGCGCCTGCGCCCCCGCCGCGGCAACTCGCTCGTCCGGCCGAGCCACGGGCGCGCGCGCCGGACGCGCTGCCGGCGCCGCCGCGGCTGATCCGACCGTCCGAGCACCTGGCGATGGTCGAGCGCGCCATGGAGCGCCGGCCGCCGCCGCTCGTGCCGGCCGTCACGGTTCTGCACGGGCCGCGGCCGCCGCTGCCGCCGCCGCAACCGGTCTACCGGCACGTCGCGCCTCCGCCGCTGAGAATGCCCGCGCCGGGACCGCCGGTCATGCGGATGCCGATGCCGATGCCTGTACCACAAAGGAGAGATGTTCAGGTAGGATTAATTCTAAAGCTGCTTAGCAAAAGCGACTGCACGGATATCCCAGTGCTATAGGACACAACGTAAATTCCACTGTGCGCAACTTGATGCGGATTCAATCCCCACCCACATGGTGCAAGTATTTGTATTTGTGCGATCCACAAATGCCAAGTTCGCTTTGTGCACATGATTAGAATTTTTGTGAAACGCCCCGCGAGAATTAAATTAAATTCCTTAGTGCGGGAGTTGTTTTTTAAGAAAATGTTTTCGTAACCCTTAAATCTGTGGGTAAAGGGGGAATAGAAGGAAACGTACGGCAGGGATAGTTCGAAAGATGGGAAAACGGAGATCAACGTTAGAAAAAAAATAAGAGTAGGACCTATTTTAATATATTCCGTTTTATTCGAATTCTATGAAATTTATTTGTGGATAGGTAAGTACCTAATACCTATCAAGCTTAAAGGTGGTATGTTTTGTGGATTCTTCAAAGAGGAGGTAAGTCTCACACAAACATAATATAACAAGGCAGATCAAAACAACATTTAAATATGAATGAGTGTTTTCTGAGTGGGCGTACTTATTATACCTCTTCCTTGTTATGCTAATCATCAGTATTCAGACCGTAACACATACCTACATCAATGCGAAAGTGATAGCGAAATGATTCATGGTTGCAGCAATAACAGCATCACCGAAAACGAGTATTATTTACATTTCATTTCATTGGTAACGCCCCTACGAAATTGTAATGCTGAGCGAAATTTATAACATTATTTTTCTGTTACAAAAAATACAATACTTAAGTGTTTTGGATTAAACTAAGATAAGAATAACACTACTTTCAACTTTAATTATACCGACTACTTACTTATACGGACTAGGAATCTATGAAAAAAGAATACTAATAGGTACTACTTATACGATTTTTTTTTAAACAATTAAATTCACAAAGATATGGCGCAATAAAGTTCAGGAGTAGGCGCTTGTGATGTCCGAAGTTGGCGAATATAGTAGCCGCAAGTGACGTGGCGCGCCTCTCAATTCTTAACTTAAATTCAATGTATCTAAGTAGACATTCGTTATTTTCGCAAAAAAAAATCATGTCTAATATTTTGCCATTCCAATTTACTAACTCATTCTATATTTCTGATAATTGATTCTGATAAATTCTGCCATAGTTATCATAATTCATGTAACATGATGTAATGCAATGTGAAATATTTTGTTCCTTGATCATTATTTAAAGATCTACACCAAAATCTTGACTTAACATAAAACCCAACACATTGTTCTCGGCAACACCCAGTATGCATGTAATTTGAATCTGCGCTTTCTGCTTCGCTTCCTGGTTTGAGTCATTGACGGCTTTCTTATTATAATGAGGCGGGTTTGATGCCGGGTAGTTCGGCACCACACTAGCTGCTGAGGACGTGATGCAACATTCAGTTCCGACTAGTCTTCTAAAAAGACATGCTAAAATATATTTAATTGATAATAAACACATTACCACTCCTTTGCGTCGCGCAGTCGGGTAAAAAGTGTAAAATACAGAATAGGAAGATAAATGTAGGTAAAAACATATTTTGATACCAATTAATTACACGTAAATATGTCACATATAACATCAAATTTTTTCCATAGGTTAAGTGGTTTGATATGATCTGCCATAGAAACAGTAATTATCGGACTGTAAAAGGGCTGACAATTGCCTGTAATTTCTTGTAATAAAACTGTTGTGTCCGTTTGAAATTGGCTTGACCCAGTTGAGGGTCCATCCGTATGGACTGACTAATAACCGGCGAGACGGGGCGGAGTTGGGCCTTGACCCGAAACCACAACAATGCACTGTTTATTGTGATATATAGGTAATTAAAAGCAAGTCAATAAAGTTTTAGGAGGTGCGGGCAAAGGCGACAAATGAACAGTCTTATGTATATATATGTATAATTTTAAAAGGAGTCGTTTATTTAACGAGGTGACAGGTCACGTGACTTATGTTTGTATGAAAAGTAGATTTTTAATTTCAATATTTCATGCTATGTTCCTTGAAAATAAGTTGTTCAGTTTGATGCACCTGATTACCTCGTTGAATAAAGGCACTCCTTTTAAAATAAGCCTGTATATTAGATGCATGATTATTTTTTATAAATTTTTGTTTGTAATTGTAGCTTTAATATTACCTTTACCTGTATTATAATTTTTTTTGGTATTTTGGTCTTTAGTTATTTCGAATTTAAAGTCCTTTCGCTTGCAATTTTATTATTCATAGAAAATTACTAATCGATGTTATCAGGGCTTGCTAATGAAACGAATTTGAATTATGTGTAAGTGTAACGATAACACACTATATCTGAATTCAAATATAGCGAGAAATGTTTATACATTTCGCCTATTTCTTTTTATGGCGTGTCAAAACTGCGTGGTCCATACTATGTTATTATAACGGTCCATTTCACATGGGACACGACTTGATGTGCCTTTATCGCGAGAAAAACGGTTTATTTAATTTTGATTGTATGATCTTCGATTGAATTAAGATTATGAACTATTTGAATCTAAGATGGCGTAGGTGTTTACACAGCTATTTTGATAACGCCATGACGAATGACGGTAGGTCGACGATATGGGTCAACAAAACAAGTAAATGTACATTCAGTTTTTTTCTAAGAAATTTACGCAAAAATTTTGTCCTGCTCTCGATTATTAAGTAGTCTCGTCACTTTCGCTTTCAACAACAGTAAACATAGTCCACTTAACTGTACTAAACATGAGCCGTTAATGGGCCCTGAAATCGTAAACCTCTGCTCCTCAACAATTCTGTCTGTCATACGAAACGCCAATCATATCTCAATTTGAGGGGCACGTTCCTATTTCATGCAACATGCCCACTTATTACTTGTCTCATTTCGAACACCGTAATCTCCGTCATCTCGTTGTAAATTATCACAATATTCAATTCACAATGCGACCCAGTTTAGGGCTCACTAATGACTCGACCTACATTGATTTGATTGAGTATTGGTACTGCGTTCTGGCTCCGACAGGCAATCAACAAAGATATGAAAGAGATCGTTTGTCTTGATTTTATTGCTGCGATTGTCCGCCCGATGTAAAATGGTGGCAGTTACAAGTATAACGGCGCTGTGTGTCTGTTTGTGTGTTTTGATTTGCATTGTCACTCGAATGTTGGTCGGATACTTTCGCAACGTTTCTCTTAAGGACCAACGTACGAACACACTATTCGTAGGCACTTCGGTGATAACTAAACTTATTAGATTCATATTTCTAAGTTCTGCTGTCAAAAATTGCCCGATAATTTAACAAAAGAGAATTCAAAGATAATCATGGCATACAATTTCCAATTTGTCATTTCGCTTACAAAAATAAAGCCTGCAATACCACGTTATTCAATTACATAGTTACCTAAGCAACGATTGAGGTTCTTGGAGACAATTTCTCGCTTCGTAATTACGCAGTAGTCGAGAGAATCTCGTAGTGCCAATTAACAGTACCAAAGTCGCCAACAGGAGCCAATTATAAATACCACGGTAAGCCGATTGCGGACTTAAACGTTCAATGTATAGTGGCTAGCGATTAATCAGGAGCTGAAGAAAAAACGAACGGAAATTCTCAAATAGAACTTGAACAGGAAGGAACTAATTAGTTTTGCTTTCGTTTGATTAAATACTTTTAACACTTAGCGAAAATAAATTGCAAAATTATATTTTTTTTTAAAGTATTGATCGAGCAGACATAATCACTATTCATATATGTAGGTACCTATAAATGATAAAAAACACATGTTACCAAATAGACATAAACTCTTACCATACCAAATTAAATTAACCAATATTTATATTCAAACGCCTGTTTCGGAGGATAAACAAACAAAAGCCGCGGTAACATTATAAATATTATCCCGCTGCATCTATTGACATAATATCAGCTTAATGGGCTTGAATCAACCATATTAATAAACACGGCCAGGCAGACCGCCCGTAGACGCGTGGGTGACTTTGTATTCATCGATTTACTATCCGATAGTTTGTCATGCATCGATACATAGTTATATCGACTCGTGCCATTAGTGAGTGCATTAGCCTTTTAATTGTGTATTATTGAATATGGGATAACACCCACGTCGGACTATCTAGGGTTTGGTATTATGCTGTTTGGTAATTCGTTAGCAACTGACGTATCTATTGCAAAACTATACAATGTCTGTTGGTGTTTGTGTTTTTAGGTCGTCGCCCTGTTTTGATTAAGTGGCAACATATGTGTATGACATTTGACAAACTTCTAAGAGGCATTAAATTGCTAATTAGGACTAGTTTCAAATGTGTTGAATACATAGAAACAACGCTACTTACTGAAATGAAGGATGAACACTATAGAAAAGCACAGAGAACAAAATCTAAAAGTTTATGTGAAAAGAAAGGAAGAAAACGTTTCACAATAATTTATGACTTGCTAAAACTATATCATTCATCTCAATAGAAAGTAGGAACTACATCAAATCATAGCGTAAATAATACGAGAAATGAATCGAACAGCAATTGAAAAATAGCGCATTACCTCCGCCCAATAAGAGAGGCTAGCCGTAGAAAGTGCATCGCGATCTTTGCAATTCCCTCGGCAATAATTCGTCGATCGGACTACGGCTGACGGCAAGCGCTATCGACGTAGTGACCATCAATTACTTGTATAGCTGGATTGTGTTACGCTGTTTCAATTCGAGAAACTAGGTATTAGTGTTGTAGCCAATTGAAACGGGCAGTAAAGATTAAAATATTGGACTAGTGGTCAAGTCTCTGAATCATCTTAGTTTTAGAACATTTGTGAGTAGGTATTTTTAGCTGCAATAACTATTAAAATAGGACTAATGCTTTGAACTAAAACTAAATACATAACTTTAGCTTCTTCCGTGGTCGAGTGGCGTACACACCGGTTTTCAAGGTGTCGCCAGATCTGAGGTCCCGGGCTCGATCCCAGGAAAAATAACACATTTCTACATTGTCTCGCGTCTGGGTGTTTGTGGTACCTTCGTTATCTCTGATTCCATAACACACGTGCTTTAGCTACTTACTTTGGATTCGGATTATGTGATGTTGTCCAAATATTTCTTTCATTATTATAAATTTTGCAAAAATTACAAAAAAACATTCTCAGTTATAGCAGTTGCTCTGTGTAAAATACTTTCAGCTAGATCCTCTTAAACTGAAAACTAAAGCCAGCGTAGGAAAAGCCCTAGCAGAAGAAAGGCTAAGTAACTTTGGTTAATCATAAGTCAACTTTAATTAAGTCTTTAATTATCTATGTTTTCTTTTACCAGTAAGTAGAGTTGCAAAATAATAGCCGTGCTATTAACTTTTCAATCGATACATTTATAAAGATACTTTTTGTTGGGTTTCGCGGAAGGGAAAGAAGGTGGTGAGAGAGGGCGTGTGGCCCCCCGGCGCCTTTATTTACTGCGCAGTGACCGATTCATTATTATATTATCACCTCTGCGCGTGCGCAGCGTGGCCTTTCATTACCTTATTGTAAAGGAAAATATCACGTGGAATTATAAGCGAATTTCAATTACTTAGAATCAGATTTAGTACTTCTTTAAGAGTTTTTTGTTCCTGTAGTTTTGCGAATTAACAAATCATTTTGCGTGATGGAACAATTAGGTTAACTTTGTCTAACTAGTGATGATGTATTACTTTAATAGTTGAGATGAATAATGACTCATATGTTCAAGTAATTTTATTTTTATATCAGGATTAATTTATAAGGAGTGCGTTTATTAAACGAGGTAATCAGGTGCATAAAACTGAACAACTTTCCACAAGGAACATAGGTTGAAATATTAAAATAGAAAGTGAACTTTTCATACAAAGTGACAGGTCACGTGACTTATATTTGTAAAGATAATTTTTAATTTTAAGATTTCGACCTCTGTTTCTTGGGAAAAGTTGTTCAGATTTATGCACCTGATTACCCTGTATATTAATCCTGTATATTATGTACCTACTAATCTTTTTAGTGAATTTATTCGGTTAGGACTATGCTTAAAGTTTAATTTAAACAACTTTCTCCTTAAAGCTTTGAAACAAACGTGAAATATAAAGTTTCTTGAGCGTTTTCCCGTTGATGACGAAACTCAATATTTACGAGTAACAGGATACGCGGATTACCGGCTACTGCCGGATAAAGTGGGCTCTTGTGAAACACTAAAAAACAAGCAGACACGTGAAGTCAATAAACCGTATCGACTTACAGATTGTCTGGACTTCGTTAAGTCCCGTTGTCTTGATTTTAATTTAATTTTATTGAGAATTCTTATTTTTTTTTTGGTCAATATTTTAAAAGTTACTTGGTTCTTTGTTAACTGCAGCAGTGTAATGGGTGGGCTTAGAACCGGGCAACCACATGATTGCAAGTCCGACGCCCTAGCTTACAAAGTTACTCCTAATCTGTGTCCTAGTTAGGCCACTGCCTCTTAAAATTGTTAAATGATAGTTACTCTAATGATGGAATGAATTCAGTATTAATATTAAAAGTTATACTTACAAATATAAGCGGCAGTAGCTTAATGGCTAAGGCGTCGGACTTGCGATCACGTGGTTGCGTGTTCGAATCCCACCCATTACTTACACTACCGACATGAACCCTCTCGTCACACAAGCATTAGCTTTAGCTTAGTTTAGCACGAGGGGTTAACAAGAATATTAGTAATGTGCGACCCACATTGCTAGTAATCTTTAAAAAAAAGTTCTTTAGAATCTTAGGTATAGGTGATAGCAACTCAGTCTCTATGAAGGATTAAGGCCATTACCTAATCGTGGGATAGCCTCTGATTCCTATCTTTACATTAGATAACACGAAATATTACAACGTAACAATTTAATGTAGTTAATCCACTTTATTGGCGCCTACTGCACGGATCGCGTTATTTACACGAATATATTAGCTATTATATGTTAGGCAAACAAAGGTGCGCCAATCATAAATCATTCTAAATAATAATACGTTTTAGTTGTCTGTTATTATGTTTGTTCGGTTCGAATCCAATGCAAAAGTTGTATTGATATCAATTGAATGTAAGATTACAGAGAAAGGGCTAATTTGACATAAGTCAGATCGTAAATAAAATGGCGTCTGACAGTTTTTGTTTTCAAATATGTCGAAGATTCAATATTATATATCCGATGCGTAAGCCTTATTTATAGGTAAGGGGTAAGTTTGAGAAAATTCAGATAATTTATATTCGTGGAATAAAAATCGGATAGTTGAATATGGATACGTGTGTGAGGTTTTCGGCGACTTGGGCCACAAATTACTCGGACTACTTACTACTTACAATTTTTCAGTTGACTGTATTGTTATTGGCTTGAACAATAGATTTTTAAATTCTATTCAAGTGGTCCCAGCCGCCGCAATTTAATATTTAATGAATCCGGCAACTTGAACTGCGGTCCGAGTTAATTGCGGTCCCAGTCGCCGGAAACCTCCGTGTGTAATTTATTTTATGAAGTGATACTGATCCGCGTGAACTTGCCATTCTTAAGTTCTGTCTTATGTATACTAGCTGCCCCCGCGATTACGTCGGTTTTTGACGCGCTTAACACAAATTAATTTTCTAAAGCTAACTGTCATAAACATCGGTCTTACCTATCAATCGGTACCTAGTGCCTAGTACCGACGTAATTATAAATGGTGAAATAATCTGACATTAAATTAATTCATCAAAACTGAGTGAGAGTTGGCATAAAAATGATATGATTACCTAAATAAAATAAAAATAAAACATGACAACTTTATCAGTCGCATGGAAGCTAATTCAAATTCAATTTCATGTATTTTGTATACGGGCGGAACCGCGGCCAAAGAGTTCTAAAGTTTGTGCGAGCACTTTCCAATGTCAACGTACAATCGACGCCCACACCGGCGCGTCTGATTGACAGCTGACTGCACTCGGGGGCGTCGGTGTCCATTGTCGTACGACACGTCATTCTGACCTATAATTTTTGTCACGTTCATGTCCGTGTGGCAGGATTATATTACAATTATTCGAACTACGAAGTATATTTGCATTAAAAAGCTATCTCATGAAATAGGTAAGATCTTACACATTTAGGTACTTACTACAAAATCTAAAAAAGATATGAGCCTAAACGGTAATGATGTCTGTATAATTTGAAAAAGATGGTTTTTTTGAGGTCCTTATTCCCATATTCTAGTAAATTTTTAGTTTACTACACTATAACCGCATATACTGTGGTAATTAGATTAAATTTTAGCCTGGATATCAAACCTACAAACCTCGTTTGCTATCCACATGAGGGGACAAGACCCCTAAGATAGAGATTCAGAAAAGAGGATGCTTGATTTTTCATGAATATATTAATCCATTTTGACGTTATGTTCTAAAGTTAATTCAATAAAATAGAACAAGTTCAATATAATATTTAAAGGGACTCCTGATTTTGTATATGATTTTACTTTCTGCAGCATATGACAACGATATATAATTATTTTTCAAGATATTTAGTGAAAAACTAAAAATAGAAGTTAATTGAAAAAGAAAGTGATTTCTTAATCCATGATGAAATAGATAAGTGTACCTACTTACCTATGTAGTTAAAAATATTCAAGTATATACAAAGTTCCCTAAATACCTAAGCTGTGTCGTTAGCGATATACCCTAATGATAACTTATCCTAATGACCTTTCAAAAAAAATATTTTTTAATTATATTATGACGTATCGCATGATATATTGGACCTGAGCCCGCGATATCGAATCCGTTGCTTACGCGATGATTATGCAAATATTTTCCTTACGCGCACGTCTGGCTCACAATGCCCGTACAAAGGTCCGCTCATGAGTGAAAACGTCTTTGATATGCTAATATAATATTAATGAAAGTACTCATTATGTGTGATGTTATCTTGTATGCTTACATTATTGGTATATAGGTATGAAATTTACACCTCAATGTTAACGATTAGGTTGTCTGCAGTCGAGTTAGACCCAGAAAACCTCATTCTTGAAAATTAACTGGAAAATGAAAAGAAATGATCCGGAAAATTTGGAAACTATTTGGATTGGGTACTTATTAGCTATTTGAGAATATGGGTTCTCAATCAAATTAAATAATTTCCTTGTTTCTTTTTTCATTTCAATTTTTGTTGTTGTTTTTTTGTGGCCGTATCTGTAAAAATAAATGTACGTGGATTATAATAAATAAATAAGAGCATAATACCAGACTTACTAGCAGACAGATAAGAGATTTACACGTGATAATTTTAATACCGCTTATGTAGCGGTTGGCATTAAAAAAGATAATCTGTCACCTAAATAATATGACTGTATAACAGTATTATTTACAAAGTGTAAAATATGAAAAGATAGGTGTATTTGTGTATCGTCTCGCGCTAATTATGACAGACAACAAAAGTAAATGGGTTAGTTACTGGGCTCATTGGCGAAAGCCCAACAATTTGTCATTTTTTGTGTACCATTGCATATTCGTTTTGTATGTGGCTCAAGGGAACTACAAATAGATATTAATATTAACTGTACAATGACTAATGATCTGAACTCTGAACTATCTCTACCTAGCAGCTTTTTATATTATGTACTAAGTTAAGCTTTGTACCACAATATTAAACAAATATATTGACATAAATATTTAATTACATTGTATGTTCTCACCTAAGCATAGGTTTTCTACTATCACGTCCATAATAACCTACTTACAAAATATAGTGATTTGCAATAATTATTAAAAAAAAACTGAACAACTTTCCCCAAGGAACATAGGTCGAAATCTTAAAATTGAAAATCAATTTTTTATACAAACATAAGTCGCGTGACCTGTCGCTTTGTATGAATATTTATATTCAATTTTAAGATTTCGAACTATGTTCCTTAAGAAAAGTTTTCAGTTTTATGCACCTGATTACCTCGTTGAATATCCGCACTCCATAAAAAATAATCTTGTATAAATTCAAAATTCTCAAGTGGTGCTATTGAATATTGCTTTACTAAGCAAAACTGGAAGCACTGTAATATCTTCTGTAAGAGCATGAACAGACATATTAAACATACAATTTACAAGGCTATACATATCCTTATCGGGTGATCGACATTGCCGACTGCGCCAAGCTGCTTGTCACATCCCGATTCCCTTTAAAAATACAAGACAAGCATTACTATTCATGCATCAATCATTGCTATTGTCTGTACCCACTTGTTCAGTCAATCATGTTTAAAACGAAAGTAAATATTGTTGTATCTGTCATCGATATAAAATAAACACGTCTTATCGATATCCTTGTTCGTTTTATACGTGTATTATCGATAATTTGCTCGTTAAGATGTCAATCAACTCGGTTGTTATATTAGGTGAAAATTGTGTTGCGTCATTGTAAATTCCGTAAAGGAAATGCGCGATGAACAATGTATTGGTATTTATTTTTAACAGATAACATAGTTTCGTAGATACATGTGAGATATAACTAGCTTTTAGTTATATTGTTAATTGCGAATGAACGAATTAATACAAAAAATAAAACTGCTACATTAAGGTTTGTATTTATAAGGCAGGTCCAATAATAGGACATGTTAACAGAACAATATATTGATTTTGATATTATCTTAATTAATAATCTTGATACATGACATTTATTGAAATACGCATGTCAATTATTTTATAGGCAATTAGGCATACCGAATGTCAACTTAATACTTCCATACATTGAAATGTTGACGGAATTGACCTGCATTTTGTATTTAATTGATAAATATGAAATCATTGAACTCTATTGTGAACATTGTCACGAATGTCAGAGTTACACCATTGACCCTGTCAGGGCCACCCTTTCTCGTAATAAATAAACTTTGTCATGAAAGTAATGAAACCAGCCATTGTTCGCGGCTCTAGAAAAATATAAACTCACGGCAATAATATTTTATGTTGTACTTATCGTAATAAATATTTTTACAGTGTTGCTTGGTTGTTGTTTTGACGGATTCATTTTAATAAACACTTAGAAAATTATACTTTAACTTATAAACAATAAGTTTGCGATTGCTCTGTTTAGAAAATACTTACACCGTCTATAGATTACTTTGTCAAGGTACTTCTTTGTAGGATTGGATATGATAATAAAATGAACACAAGCGATAACTTTCTGATGTGGTAATTGTCTTGTCATTCAGTTTTTATTATTTGTCTTGACTTTTAGAATCCGGTTCACCTAATTCTACCCACTTACAGGGAGCTTTGGGTACTACTCATGGTACTTTTCTAGTAATATTTTTCATTCTTATCTTTCTTCAAATAAGTTATAAATGTCTCGTAATATAAACGGCGATGCACGGTTTCCACGATAAATCTGTCCTCGGTAAACGCCCACTCGCCAATTGCAAGTAGGTATAATAAATTACTCAGAGACAAGCACATCCTCCCGTTTTCTAGGGAATTCTATGATACTATAAATTATAGAAGATGTTATTAAGTTTAATGTACCTTACATACAAACTGATTCTTTGCTGAAAGGGAAATGACTTGCTAACCTAGAAGCCTGCTCTAGAATCGCAATACGTTGGTACTGATTATTCTATTACTATGTTGTAGCAGTATCATCTTACTTTAGCGTAGTATCGTAAGCAAAGTACAAAATACTAATCTAACCGTGGTCCTTAACTTTGTGTTTGTATCTTTTAATTTTCATCTGGATTTATTTGTTAATGATACTCGTAGTGGCAACGAGGTAAACACTGTTTGGGCATGATCCTTTAAAAGATTTATGAAGTGACCTAAAATTTAAGATGCAGATGCAGCATGTTACTATGACCTAACTGAAAAAAAAAAACTAACTTGATAACCGACAAAAAACTGGAAATCAAAGCTAACAAAAGCTATTCCTGCATAATTTAATTTGTTGCTTCAATATATTGTGTAATAGTTAGTGAAAGGAATGAAAGGATCAGTGTTAGATGCGTCTGTTCTGAACGTCACCGCTGGGTCGCTGACAAGAACACGCGCCGCTCCGACCTCACGAACTCAGCTCGTATTTACTGATAAATCTACACTCCACCAGACTGGGCTCTGAAACTTTATATAACTGATACTGAACTTACAACACTCGGTAATATAAAAGATTAGGACCACAGTGGAATTAGTCGAATTAAATCCATTTTAAAATCCCAAACAAAAATAAAATTGAGAATTTTTAAAAAACTTGTGAATTTCTTACATTTTTGTGAGTTATATTTTGAAACCATGTCCTCGAGCTCTTTATTTTGTGATACACATGACCTGGTCACATTTTTTTTAAATCACAATATGGCGCCAAATACAGACCACTTTAAATTTTTCCAATTTTGATACCCAGTGTCACTTTCACGATTAAGACGAATCTAACGACAGCTCTCAAGCTGAATTCGATCAAGCCGTTTAGGCTACAGAGCGTGCAATACATACATACTTACACGTATATCCTACTTCCGAAAAACATAACCCTCCTTGGCGTAGTCGGGTAAAATATAAGACGAACCTTACAGTCGCCTGTCTTCCTATCCTTCCTTAAATATTTAATATAAAATTAAAAATTACAGTTTTCAATACAGAAACAAATATCAAAACTTAAAGGTCACTTTATTCCATATATGATTAAACATTCAAAAGGTCAATAATTGCAAAATACTGGCCGATTGCGATCGATTTCGTTCCGCCTTGGTTCACATAACTTGCGTCTAATCAAGTCTAAACAAACGTTGTAATACAAGCCTGTGTTAGACCTAAGAGATTAAGGAATACAACAGTGAAAGTTCAAGCCAGATTGGTCCAGTACTTTTTGAGATTAAGCGCTGCGCAGACCTACTAACACTTCCGCATTTATATCAGTCTCTGGTTACATACAAAACGGTCCTATTACTAAATTAGTCAGCATTATTTAAAATGGCATCATTGCATTACAGTCTTAGATAATACACATCATAATTACTAGATCTCGGCAATGTTTTTCCCATAGTACTTAAAAGTATTTGGGTCACACGACAGTTAGCTAGAAATTAATTAAGACTAAAATATGTATGCCAGACGACGTTACGACTAGTGCTTATTTTAATAACACGTCTAATTTAACAGCGCTTGAGACAATTAACTGGTCTCTCAGTTTACGTAACCATGTTATTACAGTCGCAACAAAAACGAAAACTATTTGGCTAACCCTCGGGCCATTGTGCCTAAATTACTAATGGCGCTTGTATTTATGAACTGTCATACCCATTTCTGTCCGCTATCATTACAATCGGAACGCAATCACAATCGAATTAGAAATCGGACGTTAGATCCAATCGAATTATCGGTTTGTACGCGATTCGCTTGCATAATGTGATTAGACGCATTAGGCTATACGGGTAAATAATAAGGTTTGTTGTCCAATTGGAACGGACTTATATTTCTATTCAATATTAAGTTAGCTAATAGTTTGTGATATCCACATTGTTTTATATTCGTGACTTATAGACAACAAATTGAAACTGCAATATCTGATCGCCCTGAACGTACTTATATATGACATATTATGAGAAATTGTTTCCTACAAAATATAAATGGACTTATAGTTTCAAGCAATTTGTCAGATTTCCATCCTACTCTTCACGAAAGCGCATCATGGACATTCGGACGTCTCCAATAATAACTTTAGCGTTAATAATATGGAATAATTCTGTATATAGCAATTACTTTATCTAAGTTTAAATTCTGGTGGTTTTAAATGCAAACGCATTTTAATTACGCATTACGTTAGCTACATTGTATTTGTATTAGCGTTGATACTTAGTTGCGTCATGTTTGCCGAAATTATATCGGCTCCACTAGATCCGAAAATTGCTCGTTTATTAAAGTAAACTGGAAAACTCGACTTTTTGCAATACTGATTTTCCGATCATCTAATTTACTTTTAATTTTGTTGCATGACTTGTTGCGAAACTAGAAGTAGAAAATAACAATATTTATGAAAAGTTCTTGTTAATAGCATTACCTGTATTTAGCTGACGTCCAGAGCAAGCAGACCGATTGATTAACATTGTTTAAAGCTCTAAACTTGACTTAAGACTTGATGAACAATGCAATTTTATGATGTTATGTAACCAGGGCAAATGGTCAAGAACGCCAACAAGCAATAAGCTTGATGTCACACTCATTAGCATAATAACTTACAATCAATTTACTATAAATAAAATCCATATTGAACGATTAGTTTCAAAATGTAATTAACAATATTCCATTGAATGAAACAGGTACTTTTCTAAGTTGTTCAACAGTTTTTGAGATAACCCAACGTAAACTAAACAACTAAACGTACGTCTTAACTCTATAGTATCGGTGTAGATAGGAATCAGGTCGGGTGAATGTACGCACATCATGCTCATACCCATTAGCAAATAACCAAGTTATCGGTTACATTCGTAACTGTATCTATGCGGCTTCCCCACTGACGAAACCAACCGACACCGCTAAACAGATAAGCAATACATAAATCTCGTGTTATGTTTAGTATAATTTACACGATCATTATTATTATGCAATGTTTTGTGCTTATTTAGTTTTGAACGACGGCCATTCTCGTTGCATTGTGCCATAAACGGTCGTGACGCCCACACGTCTAACAGACGAACCGACTCAAATCGCAGATTGCTCTAACAACGTCATTACCTTATAGGTACATCAGCATCTAGATAACATCTGTTATGTTCGCGAGGTGATGATTTGCATACTCAACTAATAATATAACTGATGGTAATGGATAGTATTTCTTATGCAAATTAATGTAGTCCTTTGTACTTTCTTCATTGTTCTAATGTAACACTGAATGGTGAAGGTATCCACATGATGAAACCCGCAGGCTTAGACTTGAATCAATTTCGATTCCAATTCAAGGTTCCTGGTTTAGAATTCTTGAAAAAAACAAAATACATTTGATTATATTTGATACCAGTTAGCTCATAGCAATAGGACACATTGAAACAGTTATGGGCTGAACTGGAGCTTAATAGGCGAAACTTTAAAATTTCAAAATCAATTGTTTGGAATTAGATTCAAAGGTCCATACGAATATATAAATACCCCCTAAGAATCACCTACTCGATCTCAAATCACCAATTTGCGATTACCTAGTTTATCAATATTTGCTTCTTCTCTGTTTTAGAAGATGGCTTTGCCTTTAAAGTGCAACAGAAACAGGCTCGTTAGGTGTTATTCGAATTAACGTTTGCATCATGGATTTAACATTTGCCAAGTCCAATTACTTTTGACAATTTGAGACAGACAATAATTGACAGCGTGTTAAGCTTCGTCTGTGAAGCCAGTTTTACACGTCTACTTTCTTAAGTGGGTTAGATGTTTCTAGCTGCTTAGAAATTATTTGATTGGTGATTATAGGTTACTAGAATGCTAATTCATTTGAAATAAGAAACTGTTTTGACTGAGAATTATTTTCGCACTATTAATTTTAAGTTCTGGTGTAATTGCTTTTCATGTGTAGGTAGGTACTAGTACGCATAACTGTATAAGCATACACATACTTTTTTTGTTTTCTAATGATACTTCACTTAATTCTGTTTTATTTTTAAACATTATAGTTATCCATTATGTAGTTTTGAGGTCACCGCCTTTTCAACCCTTTCAGCGTGCCTTTTCTGAGCTAGTGACTGTGTTTATTCGTTAAAAATAGATGCATCCATTTTCCTCAGCTGAATGCACTGGGCCCTTGTTGCTTCTAGTCCAATGATTCTGTAATATCTTGGTGCTTCTCTGCTTTTAGTAAAAAAAAACTGATTAATGTCGAAGAGACAGAAAAGCTTGCATTGTTTATAAAAAATGTATTTTCTTTCGTTTCTTATTTCTTTGTTTGCTGTACCTACTTATATGTGTTTGGTAGCTTTTTAATTAAGAGCTGTTTTGTAATGATTGGAAATGCAATACCTTTGTCTTCGCCATTTCGAAGGAAGACTCGTTAAGATAAAAGAAACAATAGTTTGTTGAGGGGTAACAACACTTTTAATCTACCAAAATCAAAATGGATGATTACAATTATAGGGTCCATAATCAATAACAGATTAATGGGTACCTGATAGCTTAGAAAAGGGAAATAATAAACGTATAAACGTTGATAATAATGGTTCTATCACCTTAACTGCTTTGTATGAGCATCCCAACATCCTGCCGATCACACTTAATCTGAATGGTACCTTTAACTATATTAAAGAATCACCAGTAATTCTGTGCCTCTTGATGCCCACGATAATGCCTTCCGGTACATGAGCCGTTATAATTAACTTCCTCAACGCACGTGTTATCAGAATTAATGATTTTAAAGCTACTGGTTACTTGATTGACCAGGTATTAAGATAATGATTGATGAACCAATTTTGGGTATTTTTATGACTTTTATTTTTGTTTGTATTATTTGTAGGTTTTGTTTAATATTGTATTATTAACCAGTCCCTAAATAAATGGGAACTGCTGAAATTAAACGGTTCAGAACGCATCGGGACACGCTTTATAGAACAGACAGATTATGGATAAATTACACCCAGACACAGAACAAATTATCGTGCTCATCACACAAAATTTGTCCTGGGTGGGAATCGAACCCAAATCAACTCAACCTATCGCGATCCATTGCTGGACATTGGCCTCTCCTAAGTTGCTACAACACCCGGTGCTCCGGTGTACCTATCCAGCCCGACCCGGCCACCTTCAAGTTATCGGCCCATCTGGCTGGAATTTATCAGCGAAAGCTCAAATCTTAACATTTTCAGGATATTCTCTGCCTTATCCGATTAGTCTCCTCTTAATACCATTTTTATCTTATTATGCATGATTACCTTCGGAGCATGACAACAGATGGTTAAATAATCAATCATGTGGAAGTAGTCACTGGAAGGACAGTCTGTCATTTTGATAATCAGTATTGGACTATTATGAAGCCGCATAATCGATCGGATCATTGATTTTTACCGTTTAAGATCTTATCTTTACATACATACTCATTTTAAATGAAAAATGGCGCGTGGTATTGATATTGATTGATTTATTGGTTGCACTTGTCATTTTAATTTCCTTTTTCTTAATTTTATTTAAATACAGAAAATATGCACTTACATTTCATCTCATATTACATCTACTTTGCATTAACCTATTGAAATATACAAGATCAACTTCAAAAATTAATTTAATTAAAATGGTCAACAATTAATAATTTATAACACCTTTGCTATAATTTCTTGCTATTTCTCATATGATATACTTTCTGCACTGCCATAATTCGGGTATAAATCAAATAACACATAATATAACAAATAAAATCGACTAGAACTCAAACCGTACATTCAAGGTACAGGCTTTATCTGTAAAGCTAACATTAAATTTGCGTGAAAGCTCTGCAGTCAGCTTTGCAACTTTGAAATATTGTTCCTTTGGCAATCAGAGCGCATCCGAGCTTGATTTATGCCATTTTCACTAACCCCTCAACAGAACACGCCGATTCTACTCTCGCCAGTGACCTATAAGAGACCATTTATTAATTGGACCCATGAAATATTGCTCGCTTTCTAGATACAATTCAAGAAATTCGAAATGTCTCGTCATGTTTCTCAAATGGATTTTATTGGTTGGAAAACTTATTTTATAGCATTTGGTTTATAGTTAGTAATACAACTATATTATTCCGATCAACTTGAGTTTGATGGGTCGGGATGTAGTACACGCATTAACATTCCATGAAGTAGCAAGTGAGGCTAGTTATCGAATCAAGGCAAAATTACCCTAAGGAAATCTTAATAACACACTTAGACAACGATCACTAATACCACGAGTAATAACAGTCCATACAACAGTTACGTTTATAACCACAAGGCCAATAAAACCAGGTTATTACATTTTTATTTACAGGACTCCGATCAAGTCAAGATCACAAACCGTTATCGGTCCATCGATACTAGATCTGGCGTCACAATTTGCCGAAGGGGACTCGGCTATAATTTACTGAGCATAATATCTGCAATGTATATCGACGTTGGTCCTCAGCCGTCCAATAATGAAGAAATCTATTAAGATTTGTGCCCGCGGCTCGAGCTGGGAGCCACAGTCACGATAAGTTCACGGAAAATAGAACGACAAGCAAATTAGAATGTTGTCATGTAGAGATTAGATGATAATGGACTAGGAAACTGTAGCTAAGCTTTTAGTGTTCTGTGACATTATTTTACGTTAAGCTGCGTTTTACCTGATGCTGTATCATATTCGTAATAAGATATAATTTTATAGCGATTTATCTTTCCTGAATTTGATTTGCGACATCTGTATACGATAACTATGTAAAATTTACAGTGTTTATCATTAAAATATAAAGACTGATAGCTTTCTCATTTTATCATCAAAATTGAGTAACATTTTTTTTTTAGTAAATGACCCTATTCTCCCATCACTACAGAAGTCGTTATTAACTTACTGTCAACGAATTCAAAAACTGTCAAAACTATTTAAATGCATATTCCAGCTTCCGAACGCAATACATCAGTAGATATGATGGACCAACGCAATAACGTACCAGATAAGGCAAATACTGACTTATAAAGCACCTCAGACGCGGCACAGATCCGATCAATCTCTATCAAGTCACGGAGCCGCTGTCTTCCTATAAAAGCTAATACGTCCTTAAATCGATATAAACCGCATTACTCAAGCTGTCGGCTGTAGACATGACTAGTTGTAGCTGATAGTATTTGTTTGTTGGTCCAGGTCGATTGGTTCAGAAAGTTTTTTTTTAATGATTATAAGCAATGTGGGTCGCACATTACTAGTAATCTTGTTAACCCCTCGTGCTAAGCTAAGATGCTTGTGTTACGAGTGGGAACACGTCGATAATGTAGGTAGGATTCGAACCCATTAGGCTACCGCCGCTGGTGTATCTGTACGGTTTTGAAGAAAAAATAATCATTATTTTAATTCCCAAGTGTCCCACTCCAGGGCAAAGGCTACCCTTCCTCTTCAATTCCTCTTTGTCATTGGCTATTTGAGGTCATCGCTTAATAGATATTTCCCCTCGCTCTCCCGGCGACGCGGCATCTGTCTACAGTTCTGATGGCATTCGGCAGACGTGTTCGGCCCAATACCATTCAATTTGGAAACCTTTTCAGCAACGTGCAATCTGACTCATTGCAGGTGTATTACGAATTCAAAATCTATGACCTCTGAATGAATAGATTTTATATTTAATCCTGACTACTTTTTCATACTCGATCTACTTATTGGTCATTTTAAAACTAAACTTAGAAAACGCTTCTTTTTATATAACTCAGCCAGCAGAAAACGTATTGATATTTTAAGCCATCCAAGTGAACTTTACTTCTTAGCTACATAGTAAGGGGTGCCATCATTAACCCATACATTCGCACATGGCCATGTTTTCGCTCGCTTGAGTGCCGTAATTGTCCATTTTATTGGCTCATTAAAAATACTGTTTCGAGAATCCCCGTCTATTCGCCGTCTGCTTTACTAATGCAATTGTAGTTGATTACTCTTTCAGTCCATTGTTGGATACAGTTTTATTTACTGCCTTACGACCAATAAGAGGTGGTTATTAAATATGTTAAGGTTATTGAATAAGTTAAGTTATTGACACATAAACACTTTTCAATTGTTCTTTTTGTCAAACTTTAATAAACTGAAACCTGAACAATAAATATACGCAAATCTGGATCAAAATTCAATTAAACTGATCTAGTTTTGCACTGCTAGAACATAATGGTGTCGATGTTTTTATAGCTATAGGAGTTCAAATCTTTAATGGTATTATGATTTTCTAGTCTACATTAATCTTTGGTGTATCTTTACATTCTATTTGCCAGTACGCTGTGTTTACGATGAACCGATTCCACAATCTCAGGTCAGCAAATATAAATGCCATTGGAACAATATTAATTATGTTGAAAGTGCACGTCAATCAGACAAACAGCCGTGAAGTTCCATTGATACGCCTATCAATTCTAAACGTCTGTCAACTCAGGGATTCCACGTAGACCATTCTGTCTTGCTTTAAGCTTTTATTTCTCAGTATTTTATGCGATCTAGTGCGCAATATTCTGAGAAATGATCATTTCATTTTTGGTACCACTATTGTAATTATTCCAATCATTTTATCAAACTATTTCATCAGTTGTTGAATATTTAATAAATGTATTAGCCAAATATCACCCTTGCATAGAACCAGTACCGTCTTGAACGATTGATTAAGATCAAAGTTCAGAGTATACAATACGTGAATAGCTGACTACTATATAAATACAACATTATTAATATTTAACCGATGTTTTTCCAAAATTGCTTAATATGGCGCCTTTTTCAAGTTTGACATTATCTTGGATATAAGTGGTTTTCTGTAAAATATTAAGCTGTCTGTCGTAGTTGATTGATTAGCCTGTCAATGCCGAGACATTTGAGTACAGACGAAAACATAAATTACGAAAGTTAATTCTGTAACCCTCAACATTGTTTTTAAACTCGAAATCTCGCATCAGCTTTACGCGAAATAGTGCTCATGTTGATGAAAACAAATCCTTCCAAGAACGTAGAAACTAAAACATTTTGAATTAAGAAGTACAATATTGACCAATATTTTCTAAACAAACTTAGCGGTTGGAAGTGGAACGGGCCTTAATTGCTCGTATCATTCGATTTCATTCACGATTCCCGGCGCGCTTGCTCCTCTTGTGTTACGCTTGCGTAATTGTTTACGCGCGTAATTGACGTTTGCTGATGATATAAACTCGTTTCATATCGACGCCGAGATCGAGGCGTCATCTTGACTGACGTTAAGTGTCGCTCCAGTCCGCTTGTCTTGTTTACGGTGTCACTATTTCGCTTCATTAACCACTTGCCTGCAGTAGGGTGACTTTTACCTTCTCAGATTGTAAATAGAATAAGATAAATGTGATTTGGGTAATAATCCTGATTTTACGTCGTCGTTAGCCTAAATCCATAAATACTGACAGTAACTGGGGTAAACAGTTTTACTCGGTTAGAAGCAACAATATTTTGAAATTATGCACTGTGTATTTACGCAACACGTAATTTTCATCAGCACAAATAACCGTTTTCCCATGATATCGATTTCACGATTCCTGGTGTATAGGGTCAGCGCCATTCAACTCACGGAAGAAAGTAAATTGGAAACCGTGACGTACTCCGGTGTTGGGGCGATTTGTACACGTCACACTCGGGTAGCATGGCTTACCACTTAACCGGAGATGATGACCTGCTCGGCTGTGTCAGGTGTTTAGGAGCAGGTATCATAGATGCTGGCCGGTTAGCGGCGGTGGCATCTTTAGTGGGTTAATTTGCCACAGATAGCGGCCATGATGGATTGTTTGACGCGGCGTGTGCGCTCGGCCCACGCCCTCGGTCAGAGGTTAAACGCCTACTTTGTGCACGATCCCTTCGTTGTATTGATTTTGCAGTCGATCACGATCGTAATCTTGTGCATATCTTTATATCTTTTAATACGTCGCTGTAAACTGTGTATAAATCTCAGCAAAATCAATGATCGTGTCTATAAATACACGTAAAGCTTGTAAAGACAGCGCCCTGCGGTAGAGATGCATGATTCGTGGTGAGTTGTGCCGGTCAAGGAAATGTTTACCTGCACTTTGGAGTAGAAGGTGCCGTAATTTTCTTTATGGCTACATTATCTAATGACAGTCGAGACATACAAAAACTGTATTGGAACAACCGATTAGAAGGAAATCAAACGGACCTGCAAACCGTTATGTGATTTCCTTTGCAACAAGTAATCGTCTGGCATTAATGATCAGTGGTCATTAATAGCTTCGTCTGATTCATATTCACTATTTGACGCTCTTCATTTATTTTCATTACCAATTCGACTCACTATAATTGTAGGATGTATAAAAGTTCGTATGTATGCATTGATTTACAACCGATATTTGTTTTCTTCCGTCCTGATTCCCACTTCGGATGGGCAATAAATTGAACTTCTCACTTGTGTTTTTCGTGTGCCTTTCTCTTGGCATACAGCACTTTAAAAAGGATCGTATCTCATTGACCTGGCGTATTTACAATTTCGATTTTATATCGAAGTTTTGGTTGCAACGGTATTTCGCTCCAGTAGTCCGTTGGCTTTCGTCCGTCTATTGTTTCAGCGGTAACCCCAGCCGCGTATGGCAAGCGTAATGTTCTCCAGATAAAACGAAACCATAAATAATGTTATGATGTCGACACAGTCGTTGCTACCGATTTTAATATGTGTACGAGTGTAGGATTTACTGGCTCGATCGATATTGCAATACTCGATTCGGATTGTATTTAAATCACCGACTGTCTCGCGCAATACTATTTGTGTTCAACAAATTTATTAGTGGTATTACGATTGTAAGTTGGATATTTAAGATTATCAAATAAATTTATGTTATAATTGTCACGATGACTAATTACTTAATTTTATCATTGCAGTAATTTGACTTTAAAGTCGTTTATTAATTGTTGGGGTTGGCTGCCGTTTGAACTTTGTAACCTTAGTGAAATCAGATTTAGCTTTTGATGTTATCGGTGTCAAGATGGACGTTGGCTATCCACCTGATATACTGGACGCCTGACGGGAGACTGAGTATCATTGCTATTGCCAATTAATATTAGTACTAGTACTGTTGCATTAACTGATATTAAATTTAAGCTGCGCCCATTGTCTTAATATTAAACTAAGATTATAAAGGCAAAAGTTTGTGAGTGTGTATTTACTCGTATGTGACCTCTTCACACAATAAAAATTGGTGTGGAGATACCTGATACCTAGGATTGACGGATAAGCTACTTTTATCCCCACAAAAATAATAACCTGAAATCCGCGGGCAACATTGCGGGGCGCGGCTAGTTGAAAAAATACGTTCGTAAAGGCTCAGATTTCTAATACATTAAATGAAACTGATAATAGTGTATAATAGTTTTTAGTGTTCTTATCTAGAAAGTGCAATGTAGCAAGAGCGAACTTGGGGACGGTTGTACACATTGAGGCCACCCCTGCACCGCTGCACCGGTGCGCTATCTAAACATGCACTACACTGCATCTGGCTTCCTCATGCAAATGATTGCAAATAAGTGCTTTCGTCAATACACTTGTTGCCAACCTATGTGATACATACAATATTTTTAATGCACAAATTCTTTTTTATTGTTTCTAAACAGCTCTATTTATGCCAACCCTCAATATGGCGTGGTATAAAGCCAATTTGATCATGATTCTTGTTTTTTTACAATTCTGTATTTGACTTAAATTATTTTGGAGCCACGCCACGCTAGACGGCGCAATCATGAATCCCTAAAAAATCATTCAGTAACAAAGTTTTTGTAAATTTCCATTATTAAAATGTATCGGCATGACAAATATATTCGATCTATTTGTCATGCCGCAGGGAAACGTTGTTAAACGTTTTATAGTTTCCTCGTTCCGCTTTTATTGAAATATCATTTGAATAATTAAAATGATTTACAACAACTACAAGCGCTGAAAGTTAAATGGGAAAGCAGCAACGGTTTAATTATTTAAATCGCTTTATTTGCTGTGCCTACAATAAAAATGATTTACAGTGTAATTAGGATTGAGGAAAGAATCGATGATGGAAAAATTTAATATTTAGTTATGGGTTTTTTTTACAACATTTTCCATGTGTGTGTTTTTTTAATTAATTTCTTGCAAACGAAATTGGAATAACTGCTTGACTTCCGATTAAATGAATGAAATGAAAATTCTTGACCGACGGACACCAACAACCATAATTATGATCCTATAAGTTTGTTCCTTTTTGCTCTATTTCAATAACTTTAAATGTAACATGAATATTTTCAAAGACAGACTTTCGGTGGTCTGTGCATATTTCTATTAAGGTAAACGTTTCTTTAGTGAAATGCGCGAGTAGGTACTGTTTTATCTCAGTCAGCTTTTTCTTATCTACCTTCGCCATTCCAAGTTAACAGGGTGCGGCTATTGTGATAAGCGTCCTGTAAGCGGATTAACGACTTAAAAATTTGACAATCTACATAAGACTGTACTTAGTTTATTATTTTTAATACAAACTAGGTTTTGATCACCGCTTCGCCTGCGTGGGCGTCTGTTACCGCTGCAAATCATAGCCAATAAGTGCTATCTAATATCTAATAATAGCTCAATAATTGGGCTATCTATCAGTGAAAGAATTTTGCAAATCGGCCCAGTAGTTCCTGAGATTAGCGCGTTCAAACAAACAAACAAACTCTTCAGCTTTATAATATATATAAGTATAGATTTAATTTGTATTTTGTGACAGTTAAAACACTGATATGAAAAACTAGATGGCACTTTAAAACTCGTAGGATGTTAATACATAATGTGTTTTGATATTACATTAAATATATTAATAAATTTATCTTATGATGCAAAGAGTGGAAAGAAATATTTAAATGTAGTGAATCGCTTGACGCCTCCACGCGGCCCTAGGCGCTTCCTACGTTCCTACTCAACATTGCACTTGGGGGAACTGACCCTATCTCATAGAGTTCCCTTTCGAATTGCCCTTGATGGTAATCTTCAGCTAAGTGAATGTATTCTCAGTGAAACTTATGAAAGTCTCGTTGGGAATTCTAATAATAATGATATGCAACAGGGAGTGCCTGTTATACTATCTATTATGTCCCGTTTTCAATTGTTTATATCTTGAAAGTAACATTAAACGCATCATAAAAGAAATTGGTTATTGCATGGCAGAAACAAAGGCTAGTTGAAAAATCTTCATATTAGATTGTTTATAGTGAAGTCCAAAATAAAAATACCTACAACAAATCGTACATATTGCGTTATGTAGAAAATTTGTCTTGAAATAACCTTAAGGAAGTTCCTTCGTTCGTATCATTTCCCTTTTGAATATTATGAAAGTGTTTACCGGGTCATTAAGATCATTAAACCATTTGATAGTTTTTTTTCTCCCACTGCTGGGCAAAGGCTTCCCATTTCTTCCTCCAAATCTCTCTATCTTGTGCGATTACTGGCCACGTGCGCCCCGCATACCTGACGAGATCATCACACCACCTACAGCTTCAGTGAGATTGACCTCAACGGCGATGTTCTTCCACCGGCGCGGCGGCGCGGCGTCCAGTGAAATGGTAATGAAAAGACAGAAATTACCGAAAAGTTATGTTATATTTGATGCTTCTTGCAAAAGCTGCAAATACTCAAGATCCATAACTCACAGCGAAGTTAAAAGAAAGCCAGCAGCTAACAAATCATGGGTCCGTGAACACTTCATCACTTGCTATTACCTTAGCCTAACATTTATCTCTGCTACCTGTCACACATTACGAAGAGCGAACTACCGCGTGGGCGATGCTTTTGTTACCGAATCGACTCTACACATTACACTGAAAAACTTCGACATGAATGGGTCCTTAGAACCAAGTGCTTAAAGATCATTTTCCATTTTCGTTGTTAGCATTGACTTGCGTTCGAGTGTACGATGTGCGTCGTGAAGGGATTAATGTGCAGTTGTGCACTGCCATTTACATATTGGTTTTATTTATGGTGTTACATTTTCATGTGCTCGATTTGTACATGATTTTCTTTTTTGAATCGATATCGTCAACGGGTATTCGGTTGTGTGAAACTAAATTTCGTCCTATATTGAAGCTTAGTAAAGGTACAATGAGGATTACTTCAATAAATACTGTTAATGTGGTCGATATGGTCGTAAGGATAAAAATGGTGTATAATACGGAAGCGACGTATGGTTTTTATTCGCTTTTTTATCGTTAACAGGTTTCGTAAAGCCAGAAAGCTTAGTTGTTTTACGAAGGAGTAGAGTTATAAAACAAAGTCATCTTAAATCTGAGTATTACATTTAAGCTGTTCCATTATTGGTCTCCATCCTAGGTAATTGCTTTTGCTCTAAGAAAATTACATTTTGGTATTACGTCAGAGCACAGCTACGGGCAATTTATTGGCATTTGCTTCCTAGTCTTCCTTCGTCGTTGAACCCCGTGGGTGGGCCAGGAAGTTTCATACGGACACCCACGGGCTTTCATCGCACCGTGATTCATATGCCTTCGACTCCAACTATATTAGCCAGGCAACCGTCTGTCTGAGCGCATTAGCTAGTTTAACTTCACGAGCGAATCCGTTGGCAGATTTATGGGATGCGAGCTTTGCTCAATGTTAATTGAGGGGATTGTCGTTGTCTGTAAGTAGGTATGGATTCCAATGGAGTGGTAAATCATCGCTGCTGAACAGAGAAATCCGAGTGTTGAAGTTGATAATCGATTTTAATGGGACGGGAACAGTTTATAGTTTTCTTCAAGATAGGTATGACGCAAAAATTTAACACAATGTATGTCTGCTGGCGTTTACATGATTTATGGCATATGTGAAAGCACATTATATCGATAGGTGTTGAAGTTCTATCCGCCCGATGCAGTTTAAGTGTGGGAGTGGGGCTATAAAGCTTATGATTTCCCTAACTCGTCCAAGAGAAACCTGAGAAATAACACTATACCCATCAATGTTTATGTTAGTCTAAAGAAATTAGATATGTAAGAACTTTAAGTTGTCCATAACATCACTTTCAACGATCAAGTGTCGTATAAGGTAATTGGACGAAGAAATTATAGAGGGTCGTATCGACACTATCGATAGACCAATTTTGCGATAATCTGATCGATACGTTACGTTCGCGATAGCCGGGTGCGTGCAGCCCTTAGGACATTTTTCACCGTTCTGCGATGGAGAGGCGAAATTATAGGCTTTTTACAAGTTAATGCGGCAATAAATAGGCGATAACCATCACCGGTTCTGGCGTAGCACGCGCTTGTTTGACATAGTCTTAAGATGTAAACTTTGAGAGATGACGAATATTATCTGTGAATATTATGACTCAAAACCTATATGCAAAAAAATATGAAAAATATATGCAAATACATAGATTTCTATATCTAACTATGTAATTATTTTGTTTAACTTATTGTCTTTCATTCAAATTATCTTAAAGTGCCTACCTCGAACAACATCGAAACATATGGCACCCCAAATAGGATACTGGAGAAGAAGACCTAGGGGTACTCTCATTACTTATTTTTTATTCCAATAGAATATCAATGAATCTGTATGATACAAAATGCGGTCAATGGTGCTCTAACGGGATTTCTGAAATTCACAGTATTTTACGTTAAATTAATTGAGTTGTTGATGTAGGTATAAATGTTCATAGACCTGGAGTATCTGTCTCATCATCCTCCTGCCCTTATCCCTAAACTGTCTCTTTTATTTATTTACCTCACCAGAAAAAAGACAGCACACATTAAATTGTTCTAAAAACTTAATAATATAATTAGTCTAAATGCCAACACCTATTTATTTATGCTAATATCACCTATTTACCGGTGCTAAAACATTGTCTGCACTTCGCTTGCCGCTTGTCGCACAAGCCGCTCGGGGCAAAGCAAAGCCCGGTAGCGCGCTACTTTCACTGCGCGCCCTGGGAACACGAAATTCGACTAATAGTTTGAATTATTACTGCATCTGTGGTTATGGCTGTGTTCACTGCACGGGACTGCAGTGAAAGGCACTCATTTCGATTATTGCTGATTTCTATTGTATTTCAATTTATTGCAAATATGATTCGTCGGAAGTAATGAGTATAAGAAACAAGAAACGAATTCAATTTAAAGTTATTTGAGAAATAGACGATAGAATTTGTGGGCTGACTGCTCTAGACTCATGTTTTTTTTATCTCGAATCGATTCACGAACTGTCAGTAGCTAAGACATGATAATAAATAATTTAATGGCAGCGATTTAATTTGTGGTTCCTCTACATTCTTTCGAGATAGTACAACTTCGACATTTCCGGGCATTTTTTTTTTCTTAATATCCTCCAGACAATGGCGAGGTTGTTTTATAAAGCTTATGGCTTACCCTTTACGGTGCATTCAATTGAAAACGGTATGTCTTTTTTATGCATCACTTAAAAAAATAAAATGCAGCATGCGGTCACAATTTGCATCGCCCATTGTTTCGTGCAATCCATAATTCCGTCTGAATGTATTACCGAATTCGTTTTTTTTACGTTCCATACTCGTTTTATGCTTTTATTTCACGCTGCTATCCGAATATTTTGGGAATTTGAAAATAAGATGTCTACTGATTTGATATAGGTAATTTCAAAAAATGTCAGCCGTGGTTTTTCTTTATTCTATTTAGATAATGCTTTGAATAAGCCTGTATTAACTAGTTCTTTATTTTAATTAGTTACTTATGTTCTCGTAGTTCAATTCGTCATGGCTTTACTACATAACGGCTTCGCTACAAAAAAAACATTGACATGAGCTTGCCAAGATTGATTTTTAACTTACCATGTTAACATTATTAAAATTAGTCTATGTGCAGATTTAAGATTGTATCTTCACAATTTATCTGTTGTATCCGGCACCTGAATACTCCCGAATATTCGTAAACAACTTGAAGTCCATTCAAAAACAATTATTGTTAACAAAATACCAATTGATTTCTGACGGAAGATTGTGGTTTTAAAAACATTACAATTTAAATCGATGTATTGATGTATGGCCGAAGTTTTCACGAACGATGGAATATAAATGCATCGCCGTGTTGAGGTCAGGGTGGTCACTTGCCGTATTTACGATACCAGTTTTTGTGCTCACTCGATTCGTGTTCATTCGGCTATGTTTTTTGCAACTTATCGGTAATTTTGAATTGTTTTAAATGTGGTATTGTAATTGTGAATTAATATTAAATTTTTGTGAGGTAATTATTACGAGGAACTTTTTTTACGTTTGGGTAACAATGGGTCTGTTGCCTCTACAGTAGTGTAGTCAGTTGCAACATCATCATTAACAGCCAAGTCTAACCTTCTCTGGCTCCCTTTTGATTATGTTACTCTCCTCAGTCGCGTTAGTATCATCAGATACGTCTGTTTTGACCTTTATCCCTACACAAATCTTTTCATTACCTTTAATAGAAGGTATTTTTTAATATACAACCTCGGAAATCCTACTTAATTGTAAAATATTACCTAATTTACTTAACGGCTACCTAAGTCAGTTCATAAATATCTTTTTATTCTCATCAGGCTTCTCTTGTAAATTCCTCGCTGGCCTATTTACCGGAACGACCTATTTACACGGCCTATCCTTGTGCCGCTTCCTGTGCGACTTTGACCCGGGATCAAGAAACCTTGACATAGAGATATGCGCAACATGGTTTCTGGTTCATTAAATATTTTAGAGCAATCCCTGGTTAACCAAGTTTGTCTATTAAATAATCTTTAATAAAGGGTTTCATTTTAAGGGTTAAAAGACTCGTATACCCCAAATAATTAAAAATTTAGTTATGCCTTAATTTTTTTTTTCTATTTATAATTTAATTCTGTTAGATTCTTATAATTTATGTTTTCTTAAAATTTTACGTTAAAATACACAAAGAATCATATTATTTTCATTCAACTCCTGTTTGGTTATTCGCTGTCGTATAGCAGTACAATTTCCGTAGATCACGCTATTCCACAAAATCGATAGGTACGATACGAGCACGATAGCTGCGACCTCGGCAATAAACCCTGAACTTGACCTCCGACATGGCGTCCTTCACGCGACCTTCCCTTCTTCACGAACTATATTAATGTTACTTTTTTCTAACCTTCATAATTACTTCATTTAAACTTTTTGTAGTTTGATTATTTTGTTTAATTGTTTTTCTTTTTTGTTACAGGTACGAATTATACTTTTAGGTGTTATATGCCAGTTTTGTCGTCTCTACAATAATGAAAGGTACTGTAATTTTATGATTGCAGCTTGACTTGGAAAATATTGCATAACTTTGTCTGAAGGCTAAACAATTTACAGATCTTTAATTTTTTTTTTTTACTTTCATTATTATTGTTATAAATTTGCATGCTTAACAAAGTAGGCGAAATATTAAGAACATCCATCCAGCCCCCTTAGACAAGGCACATTTCTACAAGCGTTAACGATGATAGAAACCGCATAAAATGACATTAAATGTATGGAAATGACATTTCTCTTCTATTAGTCACGTTACTAAGACTTGTCACTTTCATACATTTGAGCGATTCGATCAGCGATAACGATTATAGAAATGTACCTTGTCTAAGGGGTCTGGATTCACTTATAAGAGCTGTATTGACTATATTTCGAGCAAATAAAAATGTCCTGTAAGAGAGCCTATACCCGTGGCAGAACAGTCAAGTGTCGACATGGCTTTCCTTAGAAGCTAGAGATAAATTTTTTTTAGTCTATATTATACATTGTATTAATTAGTGACAGGAAATATTGATGTAGGTGTGTGTGAATGACTCACAACCTGTTAATTATTATATCAATAAAATGACGAAACTACTAAACTTCCGGCGGTAATTTTTAGTTACGTAGTTCCGTAAAGCCTCTCAACTATTAATAAATTTGACACGTAACGTCTGTCTCTAAAGTAAATAAATTACGTATGTTATAATTCTTAAACTAGTCTACTAGTCCGGTAACAGAACTGGCGGCAGCAACATGCCCCGTGGCTAGGTGACGAAGAGTAGTAAGCAAATGAAGTGGAAATAAATGTACCAATATAAGTAGGTAAGAAAAAAATAAATGAAAGAAAACAAATTTATTCTGTCCCAGAAAACAAAAGTACATAAAAATATTTAAGAAAAATCTCTAACACAATTAATTAGAAACGAATCCCAACTGAGCGTATTATAACTGGTTTTCCCAGATGGCACAACGCAGATATTCTGTTGGTAGCTTAACTAAATAAATTAAATATATGGTAAGGTTTATTAAGGGATAACCGTATGAAATAAACTTTTACAAATTACGAATTTCGTAGAGCTCGAACTTATATTAATTAGTAATACTTATATTTCAGATGTCATTAGAGTTCATATTTTCTCTAAAATATTTCTAAAAATGAAAATACAAATCCTATTTAAAAATAGCCAGTGTTGATAATAGACAAGTTTAAAAAAAAAATCTGGCTAAAAATATGTAAGTACTTAACGCAACACTCCATTAGCTATCTCCTCTGTGGTCCGAGGCGCTCGCCCACGACACGCGTCTGCCCCGATAGCGATCGTATCTCGAAACATCGCCCGATTATACAACGAGTTATCTGCAAGTCTATATCGTAATAGTTTGCGTCACTGTTTCATTGTCCTAGACGATGAGTCAATGAACTTCAAGTAGTATTTGCGGATTCAATTCAACGTTTTATCGATGATGGTTGGTTCTGGCTTCTGAATTAGTGGCGTTGAGAATATCAGTCTGGTTTTTGACCGATAACTTGTTTCTTTAAATTTTGGATGATCCCTCCTTCGTAAAAAAATTGAAATTGTTATACTTATTACAATTATTTATAGGTAGTACGTACAATGTAGCCGAGAATTTAACCAAAAAAAAAATAGAGTATATATTAGTAAACCTAAAATAGGCGCTTTAGAAACGTTAACTTTAAAAATAAATGACTCTACGTGCGCGGTTCCAAAGTGTCATTCATATGGAAAAGAACCGGCAAGAAACTCCAAAGGTTACTCTTTTAAAAATTATATATATCTTTAAAATTGATCATGAACAATGTGCGTCTAAACTCATAATAAAAAAATTCTTTGAAATTATAAAAATGAAATCTTTCATAACGGAAGAGAGCAAAATCAATTCTATTCAATATTTTCTTTAAGCTGTTGACGCGTTACGCGTTAACAAAAAAGTAGTTGCTTATAGAATAGAAAATATAGATTTACAGTTGTCTCGTATTATAGGCATGTAGTATACGATACAGTAAAAGTTCTAATCAAATGAATAAACAGTAATAAATAGTTACTTCGAAAGTAACTTCTAGTATCTAAAGGACCATAGACAGTAGTAATAATATTCCCTAGCGGACATTACTTGTACCGTCTATTATGATACGATTGAGTTGGAAGTCTGCTGATATGGTATGATAATTATGGTATTAATTATACAACATACCGTAAGCGCTAAATAACGGGCGAGATATCCGGCTGGCTTCCAGATATTTTTATGATGATGCTCGATAATTTCACTGCTATCTTACCAATAACGTTATAGGCATATAATAATAAAGGAGCTGTATCTTAAAAACTTTTATTGGTTGGATATTATTATCTGAATAAAATTATTATGATTCTGTGTATACAATAATCTCCAGACCGAATATCGGCCTCGGCGGCCAATCTCAAGTGAGATCAGCCATGCACGCAGGAGATATTATAGTGCACAAGTGTGTGCGCAAACACAGGTGCACTCTCTGTTCCTTCACTCTCATTGTCTGATGAGACGGTTGACCGACACGGCCGGAGAGGGATCAGGCGCAGGACATAATCCCCAAGTTAATTTCAAAATTGAAAATCATCATTTCATAAAAAATTAAAAACATATGTCTTTTGATCTGTCCTTTTGTATGAAAAGTTCATTTTCCATTTCAAGATTTCGACCTATGTTCCTTGAGGAAAGTTGTTCAGTTTTATAAACCTGATAACCTCGTTGAACATACATACTTCTTTTAAAATAATCCTGTATATACACAATGTAATACATGACTACTTATTTAAGGAAAGAAATCGATTTACCAATTAAATTAATTGCGGAAGTGTTAACATTCTAACAATGTATGAAGATAAAATGTAATTTAATTAAAACATTATTTACATTCCTATAACATTGACATAAAACATATAAGGTTAACTCTCTAGCTACCACTTTCACGCTAATCACAGCAGTAAATAATATAATTATTGCAATGGCCAGGTAATTGTAATTAATTGTCGACTTAATAGGCGATAAGTAATTAGTTTCCATATTTCAACTACATCAAGTAAGGCAAATTGTGTTTAACCAACAAAACCGTTTGTCTTTCACCTCCTTTATATGTGTCGACACACTGTCCGGAAGTTCTGCGGACATATTTTAATTGTTATTTTATTTTTTGCAAAAATGGGACGATTACAATACGATTTACCACCTAAAGATACTTATAGTTAACTAGACCGATCGTATTGTTTAAAGGAAATACATTTATTATAATAATGGCGATAAATAATTGAGGTAAGATTCACGCTTAAAAGATTACTCACTTTTGCCCGTAATTTCATAGTCTATCTATAAACAGTAATCCCGGACATTCACCTGAACGCAAATTAATGTCTTACGAAAGTTTGCACGCATTTGCTATACCTACACGTTTATACGCACCGCTTGAAAAAGCTTGCATCTTCTTGCTTCGAAAATCAACTCCCGCATTAAGGAATCTAATCCTTGTGTTGCGTCTAATCACATGCACACAGAACACCCGGACTTGGAACAATTTATTATTTGTGGATCAGTCGCGAATGAATGCCTCCAAATTCGTTCTGCATGCGAGAGTTCGCGTATTCGTGCCAAAGTGTCAAACTAGCTTGTTCGTCAGAATTTTCATCAGTGTGTATCGTATACAAGCAGACTTATACGTGTTTGCTAATACTGAACTCAAAGCGAAACGCGCATGACTTAAGTGTCAGTAAATAATATGCTTATCACCTCTCTTATATCTTTAAGACGTTAAATATTCGCTAAATTATTTCCTTATTAATGCATTCGTATTTATTGTTGACTTTAGTGGCTTATGTTTGAATGGACTCTTGGCTTGTGAACTCTGATTGAATGGTCGGCCAGAATATTGTTGTTAGTAACTTATGGCTGAATTGGATAGTAAATGGCTTTAGAAATGGAGATGCATCGCAGATGTAAAACCTGTCCTGAGAGGTATAAAAAAAAACAATGATTTCAGATTATAAGCATCCATATCCACATTTTTCTTCGAATAGACAAAAACATAATCAATTTTATGGACACGGCAATTTTGATCCGAGACAAATTAACGGTCTTTGTTCCTTTACTACCCTTGGCTAGTATAAGATGGACTATAGTTTGACTGTTGAGCTTCGAGATGAAATTGAATTGAGTGTTCCAGGGAGTTCAGGTAAAATCGGTGTTGGTAATTATGCATAGCCCACGCCTCCCACAAGCTTCCCACAGTATTGTCCTAAACTCGAGTGAGAGACAATGCTTTCACCACTGTTAAACATTTCTGCTAATTAATGATCGTGCGAACCTGAACGTGCTTATGTAACGCGTAGTCATCGATTATGCAAGCTCAACGTCCACTATAAAATGTAGGTTATTCTGTCAATGTGTCAATAACAGTGCAAACACTAGCAATTGTTTGAACGTCTCGTTTGAGTACTTGTTCATAAAGCTTTTGACATTTGTAAGTGTTCGATGAGTGTCAATAGATAAAACTTTTTGTTTTATTTCTTGTCTGTGCTCAGAATTTTGACATTTGACTTTAAAATAAATTGAATTTAGAAGAAGCTTTTTTGTATGAAATTATTAGCTAGATATTGCCGTCAAACAACTTTTACTGACATTAAGTAATAGATATTTTTAATAAGTAATGAATAGTATTCATACGAGGCTATATTATAAGGAGTTTTGTATAGCAATGGCGTTAGTTAGCTGAAAAGGATTCTAATTATGGAACTGATATAAAAAGCTAAGGCTCCTTTCAAGATATAAATGCACAGAAAATGATTTCAATGATAAACTGGTAAGATAATATTATGTAATGACATAGATGGGATTAGTGAAAGCAAAAGTCATTATTATTTTATTAGCTATCAATTTATGGGTAAATGAAGCTGCTTTGGACTTAAGTCGTAAAGATGAACATTAATATTATAGAGAATATGGGTTTCGTTGAAAACTCTATTCGAAGAAAGTAACTTGGCACGTTCTATTGCGAGTAGTAAGTCAGTTTGTAATTTGTGTTCTTTACTGAACGTAATCGAATATGAATAAGTAAGATTTTGATGAGCGTAGTCAATGCTTTCTAGAGGTTTACACTGCCTTTTCACCATTTATAAATAAACAGAAAACAAGTATCTGAAAATTAAATTCAATTAGTAGGTATATAAACACCTGTTACTTACGTTGGCAGGCAAGGGTTACAACTGTCATTAATTAAATTCTTTTTATTGGCAACATCGTCGCTAAAATTATGTCATCCATGATTAATGGTTTATTAGTTACTAAACCGTTTACAATAGGTACAAATATCTTGTTAGATTCATAATTCTTAAAATTTGAAGGAACAAATGACGTTTGAAATCATTTACCAAGGATCTATCTGTACTATGCTCTCTTAAAGTAAGACTGCTACCATTGTGGGAGTGAGACGGCGCACTACCCTTCCATAGCAGCATCTCACTTACTCGGCAGTGTAGCTATAGTAAATGCTCTGGAGGGTTATTCTCTAAGTCGAAACAAAACGTAACGCGGTATAACATCACATTAATTCAAGTTAAGAACCGGTCGCCAAGACTTTTTTGTGTTCTGAGAGTCACCGAGTAGTGATAGTAGGTATATACGTTTTAGGCCTTTTACTTTTTTTTTTTTCTTCATAGTATAGTAAGTCGAAAGAGATAAATCCTCTCGACCTACACGTAACAATGCAGCACGTTAACCGCTTGGGCTTTGTGAATAAGGAACTGAATGAACTAGTTAAGCTCGTAAATAGTGTTCATCTAGTTGAAGTCAGTCCTGAGGCGTGTTAACTGATTCCAGTGAGTAGACAACAAAACACGTTAACGAGAGGATATCTGGCGGCGATGTGCGCGCTAAATCATAGCGAAAGTGAACTGTGGAGGTGTTGGAAACCTAAAGTGATTTGTTGGTGAGGGTTGTGATAAGGTGCACGGACTCGACTGCGAAATGAACTGTGATAAAACCGAAGTAAGTTGAATTTTATAGCTGAAAACGGTCTGTAGCTCGGTAAACGTCGGGAGACGTAAGGAAACAGGGGGCGGGGCAGGGCGTAGTGTGGGTCAACTGTTACTGACGTGTCCATGACGATTGACGGGACCATGGGAGAGTCATGACGTTTTGCCGGCAACTTTTAGAATTGGTTTTGGCCCCCGGGTATGATGCTATGTGAGCTGCAACATTACTAAAAAATCGCCTTCTGGTTCTAAAATAGTACCTGTTGACACTATGATTGAGTGCACAAAGTATGACAACACACAAAGGGATTAAAAGAATTATTTATATATATAGAAGAAAGTCGTGTTAGTTACACTATTTATAACTCAAGAATGGCCGAACCTATTTGGCTGAAAATTGGTAGAGAGGTAGCTAAGCTAGTTAACAAAACTCAACTGACATAGAATAACAAAACACAATTTGGTCAAAATATAAGGTTCATTTGTTAAAAATGGTATAACAAAACGCAACTGGCAGCTCAAAATATTTTAAAAAAATGTGACCGGTTGATGCATTTGCAGTTTTTAATATTATGTTGCGGTGCCGATATTATCATTAACAACAATACCATGCTGCGACCAAGACCTCTGAGGCGAAGGCGGAGGCGGAACAAATTTCACCGGGTCAGCTAGTATTTTATATAACATCAATGCAAAAATAGAATGACCCTTTAAACACCGTTAAAAGTAAACACAAAAATACCTGTTGATATTACATCACTAATTGGCAATACCTAGTCAAACTGCACAGTTAGTTAGGATGTTTAATTAAGGATTACGTACTTGAGGGCTTGGTGTGGTTTCAAATGTGTTCTTTAAGATTTTTCCGTTCAAATGTAACTGGCGCCACGCCGGCAAGGATCCCGCAAGTATAATTAATTACTAATTACGCACAATGCCTATAAATATCTAACAGTTTGCTAACATATTATTATTCTTCTCGTCGTGATAAGACCTTAATTAATCCTCGATGACATTATTTTTACCTCATCGTGTTTAATTTATCTTGAGGTGCTAGGTTGTAGATGGTTTGCTATAAAAAAGTACATAAGCTTCGATAAACAAGGCGATATTTCCGTCTGTGCATAAAACTGCTAGAAAGTAAGATATAAATAAAATATACTGAACGCCAGGGGCGTTCAGTATGGTTCTAATATCCATCCATATCAAGTTCTAATATCCGTTAGATTATGTCATCTATTTTATTTGACAATCAATTGTTTTGATGATTCATCCGAATTTACAAGTTCATAATGATATGATATGACTAAGGAAATATGACTAAGATAATTATTCTCCATAAGAATGTCATTTTGGAACCGCGTAGCTTTGAAAGTAGGTAGGTACCTGAAAAGATCTATTCGCGGTAAGCATTATTTTGATTTTGATAGGCCTGTATTTTATTGACATGCGATAAATACTAATCGCCCTTCCAATCTCGTGCCTTTTTAATAATGTAATTTATTGATTCCAATAACTAGGATTCATACAGTTTAACAATCGCACACAACACAAATCACAAACTTAACTATTATAATAAGCATTATGTCACTATGATAGATTTTGTTCTTTGGGTATATAGGTATTGACTAGTGTAGACTGTTTGTGGACAGTCCCAATTTGCTGAAATAATATGAAGGATTCTTTGTCTGCTTCCACGTTCAAAACTTGTCATTCTGTATTTTATAGGGAACCCTTGACCAGGGCTTGATGCATAATAGTATATCATAGTATTTATTGTACGCGTGAAATTACCAAGCCTAGCTTGATAAACATGAGGTTTTATGTAAACGGCTATAAACTATGAAACGCAGTCATCGCGGTTACGTTCAGAGGCCTTATTCACTAAGTACAAACGTAACATGCTGTTACGTGCAAGGTTAAGAGAGGCTTTATCTCTTACGAGTTACTACTAGGGAAAAAAATCTGATAAATGGCCTAAAACGTATTTACTAACACTATCCGGAGACTAGAACACAAAAAAGATTTAGGGTCCCGGGATTTTTGAACAACTGTGTTATGCCACGTTATTTTTTTGTTTGTATTTTGAGAATAACCCCCAGATAGATGAGTCAGGGCTTTCTCACGGGTTTTCATATTTTTTTGTATCACATAACGATTCTATTTACTTATAAAGTTTATATACAGAAGGTAAGCTTAAAGAAGAATGGAATCAAAAAGGATGCAAAAGAATCAAGTGCCTTAAAAAAATGCTGTAGCTTGTTAATATTTTCTAGAATAGTTTAGTGTTGGACTTCTGGGATTAACCTTTAGTATTCTAGTTTCACCCGATTCGCGTCTGTGTGCAGTTGCATTAATTAATGTTCAGCAGTTGTTGCGCCCACGCATGCGTAGAAAGTACCCGACCCGTTTATCTGTATGTGTCGCTGTTAAATGCCAGGATCGATATATCGGTGAAACTTCCAAGTGTATGAACTAACAACTAGATCTTTTCCTTTGTTGTACAAAAAATAAATGAAAGATTATGTAAGTAAGAATTGGTTTAAATAGTTCAAGAAAGAGAGTTCTTTCACATTTTTGTATGTTGGAAGTAAGGATTCCAAATCCATTGGCCAGCTATGCATTTTACTAAAGGTTAGTGGATTCGCTTACTATCACGTAACCTCAGTGCAAAATATCTTGGGACAGCTCACACAAGGCTATCTGATCCCAAACTAGGCAGAGCCTGTAGGTACTATGGCAACCAGAAGACTAATAAACATACTTATATATTTCTAAATACTGACATATTATAGGAAAAAACACCCAGTCGCAGAACTAATCAGAACAGATCGTGCTCATGACACAGATTTGTCGTGAGTGGGAATCGAACCCACGACCTCCGGCTTAGCAGTCAGGGTCACTAACCACTAGACCAAGAGATCAGACAAAATAATATCTTAGAAATCCAAAACACGTCAAAGAGAAATGGATTAATCACCATTCAACATATAAATCTATAACTAACAATTACCGATCGAGCTCGCAAACACAGCATTAAGTTTTGCATTAGACTTCGCAATTCGAAGCACGTCGTTCTTATTACCAGTAACCAACATGATAATTGCATAAATAGATTCCGATTAAACCCCGACGGGTTGGGATCTGGTATTCTAGTAGCATCAAGAATACACCAATAACATTCTCTCACCGCCACATTTGTACAGGGAAGTTGCAAATTGGTCTCGAATTAAGTACTAAGTGATAGCTTGAGGAAATCTTATCGTTATACTGGTTATATGCACATCACTGGTAACGGAGCTAACTAGTCGATAATCTGCGGATATCGAGACGAGATTAGGCTTGATTGTGTATTGGTAGTAACACATTGACATCACTTTCCTTAACCTCTGAACGAAGAAGGATAAATATTATATTATCTTGTAGCGAGCCAGTAATAGGTTAATATACAACCTCTCTGGCGCTAGTCTATACCCCGCTCGGACATTCTTGTGACGCCTGTCATGATTATTACAAAAATTATCTTCCTTTGAATTCGTTTCTGTATTGAAAAAAAATAATACACACGACTAAGAGTTGGTTGATATTATTCATATATTTCTTCCCACAATTGGTGACCCCGACGAAGAAATAAGCAGTTAAAATGGAATCAGATACTGAATTTAAACCTGCGGTTAGCGAGATGGGTGAAGTATGGCGTGTAGGTGTAAAAATACCACCATTTTATGCCGAAGATCCAGAACTATGGTTTGCACAGTTAGAAGCACAATTCACGCTGTCTAATATCACAAGCGATTCAACGAGGTTTTATTACGCAGTCGCCAACCTGGAACATGCTTATGTTTCGCAGGTAAAAGACGTCGTATATGCACCACCGGTGACAGGTAAATTTGAAAAATTGAAAAGTGAACTAATTAAACGATTCGGTACGTCTAAAGAAAAGAAATTAAAACAACTGTTTCTTCACGAAGATATAGGTGATCGAAAGCCATCTCAATTCTTACGTCACCTTAGAAATCTCGCTGGACCTACTGTTCCTGAAGACGTATTGATGTCATTATGGACCGGACGCCTGCCACACAGCTTGCAAACGGCTTTAGCTTCACAACCAACGCTGTCTTTAGACGAACTGGCCGAACTAGCAGATCGAGTTCACGAAATTGCGCCGCCCACACTGCCACATCAGGTTGCTATGACGAGTACTTCACCTGACTCAGCTTCAACATTGCGTATAGACGAACTAGGGCGTGAAGTATGTGCCCTATCAGGAGAAGTAGCTAAATTAACATCTTATATGTATAGACAGTCACGAGCACGTCCTCGGTCCAGATCTAGCGACCGGCGCAACCGCAGTGATTCGCGTAGCCGTCACCCGCCATCCAATCACCCACATTGCTGGTATCATTATAATTTTGGAGCAAAGGCTAAAAAGTGCAATGAGCCCTGCAGCTTTAAAGCGGGAAACGATGCGGGCAGTCGGAAGTAGCGGCCCACGACTGCGTCAATCATCCAGGCCGTATTTTTGTGACTGATCGTCATTCTAAAATGTTATTTTTGATTGATACTGGTTCGGATTTATGTGTATTTCCACGCAAAGCTCTAAACATGCCTTGCTCAAGTACCACTTATAGCCTGACAGCCGCAAACGGCTCGGTTATACATACTTATGGACCCATACAATTGACTTTGGACTTGGGGCTACGCCGCACCTATTCATGGAAATTTACGATAGCCGACATATCAAAGCCAATTATAGGAATCGATTTCTTAAGCTTTTATAATCTGATTATAGACTGCCGCAGCCTTAGACTGTTCGATGGTACCACTTCGCTCTCCGTGCCTGCATCTCGCCAGGATATACCAGATGATGTGGCATCCGTAAAGACCGTCACCGGTGAATCGGAATTCCACCAACTGCTCCGTGAGTTTCCGGATGTGTCACGCCCAGCAGGTACTATAAGAGAACCTAAACACAATACGGTCCATTACATTAACACCACGCCTGGCCCGCCGGTATCAAGCAGACCTAGGCGACTGGATCCATGCCGTTTCAAAATAGCAAAAAAAGAATTTGACGACATGCTGGCTATCGGTACGGCTAAACGCTCGGATAGCCCGTGGTCTGCAGCTCTCCACCTGGTCAAAAAGAAAGATGATGGATGGCGACCGTGCGGAGATTACCGTGCCCTCAACGCCCGCACTATACCCGATAGATATCCGGTAAGGCACATACAGGACTTTTCGCATCAACTATCCGGTAGTAAAATCTTTTCAAAAATCGATTTGGTAAAGGCTTACAACCAAATACCTGTCTATGCACCGCACATACCGAAGACAGCTATAACAACACCATTTGGTTTATTTGAGTTCCCATACATGACTTTTGGCTTGCGTAACGCAGCTCAAACTTTTCAAAGGTTCATGGACGAGGTGCTCGCCGGCCTGGACGACTTCAGCTTTTGCTTTCTGGATGACATTCTCTGCTTCTCTCCCTCTCCAGAACTTCATAAGACGCATCTACGCCAACTGCTTAATCGCTTACAAGAATATGGTATATTGCTGAACCCAGCTAAATGTGTCTGGGGTCAGACTGAGGTGACATTTCTCGGCCACCAGGTTTCTGCTTCTGGAATTCAACCACAGGAACACAAGATTCAAGCTATCCAAGAGTTTCCTGTGCCTAGCACAACAAAAGAGTTGCGAAGGTTTCTGGGTATGATGAATTTTTATAGACGTTTTTTACCGCACGCGGCTAAAACGCAAGCACCGCTTAATGCTTTACTTGCCGGATCAACTAAAAAGAACCAGCCTGTTCATATGTCAAAGGCGCAGCTTGAAGCTTTTACTGAGTGCAAAGAGGCACTATCTCATGCTACACTCTTAGTTCACCCTAACACTAACGCCGAGCTTTCTATAGCGACAGACGCTTCAGATGTGTCAATAGGGGCTGTGCTTCAACAACGCATTAAGGAGCAGTGGGAACCCTTGGCTTTCTTCTCAAAAAAACTTAGCTCATCACAGAGGAAATATAGCCCCTATGACCGAGAATTGCTTGCAGTGTACGAAAGTATTAAACATTTTCGGCATATGGTTGAAGCTCGTAATTTCATTGTCCTCACAGACCATCGTCCACTCACATACGCTTTCTCAACAAGTCGAGAAAAATGTTCACCACGTCAGTACAGGTATTTTGACTTCATAGCACAGTACACAACGGATATACGCTATATACCCGGAACAGAAAACGTCGTCGCAGATGCACTATCTCGGGTAGAAGAAATACGCTACGTGAAGGGTGTCAGCTATCAGGAACTTGCTAGTAGTCAAGACACAGACCCAGAGTTACAAGAGCTTCTAAAAGGTGGATCATCACTTAAATTGGAGAAGGTTGGCATACCAGATACTAACATAAAAGTTTACTGCGACGTTTCAACTGCAACTCCACGACCGTACGTTACACCAGCATATCGACGTCAGGTATTCGACTCTCTTCACAATTTGAGCCACCCGGGAAACACAGCTACAGTGCGACTGGTTACTCACAGATTTGTGTGGCCAGGGATCCGTAAAGATTGTAGAGAGTGGTCTCGCAGATGCCTTAAATGCCAGGGCAGTAAGATAACTCGTCACACCCTCGCTCCCCTTTCCCAGTTTCCTCCCACAACATCGAGGTTTTCCCACATCCACCTCGATATCGTAGGACCTTTACCTAGCTCTTGTGATTACAGATATTGCCTCACCGTCATCGACAGGTTTTCTCGATGGCCAGAGGCGTATCCCATCAAGGACATTACTGCGGAGACCTGCGCAGCGGCATTAATATCTGGCTGGGTAGCCAGATTCGGATGTCCACTCAGAATTACTACTGACAGAGGCACTCAATTTCAATCCCATCTCTTCCGAACCATGGCCACGACGATAGGCGCTAGGCACTTCAGCACGACCGCCTACCATCCCATGGCCAACGGCATGGTCGAACGTCTTCACCGCCAGCTGAAGGCGGCCATCATGTGCCACGCTACGCAGCAGTGGACCGAAGTCCTTCCCCTAGTACTTCTAGGAATACGAAGTTCGTGGAAATCTGACATCCAAGCGTCACCTGCAGAGTTGGTATACGGCGAGCCACTACGACTACCAGGTCAGTTTTTGGCACCTGGTGATGACCTCGAAGCAGCCGATGCCACCGAGTTCGCAACGCGCCTGCGAAGGCGCATGGCCAATCTTGCGCCGAAACCCGCTTCCTGGCACAGAAAAGGACCCTTCTACGTGCCTCATAATCTCAGCGAATGTACTCACGTGTTTTTGCGGCAGGACTTAGTACGAAGACCCCTAGATCCACCGTATGTCGGGCCGTATAGGGTTATAGAACGGCAGTCCAAATGCTTCAAAATAGATGTACGTGGAAAAGAGATCACTGTAAGCATCGATCGTCTAAAACCCGCGTACATGACAAGCGAGGCACACGATACGCCACTAAGCACGGGAGCAGCACTTTCTTCACCTGCACCCGTATCAGCAGAAGGCGAGGACCGAAGAACTAGGTCAGGACGTCATGTGAAATTCCCTGACTACTATCGCCCGCAATAGCGGTCTCGGCGGGGGAGTACTGTAGCGAGCCAGTAATAGGTTAATATACAACCTCTCTGGCGCTAGTCTATACCCCGCTCGGACATTCTTGTGACGCCTGTCATGATTATTACAAAAATTATCTTCCTTTGAATTCGTTTCTGTATTGAAAAAAAATAATACACACGACTAAGAGTTGGTTGATATTATTCATATATTTCTTCCCACAATCTATATACCTTGACCAAGAGCTGATGGTATAATGAGACCTTTTAGGCCATTTGAGGATTTTTTTTGTTTGTATTTGTAAGTCAACCAGGGACTTAAATTTGTAGTTCGCGGACCTGAGGTTACTAATAATTTTGAACCACGATCATTCATTGGACCAGTGCATACGCAAATAGATGCGCCGGATCTACGAACTAGTTGCAATTCCATTTGTAAATATATTGATTTTATGGTATAGATGTCAGGTTTTCTTACTTATCTACCATGAATAATGGTTCTTCATATTTTCTCGTCAATTGAATTATGATGGTGCTGGTTTTAATGTAAAGAGAGCGGAAACATTTCTTCATTTTATTTATATTACTTATGATAAATGTAGAAGTTGTTAACTTAAAAATAATTCGTGTTTAATAAGATTTTACCAGTGCAATGCACAACAATTGGCGTGGGTGTAGGTCGTAGTACAGTACTATTTATTTATGTACTGCTATAGAGGATGGAATTGTTCTTTTTATGAGAATTATCTACTTATAAACTTCATATAGTTTTACGACACAGCGAACATTTGTATTTTGATTTTAACCTTTAGATAAACTTTTACTTTTCGTTCATAAATCGCAAAGCTCTATAATTTTCTGTTAGTGAATGAAAATAAAGCCTTTCATATTGAAAGTGCATCAATCGCAACAGAACAAAAAGGTCATTGCTTTTAAATTACACAATATAAAAGTATTAGGTCTGTCTTACAGACAGGCTAAGACCACTTTCTATGAACTGATTCAACCATTAAGTCGCTTATAAAATATTGCATTGTACTGCCACAGATTATTCTAGCTCGAAAATAGTGAATCACCTGTATCGTTACTATATATCGATATATTTTATCGATAAAAGTGAAACTATAGTGTGCCACCCGCCATTACACATTCATGCCGTCCCATAATGCGAGTAGTTCCGTACTATCGACTTGTTATAGCCCTATAAATATACACTTTATGAGATTTTAAATTATATATGTAATGCGGGTTTTTAAAGCCTATAAAATTTATTTTGTGATTTAACGTTGTTTCCTTGTTAATCGGCTATAAAATAATTGTTTTATGCTGATCTACTGGCTTCTTATCGTGTTAAGAGATTTAAAGTTTTTCTAAACAAAATATGTAAAAAAACTAACAGTCTCTTGTTCTCAAACATCAAAGAATGTTTATTCTATAATATTTTTCGCAGCAAATCTTTTCTGTGTTACTTTATTTTGATTAGAGATTATCGTACGTATAGATAGACTATATACATATACTCTAGAATAGTTGGTTAAAATGGTTGAGGTAAACAAGTAGTCTTGTCTAATCTGAATCATGTTACCTCTTACTTACTTACTAACTGTTATATGTCCTTCAAACTTTGTAGTTCATCAGATTATTGCTTTGAAATGTTACTAAATTAGTTATCTCTCTGTCTTGTGAATTTACGGGGTCAGTAAAGTAATGTATAACTTTCTGGCTAAGAGGTTATTTAGAGGTTCAAAATTATTGTGATTGTCATCCTAAAACCGTCAAATAATTCTGCGAGTTTGTTTATATTAAAATGTAAAAAGCACGTAATTATTATGTAAAGATTTTTGAGCTTAAAGAAAACTTTCATCATTTGGCGCAAATGCAACGGCTACAACAGCTACAAAGCTACAATAAAACTAAATTTAGGCAAACGATCCACAATGAGTTTATTGACCTCGAATTTATAAAGTAACGTTATAAATGTGTCAAAAGTGAATCGAAAACAGTGTAAGTATAGCTAAGTAAGCCAAGAGTGGTACGCGAACTGGATGCGAGATCGTGACTGGATGTCTGTATTAACATATTAACGCGGTACGAATGGGGGCAGTCGCCTTCGGTCGCCTCCAAATGGCTACTATCGACTAGATCTTGTCGACTTCTGCCCCTCCCTAGTCGTTTTACAGCTTATTTTGTTGGCATTGTTTTTGCTTAATGGCTTAATAATATTGATAGTTATTATTGTTGTTTGTCAGTTCGAGTAATCGTTGTGAAATATAAACTTCTAACCGAAAAACTTTCTTAAAAACCAGAATACCATCGATTACTTCAAAGGTCGTTTCGTCGTAGAGATTTTTTTCCAGTAAACTGTACAGATACATTTGTAATATAATGAATCCTTGTTAGACTTGCTTAGAAGTGCAAGATCTATTATTATTAGCTTTTAATACAGCTTGATTCATAAGCTTCTGTGTTATTGACATTTGACTCATTATTGTATCTTCTTATATTTATTATGTACCATATATTACTATAATTATACTATTTGCGAGAAATCACTCATAAACACGCAACCAAATTACTAGTCGTTACTAGTCCCTCACTTAGACCACGTGGCATATGAATATTGTACTTTTAAATTATAGCTTTGAGGCAGCTCTGTTTGTTGCCTTGCTGTTGATTATTGTAGTTCAATTCAAACAATTCGCTTGTTATCTTCGAATGTCTATCAAAAAGTATAAATCTTCTGCTTGCCCAGCTGTTTCACAAGCTATGTTGGGTTTCAGCTTACTGGTTTCATTTTCTTCTGACTCCTATAACGTTAAGATTGATCGGAAATTTTAATTGTAAATGCGTATTTTATTCGTATTATTATCAGCGGCTGCAAACCTATTGTTCGTTAATCTCCTGTAATTCTTTCACACGCGTAAGCCTCTTAATGCTTGCGCGCCACAAATATGGCGGGACTGTTAGCCGTCAATTTATTGGGTTTTGGCGGGCTCGCCCACGCCCCGCCTCGCCTGATGCCCGTGTAATGTGTGCTCGATTGGATTGCTGGCATTGCTGCAGCGGAATTATTATCCCTTCCGCGATCCAGCGTATCGAATGTCCTTAACACTAACTTACGTTCCTATCGGAAATCGTTTGTATTATTTTTCTATTTATTATTATCGTCGTTTCACCATAAAACTATATTCCAGTCTATTCCTGTTTGCTATGATACTGCGCAGGATAAGCAAGGTATAAGTATTTTTCGAGTTTATCGCTTTCTAGATTGTTTAGGACTATCGATTTATCGTTATCTCGACAGTGTAAAGTTACGATAAGGGTGAATACGAAGAACGTTGGTTTTTATTTATGTTACGGCCTGTTACCAGAGTTAGATGCAAAATAATTATACGAAAGTCATAACAACTTCTGTTACTTTCTTGTGCTCATTAGCTGTAATAATACTGATAAGTTTTATGATTACCAATTGCGAGTTTCAATAAGCAAATTACTCGTCGATAGTCAGGTTATACGAATACTGCTTTACTTATCAATTAGGAGGCTTAAACTGGGCTCAACTGGTATTGCTACAGAATTAACAAAATACAAACAGTTCTATGCGAATTTTTGCGCTAAAGATTTTTCAATAAGATCATGGAATTGTTGTTAATTCCGTAACAATATACCTATATAGATGAAGAGAAAGGTCAGGCTACCGATATGATCCGACAATTATTTTTACTAGTTTCGAAATAAGACGTGACTTACACAAGTCATAAGATCAACTTTTCCTTACGTTCGCAACTAAAATAAATATAGAGATATCGACATCTTAACCTCTACGAAGCAAAATTTATAACAGTGGAGTCTGCAAAATGTTAAACAGTTCGTTAGTACGCGACATGTGGGTCACAGTTGTCGGTGTACCTAACTAATAAATATTCCCTTATAAGTATGCGAGTTTATTTATTGAACAACAATTTATGTTGTTGGGAATTAGCGATTCCTCGCCGATGATATCAACTATTCTAATACAGGGGCCCAATTCTCCTATTTTTAAACCGTCCGATGGCAGTGTAATGATCGTAATGTCGACGATTTTGTAAAAAAAAATAAAGCCCATTAAGTTTGAAATGTCAGTAAGGGATTACCAAATTATTGGCAATCGTGCTAAGATACTATGACATACACGATTTCACAGATTAGGTAAATGCTTAGAAGAATACCAAATGTGCCAAAATCAATCGAAACTACGATCATTACACTGCCATCGGACGGTTTATAAAATAGGAGAATTGGGGCCCAGAACGTTCGTATTGAATTTGATATTCAAATCTGAATTGAAATATGAAACATTTGTCCTTAAGTGACGTTTAAGGTTTTCTATAAAGTATTCGGATAATACGTTGGTCGCGTAATAATGGTTGTTTATAATAAGCAATCTAACCACGTCACGCATCATTAGGAGGCAGGTACATCGGTTCAGTCAATAAGTAGACGCTCAGTTGTTTGTCGTAAAACATTTACCATTTAATGAGCCGTGAAGCGCGCGCACGCGCCTCGCATGCTAATACAATATGATACTTATGCTGTCTTTACACTGAGACACTAAACTAATGATCGAATTGTCGAGTGAAGCTTAATATTGAGGCTCCGTAAGTTGCAACAGCCGACATGTACAGATTTATGTAGATAATGTTTTAAATAAAATTGCCGATTGAGTGTACACTGTACATGTGTGAACACTAGTGTGGGACATTTATTGCGACACACAGACATTACATTACACAGATGAAGAATTTGTATCGAAGTGTATTCTTAGCTTTACCTACAGCTACAAGTCCGTTACACTAAGATGATCTGTAGGTTGTAATGTTAACGTGTGAGATTACCTACTAACGGCAAAGAATATCGGTCAATTGTAAGTTTATAGTAGAGTAAGTTATAAATACCTACTGATGCTACAGAATCGTGATAAAAACTAGGTAGATGAGATACTTAGAAGACCACTTAACACGTTTCCTTTCAAGTTTTTATCAGATTTGAATGAAAAAAATATCTTTTAATCCAATAGAACTTTTTATAATGGCAAGAATTAAGGCTTATTGTTACATGTTCAAATACAACTATCATTCTGTCGATAAATTTAAATAAATGAATCCTTCCCCAACAGACACCTTATATTTACCAGCGTTAACATCCTACTTAATATAATAGAAAACTGTCAAATGTATCGAAATTACTTTACTTTTCAAAAACTCACGTGACTTTGACGTGCGATTCGGACAGCGATATCGTTTGTAGAAAATGTCACTCGTCTAGGGCTTATTCTTAACTTTACGATTCATATTTGCGTATTCTATCGTACATTTTCAACCATACTTCATATCGACAACTGTCAATTTTCCCTCGCTTTTTTGTTTGCTACAATAACATGGCTATATATTCGCTCTTCTCCATTGTCATAAGACCTTGCCCCCAGCGAGAATTCTGTTAATACACTTTCACTTCTTTTGTTCGGGTTAATATCACTTTTTGCTACTGAAATATCATGTCAGATGGAGGTTTTTGTGAAGCGATAAAGTCGCTTTTCTATCTTGTATCTGTGTTGTTTTGCAGTAATCTCGGGTCACTGGGTACCGCGTAATGTTTGAAATTTATACAATAGCAGTGTAAGTACTACGCTTTCTTTAAGATTTAAATTGTTGTTGTGGTACAGAGGTCGTGTTTTGCTTTGATTTCCACATCTATTCTCACCTTCTAAGTAAGCTTTGGCCGATAAAAATACTGGAATAATAAAATTTAAAATATGAAAAAAAAAATGGACAAAGGTTGTTCGTTGTCCGCGTAGATTGAATCTTGGTTAACAACAAAAACAAACAAACACCTAATTTCCACCAATCTAATTAAAATTGCATACAAAAGTGAATGGTTTTCAAAAATTTAATCATACTTGACACAGTTAGCAAAGTAAACACCGTGAATGAATGAGGTACGAACGAATCAAACGATTCAAGTACGACCGGCCCTTAATTCGTTCTTATCTCTCGATCTAAATCTCGTACATATTAATTGCGTATTCAAACGAAACGAAATTCGATTAATTATTTTAATTATGGCAATGAATAAACAAGATACCTTCACTAGTTTACGGTGAGGACTGTATTTTATACGGCGAAAATATCTCGACCTTCATTTCTGTCCTGATCTAGAACTGGATATTTCTAGTTAATACACTCATCATATAGGAAGCATACTTAGTAGTTGTTTGGATGTTTGTTACTCAATCACGCAATAGGTAACGGTTGAGTGGATTTGGATGAAATTTGGCATGCATGTAGCCTTGGACATGGAAAAGAACCTTATATCCCGATTCCTTAAGTAGTTCCCGAGGGAAAATTGTTTACGAGCTAAGCCGCGGGCAGACAGCTTTGAATTTTGGTATGCATGTCACCTATGCTTTGGAAAAGGACATGTACTTTCTATACCAATGTCTCAAATAGTTCCCGTGGGAAGATAAAAAACTGTTAACGAGCTAAGCTTTAGACCCAATTCTGAAGTCCACGCAGACGAAGTCGCGGGCAGAAACTAGTAGGAAAATAAATGTGTTGAGAATGTAACCTGCTTTCATCAAAGGATGATTGTGATAAGAGAAACGTAAAGCCCTTGGTTCTGTGTCTGATCTCCCACCGGTCGAGTCTGTCTGCCGACCCATCGGACTATGAGAGTGCACCTGTTTTAGTTTACTAATATTTGCGTACATCATCATTGCGGTCAGATTATTATGATTGTGGTATAATGACGATTTAAAAATGAGCGCTTCTTGTAACGCGCGATAATAATGTAATTTCCTTGAATATATCTATTGTATAGATATGATATATTATTACCTACTAACTAACCCGGAGAGGAGGTTCTGGCGAGCCACCCTTGTCTCCAAGGTGTATAAAAAAGCCTAAGACCCACCAAATATAGACAAAAATTGCTTAAAAAATCATTGAAACACGGAGATAACATAAACTACATTCAAGCAAGTATACCTACGAGTATTGTTATAAAAACACACGTTAAATAAACGTCCAGTGGTGACTGACTAGAGAGGTTATGAAATTAATTAAATTGAGTAATTAATATACGACAAAAGTTAAATGCTTTTAAGATGTTGATTGTAACTGGTATGATGAGTCTGATATAATTTTTAATAGAAAGCGAATCGATCAATTAATTTTATCAACACGAGAATCTCGCATACCGTTCGCACTGCGGAAATACATTACAAGTTTTGTCATTTGGATTTCTAAACATATAAATTTATTACATTTTTATAACACCTCTATATATCCAGTCTCTTATCCTTTCTCTTTTAACATAAATTTATTTGAAATTGATTTATTTTTGACGAATGTTTTTCTGTTAATTCGGTTGCTATTATATGAGAGTGGTATTCTATCAATAAAATTGTTTAATTTGACAAGAACCAATTTATGTTTGGCAATTTCTGCCGCTTCAATTATAAAAACATTTTGTTTATAACTGAACTCCTTTAATAATCACTTTGTGGTATTGGATTCAGATCTCATAAAGATGATTGAAATCTACGATTTGAAAGGCCGACGGAAAATAAAAGTTGTAACATCGAAATGCGAAACAAAACTGACCAACTACCGAATTTATGATATCAAATATATTTTATAGTATTTACAAATTATTGATGTGTTAATAATTTATTATGTTATCTTGATGCATAAAATTATAAAATATTCATTAATTCCGTTTATATTAAATCTCTTTATAGGCATTGAATCAACACCGGCCCAGCTTTTCTCATACGTAAACATGTGATGATACAAGCCGGGTATGTAAATGAAGGCTTGCATATCTTTTAGTCTACATACATAATAAGATAATGTATTGATGAACGTGTTCTTGTTTCGTATATGGCAGAATTTATGTTAATATCAGTTCCGTTCAGTACCTGTACTATGATGTCTTGAAGTAGGGCTGATGCCGTTGTGGAAGGGAGACGGCGCTCTACACTGCTTGTACCTGCATCTCGCTCTAACAACGGCAACAGTTCCTTTAAGATCCCATAGTACAGGCACTGGTAGGTTTAATATACAAGTTGTACATTACTCAAAGTAGGAAGGGATCGCACTTGCTTATCGATAAGTTTTATTTATTGACACGGTGTATCTTTGTTTATGGCCTGTTAAACGTCACCCACGGTTATTTATTCTCGACAAAAATTATCTTATGCGGATAATGTGGATGCATTTTACATTGATGCTCCTTTCTTTTAAGGGACAATGTCAAACTGGTTACTTCCTTTAGTCGGCCTAGATCATACAGAATACTGATATGTCTACTTATAAAGACTGTTCATAAACCAATGCTTAAATATGATTATAAAAGTATTATAAAAATCATTTTGTTTTAATTTTCTCATACCACTTTTTCTCCATTTGGCTGCATTGCTTAATATTGCTTAATACCTATTAATTTATGTTGGTCAAATACCCCTAAGGCATCTACATTCTTACATTATATTGATCTATTGAATTTAAATTACAAAATAAACAGTATGTTAGGAAAACTTACTCTATAAATCATTGCAGAAATGATAACATTGAATACCGACGTCAAAATACAGTACACCTCAGATCTGTGGCCACGCTGGCCTTAACATCACCTTTAATGCGAAGAGTTAAGGTTGATTTTCGTAATTGCTAGTGGCTAGTGATGTTTGTACATCGTATCGATATCTGTAGTAGCATCGAGAAAACTGAAAGTCGAACACAGTAGTGATTTATCTCTACACATTACCTATATGGTATTAGTTGGACATAATTCACAGTGAAAGGAAAGTAGCGAGTGATATTAAGGTCTTACAAGTATAACAATGGCATGTAAGCTGCTCTGTCCACTTGTTACGCTCCCTGACTGCAATGACTTAAATACAGGGTTGGCGAAAAAAATACCGAAATAAAGATCCGTGAATCCTAAGATTTATCAATATTGGTGCGGACTAGGCATGGAAAGACAAAATCCATGTAGCCCGTAAGTTACATAATGAAAGAATAATAGATAAGTATTTTTTTTTATTTTTAAAAACAATATCTACATTTTGATAAAGAAATCGCTTTAAAGTTCAGGAGTGAGGACCCGTGACGTCATTATTAGGCGAAAATAGTAGCCTTGTGGCTACTATTTTCGCCTAATAGTTAGTTACGAAACGTCAGTTAATGACAGTTACTTGGGTAACGATTCGTTTGCTATAGGAACGGTTTCGGATGACGCCTCGTAGACATTTTAAGTGTTCGTATAGTTGCCGGCAAGTAACTTGGCAATGTTTTGGAGTAGTGAGTGCGTATTTATATATTCTATGTGCAACAAAAGCACAGTTGTATTGCTCGTCTGTTTCATTGCTAGTAATCTTAAAAAAAAAATCATTTTTTTTTAAACATTTGTGTACATTAAAACGTTAAAATATGGGATGAACTCGTAACGACTCTTTCCAAGTTATGTGCCGAATACTCTACTAGAAACAATTCGTTATTTTGAATATAGGAACCTTAATGTCCTATTTGCGCGATATTCGATGCGATCATAGACTTTTTTGTCGCACGATGAAATCGAATCGCATTATCGCACCTACGATGACAATAGGACAGGGCCTGAGAATCACATTCAATGTTACGTATGTGTGTATATATCCTGCCGGTGCTGCGTAGAGCTAGCGTAAGCGATCCTGCGATTCCGGCAAGGGCGAGGACGGGACCGGGGTGTTTTTGGTCGGTGCAAGTCCGACATATCCCCACGCTGTGCCCTCAGCGTCTGTCGAAGTCATTAGTGTTTCAAACCGAAAAAAAAAATGGTACAGGCCTATGTGTGTATATGTGAGAGCCTATAAATACATTACTTTTCCTGTTATTTATGTGTATAAATAATGTGATTATCCCTACATAGTAAAATGTGTACGGCTATTATATATGACCTGACCGACCCACTGACCGTTTGTATCACTTTGAATCCATAAGCTTAGCAGACAACTAAAGCCTAAGTAGGAGTTGTAGTCATATTTCTAACGTGTATTTAGCATAATATTTATGCTGTATGACTTACAGCAACAAGACATATTGCCTATTAACTTTCTAACGAGTAAGTGGGTACGTTTGTTATTTCATATGCAATTTCATGATGAACAGTTTTCAATCCATTAGGTTTTCCCACCTTATGCCGTCGTGCTAGATTTTGTAAATAATATCTTCAAAATTTAAATATTAAAACAATATTTAGTTAAATATTAATCATACGTTTAAATGACATTGATTAAGGTAGTGCAACAGAAGAGATTAAAATTGTTTTGAAGTAATTGTGGCAATACTAGGCTATTTATTTATCTATAAAATAATCCGTGTAAACATCTTAGGGTTGGCAACCATACTCGATAACAATCGGTTGTAATCGAGTCCGATATCTCTAGATATATCGATAGACATCGTTATATAATACGTAACAGGTGCCGCGACTGCACCGGTTTAAATCGCTACTAACGACCCATATGGCAACACTATTGTCAGTGTTGCCAATTATATCTTATTATTCTTTCCGTGTGGCCTCCACTTCGGATAAGCAACTGTATTTCTCTCTCACTGTTATAAGCCGAGAAAATATACACAGGTAAAGATAGAAACTTAGTGTAAATCGAATCCTTTAGTGATTATAAAACATTAACATTTTTTTTTAACTACAGGGTGGTTAATCGTTGTGCTAACGAAAGCTATCTTCTTCGTTCGTTCGTTCTTCTTCTTCTATAAAGCTATCGTCTTATATATTGGTTATTAATATGAAGTTCTAGCTTTTTTATATCTATTTCTAATCTTGAAATAAAACTTCCGCCCGTGACCATGACACCTGCAAAGGCGTCGAAACGTCGGGAACTAAAATTAAAATAAACCGCGATAGAATCCGTTTAAAAGTGGTTCTAAAATTCGCGTAAACCTCAGAATATCCATATGGATCAAGGTCTGAAATAAAAAAAAATAAAATTATTTTATAGAAAACAATATTTCCAATCTTATAATAAACAATATATAGGCAGGTCATAGTTTTCCTATGTACAATGATGACAAAATCATTCTGTATACTTAATGTTCCATATTCTCAATTGTAATTCATAATTGTGGAACCTTACGCTACTTATTATTACTTTTATTTATTACCTACCATTATTTAACCTGTGACTAGCAGGTTGGAAAATGCATTTCTATGCTATTATTTAATATTAGTCTAGACCGGATAAACATCAACATCTAGATAAAATAATAGAAATATATTATGTCTGACTCAACTTTGACATTACAACTCAAATATCTCCTTTTCTCGTATTATTTATACAGAGTTACGCGACCAATATCATAATACTGTAACTGACCTATTGCACACCGCCACTTATACAGTGCACGAACATAGATTACCACACCCACAAAAGATGCCGTTTACAGACAAAAAAAAAAAAACTGAAAATCTCGGATGAAAAAAAAAACAACAACTTTTTAAAACAAAAACCGGATTTTCTCACGTATATTAGTGGGGTTGCTCCCGACTAATTCCTAACCCGACCGGGGCCCATAGTCATGAGCTCATGACGCGTCGGTGTCATAAGCTCATAAAACATTAGTTATAATATATGACCTACAAAAGTTATTTATTATACAATAAGAAAAACGTTGATTCGTCTGCCTTCTTCGGCCTAGCCTTTTTCCAAGCTATGATCGGGTTTGCTTCCAGTCTTACCGGATTCAGCTGAGTACCGTATTTTACATGGAGCGACTGCCTATTTGACCTCCACAACCCATTTTTTTCCACAGAATCCTATAATAAAACTGGTCTCAATTGTAATGGCTTAACGACTGCTAAAGATCAACGTATGGCAGTCGACACCAACTGCACGTGCAAGGCACGGAGATATTCTGTAATAGTCTGGTCTCATAACCCGATCCCCTCAATTATTGGGTGTTGAAATTTGTTTTCATTGATTTTATCACGCATTTATGCGGAACAATGACTTGTAATTTTTTTATAGAAAACTACGATGATATTTAAACCCTCTGAAATGTTTGCGTAATCGTTGAGTGCGTCATTCGCGAGCCACCCGGAAAAGGGGCGATCTGCGACATGCCAATAAATCAGGGCTTATTATCTGCGCCGGTAACGATTCCATAACGATCGTACGAGAAGAGAAGCTATAATTAATATCCGCGCTTGTACCTTTTTCAATTTATCAACGTATGTTGGTAGTATCGAGATTCACGAGCAAAAAGGTTGGTAAACTACAGATACTGTTGAGTTGATCATTTCGGATTGTATGAGGATCAAATAGATACGAACAAAATGAATTTGTTCGGCTATTACAAAAAAAAAAAAAACAACAGTTGTCTTAATTATTTTTGCTCTTTTTAGTTTATATCACGTCCGCATTTTTAAGTTAGAATTTACAACCGCATATAGCTTGAAAAATATTTTTAAATTTCCGCGCCGCAAGTACTTTTTTATCTACCTAAAAAATTCAACTTAATTTTTCCACCGAGATCTCTTAACGATACCATTTCTTTCGCAGCCCTTTAAATAGGCTCACAATACCGGCTTATCAGCTGTCCCGTCCGTGTGTCTCTCCGTTAATTAAATGTGGCGATGGTATCAGTTTTAAGGTGTATTGTCTTCAGCACTTTCGAATTTCGTCCTCGATCCGAGGTCACGCCATCGGAAGTCAGGAGTTTAGGGGCAGTTCATTGTTCAAAGTTTTTTAATTGAAGTTCTTATCTATGATGGTTTTTTAATTAAGGGCTTAATTTTTAAATATTTTTTTTTCTTTTGTACATAAGGTTGACTTTACGTACAAACGATAAGATTGAATTATTCCTTAAAAAGGAATAGCTTTTTACTGTTTAAAAAAATATATAGTGCCTTCTTCATCGATATTTCTGCTGGGTACTTTTGTATTCACATATTAATGGCTATAACTTGGCAATTTTGTATGTGACTCTCCAATGGCGCGGTTCGCAGGGGACGTGCCGATGACAGCGCCCGAATGTGTTGACCCCCGCCCTGCATGCTCGTAAGCTCGTTTTGCCATCCCTACTGCTCCGTCCCCCAGGCTGTGGGATAGTCTCGAATTTTCCCGGGACAATCCACATAGACTTACTCCTCCCTAAGCAAGACGTCTATAACCGCCACGCTACTTTTCCTTTACCGGGATTCCCGCCAGAACCCATTACAAAAAAAAAAAAGTCATCCAAAATAACGTTCGCTTAACATGACTCGGCAACATGCATTTTGAACGTAATATCAATTAAGTATCAATTACTACAAAAAACTTAAGTCATATCAAATCACAACTGCTTATTACACGTGCTCACTTATATCCTAATGGTAGTTTTTCTCGCGAAGTGTACCGTGAAATATTTCTCCTTGAACACTTATATAAACAATTAGCGATACAAAAAACCTCATACAGTCGGTCGGTGTTTCTGTTTGGACTTGTTGCTCGTAATGTATTACGTGAGGCTATTTTACAATTGTTATTTAAACCTCGTGTTAACGCAGTTTTAAAGTTGTAACGATTGCAGTAGTCGGTATGTACAGAAATAGCAGCGGAATTTTACTGATATGCTAAGGAATTCTTCTGGCTATCGTATTGTTTCCTTAACATTCATTTATCGGCAATTCGAAGAGTTTTTTTATACAGACAATGACAGACATAATAATAATATTTTTCTTTGTGTTAGGTGTCTATCTGTCCCACTGTTGGGTTTGTTAGTCATCTTAATGGCGTATACCTCATTTTTAAAACGTAATAACGCTTGCATTTAGCTCATATTTTCTAATAAGAATAACTAAACACGAGAATGCCATCCCCAAGTTTACTTAATATGTATTCCTGTAATGTCGTCTATTACACAAAAGGGATCCCTAACTCTCCAATTTTATTCAAGAACCAAGTAGAACATATTTCCTTTTGTTTTCGGTAAAGTGTTGTTATGATGACAGAGAACATAAAATATATGGATGCGTTTTATAAAACATTGAAAACACGTAACTGTTGACGGTTTCCACCAATTAAAGTATTGTCAACATGTTTTTAACCCATACTGTCATATCAATGTCCGTCAACATTTTTCTGTTCTTATTTTTTTTGTCTTTATTTTTACATCGCATTAATGACGTCATTTACAATTGATAGATTCCTCAAATCTGAAAAGCGTTAAGTGTCGCTCATTCTGATGTTTTGTACCAAATGATTGCAACTAATTATTAGGATTTTACAGAACATATGAGTTTGTATTTTTAGTAAAACAGGAGCTAGTCCACACCAACTACAACGTATATTTTAAATAAAATCTAGTAACGTAAATGTTGCCTAGATCAAGCTGGCCCGAGCCGGCCAAACTAGCAATAAAAATAAGTCTAAATAATGACACTTTAGATTCAGCCCTCTCTTGCTGTTAAGTGTTAGCTCCTTGTCCGTGCTTTAAGATATAGTTAGGTTGTCCTTGGTGAACGTTGCTAACGTAATTTTATCTTGGCTGGAGTCCCTTATAGTTTTGCCAAAATTCCGGTGAAGCAGTCTAAACCTGCACCCAGGCTAACTACAAAAAACAGGAACTCTAATTCTAATTAGATCTAATTTTCCTCTGCTGCCTCCAATAAGCAGAGCCAGCTTTTGTCTACTCAAGAACTAAGTGTCTTCAGCCGTTTGTCACGACTAAGGGCGATATCTCGTGATTTATCCTCTACTTGCGAATCGCCTGAGAATTTGTCGAGCCCGCGGCGAGACGGATAGCGCCCCTGTACGAATGTCGAACGATTTATTAGCCTCTCATGTGCGTATGATTTGTCGACTGTCCGCTTGATAACGAAGACTCCGAGAATAGTTCTCCTTAGACATGAAATATTTATAAAATAATAATAATAAATAATAATACCAGCCTATATACGTCCCACTGCTGGGCACAGGCCTCTTCCCATATAGAGAAGGGATGAGCATTGATCACCACGCTTGCTCATTGCGGGTTGGCGATTTCAGATTCCAATACTTTGAAATCCAGGTTTCCTCACGATGTATTCCTTCACCGTTTGTCAATGATGTCTTAGAATGATTAACAAAGTACAATGTGACTTTTACAAAGTTATAACTTTGTAAAAGTCACATTGGTACTTGCCTGGGTTCGAACCTGCAACCATGTGCATGCGAATCTGGTCATTGAACCGCTAGGCCACCACGATAATTTATAGAAATTGATAATTTTATCTCCTAATCAAAACAGAAAAAAAACCTTGTCGATTATGTCTTGTAAAGCAGAGCACTGATTTAGGCCATGCAAGTTAATCAGTCACTCAGCTAGTTTCAGAACCTTCTATTTTCTTATATAGATAGTTCCAAATGAACCAATCAAAAATGCATTGCGTAACCAAACAATCACTTGATAAGAAAAAAAAAGAAGAATGATGTCTATTGTTATTTGACAAAACCCTTCGCTAGTTCGCGTCACAAACAAAACAAAGTGAAGTTGAAAATTGTTCTTACTAAGAACATTGTGAAAATAAAACAAACGAGACAGTTCATTGTGTTCTGTTGTCGTAGATAAGTCACTCAGCGGGTCGCAGATTGTAATCCAGAAATTAACACTTTCCTCATACTCCTTGTGTACAAAGAGAAATTCTAACTCTACTAACTTATAGAGTTATCTTGTATATTATTGTTTGAAATATTTGTCTTTGTGTTATGTATTAGTCATCATCATTGCAGTTTGAGATGATGGGATCACTTCTGTAAATAATTTTGTTACATCCGCTAACCAGAATCCTTATTGGAAATTAGCATAAAAAATACCCAACTATAAAAGATTATAACGAGTTTAAACACTCTAAAATGCATAAAAAGCTTGGCAGAACAGATTTTAATTTAAACAAAGTTAATGTTAAATCTACATGTTGAGCGAATAGCAAAGTTGAACGCGTACACTAGCCATTTATTGCAACCTTTGTTGGTGCGTAATGAGCAAAAAAAGTATAATAACGTTGTTAGCAGTGCGGTACAATGGCCATAAACAAACTAGTTTTGATATTTTTTCCATGTCGTTATAAATGGAGGTCGGCCAGGACCCTTTGTTGAATACCTATGTAAAACATAATGTGCGGAAAGATCTGAACGCTTAAACTTTGAAATCTGTATGTTAAATCCTGGTTCAAAATAAAACAAAAAATATTCTTGTAAATAGTCCCGTCTCGTCAAATAAGTTCTCTGCCTTCCAGTTCTCTGACATTGGCTTAGATATTGAACTTTAGAAGTGACGGCACCCTACGCGGCAAGGTCCTTTTGTGTCATTTTAGAAGGCGGAAAGCTAATTATAGTATCAATTTTACTTCCTCAAAATCTAATTTCCCTTGTGCTTGGAGGAATCAGACTCAGTCTTAACCAAAAATTTTATTTAAGAACTCATCCTAACAGAAGATACTTCATTATTACGTTTCAAAAGAAATATAAGTTTAGTTACTGTTATGAAAAAAAAAACAATGGAATGTTAGTATGTCTTATTGCAGGCAGTAAAAACTTTTAGTAAATATTAAATGTTGCAAATTGAAATGATTTCTATAACACTACAGAATTCATATCAGACATTCCCCATTGTTTGGTATTGGGGTTAGATTTCACTGTTGTGACCTTTGTGTCTGTTGCCAAATGTTTCGTAAACCCCTGCTTTGCCTATATTCCAAGGTATTATTCCGCTTAAACGGAATCGTCGATTGATTCTTAACAATTGGGTAATATTGTTTCCAAATGTTATGGTACTAGGTACCTTTTGATAAGTGCCTCAAGAGAGTTTAATTTTAATATCAAGTAGCGTTGTAAATATCGAAACCATTGACTGTTGGCGGATATTGAAGTTATTAAGGCAAATAAAGTTAACTTTATCGTTTTCGTAATGACAATTTTACGGTAAATACTTTTAGAAAGTCGGCAAGTAAGCACTAGCAACACAAACCTAAACACATATGTTTATCGAAGTAAATGTATGTGTTATGCTGATCAGTAATAAAATCATACTCTACTAAACACAAATGCGCGAACCCACAAGTGGGACTACATTTAATATTGCAAATACTTGTACTTTTTTTAAATGGTTCAATTGTGAACTTATGCGTCATAACTTACATACGCCAGAACTTTCGTAAGGTGCACAAAATTTTGTGTGTAGGTGTATTGCTGACCATCCAAAGAAAATTACTTAAATGACTGTTAAAAACGTTAAGTGTTTGCTAATTACTAGTGTCCGACCGAAATTTCGGTTTCGGTTTCGGCAAGTTTCGGCCAAAAAATCAAGTTTCGGCCCGAGTTTCGGTTTCGGCCAAAAACGGCCGAACCCTTCGGCCGCGCCGAAACCACGGTAATACTATCTATACAGTATTGTAACTTCATACAAACGGACGAAACGCGAGCTATCCCTACGCGCCTCGATCTCGGATTGCGCTCGCGACGCCGACAGTCACGGCTGTACCGCAGTGTCGAACGGATGGTGTGTTGTTTTTTAACAATAACCGCGCGATTTTTTCTCCAAAAATCAGTTAATATGACGAGTAGGAAATATTGTGCTGTTTTTGGTTGTATGAATTCGTCAATAACGCATCCAGACATAAGTTTTTTTAAATTACCTGGAAACTCTGAAAGGTAAGACTATAAAATAATTTTACTTACTAGTAGGTAGATAGGTACATAATGTGTGTCTTTTTAATGGATAAGTATTTCCTTTTATCTCACGAAAAAAATGTGTTTGGATTAATAAATAAAGCGAATAGAGTAACGGAAAGTTATTGAGACGAGTGAAATAGGTAGTTATGCTGTTCTGAATGAATCATGATACGGTAGGTACCTTTTTATTAAATCTACCAATCAAAAAACAACACGCATTTTTATTGAACACTTCCTATTCAATATACAAAGTATTTCATTTATTTATATAAAAAGGATATTTACAATCACAAAACTAAATAGAAGAAACAGAAAGTAGGCAAATGTAATTAAATTGCTGGAGACGGGCAGCCCTAACGCATGTTTACGTAGCGCGCGGCTGTAGGCATTTATTTCTATTTTGCGGCCGAGTTACAATACTGTATAGATAGTATTACCGTGCCGAAACTTACAACATCGTAGGTACCTTCGGGTCGCGCTCGGCTAACGTCGGGCGCGCTCGGCACGACTGGCAATATGGCGTTACAAATAGTGTGTTTTTTTTTCACTTTATAGGGTAGTTAAATTTTTAAACAGAATCTCTGTAACTGTGCTGAAATTTCATTGTGATAAATCTTTGAAAGTAGAAACCTGTAATTATAGGTTGGCGAGATATTAATTTTAGAAAAAAAAAACGGTCTTACTAACATTTTTTCGACTTTTTAAGGACTTTTTTTTTATAATAAAAGGTTCGGTTTCGGTTTCGGCCGAAACTACAATGAAACCGAACCTTCGGTTTCGGTTTCGGTTTCGGCAAAATAACATGTTTCGGTCGGTCACTACTAATTACCTAATACCGTTACACAACAAGACGAATGTACATTCAGAACTATTTAGCTCTAAATGTCTCGTAACATTTGTCTCCTTATGCTACGGCATACAACATTTCTACGTGAAGGAAGGTGACAGACGGCAAATCGTCAGCCCTTAATAGGAGCGACATCACGAACCTCCACATAAGGGCAGGGAAAGCGATCGCAATTAAACTTTATGATTGACTAGCACACATGGCATCGATGAAGAAAATGGTGCGTATTCTGTTAAGCACGAACTAAACCCAATTCAGAAGAATGCTTTTTGTACGTCGAAAAAATACAATAGTACAAAAGACCGGGGTATTTTAGGGAAAACAATATAATAAACACATTGGCGTAGGTATACACAGTTACCACCGCTTAACCATTACTTCAGATATGTTCGGTGAGCGGTCCATTCTCATTGGATTCAGCTGGAACCAGTATAGGTGCCCTGAAATTAGCACGGATAGCTGACAATTTAAAAGATTTTATTTGTTAATAGTTAATTAGATTTATTTCTAAGTCTGATTCTAATATATTTCCACTATATAATGTTTTTAGTAAAAGTTTTTGTTCTCATTATAGTTTAGTTTCTAAACAAGATATTCTGCACTTCATAGAGAACATTGCTTTTCTTAAGATTGTTCTTGATTACGTTTCCGGAAGTTTATAGAGTGACAGATTTAAATTTAGCACGTATCCGATTGGAATGTCCTGTTGCCTTATGGTAAGTTATGTACAATTTTGCCATAATATTAATGTGATATTAATTTAATTTACCACATACTTGGTCTCGTTAGTGCAACACCTTTGTAGAAATACACTTATTAGGACTTTGCCTGTCTTAAGTTGCACGTAGGTTTATCTCCAAGATATCACTCTACAAGGAAGAGAAAGGATCGTATTTCAGAATAAGGGACAAAGATAAAGCCTTAATGTTCCTTAAATTGCTGCTTCTTTAGTTAACAAGAGTATTAAGCCTTAGACATGGTGTTAATTGATAACCATCAAGTCATTATTACCTTTTGCGTTATATAGGACGAAAATAGCTTGTGATGCGTCATCAGGAACTTCACAAAGTCTATTCATTCCATAATGGTAAGCCGTGATGTTCTATAACGACGGTTAGGGTGGCGAAAGTGCGTGTGTTTCGCAAATGTTTACCCACTAATTTACTTAAAGACTTCCTTTGAATGCTTCGTTTATAAGGTAAACTTACATATTAGCATATCTAGTACCATCGGCGAGTCCATGCCTGTAATGGGAACAATAATGTTAAGAAATTACTCTTGCTTTCATCACTTGAAAACCCTTTTCGTTAAGTGCTTTTATTGCGTCACTCGAAAATTGAAGTTACGGAGATCCATTGTATTTTTGACATGTGGTAAGCTGTTGAAACCGAAAGGTTATGAGCTCGTAAAAATCCAACGGTTATACGTTGTCAAGACTCTTAAATATAAAGGTTTATACAACAAAAGGAATTAAATATCTACTCCTTATTTGTGTAATTCCATCATAGAGTTGGTTTTATGCCTCGGAATAACACACAAAAAGCGACGAAAGCCTTTCAATTGTGAAATCAATTCACGCAATTGTCATCCTGTTAATTTACTTTTACAATTATGTAAATTGATTGACTTACTTCAGTAACCAAAAAATACTCTATCGACAGATTTAGTTTTTTTTTGTATTTCCTATGTTTATGAATTTGGTTCCATTTATGCTATTACACATCAAAACTATTAGTTAGCATTGCTTTTATAGGTATAACTAGTAAATTAGTATGATTTGCACTTTACATCAATGCTGTTCCTGGAATCCAATCTACACACAACTCGCCAAGCCTTCACAGATCAATATGCTACCTGCGCAAACGATACCAAAATGTGCTCATGTACAACAAATAGTATACGTATTGAATCAATATGCAGACGGAACAAACCCTTGTACCAAAGTCGCTCGCCATGTACATTTCCGACCTGCCGGAGTGCCGACCACCCAGTTAAATTGACTTCGCATAAAATTACCATCTGTTATTAAAACATGCTTGTAAAGAAGCAAATTAAAAGCTATATATTTAAATGACGCCCTTTAATTATTCACACTCGTAACGACGTCATATATTGGTAGAGGAAATATTCAGTACTTTTTCATTGACCTACTAGTACTGAATGTTTTGATACTTTTGTTAATGTTGTCAAAATAAGGAGTGGCCGATATTGTAGTCAAAAATTATGCAAATAACTTCTGTACGCGTTTTAAAAGATGCACATGGTATTGATTAGAATACTACACAATTGTACATAGGTATTGATTATTATTCTGCCTAGCCTTTTCCTTCGCTTTGTGGGGGGTCGGTTTCTAGTCTCACCGGCAGAATAACATGAAATCATGAAATAACAAAATTCTTGATTAGTGTAAACTACGGTTGGACGCAATAAAGGCACTACACGATAATCCTATTAATGAAGCCATCTATGCAACGTTGACAAATAACTTGAGACGTTTATGATTATGGAGGCCGTACATTATTATATTTGAGATGTTGAAAAAGCGTCTTACACCATTTACTCATCAGTTCATGACATTCCCCGTGTATAATGCCAGCCTATAAATGTCCCAATGCTGGGGCCAGGCCTCTTTCCCATATAGAGAAGGATGAGCATTGATCACCACTCTTGCTCATTGTGGGTTGGTGATTTCAGATTCCAATATTTGGAATCCAGGTTTCCCCGTTTAATAAGTCTTAATTTAAATACGTCACAAGCTTTAAACGTTGTCAGTATATCATAAGTGTACCGTGCACTAATCCGACTGCCTGGCAGCTCACGAATCACGGAAGTACAATGTACCTACATACTTATATACATTCGTACACATGTTCATATGTACGAAAGAAAATGATAAATGATCGTTGGTATTGCTCCCAAAACGGTGAAGAGGACGTGGAATTTTCCTCTTCTTGTAATTAATATAATTTAATAAATTGAGTCGCTCACTTGCTTGTTGCTTGAAGACGAATGGCGGCGCGGGCGCTACAGTCGCAGGCGCGCTCTGTTCGTAGTGATGTGACGTTTTATAACGTACTAATTTTTTATGTAGTGATGTGCTTGATGGTAACGCACTAATTTAATATTGACGTGCACCTATAATGGCGTGCACATACTCCACGGCGTTGAATATATTTCAACAATGTTATGGTGCCATAGGCAATAGGCACATTTTGTGGACGGCTCGTTTTATTTCGCCCTTGTTGGTGTAGACGTCGGCCACCCGCACTATTCCATCTCTGCCTGGGTATAATCGCGTGACACGCCCCATTCGCCAGTCCAGCGGCATCAGGTTATCTTCTCGTAGCACGACCATGTCGCCGACTTTAAGAGATGGTTGATTTCTTCTCCATTTAGTTCTGTTCTGCAGCTCTGCCATAAACTCCCGGCGCCAACGTTCCCAAAATTGTTGCCGAATCTGTTCTATGCGTTGGTATCTATTGGGCCTGATATTATTCATTGGCAGTGATGGCACAGAGATCAGCGGGCGGCCGATAAGAAAATGCCCAGGGGTTAATGGATTTGTGTCGGTTGGATCGGAAGAAAGGGGGGAAATGGGACGGGAATTAAGGATAGCCTCTATTTGTGCAAAAAGCGTCGCTAACTCCTCAAATGTAAGGGAGGCACCACCAGCTGCGCGCTTCAAGTGATATTTAGCCGATTTTACGCCAGCTTCCCACATACCCCCAAAGTGCGGTGAATAAGCTGGACAAAACACAAATTTAATTTCTTCCGTTGCAGCAAAGTCTGCAACTGATTGACGGCTGGATTTAATAACTCTTCCCAACTCATTATTGGCTCCAACAAAGTTTTTTCCATTATCCGAATAGATAGCATAAGGCTTGCCGCGACGTGAAACAAATCTACGCAAACAAGATATAAACGCTTCCGTTGTTAGGTCACTGACTACCTCAAGATGTAGCGCTTTAGTAACTAAACATACAAAGACGCATAGATAGGCTTTAGTGACGCGGTTACCTCTACCTTTCTTTGAAGAGATCATAAATGGTCCCGCAAAGTCGATCCCACAGGTATTAAAAGGGAAGTCTGGAGTAACTCTCACACTAGGCAATTCTCCCATTAAAGGTTGTATCGGTTGACCTCGCATTCGAGTACAAATAACACAAGTCCTAGCGATAGTGCGAGCTAATTTCCTTCCGCCTAGTGGCCAGAACCTCTCGCGGATAGAGGACAAAAGTAATTGGGGACCTGCATGACATAATCGAGAGTGTTCATATCTCATAATTAATTTAGTAAAATGATGCTTTGCATCTAATAAAACGGGATGTTTCTTATCATATTGACAGTCAGATTTATTTATTCTACCGCCTACCCTAATTAAACCATCAGTATCACAAAATGGATTTAGAGGCAATAATTTACTTTTGTGGTGTAATACCTTACCATTCTTTATTATTTTGATATCCTTTGGAAATGACGTTGACTGACTAAATTTTAATAATAATATTAATGACCGATCCAGTTCCTCAACTTGCAAAGGCCCTATCACTTTGACCGTATTTTTCTTACAATTATGCACAAAGCGCAAAACATATGCCAAAGATCTTTTTAATTTTAAATAACAAGAGTGTCTATCGAATTGAATAAATGAATCAGTCTGGTCCAATGTTTCATCAACGGAGAGTAGTACCTTCATTTCTGGTAGGTTATTAAAACTAAGCTGTGGCTGCGTAGGCCATTCAGAGTGCCCTTCCTTAAGAAATGAAGGTCCTTCCCACCACAATGATGATCCCTGCAGATGCTGTGGATCAATCCCCCTGGATGCCAAGTCTGCAGGATTAAAATTAGTCGGAACATGTCGCCATTCAAAGTCTTGGGTAAGCTGATTAATTTTGTTTACACGGTTTCGTACAAAGGTTTGCAATACCTTATTTTGTGTTTTAAGCCATCCCAGTACAACTGTAGAGTCTGTCCACAAATATTTTTTATTAACCTTGCATGGGACAGATTGTAATACCTTATGACATAATTCCGCTCCTATCAAAGCCGCAGATAGCTCTAAACGTGGAATGGTAAGTGTTTTTATTGGCGCTACTCTAGTTTTAGCACATAGTAACCTTACAGTAATAAGCCCATTTCTATTATTCTTAGAGCACATATATACACATGCACCATAAGCTTGCTGCGATGCATCTACAAAGCAATGCAGGTCAACAGATTGTCCATCTAAATCATTATCCAAAACATTACGAGGCAATACAATATCAGACAGCAAATGTATTTTTTTTATAAAACTAAACCATTTTTTTACAAATTCTTCTGGCACTGGATCATCCCAATCTAACTTGAGGACCCATAAATTTTGCAATAATATTTTGGCCTTTATGATGCAACAACTCACTAAACCCAATGGATCAAATAGCTTACATGTTGTTGAAATAATAATTCTTTTGCTAACCTTATTTGGAATTTCTATGCCACTAGGAAACTGTAAGTTATCTGACAAAGGTGACCATTTTAAACCTAATACAGTGGCTTCATTATGGAAATCAAGACAATTAAAAGAATCTGAATGATCGCCAAGAATCTGAGGACAATTTGTTTTAAACTTTCTCAATGGAAAACAAGCCGCATTCAATGCCTGTGATACATTTAAATATATGTGCTTTAATTCGTCTGCAGAAGAGGCACCAGTTATCAAATCATCCATATAAAAATTATTTTGGATTACCTTAGCAATAACCTTATCTTCACATTTACTTCCTATCTCAAACAGACACCTGGTACTTAGAAATGGAGCAGAAGCCATGCCGTACGTTAATGTATTGAGCTGCAAAACTTTAATAGGCTCAGATGTTTGGTCTCTCCACAATATCAGCTGTAAGTGTCGCTGCGACTCATTAAGTTCGATTTGTCGATACATTTTTTCAACATCAGCTGTTAATACACATTTATGTATTCTAAATTGAATAAGTATAGAAAACAAATCATTTTGCACAACGGGACCTACAGCCTGGATGTCATTGAGCGATTTGCCTGATCTTGTTTTTGCAGAAGCATCGAAAACCACTCTAAGTTTAGTGGTTTCATGTTGATCGCGTATGACACAATGATGTGGTAAATAACATCCAAACAATGGCCTTTTGATCTCAACTAAATGCCCTAACTTTGCATATTCTTTAATAAAATTGGTATACTGTTCTTTTAAATTATAATTTTTATTTAGTTTGCATTCTAAATTTAAAAAACGTTTAAATGCTAAAGGATATGAATTTCCAAGAATTTGCTCAGGGACCTCCTTCAATGGCATCATGACTGAAAATCTACCATCAGGTAATCTATGGGTATTTTTAATAAAATGTGACTCACAAAACTGTTCATCAATAGAATAAGCATTTGAATCTGAAGGTATTTCTTCAACTTCCCAGAATTTTTTCACAGAGTTATTTAAATCTTGAAGAGAATTTGGACAATTTTGTACAAAGTTGCAGTGTATTTTCTTATTCTTGTGAACTTCCCCCGTTGGGCCAGCCACTATCCAACCTAGCTTGCTTTCCTGCAAGATAGGCCTGTTGACACCTAAACTTATTTTATTTGGTAAGATAATGTTAAAGAAATGATCCGCACCTAGCAAAATATCAATTTCCGAAGGCTGGTAAAATAATGGATCCGCTAATATAATATTATCTGGTAAGCCTAACTTTTCTACATTTACTAGACTGTTAGGTAAATTGTTAGTTATTTTAGGGAGAATAAAACAATGGACACACACATTAAACATGCCAATTCTTGATTTTAATTGTAACTTGCAGCGTTCTGATATCTTACATTCTACATTATTTATGCCCATTACATTAAAGGGATTTAAATTTTCAGCAGACAGCCCTAGTCTTTCTTTCAGAGTGCTAGTAATAAATGAAGTCTGGCTTCCAGTATCCAGCAGTGCCCGAGCCAGGTAAGTACTATTTGTTTTGGTATTGATAACTTCTACCTGTGCAGTACACAATAAAACTTGTCCCGGTGAGACTGCAGATAAACTTACAGGAACATCAATTGGTGAAGACTCAGTATTTTCCGTGGCTACATTTACAACCGTACTATTTTTATGTAATAAGCTATTGTGTTTACCTTTACACTTTCGGCACATACCCTTTAACGTACAATCTGTATGTGTGTGATCACTGCGAAGACAGTTAATGCACAATTTGTGTTTAGTCACTACAGAAAGCCTATCATTTAATTTCATTCCTTTGAACTTAAAACACTGGTGTACATAATGAACTTTCTTACACACAACACACATCCTATCTTGAGAGTCATCCATGACCGTAGCAAACGACTTAACAGACTTATATTCTTTGTAATTATTATCCTTGTGGAAGTTTTTACAATCATTATTATTATGAGTTCGGTTAGCTGTTTCTAACACACTAGCCCTTTGCATTAAAAATTCCTGAAAGTTCTCAAGCGAGGGACGACTTGACAAGGTACCTTTATGCTCTTCCCATTTACTGCTAGTCCTGGAATCCAACTTTGCGGCCACCAAATGTATAACCAATGGATCCCAATTATCCGTGCAAATATCTAAACTATTTAGCGCATTTAAGTTTTTGAATATTATGTCGCATACATCTCTTAACGACCTAAAAGATTCTTTCTGAATAGGAGCAATGTTAACCAAAGCATTTAAATGATAATTTGCAAGAATATTGGGATTATTATATCTTTTACATAAAGCCTTCCATGCGGTTTTGTAATCTTTGGCCGCGAAATTTATAGAACTAATAGCGATCCTAGCACTACCTGCCAAAGAATTCCTCAAATAATGATATTTATTAATTATCGGTATAGATTCATTTTCATCTATAAGAGATTGGAACGTGTCTCTAAACTCCAACCATTTTACAACGTTCCCATCAAAAGTCGGTAATTTTATAGTAGGTAATTTTATGGAAGCATTTACTCCACAACTACTAGACTTATCGGAATCATTGTCACACGATTTTTTCTTTTTAGATGAGAATGAATCTATAATTTCCTGTGACAACGCGATTAAATAGTTAAATTCACTTTCCGTAACATCTCGTTCAGAATACTGTTCCTCTACATTTCGAGAAAGATCTTCAATTTCTGTCTGAACCTTATCAAATTTAGGCAGTAATTCTTGTAATTGAGATAATTTTAACGATAATTCTCTTATTTCCAAACTAGTTAGATCATTTAACTTATCCAACTGAAACTTCGTTACATAGTTTTTAAAAAACGTTATACGACTACGTAGGCCAGAACGTTTTCGCATTAATTGCTTTAAATTTAAATTTGAACTTTCGTTATCTGATTCGCAGTCCGACATCTTGTTTTAAAATATAAACTACAACACAATAACCGACACGAAAATTAAGTTAACAACGAGCACTTCAAAATTAAATAGATGTTCACTCTAACCGATTTATCCAGCAGTCAACCAGCTCAAACCTCGCACCTGCCGCCGGGCTCGCCAACAGCACAGGCAGCGCACGCCGGGCGCCGCTGCCGGCCGCGTCGCGGAGCTCGACACAGCAACGATCGTCTTGATTCAGCGCGATTTGACTGAAATGTTCGGCAAATAACTGTTTAAACCTAATAATAAATAAATTTTATCACCCTATTACCTAGGAAAGAACTCGAGGCAAAAAAATATATATACAGCACATTAAACTGTATAAAATAGTGCCACCACGTGCATTTAAAACAAAGCGTGGCATGCGTGTAGGCTATCCCTTGAAACACGCAGCATTAAACTGTATAAAATTTTGCCCACGTGCAATTAAAACAAAGCGTGGCATGCGTGTAGGCTATCCCTTGAAACACGCAGCTAGATAGGCCTTATCCCACAGTTTCGAAGCAGTTCGGCATTTACACAAACAGAAGTAGAAACATAACAGGGAAATAGGTTTAAGGGGTTGGTAAAAGGGAATATATTAGGATATTTTTAAGGAACGGGCTTACGTCCTTTCATTTTTTGTTGAGACGCCGACGCCGCCACCGCCATTTTTCTTTTCCACGCCGATCGACATCGTGGATATTCGAACGACGACAGCAATCAGGAGCCCGACTGACCAACACTAAATTAACAATTGGTTCGATTATATTTTTTACACGGTCGCCATATGAAGAGGACGTGGAATTTTCCTCTTCTTGTAATTAATATAATTTAATAAATTGAGTCGCTCACTTGCTTGTTGCTTGAAGACGAATGGCGGCGCGGGCGCTACAGTCGCAGGCGCGCTCTGTTCGTAGTGATGTGACGTTTTATAACGTACTAATTTTTTATGTAGTGATGTGCTTGATGGTAACGCACTAATTTAATATTGACGTGCACCTATAATGGCGTGCACAAACGGTAAGTGCTCGAACACGCTACGTTTTGGCGAAATGATTTATTCATGAAGAATACAGCGGAATTGGTTTCCTACAAGTTCAGAATTTGTATGTGAATAGAATATGAATGAAATTTATTGTTCCTATTGTTGATCAAATAAAAGAGTTTTCTATTAACAAAAAAATACGTTTTATGTTCTTTTTAATCGTTTTGTAAACCAAATCTCTGATCCGTATTTTTTTTATTGAGTTTAAATATTAATGTAGTTGTTAAAACGCTTCTCAGTTTATGTCGTGCATAATTTCTTCTGCTTGGTTGGCTAGCATTCGGACAAAATAAATTATTAAATAAAGATATTCCAAACTGTATTTTGCTAACACAGACGAAGTATTCATCAGATAAAAAGAAGATAAAAAATGTACTCATTCAATTTGTATTAAAACATACTTGCAATAAATTGTTAGCACCTTTTGAAAATTTAAATGTCTTATCAAACATTGTTAAGTTCTTTAAAAGGGACTTATGGTAACCTTTCTTTATATGGTCAAGGAGAAAGCTTCCAAACGGGATAAATACCCAAAATCAGTTGCAATCCGCTCCCCGTATCTCAGCTATTGAAATCGATCTGCGATAGGCCTTATGCAGACCAGTTCGACGTTCTTTTAAAGATGCTTGCATTGTTTTTCGAGCATACATTAGTTATAAAAGGCAACGCACAGTTGGATCTGTAAAAAGTCCAGTAAGAGAGGTTTTTGTTTTAAATAATGCGTGCCGGGTGTCCGGTGGCTCGGCGAAACAAATGCCGATCGCGGCTGATAAGAACCGCGCAATTTGTTATGTCGACGGGTTTTGTGGCTTAGTTTTTTGATCATATTTTATTTATAACTAAATATTTGTAGGTAACATTAGACTTTTCATTGATAACAATCTTGTCGGAGTTTTAGTAGACACAGATTTTTTTCAGTAAAACAGGTTTTTCAAATTAATTTTGTCGACATAGTCATACTCCGACCTACCTACCATCTGTTTTTATGTGTTCATACGCAGTAAAGTTCTTTACATCAACCAATATTACACGCCTAATTACAGCACCATCCCTTAGTGATAGGGTAGCCATTGCTAGTCATTATCATTCTCCTTCCTTATCCTAATTTCATCCAAATGAAAGAAGAAGACCCCAAGGTCTTCTTCTTTCATACTTCTTTATACGACGATATTTCACATTTAACACCATTTCTACCCATATCGTCTTTCAAACTATCCATTCATCGTTTCTTCCATAGCCCCTTCCTCTATATCAATCCAAGATAGTTCAGATAGTTCATCTAACAAAAATGTTGGACTACTTTAGCTAGTCATATCAAAATTATGCAATAAATATCTAAGAAGCGGCTCCCCGAAGTGAAAGCTAGATTGTGCGAAGGAATGCGACTAATGCGAGGTATGCACATCCTTTCGGGCCGTCTGTCACGACTGCTACCGGCTACACTTTCTTTGTATTAAATAATGCACGCATAGATTTTAAATACCTCTCAAAGACAAGGCATTATTTATTTATTTGATAATTTTTGTACACACATAATAGCAATACAATACATAAAACATCAATTATTCATTATTCCTACATAGTTGAACATAATTCCCTGACTAAATTCATTCTAGCGTTATAAGTGTTATACTTAAACAGGAAACCACAGCCTAATTTATTGCTTAAATATCTATTTTATTTGCCTAGGCATATTAATTTATTCTGTTATTATAGTGCCGATGACGTTATTTTCATTCTAGATTTAAACTCGCGGTACTCCGTAGGTACAACGCACGACTATCCCTGCTTCCTCCTTCGAAAATTAAAAAGAACTTTTAATACAAAATGTCATCGGACAAAAAAATGAAATATTGAATCACAACACCCATGAAAAGAAATGACTGTATAATTGAAAAATAAATCTCGTCAGTTGCAATAAATATATCGTTGCGTGTGCGCCGACACCGACGCAGGACGATTATTCGCGCGTCGGCCACTCGGCGGGAAAATACACTGTTTATTTAAATGATACAGTAGTTTGCATACAATCATAGTGAAAGCCGACCATTGATATTTTAATCGTGGCAACAATTTATTCGGCCGTGAAATCGATATCCCATTGGGTTAGTGTTACCAACATGAAATATTTCCATTTTAGATTTTTGATCTGGTAACAAAAGATACTTCCTTCTTGCTGAGTAATGGTTTTCGTAGCGTAGTTTCTAATCGAACACCCACTGGAAACTAGTCGTCTCAGACAAATGCAATGTTATTAACCTGGTTATTGTACGTCTGCTAACAAATTGCGAATCTAAATTACGACTGAGATTTAAGTTATATGACTAGATTTGTTTAAAAAATCGAAATACTTAGAATCATTTTTACTGAACCTTGATTTGTTCGATTGCAGCGTGGTTCCCTTCTCATAAACAATAATAGTACCAAAAATACAACCGTCAGTTGTTTTTTATATTATTCCAAACCCAATAGATGACACAATGTGATGCAACCTGTGTTCTGATGGCTACCTCGTTACCCCACCACATATTGTGATTTAGCTACTCTCAAACCTTTATTACATACCTACATATTTTATGAGCAGCCTCTGAATAGAATTTTCAATAAAGTGAAATTCTAAATTTATGTCTTGTGTCCTACGACGACTCACTTCGTCTATAACCGTCTTATTACGATATGTCTCGACTTCTGAAAATAATACTCTATAATTCATGGAGCTTGGAGCTGTAGACTGCCTCGTTGGTCTAGTGGTTGCAAGCGCGACTGCAGTGCACGAGGTATCGGGTTCGATTCTGGGTCGGGCGAAAAATATTAACTGAGTTTAGAAAATCTTAGTACCGCTCGGAGTCAGGAAGTGTGGCGGTGTTTACACCCCCGTGCCTCGGAAAGAATGTAAAGCCGTTGGTCCTGCACCTGATCTCTCTCCGGTCGTGTCGGTCAACCGTCCCATCGGACTATGAGAGTGAAGAAACAGAGAGTGCACCTGCTATAATATCTCCTGCTTACTCTTGGCTGATCTCACTTAAGATTGGCCGCTGAGGCCTAAATTTGATCTGGAGATTATTACTCTATAATAAATAGAAAACAGTGGTGCGCTATTATTTTCATATCTATTTGCTACCGGTATATAATCTCCTTATGTATTCTTGTTTGCTATGATAGATGGCCTGTCTCATTCTAAGATGCGGTAGATATAAAACTAGTAACATTTTAATGACTTGCCCGTTGTTGATAGACATTGATAATGGGGACATTTCTTATTAATAATGCACTTTAATAAATATCTGGTTTAGTTAAAGCACAGTATTTGTATCTGATCTTTTATTCAACTTTCACATGGTTACTGATGTATATAAAGCGATGCATTTCATTCCTCTGAAATACCCTAATGATTCCTCTGCTTCTGATTGGTGGGGGACCGAACAGCAGTGGTTACTTTTTGATACATAATTCAAAGCAAAAAGTCTGGTATCGTTGACTGTACGTATAGCCGAGTGGTCTAGGTCACCACGCTAATTACCACTGTGCACGACGTGCTGCGCGTTCGATCCCCGCATTCCAATCTGGGTGTTCTTTGTGCATGTGATTTTAATGTTTGTGAAACCCGCGCGATACAAGGATTAAATTCATTAGTGCGGGCGTCGTTTTTAAAAAAAAAAGAATTAATAATTGTTTTCTCTGGCATGAGGTCTGCCTGTGGCAGGATAAAAATCTCAAAAATCTGGAATTTATGGCTATACTTCATTTTAAGGACAGTATCTACCTAACTAAATATATCTAGTACATACCCCGTTTCGTTTATATGATGTCCAGTGTAAAAGCGTTGTATTTATCCCAAGAGAATCCTTGCTTAATAGGTGTTGAATGATGAATAAAACGTTTATATCTAAATTATTCTTATTACCCTGTAGGTATGGTAGACAATATCTCGTGTATATCCGGACGGATCAGCGCCGGCTCTTCGCTTCCTGTTTACCACTTTATATTGTGTTCTTATCAATGCGATAAGGCGTTTATTATTGTGGCCTTTTTCATTGTGTTTGTGCGAAAATTTCCATTAGATACTGAGTGAGGAGTTATTTTTATGTGATTCTTTCTTACTGACCTTATTTCGGAACAATTTCTTGCTTTTATATCATTAGCTGTAGAAGCTGTTTTCGACCGAACATACTATTATATACCGAATATACTATTTAAAAAATTCTGGGACATTTTTGATTTATTGATTGACTAGCTGTACCCGCGACGTTGTTCGCGTTGAAAAGTGTATTTATTGCCGTCAATAACTGCAAGTGAAATAACTAAAGTGGCCGTGGTGCCCTAGCGGTTAAATGACCGGATTCGTATGAACAGGGGTTCAAACCCGGGCAAGTACCAATGTGACCTTTTCAAAGTTACGTGTACTTTCTAAATTATTGTAAGACACTATTGACAAACGGTGAAGGAAAACCAAAAAATTAAGATCTGAAATAATTGCCAGCCCGCATTGAGTTAGCATGGTGATCAATACTCGTTTCGTTTTTATATGGGTGGAGGCCTATGCCCATATAAATGCAATACATGTTATAGGCGGGTATAGCTGAGAAGTGTCTCGACACCATAACAGAGTAGCGTCGCAACGCCATTCAAGAAAGGCGCCGCGACGCCACATTACAACGGAATCGCGTCACCAAAGCTAACGGGCGTCGTTACTCTATTTTATAGCTGAGTGGTCACGACGCTTTAGTTGTATGGCATCGCAACGCCATAGTTGATAGGCGTCGCGACGCCATGGATGGGAGGCGTCGTGTAGCCATATTAGAGCGGCGTTACAATACCATAGCTGGGAGGCGTTCAAATCGCTACAATTGCGAGGCGTCGCAATTCTACAATTGAGTGGCATCACTACGCTATAGGTAAAAGGCGTCATAGCACCATAGAAGAGCCGCGTCGCTACGCTATAGCTGAAGCGTCGTGACGCTATAGTTGAGCGGTATTGCGACTTCGTAGCGGCGTGGCGTAGGCTACTGGAGTCGACTGTTATTCTTAAATTCGCCCTCTACCCCTCCGTCTATCTCCGAAAATAATTGCGAACTAATTCAATAGTTTTTATAGAGTAGGTAAGTCTTCGAGGTGGTTTCATATGTATACATTTCAATCAATCAATTTAGTAGTTTTGTTGTTAAATCAAAACAACTGGAAAATGTAACCAAAAATGGCATATCGGTTAACGAAAAGGATCATGATCCATGAAAGACGACGAAGACGCATGATCTGCAAGCGATGGGGGATGGAAAGCAGCGAAGTAGTGAATCATGCAACCGGGACGGGGGTCAACTGACTGTCTTGTCAAAATGCAAACTCATATGGCTTAGGTGTGTTGTAACACACCCAGCACAAATCTGCCTCTTAACTCTGAGGATAGGCTTCGATCTTGTTTTAGATTGATTATCAGCAGAGTGACAGCATGCAGGTTTTCCGATGTCTACTCAAGTGCACTGTATAAAATTCCCTAATTGTTCTCAGACTGAAAGAAAGAAAATGCATTTACTTGCGCCACTTGCGACGCAAAAAATACAAAAGAAAAACTAACTTCTACAATAATTTCCAAAATGTTAGAGGTAATAATTATGCGTCTCATCCGTGCGGAACATCTGCTTGTTGATTTGGTGGTTGAGACTGAGTGTGACCAGCAAGAGTATCGTTGAGTTTGGAATCCAGTGTCAGGTCAAAAAATAAGTATTGGTTTGAGACAGGCAGGCTAAAACTAATACTTATTATTTCAATGTCCAACGCCTCCGATAGTATGTAAAACTGTTGGTTCCGACCGTCAAAAATGATCTTTGGTCATTGCTATTGCTTTACCCGTGCTTCCAAAATATACCGAATTACCCAGTAAAATGGATTGTGTAGGTCAGACAGGAGCTTGGTATACATTTAATTTTGAAGGTACCATTTAATGCTAAAGCTGAATAAAAACAGAAATCTGGTCCATTAATTGACAGAAGAAGCTGTGAATTTTAGTAAATCGTCTCTAATAATTTCGTAAAGAAAGTAAAAACAATTGCCCTAAGCAAAAGTTGGCGCCGGCGCTGTAAACCGTATATTTATTGGTCCCATAGTTTTTCAGCTTGCCATCGGACACTTGTCACAAACAGCAAAAGAAAGATATGGGTAAAAGAAAGGTAAATTTAATTTTATTTTATTATTTTTATCCAAGAAATATTACAGATTAACAGAAGAAAACGTGAGAATAATAAAATCAATAACGATCAATAGGTAAACTACGTTGAACCTAATTTTTTTTTAGGGACAAAAATGATATTTGATTGAAAAGACAACAGCGAAAAGTTTTAAAAATATGATTTTTAACTAAAAGACACAAAAAGGGTTAGCTGAGATTCGAACTTGGAGTATCAAAATATTTGAACATGTAAAAGAAACTGGATTACAAAAGAAAAAAAGGGCGCCGTCACACCTGGATTTGAACTTGCAGCAAGAACATTCATTTCCAATCGTTCAACCACCGAGTTGTTTTCACTACAGCTAATTTTCCTAAAAAGTGACTCATACTTTAATCAGATCTGGTCGTTATAGTAACGTAGTTTTTGCCATGGTTACTTGGTTGTTTACATTTTGACAGCGGGCAAATGAATTTTGTAAACAATTATCAATTTTCCCTCGGGAACTTGTTAAGGAATCGGGATAAAAGGTAGCCTATGTTTTTTTCCATGTCAAAGGCTACATGCATACCAAATTTCAACCAAATCGGTCCAGTCGTTTTTGCGTGAAAGAGTAACAAACATCCACACATCCATTCTCACAAACTTTCACATTTATAATATTAGTAGGATTATTTAACGATTAGATGCGAATATGACAATCAAGTCCTGTAATGACTTATTGCACTCTTACCACTAAAACTATTACAACAACTAGTACTCTTTAAGTAACTGCATTTCATGCAAATGTTGAGGCTTCTTAGCTTGCTCAAATGTTTGTGTAATTTAAACACACATGCATTGCGTTGTACGGCTATCCCTACGAGCGATATAACCGTTCAAGTTGCAGTAATCTGCCGCAAGTCGCGACGAAATCTCTGCTGCAGGATTGTGCGTGCGGCGAGCGCGTGCGCACCGCTCCAACTTTGATTTACGACCAATAGCCGTTTTACAGCCACTGTAACTATGAAGTTCAACCTGTTAACTTTACGTGACATATTAAGAACATACATATTATTATTGTTATAGACCTATGAGATCTAAAACGGCCATTACTTTCATTAATTGATGTATAGATAATTAGATGGCCACACTTTATAAGAATGTTGTCGGCGAAGTGTGATTTAATAACTGGCTTGTGTCGATATTTAAATGTTTTTTTTAATTATTAATTGTTGGGGAACCTATCAATAATTTTAAATTTATAATTGCTGGTTTTATCAAGTTACACTCGCGAAACCGCCAATTACGCCAAAGTCTTAATATTCCGAGGTTGCACCTTCAAATCCTAAAGGTTAGTGTTTGGCTATACCTGCGCCCGCGCCGGTCAAACTATAAATATCGCTAATGTTTCCGGGTACAGGCTGCACGTTGTACTGCAGATGTTTACAATTTTTGTTGCGTAACGCAATATGTCTTTTGCGAATGTAAGATGTAATTTGTAATTATTACATTCGGTTATCCAGAAGGAAATATGAGTTAGTAGTACAGTGTGTGTACAGATGAAAACCAGCATCAAACACGGGTATCAATCTTCCTTAAAATGAAGTATGCCCATACAAATACCGTATTACCTGTATTTGACATTACGCTGATCTGGAAACCCATTAGGGTCAGATCGTAGGACACATTATACCCAAGTATGTTTTAAAGTTTAGTTTTTTTTTTATATTTGGTTATATTGTTTTTGTTTGTGTTTATGTTGTTTATTGAATTTGTGTCTCTGTGCTACGACCAAATTAAAATGGTCTTTCTTTCTTGCTTCTTTCTAGTAAGTTTGACTTGTGACGAATTGTTTCCCTTATTATGTTTTATGAGATTTCTGAAGTTTCTCCTCAAGATATGATATATGCGAAGAGAAAACTTAATTCTATCAACCCGCAGATCTGTTATGAACATTTATACATGTGCGCAAAATTTATTGTTGGCATATGTGTACAGTTTATCAGATAATGTATGAAATAGTGTCACTGTAGTAAGTTTATTTTTACTTTAATTGTTTGTTAACATACATTAACATACTTTCGTTTCTTTTCCAGGTACGTAGAGTACAGAATTCCGGTCTTCTTTTGGAAGGTACTGATAAGCATAGTTATTATTTTAAGTAGGTACACATAAATTATATAATATAACCGTGTTACCTGGTTGCTGCGTGGATGGGTGACCATTTGTAAACATACCCAGACCACTCCGTGCCTCTTAAAGGAAGTTACGTTTTGGTCCCGACTGTCATATAGTGATCTTTGGAAGTCGTTTAATCATTACAATTCTGACAACCAGTCTTACTTTGGAATACTGTACTGCCCAGCAATGGGTTGTGGAAGTCAGATAGGCGCTCCATGTAAAATACGGTATTCAGCTAAATCCGATATAGTGAAAAGTACAATATTTTACCGAAAAGTATATATAAACAATGTCAGTCATAGACCAATTATAAACTTCTTTAACTCGCTATAGTATTTCGTGTTAATTTGCCTACCGGTTTACCAATAACTTTTACCATTGTCTGCTGAAATCGAGTCATTGTACCCAGCGTTATGCCATTACCAATGGCTATCAAATTTCAATGACTAACTAGTGGAATGTATAAACCAACTTGTAAAGCTTAGATAGCACCTTTAGAAGCAATAAGTAAAATCGTCGCTACCGATTGATATCAAAGATTACCGATTAAGTTTCTTATAATCTATGTACACTTTCAATGGAATCGATATCCGAGGAGCGGTAATTTATATCGATAAAGATCAACAGATGCACCTTGAAGCAAGAAAGCCTTCGTCACTCATAAAAAATTGAATAATGGCGTGAAACCGTTGACAGTATTAGAATAAAGAAACAAGTCAATATTTTACGCATATGGTAGGTACTTTAACTGTTGTCACGAAGAAGATGACTCGGTGTCCTGAGAGCGTATTTGTCGTGTGACGTTTAAAAAAAAAATTTTAGCAGATATTCTAAAACTGGTCGTTATTACAGGGCGTATCTTAGTTTCCGTTGAAAGTTTTCAACTTCAATCGACCAGTTTTTATGACTCAATTTCCATTGGAACCTGATTAGTTAAGTTCGTTACTCAACTTTATGATGTCCATAGCGTGACTAATGCTTATTAGGCACACATTTTATACAGCCAGCATCAAAACGGATATTGTGACGGATATAAGCATTTGATGGTTATGTGTATAGATTTTTCCTAATATTACTCCGAATTGTTTCTATAATTGGATGCAGGCCAAATGGGTCTTTAGCAAGAGAAATATGAATGAATATCCTGTACGGCCAAATCAACAGTGGCTATTTATTAATTTATTGAAGCGGCGGTAGCCTAATGGCTAGGGCATCGGATTTGGGATCGTGTGGTCGCGGGTTCAACTCCCATCCATTGTACTACCGATGTGAACCCACTCCTAACTCAGGCATGTAGCTTACCATGAGGGGTTAACAAGAATACTAGTAATACCCCACATAGCTAGAAATCTTTTACTGAAAAAAAAAACCTTTGTATTTAATTATTTTAATTTAATTATTTTTATTTTTATTTGTATTTAGTGGTATCTGTTATCATCTAACTTCTGCTTGTCTCGAACTGAATCTCAACATTTTGCAGCAGCAGAATTGGAATCAACTCAGCCTAGGAAATAAATATAAGTCCAATGAAGAAAAATCCTTTTATTTCTACATTGACCCGTCCGAGGATCGAACCCGGAACCTCAGAGCTATCGACACCAGTGTGTAAGCCACTCGAGCACAGAGGTTATCAAAAAAGGTTTAATAAAAGGCAACAAACAAATTGTCGACGTAATCAGGAATAAGTGACACAAATCGAAAGCGCCCTGAACTCGTAACGAAACCCACTCAAACCAACATTAATTCAATTCTCAAGGATTGACTTTCTAAATGATGAACAAAACTCATTTGCAGTATGACAAGTGAAATTACCATTGCCATTTGTGGAGCTTTCACGGGCCGCCAGTGACATTTAGGTTGTATCTAGATGAGCCCAGATTATCACATTTAGCCATCTGAACACTACTGGGCCTGGTTTTATCTGTTTATTTAATGTCCTGCAGCGGATTCTTAATGGTCTTGTATAAGTAGACATGATCGTTGGGCGTTTTAGCGGTAATAGCATGAAAGTTTTAAGACTTCTCGAATAATAAGGAAACCTTAAGTAGGTCTGCATATTTTATTGTAAACGATAATGTTATTAATATTTAATCTTTGAAATGCCGTGAAATGTTAATGAGTACTTTACCTCTTATTACGACGACGTTTTATCTGCTTACCATATTTAGAAAATAATTAAGATTTATGTATATATTGTTTTCTGAGTTTTACGCGAATATTAGACATTGAAATAAAACTACCTTTAAACGAATATCCGTTTTAAAGTATTTTATTTCAATTTATTGGTTTTAGTGTTTCTTACGACGTTTGTTAATCGATTCCAGGGCTGATAACTTTTTTTTAATTTGAAAAGTTGACTTCCATGGAAGTTAGTTTATTTAGAACGGCTACTATTTTGATCTCCCATCTAGTAAGTACGTAATTTAATTTCTTGTCGATAGTATACATAAATCAACAATACTTTATATAAAAATACTTGTAGCTCGCGACTCCGCCCGCATGGGTGTCGGTTATCGCGGCAAAAAGTAGCCTATTTTTTTTCTCGGGCTCTAGACTATCTATGTACCAAATTTCATTTAAATCGGTTCAGTAGTTGGCGTGATTGCGTAACACGCAGACAGTTATGTTACTTTCGCATTTGTAATATTCCTAAGGATTGCGTTGAGCTGTTGTTTTTTCTGTCTTATCGTGTCATCGTACAATCTGTCACAGAGACCGTAAAGTCCATCTACCTAGCGTGTCGCAACCGGTATAAACAAACAAAGGAGTTATTGCTCAATGTAATTACAGTTGTATTTTTGCAATTATAGATTGCCATCAATCAATTTGATTTGAATAGTTTAAAAATCAGGCATAATTGTGTTTTTTTGGGTCATTGCATCTGCCTAAAGCTGTTTTCAGACTACGCTATAATATATTAGCATACTTATATAGCACATAGCACAATAATATCGCGTATCATACATATACTATACTTACAGGATTTAGCTGAATACCGTATTTAACGTGGAGCGACTGCCTATCTGACCTCCACAAACCAATTGGATAATACAGTATCCTATAGTAATCCTGGCTGTCAGAATTGTATGACATAACGACTGTCAAAGATTACTGTATGACAGTCGGAACCAACGGCTTAACGTGCTTTCCGAGGCACCCATCCACGGACCAACCGCGGTGAGCGCTTATCCACGACCCCGTCTTTATCGGTAATTATCTGTAACTATCATTTATCGATGTTATTTGTTTACAAAAACAATATAACCGTTTTGGACCTAAATCGACATCATTTCCTGTACCTAACTGAAGTCACATTAAGGATATTTGATACTGTTTTTAGTATGAGTTTTCCTATAATAGCCCATTCCCAATACTTAAGAGATTGAGAATCTTTAAAACTAATGCTTAACGTTTGTTTACAAACAGACGCAGACGCGTCGCCATCATTGGTTACGTCACGCGTGAAGCGTGTTGTCAACGGCTGCGCGCACGCATGGCTTTGATGTCTAGCGATTTACGATAAAAAGTTGTCGCGTTACGTTTTGACTGACTGCCCACTTCCTAGTTTGTGACGGGGTTAAAAATACAGTTGGTTAATTTAAATATGATAGAATTATGTGATAGGATGGTAGGTACCTACTATAAATATTGAGAGTAAGAAATCGAGATAGAAAAGATTTAGGAAGGATTTAGTAACGAATATGTTCCTCTTGTAGGTAATATTTTCGATTGTAAAACTCTGGGTCTTGGGGTAAGAGCTCATTATTATTTATTTAAAGTTATATGTTCTTGCTATCTTTCCTTATATTTGCATCCCAATATGGACAAGTTTTATTATTATTAATACGTCTGTACCATAATTACTTTAGTAAACACGGGAAATACAAAAATTATCGGAGGTGGCAATCAAATTCTCGTTTATTACTCGAAACACAACTCAATAAGAAAACCAATTGACCTCTTAACAAGACGAAATAAAAGAAATCCTTTCTGTATGAACAAAATTGTTGTCAATAAAACCGATGGGCCATCAAGAATCGATGTTTTTACACTGTAACGGTGGTTTGAGGTCGACAGTATGCCCTTGTGATTACGAGATCAATGGCTCTTTTATAGTCTATTGTATTCAGTGCTAGTTCAACTAACTATATGTACTATGTTTCCTTATGACTTTATTATGTTGAAGTTTATATATGAATTTTTTGGAGATTTTTAGGCATGTTGGAACTACAAATAACAATTTCAACATATTATAATTGTTATTTTGATATATATATTATTATATAAGCGTTTAAGACGAGCGGAAGTTTGTAATTAATTAATTTTTACATTTGTCTGTATTTATATTTGTACCTTTTTTTTTACTGTATATATACTATATTAGAAAAAAAAACTAGGTTGCACTCCGGGATTGCCGGCAAAAGTGAAAACTATCAAATAACATTAATAGATGCACTTGACTTTGTTCAATTTCCATATTTTAAACACTTTAAATACACGAATTTTACATATATTTTTTAACAACCTAAAGAACTTTTCACTTCAAAAATCTTATCTATTTGGGTAGGCGATTTTAAACTTTTTTTAATATTTGTTGTAACATTCGAAATTAAGAGGCGATCATATACATCAAATAAAACGTCCCAAAATTTGGTAACATATGTTTTATTAACAGTTTCTGTTCCAGTTACGTGACCAACCCTTAATAATTTAAAGTCTAGACAAACTAAACAGTAAATTCGTCTAGACTTACTAATACAGACTGAGAACATGCAATAGCGGAACAGTTAAAATATAATTCTTTCACATTTTTCTTATAATTTTTTTAACCGTTTCAAGTCGTAACATCAACACATTCAATCAAGATGACGAATAGAAAAAGTTATAACATATCTTTTGAACAGGAATATGTAAAGAATATTGAAATGGCAATAAAAATAAGTGATAATTCGTTTCTAACACCTTAATAGATGTAATGCAATATCGGATGCTATCGCCTATCGCTAATAATTAAATGCTTTTACATCGAAAGTGGAAATTCATTGCTTATAATCATTTCTTATTACATGGTGATTGACGTAAGCGGTGTATCCAATTTATAATGATCAGAAATACTTAACAAAGACTTTATTAAAATGATTATGTTAGAGCGATTTCGCTTAGTAATATGTCCATACATGCAAGGTGCTATGAGTAGTAATATTTGAAATACTGCTCAGTCCATAGCGATGGACAACTATGTCTGAGAAAGCAATAAAAAGTATAATACCGGCCTATAAATGTCCCACTGCTGGGTAGTCAGTCAGGACACGAGCATTGAATCACCACGCTGGCTCACTGTGGGTTGGCGATTCTGGATTCCAATATGTAGAACCAATTTGTATTTTATGAAAGTACATAACACTTTGAAAACTCACATTGGTACTCGCTTGTAGTGGGTTCGAACCTGTAACCTTTTGCACGAAAATCCGTTGATATAACTGCAAGGCCACAATGGCAGTTTTTTATGTAATAATTGTGCGTAATTATAATATTTTCTTCTACTCACATGTTTTATTGTTGCCTGATTCGTAATCAATATAACCTCCACTCTTATAGCTCTGTGAGTCAAAGTTTTGCTATCCGTCGCCATTCCACGCATTTACGCTTGCATTGCCAACAATAATCTGTTAAGAACATGTTCAAATTGTATGTATGTCTTTTTAATTTATTTTGAAAACAAAAAAAATGCGTTATATACTAGCTGTTTCACTTTTCATTTTATCATTATACATTCATGCGGTTGTTAAGCTTCCAACTCACATAAGAGAAATTCCGAGTGGCCAACGATTTATAAATAAATATAAATTACATGCCCTGTATAACATAACATATAATTATATTATTTTATTATAATACAGGTTCGGTGTTGTCGGGTAATTTCTATCCAAAGAAAGTAGGGAACCATGGTTGTGAATAAATATTTTTATTGCATCCTTTTGCTGCAATTTCACGTTAGAAACGCAAATTACTGGGGTTTTCCATTAATATCTTGGAAATATCGAATATTTATGACTTAATGCTTTTGAGGTTTACGGGAATGTGTTCCTGTCTACGCGTGACCGTGACACTGGCAAAGGTGTTGAAACGTTCGGATCAAAAATCTTAAAAAACCGCGAAATAACCCGCTCGTGTAAATGTTATTATAAATAAGAGCAAACCAACAATGAGAGAGAAGCTACGGGTCTGTGAGAGGTTAACCAACCAGATTTTTTGCGTTACATCCATACGGAAGAAATATGTTCACAATATATATGTATACTCATAGCTAATTGTAATACCTACAATTTAGCGAGAAGTTTTCGTAAATACTCATAAAAAAGACGATAAACCTGATACTAGAACTGTTGTAGGTATGTAATTTTGACATTACATGTTTACAATACCAATCTAGAATGGTGGAGAAAATTAAAAGTTACTACGCGTATATTCATAACTAGCTGTGCCCGCGACTTCGTTCGCGTGGATGTCGGAACTTAACAATGTAATTTCACTTCGGGAATACTTTATATTCAAATATATTTTGATAGACTGAACCGATTGCAATGAAACAAAAAGTAACAGACAAAAATCCGACAAATGCTGAAAATGGGTTCTATTGATTGTCCTTTCACCCTGGCTATTTTTTTTTACGTTTTTTTATGTACAAATCGGCTTTTCTACAGTTTTATTATATGTATAGACTATAGATGTACTCGTAGGTAGTATAAGAGACTGTACTAATAAGATTCAAGTTTAGCTCATGCTAAAACGTTTTCATTTGCATATTCTTGACGTCCAAATGTAGCGAGATAACACCCAATCATCAATACTCCTGACGGGAGTTGAGACACGACCGATTTAGCAAACCATAACTAAGATTCCCTACATAAATATAATGATAGAAAATAATTAACCGTCATCCTCACTAATGGCCGCAGTCAATATTAATTGATAAAATTAGCATTGGTAATTGCCTGTATCGTTTTATCCGACCGGAAAATGAGATAGAGTTTATGTATGTAGGTACCATTATAAAATCCTTACTGTGTTTATGTTTATATTCTATGCCGCTATTCTAAACTTCATATAAAATGGCATTTCATGTCTCATTAAGCGTAGAAACCAATCCGATAACGAACAGTACCGACTTATATTCTGTAAAGAATTAGATCTTAGATAAGTTTTCCAGAATTGACAAGTACATCAGTTATATAAGTTTAAATTAAAAAATAAAAATGTCGCCTGTAAATGTCCCACTGCTGGGCATAGACCTCTTCCCATAAAGAGAAGGATGAACCACGCTTTCTCATTGCGGGTTTGCGATTTCAGATTCCAATTTATGGAATCCAGGTCTCCTCGCTATGTTTTCCTTCACCTTTTGTCAATTGTCTCTTAGAATGATTAAGAAAGTACTCAACTTTGAAAAATTCATATTGGTTCTTGCCTGGTTTTGAAACTGAAACCATGTCCATACGAATCCGGTCATTAAAACGCGAGGCCTCCATGATAAAAAAATAGAATGTTATGAACTTAGTTCCGAGCAAACAAAACAGAATCTGCGATTATTTAAGCTTAGAATTTGATAGAGGTCCGGATGGCGCGAGATAACGGTGTACAGTGATAAATCGGTACAACATTGCCAACAAATTTCCAATTAACAGATCGGTGCTATTACACACTAATTAAAGAACATAAATTTTATCTTTGACAATTGGGTGAAGGTGAAATCACATTATTTATCTAAGACCGCAGCTAAGCGTGCGACTTCAACCGTAATTGGATTTTCGACGGAGAAAACAACCAAAGATTTCGACCGTTTTTATTTATGAAGTCGATATAATAGTCATTCAATTTTACGCTAAACATAACGTAACGTCATTCTGCTCGTACATCGGAGGTACAAGGTACATTGAAATGTTACTACGAGTTTTTAGTAAGGAATAACTTAATAATAGGTACCTACAGAGGCTAAAGTAGCTTCTTATAATCCTAAAAAAACTGAAATTTATGCAATTTTATTTCTAATCGCTTTCACAAATTTTGATGTGTCTTCCTGAGGCTTACAAAAACAAATAGTTGTACTAATACGTTAAAAGTAAGGCACTTACCTTACTATGTATTTTTACATAAGTTATAGCGGGTTTGGTACTGAGCGAGTCCGTCTCGAAATTTATGCGTATGCATAGAAAACGGTAACGATTTTAATTTGTAACGCAAATCGACCGTGTAATGTTATTTATTGTTCAAATATACAAGAAATACGATCGACACACATGCACACGTGGGTTTTATTAAGGTGCGGTGATTTTGACTCTATCCTGTATCAAAGAAGTTGTTTTATTGTTAAAAAATCTTTATCTTCCATTCAAAATTTAATCCTGAGTTTAATTCCCTTAGGGGTTGAATTTTGAAAAATTTCTTATCCCTTGTCTACATTATAAAGGAAACCTCTGTGCAAAATTTCAGCTTTCTAGGTCCAAGGTTTTGGGCTGGGCGTTGATGAGTCAGTCAGTCAGTCAGGACTTCTCTTTTTATTTATATAGATAAATTCAGCAATGTAACTCGACATCGATACGTCAAATAATAAAGCAGGAATCCCGTAGAGTATTGCCACAATACACGTACAATTTACGAACATTACAGAAAGTGTAAGTGTCAACATAATTTATCAGCCGATACGGAACACCATATTTGCATCAGCAGAGATAAGGAAACAGGACAACAAATAACTGAACAAAATGGGCTTTAATCCACGGTAACGTTTTCATCGCTAATCGTTGCGAGAAAGTCGATTTATGTTTTAATATCGAGTTTCTTATCGAGTAAAAAGGTTGTAGCCAGTGAATTAGACTGTTGACTACACATTTACGCTGTTGCCGTATAATTTGTGCGTTTACGCTTTTCTCTTATCGAGTTACCACGACTCTAGTAGTTTAATAGTTCATTTACGAATAAGAATAAACAGTTAACCGGTTTATCGTTATTTGATTCTCAAATGGTTTAATATTGCATGTTTGTTATAAATCACAGGCACATACGATTTCGTTTTAAAATAGAAATGTTTGAGAAACAAACTTTAAGTTTAGAGCATTCGCATGAAATAATTGTGTAGTATTTAATTTTACAGACACGTGTTATACGTATTGTAAAGTAAGTTTTATCACGTCGGTAAGGTCAGGTACCAAATTGAGAGCTCCCAAAACGCAAAGGAATAATGCTCTTTGATTATACCGTATACCAAAACAATAATTTTCATACAACAGATCATATAAATCACATGGCTTGCGTTCACTTAGCAACATCGGTATCGAGTGAAATCATCGGCGATACATCTCATTCTGAGCAAACAATAGGCTGGCTGTATACTACCAATTTTTCTGTCAGCGCCCGCCGCATGCGCACCTTTTAAGGTTTTTGACGTACGTCATTTTTACAGCCATGAATATAGAGATATTGGGATGACGGATCGTCTGATGCAAAGGTCAATTCGATTATTTTAATCGAGACATTTATCTCGATTCTTATTGTTTTCGAGTTCCGCGATACGAGACGTCTTAATCGGTCTGCCATTTCGGGTGCGTCATATTTTATCTGTGATCTACGGCTGGACGCGACTGAAGGATAACAGTGATTTGGTATGTAGATGTCACTCGTAATTATACAGTCTCTCTGGGTGGCTCTCCCGCCATTGTACCATTGTAAATAATCGCTTGACAAAAGAATTATAAGATTTCTTTATTTTAGTCCGACTGCAGCGTGCAATTAAGATATATCTTCTTTTATTATGTACATTAAATTTGTTGCTGATAGAAATCTGTAGAAAGCAGGATATAATTTTACTGACTGTGATTTAAGGTAGTCGTTTACGAATATTTATAATTAACAGCGGACATTTAAACAAAAGTCTAGACATATCATTTCTACGGATGGTCTGCTATGGTAATTATAATATTTGCATAAGTTTTCAATTCCGCTGTAATATGATACCTCCTAAAACAAGTGAAAGCTATAACAATCTTTATTTTGGAATTCTTAAATAACTAGCACTGAAAGGACCAAGTTACTTGACCCCAATGGCATTTCGTGGTTTATCTAATATTAACACTTTCTCTAAAACAAGATGAGTCAGCGAACCATTTAAAGTCGAACATCATGCACATCATTGGCAGCGTTTTAACACCCACTACTTAGTATTCAAATCTAGGTTAGACTTTTATTAATATTAGTCTTATGACATCAGGTCATCATGATACTAAGACGTTCTGCTTAGTTGTATGGACTTTTGCTTAGTTAGGAAAAAGTTTATATCGTCTTACTCTTCTTAAGTTCCTTTCTCAACAATCAAAAATGTAATAGGTAGGTAAAAATCGCGCGATTTTATTCTTGGCGATCGTATTTTGACATTTAATAATAAGGACTTATCTAGAACTAATTATAGGTACGTGTTATACATACATAACTGAAGATATCTAGAAGACATAGAATACGGAACAGGCATAGAATACAATTTGGATAATAAATGTAATCCCAATACTAACTAGTCGACGATTACGCGTCGTTCGGCGCTTCTATTGGCCCGCTGCAAGCTTTTAACCAATGAGGGTCATTCTCTACGACCAAACAAAACATAACATGACATAACTCATATTATAGTTCAACTACCACGGGTCGTCAAATCTTTTTTGTGTCCTGAGAGTCATCGGGTAGGGTTCGTAAATACGTTTTAGACCATTGAGCAGATTTTTCACATAAGTGTATAGTAAGTCGTAGGAGATAACTCTCTCTTAACCCTACACGTAACAGCACGTTAACTGCTTGGACTCAGTGAATAAGGCCCCAGAGAACACTTCATAAACGTGTCGATCACGTAAAAGTAAAACTAACTTGTGCACTAAGCACACTGGTAACCTCGCGTGACTACAGTCGTTCGGTAAACTTTACGATGATAAAAGCACTAAACGATGTTATATGGTAACAAATTTGGTACAAAGTAGTGATGGCTTTCACTCTCACGGATTGCGACCGGCGACCGGCAACCGGCGCGTGGCGTCCGGCGACCGGTCCGATGCGTTTCCGCAGGAAGGGCGTTCGTTACGGTCGCGGTCAGTGATGACCTAACTTCTGACGTTTTTATCGATATTTGAATTTTTTTATGTTTTGGAAAATACATTTTTTTCTTGAAAAGCGAGCAGATTTATTAAAGGCAATATGTAATATTTGGATATGAAAGTTTTTATATGTCTCCTTTCCCTATTATTAGTTTTCTCGCTTCTGTATTCGGTATGTGTAAGATGCAAGCAAAACAGCACCGGTAGATGCGATCTCAACACGACTCATCTCCATTTATGTAAGACATTTACGTGAAATTACCATTTTTGTACTGTCGTAAATAACCTGCTTTTGTTAACCATATTTATCGTATAAAATTATAAACAATGACAATAACTTGAAATATTACCCAATTAGTTTACAAAACAATACGAGTAACCAAGTGAACGGCATCGGTGTCCAAACTATCGATGATATTATCGATAAGTACACCTACAGCACTTGTTTACCGACCTGCGTGTTAATGTGAGCGGTCTCGACGATCCAGCTTGATTCGAGTTTGATGTGACAGACCGCGTGGGAGGTCAGCAATCGATATTAGATAATCGCATTAGGTTTACAAATGTTCAACTAATACCGTTTGCTTGAGTCATTTAAGACAGTTACATCACAACACTATTGTGTTTCGCTAAAGTTTTATCTATTTGTAAACATAGCATGAGTGAGCAAAATTTAAATCTGTATCTAAGACTTATGATAAACAGGAAAGGAGGAACTGTATAAAGTATTAAGGTGACTATGCGTATTGATATTTAAACGAACAACTAGATGCTTACGATGTATATTGTGCGGATAAGAACTTTCTTCAAGTAATGATATGGACGTATGCGATACATTTATGCGAAAACAGTCAACTACATACTTAACTAAATAACGAAGAATTTTCGATAACCTAGTTATGGTATATTGCGTTTCGAAATGTCGATACAAAACATCGATAATATTTACCTCCGATTAGTTAGAAGTAGTTTGAAGCCAATTCGATTATGAAAATGGGCGGCGTTATCAGTATATCACAGTAATTGGGCAACCAGTGAAAGGACGAAAGATGTCAACCAATGAACAATTAAAAGGAACAATGACAAACTGGAGGCTTTGTCTAGGAACCCGGTAGTGAGCTGAACTCGGGCCACGAGTTGTGGCGCAACCCTGTGTGGGCCGCCATGCTTAATTTCGATACAAATTGCTAAAGCTTAAACAGAACGAAAAGTTTTAGTAAATTATTAGTTTAGTTTTGGTTTAGTTTGCATTTAATAGTAGGTACTAAGTCAACACACCTCTAAATCAATAAGCATTGCGTACCCCAATCCTGCTTCTATACGTAGTATAGTCTATGCTACGTAATATATCGATATCGATATTCTCGCTCCCGCTGAGTACGATATTTTAAACTATGCAACGGATTATAATGTAGACTTAACAACTGGATAGAGTGATTCAAGAGATAGGTTTATAGACATTTATTACCGTGCCAGGTCCTTACTATATATATATATATATATATTAATAATACATACATATGTATATATAGTAATACATAAATGCGAAAGTTACTCCGTCTGTCTGCGTGTTAAGGAATCACGTCTAAATTACTGAACCGATTTATATGAAATTTGGTTCAGAGCTTGAGATTGACATGAGATACTTTTTGTCACGTCCACGTGACATCCACGCGCTGTGTTGCGGGCTACGGCTAGTTGATCATAAACGCGAAATTTTGTGAATATGAATGGATTTACTTTTACTCTTTCACACACTCTTCGGTAAACTCAAAATATAAATTGTTATAGCGTAAATCTTATCAGGCGCTTTTCAAACGATAATGACTCTGGTTGCGAGGTTCCAAAATAGCATTCCAATAGAAAATATTCAAAATATCCCCTTAAAAATAGGTACACAGATCACACACTGGTCTAACATAAATATATTTCTATAAGTACTGTGGTATAGTAATTATATGAGTGTATTCGCAAGAATAAATATTAAGGTGACCACACTGTCGCTTTAGTTATAACCTGTAATGATAAGATGTTGAGAGAAATAAATATATAATTGTATTTATAAAAAGAGGACGTGAGAAAGAGACCTCCTCTCATCTCATTTCTCATTACCCTTCATTTGTCTCTCTGTAAGCCGTTAAATTTGAAATCCTGTCAAACGGATGTGTTTAATTCGATTATACATTCAATTAAGCAATTAAAGTCTAGCTCCAAAAGAATTACTTTGAATTAATGTCTATTTCAAAGTAAATTTAGTAAGATCTTATAAATTAAGAAATAAATGTTGACGTTTATTCATTTTAAAACAGCTTTTATCGGTATTTACATCGTAAACCTTAATAAAACGATTTAAGTGTCTCTTTCTTTATGACTTTCCGAGAAAGTGTAGTTCTAGAATGTATTTATTTGTTACGTAATTGGTAATTGTTAATTACAATAAAGCACAAATGAAAACGAATTTGTAGTTACACAAGTATGATCAGGTACTACTCGTACTGCCTGGCTTGTTACAGAAGGAAGTATTTTGAAACTAATAAAACAAGATGGCTAATTAAATTTTAATTAAAATCTGTAATGGAAACAATAATATCAGTAAAAACTGGACCGAGCGCAATCACCTTTCAAATCTTATGATTTACTGCTAAATTCCTGGTACGAACTACATACAATGAGCTAACTGCTAGTTACACTCAGGCCCATTGTGTTAAACTGTGCACAAATTTGTTGCGAACTGCATACAGCTTTGATTTCTCTGTACGGTTGTTGGAAAACCTTCAATGAAAGTAGTCAACATTAATTTTGTTTGCACCTCCTAGATTTTAATTGGTATTATTTTGATAACATTAATAACAAGTGATGCAACCGCAATTTATTGTAATGGACGAGTAGAATGGTTTGTTTTTCTACTGTGGGAGCTTTTGATCTTAAATATAGTATAGTAAAACATTGTATAGTTTATATTATTTATGTATTACGCAATAACGCAAGCGAAGCGAGGGAATACTTATATCTTGTAAAATAGCTTTTCCTTTCTATTTGTTTTTAATTGCATAATTTGTGTAAAAAGAATGTTGTTATAAAGAAATCGAGTTTGAAGCTATTTATAAAACCATTAAAGAGCTAGTTTACAGGTCATCATCTGCCTATCCTTTTTCCAAGGTATGTTGGGGTTGGCTTCCCGTCTTACCGTATTTATTTGAATGCCGAATTACATGGAACGACTGTCTACCTGACCTCCACAACCCACTAGGTAATACAGTATTCCATAGTAAGATTGGTTGTCAAATTGTAATGACTGTCAAAGATCACGCGCTTTTCGAGGCTCGGAGGGGTTTTGATATGTTTACACACGGTCACCCATGGACCAACCGTGGTGAGCGCGGCTTTATTTTTATTATATTTCAAATAGCTAAGTAGACACGAGCCATTTTTAATTCACCTTTTTATGTTGAAGCATACTTGGGAAAGTAACAGTGAAAAATACAATCTTACCGTCTCCAAACATTACGTCATCATAATAACATTTAATTGGGGCATCTTCAAAACTTTCTTAACACTCGTACCTAAATATTAAAACCTTTATCATAACCATTCATTTGAGTATTATAATGATACCCTATAATGTATTGTTTGACGTGATCTCTTTTAAGAAGCCATAGATATACACCATTTATATGAGAACTCTATGGTTGATATAATTTAAGGTGGAACTGAGCTCAGGTTAGGTTGTTTAGCAAAATCGCTCTTTAAACACGCAACCGTTATTATTTCAATTAAATTATTGGAAGTATGTTGAAATTAGGGCACTCAGCAATTATAGAATTAGAGAGAAGCCCTACTAGTAGGTTTCAAATGAAAATTTGTTATGCAATCATTAACATAAATTGTTAAGAACATAAACAGCATTAATTTAAAAGGAATGTGCATATTGACCGAGGTAATCAGCTGCATAAAACTGAACAACTTTTCTCAAGAAACATAGGTCGAAATCTTAAAATTGAAAATCAACTTTTCATATAAACATAAGTAATGTGACCTGTCACTTTGTATGAGAAGTTCATTTTCATAAAAACCTATTCGCACTCCTTTGAAATTAATCCTGTATAATATTACATATAACTTAAGTAGGTATTATGTATATAATACCGGCCTATAATCTTCTCACTATTGGTCACAGGCCTCTTCCCATATAGAGAAAGAATGAGCATTGATCACCACGCTTGCTCATTGCGCATTGGCGATATCAGATTCAAAATTTTTGGAATCCTGATTTCCTCACGATGTTTTCCTTCACCGTTTGTCAATGATGTCTTAGAATAATTAAGAAAGTACATATAACTTTGAAAAATTCACATTGGTACATGCCTGGGTTTGAACCTGCAACCATGTGCATGCGAAACTGGTCATTGAGCGGCCAGGCCACCACGACATTATTTTGTATATATGTAGAATCTACAAAAAAAAATGCTCAAAAACTCGCATTCTGTGAAATTCTGTGTTGGAACTTTATGTGACTTATAGTTGATCTTTTCTATTTCATTGAAAAATACATTTTACTAGTAAAAATAAAATATAATCTGATGTTTGAATTTTATGAAGAAATGTTAATGTTTCTTTTTTCTTTGTTGAATCTGCCAGGATTTTATTTTACGGTACGTTTCGGTTAAACCTTACCGCTCGAATTTATTCAATTACCTTAATACCGTGTAATGTTTTCTAATATCCTAAAGAAAGTCACATACTTTAATCTCTTATATTGTAATAAATTTCAAAGAACATAAGAGATACCGTTACTAAAAATAGTCATAGTAACATTATAACATCACAATAGACGAGGACATTTTGAAGTCATCACATCTCTCGTGCAGGGTCATTGTAAATCACTCAGCGACCAACAGGCAACAATAGATTCGGCTCATCATAAATAATAAATAATCGCTGAGCTTTCTACAACTCGCTGCCATCTATCATTAAGCCGTGCATTAGCATTCGTGAGCCGATTCTTCACTTTCACTGGTAATTTTGGTGGCAATTATGCAATTTGGGAACATCGCCGTCTTGCGTCAGGAATTGTGTTTTTTGATTGATTAATCGCCTGTCAACTGTTTGTAGAACGATCGTGTTCGTTGTTCCGCTTTTTTGCGACAATATTTACTTATGGACTTGTTATGTAATTGCTTTTATTTTTAGACCAGTTTTAGTGTCCGAAAATGGTATCAAGAATAATATATACGGTTAAGTTTTGTTCATGCGTGCGATTTTTTGTATGCTCCAAAGATACTAACTTTACTTATGCTCAAATACAGTGTACAATAACAGTAAACAAGTACTTTATTTGCTCCATTATTGATTGCTTTATGGCCTAGGTACGTAGATTAAGTTTCGTTACGTATTTTAATTCGAAATTGCGTAATTAGAAGTTTTCACGAACAAACACTGAAATACAGACAGTTAGTTTCTTGTACATATCGGATTAAACTTCAAATTACTAGCTTTCCTGCCTCGCTTGACATTTTGATTACTTAGGAAACTCTTTGAAGCCCCCGATAAACGTTTCCAACGTTAATTATAGACAGTACAACTTAATTAGAACTTTTAATTAGAATGATGACAAGCTTCTATTTATATGTCTTGTACAAGATCTCAGTTACATAGTACCTACCTAAAAATTTTGATTTAACTTGGCATAAATTTTTCATATTCCTATTTTTAATAATGAGCTGTATACGTTTTGTTGTTAGAAAAAAAACAACATGTCTGCAATACGAAAACTTGTCCTGGTTCCAAGTTTGGACCGAAGTACTTGTCAACTCCATTAATATTTCAGTCACAGTTCCAAAGTTTCGCCTCCAGTGCTACCAACAATGTAACTGTGCACCAATTTCCTATCTAAATAATTCACACGCCGTATTTTACTTTGCCCTTATAAGCTTATACCTAAGTTATCGTGCATATTTGATATTATTTATTATATTGATAAGGGCCCACCGTCGGAGGCATTACAGTCATGCGATATAACGGACTGAAATACCTTTGCAGCACTGTTCCTGTCATGTTCCCGTCTTAGTTACCATTTGAACAGCTATTTTATATCGATGTCAATTCCGTTCGTGGTTTATGATGGGTTCATACGAAGCTGACCCGTTCTTAAGATCAGCTAACTACACGTCTCAACTCCTGTCGCATCTAGAAATGTTATTCGCTCTATATATGGATTTTATTTTAAATTACTATTTGTTGATCTCTCTAAGAATAAATATACAAGTATTTAAATTGATTCTGTTATTTAAAGCGAAGTCTTTGATTTAAATTGCAATTTTCTCGCACGACTCGATATTGCGTTAAATTGACATTCGACAGAAAAAAACGCACTCTCACTAACTACGACATATTCAATACTTTAATCAGTGGGTACCTTTATTCGTAATAATTACGGGGCTTGGTACACTGAAAGGTGTAAACAGCCACAGTTTAGTCGCGTCGTGTGAACAAGGCATAATATCAATCGTAAATCGTGATTCATACGACCCAGACTTCGATACGAAGATGAAAGTTGAACAGGCGCCTCAGATTTGGCTTAATGGCGACCGGTGTGGTCGCATTCGCTAATTACTTCTCGTGTCTTGGTCAGTGTCACTGAGATCACCCTGTTCATTCGAGGACTGGCCACACATCGCGAGATCAATCCACTCGATTGGGAAACAAGACCAATTAAGGAAAATTGTCGAAAACTCGCTTAAGGATTTATAGACTGACGATACATTCACAATTAGAGAGGTGTGTTCACTTGAAGTTTTCGCGCGTTCTCTTGTTTTTATTTTTAAGAAGTTGCGTGCCCCTAACTGATAAACGCTAAAAGCTTTGAGATTGCTATCTTTATAATTTCTTCCTAAGACAATTTTTTGATTTTCTGAGCTATACAAACAGCCATACAATTTCTTGCCCAGATATTAATCTTTCTTGTGTATTATTTGTTTTACGACCAAGTTGAGAATAACAGGAAAACTGTTATGTATCGATGACCAAACTTCCCACGCGGCTTGTCATCCGAATAAGGGAAACGAAAAACTTGTCTTTATGGCTGGAATACTTTAGCTGGTCCATCAACATTATATTGAAGACACTTTGTTATACAGAGAAGGAACATACGTACATTGAAAATGCTATGGATACTTTAGAACTGTATTTGACGACCTCCGTGGTCGAGAGGCGTACACACTGGTTTTCAAGGTGTCGCCAGCTCTGAGTTCCCAGTTTCGATCCCCGGACGGGTCAATGTAGAATAACACTTTTCTACATTGTCGGGTCTTGGTGTTCCATAGCACAAGTGCTTTAGCTACTTACTTTGGATTCGGAGCAATGATTGTGATGTTGTCCACATTTAATTTATTCATTTACAAGGCCACGATTGCTGTACATTCAGTTCTCTACGCACATTTCAGTGTTGAAAACTTAAATATCGACATCGATGAATTTCAAAATAGTTTTAACTTGGTAATCCGTTGTTATTATACGTTCTGCTTTACCGACTGACCTTTCAGTACGATAATTAATTAAAAACAATAAGAATCGCGTCGAGATCGCGCGATCGATACAACCCTACAGCTGACATATCACGCGAAGCCGCGTGCGCACGCGCTTATCCGATATCGCGAATAAAAGCCAATTGTCCCGATCCGCCAATTAAATTTGCGTGCAATTCTAAGTATTAGTCATTGTTTGCGCCAAAATAAATATTTAATCGTGATTTTTATTATCCTGTAACTATTTAATTTATTTATTTTTGACGCGGATGTTAAAGGAGAGTTTTATTACTGGCATTGAAGGTCAGGTCATTAGGAATCTACAAATGATTCTTCATGAGGTTTGGAAAGCCTCCGAAAGTACCAGGAGTAACATCAATAATTCAATTTTAATCAGCCTGATATTGGCAAGACCCTGGTGCGCAGGTTCCTCCTACGTACTTAAATATGGATTACAGTCTTTACGAACGTCGAAACGTTCGTAAAGACTGTCGAACAAGTCAGTTCCTCCTCGCAGACACGTCTTATGCCCGGTTCCTATAATAAACGACTCGTCATACGTAAAACATACCATCCGTTTTCTTGTTACCATTAACGATCCGTAATTGGCGTTCCTATATTTTTTGCATCATATACGAGCTACGAGCCGTCATCCGTTTGTTTGTTACCGAAGCCCTCCCTGGCGTCGTTCTGTGTTTTGTTAATACAAAGAAGCTTATTTTTGTTTACAGTAAAAAATTATGTACTTTTTTTATTATTTGACGTTTTGTGTTTTGTAGATATTAATCATTGATATTTTATTATTGTTCATGTTAAATATTTACTTTCATAAAAAAATATCATTCATTTGTAATTTGTATCGAAAGTAACAAAACGCGTTTTTGATGACTGACAGCAAATAGTGTAAAATTGAGTAAAATCTGTGGAGTAAAAATAAAGGAAGTAGGAAATAAATTTATATAGGTATTCTATAATATAAAATAATACATTTGTTCGGTCGCTTTAATATATTTGTTATACAGTTTAGCAATAGCAAAACTGATATCACGCACAATACGACAAGCTGATGTTTTTGACACACCCACAAAGTCTGCCACTGATATCAACATTGTGCCTAAAGCATAGAACCTTAGCGTCAATAGTGATTGATGTAGTGGAGATATCCCATGATTCCTGAAATGACAACAGTAAGTTAAGTAATAAGGTTAGACGTTAGCGGTCCATTATAAATGCCTCCATTAAACTAACCTGGCTTCTTTTATTCGTATGGCTGGATAAATTTCAAGAAGTAAATTGTTCAACAGATTATTTATCGAGTCGAAATCTCACTTGAAATTCGTAATAATCCAGCGTCGCAAAAAAATACACTCTTTCTTTATATACTCTTTCACGCCTATCTTCTGCTGAATCAGTCTCATTATAATTTGATATAATATTAAACACTTCTCTATCACTATCTGAACTCGACATTTCGGAATTAAAGCGAAAACAATGAATGAGAAAGAAATCAACCGGCCGAAATCGGCGGGTAACCAAAAGGCCAACGAATGGTATTCTTGACAGCCTACTGACGGTTAAAAATATTTATAGGAACGCCATAAACTGTCATCTCCATACAATACGCTTACCGTCCGTTAACAGTGACCCTCCCATCCGTCAGTAGCAAGCCGTCGGTAAGTTGCCTGACGAGACGTTTTTTATAGGAACGATTTTAGCTTACGCTTGGTATTTTAAACTACTATTCGTAACTAAAACGGATTGTTTTTCAAATATAGGAACCGGGCATTAAACCACTCAAGTACAGAGTTCCGACAAATGGCCGATGTCTACCTATAAAAAACAGAACCAATCGTAAGTCCTGATTAATTATCGTATATACATAAACTGTCATACATTTCTCGAAACTCCACCATAATTGTGAATAAATTCTTTGCCCATTAACGCAATACAAAATGAGTTGAGTAGTTAAGTTATTATATTGTTATTGTTTAAGGTTCGATCACTTAAAATGGTATGTTTCAATAAAAAATATATTCAATTTAACAGCAACATAGTATCTGTGCTCACAATTTGTTGATTCAATGCCACCCGATTTGGTAGCATTACGAAATAAATTCCAGTGTTATTCCAAATATGCGCGGGGTTTTTGCACGCATAAAATCATTCAAGCCCATATTTTCATTATCGTTGATCAAATTTCAACTTAAATGGTTTTTATTAAACGTTATTTTTAATTGAGGGATTTTAGTTTTTTGGGATTTCGATTGTTTTTTTTTTCGCTTGACATTTAGAGGCAAGCCCTGATTCTGAAATAGTTCTCAGAAGCTAGTGACTCGAAAGCTGTCCCCAAATGTCCGCGAACGGCGTGCTTCACTACCCACATGAAAATATTAATATTAATGAGATATTGTCGTAAAGCATAAACCTGGATAATGCTGAAACACAAGGCTAGATAATTTGTAATAAATACTTTAGAAAAGCTTTTCACGTATCCAAATGTCGTAAAGAGGCTATCGAGATTGTTCTAGATACTTTCTGTAAAGCCGATTTACATTTTGTAGAATCGCATGTAAAAACAATTCGTTTTCTACAATAAGTTGGAACAATGGAATCGATGTCCCGGTCACTTGTCGAGTTTTCCATACCTGTGAGCTTACAACTGTCTGCTCCGTAGGCGTGACATGCGCATTCATCGCTACAATATTCCATTCTTCTCCCAATTATAATAAACACTTCTATCTTCTACGGTATATGGCTTAAATTCGCTTGTATTTACAACATCAGTAAAATTATCATCGATAGCCTTTGAATTCAGACCATAAGGTTCAGTTTTCCTTGTCGTGAAGTTACGAATAAGTTTGTTGTACGCATTTATCGTCAATTGCGTGTCGTCTCAGTTTTCTGCATTGTGATGCATAATGATCTAGATTACATTTGTGTCTCGAAAGATCAAGTACAGTCGATGTATCACATCGATACGTACTTAGACAGAAGATTGTTTATCTAAGGCTTTTGATTATAAATATAATATTGTGTAATAACAGTATCTAAATCTTGAAATGTTTTACAGATAAAATTATATATATTAAATATAAAACAAAGTCGGGTTTTTATAAATAAAATTATAACTCGAGAACGGTTGATCCGATTTTCATGATCGTTGATATGTTGGAATTACATAATAAATATTAAAACACGATAACTGTGTAAAAAAAATGTACAGGCACTGGGATAACTTACACGGGTGAACCCTCGAGGCACAGCTTTCACAAAATCAAGTACGGCTGAAAGATGAGTTAAAGATGTTTGAGATACAGTCACATATTTTATTAGGTCGATCAGAAAAAAAAGGCCTTTATTGCTACAAAAGGAAAACCAGTTAACAATAACAGTAGTCTTACAAAAAAATTAGTAAAATAGTAGCAAAAGAAGGCTTAGCTAATGCTGTACCGGGACGAGCTCGACCCGTCACAGCACTGATTTTCAGCAATTCTATCTCCCTAAGTTGAAATGCGGGAGTTGCAGGACAAGAAAATTGGCTATACCAGTCGCTAGACAATTTCTTAAAAACTATAGTTCAAAATCTAACAAAATAAACGTAACTGAATAACTGGTTCGGCGACTCAGTATCTATTAAACTCTACCAATATTAATAATTTATTCTGTCACGAATAAATAATAGATTGCTACAAATTAAATTGTTTGCGTCCATCTGTATAGGTAGTAACGAATTAGAAATCACCTATTTGCGTTATTGAGTGATGTAACAGAATTGATTACAGGGGAAATATAAATCTTCGCCCTATTGGCACGATGAAGTAATTAATTACAAAAGTCGGTGAACAAAGTTATAATTATTGACGATTGACAAAATGACGATTTGAATTTCGTTGGCATTAGTTATACAAGAGAAATTTGCAAGACAGCAGTGGGTAGACTTCCGTTACTCATGCAAAAACAAACATGTTGGTACACTATGTTGTCTTTTTAAAAGCTATAGGTACTTGTAGCACACGTGCTATCGAAGAAGTATTCAAATTAAAACATCATTATTGATTTCATCGAGTGTTATTTTTACAATATCTTTTATTGTTACAATAAATAAAAAAAAGCAATGACCCTAAAATCTATTAGTTATGCTACGACCTCTGTTCTAAAGAAAACTCCAAAAAACAGTTGTGAATTTTAAATGCTGTGTGCAGGCCCTAAGTCCACGAAAACAGGAACAAACCGATAAAAAAAAAGAAAATGATGCCTATAGCTGGTTAAATGCTGCGAAAAAAAAATTGTATTGAATGAAATAAAACTACTATTTAAACGTATTCCATCGCGGTATATTTTGATTTTCGTTCCCGACTTTTCATGACCATGACACCTGCAAAGGTGTTGAAACGTCAGAAACTAAAATCAAAACCGCGATAGAATTCGTTTACCGTAGTTTGAATTCTTTGTATTCTATAGCTTACTTTCAAGAAATCTATCTGTTCAATCAACTATTATGGGCTCGTAATATAAAGTTTGTTGATTGGCTATTAATAATGTGGTCGATGAAACGACAATATACCGACATCTTTCTTAAAGAGATCCGACATGTTCTTTCAATAGCAACAGACACAAAACTAAGTGACAGGTGATAACATATTTGCGGTATATACACATTGCGAAAGAAAGCCTATTCTTTAGAACCTGTACCAAATAATCTCGGTTATTGTTGCGGTTGATGTCAAACTTTGAAAGCTAGTTTTGTTCGTTGTGTTTATCCGTTAATATAATTCGACCATTAAAAATCATTACGTATCATCGAAAATGCAATGACGTAACAAGTTTTCACTTGGTAATATACAATGATCATTTTATGTTGATACGATAGGCCGAGGTTCTAGTTATGTAATTTAAATATTGTATTTGTAAGATTTAATTTATTTTTAGATTTTAAATATATTTTGTTGTAGAAAATAATTTTAACAAAAGTATTATTTGAATCTTCGCGTTTTTTTACACACAACACTAAGTAGGTGTTCTATAGTCTGGGGTAGGCGATTTTTGAGGGAGATGGGATGGTTGGCTTATTCTGGTGGCAGCAGCTTACATGAACTTGTTCTTTTGGTATTTTTTGTGTTAAGAAGTTACATTGATTATAAGAAAGTAGATACGATTCGAATTGTGTGATGTTATTATTTACCGAAAACGGTGTGTGGGAACAAAGGATTGTAGTTTGACTGGAGGAAATTTCACATATTAATATATCGGTATTTTTGTTGCAGGTATGGATTGGCGATTTGCAAAACCGACTCTCTAAGTAACGTATTTTGTAAATAAGTGAGTAAATACTATATAATTATTTCTATGTGTATTATAAATATTATAGTATAACTATATTTTTTCTTTTCTCAACCTCACTCGATTAACTGCACCTACCATGCTTGTCTCTACACCACCCTTGGTTGACTGGTAGAGAATGCCTTAAGTCGAAAATGCATTAAGTCCGCCATTGTAGTTTATTTTTATAACTGTGCATAAAGTTTAAATAAATAAATAAATAATAAATACTATTAACTTGAAAATTCAAGTGTACAATTGCATATATGGGATAATTAAGTAAAATGATATACAGGTTGTACATGAAAAAAAAAAACGATCCAGATGAAGAATTAAATTTGTTTACCTCTGGTTCGATTTTTTTTTCTCAATCTGTTTTCAAATTTACATGACTACTATCTGCCTTCTACCTCGGAAGCGTTAATCGTACACTCTGAATACCTATAATACTTAATAGAAAAAATTAGAAACACTTAGTTGCAAAGCCCACAGGTACCTTAAATAATATTATCAACCTTTTTTTATTACTTAAAAACGTTACATATCATAATTTAAATTGTCATTATGAATGAATAACGCTTCATGAATATGTATGTAAAACAGAAGCACGTTGTCAAGGTCACAGCACCAATGTTACCAGTACTTGTTATGACTTATAAGTGTTCGTTACAAAAAAACCGTAATATATTATACTTAATTGGATACTAATGACCCATCCTTACTTTGCTTAGGCTTTTAAAAAAGACTGAATTGAAATTGATTTATTTGGGAGTAACAGTTATCTGCTGCGCCGTTGAAAATATGCATCAATGAAGATACAATTATAAGGGCCTAATTTACCTTCATCAGATAACTTTAATCGACGTTTGATAGTTTCTGTATGAAACATCAGTCAAAATTTTAAAATTATTCCTCGTATAAAGTAATCTGACGATGTTCAAACTCAAACTAACCTAAACATATATACTACAAAAGCGATTAATTATTTCAACTTGTATGCTAGTTTTCATCATTAATCTTATATTTCTTATAACTTACTTTTGCACGCGGAACTGCCCGCATGGTCGGTTATACGGTAAATAGCCTATAGATTCCCTCGATAATTAGACTATATAACGAAAAAATTTTTCAAATCGGACCGGAATCGGAAACAAACAAACTCTTCAGCCTTATTATATAAGTAGGTAAAGGATAACATGCTAATATTTTATTATATAAATTTTTATGTAAATTTCCCGTTCTGGGCGAAGTTCTCTTCTCCTGAAGAAACGAGGGTAGACGAACAGTACAAATTTACCATAAAAACTCGTAGGTTTAACCAATTTAACACGTTATTTCTTTCACTTAGCTACTGTAACAAATATCTCAATAATATCTGTACAAACAAAAACCAACATTTCCTATACATATTAATTTTAGGGGTGTCAGTAAGTAACAACAGATCTGAAAAAAAAAACCGGCAAAAAGTCCGTCAAGTGGAAAATATTGACGTTAAAGCTATGAAGCGATACGTTTATTGACAGCCAAGCAGATGGAAAAGATTGGCCAATGAGGTGTGAAACTTGAATAGTTAATCAAGTTTTTTCTGTTGCTTTAGGAAATACTTTAGTAGGAGGAAAAAAATATAAAATAATTTTATGATTAACTGTGCCCCGTAACTTTGTCCGCGTTTTTAATATTTCATGGGTTTTTCATGTTTCTTTAATTTTTTTTCTAAAATGAAGGTTTAAAGCTAACTTATATCGTGCTTCTTAACTCCAGCTATCTACCAGTAAAAGTCCCATTCAAATCAGTCTTAAAGCTCCGAAATAAGCGCGAATACAAACAAACAAAAACTGCTTTTTTTATTTCCTACTGGCTTTTGCCCGCGACTTCGTCCGCGTGGACTTCAGAAATGGGATGTCCCTCGGAAACTACTTAAGGAATCGGGATAAATGGCCTATGTTTTTATCTATGTGAAAGGCTACATGTATGCCAAATTACATCCAAATCCGTTCAGCCGTTTTGCGTGATGGAGTAAGAAACAGCCAAACATCCACACTTTGACATTTATAATATTAGCAGGATACGTAAAAATCATGGAAATATTATATGCTAGAATTAATTGTCTTTATTTTTATTAACTAGTCCCAGACTTCAAACAATTGTTATTTGGCTTATGGCTAACTCAATACGAGATTTACTAAATACCTACATAGTCATACTGGAATTCTAAGACCACTCTTCTTAGCTATTCCATATATAGTTATGTAAACGTAGGTGTATGTTAAACGTTTTACACTGACACCTGGCTTATCAAAAACTCTTTAGATAAAAAGGAATTGCCGCCACCCAACATATTATCACTTAACGTCCTCTCAAAGTAACGGGCAACATATACGCAAAGCAAGGCTAGTAACGGAAAGACTATATTTATATTTCTATGTTAAATAGTCCCGTTATTATTTATATCTTACAGTAAATAAATATTACGTACGTGTATAATAAACATTAATTCTGTAGAAGAGCTTGTCGCCTGCCGGCTGTAATTTATTCAGCAAATATATGTTGCTATGAAATAGTATCAAGCAAAATCTCAATCTGATTTTGAAATTAAACTGTTTATTATAATGTAATGTTTTGTGTTTTGAGGCTAAAAATTCACTGGAGTTTTAATGATTGTTAAGTACGTGACACAGGGAACAAGTGAAACACTTAGCGGTTGCATACGCACTGACGTTTTATAATTGATTGAAAACGATATACATAATTGATTAGTCAATGTACGATCAAATGGCGTTTAGCTACGGTAGTCTAATGGGTAGGGCGTTGGATTTGCGATCATGTGGTTGCGGGTTTCAATCCCACCCGTTACACTACCGAGGTGGACTCACTCGTAACACAAGCAATTAAGCTAAGCACTAAGTAAGCTTTTTTTTAAGACAGTAAATATTCAAACTATCCTACAACATGTTTTTGATTTTTGGGACAGACCCGCGACCTCGATATATAAGGAAGTAGGAGAAGAAAATAAAAGGATTTATTACTGTGCTACCCGTGTGAAGCTGAAGCGTGTCCGGTAGTTTTAAATAATAAGGAAAATCGCAGCAGTCTCTACATTAATACAATTGAATATACATCAAAATTGCAAACCACCAATTTTTAAAACCGCTTCCGCTAGACGTCAACACATTTACATGGCTATATACATTTTCAATAAAATTAACAATAGATACCCTTAATATTAACCCATTAACGACTAGACAAAGTAAAAAGAAAATCTCTACATGGCTTCAAACACTGGATTATCACCAAACGGAAGATTTAATTCAACGACGGTACCCATAAATATATTTATAATAATAATATACTTTACACTCACGCACACACCCAAACACTATCACACACGCACACTTACACCCACACCCACTAACATACATGCACACCTACACAAAGCATGCGTTTATCACTAATTGTTTTTTTTTTCTGTTATCAATATGTATTAAATAGGTTAGAATCAAGTGTATCAAATGCATCTGGGTGAAGACACTGGCTCCTGTAACACAGGTTCTACCTAGCTCAGGAGCCAGGGCTTCAAAAAGTCTGCTGTATAATTTTATGTCAATAAAGAAATTATTATTATTATTAAAATTCGAACAAAACACCAGCCCACTTAGACAACGTACCTACATTCGATATCGCTGATCGAATCGCTCTAATGTATGACAAGCCTAAGACACGTGACTTATCGAAGAGAAATGTCATTTCCATATATTTAATGTCATTTAAGCGATTTCTATCATCGTAACGTACGCTTGTAGAAATATACCTTGTCTTAGTGGACAGGATTCGTCTCTTCCTTGTTCTCGCAAACAAAAGAATACATCACGTAGAGTACCTAACACTAAACACCTATATTTCCTTAACCCACAAAAAATAAAATATCAACACTATAGTTAGATCGTGAGTGCATTCGGTCGTGAGACACGGCACAGATCCAACACCGGCGGATATACAGATAGGCACCGTTTAATTGGAGATCACGCCACTTTGAGAACTTTATACGCTCAACCATTTAAACCCTGTATTTAATTTGCTTTAACTATTCTTTTAATATGAACGTGTTAGAAGTAATTGAAAACAAGGTTTGTTTGATCCTTAAATGTTTTTGGTCGGGGTGAATTCTTACTTGCCTTTGGTTATTATTACCCCGTATTAATTGTTTTAGCTTCAAATATTAATTACGTACTGTCACGCAAAATTACGTAAGATCTGTGATCCTGAATTTTTTTGCTTGTGTTTCTAACTCGTATCATTTGATTGTATGTAAGAAGATCCTACAGAAAAAATAATTGGTAGGTCTAAGGCGGAGATGAGTTATTGTACTTTGTATTTTGATCTTTATTTTGCAGTAGCCTAATGCCATGACTCCGTCCGCGTGGGTGTCGATTATCGCGGTAAAAAGTAGACTATGTTCTTTCTCTGATTCCAGACTATCGCCGTACCAAATAACATTTCAATCAGTTCTGTAGTTTAGGTGAGATTGCGTAACACACATACAGACAGAGTTACCTTCGCATTTATAACATTAGTAGAGATAAGGATTCGTAGTAGGTATAACAGTTAGATCGAAATAATCCTGAGTCACTCTAAGACTATATTTATTTATCTCTGACTTCTGTGTATAACATAATATATATAACAAAATATAGCAGCGGGTCCGCCTTGATGAGACGTTCTCTGATTGGGTTGACCTCACAGCTGGTGTGCCTCAGGGTGGCGTCCTGTCTCCTCTTTTATTCTCAATCTTTATTAACTCCGTCGCCAGAGTTATTTCCTCTAGTTATCATCTGTATGCAGACGATCTGCAGGTTTACCGTCATTTTGAATTGTCTGAGGCTGATTCTGCTATGGAAATTATGAACCGCGACTTGGCTGGTATTAGTGAGTGGGCTAGGTCTTATGGATTAAAAATAAACCCCCACAAATCTCAAGCCATGATTATAGGCAGTAGTCACTTTCGAAACGCACTTGATTTGGCATCTTTAACGCCACTAAACATTGACGGTTCTAATATTGCCTTCACCGAGACCGCTAAGAACCTGGGCGTGTTGATGGACTCGCAGTTATCGTGGCGTGCTCACGTCAATGAGGTAAGTCGAAAAGTGCATTTCTCCTTTCATTCCCTGAAATGCCTCCAGAACTTCCTGCCTTTGAAAACGAAGATTGTACTTGCTCAAACTCTCATCCAGCCTATCATCGACTACGCAGATGCCTGCTACTTGGATGCCACTGAGGAGCTATTAAATAAACTTGAGCGCTTGCAAAACATTTGTATCCGTTTTGTATTCGGTCTTAAAAAATACGATCACGTAAGCCAATTTCGCAAGGATCTCAAGTGGCTCCCGATCCGTCTTCGCAGGAACACTCGGGTACTATGTCTTCTTTTCAATATCCTTTACAATCCCATGTATCCTTCCTATTTGCGCGAGCGATTTTCCTTTGTCCGGCCTCCTGAAGTCCCTTGCAGATCCCACCTTAAATCCCAACTTAAAATCCAACCACACAAAACTGACTTCTATTCCTATTCCTTTTCCATACATGCAGTTAGACTATGGAATTCACTTCCGCCGAACATACGTGATGTTCCGTCAATCTCAGTTTTTAAACGACGTCTAAAAGCTTACTACCTCTCTTTATAAAACTTGATTGTTTATTTATGTATTTAGGTTGATGTATATATATATATATATATATATGTATATTATATATTTATATATTTATATATTATATGTTCATTCAATTATACTGTGTTTCATATTTTGTGTTTGTTATATTTAAAAATTACACACTGTGTCTACGTTTCTATGTAAACTTTTCCAGTCCTGGTCTGCTGGAAGAAATTTCTAAAGAAATAAGCAGTACCCTTGTACCTATATTTTCATCTGTATTTATCCTTTGTTGTGTGTGTGTACATAAATAATAAATAAATAAATAAATAATATAGCTTTCTCACGGGTCATAGATATTGTAGGAAACATCTAAGTGTGTTGATCATAAAGAATAATAAAGATAATTAACGCATCCTCCATACTCCTGTCGGGTATGTTTATATTTTGTAACGTTGTGACATGTCCGTTTTAACGGTTGGTAGTTTTTTTTTTTTTTTTAAACGACGCCCGCACTAAGGAATTTAATCCTTGTGTCGCGGGGGTTTCACAAACATTCAAATCACATGCACAAAGAACACCCAGACTTGGAACAAGCATTTGTGGATCACACAAATGCTTGTCTCATGCGGGGATCGAACCCGCAGCACGTCGCGCACAGTGGTAATCAGCGTGGTGACTCGGCTATCCGTGCAGTCAAATTTTATTTGTGACGACATTTACAGGTTAATATTTAAGTTCATTTTACTGTTTATGTGTTCAGATTGGACCCTAGTACCAGGATCACATTTATGACTGTTGAACATATGTGTATTTATTTAGGTATGCTTACTAAAGAGCAGTAGCGTTAAGAACTGAAAAGTACTGTATTTCTTGTTAAATTAGGTTTAAAACCGTATGAACATGTACCTTATATCTGCACCATTTATTGAACCCTGAAATTTTATTTTACTCGAGTATTACCACGATTTGTCTATGCACTGCCTTAGTCTTGATTGACAGAGAACGCCTTCTGGCATTCATTCCGCCTTTGTATAGCTATATGTAAAAAGTATTAAATTGTTACTAACAAATATGAGTCATAGTTACTTCAATAAATGAAAATATATTATTATTATATTATTATTATTAATTAAATAAAGTCTTAGCTAAATAACATCGCTACTTAATGAATATAAAAATAAGTTTTGGAATCATTAAGTATGAATAATTAATGATCCCAAAACATATTTTTCTATTCATTAAATAAAATCGCTCCATACTCCAGGAATAAAAAAATGTACCCATGACAATCAATAACGCATATTATTACTTAATAACACTTCATAAAAAATCCGTAAATCAAACCTAAACCCCTTTACAAGAAGCATTACATCACTGAACCTATCTTAAATCATAACTCTGCAAAGTCGAGTAGGTTCCTACACGAATCTATAAGGTCACTGATGTAACTTTACGGCTTCCGTATTTCCCACGTTATGTACTATGTAAATATTAATTAACAACTGGAAATGTTCCGGAGTTGCCTGTACTGATAGACTTATTGATTGTATCAATGCAAGGGATTATTCATACCATGCATTTTAAGCTTGTCCTCTTCTATGTTAGCTGTTTGTTGTATGTTGCCAAAATGGCTCAATTTTATAAGGCCGCAAAACATGGGACGCTGTTTTTGATTAGATATTTTTCTTCAGATATATTTATAAGTCGGACTTAATTACTGAGTTGTCAATTATTCAATACCTTTAAAAGTTTTGGATAAGCATACTTATCTGGAGACTTTTCTAGTAGTTAAATTTGCTACTAAAGTAATTAATCATCTTATCATCAAACTAGATATCATGACAGTATCTTTTATCTACTATATAAAAATAAGTCGGGTTTTCCTTCCTGACGCTATAACTCCAGAACGCACGAACCGATTTCCACGGTTCTGCATTCGTTGGAAAGGTCTCGGGCTCCGTGAGGTTTATAGTAAAGAAAATTCTCAATTACATAAAAAAAAATTTAGACCGCGGGCGGAGCTGCGGGAAACAGCTAGTTTATTATAATAAAAGCATCAAACGGTTTTTTAAATAAATTCCAGTCTGAAAACGTACGAACCCTTATTTGAAAGCGATCAAAGAAATCGTTTCGTGGGCTTCTGAAGATATTGCATTGGCGCTTGAAACACTATTAACGTCACTGTAAACCACCATTGCTATGTTTATTGCAGGATATAACTTAAACTTGCTCTGAACACTTTCTCATTGTAAAAACCTTGCAGAACCGACTCTATTCGAAATACTGAAGTGACAATCTGGGCTCTGTAAGAGACAGCTTTCTGTTACAGAAAGCTACCAATGGATGGAATTTACGAATCTAAGTACAGTACTTAGATTCGTTAATTCCATCCATTGGTTTTCCAGTACTTTTGAATTTAAAACTTATAAAACCTCCGTGGTTGAGTGGCGTACACACCGGTTTTCAAGGTGTCGCCAGCTCTGAGGTCCCGGGTTCGATCCCCGGACGGGTCAATGTAGAAAAACACTTTTCTGCATTGTCTCGGGTCTGGGTGTTGGGGTACCTTCGTTGTCTCTGATTCCATAACACAAGTGCTTTAGCTACTTACTTTGGATTCGAAGCAATGTATTTGATGTTGTCCACATTTATTTATTTACTTTATTTTTAAATGTTTGTTATGTGATAGGATTCTTCTTTAGTAAAACTTTAATGTGGGTGCTATACTCTGAGATCATATGCTGAGTCATAATAATCATACTGAATTCAGTATCTGCTGTATGCATCTACTACTAAAAGGTGAACATAGTGATCTTAATCAGTTTTTGCTAGCCGTAGACTCTTCTAACATTAAATAAAGTTCAGCTTTAATATTTGTATACTTGAAAGTAACTAGGTACCTTCAAGTATACAAAAATATAGGTGGCAATTTCGAAGCAGAAATAAAAGAGAATATTTTTGAGCTGCAGCAATCGAATATGTATTGAATTACAGTAACAGTTTGTTAGCTCACGGGGCGAAGTGAAACTTGTTTATGCCTTTGTTAGTCGGGGTTCGATTCCCGTGTCGTGTCGTTGTCGGACGATGCTCAGCGATAAATCGCGGCCGACACCTCCGATACTACAATGGGGAAAGAGAAAGTTCAGGAAATATCACGAGATCGAGACGGAACAAAAATACGCGTAAATCTTGCAACTTTACTGGTCCTCATTACCGCCGCTGTATTGTCTTCTAAATGGAAATGTAATGTCATTGTAATCAGCACGACGGATATAAACTGCGAGTTGGGTAATCAAGGAAAACATAAATAGTCTTAATGGGTAGGCAGAGCCGCGAGTAATAAGTTGATACTGTCTTAAATAAGATATTATACGTTGTATTGTTCGCACTCTTTACATTACGGAATTCTTTATGTGTGTGTGTACTCGTTACTTTTTGCCGACCCTCACGCGAGGCGGCAGATTTGTCTGTATACCGCGAATGGCTAGTAAATTAACAAGATCACACAGAAAGTCAGGAAACTGTAACGAGACGGAATGCTTCTCGTCGATCGGATTCCCTCCATTGGTTGTCGTGACAACCGGCCATATGAAGAAGCTCTCCGACCAGAACCACATCAGTCCGTATCACGACTTCGTCATTCCATCGTCCTACACTTGATTAATAACGACAATCTACTGACCGGGTCTTCTAGATTCCTATATAATTGTATCAGCTTTCTTCCATCTGTATGGATTGCTATCGCTAATTTCAATCGTTTTCAGCCAATTGAACATTCTTATCTTGTTTATGGAATTAATTATTGCAATCATACGAGTGCAGGAAATTATATGGATGAAGTATGTGATAGCTTCCCTATACATGATAACATCATCTGATTAACTTTAGCAGAAACAGCGCGCTCTACATTCTAGAAAGAAGTATGTCTGGATCTAATAAAGGAGGATTGTTTTCTTGTAAATGTTTCCATATTTGACCTAATTAATGCTTAGTAGAAATGATGACATTCATTGAGTTTTTAGGACGCGAGCTCAATCAACAGAGCCGCAGTTTGTGCAGTCATATTATCTTCTAAGCACCACAACGACACATAATAACAACTGTGGTTGGCGTTATCTCACCGCAAGTCGTCTCCCGAGCCCTGACTCGTCAATGCGACAATTATTTAAATTAGCCCCGGTGCATACAGTCGCACAGAATGGTACCGTTGGCTCTACGTGATCCTAGTGCCTAGCGGCTCTATCGATGCCCATCATTATCTTCGCATTAACTCGGCATCAGGAACACGCTTTTGCGTTTCAATAGACGCTACATTTTATGTTTATTGTGTCAACCTGACACAATACGCAGAACGTCGAGAAAGCCAAACAACCTCGCGATGCAAAAGTCATACAAAGTATTTTTGCTGCAAACGTAAATATTCAGACGCGCTTTATGGATCACCGTCGTCCTCCATAAAAATGTCTCCAAGATAATCTATGCTGCGCATTCTCACGAGAATCTTCAACATACTATTTACTTACTCGTGTACGATAATTCAGGGTTCCGTAAAAGGTCTGAATAATTACAGTGCTGGCAGAAAAAGCGGTCAGATTCCATAGCTTGCAATGTTCTGAAGCGCGATGCAATGTTGTGTTTTTGTTCAGGAAAAAAATATTGTTAGTCCAAGCGGGGTGTAGCCGTGGAGCCGAGGGGTTGAGATGCGGCGGCGGAGCGCGCCGAGCTGTCCGCTGCGTCAGTGTCGCCGTGCCCCGAGCGAGCAGCGGTCGTGGTAGAGGGGCGTCTCGTGTCGCTCGCGTTGTTCTCTACACTGTTATTCGCGGTTCGCCAACGAATGCGCACGTGTCGCCGGCTTCAAGCGCTGCATTTATTTACACAGTGTGCACCTGTGTGACCACGCAAATATTTGACGTGTTGTGAAAGACCATTTTTGGTTCTAACTGGTGTTCTAAACTCAATTAAATTTGTGTTCGTTCAGACGTGCTTAGTTAGTGCCAAGTTCTGTACTGTGCGTTTGGTGATATCGACGATTCTTAGAGTTTTACAAACTCGCTGCATGTTTTGAAGTGTTCTATACGAATTTCGGCGACAGCCAAGGCGTCAGCACCGAAAGTTGGATGAACGCCAGCATCTCCGGTGCTAAGGTGAGGGAGTATTTCCATTTGCAAACGTATAGGTATTATGACGAATGTAGGTACTTAATTAACGTTATCGGGGACAATGTCGGCTTATCTGAATCGTTCCGCCTGTCGCGACTGAATAATACCAGCCTATAATGTTTACAATTTTAGTTTATCAGAAATTTTTGTAACACTTGTTTTCATTTCAAGAATAGTTGATACATAACTGGCTGGAATTACGATACTCGCACGTACGAGTATGTCTTGTGTGGTATTTAATGCTTTATGTTTTTTCTCCAACTTGCCGGTACTAAAGTTAAGAGACTATTGTTTTAAATTTTGGAACAATGACCAGATGTTCGTCTAACAACGGATTGTATTATTAATTGTCTCGCTAATAGCACTACGTCAACAGCTGCGACAGAGGCTATTATTATAAATATTATAAACTCGCTTAGCAATCATTAATAAACACGCTCTTCTACAAAGCCAAATGATCATCTACGTCTACCTAAATATTCTCTAGACGAACTGTATTTTCCTTATAAAATTAGCTACGATTCTGAAAAGTTTGTAATAATATATCTCTGACAATTGTTGTAAATAGAATTTTCCGCAAAACAAATAACACTTTATCTGTCAAGTTTTATATTACATTATCATTTCTGTTATCTTCAACTTTGCCAAGGACATTATTATGGAGCATTAGCCTTATCTATTGACGTGGTATTTGCTGGAACATACGAATTACAGTAATACGATTTCTGACGTAAATTTTGGTAGCCCGCCAAAATGTATTCAAAATATTTATGACTGTCTAATAACCACAAATCAACATGACACTAACCTTCGAAAATAAGCTTCCAGCCTATCGGATTCTCATCAGCATTTCCCCTAATTTAATTCTAACTGTAGGTATAAAGTTTGAGAGCTTGTGGTTACAAGTTAATAAATGTACCGAATTTAATTGTACAAAACTTTAGTGTTAATCGGTATCTTACAACTTACTCTGTTATTATGAACACCTGGAAATATTGCAGTCAAACAACTAACACAATCCTAGGAGACCTATCGATAGTTCGTGGCGATAAGAGCGTCGAGTCAGACAGTGTGCCGCGGACGTGAGGCAACAACGAAGCCTTTGCCAGCCCGGTCACGTCTGACACACTCAAAGAACCTCCTTCACTCACTCGCTTCATTCCACACGCCATATTAACGCTAGCCTAAAATATTTCGCTGAGCACCGAGTGCCGCCACTATCGTAAACAGACACGCATTTCCTCTAGCTCAATGAGCGCGATCCTCAAGTGCCAGAGCCGACTGACTCAGGTACTTCAGAAAATTCGACCTCCCCGAAATAGATCGATCCGTGTTGGTCTACCCCTGTTATTTTTTGTTTGCTAATCGTCACTCATTCAATTGCTCAGTTGGCCTTCCGCCAGGACACGGACGCCAAGGTTCGGTCCACTTTTACGTGCTCGTTTTAATTTGCGAAATGTATCACGTCTCCGGTCGCGACCCGCCGCTAAGTTTAGTGGGCGCCACTGGCGAATTTTATTACGGTGAAAGCATGTTTTGGCGACAATAATTTAGTTTCGAAAATATTTTTGGAGCGTGGCGCATCAGTCTAGAGTAACATCGAGCCGTCGGCGTCAGTGCGACTTTTATTATTTGAGCCGTCGTTATGCAGCAGTGATTTTGTAGTTGCTAGTTACCAGCACTGAATTAGTTTTACGAGTACCTACCAGCCGCTGTTCTGACGCGTTCGCTCACATCAAAAGCCGAGCAACTCATTGTTACGTATTTATTATTAGTTTCGATGAACGTTTTACGTTACATTTGTGTATATTGGTCCTCGGTATTCGTAACCTTGGCTATGTTTTGTAATCATAATTACTCACAAAGACAAATCATTTTTGTTTATTATCAAAGAGCATTCATTCCTTACGATCTTTGTTCTGACTGAATCTGTATTGACTGAATAGAAAAGGTGTAACAATGCCCGAAAGGATTATATGAAAGAGAATAGTTATCGATGTCATTAGGCCAACGAGAGAACAATGTGTACGTCAAAATAATGTTTAATTAATCATGTCACGTCTAAAAAGTGAAGTGAGAAATCTGAGACCGGTCTCAGTGACCTATTCGTGTTTCACTAATCGAACTATGTAATTAGTTACCGATTTAGTTTCACTTTCCGATCCTGCGCTGTATTGATATTAAGTTAATCCGTGAACAACCTTGAATCCAATTTTGTTTTGACGCCAAGAATTATGTTGACTTGTGTTCTGCGCCAAATTAATTGTTATTTTCAATTTCTTACGGGTAAATCGATTCGCATCCATTTGTTTCGGCAAAAGATTTAAGAGTTACAAATATTGGTTAAGAGGTCAGTTATCGGTAAAGTTCAGTTTACGAGGACAATTCACACGCCGATAAAAACCTTTAGATCGGTCAGTCATTGGTATGCTGAAGCACTTCTTGATTTCAGAGTGTTTGATTAAGCAAAGGTCTGAGTCATTGACGACTCTGAACACATTATAAATATGTCGACCAATACATTTCCTTCGCTCAACGATCACTCAGCAACTCGAAAACAAACGTGGTCCATTGAGCGGACCTCATGAATAAATACATGTAAAATTTTATTGTTGCATTGACACCAATATGTCATGCGTACGTAAAGTAAGTAAGTAGGAAAAAAGTCGTAATGCGATGAGGCTAGAAAATCGGAACATGATCCGCCGTATATGGTCAAAGGGACAGGTTCTTAACGATTGTCGAAGTCATCGAATAACGGTTTGTTGATAAAAAAGTTTCAGCGTTTCCCGCGTAATTGGCAGGTCTCCGCGGAATGCGGCCTGACGAAGATGTGTCCCAAAAGGAAACACCGACAGCCGTACAAGGCGCTTCGGATGCCTGAATTAAAATAGATTTACAATTAACATCAGTCCCAGAATAAGGAAAATATTTCTTGTTTAGTTGAGAACTGATCGTTTGACTCTGACATTTTTTATCTTGACACCGAATATATTGCTATAACCCAAATGTAATTATCGGTGTCTGTAATAGGAAATCCATTTCGAATGCAAATCTGTAGTGTTGCAATTTTCTTGATATTCGCCGATATATCAAATTGTCGCCTGATATTAATAGGATTATTCAATGATCAGGTTTGTCCTGTCCGTATGAAGGCTGTGGACGCTGTGGTGCTAAGCTGCACTTAAATGGTGTGTAAACTTATCTAAATCATTGTAATTAGTGTCGGGGACTATGTTCTTTTAAGGCTAACACTTCAAGTAGAGTGGTTTAACGGTAAACTAATCATAACATTATCCCTGCGCTTTACATCGACCTGCACCATGTTGATGGTGGAATGTGTGTCAACCGTATGGCACTAGGTTTCCAAGTTCCTATACATAAAATAAAATAATCGATAAGGCTGCTCCTAAGTACATAAACTACCTTTGGAATGTTGTTTCTATAAGTGCTAATTGCAGATTCATAATCAATTTGTCAGTACCATAAAAGCTAATAGTTCCAACACTATTTCTTCTGGAAATTATTTTATACAATTCAATTTGGTGTCTTAGATGTGGGTTCGGAAAAAGAAAAGATGGTTAAAGTTTATCCTCATTTCTGAACATATCACTCTTTACAAAGAGCTGAATATTAATTTGGATGCTTTCGAAAATTTGGTTCATGGTTACTGCACATTAGTTTAGTTAGTCTAAACAAATGCGGTTTTCGCGGCTTCCTCGCAGAACATCGATTTTGTTTTACTGTGAATATAATTTGAGATGATTCTTAGAAAACGATATAAAAATACCAATGTATTGATAATAAATACTGTGTTTTATGCATATTTGAATGCAATTGGGGCTAAAATAAAACATGTGAAACTAATTAATCGGCATCAGGTTTTTTATTCTTCGAAATAAAACTACTTTTAAACGGATTCTATGGCGGTTTATTTTGATTGGTTCCTGACGTTTCGACGCCTACGCAATGGTGTCTTTTATTCTTTTCTTTTTTGTTCTCTGTGTTTATTTATTCATAATCTGCCCTTTTGTCAATTATTTGGGGTCGGCGTTTCGGTAGTTCACTTCCATTCATCTCTATTACTCGTTAGCGCAGCATTCACACCTTTCTGTCTTTTGTCATCTTTCACACATTCCAGCCATGTCTTTTTCGGTCTTCCTCAGCATGTATACCCATTCGCAGTCATACTCACATCTAAACAGATCCTTATTTTTTTTTCGCTTAGACAATATAAGTGTAACAAACTACGGATCGACGAACTGCGCATGCGTGGAGTGGACAGCGACTCACGCGCACGATACATTTGTGCATGTGATGGTCGCTGATCGACTATGTTACGCTCAGTGCACTTAGCATCGAGATGACGCATTATAAATGTGAATAAATTAGAAATCTAGTATTGTGTAACTAAACTACATTTAATGTTACGTAAAATGTAAATTTAAGTGACTAGTATTTAAATATTTTTCCATTGTATATAATTATTTTGAGTATGTATTCATTTCGACTTGGCTTCTTTTCTGAACTTCGATGTTGGATGTCATCGATGGTAGTAACGAACTACTAAACGAAAACTTAACGGCAAATATTTTTTAGTTTGTGACCGTATATTCACCACCTAAATCATCCCACTGCTGGGCAAAAATCCCACTAATTAATAAACGAGCATTTTTTTCAATAATAGTTTCTTAGTATACTTAAATATATCAGCACTTAGGTATAAGTAAGTGTTAATTCTAAATGCAGTTAGCCCATACATGGTGATAAAGTGTGACACTAAACAACGTTGGCGCCACACAAGCTCTACTTACCCAGTTTAAGAACCATGAGACGTAATTATATGCTAATTTAATTACTAAATTAATCAAATTATTGTTATGAATTAACTTAGGTAATTTTATGACTTAATTTTTGTGCTATAACTTAAATCACTACACTTTTGTTAATTAAATACCGTAAAACTACACAACTATGGTCCGGATTTGTCAGATTTCATATTTGTGATCTGCCCTCTTATTAATGGAGTTACTTATGTTACATCTGTTTATGTTTTTAGATGATGTAAGACGTGATAATTTAACAAGTCGGTATTAAATATAAAACAATGAATGTTATTTTCTTTTTTTTTTAGTTAAAAATTTGGACCATTGTTGCCTGTTATGTTGCCAACTATGGGCCAGATTATTATTTGTACTAAAGATGCGTATTGTGGCATTCTGGATCATAATTGGAAGATTGAATTAAACATCTGTTATTAAATAGGAATCTATATTTATGAATTAGACATTTTTTTAATACAAAAGTCCGTATTATTCGTTAAACTTCTACTTTAAGTAATTATATTAATGAAATTATTAGAAAATTAGAAACAAATGACTATATCTTACGTAAAAAAAGAAACAATATTGAAATGAGATCAGCAATGAATAATTTTTAAAAGGTACACAAGTAGGGACGTATATTATATTTATTTTTTTGGTTGTCCCCATTTATACTCCAGTTCCGGTACTCGAAACAACGCGCGCTTCGTGCCTAATTTTGATGGGGTTTTGATTGCCGAAATCATCTTATCCATTGGATAGAATATACAGTCCGGCCCGGTTGTCTTACTTTATTTGTTCGAATTGTTTTTAATTTTAAAATAATTGAGCTTCGAGGAATCTTATATTTTTCAGCAGCTTCGCGTTGAGTTAGTGTTTTATTTGTTATATTCTGATAAACATAGTTCCATTTGCCGTTCACTATAACACTTATAAGCCCTTCCTCCAACTTTTCTTCTCATCAACTTATCTCTTGACAACATTTTCTATAACAAAATAAGTTAGGTTTTAAATATGGTCCAATAAAAACGTCAGGACCATAGTTGAGATCCAAGGGGAGAATTACGAGAAAATAATCAATATTTTTTATATAGGTGCATTTATACAATAAACTATACGTAAAATAGATTTTAGAACCATTACCTACCATACGAATCCAACTTTGAATCTTTGTCTTCACTTTAACCAATATTTTCAAATAAAAGTTTGCGGAATTCACTTAGCACGTTCAAACAGGTTTTTATCGGAGAAGGTCTACTAACTTGAATTAGAGACATCTAGTGTCTATGAGTAAAACCGGAAACAAATAGACATCAATAAACGAAAATACTACCAAATAATAAACTTGATGTCGCTACACGTCCTTACAGCATCAATCTTGTCAGACAGTTTCGTTGGACTATAGTTGGGGCCTTGCACTATAGTTGTGTAATTTTACGGTACTAATATGTTTTTAATTTTGGTTTATTTATTTAATTGATGTTAGAGGCAGATGTAAAATGCCCTAATTAAAAAAGTACGCTTAGTTAGCAAATAAAATTTCCGTGTTTACCTATGAAATGCATAGATTTATTGAATAATTTGACTAGTAATCAAATTATTACGTCGGTAAATAACAGCTAATCTTTTTTGCTGTTCTGAAACGTAATTTCTAATTTCATAACATTGCATTATATTGATTCTAGTATTTTATTTATACCTAGAATACTCTTAATACTTCTCATAGTACAAAATGTCTACGTGTCAGCGTTGTGACGTATTAATGCTTTATCGTTTGATGTTATTTATTTAAAAGGGAAAATGAACTCAAGTGTATCCTATTATACGTCTCATACTTTAATATCAAAGCAAAGCGCTTCAAAGAACCAAGGAGGGTTTAAGTTTATCTATTAACTAGCTTCTGCCCAATAAGAAATAAAAAAATGTGAAAGTAATAAAAAATGGAATAAAATTTTCACCCGTGTCATCGCTTGCGCTGTAATAGAGAACAATACCAAATTTCAAAGCTGTCTGCCCGCGGCTTAGCTCGTAAAAAAATTTCAATTTTCCCTCGAGTTTAATTCGGTTTTAATGTTTTATTAAGGAATCTGGATAAAAGGTATGTTCTTTTCCATGTCTAAGGCTACATGCATGCCAAATTTCATCCAAATCCGCTCAGCCGTTATTGCGTGATTGAGTAACAAACATCTAAACATCCACACTTTCACATTTATTATATTATTAGGATAGTTATTTTTTAACGATATTTTATACTTAAAGCGGACATCATTATATGAAAGTGCTTTATGTTTTGTTCATCTAATGGGTTTTATCGTTTTTTGTTAGTACAAGACAAGATTAAAAAACTTGTCAAGCTAGGTGACCGATCTTTTATGGATAAAGCAGCTGGGTATCCATATGGGATAGCAGCGAAAGGTGTTGCTAGAGTAATGACCTGGCTTCTTGTGATCCTTACTTATACTGAACACTATTTTGATTTCTACTGCTTGATTTTGATCGTTGTATATCATTAAAAATATATTATAAAAAAATTGCTCTATCATTTAATAAATATTATTGAGTATAAATTATATAAATAGTATTAAGTGTATTTGACGACCTCCGTGATCGAGTGGCGTACCTAAACACCGTTTTTCAAGGTGTCGCCAGCTCTGTGGTCCCGGATTCGATCCCCGGACGGGTTTTCTACATTGTCTCGGGTCTGGGTGTTTGTACCTTTGTTGTCTCTGATTCCATAACACAAGTGCTTTAGCTACTTACTTTGGATTCGGAGCAATGTATGTGATGTTGTCCAAATTTATACAAAAAAAATAAGTTTATTTAGTAGTTCAGTGACGCGCACAAAATGTATGGCTCGTTTCTATAATTCATTTAATAAAATATGTTTCGCGTGTCTTCCATTTACAGAATAATTTTAACTTAAAAGCTTATATTATTGTTTAATAGCGTAATTTCATAATTTCAGACGTATTCATAAAATTAGAAAGTTGTCATTACAATGCACGTAATATTATTCGCAACGGTTTTCAGTTACGCATAAAATCTGAACATATTTGAATAAAACATTTTCATGTTTAGGGACATACAGTAAGTTCATAAACATAAATCTAATTTATCTTGCCCATTTGTCAACTACACGGAGTATATCAGAGATCTGCATATAGTCCTTGATATTTTAAATTAATAACATCAAATGCAACATTGCATTTTGGCATAAACATATTCCAAACGGATTGGCAACACTACGAGTGAATTATATCAGTTGATTGCCACAGAGTAACCCTTATTTAAAGAGGGTAAAGATCAAAATTGCTCGTCAATAGTTTCAAGTATCAAGTAATTAATTAAATTCATTGGTTGTTTTTCCCGTAACATTTTACTCACGGGAAAACAGTAAATTCCTTATTGCTATAGTAGAACTCTTAGACGCGTAAGTTGCATTCCGTTCTCGGTTGCCGTAAATAAATGTTAATAATTTGAGAAAATGTTTACATTTTAAATTATATACAGTTTCTTTCGTTTATCGATAGGACATCGAAATCTTTTGTAGGTACATATAAGTACATTAGATCAATAGCCGCTTATCTCGAAAGACTAAACAAAACCTAACTTTAAATTGAATGGCGTTTGTGTATTCAAGCCAAAGATGTAAACACAATAAAATTTAAACATACAGAAATATACTGAGTACGTGTCAAACCCAACATAAATAAACATTGGACTTACAAAACCATCGCTTCCCATATTGTCTGGAGTTCGGGAGCTCAGTGAAATCAGTGAATTATTACACTGCATCCATTATTCATTAATTAAACCACAATCGAGGCCATAACGGGCCATCTGAGGAAATGTTGTGTCCAGTATCAACCGACCACAGAGTAATGAGTAGATGGAATGTTCACATAATATTATTATACTAACTTTTGCTCGCAGCTCCGCCCATGGGCCTCGGTTATCGCGGCAATAAGCCTATAGCCTTCTTCAATAAATGGGCTATTTAACACTGTAAGATTTTTTTTTAAATCGGTTCAGTAGTTCCTGAGATAAGTGCGTTCAACAAAACAAACAAACTCTCCTTACTAATATGGTTGTATTGTTACATAAAACAGCACGTCAGCATGTTCATGAATAAAGTGTAGACATAGACCAATCAACAATGTATGACTAGTGGGTTCCGTGGTGATAGCTTAATGGCTAAATTATCGGACTTACAATCATGCGGTTGCGAATCCTACCCATTGCACTACCGACTTAAAATCACTCGTAAGCCAAGCAATTCAGCTTAACACGAGGGGTTAACAAAAACACTAGTAAGATGCGAACAAAACAGCTAGCAAAAAATGCTTTGAAAAAATTGATCTTAGTTCTAACTGTTTTGACGTAATACAAATCAAGAATAACGGTTATATGATACGAACATCATCTTGACGTTACTGGCTTTATCGGTTCCTATGACGTATTTCTGATATGCAACTGTCCCAGCTATATTTCTAATGCCAGCGCAACATCAATAGTTTATATCGCTCTCATTTTCATCACTTCATTTGGTTACTCTTGCATGTTACATATCTTAATGTAATTTATGTATCCAACACAGAACGATAGGCCAGTTGTAACGGGCTGCGTAAGATTGGAAGCTGGCAAACCGCTCTTACCTAAATAAATTTATCTCCTGTCATAGTGGAAATGGACTTAGATATTCTAGAATTATAATAACAGATAGAAAATATATCAATTAAGAAGATATGTTTGCTCCTCGGTGCAAAAATGGAGTAAAATTGAAAGTAATGGCGATCGCAGAGCAGCGATGGTCTTCCGCATAAATTCAAATTATTCTGAGTTATTTACTGATCTACGAATGCAAATCATAATATTTCCGGCTCACTCAGTTATTTACGGCTTAAAATACATCACCGGGTTTATAATAATTTAGAACTTTTTTCTGTAAGGAAATGATGCGAAAATGGCGTACGTAAAAAGTGACGTTCTTATTGATAAAGCCATAGCTACAGCATTGCGGAAAATATTGTATTTTTTCGAGATTGGATCAGGATAAAACTTCTTAAGAGGTGTTTATTTAATGAGAATCGTCTGAATCTCTTTCGATTTTAGTTTACAGCTATTCTTCTGTTCCAAGTTTAGAAACAAAATCGAACTTTCTATGAGTAAATTTTGTATTTCTGTGTAAATTGTGAAAATTCTGTATTTTCTTTTTATAAGTTCCTATGCTGATTAGGTTGCTTCACTATTCAAAATTCGTTCACATCAAGACGCAATAATACTCACTCCATTGCAATGCCAGCACTTTTAATTGAACGGTGGCATAGTATCTTCTGCATTTACATTCGGATGTTCCGCATGACGCGATCCGGTCACGCGCGACACGACTGACACGTCGCGACAATTAGTCGTGTCGCGGTCGCAGTGGGACACGAACACCGTTACTGCTATAACCGATATTCTCTCTCTCCTGTCTTTTGTTTTATATCTAGCCCTCAAAATGTTCTAGACAGATTCAGGTCAAGTCAAAGAGATAGATTTATCTTTAATATTTTTTTATGAGACCACATTTGTTTCAAAAAGAAATGTTTCAAGTTCAAAAGAAGCTTCATCTTGTAATTTATCTACGTCAATCATTATTAGTTTATCATCAAACATACAGCCATTTTATAAAGCCCAAAGATAAACTTCTGCACAAAATCCCCGCTTAAACTGCATTGAAAATTATGACTGTATCTCTCATAGCTAGATAAAGTTTTATGTCTACTAAATCATTATCATATCGAATTTTTGACATTCGCGAAGTATACGCGTAACACTAAAATGAGAATTACTTGAAGCGATGCCAAGTTTCATAGAAATTATGACTTTCCATAAAAATAACTAGCAATACATTACTGTGTAAATGAGTTTTACAAATTGTGTATTTTTTTTTTGTATTCTACTGTTCGGCTGCCAAATATATCTCGAATAGTTTTTATGTGGCCTGATGAATATCGAGGCAATTAATAACGATCTGATACAAGTGAAACTGTGTCGATATTATTGATTTACGATGAAGCGGTTAATCAAATTACCCAAAAAAAATCGATCAAGAATTTTGCACTAGTATCAGTGTATCTGTGTAATTCATAACTGAATCTAATTCGATCGTTCTAGCGTATCTTATTCTGAGATCTGGGTCACTTTAGTTGGAATTTATCGGTTCGCAACATGCGAACTCAATTTTGAAGTCAAGTTCTCGGCCAACTATCACGCAATGTCAGATTGTATCTTCGCTTGACCCGAACGTGTCAAGCAAAGTAGCCATAATGTTCAGGAGCCTTATCAATCATTGTACAATCTTTACACATCGATTGATATGCGGAACATGCTTGTGGGTCTGTTTTTGTTGCTCACTTTCTAATGTTTGAGGACGTTCGTAGTTCCACGTAAAGTAAAAGGTCCTCAAACTAAATGGTTTTATTCAAGTGAATTTGGTACGTGTAAGTATTTCGGGACCTGAATCTTACGTAATATTAATTACACAATATGATAAACGAGTTCAGTCATCCATATTCAATGATGTAAAGTAAAAGGAAAGCGTGGAGGATTAAAGGTGGATTTTAATGCTCTGAAACATTTACATTCCTTTTTCCGATGGTTGGTTAGTGTAAGGATTCCGGACCCGACTTTTATAGACAATTCTTTAACCTGCCATTGACCTAATGAACCTAGGACCAATTCTTACTTGGCTCTATTGTCAACCGTTGAACAACAGAAGAAGCTTATTATTTCTCTCCCTCCGCCTTGTAGTAGTAAATGAGATAGAACGTGTTTGATTTTATTCTTTGCCCGATCGATCGAATGTCAAGGAGACCGGGCATAGCGAAAAGGCAAACAGTTAGATTTACTTAATTACTAGTTTGATGGATATAAATTACGTTTATTGCCAAGCTGGTAATTTAAATGTAAGTATTAAATCTTTAAGAACGACATCGATTATCGATTTATTTTTTGTTGTTTGAAATACCATTGCAATCACTGATATTAACTGTAACTCAATAGGATTTTTTGTATCATCTATGTTTCACATTTAGCTATGCTATTGGTATGTTCGCTATTTTTCTGTAGCAGTCTCAGCTTGATAGAATCGGAATGTTGTCAACTATGTCCACATTATCTTGTTATCGAATACTCTATCGAGGTCTACAATCGAGGAACCACTTATTCAATTTCCATTGAATCAGAGTCGCCGAGCCGATGACATGCGGGCTACAAATTATACGGGGCAGGACAGGCCCATGTACGAATATACAAATTAGTTAACAACTATTCAAATGAATCCTTGATTTATTGAATGGAATGTTATTATTGGAACTGGCTTTCATATTTTGATGGAGTTGCCTGATGACAAATTAGTTTATTGGTTTCCTCTCTGATCATCCAGTACATAGATGTTTGTAACAAAAAGGATTATTTATATTTATATATTGGTAATAGAACTAATCTAATCTGAGTTTTTAAACATCTTATCTGTATTGTTTTAAAAACATCGCCGTCCTTCGACATTCTCGGATGATAGTTATATCAGCTTATTTTTTGTATTATGCCAATTTAAGCTGACCATTTTTGTCTCGGCGATAGTTTTATTATACCATAACTTTCCCAATTTAGCTTTATTAGAAGTTTGTTCCAATAAATCAGTTCAAAGGAAAGTGACCTTTAACCTTTTAGGTTAAAGACATGTCCTAATAAATGTTCATAACTTTCCACTTGAATGGTCCCTTTGGGAGCCAGTGACCCGTTTTCCTCATTAAGTGTGATGTGTCGGCTATGTTTATTAGGGTATAAAGCTCTGCTTAGGGGTACTCGTTATGATGTCCAACTAGATAGAAATAATGCACGAGAACGCCAAGGTCTTTGACAACCTAATGAATCCCTTATGTGTTTACCTTTCTGAAATGAAGTACAGCTGAGTTCGAGGTCTACGTCAAGGCTAGGCCTTTTCATGAGTGGTTTCTATATTTTTGTTGACTTTCGACGACATTAATAATTTTGAAGGTCCGCCACAACTATCAATGATGTTACACAGAAAGTGGCTAACAAGAGATGGTCACGGACCATCTCAATTTTTAAGTTATTTGGGTTTTATACAAGGATCAAGGAACAATCTTAATTGATCAATGATTTTTTATGTATGTACTTGCAAGCAGGGAACCAAACATTAGTATAAATTTTAATGATAACCATTAAAAAATCTAAAATAGTTAAAATTTTAAAATCTAATTTACTTTCATTACCTTTCCCGTTTTGTATCTAGATTCCGTACTACGTTCAACCGACCAATCACAGTCGTCTTAATGTTATTTTAATCACATTCCCGTCAATGGATGAATGTTGATGTGTTAATGTGAGTAACTATCGGAGTACAGTTAGTGCGGTGCGCATGCGCGACAGGATACAATGCGGTTCACGTTAATTGCAGTCGGTGCGCACGCGATGTTTCCGTACCACTCTTTACAAACATAGCTATGTATAATGTGTATGTAGGTACATAATTCGGTGCCGATGTGGAACAAGTATTGTTTCGGTGTGTATGTTGTTATTAGAAAAGTGGTTTACACAATATTGAGTGGCATGGCCATGGTGGCGTTGGTAAATATGTTTGTACGTCAGAACTTACAATTGCTACAATATTAGTAAAACAACGAAAGCCGAATCCACATTAATATATTATTCAAATAAATACCAATTTGTATTGTTACTTTTTACTAACTAATAATCCAATAGCATTTTTTTCGGTACGAACGTGTTCACAAAATGCATATCCCTGCGAATTCCCCTTTAATGTCCGTTATTTCAGTTTTATTATGCAAATACAATCACACAGACCCTCCTATGTGTTCACCCCTTTATAATTAAATACTGCATGCGTTGCATTAATTCGACGTCACACTGATGGTGCTCACGTCAGCATTGTATCGAACCCACGTCACTTTAAAATACACAATATTATATACATAAAGATAAATAACGAACGATACATTTAAAAGCAAAACATTCAAAATACAGTACTTAACCACGTAAATGATTGAACATATGTGTGAGTGAAAAACTATTGACTGAAAAAGTGTTGACTGTTTTTAACACGGCAAAGGTACTTTATTAAAAAATATCATAAACAACGCCGATATTAATGTTGAAAACAAAATCTAGGGACCAACATAAATTCAGAAGCTTTCTATTCACAGAAATAACTTTCGAAATATGAAGGGTTGTATCCCCTCTTCTATGAAAACTATATTATTGCTATGAAGCGACAATTTATTGGCTATTTTATTACAATAGTTGACAAAATTTATAACGTGATAACTTACGTCTATGCTGTTTATTATAACCGAGCTGTGAATCAGTGGGTTTGGATCTATTCGGGATTAGTTACATAAAAGATATGGCTATTATCATAGGTTTAGGGAATCTTGTCTATTGCTGTTGATATTTTTTTTCATGTTCGTGAAGCTACTATAAAATATTAGATGTAGAAATGAGAATTATAATTCAGTGTTTGTTTATTATCTTGACATCAGGTGACATATCCTTTTGATCGATATGTTCCTGTGTATAAATACTTTATGCGTTGTATTTTATCACACAATACCGTCATGTCAATGCACTCATGAATTTATCAAAATATTTCCTTTATCATTCCATTTTTCCATGACTTTCCATTTCTCAAAATATTTATGAATACATAAACAACGTTATTTTCTTGTCTGATGGAAAATGTATTTTTAAAAGATAACATGCATTTACAAGTCTGCAAGCTTGGATAGGGTGTGCATCCAGAATTGGTAAATAGCATAGCAACGATGTTGTAAGGGCAGCTTTGCGTTGCGAAGGGCTTTCCCTCAGAGGGTCGGAGGGCGCGTGCCAGTCACGTGCCAATATGCGGAGCGTGCATCCGATGGCACAAAGCCGCCGCAGCATGATGTGTTTATTAAAGATCCAACGAAAATGCAATTTTCAGCTTCATTATTTAAATGTACTTATTGTGTTTAAGCTCTGTTCTTTATACACTGCGTCTTGGTATACTTTGACTGTTTTCACAAATTACGTGAAAGTTAGTCTGCAGAAGATGTGTTTTGAAAGTCTGTAACCACAAATCATAATTCGAATGTTTTATATCCCGTTATATTACTTCATCAAACAATTGTTGTTTGTTTAAATCAAGATATTAATATTCACCTCGAATGGCTTTTTGCAAAACTTATACGTTTAATTACCCATTGTTACACAGTATCTATTACTGATTACGAAATGACTAGAAATAGCGAGATAGTTTACCTCAATTTCGCGAATTGTATAACATTTGTATGGTTAAGAAATTTTGTGAATTTTTTTGAGGATGATGCAAAACGTCACAGCCAAACTGTTGATTAATTTCATCAGCACATTGTTATGAATCGAGAAGCGTGACCCGTTTAGCCGTGCAATGCTTTGTTCGAAATAAAAAACCGTCTGCCTAAGTTGTACAATAAAGCGCATGTGCCGAGCTATTGTTCGTACAGTAAAGGGCAAAGTATACTCCCTCAGTGAACACCCTAAGGGTTCTGTAGTATTTATTATCTTGGATCATTCTCACGGGATTCGCATTCGGACGATTTCGTTTTTCGGACATTAGTTTTGGTTGTTATATCAGTTATAGTTTCGTACTTGGGGTGGCAGATATTTTTTGATCAATGGATTTCGACCATTAGCTCTTCTTGGTCAGTTTATCCCTTTAATACGCTGATTATAAATTGGTTCCATTCTTAGAATCAAGTAGGTCAGTAAATATATTATCTTTTTAAATGAGTTGATGCGTAATATTGTTTATTTATACAAAAGAGCTGCATTTGTCTCCCCAATCATCAATCATATTTGTCACATACAAAAAACGTCATTTGCTACCGTCGTTGGCTAATCGTTTTACCATGACTGTGACACATGGATGGGATTATAAAACCCTTGGGACTGTTTAACTTTTGCAAAACCTATGACCTTTTCAAATAATTTTTCGGATTATCTTCTATTTACTATTTTAGGATCGTGTGTGAAAAATCCCTTTTTGTATATGATATGGATCATAAACCACATATATCCACACCAGAATATTTTTCTACCAACCTTCAGTCAGGCCTTACTTATAGATATTTCCTAGATATTCCCATTAGTATAGTTAACAAATTAAGATCAGGTCCTAAAAGCTGACAGGAGTAAAATTAATTATCTCTCTTTATGTCTTAATTAAGTAAGCCTTGTCTAGTTTCTACAGGCATTTTATGTTTGTCATTAAAACAACGACTGCGTTTTATGGCTTCAAGGCCTGAATTCTTAATATGACTTGCAGACCCCTTTGCCACAGGGGACACACTTGGGTGCACACCCTCACAACTGTTACCGACTGCAGGAATGTCCCCCTTTCGTACTTTATCTACCTTATAACCATAAACCAGTAACGAACAGAATATCCACGGCTAAAACTGGGTGACTAAAATGTTTGTACTGACCATAGGTCAACAAGAATCACGGAACAAGAATCGTTAATAGTGCCCGTTAATTTCATTAAAATATGTCCTACTAGCTATAAAGTGGTATGGTATCTGTTTAAGTTCATAAAAAGTCAACCAAGCCGTTTTAATGACATTTTTAGAGACGTTTACGTTTGTTTGCCTATAGACTTTTTGTGGAACTTCTGTGTTCCCTAAATAGTGTATCGGTGCACGATCCGTGACTGCACATGTCCGTACATCACCTGCTGTCTTTGTTCCCACGGAACCACGTATTTAAATTGTATTGGGCATCCCCCATAATTTCAGTACTGTCATACAACTGTCATATATTTAGGGGAAAGTTAAGGTTTGGGTCACTTGGATATTTAGCTTTTGTATTTATGATTGTAAAGTTCACTTTGTGTATGTAAGCTTAGCTTTTCTTTCTAAGGTTTGGATTATATTTGCTAGTTTACAAAACAAGTACGTGACGTTTTATAAGAATGTCGCTTATTAGCCGTCGAAAATCTAGACGGTATAACTATTGTTCTTAAAGAGGAAAGTATCATGCTTTTTCACATATTCAAGTTTGAGATTCAATGATCATTATTAAAAAGGAGTATGGTAGTACACAATATTTTGTATTTATACCGTCATAACATTGCAAACAGCAAACTTAACAGTCCCCATAACAGTTACGTCATTACTAGGGATTCATCATTCCAAACCCATTAACCACGTCACCGAGCAAATCCATCAAGAAGATCACGACCAGTCACCATTCCCATGGCTCCAATTATTACCATTCCCACGACTGAATCAACTTCTGATTCAACTATTATCTCGGATCTTGTAAATGCTAAGGCTTGATTTATCTAAGCAATAATGTTCTTTTAAGGTTTGCCTGATTGAATTTATTGCTTAATCACGAAGCTGAAAAGTTGCCAGCAACAGCTGTAAATATCATTGTACGTGTTTAACATGATAACATTTCAATCAAAAAGCCGTACGTTCGCGTTTCTTTTGATTTTATTTTTTGAAAACGTTTGACCTTAATGAACGCCTTCGTTGAATTGGATAAACTTTATTAGTATTTACGCTACTTACGCGCTCATGTTTACGTTGAGTATCTACGTGTATATAGTATGTTTCTAACATATTGAAATTATTCTCGTTTCGCATTTAATTTACATTGGTATGACCTTCTCAACTAGCCAATTGTTCTCCTAACATTCTCAAGCGAAACTAGGACTACTCAAAACTGTGTACATTGTTGTAATAAATCCCACAGCTACATGTTTTCTGTTTCTCATCGGGTTATCCTTTACGTCAACCTAGACAAGTTTGTATAACATCGATTTAAATGATACTAAACATTGTTGGACTGAAAGGGGCCGTAGTGATTGCAGCGTACTGCAATTTGTAATAATCTTCTTGCGATTCCTGGCGAGTGCTGCCTTGACCTAAAATCGTGCGCAAACGCCGCCCGAGGCACACGCGTGCGTAGTGTCAGAGGTCCACCGTGTATGCATATTGTCTGACGTGTACCATGAAGATGGATGATCGGTAAAAGTTCAATGTAATTTGTTTAAAGTTTGTATTCTCCATCTCCATAAATCTTTGTGTTTGAATATATTATTTTATTTTTACATTCATTGAGCTTTTGATAAAACTAAATTTTTAAAGTAGATAATGGTAACTAAATCAACTGTTTCAGTAAATTTAGAAAGCCTATCCAATCCAGACTTGCAATTAACTTTTAATCGGAAATAGCATTTAAATCGAAATTTCTTTTTTCTAGTCATCAATTGTGCCGCTATCCTAACGGTGTTGCAGATTTATCGCCAGGAACCACGCTTGGATCGCGGCGTGCGCCTGACATCACAATAGCTCGTCCATTTCTAGTTTAGAAATGATCCACCTCTCGACTAAACGTTGGCAACCACTTTCAGTTGTGACAATGTCGCGTACCTTTAATGTCTCGCCATTGATCTCTAAACTGATAACAATGGTGAGATTTGAAGATCATAATTCCTCACTGGTATTTAACATTTGATATGACGAAAGTTTGTATCCAATGAGAAAATCGATTAAGAAACGGTTTATCATTATGTAACTGAAATCAAAACTAGAAGTAACGTTCCTTACAGAGCGTCAGACCGAAGGAAATTCTTACCTTCAGATCGGAACTATGCACGTACCAATTTTTGCCAATTGCTCACTTAATTCCATCCGTCTCTGGTAAAATTCCATCTTTATATTATCTAAACCTCTTAAACAATTGATCAGTTTATCATGTCTCTTAATTTTTTTGACGATAAACAAAAATTTTGCTTAATGCAAGTCCATGAGTCTTTATCACTGAATGAAAATATGCTAGGTCCGCCTCCATACGTTGTGCGCTATCTCGGTAACCTTTCGCTCCCAGCATATTATTATCGAAACACATTAATTTCTTTGATATAAAATATTTGTTTTTCATCGGTGCCGTACCGGAGATTAATGAGATTCCATAATATTTATCTTTTATTGTTATATCATTAAGATAATGTATTACGTACAGTGCGTTCGTCAAGTCCATCATTCGTTTGATTTTTTGTATGAGCATTTTGGTTATATTTTCTTGTTTATTTGGTTTCTTATTGCCACTTATCTTCGTTGCAGTTATCTGTATTTTGTATTATTGTGTCACGTTATTTCCATTAATTGATTTGTTTATTGTTTTGCAGTCTTTTTTGACACCGATAAACTTTATCTTAAAGACCTGTTAAGATAAAATTTTGTACGTAAGGTCACTTACGATCAACTTTGTGTGTGAATGTTTTTGCTAATAACTATACTTCATTCACTTTAATTTTGATACGATAACATAAGGTATTTCGGCCCACGTAAGGGATTTGTTAGATAGGCTCGAATCTTTAACAATTAACATGTTCACATTACCATGCGGCTGCTTGGCGTGAGTCACGACCGGCTACCGTGCGCGCGCGCCGCCTTCACTTAAACTAAGCAAAAAACGCGCAGAAGGTTCAACCATTGAAATCGCACTTAGTTACTACGATGTAAAGAAACTGTATCCACTGCCACTGATGTAACTGCATTAGAAAAAAAAATACGAATAATTTTGTAATAATCACGTTTATATGTGCGTAAACGCTTTTTACGTAATACAGAATGAACCTTCTTGTTGATTAACTTTTTCCTAAACCTAGCGTGTGTGTATTAAATTCCAGTTTCCAACGAGAAATTAATCTCGAACGCTATGTCAATATTTGGATTTGTGTTTTGTCAATAGGTTTGTGTATAAACGTTGAATGAGTGGGCGAGTTAATCTTCATGCAACTAACGTCAACGACTTTGAGTAGCTTTGTAAGATTGTGGACTTGACCTTAAAAATATTGAAGTGTGAATAAGGTATTATTTATTATACTCAGCGTGTGGCATCACGTGTGCCTTATCCACGTGGGTTGATAAACTAAATGTAGAACGTGTTATATTTCACTCAACATTTAAATTTATTTCTAGTTATGGTTCGCAGGTTGCTCTATTTTTATGTGAAGCCTTTGATGTTTCTGTGACGTGCTATAGGCGTGGGATGATCTATTTTTCTGCTTCATCTAGCATGGTTCTATTTTACTCCTATAAGCTAAACCTCATACAAAAAGTTCAGCGATTATTAGCTCTATTTTTCTAAAAATCGTCGCAGTGATGACGTATATGAGACCTTAAACCGGGTGTTATAGCAGTAGTGACGTAATACGATTTTGTTACACCCGAATAGATACGACGGAATTCTTGTTTTTGTAAACAAGTTTTTGTATGAAAGCATCTGACAGTTCCGGCAAGCGCCTCGTAACTTTGAAGGTTGTAGGAAATGGGTTCTCTTGTACAATACTTTTACGTAAATATTAAATAGAAGTGTTTTAAATCCTACAAAAATATTTAAATCCTGCAGAAGGATTACCTTCTGCCCTTAGCTAGATTCCATTTGGGGTTGGCGCAGCATGTTTTCTACTTCTATATTTCTCTATCTGGCGTCATCTCCATGAACCATTATATGCAGCCATAACTTTCACACATCCATCCATCAATGCCTTGGTATCAATATTTTTAAATAGTGGTTGAATTTTCGTCAACATCTCAGACGCTAGACGGCTACTGCTGGACATTAGCCTAAGAATTGATCAATCAATGATGACTAACACCTTTTGATATTCAAATACAGATTGATCATTATTAAAAAAAATGCGTATCTATTTGTACCATATATGTTTTTGTCCTATTAAGGTGCGAATACTATTGTGAGTGTTTTTTAAACTATCATTACTAACACTAAAGTCTAAAAGCTTTTGGGTAATACCCGGGAACAATTTTGGTAAACTCAAAACAACGATAGTAAAAACTTGGATTAAGGAAAAACTGGTAATAATATTAATGACACATTGCCGTCTTTATTAATGCCAAATGCTTACCGCAAATCACTGACGAGAACAATAATATAAATCAACCTATTTACTTTGAAATGGGAGTACCTAGATACTTGTAACATTAAAAGTCCTCTAAACTCAATATAATTCCCATTATCTTGCGATCGATTGTACAATAACTGTAATAGAACAGGTAGGTGCAACCCAATCCCGATTCTGAGTCAGGTAATCTTTACTTTAATTGATAGTATACAATCACTAAACCCTCAAAACTGCAGGTAGGAACATCTGTCTCAACACGCATTTACGTCACAAAATAAGAACCCCCTATAAATTCATCATCAATCATTCGAGATCGAGACCGAGACTTGGTTCGACGATAAAAAGTAAGTGATTCGAATTCAGTCTTAAGAATGTTCTTAAAGACCTTAAATATTTATAAAAGTACATATGATGTACCTACATAGTCATATAAACTCAATACTGACACAAATGTATGAAGTAACTCCACCTGGCAACATTCACAATGATTTATGACGTTTTCCGGTCCAACTTTTGTTTTCTTCTAATGATAGTTTCAAAGAAAACTGGTTGAATGAAAGCTCAATAGGGTTTACGTAACCGATTTTTTTATAGACCAACTGGTACGTCATCATCTCGATGTTATCGATAAAGTTTCGTAATCGATTGTGTATATCGTTCAATCGGACAAAACTGTCTGACCAAGTTACAAAATACGGGCGTGAAAAAAAATAGTTCATTGACAATAGAACTCTAATAGGAAGTTAAAAAACTGCTCTTTACATTTTAAGATTTACTTTTGCACACAATATGATAAATGATAAGCGTATCATTGCTAACAATTCTGTGACTTCGATTAATACTCAGTCTGGCTGAAAAAAAAAGAAAGAAACTATTATGTCCATAAAGGAAAACAAAAAAACACTATTATGTCTTTGACTTCCAAATTTAAATTCTATTCTGCTTTGAAATTATAATTTAGTTGGTTTGTGTAGATTCCTTATTTTTTCGAGGCAACTGGCAAATATAGTAGTTGCTGTTAGTAAGGATGTTTTATCACACAGGTTTTGATTAAAATGTTATGAAACGTCTTACAACTTACGTCGGTGAGATAGAAAAATCTGCACTATCTCTACGATCGTGCCCATTAAACAATTCTTTTGTCTAGAATGACTTGCGCTCTCCAATACAAACACATTACCTAATTCAATTATGGTAATCTTTCCGTTACGTTACTTTAGTTGGGAATCATAGTTTTGAATATTAATTTGACATTGTAATTATACAGAATTTCTTAGATTGAAAAGAGATTAAAAATTATTGAGGAAAAAATATCTACGTGTGAACCTACTTGGAACTTTGCCTTTCAATATTTTACGGAAGATGATCAAACGAATGATTTATGTACCACTAGTAGCCAATTTATGATCCTTTAAATGTGTGACGTCGTATGACACCATGTTGTGCTTGATTAAACATATGACTATAGTATTGATCCATTCCATGATAACAAGACCAAAATTTAATTCCCTTTCGGGATTATTCACCATCATCATCGCTGCTTTCAAGACAACGCACAGTATCTTTTGCAACATATTTCTTTATCTACAAATTAAGTTCACAATCATCTTAAAATCGGACAGGCTAATTTAGTGGACCATGTTCCATAATAACCGAGATTGTATCAAGCATTACTTGGAGGTACTGGAATTCCGTTATCGATCATTTCCATTTGGTTGGTTCTGAGGCATTTACAATGCTTCACGCAGCTGATGATACCATCAGACTCAAACCTGATTTATTTATAGTTATGACTTACGTAATAATTGCCGTTTTGCATTACAATGCGTTATTGCGTTCTTAAGTAACAGCTCTTTTACAAGTAATGTTAGTGATAGATATAAATAATAAATGTGGACAACATCACATTGGTAAGTATTTTACTCCGAATCCAAAGTAAGCTGAAGCACTTGTGATATGAAATCAGAGACAACTAAGGCAAACACCCAGATCCGAGACAATGTAGAAAGATGGTTTTTCTGCATTCAAATTCAAATTCAAAATTCAAATTTCTTTATTTCCTCCGTCCGGGGATCGAACCCGGGACCTCAGATCCACGACTCCTTGAAAACCGGTGTGTACGCCACTCGACCACGGAGGTCGTCAGAAAAACGAATAAGTTTGAATAGTGACTTCAAATGTGGCAAAAAATTTCAACTAAAATTGACCAATGGACCACATAAATACAATGATTAAATTGTTCAACACAATGTATGTACCGATGATGAAATTTATGATTCACGATTGTATCATGATCGAGATATCGAGTGCACAATACCCTTTGTTTAATCGCCTCATATTTTTGTATCTCTCAGACCCGTATGTCATTGTAGCATACTTGCATTCTTTCTACATCCTTATTATTTATTTACTCCACCTACGACTGTCATATTTATAGAGCGCTGATAATTATGAATACTTAAATCTGGAAACTCTGGGACCAGTCTAAAAAATCTTTTTAGGTAGCCTAATCTTTAGCCGTCCTCAAATTAATTTTTCTAAGCACTTTGTTTATCTCGATTTTTGATATCTGAATTTCACAGTCACAGGTTATTTAAATGACACGGCTTGAAGATTCTTGTACATAAATAATGTAGATGGAGTATTAGGAAAATCCACTTGAAATACGTCATGGTCAACTGAGAGCCATATGGCTCATTCTCACGAAAGTGGATCGATAACCTGAGGGAACACGTTGGCACTTACGAGTAGCATCGCCTTGGGAAGGTGATCGGATAAAGATAGGACCGATCGATGCTTCGTTTGTTGGTTTTCAACCAATGACAGCTGAAAGCTCTCTTATTATTTATTCATTTTTTATTTATCATTTATTAGATTAAGAGAGACTAACTCAAAATATGTTAGCGGCGGTAGCCTAACGACAAGAGCATCGGACTTGTGATCATGTGGGGTACTCGCGGGTTCGAATCCCACCCAGACGTGAACCCGTTCGTAACATAAGCATTTAGCTTACCACGAGGGGTTAACAAGACTACTAGTAATGTGCAACCCACGTTGATAGCACAGTTGATAGTAAGCTTTTTTTCGTTTAAATGTGAATACTGGCCAAGAATTTTTGAGGTTTCTTATTGATTTATAAGGCAAAATATCGGTATGTAACTTGAACATGAAATGTCAAGACAATTGAAAATTGATCTTTTGATGTACTTTTATCGTACGAAAGTTGGCTCAGTCATCTCAATACGTAATTATGTAAAGTTTACGGTATAGAATAAACACTAACTTTATCTACAGTTCCAACTCTCTTACACCCATTTAAAATAGACGGAATCTTAATTTTTATCTCTGGCAGGGATGATAAACATTCGCCCACGATACATAGGTATGCCTACTAAAGTTTATCAGCTTACTGACGTGATTGCACCGCATGCAAATGTTCTAGCGGAGCATCTTACACTTATTTAACATGTATGCCATTAACAAGTGACTGTAGATAAGGTACTTTATCTTTGAACGTTAGAATTTATATTTATTAAGTATTCAGCAACTCTGGATCTTAGTGTATCGTATCTTGATGAATGTTAAATGAAAACTGTTATCGTAGATGGAAATTAACCGCAGATCAGCAAGAAAGTTTTTTTTTTTTAATTTTGATGTGATTTATTGAATAATCAGATAATGATTTAGTTTTGCAACTAATACAAATAAGCGCCTCGCGGTGCTACCCGCAGTTACCAGATAACTTTATTTTTTTTTATAAAACGTAGCCTTTATCTTTATACCGGGTGCCAGTAGGTACCTCCATACCAAATTTTATGAAAATTTAATTATTTATTGTAAATATTTTTTTGTGAATAGTAAAAAAAAAATGTCGATCCGTTTGAGCGTGAAGAGGTAACAAACATATGCACACACAGTCATAAAATTAGTCTTTATAATATTTTTATGATTTCAATCATAAGCGTCACTTACGAGGAATATGGCAAACGTTAATTTATGTGTTTTATTTATGTTTGATGGCTGAGAATCGTAATAATAAAGTTTTAGACGGACTGTCCAAAAGATCACTGTAAAAGTACGAATAAATTTATTTGCAGCCATACTTTGTTTGAAGTAACCAGTAAAAATGACAGATTACTTAAAAAAAAACTTTTTGTTCAAAAGTTGCAAAATACAACAAATTTTAACATACAACTTTGACGTGAGCACGAATTATGAGGTGCTTGCACACTGGTGCAGTTAAACACTGGTTTCAAGACAGTTATTAGGAGCGGATACACGAGCTTCCTACATCGTTAAACAGCCGTTTATCACCTCGGTGTATTACTGGCTAATTTCAAATACGTGTGACACTCCACTAAATAGTTTCCTATAGCAAATTTATGGCTTTTTTATGCAATAGTTAGGTAAAGTGATGTATTCAGGTGAAGTGATAGTGATAACGACCATTAATGTACACACAAGTATTGAAAAGACACTAAGTCATAGTAAAAAGAGTACAGAGGTACTGCTTATTTCTTAAATAAATTTCTTCCAGGAGACCTGCGAAAGGAGGTATATATCAGAAAAGATGACAATATGGTGTAGTAAATTTTTCCACCATTAAAGAAATCAGACGATAGTTTGTGATCGAACCGGTGGCGGTAACGGGGTGGGTCATTTCAGTCAGACCGTGCGTCGAAGTCATGAGCTTTTCAGTCCGAAAAAAAAAAACATGTAAGTTTTCATCATACAGTTCTAAAATTTGTGTAGGTTTGCTAAACATGGAAATATTTGATTCGTTCATTGATATAGAAAAATCTAGGGCTATTTAAATAAACAGTCTTGAATAAAAGATGACTTTTGTCTGAAGAACTGACGTGAAGTCATAGCCATTGTGTTATAGGCATTTCTGTGGAGACTTTTGAAGATGTATTTGAGAATCTGACTGCATCTTGGGTTTTGGAGCACTTTATAGATGGAGACGTGGTTCCGTTTTAGTTAATACTAAAAATAAGGTTGTATAATAATATGCATTTGATTCAAACCGTGAGGAATGACTGCGATGTCATGAGTTCAATTTATCTTGAATAGTAACCGAGCGTTTCTGAGGATAACTATTTATTGAAGTATCCTGCCTCTACATGTACATCATATCAATTTAAATAGCAGTTTTCTAAGTCCCGTTAGCTGGCGAGATTACGTTTTAATTGCAGAAGATAAAGCGATGTGAATGTTAGTGTAAATACGTCATAATCGCGTCACAGGAAGTTATAATCAAGATAATGTTTTATTTTCTTTTGATGTTTTGAAACGTATGCATTGCATCACGGGCTACGCCCACAGTCAGACAGTCAACCTTCAGTAATAAGGTAAAAGCACCTATTTCCGTTAGTGTACTAGTACCCGTTAACAAGTCAGTATTTTTGTTATTGCATTTTTCTACCAATAATAAAGTAAAGTTTGCGAATGGGAATACCTTCTCGGTAATATTATGTACAATTATAATGACAATACTGTCCAAAAAGTTTAACGGCGTTAAAACTATTCGATGACAAAAGTTGGTTTTGTGAAAATATTATGTAAGTTCAAAGTTCTGTCAGTGAACTACGAAACCACCACGTCGCATTGATGAGCTAGCCATACTGCGACCGATAACGTTAAGGTAAAAGTGTTAATTTTCTAAAATATTTGAATATATTACGATGCGATTTAACCTATAAATTGAGGTGAATCTAATTGAGAAATAATTATTTTTGCCGTTTACATCTATTGGTACAAACAAACCCCTACTTGTCCTAGTACCCGTTAAAATTGTATGTTTTTTACCGGATATTGGTACACGATGAGCCGTTGTACCGAAACTCGTTATTATGTACTTAATGCCTTGAAATAGGTCTCATTTTCCTTTAAAACTGTAGAATTCATTGCCGGATGTTAGGACTTGTGATTTACAGTTGCATTTTACCCGACATCGTCCTTATTGCCTTGTGTTAAGTTCTCTTTTCCTTCGAATCAACAGATTGTAGTTTCTATGTTGCTTGTTTGTGTTGTAATCCCATGGATTCGATTGCCTCTTTAGTTTATAATGTGTAACATCTTTACTATCGCATCTGGGAGTGATTGATTGATTGGTGAGTGGTGGGTGATTGGTCAAATTGAATTGGATTTGGACAAATGTGCCTAGAGGTGAAGTCGAAACCGAAGTCAAAGCGAGGTGAAGATTTCAGATGTCTCACTCGTTTTTTTATGGATTTCCCAATTTTTGCACATTTCGACTTACTGCTGTACTGTAGTTCTAAAAGCAACTTTTTCGATGTGCATCATGTGGCGCTCTGATGTTTTAGTATGGATATTGATAACCAAGCAGTAATTTGAAGCAAGCTTCAGACCGGAAAATTTACACGACTCGATCTGTGGATCCTCAACTATTTCTATAAAATGAGCTTGTTCTTTTTATAAAGCTGGCCTGTCCGTTTTCCTATCATGTAAGCTCTTGAATTAGTAATTTATCGTGTTTACGACAATTGAGGCCTGAAGATTTTTAATTATACTACCCTGGGAGAAAGAAATCCATACCATACGCTACGTTTTTTTTTTCATAATTTGAATTACCTTTAGGTTTCAGTTTATTTTTAAGTCATTGAATTACTACCATTCGGTCGTTAAAATATTTTTAAAGTATCTATTTAAAAAGTATCTATTGATATGAATTCCGAAATTTACAAGAACAGTGTTTTTTTTCTGATAGCCATGACCGATAGGCAAGAGGTGGTCAAAAAGGAGCCTCAATTTCAGCTGCTACCAAGTAGTTCGGTATCCCACGGTCGACGTTGGATGACAAATTACCCGGCCGCTATTCTGTCGAATACTCCAAAGGACCAAGTACAGTTTTGCTGAAAGAAGAACTAGAAAATTTAAGCAGGTGGATTATTTTTATGGCAAGTAGTGGGTTGCACGACCTCAGACCACCTTGAGGTCGGGCCTGCGGGTGACGAGGAGGGCAACTCGTCATCCGATCAGCTGACAGGCCACGGAGGAGACGAACGGGAAGTCCTACCCGTTCGCCCTCGGATGTAGTGAGGGGTGGACATTTTACATCCATCCCTCTGGAAGGAGTCTTTCAAGGACCAAGGCCTGCCAGAGCTGCGTTGGGAATACGCAAGTGATCCCGCGGCTAAGGCAATGATGGGACCAGGGTGTTTTTAGTCGGTTAAAGTCCGACATATCCCCATGCCGTGCCATCGGCGTGGGGAAGTCATAAGCATTTCACCCCGCAAAAAAAAAAAACAAAAGTAGTGGGTTGCCCCTAAATAAGGCGCAGTTATTGGATAGCGTGAGTTTATTGGTGAAAAAGATGAAGCGAGATAAAACATTTCGAAATGGCAGACCAGGTCATCACTGGTTTGAAGCTTTTATAAAGCGACACCCTGAAGTATGCCAGCGAGTGGCCCAAAATTTTACGCAAACCCGTGCTTTAGTCAAAGATAGCGATATAAGACCATGGTTTAAAGAAGATTTTATAAAGACGCATCTCGAAGAAGCAACTCGAGATTCACGTAAGATTGTTAATTGTAATGAAAGCGCTTTCTTTTTGTCACCGTCTGATAACAGAGTTCTGGCAAAACGAGGCGCAAAAAAAGTTTACAAAGTTATTGCCAGCGGGGAAAAAGAGTGTGACCGTCTTGGTAACGGCTAACGCAGCAGGTGAATTGGCGCCTCCGACGGTTTTGTTTAAACTGAAATCAATGTATTTGTTGTGTTTTAAGTATTTCTTAGGTTTTTTTTGCAGATTTTAGCGTTTTCTTTCTGATTTGTTGTAGGTTAGTGACATTTTTGTGACCAGATATTAAAGGTTACATCTAAACGTGAAACCAAAATATTCTTCAAATAGTTTGTAAGCTAAGTTTAATTAATAATGTGATTATGATACTGTATCAATATCCGATTTAAAAACTTAAGTTTATACAAATTCCTGATGTTAACTATTACCTATAATTTGTATATATACATTTGAATTTAATTTATTACTAGAATGTATTTTCTTTGGATAAGCTCTTCTTTATATTTATGTTACACAGAAACGCAAAAATAGTTTTTCTGTGAACCTTAACGTAAAGCAATAGAGTTCAAATTTGAATTGAAAATTACCGGATTCTGGGACAATTTAACGTTTACTAGTACAAATCTACCGGGTACTGGTACAATTAGCCCTTTATTTTATATTTTTCCATTATTGTTAAAGAAAATTTAAAATAATAATAAAAAATAATATTACAATAAAACTAGTTTAAATTATCTATCTATTCATGTAATTAGTTTTTTTGCAAGTCTTATAGTTTTAGCATAGCATACCTGCAAAGTCAGTGAAGTTCAAAACTTAACGGTTACTGGGCCGTTTACCTTACTGACATTAATAGGGACTTTATGTATATGGCGTTGATTTTTGTAATTCGTTGATACTTTTTAGCGGTCGACCGTATATTGAATTTGCAAGGCAATTGCTATCTTTCAGTTATTGGAGAATAAACGCTTCAGATATACTAAATAGTATTAATTCGCACACAAAATCACAAATAAAACCACGCTATTCAAGTTCAGACAGAGATGGGTCGCACGGAACTAAATGCCAACTAGATTTAAAGTGTATTTAAAATATCACTCCTGGTCGTTAATTCAAGTCTATGCCCTTCGTAGCCAGGAAAAATGATACTACCTTAAAAGAAGTATACATTCTTCTACAATTATACTGTTTGTACAAATTGTACTGATTAAAAATTTGCAGCACATTGTAACTGGCTGTAATAATATTTTATGACGACATATGTATATGTATATACTGTATGTTAAGACCATCATCAAAGGCGTACGTTACGTCTTTTATATATGATGATTGAAGCTATCCGCATGAGTAAACAAATATATAATACCTGGAAAATAAAACTATATTACCTATTATTTAGTCGGCTAAACAAAAACGAACCTTATACCTTATGATCTAAAGTCGAATTTGTGTCTTGAACAATTAACACCGTACTTGTTCTTAGAACAATAAACGAAATTATTACAAAATAAAACTACAACTTTGTACAGTACCAACTTTGTGCTTTCCCACGCTTACTTTGAGATACATAATTGAATTATGGAAATAACCCTTACGTATAACAAATGCTACAATAGTTATTATTCAGCACAAAATCACGTGTCGATTCTAAACATGTGCCACATTGACGTATGTTCCTGCAACATTTATTTTTAGTGTTTAAACTAAATTTCACACCTGAACGGCCGTACCGTTTTACAACTGTAAGCTATGACTTTTGACGAGCGTCATTCATGATAACAATTTCAAATAAAGAACGTTCTAGGCCGTTCTTCGTTGATTTTAAACTGGACTCCATTTTCATGGAACGCAAACGCAACGCAGTTCCAAAGTTAAGTTCTCAAGTCTGTCAAATTGCTAATTTATTTACAAATCTGTGTTATTATAGTAATTGCATATTAGATTTCTCGATAGTTTCGGTGCATTATTGAGATTGCACATTGATAAATGATTAAACAACGCAATTATTTGCATAGCCTTCGACGTAGCCTCTCTAAACCTTGCATTTGCTAGTTGCAAATTTTTGTTTTAGTCATAATATTATTTCTCATCTACAGAGCAAATATACAGCGCCATAAAATCTTTCTGTTCAAGTAATATGGCGACAAAGTTTGCGACAGTGTGATGGTAAAACTTGTAATGCAGTCGGGCTCGAAATGTCTTTTTAGCACTCTGCGTAATATTACTCTCAGCCAGATGTTTGTGTTGTTTTATGCTTTACTCATAGTACTTCTTTTTTTGTTACAGGTAAATAACAACTAAGTTATCAACAATAAATGACAGTGCAGTGCATGACAATGTCCTTGGAAAATTGTAGGTATTGTGACGTATACGATTTTTTTATCCTGGAGACTAATTTGACAAGTGCAAATGTCAAAAACTGAAGTAAAAGCTATTGGAATCTATGTAATTTTGGCGTTTTTACTTGTCAATATACTTTCTAGGATTAAAAAACAGACTTTAGGCTATCAATCTTTCTGATTTTCATCATCACCTTATTTTTTTTAACTAGTTCGAGATGTATGAAATGTACCTACATCTTATGCTAGTTAAAAAAAATAAGGCTCTTATGTACGAGTAATGAGTAGGTTTAGTGTAAACTGCTCATTCTAAAATAAGCTATAATTTTCAGTTTCTGAACTTTAACCAACAAAGCGGAAACTTCTGCAAAGCCTGCAGAAATTTGTTCAGAATCCGAATTATTTGTGCAAGTAATATTCGACACTGTCAATGTACAAGGAAAAGTACTTCTGAGGTCCAACTTAAAAAGAAAAAAGTGCTACTATTCATGTGCCAGTCAACATTAAAAATCACAACATCTCTCTCAAACCACAAGCCAGACCCATGTATGGGACATAGTAGAACCATTGACTTGCAAAAATCGACTATACGGCTTGGAGATAAGAGCTTTTTAAATTATATAGTCTACTGGATATGGGGACGTATGCTGTAACATTTTTCCGACACAATGAGTCATTGTCACATTTTTATTTTTAACCCATTTGTATTCAACACCGAAACGGTAAGCTCGATGATTCAGCACATTGGAATTGCAAATCGACAGAAGCTTGCCTTGTCTATTTTTATTGCATTTGTGAAATCAATTTTGTTAAAAAATGCGTTCCTGAATATTCATCATACTACTAAAATATAAACATGTCCATCAATGTAACAAACTTTCGAACTAAGAACCGAATGGATTAAAAAAAGAATAAATTATTGTTTCTTCGGCCTGTTGCAGAAAGTTCCATTTTCAAATATAACTTTTTAATCGATCGTAACCTTAAATATTATACTTATGACTACTATGCCCAGCTTTTAAACTCGCCTTATTTTTCTCCCGAGGGAAGTAACGTGATGTTAAATAGCACATAACCTTTCTCGAGAAGTTGGCTATCAAATGCAGAAAGTTTTTTTTTTAAACCGACTGGTAGTTTTAAATATTAGCGCCTTCAAACAAAATAAACTCTTTAGCTTTATTTTATTAGTGTAAATAAGTTATGTTCATGCAATCGTAACTTGTTATAGTTACTTAAGTAATGGTTTATGATTAGTATGCATGCGAGGTCTTATTTGATTTATTAATTTGTATAGTATCTTAAGTCTCGTAAGTACATGAAGTTAAATCGACTTCTGTATCTTAAGCGTCAGCTAAAATTATATTCTAAATATGATTTATTGATAGAGTTACTTCATGTCAATAATGTTCAATAGTAAAATTCATCATTAAGTGTTTAACATACGTGATGAATTTATATTATAGATTATAATAAATCATGATTATCACATTCCAAATTGTTAAAACCATGAAATGTAGAACTAAAATCAAAAATAAACCGCGATAGAATCCGTTTTAAAGCAGTTTTATTTCAATGACGAATATTCGCGTAAACCTCAGAAAACAATACCATAAAATGTAATTACAAATTAAAGTAAATTCAAATTTCTTAATAAGAACATAGTCTATTGAAGTTTCTAAGTTTTTAACAAACAATAATGAGATTATATGTTTCGAAAGGTTTTGAGAAGCAAGCGGGTGATGTCTAATCCAGCCAGTTATGTCCTTGGATTTCACCGCGAAACAGTTTTAGTCACGGTTTTAACTCGAAACTTATGATTTATGAGTAACGTAGCGACAGTGAAAGTGTTGCATCAAACCGAAATAAAAACCTCCTTTCAACGTTACTTCATGATTGATGAAGGCCCATTCAGGTGTTAAACTTTTTTCACATTTTTTTGGTTAACTTGAGGTCTTGTATGTGTTGTGGTTCTTACAAATGACCCCGCGGTCAACGACTTCACATTTTTTTTTAATTCCCGGATATTGAACAATTAATATTAATTTTTTGTGATGGAAATCTGTAAAGGTATGGGAGTGGAGATTCATTTATCACCTGACCTATGATAATGGACAATAAATGATCTCAGATTGTTTTTATGACGCGAATAAAATATGGTTATCTGTTGCCCTACATGTTAATATGCTATTAGCTACTGTTTTCGAATAAATTTATTTTAGGAGAAAGTCGGATTAATACAATTTTGATTGTAAATCAGTCGCTAAGATTTACAACCTTGTTTAAGAGGTTTCCGAGAATCTAACATTTTTAGAGCCTCTGCGCTTTATTGATGTTTTCATTAGGTTAATTAATTACGTAATCATGTTTCTTCATATGGGCATAATTAGTCGCAAATCTTATTTTCCCGATCACCTGCTCTACATAATCATGAATAAATAATACTCTTTCATATTAGGCTCGTCTATAGATCTATTTGCCTTTCGAAAGTGCCACGTAACATTTGAATGTGATTCTCCTCCAAGATGAGAGTGTTAATTCCAGTAGGTACGCAGTAATTGTGCAGTCTTACGTCAGATACCGGGAACGTGACGTCATCAGGGTTAGTTTGTTACGGCGTACGATGCTGTACAGCTGTATCTTGTATACGGTACAGATTAATGCCAGTAGGTTCTGGAATAAGATTAGGTAAGTACCTATATATTTTGCTGTCGTCTTAGGTTGTGAACATCGTTAGTGATAAATGTATAAAAATTTTGGATTGTACTATAGAAAGGAAATCATACGGCCATAATAGTGTTATAAAAAATTCAGATTAAAGTTCTCAACTCAAAATTATTCGGTTTCTAAACAAAACATACAAAAGAATTTTAAATTAACTAGAAATAGATTCTCAATAAAGATCAATGTTATATTGTTACGAAGTCAAATTTTTCGTCCAAAGTCACTTAGTTCAAGATCAAAATAATAACACACAAAACAAAATATTATAACCTAAATTATCGTAAAAAATATCCAGTGCTTACAAGACCGTAGAAATTTTATAGGGATTTGCGGATACGATCTTTGGATTCACGAAGAACTCATGAATGAATTTTATACTAGTTAAATCATAGTTTTTTTGTGAAATCCGTAAACAATGGCCCTGGATACATAATCATAGAGCAGTACTATTCTTTTGGAGAAGAGCCAAGCAAATGGTCTCTATGTGAAGTCATTGTTCTGGTTACCGTCATAACCAGAATTATGTATGTAATAATGTTTATATGAACACTATATGTAGTTCAGTATTGTATGTTGGATTTGGAACGATGATCCTTGATCTAAAATTATTTTGAATATGTGAAGTAAACTTCTTTTTTAAGATGTCTGGATGTTATTGAAGCCCTTAGGTATCACTGTAGATCCTGCCGGTGCTGCGTAGAGCTTGCGTAAGCGATCCCGCGGCTCCGGCAAGGGCGAAGACGGGACCGGGGTGTTTTTGGTCGGTGCAAGTCCGACATATCCCCACGCTGTGCCCGCAGCGTGGGTTGAAGTCATATCACTGTAGATAACTTTCAAAGCAGAGCCAAGAAGGGTTATAGGTATCATAGGTATTAGTAATTATGTAAATTGATGAATATTGTGTATGAATGAGAGATGCCGCCTGTCGCATAAGCTCAATTTTGAGAAATTCATGTGAGGCCGAAACGAGACAGGGATTAAAAAAAAATCATGTGAGTAGGTAAACCGCTCGTTATTTTCACCTTATCTTCGGATCATACCAACCAAATACAGCATTCACCTGTGGGCTCGGCGGCAAACATACTCACAAATAATTACTACAGCATACAGCATCGTAAATTCTAATCATAGAACGAAATGCAGTGTCACTGCTAATACATAAATAAAAAAATTTACAACCAATTAAGTTGTGTAAACAGTGCGAGAGTTGTGCAACCTGTGTTACGTCGAGTCATTGCACTTGAACGTATTACTGCGCCTGCGCCGCGCCGTGACCACGCACTTCCTCTCGGCTGCAGAAAAAACCGTAGTACTCTAACTTTCGATTGTACTCGAAATTGTCTGATGGGAGACAAATTAAAAATACATTGTATAGAGATAAGTGAAATTGTAAAAAGTGTATATGTAATTATACTTAAAGGTGTAAACAGGCTGGAATTTGTTAATTCCACCTAGAGGGGGAGTATCTTCTCTTTATACTGATTAACAAGGCTACTCTAAATGCTGTGAAAGTAGATGTATTTTTTTTTAATTACAGCCATTTGATTCCCGAGTATATATTAGGAACAATTAAAATTAAAATAAAGGATTTTTTCCTTGATGTATATATAATTTGCTATCACATATGTTTCTGAAAAAAACATGGAAACAAATGCTAGCTTAATTTTCAAATAGCTACAATGATTTTATTTTTGCTATATTTTGCTACAACATAGATATTTTCTACCCTTTGTACCCGTTTTTAAAGTCGATCGAAATTAATTATTAGCTTAGTCAATATTGTTTCTTAGTTTATCTTTTAAAACAATTTTAAACCTAAAGTAAACAATACACACACATTGATATTAAATCTCCTTGATATCTGTACGTCATCAAATTCTTGGATTCTCAACATGCATTAGCATAAAGCAATATATTTTTTATCTGAATATCCATGGAATTAACATTCAAATTAAAAAAGAAAGAATGGAAGCGGCCACGTCCGACCGAGTTTACTTTTCGTTAATTACCGTATTAGCATCTAATTATCTCTTCCTGTTTGCTTTTGTAATTATCTTTGTTGATTCAAAATATTTTTGTTAGATCGTCTTTGCTGTTTAAGATACATGATTAGTGAAATTCGATCGACTTTTGATCTTCGGCTAAAATCAATTTATTTTAAGCAGTACTTATACTTACTAAAGCACCTAAGATTAATAATACTCCTCATCATTAATGGATATAGGTATTGTGAAATCGATATTAGAAAACACTTAATTATTTTAATGATCATTATTTTTTGTCTTTTTATTTAAGGCAGATGTTTCGCATTCTTAACAAATCAATAATAAATTATGTACTGGTGAGCAATCCACTTTGTAGTAGTGGTAAAATAAGGAACACGATTGCCTATAACATGCTTAATCACCTTGGTTTCAAGGTGCGTATAGAATTTTTCTTAAATATATGACGCAATCCAAAGTACTTAACTAAATCAAGATAATGAACACGTGATACAGAATTTTTTATAAATATCTATCGCAATACAGATAAAAAGGCAATTACTTATCTTTTTTGCGAGATGCCATTAGATCGTGATAAAAAAAACTAAATGCGTACACGCATTGTTTTCGAATGTTACGCAAACAAGAGCGATAGGCGAAGGAAATTTTCCGTAATGCCTCCGTAATTGGTAAGTACGTAACAATAGTACATTTCGTATTTCACTTATTCCAACAATGAGGAGTTGTACTTACTGAAGTAAAGAGAAGTAACATTAAGTTTAAGTTTTCTCCTATTGTTGGGTAAATACTATTGCAAAAAAACACCACGTTTGAACATTGCACGTTTTGAAAAGTATTACATAAACACCACAGAAATACAAAACACGGTAATGTCTTACTTATATACACTTATGGGTGGTCATCAGTGCTTCCCGAATAGGTAATTTCTTCTTTGGAAACAAAACTTATTTTTAAGAATTTATAAAGTAGAAAACAAATAACCAAAATTAAATTAATGTCGAAGTTCTTAATAGAGTATTCATGTTTATAAAATTCTAAATTAACAATTATGACTATCTGATAATAATATTAATACTTTAAACTTATTTCAATCAATCGTAGTTTGAGTACATTTTATTTCTCTTAGCCGTCGAAGAAAGATTGATCTGCATCAGATCCCCTGAGTCTGAGTGGTGAAGCCATAAAGATGTTCTACTCAATACAAACACATTTTACTCATCCTGTCTGTGTTTATTCAATAAAATTAATGAGAAGATCTTGTCAGTTAGAGACAAATGTATTTCTCCTACTATTTATTGTGAGACTTGGTGTTACGTAACGTCGTAAAGATTGTAGTTGATTCATTGGATATTTGTTAAGGTCGATTCATGCTACAGCACATTGGAAGTGTCATCTAAAAGTGAACATAGCAAATTCATGCGCTGTCTGTCGAAAATTGGTAGTAGGTAGGTACTAACTCAGAAACCTTCGTGGGCTCATGCACAACAATTTCGCTAAAGATCATCACATGATCGAATGCATAGTTTACGATTCCATATAAGACATAGGTACAGACAAACATTATTTTTTATACATAAAGATAAAATGATAACTACGTAGAATGCGCGCGGCTTCGCGAGCATTCATTCGTCTTTTGTTTCAGTCAGAAGATATATTAGCAATACGGTAATGGTAAAAATTCTGTAATAAAGTTAACGTTAAATAAGTTTGATGCGCTTCTGCTGAAGTATGAATTGACCCATAGCCATCGGTACACAAAAGTGTGTACAATATGCCAGCTTAGAAACAACATACAAAAACACATTTCTTATATTTCAGTCCGTGTATTAAACTTTCCATTTACAATATCAGTCTACATTAGTTCATTGCTCTATCCTGCGTCAGTGAAGCCATAAAAGATTGATATTACTGCAGAAACCAATATTGTGATGTAAAAGAAAAATATAAAAAGTACGCAAAGAGCTTCATCCTCTTTGAAAAGTATTTTATTTTTTGATACAGCCGAGTATTTTTACTGCGAGAAACCAATATTTTGATAAATTAGAGTGCATTTATATAAAGTAAGATACCTATATAAAATATTTTGTTAGTATTAAGAGGTCGTAACGTAAACATGAACTTGATCAGCATCTTAGACTTCTTACTTAGCTTTTGCTAGCGTCTCCGTCCGTTTGGGTGTCAGTTATCGCTGCCCAAAGAAAGACTAGTCATTCCTTGATAAATGGACTATTTATTTAACACTGAAAGAATTTGCAAATCGGGCTAGTAGTTCCTGAGATTATCGCGTTCAACCAGCCAAACAAACTCTTTAGTTTTATAATATTAGTATCTTCTTCTTAATATTAGTATCTACAGATTTATAAAAAATCACAGGTAAGCTCATAATAAAACTGCGGTCCTTTAAATTTGCCTGTGGACTCCGATGAGTCTTGCTTTTAAAATACTTTGAAATAGATATTCATATCTATTGACAATTGCGAGCTATATTTTGCCATATTTCTGTCAAAGCGGGAGGTGGTTAACTCAACGAAATTAGCATCAGTAAGTAACGGAGTGTCGGTAAATTTCCAACTTCCGCGGTTCCGTTCGGCTCTGTTTGACACAACTTCTGTATGTATATATGTATTTATGCTTGTTGCAATGTAATTATGTACATTCGGGGCCAGAAATCTGGGCGAAGCAGCAACCGTGTTAAAAAAAATGCAGGTCAAACTTAACCAATACCTAGCCATTTCAAAATCATTAATACAAAATCTTTAATTTTAACCCCATTTGTATTTAAAGTTTTCCTAAAATTCCTATGTTGTTTTGTTTTTAAAATGTGTGCACAGTATCGCGTTAAACTAATACCGTAGTTTCCTTACGAAGAATCTCGAGTAACAAAACAAACAAAGCTATGCGAGGAGGTTGTACATACCATTAACATATATTTGCACTAACAATATTACTATTTAACACGTTTACACGCTTGCGGATCACGTATGGCCACCACGTGCTGCGTGACGTCACCAGTTGATTCATACTTCATGCCAAAGCGATCCACCCAGTGTCCTATGTCGAGACACGATTTAAATTAGTTCAAATATCATTAAGAACTGCTATGCGGAAGGTTTGAAATAACACTCGTATTTGTCGCCAGACCTAGAATATACGAGATAGTATGGCTCGTTCTAGACACCTATGTGGTTTGAAAATCATCAACATTATCCTCTTACCCTTAACCTAATCTTAATTGGGGTTGGCACGGCATTTCTTCTGCCTCCATACTTCTCACAAGTATCACAGTATGTTACAAAATCAACCAATCAGTCTCAAAGAAAAATAAGGTGCCCATATGGTATTATCCTTACCACCACACATGATTTATTGAAAATACAAGTTATTTGCTTACCGTGTTACGTATGTTTTCTATACAAATGTCTTACTCAAAAGCGGTCCCTTTTTTCAAACATTCGAATTTGCAAAACATTTGTCAAGGATAATAGGCAATTCTTGACTCTACCTGCAAATCTGGCCCAAAAATATTCACACAATTCTGACTTTTATGTTCAAGGTAACTGAGGTTATTATGAGTTGTATGCTTTAAGTTTTGTCGATATCATTGGTTAACAGGTGTTTACGAAATCTTGTGATTCATTCAGAAGTGGTCATTGCTCTTGAATGTGTTCGGAATCAATGAAATCTATCAATCGTTGAGTGTGTAGTGTTTTTGACGTCACCGATCAAAACAACGTTTCGTTTTGCGCTCGTTATTATTCTATTCTTCTGCGATGACACAAACATTATGAAGAAGTTATGAAGATTGGAGGAATTTGTATGTGTGTGCTTACGTAGTAAATCTTTGACATGTTTTTTCTAGAATGTTTTATTGGACGCAAATGTCAACTCTCAAATTTAGGTCTTGGGACTGTATTATGCAATATTTGGCGGTCAATCAACGCAGGTCGTGTCTAAAATGATGTAGCCCATATTTTCTTGTAACAGAACTAAGTTTTGATTCTGAAACATGCTGGGCCTGAGTACTACTCAATTATGCCTAATACATTCGTTATTTCAGTAATTGCTTTTCATAAATAAATGCAACTGAGTTTTTAAGAAGTTATAACGGTTGTTTTCTTAAATGTCAGTATAAAACAAATATTGGTACTTACTCGTGTGATGTGTATCCTTATAAAATGTGTGTCACGTAACTGTATTAAGGAAGTATTGCCGTAAACGAATGTAAATCGTTTAAAAAATGCATTCCTACGTGCGACGTGACGACTTGTATTCGAATGAGCCAAGTAACACTGGCACATGTCTATGTTTAACTCTTAAGAATGATTATAAGGATAAAAAAAATGTTTTAGCAGGCGAGTGGTTAAATGGCAGGATATTAATGCACATGATTAATTAATTAATGACATCGATTGCTTCTTAAGCGATTGGCGTCAAGTGGAGCCAGGCAGGGGAGCCCTTGCCCAGCAGTGGGACAATAATTAGGTTATGAAAAAAAAAATATAATGCACATGATTGGATGAAACTGGGCTAGGTTCGAACAAATGAGGTTTTAGTAAATATGTAAGTACATATTAAATATCAAGAAGTAACAATTCACTAGTAGCAGACACAATGCCATCAGGATTTGGTCCTGACGTCGTCAAAATTTTATACCGGCCTGTAAATACCACAATGATGCGCACATGCCCCTTCTTATACTGAGAAGGAAAAAGCATTGACCACCACACTTGTTCATTACAAGTTTGCGATTACAGACTTAAATTTTTAGAACCTAGGTTTCCGCACGATGTTTACCTTGACCGATTGAATGATGTCTTAGAAAAATTCACTTATGGCCTTGAACCTGAGACCTTGTGCACGCAAGTCCGTTCATCAAACCGCTAGGCCACCACGACATTTTAAAACTATCCGTCTCAAGTCTTTGGAAATGTCTTTGCCGTATAGCGAGATCTTCAAAGACCAGTAGGTATTAATATCACAAGGGATGTTCTTGCAAGTAAGTCAGTACCAAATAATAACAAGTATAAGTTGCTAGACAATTCTTCATAATATGTCGCAATTTTCATATCACGACAAGGTCAACAGGACGTGTGGAATTCTAACCACATCCTATTTATTTTCCGCAATCATAGTCGCGATTCGCGAAACTATTATAATGATACTGCGTCAAAACTGTTTTTTTATGTCTCAATTTGGCTTGAAAGTTGACACGGTAAAAAAATATTTTAAACGCTGCCACTTATAAATTGTCCTGCTTAAAAGTTGTTGGCAACATAAAAGCAGGACAATTTATTGGCTATTATTGTTTAATGATTTAATTTAATTGTCCATAAAAATCAAAAAATGTTATGGCCGACCCGACTCTATAACACTTGTGTACCTAATATGTTTAATGTCTACAAACGACATAAAAACTACCAAAGGATTTATTTTCTTATTTATTTACACGAGTAACCCCAAAAAAAAGATTATGAATACCGCTCGGAGTCAGGAAGTATAGCGGTGGATACACCCCTGTACATCGGAAAGCACGTAAGCCGTTGGTCCTGCGCCTGATCTCTCTCCGGTGGTGTCGGTCCGCCGTCCCATCGGACTATGAGGGTGAAGGAATAGAGAGTGCACCTGTGTCTGCGCACTCACTTGCTCTTACACCGGCTACCGGCAATATCTACTGTTATTTCAAACTTACACGTGGCTACCTTACGAGGATAGAATAAAACCGGATGCATGTTCAATCATTATTTTTTACAATGTATTTCCGCAACTAACTCAATAAATTAATTCTAATCATGCTTGGGTGGTTACTTCCAAACTTAATAACATACCATCGACAGTCGCTCCTAATTGATTGACACGCGAGGAACACACCAAGATCTATCTTATCTTTGAGCTGAGCGAATCTTGAATAAAAAATGTTGCGATTAAACTATTTTCTTTTTCTTAATAAATACGTTTTCAACAATGTTACCCCACGTGACAAAGTTTTTGACTTTAATTTTTTTCATTTTCGCAGTAAGGCGTCCAGTAGTCGCCATATTTTCACTAACGTTACGCTTTAGTGATCCTTGTCGGACTAAAAGGAATCGATTGACGTGTGAATCATAAAAATTGGCCCAGGCGTTTGGTCTGTATAGTGCCTCAAAGTAACATACAAGCTTACATTAGCTGATAACAAATACTCCTTTGCGTCGCGCATTCGGCAAAAAAGCAACTCTATCATACTTCTAGTAGTTGCAGTCCCGAAAGCTCAGCTTTGAACAGCTTTAGTTTTGGATGTCCCTTAAGGTGATTTATTCTATGAGATCCAGCAATAATTAAATAATGACGTAATAATATTTATGAGGTATAAATAACACATAGTTGCTTCTCGAGTTATTGACCTTATTAGGGCTGTCAGATTGATCTCCAAATTGATTCTTTACGAAAAAAATGTGTAAGTTTTAAGCGTGCAATATATAATTAATATTAAATGTATGCAGGCTTTATATAGTATTATTACACACCCCTGTTACATGTCGACGTATATAGTTGCCGCTCATTATAAAGATTTACCCTTTACGTTGTATACTTGACTTTCAACATAACCTTACGCGGGTCGTCTTGCATTTAAATAACATAAAACTGACATCCCCCACAACTTGCAGTAAAATGTTGATCGCTAATTGACACGGTCATAACGACTCTTGTTAATCAGCTGACACCGAATGAAACATGTATGTCTGTATGTAGTTGATTAGTTTTATTACCTCGATTTGCTTGTAATATGGTTGATCGGTACTAAAGCGGTTTCGGTACATTTACGACGCGTAATAAACACATTAAAAAACTTATTAGATTAGGAAAAAGTTCGTATGCAAGTAGAGGTACCACGTAATGGCAGGAAACTGATCAAGTATTCCTTTTTATTGGTGTTTCAAAACTAGGCCAGATAATGTTACATTGACAATAGTACATAAAGTGGCCCCATATATCTCCAGGCTCCATGTTATTGCCATTGTAAATACAAAACGACGGCGCGACGCGACGGCGCATATGAATCGTCAAGTGGCAGGACGAGATCTCATCTCATCAACCACCACACATAACTCTGCGTTTCACATAACCCTTATCACCTAAGCAACAAGGACTATTCTTCGAGTTTTACCAACAAATCTACCTAAGCATCTTATTCTAGATTCGCTTACAAGTGCACATTAGTTTTAATTAATTCAGCTAGTTCAATTCCGATCATATTAATTACACGTTAAGATCTTATTTTCATTGTCAACACTAAAAATAACTTTAGATGTAATTGTGTTTGTATGAGAAACAAGACTAGCTGCTTCAATTAAACGATTGTTTGCAGGACAACCGAGACATTTGAATAGTATAAGCTTTAAAAAAAGTCTCTGAGAATGGTCAGTGCAGCCTTTTTTTACATACGCATCGCATACTATAATTGGTATGAAAGGACTCGCTGAATGTTGTTTAAAAATAGGCAAGGAATTTGTATTCAGTACAATTTTGCTTCGAAGCGGGCGACGACAATGCTGGAAAAATTGCAATTTAATTTTGTATTATTATGGTTCTAGACTGTGTTTCCATTACTTTAAATCTCTGTATTAATAATTATTGGACAGATAACTGAAACGGTATAGTAATTAATTCGGATTACTTTCTAACTTTTAATCATCTTTAATAAATTGTTCTCATGTAATATTGAAATTGTATAGGTCAGGAAATGATTATAAAACAACAAGTAAACTAAAGTTGATTTAATAACGACACAAACATTCGATAAGCCAATGAGAGAATTATTGCTGACTAATTATTATCAAAATGTTATGGGAAGAAGTTTATCAAAATTAAATGCCAAAATAAGTATCGAATATTAAATATACAGGGTGTGATGTTAATTAATAACATTGTTCAAGGACAAAATATACAATTCCCAAATAAAAGTTACCTCACCTACTACACAATTACAAGAAAACCAAAACCGTTCTTCCGGAATCGACAGACATAGAGAAAGATGCCCAATTTTTTTGGACAGATGCAGAATTTCAAATATGATTTTCCGTTACAGGCTGTATATGCAGTATATGTTGTACGTCTTGTAAAGTCTTGTGTTATATCTGTACATCTGTTTTCCATGTAAATGCTTGTGAATCTGGTGAATTTATATTACGACTGATTATGCGTCGGAGCACAGTTTATTCGACGAGTAGGAAACATGCAAAACGTTTGATACAATCTGGGACATACCTTTTTCAAGTTTATTGTAGGGCTGCCTTTCTTTTTTATGCAACTAGAATGTAGGCGGTAAATGTATTGACCATTTAAAGAACAAGAGTGTGATATGTTCGTTGATTGTGAGTTTAAAAGTGCGAAGATGTGGTATGTTAATTTGAGAACTATTTGTTGATGACATACGTTATTTAGGGCTGATTTTTCCTTCGTCAGATCATGAAGGTATATCTATACCTTCATGCGTCAGATAACTGTATTCGAGGAATAAATTTAAAATGTTGACAGTTGTTTTAAACAAAAACTGTCAAACGTCAATTTTATTCTACGAATAAAGTTATCTGGCGCTTGAAAAATCGGCCTTTAGTTTTTTTATTCAGTCACAATATAATATTGCTGATCCCATTGGTTGTCCTTGTGGAACAAAATTGTACTTTAGTGTAACTTTGCAATTCACAATCATGAGTTGCAGATTACGTGTGAGGCAAACAATCGATGCACCAGTGCGTATTAAATACCGTTCATCCTTTTGATGACCTTTTAAACTACATGTTTATTGTACACACTAGCTTATACTCGCGGTTTCGCCTGCGTAGGCGTTGGTTACCGCCTTACATTGGAAGCATTGGAAATCGGACCAGTAGTTCCTGCATTTTGTGCGTTCCACTTAACAATATACAGGTTCAAACTCTTCAAGCTTTATAATATTTAGTAGGTACAAATAATTTGAAATTTTCTACATGAATCAGAACTCGATGTGCATCAGAAAATAAGTAGCAAGGCAAAGATGTCTATGCCTTCTGGCTTCTTCCACCTGTAATCTGTATCTAAGTAATCAAACTCGTCCCATGAAAGTCTAATATTATATTTATTTATTTCTTCAGCTAAACAAGTTTGTCGTCCCTACCCACATGCATATCGTGTAACATTTGATTGCGAACGTTCTCAGCTATATATAAAGAGATCACCGATAGCCGTCACATTTCTTACCATTTCATCGCTTCCTTACGTAGTTCGTACAGCGCTATAACAAGTTATTTACACTTGAAAATGTAATCTGTTTCGACGATTTAAGTTTGTTTTTGCATAAATATGTAGATACTATGCACGTTACACTGTTTATCTGCTGTTGAAGAATTTATTTCGTAGGTGTGAATTTCAAATACCTATATACTCGTAGCAATCAATAATATAAAAGCCCACGTCACTCACTGACTCACTGACTCACTGACTCACTGATTCTGGAACGCTCGCACACTATGATAATTTTTAAAGAAAGAACACATAACAAAGAGTTTATCATAAAAAAGTTTCAAAAACAATATTTTCGCGAAACGTCAATGACTGAAGAAAAGTATTAAGTTTTGTTATGATTCAATCAATGTTTCCGGCAAGACGTTTCTATAATACTTTACGCGCGAGCGAAGCCGCGGGCAACAGCTAGTATAGTTATAAGAAATTATTATGAGTAAGCTGTTTTAACGAGGTATATCCAGGCGAATCAACTATGTATTTATATCGTGATGAAAATACATTTTTTTTTCCAGTGTAGGTTTGATCTTAAGATTTTGAAAGTAAGTACGAAATAAAAGTATTTAGATTTTGGCATATAACCTTTTGTCATATAGACTTCAGTGTGATTTAACAATTTACAGTAATTTAGAAAACCACCGTTTCCTGTCATCGTTCCCTATTTGTCATAACGCGTTATGGTTCAAACAACACAGACCAACGGCCGCTTTGTGTTAGCCCCGGCTTTCACTATAATTATAATATTAATTATTCAAGTGCACTCGCTGTGAAATCGCACTGCTGTTATGAAAGTTTCGGATGAACTATTCGGACGCGGCGTACATAACAAAAACAATATTTTACATACATTTGTGTAACGCGTTATGCGTTGCATGCATTAAGTAATTGCTGTATGACGCAAAGCAAGGAATCGATAAGTTTCCAATCGAAATAAATAATCGATTTATTAGTGTTCGTTATGTCGAAGTTTAAATTAGACTAATAATACTAACATAATAATTTCTTGAGACAGCTCGCACACGGCCATCTGATCCCAAACTAGGCAGAGCCTGTACTATGGCAACCAGACAACTGATAAACATACTTACATATTTCTATATACATACATAGATATTATAGATAAATAACACCCAGACACAGAACAAATGATCGTGCTCATCACACAAAGATTTGTCCTGGGTGGGAATAGAAACCACGACCTCCGGCTTAGCAGTCAGGGTCACTAACCACTAGACCAACGGGCCAGTCAACTCCCTTGACAGTACTTCATATTACAAATATACCTACATTTAGTATGTGCTCAATATTTAAAGAAAATGACATATATCGCAATTGTAACGCGCTAACTGAAATATCTCAAACGATTTCAAACCGCCATAAATCTGTTGTCAAAATTAATGCATAAAAATAATAAACGTATTAACTAAACTTGATTAGAAAGCCTTAAAGATGATGTATAGCAGAAAGAATGATTAAAAAAAACTTCTCTCAGTATTTCTGTATTGGAAACTGCAAGTCTTCACATGACAGGTGATACAATGATTACAGGTGTTGGCAATTGCGAATGATTCACTTAATTGTTGCTTGATGTCTCAATTGGTACTTAATAACAGTAATTTGGCGTAATGTTGAACACTGATTAATTTTTGATAACGCCTTATAATTAACAGAAGCATTTCTATTATCTTTCATCAATTCTATTAAGATTACGAAATTATTTTATGTATCAGAGCAACTTTATTACTTTAAAAGGAAAGTTCACTAAATTAATTGTAACATAGTACAATAAATTAGGCGTGTCTTACTTGGCGAGGCAAATACTCAATTGATTATATTATTATATTTGAATGCCACTAAAAACATTTAAAATAATAAAACGTCGTGTAGGCCTAGCAGTTTAAGGACCGGATTCGCATGTACATCATTACAGGTTCGAACCTAATCCACAATCCAAATCCCACCCATTACACTACCGACGTTAACCCACTCGTAACAAGTATTTTAGCATAGCACGAGAGGTTAACAATTACTGCTAGTAAGCTTTAAATGAAAAAAAAGAACCTTTTAAAGATACTTCAAATAAAAATGTTTGACGCGCCGTATAAAGGTCTAGTTGAAATTCAATGTCTGGCTATTTTCTGGCATGGGCATTCAACATGGCGGCGGTGCCAGTTGGCAGGATGTGCCAAAGTATAGAAATTTGGCACAAAAAGTACTTAAAACAATATCCTACGATCATAACTGTCTTAAAGTAAATGTATTCGGAAAATAATGTTACGTAACTTTCTTAAGTATCTTGCAATTTTTCGGTATGGAATATGGCGGCCTTCCAAGTTTCGATGAAAACATTAACATTGAAATCCACAACTCACTTTTTTTGTAACTGTCAAATCTTTCTTAATAAAAATTAATCGCAAAATGAGTTGCTAAGCGACTAACTTTCGAACGACTGCACCAAAATGCAATCTATACTAATATTATAAAGAGGAAACCTTTGTATTTTTGTATGTTTGTATTGAATAGGCTCAAAAACTACTGGACCAATTTCAAAATTTCTTTTACCATTACTTAGAGGGATTCTTCCAAATCCGTATAGGCTATATTTTATCCCGGAAAATAGATAGGATTTTTCGTGGTAGTGAAAATTTTGGAGTAAGTCGACGAAAAAACTGCCGTACGTTAACGATTCTCGCGAACGCTGCCTGAATGGTTAGAGATGTATGGTTGACGTCTATAGAAAAGTTGTAGAACTCAATAATGCCTACAAAAAAGTCCATGATAGTATGAACCAAACATTTATATTTTAGCAATTATAACCACTTTTCCATAGAATAAAAGTAATTAAAATTATTAGCCTATGTTTATTGATCATATTATCGTCAAATACTAATCCTTATCCAAATAAACTATTTATTGAGCAAGATTGTTTCAATAGCTATAAATTACTTTTTATTTTATTCCAATCGGACAATTCATTCAAAAGATATTACGTTTTTAAAATTGTAATTGGTATAAAAATGAATGATGGCCGCCGGCCGATATGTGTCGCACGACTCGCACGGCGAAACCGCAGGGGAGGGGGGTGCATATCTATGAAGAAATAAAATTAAATGTCCACCCGTGCGAAGCCGGGGCGGGTCGCTAGTAATTAATATAATTCTTATTTTAGGAACACATGGAAACTAACGGGGGTGAAACTGCGAGTCACGGCTAGTTCAATAGAAAATAGAATACCTATAATATTCTTTATGCAGCATAATGTTGTTAGACAATAGACTATTAAACTAGAGTTGACTAGACCTATTCCATACAGCCTAAGCAAAGTTATGACGTTCAACACTCCGATCGGCTCCAAGCTCTTGACCAATCAGAGAGCCAAACGCTGGTCTTTAAACCACCGACAAACGTAATTACATTAACATAGGTATACCATATAATATCAAACGAAGTTATACACTGGATCTGGAATATCCACCTATTTTTAGTACTACAATAAATTAATCTGAAGCAAAAGAAATAAGCTTTTATTGCGAACTATATTTACGAGACAAGTAGAGTATAAATTGGCATCCTTGGCTAACTTTAAACGTAACTTAATAATGGAGTAAAACGCATGTGCTGTTTTATACTGGTTTAGGGATGTTTAACTTATAAACTTGCGGTTCTGGATGTGAACAAACCTGGAATGTTTTCGGATATGATTTTTTTAAAGGGTTTTTTCAGCTTGGCTGGAATAATCTTTTTATGAAGTTTTTCGTCTCTCTTTTGCTTAATAAGACTTCACCTTATCTGACATTTTGATATCTGTTAAGGTTATCGTTTCGGATATTTTTTAATTACCGATATCCTATAGTTTCAGTTACGGAGCTTTATTTATGGGTACGGTTACCTATGCAGTCAGAAATGATTATTTCGGATATTTTAAAGTTTCGGTTACGGATACTGAGCTCCATAATATCCTTGTTCTGGTTACACCACTGTATGTGTCGTTATTGTTATTCGATGTGATATAATGCCCTTAATAACCGGTAATCAATCATGTAGGAGTGAACTGGATTCGATTATTGATTGATTCGATTCGCTGGTTAATGCAACGAGTTTAATGTCAGGTTTTCGTCTCTTATGGCCGTTAATACACTGTCATATACATCTTATTAACTGGTAAAGACTGGATAGTTTCAATTAGGCTCTTAATTTTTGCTCCGGTCAGAAAAAAAACTATGTATCATTTTAATGTGAATCTGTGTCCGTCTGTAGTAGTTAGCTCGCAAAATAATAGATTGATTTTGTTTACAATTTATTTACAATTAATTAAAAAAATCAGCTGCTTGCTAAAATTTTACAGCGATTCCTAATTTTTATCTGTTTAGAAATTTCGACTATTGACGTCGTATGTTTCTTTGGACAAAATTCTATAATCCTCCATGTGTAAAAAATATGAAACAATTTTATGTCATGCTTTGGGCACATAATTAATGGACGGGCAGTTCAATGCCAAACGCTCCCATTGATAAACGCACAGTCCCAGTTCACTTGGTACAGACGGTATCTTAATTGTAAAGGTCACTGCTAATCATTATTTCGTACGTGGAAGTTCATATGAACATGTTTTCAGGGGATTTCAACATACTACTATATTTAAGTTCCGTGTTACATAGGTTTTATTGTAGGAACATACATTATACATCTATACTAATATTATACAGCTGAAGCTTTGTTTGTTTCTTTGGTTCAACTCGCTAATCTCAGGAGCTCTTGGAAAATTATTTCATTGTTAGATATACCATTTATCGAAGAAGGCTAATACGATTTTCGCAGTGGTGTTCGCCAAGCGGTCACTACGCATGCGGCAGATGTGTATTCAATATGAACCTAGATTTCCTCATGTTTATTTCACTAACACCATCTATTACCAATATATTGACCTCAAAACCTTGCGAACTCCTCAGCTATGTATCGCATATCTTATTCCGAGGCTGCAACTTTTTGCTCCTTTATTAAGACGCCGCATTTCATATGTAATATGCATCTACTGTCACACCGAGGCATTAATTCACAATTTACTGCGCCAAGACGCGTTGGTGACTAATTTCACCAAGGCCAAAGACGATCCATTATTATTTATTACCTTATGAAATTATTCTTTACAAATATTTTACTTTGAACCTTATCACCAATAAATAGAGTCCGTTTTCTTTTTTCGCATCTAGAATTGAAATCTCATTTGGACCCTTTACTACAACTGTGAGTCACAAAGCGAATTAATGTGTTACTAAAAATAGTGCGAATGTAACCCAGCTTTATGTGCAAACTACGATTGTTAAGAGAACATTTCTTTGTCTTGAATGTCAATTATCATTTGAAGTTTATTTCTGGATGCGTCAGCTAATTGTGTTGTTCGATAACGAGCTTTATAACCATACTTAATAATATAAATACGTAAGTTACTCCGCCTATTTGTCTGTCTGAGAGCCCATTTCACCATCGTCAGATAACTTTTATTCGTCGAATAAAATTGACGTTTGACAGTTTCTATATGAAATAACTGTCAAAATTTCAAAATTATTCCTCGGATAAAGTTATCTGACGATGGTGAAATAGACCCTGAGTCTTTTAAGCTCTCACGGTTGAACTGCTCCGATTTTGTTGAAACTTGGTATGGAGTGAGCTTAAAGCCCAAGATGGGTCAAAGGCTACTTTTGTGCTAGATGCAAAAGCTAGTTCACTATTTTTCAAAGATTACATTGCTCCACGTCACCGGGACTGCATATCGGTCGTGTATCTATCGTGGCCATGTCAAGTGTTTCGACATCAAACAAATGGTTCATGCGGCTGTGCGTGACCGTTTTAGGGAAATTTTACGGCAGGTGCCAGCAATTTTATATACATCGTGTTTATTTTACTTAGGGCTGCCCTCTGGAGAAATTCTGTGGTTCTTTGTTGTTGGTTTTCAGAGATTTTCGTGCTAATAATCTGTTTCGATTACGTAATTCAAATTGAGAAAAGGTTACATTTTTATAAAGTCTAATCACCATAGTTGCACAAGGATCTATTTTTGTAGTCTTACGTAACTTGTTGAATATTATTCATAGGTGATTGAAGCAGTACAGCCCTGCATGGTTCATCATATTGACCCGCGACTCTGGTTCATGTCTGTCTGCAGGTCTGTTGCGTTGCACCGCCGCATGGGTGCATACGTAATTATTTATACTACGCACTTTACAACATAGTCGAAAAGAAAGTTTAACGCTAGCGTTAACCGTTACACTCATTACACTTGTTGAATATTAACTTTGGTGAATATTTCTATTTAATTTAGATCCTTTATTTTCCTTTTCCATTCATCATTTTTTTTCTAAATCAATTACACTTTTAATAAAACCTTTTTAAAACTAAATGTTGTTCTTCAAACAAAGTAACTTCAAAAAACGTATTCTTTTGCTAATCTGAAATAGGATTGAAGTGTCTCGCAGTGTAATTTAGTTTTCCATCAGGGCTATTATCGTAAGAGTGCTTATGGGCCCTATCGTGCTTCCCCATATAAACTCAAGTGCCATAGAGGTCATTGTTGCGAATGCTCGTTACAAAACGCATGAGAGCTCTTCCCATGCTGAGCAAGGACTTTTGTTCAAATTGTCCAGTCATATGGTGTGTGAATGCTTTTTTGAAAGGCTTATATACTTGCAGGATTAATTTGAAAGGAGTGCGTATTTTCTACGTAGTAATCAGGTGCATAAAACTGAACAATTTTTCCATTGTTCCTTGGGTAAAGTTGTTCAGTTTTATGCACCTGATTACCTCGTAGAATATACGCACTCTTTTTAAATTAATCCTGTATATGAGATTTTTAAACTTCATTTATGTGTGAGTTAATACATGCGCATTTAGTTCTGCGCCGGTCTACCGATGTACTCCAAGCAATTGATTATCAAGAACTGCTATTACTGAAACGTTAATTCAAAAGCGTCTAAGTCGACATTTTTAATTACTGGTATGTTAAGGGTTCGTCCTATTACGCGGACCAGAAATCGATTTTGAATTTATCTAAAACATTTGCGATAATTATCCCAATAATCTCTATGCAATCACAGATATAACCATTTATATTAAATCAATTTCTTCTGAAACCGACCCTATTTCAAGCAACTAAGTCAAGCGACAGAAACGCCTCACACATTCACGTCCAACATTTCAACGCTATATATCATTAAAATGAAATCTAAAATTGTTTGTAAAAAAGAAATACGAACTTCAAAGCTTGCCATCTCTCACTACATGTCCCTGCACAATGCACATGACATACTCACTATTCTCAGTGCGTTCCCTAACTGGCACCCCGCAGGGTAATACAGGCTATTATTCCTTTTTTTACGTAAGTTCACCTGCTGGGCTCAATGAATAACGAGCAGGGTATTAAGCTGTTCATATTTTACAGGGGACCTAGTATTATGCTGTGAAATAATTATATTTTTTCGTTTTGATATGTGTGATAAGGGTAAAAAATTTTCATCTCTAAATCATAATTGTTATTTATTACATTATTCATAAAAAAATATAACATAACAATTGAGTTTTGTAAGGTGAAGTGAAGAGCAGCTAATTTTTTTTGACAGCTGTTGTGTCCTAATAGTCAAGAATATCAATAAAGATAAAAATTCGCATTAAAGCTTATAGTCGCTACGTACATCTACGTATTAAATTGGCTTAAAATGTAGCATAATACTGGCGTTTAAATACCAGAGTTTGCAGACAAGCGTAGTCATAGACCTCCCCCTCCTCCCCTCTGACGTCAAGAGGACTCAGCATTTAATCTCGTTTGGGAGGCTAAACCCGTTTGCCCGTAAAATTTGCTTCAAACCTACCCTTTGTATGTAAATCCTGTAAATACATAATCCTATTGAAATAACGAGAACTCTCGTCATTAGTATTTACGTCAAGACTGACGTATCTAAACATAATTATAAACGGTTTTGATCTTAATATACCTCACGAATCGCGTGTCTAAACAATTCGTTATGCATGCAACCGTTAATCACGTTTTCATTATTGGATAGTAGCTTGTTTCTTTTAATAACTTCATTTTCTAATCATAGTCTCTGCCAAAGAACGTAATACGCTTTTAACAGTCGGCGAGAAGGGTGCAGAATGTTACGTTCATATCCGTCACTGTATGTAACTTTGTTTAGATTTAAAGTGAAGCGAAAAAAGAATTTATTTATTTATTAGACTCTCATTATCTAAAGTTATAAGTATGTCTGTGAATGGGTATACAAGCAGAGGGAGACCGAAAAAGAAATGGATGGATTGTGTGAAAGATGATATGAGAAAGAAAGGAGTGGATGCCGCAATGACGAGTAATAGCGAGGAATGGAAGAAAAATACGCATTGCGCCGACCCGGTAAGATTAGGATGAGGGCAGGGATATGACAACGATGATGACTCTTATTATCCGTTGCATTAGATTCACAATGGAATAATTGTTTGGTACCTACTGTAATATTTGTGGCTATATTCGGTATAAAATCTGTAAAGCGATAGAAATCATCAATGATATTGCCCTGTCTACCCTGCCGCCATGTCTTATCGTCAGTTGGCAACAATTTCCCGACCTATGACAACCCAGTTCGTTGACCCGACTTCGTCCCACTTGATGTTCCCCCTGTCACTGTCCCCCTGGCTCGGCTGCATTCAAGTGTTCGTCTCCCAGATAAAACTGCACAAAGCCTTCTCGAGAGCACTCGACGTACGCGATTCTATTTTTAAAAAGATGCATTTTTCGCTGCTATGCAGTTTCCACACAGGGGACAGACGATGCTTCAGATAATTACAAAGAGTTTTTTCAGTTATGTTTTTCAGCACTGTTGGTTTAAGGTTCATTTTGTCTGTAGTTACAGATCTTTTTTAAATTTCATTTTGTTCATCAATTAGAAAGAACTTTTTTTGCAATGTAACAGGGAATCTTCACAATGAAGCTTGCCACCATATAAAACTATTGTAATCATTTTGACTTAGTGTTGTACTAAGTTTATTGGAAACAAAACTCCTTTAAGGTTAACTTAATCATGTAACAGAGATTACCTACAGTTAAGGATTGAGAACCTTTTATCGAAGTCAAACGGAAATGTGTCGGTTAAGGCACGAAGCTAAGTGGCTCAGTATACATTGCAAAGGTAACACTTATGTAGGTACTGCTTCCGTTCTATTTACACATATTGTGTACCAGCTAATGAATTCACTACGGTTGCAGATCAAAAGATATTCACGTCCGTGCCTCTAGCCGCAAGTGCATTTAAATACGCCACAGAAAAACCACCCTTATTTATACCGTGCACAGTATTACGATGAGCGAGAATACCAATCATGTTCTATCTACCATCTATTGAACCGATATGATACGGGAAAATGATCTTTATTTCTTTGATATAAAAATCAAAATAACTGCACATGTGTTGATTTGGTTTGGATATAAACAGTAGTGTTGGACTCCAAAGCATTTATACTATGCAGACGATTAATAATAACCCTCTCGTACCTATAAATATAACGAATAGATTTCTTATATTCTTATATCTGAAACACCGAGATTTTGAGACGTTCCCAAAAGTTTATTTTTCTGTATATCTATTTGGCATTTTAAAATTCTTTGTACATAATTAATACCATATTTATTTTAAATCTTGTTTAGCAATTCACAACTGTTATAGCTATCTGCAGATGCCACGATAATATTATTTTCACGCAAACGCTAATCAATTATGTATGTTAAATCTTTACCTGCACTGGGCAAATCAACATAAAATAATTGTGGTATACAATTGTACGGCTTTACGGCGTTACCATCATGTAAAAATCGTATGAAGACCACGTGGTTTTCATATTTTTATTAATTATAATATTAATATATATTAAAAATATTTTTTACCAAAATAAAAATGAACGGTTTTTTGATATACGAGGTTATCATTCTACAGCAACGATATTTAACTTTACTATAAAGAAAATTGCAGCATACGCAAGCTAAACCTTTTCTGTAAGCATTTACCATTTACATTTTCGAACAAATTACCAAGGATACAAAGTATGTAGGCTATGCAATCTTGGTGTAATGCACGTCCTGCCGACTTCCGCTGCGCAGGCGCCGCCGGCGCTGACACTGACCCGTTCCCACGAAACAGAATAACATGCTCTATTCACCTTGATTTTCTTTGACAATTACCCGTTGTTCATACTTGTGGTAATTAAAGGTTGACTGCTTATTACAATTTGGAATTCTCATAACAATTTGGTGTACTCAAAATATCAGTGCTGAATAAGACTGATTGAAGATTTTGAGTACAACAAATTGTTATTATGGCTTCATACATCTTTAGCTTATTGTACCTCCTTTTCTTTATGGAGGTATAATAAGCTGAAGATGTATTGGGACGAGTTTGAAAAACGCCTTAGTATCAAGCAATAATACTCGTTTTTGTACAAGTTAAATTGACACTGGATATTCTTTAAGAAGTGAATTAATTCTTGCTACTAAAAAATGTATTTAAGAAAAAACAAAGCTTTTAATTCATTAATGGATTTGGTATTTACATCTCTCAGTAACAAATGAATTAAAAGCGATCATTTATCACACGCATGAGTTCCCTGTCACCACCTACATTCTATAATCTTATTAAAACCTCGCTTTTATGTCTTCCTGACTGCACGTGTCACGCATGCTTACAGACAACGTCAGGTTATTCCTATGTATAATATTAAATGAGATTTGTTTTACATTTCCTAGTTTGGCCGCAGAACTTGTAATGACTTAACTACATCTCAGAATTGCGACTAAATTAAATTGTTAACCTCTGGACTGTCAACTATTTCTCCGCCATTATACGAATGGAATATTATTATACCAAATCCTATGTGTCTGTTCGCTCTTTCTTTTGTTTTTTTTTGTTATTATTTTTCGAATGTTATGTGTCATATTAATGGTTTTGTTTTATCTTTTCAGGTAAGTTGAAAATCGCTACATGGAACTTCGAATCAAGTTACTAATTAAGCCATCGGTGCGTATTCTAGTTAATACCTTGCGTTAGTATACTGACACTTTAATATTTATTTGTATAGAGGAAGGGAGTAATTTCCCGGTGGGCGGTGTTAGATTTCACTGAGAATTGATCTTGTTTGCGAGCATCAATTACAACGTGATCACTGAGTAATTAAACATGCTGTCTCTAGCACCATTTATATTCCGTCGAGGTGGTCTCCCCAGACATCAGACGCCTACCTCATAATTTAGCTTCCTTATTTATTTCTTTCCGTTTCATTAGCATAGCAACGTGTATGAAGCTTTCATCCATTTAACTTTGTTATTTCAAGACTTCGAAATTTATCGTCAAGCTGAGAAATTCGGGTTTTATTTTCATTTCTCACAAACCGTGACGAGAAAATTACAATATATTTTCCAATGTTTATACGTTCACATTGACCTTGGCAACGAACGAACAATTTAATGAATCGGAAAAGTCTTGAGCTATGTAAATTATTAAACATTACGTTTCTGGGAATAGTATTTATGAAAGTTTCGTGTCCAGTGATATAAACATTCGCGGGCCGTGCTTGGTCCGCGGTCCGCCCGCCGCCGCGCCGCTGCGTCTGCGCAACACCCTATATTTATCCTCTCAAGGGTTTCCTGCTCGAAATGTTTATTAATTTATATATGTATATGTTAACGTTTGTTTACGCACACACCACGTGGCGGGGCCATTGAACTCTCCGATGATATTTTTGTTTTATCTTTAGTCTAATTGTAAAATGCTTTTGATTTACTAATGCTGATTTCTATTAGAGTGAATCAAAGTTTTAATAATTTGAAACGTTATATTTATTCTGATTCACTTTATTTCTTTTTGCTTCATTTATTTACACTGGGTTTGATATGTTAGTTTTAACCAAAAACCCTAAACAATTTAAAAAAAAAAAAAAATATTTACACCAATATCATTACAAAAAAAAATACTTACTTAAATCCCTTTGTTAATGACTGTAATTGAATGAGTCTCTTTACTAGATTTTTTTAGATAATCGTTTCTACAATGGACAACACGTCCAGTATCTAACACGGTAGAAAGTAACGATTTATGCTTTAGAAAATGAAATCACTTTAATTACTAAATATTTCATAGACGTATAGTTTTATATTATGCTGCCTAGCAAAACTAATCATTGTATAATTTAAAGCCCTGTCGAGGGACCGATGGCCTGGGTCTCCACGTACTACTTTCTATTTAATGGATATGTCTAACCCGTCAAACCCGCTATCCTTGTCAGGCCGACCTCGATATGCTCAATATTGTTGGTATTCCGCGAAACCAATCAAAATACTTATAAAATTATCAGTTAATTTATCATCTCGTCTGTTTATGGTGTTAAAAGTACTGGCATTAGATATTTCTAGCCTTTAAATAGAAAAAGAAATAAGACATTTGAAAATAGAACTGTCAGAAGTGATATTTTTCCGTCACAAAAATTCTGTATTCAAAGGTGTCACAAAATTGAAAAGTTTTATTCTTATTTTGAATATTAAAAGGTCAAAAAGTAAAAAAAAAATTTGGATGTTGCTTGTCTATGAGCGTTGGTTGAATAACCTTTGCACTGCAAACTTAATCGGAATGTTTGAATTCTGTAATTGTCGTAATTGATATCGAAGAGGTATTTTGTAACACGTTATTGTTCTTTTGTTGACCGCGTAAGTTTCAGTTTCCATTCATGCTGTAGTACAAATATTATGAAACATTTGAATGTACAATAGTGACTGATGTGCTAATTAAGAGTGACTTTAACTACCTTTTATGATAAAGTTTTTATTTACAGAAACAATAATAGTACCTACTTGTTATGTGTAACGATTTATTAGCATACATGAGTAGTATAATAAATAAATGCAAATATAATAATTATAATATACTTAATCTTATTAATACATGCATAACTGCATATGTAATATCAAAGGACCTTTGCTGTCATTCATGCAACAGCCAGGCTATAAAGCAGGCATACAGCTTACCACATGGTTTTAAAACAATGTTAAACTAAAACCAACCCTATTGCTTTGAAATTAATTTCATTATTATATATGTTTTTGCATTTTTTGCGTTTGGCTGTATTAAATCCGTTGTGCACGAATGAATGTACCAATTCTGACAGGGTTGTTTTATCTAGTAGCTAATTATAACAATTTGTTATTTTGACAGTTCGAGACATAAAGGCGTGGCTCATAACAAGAGACAATCGTGTTCTTAAAACATGTCACGTATTAATTAATTGGATTATTATTTAACGCTAATTAAAATGTACAAACTTCCTACTCACGATTATTGTGAGTTAATTAACGAAATGCCAACCACTTGTAGATGGGAGATACTAAAATGGATGTCGTAATCTATAGCTTGTTATTTATTTTATTTCGTTATAACTGCAGTAAGTACTTACACCTTTTAAAATTCTTAATTAAGACATATTCTTCTAAATTCCTCTTCCAAATATCCATGGCCTAGAAGACAAATACGATAGTTACAAAATTTTGATAATGTAACATTTTAATGCCAAATGTATTAAATGAGCATGCCCGTTTTCATCCAAATAACATAATTCCGTGTCTTTCTGACTAATACCTATTATAAAGGCGAATGTTTGTGAGTGAGTGTATGTGTACGTTTGTTACCTTCTCACGCTCAAACTGCTGGACCGATTTTGATAAAATTTGGTATGGAGGTATATGGCACGTTGGATAAACACACACATGTTATCTGTTAAACGGGGTTACACTGCGGTGTACAGCTAGTAATCAATATTCTTTTCTTTATCCCTCAACAGGAATTCAAAGTTCTTGTAACTTAATATTTACTAATTTACATATTCAAAAACTTACATTGTAACTTACCTTTGTTTTACGTTCCTGTTACAATAGAAAACTAACATAGTAAGGAATTTTACATTCATCCGATATTTCACACTATCCAGCTATAGAACCGCGAAATTTCACACCTTAACTTTGTACTATTTACACTTAATCGTACAATCGACCGCATTGAGAACTGTACCATCCAAACTATTGTACAAAGTTAGATCTTAAGCCATTTAAGGTAGGTGTGATTATCGTGTAAATGTTTGTAGTGAAGATAAGCTAATGTGTTGCCGACTGCTCGAAGCACGTCGTGACTTCGTCTTCCTATTGTTATTGTTACACATTGCTGCAGCGTTCGGCTTATACCAATTTAATTGTTTCGTGTACTTTTTAACCGATTTTAAAAAATAGGAGGAGGTTATCAATTCGACTGTATGATTTTTTTGTCCCCTTAGCGTAGCTTTTGCCTGTTAGTGGCGCTTAAATTTGATGTTTATGTATGAAGTATGCAAAAATAAACGAATTATTACGGTGTACTAGTTTTTAACAAGAAACAAGTGGGAAAAGCACAGTATCTTGTACTTAAAATTTATGAAAACAGAACGGAAAAGCACTTAAAATTCCTACTTAATCATTCATAAGCTTACAATTTATGTCTGCAAAAAGTGGGAGCGTCTAATTCCTAATTAATAAGCAAAACGGAACTCATTTGTTTATTGAGGGAAACGAAAAGCCGGAAATTAAAACAAAAAGGCAAATTAGAATACCTAACGCCACGACAGTGTGTCCAGGTCACCAAACCTTGAGAGATCGTGACATATAAAAAGCCTCGCAAAAAGCTAAGGGCACTTACCGAAAAACATCACTACAATTGATTAGCTTTTTTACATCGACGGTTCTCATTCTAGTGCGTAGATAAATGGTAGTGATAGACGTGAATCATGGGGTCGTTGACCTTGGCGTAATGGTTTACGATGTAATGTACTTCAATGGCTTGTATGCTTGGCTGTATGTTACGTTAAGGTATTTTATGTTCGTAACACGTGGAATTGTCTCGTACATAATAGTTATCTGTTCGTGTATTAAACTTAATTATGCAAGATGTTTTTCTTATTGCATATTTTTCGATTTCTTCTGATGGCACTAACCATCAGAAGAAATCGAAAGTAAATAATTAATGAAGTAACAATAAAGTTCACATAAATATGATACAATATCGAATTCAAATTGTTAAACAATTTCGAATTTCCGTTTCATAACAATAACACAATTTGCGACTCCTGCGCTGATGACGCAGGCTGGCGCACGCGCGTTACGATACGCTATAATCCGGGTAACAGTTAAGCGACAGTTTCAATACCGTTAAAATGTCGGAAGTCTTATCTAAATATTCTAAACACTGTGGTTTTTGTGCAACCTTTGGCTACTGGTTAAACGTAAATTATAGCAGTCCGCAATACCAAATGTCCCCAAAAAAGACAATTATTGTAATTATTATCAGCTCTTAATAAATAAATAAAACCTATTCTATGCTTTAGGAAAATCTTATGAGTAACTTCTCTAATTTAAGCTTATTCCACTTTTATATGTATCGACTCTCAATAAATTGGTAGATAAATTAATGTGACCCGTATTAAGTTTCCCATGAATTCTTATGAGTAACTTATAAGCCCCAAATCCATTATTCCTTACTAAATATACACATTATGTTGTAATTTTTGCGGATCATTTAAAATCTTTGTTAAGATAGCATCTCGACGTGACTTATTTCATATTCGACTCGACAAAAGAGTTTTTGCTCTTTACTAGACCGACAATGAGGCTATTTATCTAGAATCTCTTATGTTAGACGTAACAAGGTACCTAGCTCTTGGTGTCCAACCTGTTCTTACTAAATGTTGTTATAAAGATTTTTTTGCAATGTACTTAAAAGCGAACGAGCGACCGTCAAGTATTTTTATTACCATCTTTTTATGAATACATCAAACAGATGTGAACAGAATACAGCAGTTGTAAATGTCTCTGTCTTTAGGTAGTTGTGCAACACTTAAAAAAAATCTTATGTACAAGAAACACGTGTTCCTTTTTTATCGCCACCCATTACACACGGAATGAGCCACCGGTTAGTGTTGCGCCCCTCCTCCTTGTATGATATCGATGAAAATTGATCAGTAATTAATCGGTAACTACTAATATATGCCATCAAGAAGCAATTTATGCGTTAATTTTAAACGCGGTAGGATAGTAATTGGTCTGAAATAAGTTGTTTCTGTCGAGGCAGCGTGTGCAGGTACTCATAACAGCACCTCCCTTAAAACCGGCTAATTGCTATGTTATATATTCATTTAATAACCCATAAAACATTTCCAACACATTGAACACTACCGGCCGACATTAGTATCATATCATTTATTATGTAAAACATTTAAACTATTAATTAACTTTTAAAGGTTAATTAACGCTTTGTCCAATTAACGATTGTAGATAACAACGATCTGTAAATCCGATTAGGTACGAATTTATTTCTTAATATCAAAACAAGTTAAAACTCAATTTCCGTCGGCAAATATTTGTTATAATTACGAGTATTATAAAGATTGCTATCCAATAACATTTTCCTCAACATAAATTTGGCAATAATTACAGTTTTAGAATAAATACATAATTAAAAAACAACCAATATAAAAATATGAAATATTATATCAGCAAACATTTTTTTATCGATACACTCCACATTGATTTCACATCTCTAATGGATTTTTCTCATCAAATAAGTATATTTATTGAGTGAAATGTAATGAGTGAACGTATCAAGAAGGAAAACTTATGTTTTTGATTAAAAGTTGTATGTCATTCGAAGCAGCGAAGCTAAGCGTCAGAAACTGGCGCGCCGTATCTAATAGGGTAAAAGCGCATCTGACGCACTTATCCGACCTACTTTCCAACGCGCTGCTTTAAGTCACAAACAAAACACCAAAAGTACTATACTCCATTTATTATAGCATTAGAAAAAAGAGGCTCGCAGAAGCAGGAATTGAAAACATTTTATTTCAAAGAAATTGTTTTAAGTACTTAAATAAACGAAATAAAACTTTTTTTTTAAATTACTCTTTATTTATAACAATATCTTCATCACACATTACAAACTTACACCAAAACAATGAATGAGACAACCAATCATGTCATGATGACTTAGATTTAATTAAGATTAAAATAAAAGTAATTTTTAGAACAATATTTTAATTAAGAAATAGAAGAATAAAGAAATTCTTCGTCTTCATCATAGGATTTAGTCATAATAAAATAATAAATATATAATAAATAAACAAATAATGGTAGGATAATAGTAAAACGAAAAACGTTCCAGTATTGTTCATCACTGCTTCTTTTAGCTTTTTAGCATTGACACTGTCATTTTAGATTGGAATGAAATATCTATATATATAAAATCAATTGCTGTTCGTGAGTCTCGCTAAAACTCGAGAACGGCTGAAACGATTTAGCTGATTTTGATCTTAAAATGTTCGTGGAGGTCCAGGGAAGGTTTAAAAGGTGTAAAACATAAATAATAAGTAAAAAAAAAACTGTTCTACTGTTCGGGAATTACCATAATTACTTTACTTTTGACGGAACGAAGTCTGTCCGGGCAGCTAGTTATAAATAAAAGAAAGCCACACAATTTGTTATGAAAAATGGTTAACATGATTACAAATAAGTGTGACAGCTGGTATGTAAATAGATTTTAATTTATAGGCGTCAATCGTAACTGTAACAAGTTTATTGTACTTTTGCAACAAAGTGTACATTATAAATAACCTTTTTTAACTTCTGTCTAATGCTATTTTAAATGGAGTTATAGATAAATATAAAAACCTAATCTTTGTTTTTAGTTAAAAGAAGGAAGAACTGATTTGTATTTAAAAAAATGGTCAAGAATATTTGTTTCAAAGTTGTTTTTAAATTCTCAAGAATCAATTATATATCATGAGATTAAAATATCCTAATAGGCTTTAACGGTACAAGAGTGTAGAGATTGCTATTAAAAAAAACAATAATAAGGACTAAAAACTAAAACGTGCCATAAATACACTACTTCATCTACTATTCAGGAAATAAAGATTAGTAGCTTTTCCGCTCTATACAGTTGAGCCAACTGTAAACGCTCGTAACATCAGTTCCTTAAAAGTCAATGAGTGTGACAGAATCGTCACACGAGTCATGTATCGCTAGGTCTTGTTGACTGGCCCTCTTGCACGTCGCTAGGTTGTCCCCGCGATTGATAGCAGTTTAGCTTTCTATTATCCCTACCCACTTGCAACGCACCGCACCTTATCTATAACTTATAGCTACTGAACAAATATTTTCTTTGAACTTGACCTAATATTTTAGTTTACGCGTAGCGTCAGAAGATCCTTCAGATTTTAAGTGTTTTTGGTACAATTTAAGGGATCTTTGTAAATCAACACGAGAATTTATTGCACAAATATAGTCAAGATATTCCTAGTTACAAAATATAGCGAACTAACGACAATAGTCTATCAGATTCATGCTTATCATGCGTGTCACGTCTATGCCCTAACTAAGTATAATTCTGTGGTGAAAGACCTCGTTAATGTCACTGCCTGTTGATATTTTACAAATCAGACATGTCGCAACATTGCAAAAACAATTATTATCTCACACAGTTTCTCTAGAAACCGTCTCCACACACCTGGTTACGCCTGTCAGGCTATCCATCAATCAGGCTCGGAGTAACTTGCTACCAATTGCCGGCCACCGGATTAACTATAACTGGCAAGCGTGTGTCCACTAACAGCGAATTTACACCTGAATTTGGACTTTAAGGTATTTATTATAAAATCTAGTTTAATTTGAGAAGGTTAGACATGTGGTATCGCAATTCTTGACTGAGAAACAAATCACTATTAGCACGTGACGATAGTTGGTGCGCTTACCTTACCGGTAGCTTACTTAGGCGGTAATGTTGCAGTTTATCAATGGCATTTGTTTTGCTGTTATTTGGTTTCCAAGTACCGTGTATCACATCGAAACAGATGGGTGGACTGGAAACAAACAAATGTCTACACCAGTACAAACTGAATTACGATAACTTTGTTTTGTTGTATCGAACTTATTGATATTACGTTTAGTAGTGCTTGTAGTTCATTTTGTATTTACGATAACAGTTATTCGTAACAACGCACTTGTCGGCTTCTATTATTGTAAACTGTCTTTGAAATCGCAAATAAATATCCCTGGAACAGATACCAAATGGTAACACTATGTAGTTCATTTTAGAGCAAAATATTTGAATACATCTCCTTAAAATCTACATAGACTTCATCTTACATGGAGCTGATGTATCTATCCTTAACCCAAAGCTAGCGTAATGAAGACATTAAGATTCTTGCCCATTTTGGGTGCTTGCTTGCAGCCATCGCGCGACCATCATAAATATTCAGTTGAGCTATGAGTGTGTAGGTTTTTATCAGAAAACGTGAAATGCAGAAGTTTTAGTTAACCAAATGTTTTAACTGTGTATTGTTCTATTCAGCTTATTTATTTATAATAATAAGCACACCAACATCACTGTCACTAACAAATCAAATAAAAATAACTTCTAAAATCGGGATTTCAGTAACCATGCAAATAAAATTGTATCCAAAAATACTACAACAAAAATATATTATAGGGAACGTCTGTATGAAGCGAAACTCAGAGAAAACTTCTATAGGAGCGCTGGACCTTTCGTTATAACCTTGCTCTCATAATTTAATTCTTATTGCTTGCAATAGAGCAATACTCACAGCTAATACTCCTATTAATGCCCTGTTCTATGTTTTGATAATAATATACTTCTAACTATAGTACTTAAAAACGACTCAAGTTCCTAGTTCGATGCAAATATCGATAACTTACTTAATTCATATCTAATTGAATGACTCATCATTAACGTACAGCATCTTTATCTTACAATTGCCTACGTTACAAGGTCATCTCCATCGGCCATCTTTGTAATATATTCCGGAATTCTCCAATTTTGTACGAACGAGTCTTCTGACACTTATCTTTACTTTGATCGAAGTCCGTGGGCTTTCACGACGCCACCAGATGGTCTGGGGTTAACCTCAACGTATACCAATAACAGTTTTATTTATATGTCAGTTTATAACAATAGCGTTTTGCGTTACGTTATTGTAGTTTTTATATCGTTTTCTATAACTTATTTTTTGGATAGAAATAAATAGAAAACTGTCAAATAATTAAAAAGTTTTTTATCAACTCGCAAAGTTACATGCTTTTGTCTCATTTTTTGCTCTAGCAACAACCCTTCCTTGATAGTCGCATGAAAAGGTACCTACAGGTCGTACTAAAAAAAAATGTGACAATTATTGCAAGTTTTTAACTGATTCCGTTACTATTTTCAGGTTGCATAATTATAATAATTAAAATAAAGCTTGTCAAATTTCGTTTACATTAATGTAAAAAGTGGTTCTGGTACAATAATTCTGTTCTGATTGTTATGATTTCAATGATGCTTCGCTGTTGATTTGTTGCAATTTAGAGGAAGTGACAGGTCTAGACTATTGCGTAAGAGTCTCGGGACAACAATAAGGTTACAATCAAGCGTCAAATAAGATATTCTAGGTCACATTTAGATGTACTAATGATTCTATGTAACGCATTTTGTATGATTGGTTACAATGGTGAGAAGTTGACACAATTGTTTAAACGAAATCCAATAAAAAAATAAAACATGTAAATTTGGGTAGTGTGAGTGCTTACATGTTTGTAGTGTGAAAAACTTTTCAATTTAATGTAAAAGTCAGTTTTTTTAAAGAAGTTTTTACCGATGTTGTGATGTAAATACTTGTTCAACAGTATTCATATCTCTTTAACGTGACATATTTAAGACTCATATCGTTACATATTAAATAATAATAAACAAAACTCAAATCTCTCTGAATTTGTTGAAGAAAATCATATTTAAAGGAAATTTCAATCACAAGCAATTATCATAAAGATGGCAACAGCTTACAATTTATATTTTGGCGCCGTATTATATCACATTCAGGCGCCATATTATAAAAACAGAAATAACTAGTTATTGGCATCATGTCGTATACAGGATGCTACGAAAATGTGAAGTAATATTTTTAAGGAAACTAGTCAATTCCCAAAAACTTGGGGCTTACTATACAAAATTTATTAAATATCAGCTGATCAAACCTGGTAATAGGTCCAATATGATCAGACATATTTTTTTTTTAAACTAATTGTGGACGACATCACATACATTGCTCCGAATCCAAAGTAAGTAGCTAAAGCACTTGTGTTATGGAATTAGAGACAACAAAGGTACCACAAACACCCAGACCCGAGACAATGTAGAAAAGTGTTTTTCTACATTGACCTGTCCGGGGATCGAACCCGGGACCTCAGAGCAGGCGACACCTTGAAAACGTGTGTACGCTACTCGACCACGGAGGTCGTCAAACATTATCAAAACACCCCGTGTATCTAAGCTGTTTTCTAATATTGGTTTAAGATCAGATTATTTTATTTGCATAAATGGCGTTTTAAATGCATCGGCACGAATTTGCATTCGTATTAATGTAAAATATTGATTTGTAATAGGATTAACTTTATCTCTGGATTGTGCTCGCCATATTAAATATTTACGATCCGTTTATTTGCAAAGAATAAATTTTTTAATTTTATTCTGGTTGTCAAATGCTAATCCGTGTATTGGCTTGCTGACTTATATTTAAAATTATTATTTTTAATGGTGTTGTAAAATACAACTTAACAAGTGTTAAAACTATGTTTCATAGTGTGTAGGTACTAACAGTTTCCTGCGGCTCCGCCCGTGTGAATTTCGATGATCGTGGCAAAATTTAAAAACGACTTAACTGTCGATTATATTGTATATTTATATGACATTTATGACACTAATACTACCTATAGTTTTTTTTTGTGTAATCTCATTCATATTCACAGCTCCGAACTCTCTTAGGGAAATGACAATATAGTTTTAATAATATCATTTTAAAGATACAAGCTTCCGCGATGTAGTGTTAACTATGTTAATAACGTTATTAATTTTTATGGCTTGTGTGACCTGACGCAGATATCCGATTGTCGGTTTAACACTTGAGAAAATAAATAATGATTTAATCAATAATAATGTATCCTGCCAAATAAGTGTCGGTTTAAAAAAACATCTAAAATAATAACCTATTTAAAAGTATTACGCTTTTAAATACTATATTATCGACGTGTAAGGCGTATTATAAATATATACTAGCAGTAGTTTACGTACTAATAGTTTTATGCAGTAAAAAATTAAAACTCGCCTGATCTAGGCGTGTTGTACCCAAACGAATGATATACCTGCCTGTAGGTATATCATTCGTTTGGGTACCTCGTAAAATTTACTGTTCTACACAACTTACTATTTCAGAGAGTGGAGCCCACAATTGTCCTGGCATTAGTAAAGCTTAAAGCGATGAATATCATTCATACGTCTTACTTTGAGAGACACGTAAATCTCATTAAAGCAAAACCAATTAATCAAACCCAATACACCTCCATAAAAACATCAACAGCTTATTTCCACTAATATTCGCACAATATTTGAAGATCTGTACTCTTCGGCCGCTGTATCTTGGCGAACCTACAAAGCGATACAAGATATTGTCGTCTCTTTCTCACCTACCGATTATGTGAACTTGCATCTCACACAAACTGTCTTCTATCTCGTTTCAGACTCACCAAGACTCGTCGGACGTAATGTAACATTATGAATCAACGTCCATCACTTACCTGGATCGAAGCCAAACTAAACTAAAAAAACCCCAACCTTGAAACTAAATGTTGACGGACGCCCCCCACATTGAGTTAGCTAATTAAACACGGGTTTTATTAATGACTTTTATGTTATAATTGTGCCAGACGGTTTCGCTAAGACGGGTATTTTTGTCTGTTCGGTATCCTGTCTTTATTTCTGATTTCTGCATTAGCCGCCAGCGCCCATGAAGCGATACGATTTCATCGTGCGAAGAAAAAGTCTAGTCTAGATCGCATCGCATGATGGCGCGAACTTCAATAGAAAATTCAGTAGAATACAGTATATCTAAACGCACGGTCGCGCGATCATTTTCGTCGGACGGATCGCATCATCACAGGAGCAATGGCGATAGGATGACGCCTTAGAAAGTTGTACCAAAAGTATATCTTTACCGATTGGTCCTTATATTAGGATCAATACGGTTCTCGTTACGTGACGTCTTTGAGAGAAAAGTAGAGGGAAGTGGACATATGGAGTTTCTTGCCGGTTTTCCTCCATTGGAATGACACTTTGGAACCGCACACCTAGTTATTTAGTTTTAAAGATAACGTTTCTAAAGCGCCGATTAAGGTTTACTAGAAATAAAAACATTTTGATTTTGAGTCTACATAGTCTTGGGCTGTAGTGATTTAGTAGTTTTTTACTGGTTACTCCATTAGTCGGCCTTCCCTTTCGTATATAGTTTGAGCGAAAAATATCTTATCAAATACAGCTTTATGTAACAACGAGCATAAAACGTGCAATAAAACAGAGTATCGTCTAGACGGGCATACATTCATATTCGCATAAACACAAAAAGGGAACTTTTCAGCAAAGTAGTGGAGTACGTGCCTTTCATTTAGAGTTTTGCCGGAGTGAAAGAGTTTCACGGATACAGCCGTCCATCCGCTACCAGCATAAAACTCTTCGTGGCAAGCTTAAATTAAGTAGGTACTTATGGAGCGAGCCTTGTTTTAGGACTTCAATTTGTTAAGTAGCAAGGTTTGAGATTTCTATTGAAGGTAGATTAAGTATCATAAATTAATATTTTCATTTTGTCGTTCTAACCTATATCAAAATTATATTTAATTCGATGTAACAAATTATTCGGAGGCTTCTTCAAATATCACAGGGATTCTGTTTCTAGCATCTCAATAAGCAGTTGTTTATTCCAATAAATCATTTTCTATGTACAATACACAATTTCACACTATACCGCTATCAATTATTTATCTAACAATAATCCCGTCATAAACTTAAGACGAACTTGTACGAAATCTAACAAATACCAAAGTTTAACGACCTGCACATATCTACAGAAACAAATGCATGTGACACACAATCCGTCACCATGTCATTACGACGCCATCCGTTGTATTAAACATTCGACTTGATAGATGAGAATAGCTTGAAGCAGGCGAAATTTATCGTAGAGATTCACCATACTTATGTAAAACAAGTTTACATACATAATATAGATCCATTAGTGATTGAAAATGTCCAGAATCTACCTTACCGGAAATTTGCCGTGCCAAAATTGGTGCTTTTAGTTACACTTCACAAAACTTCAATGTTAATTTTGATCCCAATGTGTGTGTACGTGGTTATAGTTGGTAAGATTATTGTTAATTCATATTTAATGAGCGGTTCCATCTTTATTGTAATCCTGGTATAAGATGAATAGGCGATAGGAGGAAGGAATAGATATAGGAGAGAACCAAGAAACGTGTTTGTAAACAAAATTCTGACAATTGACCTTATATAAGAGATTAGAGTAGAACAGATTTTAACCGTGTTCTACTAAAGTACAAAGCTCAATCCGGTAAGACTGGAAGCTGGAAGCCGACCCCAAAATAGTTTGGGAAAAAAGGCTAGGCAGTTGATGATGGGACATTGTGTCTATACCTGCCTTCCTCTATTAATGGGCTATCTAACCAAAAATTATTTCAAATCGGACTAGAAGTTCCTGAAATTAGTGCTTTACTAAAAGTTAATTAACCAAACAAAACTACAAACTCTTTAGGATTATATTATGAAAGTATAGACATAACATTAGTTAGTCCACACCAGTCCTTGAACTTTGGTATCCATAACAATGGACAGGTTTCAATCTAACGCGCCACCGACATTGACCGTAATGAAAGTTCACATTACTTGACGTTTGCGCAACATCACGTTACGACACACAAGACATTACTATTTTATTACCATCGTAATGTCATAAAAAATCATCCGATTTTACGTCACGCTAAGGATTACAGTATATAACAGTATTGTACGATTACAGCTAGAAAAATAACTGAATTAATGACTAATAATATTTAAGTACCAGTTATTTCTTAGCGCTACCGGTTACAATAAAATTGAGCTTTCACGTCGTTCATTGACGTTTTTAATTGTATAGATGGTAATACTAATACATTAAACAATGAAGAAATATTTTAAGACCATGACAATATCAAAGAAGAATCTGGGAGAAAATGGCACGTAAAAAAGAGAAGCCTATGCCAAGACAATTTGAGTTTTGAAGTAAATTTCTTTACGCACGCGAGAGTGTTACGAAAAGTGTGATCGGGCGAGGCGAACGGAAGTTGAGAGGGAGATCATCTTTAATTTAGTGAAGATAGGAGAATTACGTTTCGTATATTAGTAGGGGTAAGAGAGAGTGCGAGCACACATTTTCTTTCTCTCTTTCTCTCATTGTGAGTACCTACACTATCTATCTATCACACACTATCTATGAACTAAAGAAGTTTTTCTTCAGTCGTGTAGTCTAAATCACACTCTTTTTTTTGTAAATACACAAACAGGAAGTATAAGATAGCGCAATTGTACTATAATAATTGTAGCGACTAAACGTATTTGTTTACATCCTGACGTCACTATAATACTGAACTCGATCTCATGATGATCAATACATTAGCACATAAATAAAACGTACACACTGCCGACGTAACAAAATACATCTTTAATGTCTTCGCCCTTATTCCAATATATTAAGGTTTATTATTGCAATGCGTTGTACAATCTGCCGTACGTTGGATTATGATTTGCAAGCCACACCCGCTTTAATGTTTTACCGAAGCAATCCACAGATTAGATTTGAATTGCGAATTTAAGAGCTTACGTTTGGAGTGTTTTATTTGTCTGCGAATATGATTCACTAATAATTGAGTCTGAATACTCGTTGTTGGTGACGTCAATCTTGCTACAGTACATATCATCCGCCATAACCTGACCTCGCTGAAGGTTGTTGCAAAATCTCGCCGTCTCTATCACACTCTATCGTTCGCGTGTACTTTTATCTCACCCACTCTAAAACGTCTAACTTCAGGGCGGTCAGATTATAATGGGTGTGCTTCATAATTGTAACACTGCGAATTGGGGTATGTTATACAATCATTGTTTGTCTAATAATGTGGGAAAATTTTGTGTTACTTAACTGATATAGACAAAGCCTAGCTTTTTCCATCATTGTCATTTCTTAGAGGGTCACGTAGTTCAAATATTTGCAAGGGTGTACATTCATTATTGTTTAAAATGTAGGCTAAGGATTTAAACTTCTCCTTGGCGTTTATTTACTATAGATTTTAAATACGAGCATGAGTTGTAAAAAATAACGAGATAATTATTACAATTGCGTCTTTAAACATTAAATACCCAAGCCTGTCTTCAAGTAGATCTCATAAAATACATCTTATCTATTCCAAAACTTTCATTCTTACAAACCGGTACAATATCTTAGTTAAACCAACAATGCGAATTAGTGTCGTGTCACTATCTGGAGTAAAGACGGATAATGACTGGCTCGAGTTATTTACTACACTCAATGCGAAGGGCACAAGATTTGCTTTCTAAGCTCTAAATTACGAGCAAACTAGTTCATTCCTCCGCGTTCGCTTCTGTATAGGAATCGAATTGAATAAATAAGGATTTATTGTATTTATGTCTACAATTTAGCCAGATAATCTTACTTAGTTTAAAGACTTTAGTTACGATGACAATAAAAAATTTGTTTTAGTACTTAAATACAGTAAGCTTTATCTTCTTAAAAACAAATGACGAGTGTTCACAATTTGAATAATTACGCCTACGCCTCGACAATGGGCTTACCGTTCAAAGGGTCTATTCTGAAAATAGTTGGGTAAAGGGACACAGGTGTCACAGTCTTTAACTGAGGATCGTTCGTCACTTTCCCCGACATACGACATTTACGCAACCGAGTGTCGCGTCGATTTATTGTCGCCCCAGATACATCGGCCGCGTAATGTCTTATTGGTGTCGAATTTTTCATCGATTATCATATAATTACTGTCATTTAGCAGCTCATGTATGTTTTGTTACGAAATATAAGTTTTAAGTATAAGAACAATAAACATTACTGTCCATATATAAAAAAGTAAATCAAGTTTGTTATGGTCCAGATTATGAAACCTTATTTCTTTTAATTAATATCAACGAGTTAAAGTTTATGTTCGGGTCACATTGTGTTAACGCAGTATACAGTTGTCAATGACATAATGCCAATATATTGCTCTTAAAAAATACTAAAGACATCTAATAACATGCAACTAAGAGAAGAGCATGTCATGTGTTTTCGACGCATAGGCAATGCTAAACAGCTATAATGTCGATTAGTTTCGCACGATTCGGTACAGAACACTCGACTTTCATACATTAGACCATTCAGTGGCCCTACATCATATTGCGACATGTGTACGATGTATGCTCACTGCCCAGCGTGTGGTATAAGTGAAAAGACTATGTGGTTTTGAGAATAGGGGACCTGTCACTACGTATAGCTTAGTAGTGCTTCCATGCATGTTATATACGTCTTTGTATCTGATTCTGAATGTAGTAAAAGCAAGTCACATTTGTTTATCTTAAAGGTGTTGTTTTTTTAGTTTTTTATCACTTCTAAATCTTATCACATACTCCAAACATTGCATAGATCAACAGTAGCTGCTAAGTGGATAATATCAATTGCTTGGAGCCATTCCGCATTCCAGAGAATGGAACATTTGACATTAATACAGAGACATTAATTCATTAAGAGCAACACTTAGAGCGAGAAATGATGGCGAATGAGCATCTAGATGAAAATGATTGTATGATTGACGGCGTAGGAAGGCATCCTGCAAAAGTTTAGGAAGTTAATATTTACATGTGTATTATTAAGTTGTTAAACTAAGTGTGGTGATCTGTGGATTTCTTGTGAAGAAGAATGGGGTATTTCAACTTTGACCGTGGGTGTTGGGATTAAGAATCTTAATAGCAGGACAGCATTATTCAACTAGTTCATGAGGATCCTCACTTTGTATGGTGATAATTGAACAATTGGAAACTGAGGAATGCTGTTCTGGTAAACCAGAATAGAGGTTAATAGAAAAAGGATACATCAAATTTTTAATGTGACGTATACAAGGTATGAATAGTATAAATATATACAGTTGAACAAAGGACCTCCTACTTTTGGAAGTCGCTTAAAAATACACATAGTGTACGGACTGTCATGAAAAGCTTAAAAAAATCTTGGAACACTTGTGTCAAGCTGACGAACAAGAAGTTTTTTTGGTCGTATTGGATAGTTCTAGTATTTATGTTCAGGTAATATTACATAACTAAAACCTAAATCTGATTCATAGTCGACCTTGCGACGGATAAAAATAAAATATTTAGTGCTCGTACTCAAATAAATTAGTTTTTATTTATGTCTCTTTTATGACAGACTGACAGACAATGTGAACTGACATTAACGCGTGTAGACGTCATTGTGACCTACATAATTAATAATATAAAAATCTGGAAGTCCGTTAGTCAATCATGACTCAAGAATCAACAGACCGTTAAATATTTTGCATGACTGACAATGCTAGAAAGAAAATACCTATCCACTAATTTCGGTTTTTGAAACAGATTTATTTTAAAAGTTTTATTTACAAATTACTACATTTAGACAATGATTAATATTAGATACGTATTTCTTGCTTTTTCGAAATAATGAATATCTACTTAGATACCGCGAATCCAAGTTAAGGAGTAGGGTTTCGCCAAGTCAGTAATGGCTACTATTTTCGCCTACTTAAGACGTCACAAGACCTCCTGAAATTTAACAAAACCTCTCTCTTTAAAAAAATAAGTATCTAATATGTTTAATAAAAGTAAAAATAGATTTCTACTTTTCAAACCAAGTCCGCACCTCTATTTACATGCCAGTAATCCTCTAAAAAGTTAAGCATATATGGTAATTCCAAATACCCACATATTACTGGCATCATACATCATGTCCTGAATAATCATAAGCCTATTAGTTTACAACAAAGAAATCTCATTAAGTCGATACCCGACACTACAACAACATGGCTGAATTATCGCAAGTTAAAGGCCAACATCCGACATTTTGAACCCCTGTTACCCATCCAGCTACTTTAGTTACGTGTAGTAAATCTAACCTAACCTATAACTATTAATTGCATGTATCAAAGTTAAAGGTCTTCCAATACATTGAAGTTCGATTTAACCCGTTAGAAACACTAAGTGGCTTCTCATGTAGGCGCATAACATTTGCATCTGTTTTACCGACTAGGGTAACATTATTGCAAGTTTACCTAGAACTAAAACGAAGTGACCGAGTTAGTCAATTTCGTTGTACTTCTGGTGACAACATTGTGATAAATATGACGTGATACTACCACGAATTAATTTGCTCCTCGAATTTGGTACTTGTTTGAATTGTTTATTGAGAACATTCACATTCTTCGTTACAGTACAATTTATGTGAATATAACATCATAACACTTCACAGAGATTCAAACGACTTCTTACTATCTGGAATTTTCTACAAGACTTAATGTTTTTTGGTGTTGTGTACTAGAGTACAGCCGCGGCAGAAGAGTGACCTTTTCAGATATCAACGATGACAGGATCTATGCTCTAAATAATAAATCTAATCTAAATATCTTGGGACATTTCACACACTAGTTACTCATTCTAATCTCAAACCTAACAAGAGCCTTTACTATGGCAACCAGACATCCGATAAACAAGCATATTATATTTCTGAATACATACATATTAGAGATAAATTACACAGCACATTTTTCCTGGGATTTGTCCTGGGCGAGAATCCCCACGACCTCGGTCTAGCAGTCAGGGTCATTAACTCCTAGACTTGATTAGACCAACAGGCTTGCCAATGTATGGAAATGACATTTCTTTTCGATAAGTGACATGACTTAGACTTGTCACTTCCATAAATTTGAGTGATTCGATCAGAATGACACTTGTCTAAAGAGGCAGATGTATGTGCACTCACAACTCTGCATTCACTTACTTCGTACACATATTCAAGTACATTATTATTCCCATTCTATTCATTTCCTTACCTCTAGACTGATTGATGGCGCTTTGCCACTTAATCCCAGTCTTCCGCTTCCAATTTCACCTATCTGACTCCTAAGGTCACGTCTCTGGCCTTATTACTGATTTAAGACAATATATTACCATGTAAAGTGTTGCGTAATTCCAATCAACAATTAGCCATAAGGCGAGGGCAACGAGACTGCCCTTTCGTGAGCGGTGAGCCGCACCCGCTTCTGCAAATACGCAACACATTCGTAACTGAAACAAATGTGTTTAAAGAATTCTATATTAATTGTTGTCTACCTAATCTGACCATGTACAGTCGACTTGACGTCATAAATTACTACATATTATATACTATTACAATGCCATAATAATATTCCTTGATTTTTGTTATTATTAGCATCACTGTCAACGCATACGACCTTCCATGCATTCTGAGATGATATGCAATTGTTCAAAAACGTAATCTAAGCTGAGGTTTATAATTCATACAAAGTTATGATTATTTCTAATTAATAATTATTATTTATATGTAATGTAATAAGACTATTTTTATTGAACAATCAAATTAATTTCATATTAATTTTCCTTGTTTCAGGTAATTATTGACACTGATTCTTCTGTCATCGCATTTTCCTTCTTCGGTCACGTAAGATAACCATAAATGAATGTTTGTTAATATTTATAGGAGTATGTGTATAACCCATACAGCTAAACAATTTTATATTAAGGAGTACTAAACGTAACAAATATAATAAATAAAAATCTATTTGATGAGACATGCAATATTTGATAATATTAATCAAACCAATAGGTAATTAACATTCATTAAAAAACTGGTTTGTTATTACGAACTTTAAATATAAATCTATAGTAACAGATATATACTGATATTTAATACAAGTTGATTACGTCTCAAAGATAAGTTGCGTCTGAGTATGGCGGGTAGCATGATCCTCAACGGCAACTCAAAACTGAGTTACGATTCAGTATTCTTGCACACGTATAGGCGTAACAATTGGCAGCGGCATGTTCGAAATAGTTCTATGAGTCGGTAGTTCTGTGGTATTTCGAGAACTTTTACGACTTCGGTATTGATTCCAAGTGGCTATGCCGAATGAGTTCCGTTACACTCCTGTAGGCGTAGACTGTGACTCTCGCTATGCGGAAAGTGTTAAATCCTTTGATAACATATGGTTTGAATCGCCAGTTGACTTGTTTTTAGCTTGATACAGAAATAAAGAAATTTTAGGTTACATTGTATCAATTTGCGAGTACCTGTTCTAGTCGTTTCTCGTGGATTGAAATATGAATTATTTTAATTATTACTAAATATTTTTTATAAGTTAGTTCTGATAATGATGTGTTCATTGAATTTCGATCAAAAGGCCGCTTGTAAAATTTACATAACAATAAAATTCACGTGTTTTCAGAACAAATCCGTTTTCAACTTTCACGTCTTTGTACAATTCACTTACATTTTAAATTATAAATAAGTGTACTCTCAAATTAGCACTTTAATAAATTCAATAACACCAGCCATAAAGTGATCAATCATGTGCACGAGAAAACATCATAAAATTTAATAATCTATACATTTTCTTCGATATTACTAACAAACAACATGACAATGGAGTCACCCACAGTCAAAAGTGTAAAAAGTGGTGTCAGTAAAAAGTGGGGGCTAAAGCCAATAATCCGCTAAGTACGTTGGCGAGTATCACATCCCCTGATCTGTCATTATTCACCAATGAGAAACAAGCTACTGAACTTTGATTGGTGGAAATTTACAGATACAACTGTTCCAAGACTAACGACCCTAGCGTCCCTAGCACATTTTCGGCTTGTGGTATTTATTCAATAGCGTTTCCATTGTACGAATTTTAACATTTGGAACGCTACAGCTATCAGAAAGTATTTCATTGAGTTCCAGCCGAGAATGTATTGAATTAGCAGTCTTGGGCTGCTTATGTGTCAAAGATTCAGACGTTTACCAAAGCTCTGTATATTTACGATCGCGCTAATATTATTTATGTGTGTCAACTTGTTCTATTTTCGTGATGAGCGCTGCGCCCGCGCAGTGCACGCTGCTTCCAGCGGCTCCCCCGACGCGACGTGATTCATTGCCGGGAAGTCGTAGGGCTGCTTTCGCGAACACTTCAAGTAAAAGTCCACTTAAGAGTCGTTTAACGATGACTTATGAATGTTAAAGATGAATTATGTAATCCGTTTTCAATGGCGCTTTCAATGAACCAAATTTATGACGAAGAGTTCATATTTTGTCATAAATTTATTTCCATCAAAATATCGATTTATGTAATCGATTAAATGCTACGACACATCATTTCTTGGACAAAACCTTTAATTTTATCAAGAGCTTTAGGTTAAAATGCTGGTCTCAGATATTTTCAGTCGCGTGACAAAATTGACAACCCTCACCATTAGACGAATAGGTAAATCTTAACGAAGCAAGTAGTGGAGTCATGGCGGCAGTTTATCACATACGCGCACTATCTGCGAGTCCATCATATCCAGGGTTGGCTGCGAGAGACGCCTAATTGATGCAATGTCATTAATAAGTCGGCGAGCGTCAATTTATAGTACAAAGTCGTCGTGTAATGATGGTCGCGCAAAACTAGATGTGTACTAATGAAATAAAAAGGATAGAAATGAAATTAACATACGGTATATCTAAATTCAAAGTTTTGTAGTTTTATTTCAATTCGAGTAATATTTTTAGGATCTTCACAATCTATGCGTGAATATTACCCGCCTTTTGTAGTCAATAAACGCAATATCAATCAATCAACTCAGCCTACCGCGGTTCACTGCTGAACATAGGGCCCTCCCAAGTTGCGCCACAACACCCGATCCTCCGCCTTCCACATCCAGCAACACATTCCAACAAATCTAATATAATGAACAAAATAGAAATGCACGAAACAAAAACAAATGATTGTATATTGAATTAATAAATTTTCTGCTTAATAGTAAAATAAAATTCGCTGAATGAAATTAAAGAAACTCTAAACAACAGAATACCTATACCATGTTCTATAGTAATATGGAATATAATGAGTTTAGTTAGACGTGTATTGTCCTTCAACAAGTTATTAACAGTAGAAAGTGTATCGGCTGCCAAAAGATCATAAATCACAGTGATTGACAAGCAGTGACGAAACTCCACGCAGTGGTCGAAATACATAATTTATTAATTTCTTGTGTGTTAGAGAGCAACGAACTATATATCTTTATCCCCTGGCATCTCTTGTAATGAAGATGAATACATTTCGACAACTATTGCGTTAATCTGTAGGTATTATATTTTGTATGTCGTAAAAACTTAGGCTGTTGAATTACGGTGTAAAAGTTAAAGATAACATGCTTTTATTAGTTAATAGGTTCTTTTGTGAGTAAATTATGCGATATAACATCAGTTTCGAAATGGAAAAGGCTTTTATTGAAGGCGTTACAAAGCAAGCATTAAATAACAATCAAAGTTGATGGATGACTGTTTTCTATAAAAACTTTATCAAGGGATCGTCATTGCACGCGATAGAGTTACATAAAATATTCTCTATTTCGATTTTTGACGTCCAACGTGTTCATTAGCAGGTAAGGCCTGGTAATGAGTGGTAGTCACACCAAGCGGACATTACCGCCCATTACACCATTATCACCATGAATGAAAACGAAAGTTTCCGTTTGCTTAACGGCGTTTGCATGCGAACTTAACTGGTGTTTGTTATTGCCGTGTAATTGTTGTTTCATCTGATGTCGGTATAATCGAGCTGTCTTGTTCTCTTCGTACGCTTTGAAATGGTCTTTCACTTGCCGATTATGTTTTTGTGGTGATTGCGGAGATAGTGATAATATATCAGTGGGTTTAGTTAGCTTTTTATTCTCATTTGCTGTATAATGAATTGGTTATATGATCATTATGCATCTCTTGCTACAAGGAGCTACTGGGAAAAAAACTTAAGTTGTTTGTTTCCTGATAAAGAATCGAATAAACTTTGTTTGGGCTTCGAACATAATTCAATTCAAAACATGAAATAATTCACTAAGAACCTTTGTGACATTTTCATGAGTATCAAGCACGCAATAGGCATCCTTGAAAGTGTCATACAATCTCACGCACCACAATTTAGTTTCACGTCGAAATGAGGTGGTCTGAGCAAACATCCCGTGCTCGTGTCATTATCTAGCAGGGCATTATGGGTAATTTGCTCACACCGTGAAATTGCGGTCTCGCTTGCGACACGTGATCAGCGATACCCACGGACAGACGCGATGTGTTCTTGTAACATTGACGATATCAACATTCATGTCCCCGTATTTTCTATTATGTTCCTCTATATTCGTATTGTGTTCCTAGTAAGCCCGGTTTTATTAAAGAAAAAGTACATTAAGCTAAAGTCAAATATAGAAAATTTATGAAGAATAGAATAGAATAATCGTACCAACATTTTGACACGTACACAACACAGCTGAATTACAAAAAATCTTAATAAAGGGACACTACAGCCGAAAAGTCTTGGCGAGTCTGAAATGAGATACAAGACAGTTTGTGTGAGATGCAAGTTACATAATTGGGGGGTGTGAGAGAGACGTTAATATATAGAATCGCTTTTAAGGCCGAAGAGTATAACGGCGGTCTTATCGCTAATAGCGTTTTTCTACCATACAACCTTAGGATGGAGAGAAAGACAATATATTTTTAAGGGGAGGTAGGATATATTACTTTATTCTCTAAAATTATTATATTTCTTTAACGCGAAATCATGAAACGATCTACCTACCCCTAAAATTTTGTTTATGGTTAAAATTGCGTCTAATGTCATAAAAACTTTAATAGACCAATAAGGTGAGAGTAAAAGCGATCGCGGCATGTGATTGGATGAAATCGAAAGTTGGCCGTTGATTGCATTCAGATTATTGATTTTTCAACCGATACTATTATAATAATGTGGTGTACTGTAAAATAATGAGGTCTTAAGATAAAAAGACGTTGTTACACCGATTTATGGGATATAACAAGAACGGGTTGCCTTTACGTCATTAAAAAAAATTTTAGTTAAACGTAATTCCATGAATGTAATATAAGTCTAATCCTTTTCCGTAATTAAGTTTTATTAAACACTGTTAGCTATACATGAGCCGCGGAACATCCTGTCTTATAAATCGTACTCAGATCAAGTTGCAAATTAATGTATTGAGTATTTACATAGGATTTATGGCCTGGACCCGTCTAGTAGTATTGGTTGGCGACTCTTTATCGAACCAAACGCTAATCAATAACGTGCTATGGCATAATCACTGGTACATTAGCACGATTGATTTAAAACCGGGAAATAAACAACATTTCAATGTCTAGGAAACATTTAGTTCCTTTAATTAGAAGCGGCTACGTTGGATTAATTTTAAGGTTACCTTGATTTTACGCTTTGCGATTTCTTGTGGCGCACCCAGAATTATCTGATTCTCATCAAATGTTTTATAGAGTCTAAGAAATAATATAATTATTTATCTTTACCTGGTATAATAAAAAGTCACTCCGGCTGTTTGTATGGTCTTTTTAACTTTGCATCGGATATTATGGCAGTGTTCAGCAATAGATTGAGTGATTTAAGATGAAGGTTCTGTGCTACCCGTGCAAAGGCAGGCGCGGGTCAGCTAGGTCACAGAATAAGATTCCTGTTAATGTTAAACATTTCAATATTCAGCGAAGTTAAGGTCATATATAAAGTAGAGCAATTTTGCTTCTTATGTTAACTACGACGAAATATCATCCTCTATTAACGTATGTTAGTTCTACATCGCACAGGACTTGGACGGAAGCTTTGCAGTGGTCTCCTTGATTTTCTACGGTTTTCTGCTTCATATTACCATATAGTCTGTAATTGAGGTGGCGTGCACACATATTTCAGACGGGTATACTTAAATAAAAAACCTACCAAATTCAGCTTGTTGTACCTATTTACCCTCCCTACCTGAAGCAACCGGCAACACTAGAAATTAAATCATTACATTTATATCATCATTAGAAGCTATGTGTGCGTATTTACGTATGGAGCTCATACTACAAGGTATGAGTTTATTTGCATGTATGGAGTGCACGGAGTCTTAACTAATTAAAAGTCATGAACACCAGAAGGATTTCAGGTCCCGGCTCGTAATGCAAGTATATACTGTCATTTACTTTGTTTTATTCCATTTGTAAAGTCAAGACATGCAAATGTCACGTTTCCTGATTAACTAAATGGTGCAAAACGTGACATTTAAGTAGAATGCTTTACGAGAATATTATGTGTGACGCCATTAAACAAAGTAGGTCATTACGATTAGGACTATGAAGGTGTTGTTATGAAGCCATAGCAATTATAAATCACATGTCTAACAGTCAAACCTGCGTGGAGTTTCATCCCAATTGTTTGTAATATTACATCACAAACAGCATTAACTTCGCTCCAATAGTATGGGGTACCTACATACCGAAAAACTTTTTGGGAGAATGAGACGTAAATGAAATCCAATGAAATATTCACATTCGTGAATTCTGTCAATTAAGATGGTTCAAAACTGTGATGATACTCACAATTTGCCATCCACTAGTCATAGATCACGTTACCATGGCAACATCACAACTGTACATTTGGTCGGCATTATGTTACGACAGCCAGCGCGTCGCCACCGCCCACCCATCTGTGCACTACCATATAAGGCAGGCGGTTTAGTCGACAATAACCTTCATAATATCCATCGCTATATTGTTCACCGCGACCTTCCTTAATTACCGATACTTTCGAACCCAACCCGTCTCCGCTAATAGGGTCTGAGTGACCTCACGGTTTTGCCCTGATTTACTTTGATCGTTAATTGGCCGCCCGTATCGGTTTAATATTAAAATTTCATTGAGAGCCATGCATTACGTAAGCGCTATTTTAATAAGAACGTCATTTATCCCTATTTAGTGGTGCAGTTGTGAATGAAGTCATGATCGAATTGTTATTTATAGTATTGTTAATTTAGTAATTACTTCCATCCACTTTGAAAACAAAGTCGTCATTATGTCTGACACAAACTTTTACTGGTTGCTTAACGTATGTTTTATGATCCAATTAACATTTGTCTGAGCAGTTTAATGTGAGAAAATACCACACAAGATAACTTAAGTTGCTACATTATTCTTTGTTACATTTAAACTGAATATTTCATGGACACCTACTTTATCGAAGTTTTGATCCTTTATTTTTCTCACATATTTTAAGACATACATAGGAGGTTTCCTTTGATCTTTTTGTTCTCCATTACGCCTTGCTTTAAATCTTCCTCTGTCTTTTAAAGCTCCGAGCGTCCATAAAGCATTTCTTGAAGAAACATTTTGCACAAACCCTGTATCTCTATAATTCTCTTTGATTTATGGAACAGTAAAGCCTTTAAGTAGATTTTATTGATATTTCTTATTAATCCTGTCGCCGCACAATTTGAGGGCTGCATATACTTATGCAAATTGGTTTTATGAATCAGATATCTTTGCAATCAAGTCCATTCACTTTTTGTTTCGAGTCCAGTCTTGGACAGCCGTGAATGTTTTTTATAAATAATTATATATTAATATAGTTATCAATGAAAGGAAGTAAGTATAGCGTAAACTTGACAGTTACCTATTTTTTACATATTCAGTTAATTAAGCATGTCGATAAAGTGTTTAACGTCGTTTGCTGACTGTATCATGATATCGCTTACATACACTTAAATTAGCATCGCTCCATATTTGGTTACTTATATTTAAGTAAATTTACAAAATAATATTAATTTTATCTTTTGCTTTACAGTTTATTATACATTATTAACTTCGTTCATTCATGATTTTTTACCCAATAGCTCAAAAAACCACGTTTTAAGTTTGAAGATCGTCTTAACTCAGCCTATCGCGGTCCACTGCTGGACCTAAGCCTCTTCCATGATGTGCCACAACACCCGGTCCTCCATTTGCGGGCTGTGTGTTGTGGAGCACTAGGGCCACCACGCTGGGCAAGGTTGGTGAGCGAATATCGTCTACTCCTACCTTTTATTGATGACAGGTTTACGATAGGTGTCGTTAACTTGACTAATCAAGTTTGCGACTAAAGAAAAAGTGAACCGAGATGCAATTATGATACATAATGATCGAATGGATAAGAAAACCTCTTTGATAACACTGCACCTAGATCTCGCGTTCATCGAGTTGATGAGATTGATGAGTTATATTGAATGGTTTTATTTCTTGTCAGTCGTAGATATGAGGAAAATATAAATAGATTTCCTATAAAGGTGATCTGGTTTGTGTACCTGTGACCATGACACCTGCAAAGGCGACGAAACGTCGGGAACTAAAATATAAATAAACCGCGATAAACGAACTTATTTCAATGTTTAACATTCGCGTAAACCTCAGATAACAATAATATCTAATTAATTAAATCGACTACACATATTAAGGAACATTTTGAAACCAATTACATTTTGGTTTCACCATAGTGGGTTGAAAATTTTAATTCGTAGTTACTAGAACTTGTCCAAGAACATATTAACAGCCGAATTTTGATAACCAACTGCTGTTGCAAAAACATTCTTACTCAAACGTCTTTGAAACTAATTAAATCGTAAAATAAAATCAATTGCTGTAACTTCTCCAAATGGTAGGCAGAGTATAAATAATATAATTATCATAGAAGTCAAATCGAAAATGAATAATGTTAACATTGATTAGATCTGGTGTTCTGGGAAATCTGAGAACCTTTCTCTGATGTTCGCAGTAATAGAGTTAGACGCTACCAGTTTGCAGCCCATCAATCTTAATCGGCGACTTTTCTTCGATTAGGGCTGTACTGTACCACACTGGCGCTACAACACAGTTACTCTTTGTAATTAGTAGAAAGATAGACGCAATGATGCTTCAACAAGCCATTGAGTTAGAATAGTGCGCTGTGTAAAACGGATTTTTGTGTGAACTTTATCGCAGCTGTGCTGTAACACTTCGTGTGGTATATTCTTTACCTTGGGGTGAGGTAGCCAGACAGTGCTATATTTGGCTAATGTTAGATAAGCTATTTAAAGTAACGATTTAATAGATCTAAGATAAAACACAAAGAAAATATTTGCTTTTATATTTTTATTTTTGCTTTTACTTTTACGATTAATACGAAATGATAACAGATTCATTCTTAAGTACAAATAAAAATTGTATACTTTTTATCCTCATTCTCATTAGAGCGTTTTCGGTTTATACTACTAAATTGTCTATTATTAAACATCCGCGGTCATTACTATAGAAATGATGCAATAGCAAAGAATCCTGCTAATCAACTCTTATCTTTAACTATAGCTTATCACAAAATAGATCTGTCTTCAACCGTCTCGTAACTTGTTACTGAAATAGATCAAATATTTGAAATGTTTCGTTATTGCCAATTTGTTTCAAACAAGTTGTTTGTCAATTGTCGGACGGAATGTGACTTGTTGTTTCTTAGACTAAAAATAAACATTCCCGGAATGTTTATTTGTGAGTAAGAAGTTAGTGTTCGTGGAAATTGGCGGGAACCTTATGTTACTCATTACCTAGAATAGACAAGTTTCTTGTCAATGCACTAACTACAATTAACTGAAAACAAATAAATGTTCTAATATGTGCACTCTTGAACTTTGATGAGAATTTTATATTTTGTTGGTATTTTATTTATTGATCCGTCTAAAAAAAGATTGTGTTAGTTACCTAAACAATCTTTCTGAATTCCTAATTAATCTTGTAAGCAAAATGTCAGTTGATTTTGCTTACATAATTGATACAATAATCTTCTTCCTGCCCTTATCCCATTGATATGGGGTCGGCGCAATGTGTATTTTCCTTCCATTCATCTCCATTACTCGTCATCGCAACATCCACTCCTTTCTTTCTCATATCATATTTCACACAATTGAAACAATGTTATTCATATTATTTCATTAGTGTTCTAAATAAAAAAAAATAGTAAAAATTCAGGTAGAGTTACTGTGAATTAAAGGAAGAGTACATATAAAATATTTAACTATACTATTAATACTAAAGCAAAGTATGCTTATGTAGGCAATTCAATCTATTAACTAATTTTATCCAACGCTCATCAAAAAAACCCTTTTATCTTTGCTTATACGGAGATAAATATACTAAACAGTTTACGTAGCGACGAAAGTGGTTCCGATCGGTTGGCCGAGCAAACGCTGCAGTGCACATTCATGGAGACAGCTCGCCTATCGCAAACACTGCCGAGCACATTCACGGAGCAAGCTCGCCCATATTAATACCGGACATTCGCTAATCGTAAATATTTACACCGCTCAATTTTGTGCGATAAGTTTTTATGAGGACTATTAGGGATGTCGCGAACGGTATTACATTTTTATTACACGTGTTTTAATTTTAAAGCTACAGCAGTTTATTGCGTGATTACCTCGCTGAGATTATTTTTGTTTTTTGTAGTTTTATGTAAACTTACTCTATGTTATGACTAATTTAAGTCGGATACCGAGATAGTTTTATTTAAATAGCTCTGGGATTCATAGGACTTTTCTTTAAAACCTACTTATTGGAGATATTATCGTAAAAAACTATAAACATTAATAAAATTAGTTTAATAGGCTCTTAGTAGTTATTTTGCATTTAATGTCTATCCCTAGAACATTACACTCTCACAGTTACATTACTTAACATAATTATCAAGTATTTTACATAATTATTGCAAATTCATGTAGAAAGGAGAGTCTTGTGATCAAATCTCAACGATTTTATAGTTTTGCTTAGTTCTTTATGTTACTTTCACATCCACTGCGTTTTATTATCCCTTTCGTTATCTAACCGATTATTAAGTGCAATTATCTATTGCATTTTCTTCGATATGTATGTGATCCTTTTTGCATTTCTGTAATTACCTTAATTTTGTTAGTTTTCAAAAATAGTGTTTTGTGGTTAATAAAAACATTGCTATTAATATAAAATAACACACAATCTGTCAGCTCAGTTTACACTGGTATGTTCCATTGCGGGATTTGGGCTTCTGTCCTAAATACTCTACAAAACTCGGGTCTTGTTAGTTTAAACAACTGTTAGTATACAAATCCCAATCATTAATATATAAATAAGTACTTACATAAACCACTTGCCACAAATTGCAAGTCAAATCGTAGTGGCAACCCTACGCCAACACTAATGGTGCACCATGTATTGGCTCCCGTCTGTCGGTGATTAATGACGATATGGGTATGACTCGTGTCTCGACAGAATATCATAGGAGCTTTCGTCACAGGTCAGAGGCCTTCTGTTAACGCGTCGCCGGGTTAATGGGAATTAAGAGAAATGATTTCATTACTTTCTAGTAACTTTAGATGTAGCAAGTGAAATTGTGAGGCATACGGATAATGCCCATGCGGATAGCCAAGCAGTTCAATGACCGAATTCATGACGGGATTTCAGCCTGTGAAAAAAAAAGAGTGTAATTATACGGCTGACTGTAGTACCACCATGGTTCTATCCAGCGTATCTGCGTATATCTTCTTAAAGTAGATTCTGCATACAAAAAGAAACAAAGAAATATTAAACCAGATATTACAGATCGATACATAAACCTTTTCAACAGAAAAGCCTTATAAATCCGGAAGAGTTGGCACCAGTCTGCTCCGACGACTGATCCCCTATTCAGTAATTTAATACTTAGCTAGTGGCTCCTTGGAACTCAAAAAAGCACTTGTAGTTTTAAGTGTATTTATTTTATTGTGTTTTATTCTTGTCTAGAGTGATTTTTGTGCAGTTATTTCTGCACCTTACCTACAGTAACTTATTGCATTATAAAAAATTTTATGCGGTATAAATTAGATACTGTTACAATGAAACCCAATCACATCTGCAACTCTCTCTTTAAAAATTACATACTCCCGAATACAAAAAAGTAAATTTACTTTAACACGATCTTAAAAGTCTATCTGTCGCTACTTTACACATTAAAGTGACAGAGACAGCATGAGACTAAACGGCAGCTTGAAACTGATTGAAGTTTCAGTATTCGGCCTTAAGATAAACGTCCAGACACGACAAACCACCGATCATTTATATTAATATAAAGTAGCCTATTAGCATTTATGAGTAACTCAATAAATCCGGAAGGGATGGCAAAATCAGGTTTCATCCAATGGTATACGATCTCTGAACAATCTGTGTAATTCGACACGCGATGTGCTACGGGGCTTCTTGCACTGACTCACGACGACACGTGGACATTTACGTCACAATCCGTTTATTTACTGACGCACTCAACTGGAAAGCATTGAGTTTGACCAGCGTGTCATCTTCAACAACCATAATTAATAATCATCTACAACTCAAATCTTAACTGGCGTCTCATTTCTATTACGCGGGAAGGTGATACGAAAACCCATTACATTACACTCTATGTATCGTTAAATGAATAAGCAAAGTGCTAGCCGTCAATATTAAAGCATGATTTACGTAGAAAATCCACAATGTAATCAGTGTGAGTAGGGTCTGGTAGGTTTCTCTTAGGATTTGCATCATTTTCTCCGTGATTATCATACAAGCGAGGTGGCGGTAACGAGGTGTGGGACGTCAGCTGTGCCTAACGAACGTTTCGCTAGTAGCTGCTATTGAATTTGTTTCAAGTACTACACATTTCTGATATTATGATTTATGAATGGTACTTCGATTACGTTCTATTTGGAATTACATAAGTCAATGAAATGACATTTTTTATCATACCCTGCTGTTATTTTAATTTTAGGCAACGGGACGTCCTATGGTGAATTTAATGATATTTATGAATTCCATCCAGTGAACATTTATACACCTATACCTTCTGGTTAGAGAAACTAGTAATATAGACAAAAAGTGAACGAACGTGCCCTAAAAATCTAGCACCTTTAAAAAGACGCCTTGTTCTCAACACCCTAGGTTTAATACCAGGGTTTAATACCCTCAAAAAATATGATTCGTCAGAAAATACATAAGTTTCTACCTCGCGATATACATTATTTTGCTCGAAGTCTTTACGTCAGCTAGAACATGCGAACATTTCCGAAGATTAGCTGCGACTGCCGGTAATCCTGTGACACCTACAAGTTTGCCTCATAAATTAGTTCTGCATGTAGAGCGAGATTAAATTATGCAATGAGACGATGTTCAGAATTTAGAAACGTGCTCCCCACTAGTTTTACGTGCTATTAATATTTAAAAGTGCAAAGAGCCCACTTTAGCTCCTGCGTATGAATTTAGTTTTCAATTCATGAGATAGTGCCGTGCGGCCTACGTAATTTAACCAACGCAAGTATGAAAAGGCGTTTATGAAAAATACATTAGAAATTATAATAAACGGAAGAGAGTTGCTTGTTATGAGTAATATATGGCATATACTTATTCCTTCATGTGTTTGCTAACGACACAAAAATAAATATTATAATAATATCTTCACCCACCTATCTTGAAATTCCACTTTTGAGCCTTTCTTTCTGTGTATCCTCTCCAGTACGTCTCATTTGCTAGTCTCATCAATTCCTGACTAGAAAGTTTTACGTCGAAAGTTATCCTAACCGCTTATGCACATTATTCTTCGTTCGTTCTTCTTTAAGCCTCTGATTTTATGAGCCATGCTTTCTAGTCCTAAGCTACTCCAGTACTTTAAAAAAGTTAATACCAATACCTTCTCATTTATAGTACTTTTTTGTTTTCTGCAGCCCCAACCGCTCGTCCAGGCGCCGCTGGCGCTACCACCGCCGACCGCCGTGCCCGCGCCGCCCGCAGCCCACGCGTCTGCACCACGCACCATTGTCATCCAGCGCCCCGACGCAAGACACGGCTTCGGCTTCACACTCAGGCATCTCGTCGTGTATCCACCGGATTCCTTACAGGTGGGTGTGAGTAAACTTTCATGACTTTTTATTTTTTTATTATTAATAAGATATTTTACATTTTCCTTCTCATACCTCTTGTGTCGTCGACGTCGTCGGCTTAACCATCGGTGGAGGAAATTACGTCCTGTAAAGCAACCGTTAAATGAAGAGGTTCCTCATTTTACATTTTTAATGAATACCTTTTTCGGCCTTAATGCTTGGATTTTGATATCTAACCTTGTCTACATTTTCGTTCAAAAGTACCTGCGCAGAATCTTCCTTTTTACACTATCTGTAATGAGTATGTTTTGTATTCTTTTCAAGATAATACGACTCACATTTCAGTGATAGTGTTTATATTGATGTCTTCAGATAAATTTGATAATGCATCAATATCAAATGGGGTACCTTAAGGTGCACTTTAGTTCGTCTCGCCATCAACTACACCTGTGATCTTGTCAAACAGTTGTATCCTTTTACTGAAACGTATGCACGTTTGTGTCTGTCAGTGCCTACACCGGTAACCCTTATCAAATATAGAATCTACGTAGTGGATGAGATTTGACCAAATATTGTTTTTCAAGGGTTGCTTTAACTTAGCTGGTGGTATGTGTTCCAGGATCTGTACGAAGATGCGCGCCACCTCGCGGTGGGCGCGGTGGGGGCGCCAATGGACACGATCTTCGTAAGGTCGGTGAGGCCGGGCGGGCCGGCGGCCGCTGCCGGACTACGCGCCGGCGATCGGGTGCTAGCCGTGAACGGTGAGCCGGTCGCTTGCGGCCGCTCTCGGGCGCCGTACGCGCGGGTCGTGCAGCTAGCGCAACGGGAGCCTAGAATATTGAGGCTCACCGTCGTGCCCAGAGACCACGATTTGTTGCAAAGGGTGAGTACTTACACAACATGTTTCAGTAAATGGGTCGTTTATGTAGGCACGTGTAACGAGAACTTACCTACTTCTTAGTTTTACGTATTTATTTGTATGGATGGTAAAAGTAGATTGAATGCACTGCATTGTAACATGCAGGTACAAAACTAATGACTAATGAGATAATAACTTCTTTCTGTGTGCAAGTTGAACAAAATTGTTTGTAGAAAATTACTAACCTGAATTTATATTTCCACAGTATTTCAGCGAAGCAGCTTATAATCCAGAAACAAATCAAAGGCCATTAGACATGCCGGCGCCGGTTACGGAACACGAATCGCGGCTGTTCGACGCCTATCGGAGGCCTAGGGCTGCCCTGCCAGCACCCCAAGCCCCGGCAAGGCATCGAGAAGACCCGGAGTATGCCAGCGTGGCGTCCCTGGCTCCTTCCAGATATGACTCTAGGTTCACTGGCACACCTCACTATCTATTGCAAGATGGGTAAGCTAACTTGTGATCAAAACAAAAAAAAATGTTTACATAATAGAACTGAAATTTTGAGCCATTTATTTATATAATCCTATCTCTTGCAGCAGGCGAGAATCAGATACATCTTTACCATCTTCGGCAACTGAAAGCAAAGACAGCCTCGGATCATTCGACTCGAACTCGACCCTTACCGGGCGAGAGTTGGACGACTCGATAATCCTATCGCGAATACGAAAAAGCCTCGAACAGAAGGAGGCATTCCTCCGACGGCCGAGTCAGCCGACGGGCTGGGTGACCCCGGACGCGCCACCCCCTATAAAACAGAAAGAGTTCTACGCCAGGCCCCAAAAGCTGCAACAGCCGGCGTGGCCACCGCCAGCCGCGTCCCCACCCCCCACCGCATCGCCACCTCCACAAGCAGCCTCACAAAACTTAGACAGAAAGGATGAATGTTCGGCTAGTGTCGATAGCGGCACTTACAGCGGCTACGGTGAAGTTAACGGAACTCAGAACGATAAGAGCAGACAGAAGCAGGACAAGAGTCAGTTCGTATCGACATTGTCAAAGATACAGGAGACGGGGCCCAGTTTGATGGGTACTAATGTGGGCCCCGTCAATGGTGCGGCGGATGGCAAGGATTCTAATGAAGATAATAAGTAAGTGCAGCGCTGATGTTTCTTTACTTTTGATACTTCTGTTTAAGGAAATAACTTGTGATGACGATCTTTAGTATGTACTTATGATGTACGAACTGTACAAAAAATTGGATTCCAGCTTACTGCAAGCAGTCATTTGAGCATATCAATGAAAACCAGTGCTGTAATACTTCTTATGTAGTATTAGTACAGCATTAATGTTGACTAAGGGTTCCATTTGTTGGCGCAACGAATCTTTAGTTTAGGCTACTTTTAATGCATTTCTGTATTTTTTTGTGTCAATAGATAAAATTTATTAAATATATCTTGGGAGAATCTCACACACGGCCATCTGATCTCAAACTAGGCAGAGCCTGTAGGCAACCAGACACCTGATAAACATACTTATATATTTCTAAATACATATATATCATAGATAAATAACACCCAGACGCAGAACAAATGATCGTGCTCATCACACAAAGTTTTGGCATGGGTGGGAATCGAACCCACGACCTCCGGTAATCCTTAGCAGGGTCAGTAACCACTAGACCAACAGATTTTTGTTGTGGTGCAGATACCCGGTAGCGGAGCTGCAGCTGGTGACGGCGCGCACGCGGCAGCTGGAGGAGGCGCGCGGCGGGGCGCGGCGCACGGAGGCGGCGCGCAGCGAGCTGGCGCGGCTCAGCAGCGCGCGCCTGCAGCCCAGCGTGGCGCTGCGCCGCAAGGAGTTCGAGGGCCGCGCCGCGCGCCGGGAGGCTCGCTCGCTCGACGTGCAGCCGCAAGGTACACGGCAAGCCCAACACCTTACCTAATGTCCTGTACACAGATCTGAGATGCTCGTAGTGTGTATTTGCCGCTGGCTTTCGGCAAAGATCGACATTCGCACACACGTTTAAATACCATCATCAATTGACGCATGTTTTGTGGAAGGTAAATGCAGATTTGAGCGGGACTCAACGCGGGCTTATATCTTTTAAAGAAAACTTCGTTATCACAATTATTAGCCCGCATAAAATTATTAACTAAACATAAAAATGTATAATTATATTGTCATGTGCTTAGCACAGAAATGCGCAGTCCACGGGTAGAAGGCATGAATGGCGAGTTGGACTCAACTCGTTCTTAACCCCCATCGATAGTTGATTAAGGTTCAACAGATGGAAATGATGAAATAACTGGATTTTGTATGTATTGTTGCAGAGTTAGATGTAGAGTCACAATTAGGCGGCAGCTTGTCAGGGAATCAGCTGATGATAACTGGCAGCAAACATTTACATTGCCCACCTCCAGATGGATATGTGCCCGGTAAGTTAAAGATTCGAATCATAAAATATTCAAGACTGATTGCGTGCCATCAGTTTTCTGGCAGTTATCGCAGTCATCTGCAAAAGCTTTCCGCTTTTGCGTGGTCCCCGCCAATGCGGCAGAGGAACTCTCCAGTCATATTGGCCAGTTAAAGTACTTCGTTTTTTCCAGCAAGGATTCCGATGGTCATGAGAATTTCCATTGTCAAAAAAGAGTTTAAAAGTTTTGAACGTAGTCTGCAAAAAGTAATTTTGAACATGGTTCACAAATGTTTATATGGTTTAAGACAAAAATCAGTCACAGCTTATGCCTCCTTTTCCTGTTACTGCTCAAAATAAAGCTAAACTAAAGCTCAACTTTCTTTGCAGAAACAGAAAAGGTTCAAATGCGAACAAGGTCAAACAGTACCGGAAGCGATGGATTACCCATTAGAAGACATCATGCCACAGGTAACTGTCACCCATCAAATTTTCTTTCATACACCATATGACAGTTCATTTCACCACACTTTTCTAGTTGAACTTAGTTACACTTTGCGCGGTATGAGCGATAAAAGTAGGATATAAAGGCAAATATAGAAGTAGACATGATTCAAATTTAAGTCTAGAATTTTTTTCGAAATAATTTACATGGCTGTTATACCTATTGATGAAAATCGAAAATAATATTTTTTGAACACCTCAACAACCCATGCCAAAGTCAAGAAAACAAAAGAAAAATTTAGGTGTTTTAATCCGTAATTTTTATAAGTTTTAGGAAACTATTTATAAAAATTCTGCTCATACAGTGCTGTACCACCATCTCACCCAGACATTACACTCATACCAAGTGACATTTTTATATGTAGTCACTTCAAACAACTCAAGTCTATGGCTTTGGGCTTCTTGGTTGGCGATCCGCTTATTTACAATTTTATCCAGACGAATGCTTAATCTTAAGATTTTCTTTCAAATATTATCTGACTTGAAATTCATAACTTTATAATTTTTTTAATAACTATATACACCAGAATACTTTGACATTATTTCTTTCCTTGATTTTTATACAAGACCAAAGTTTTAATAAGGTTGTAATTTTGAGAATACTCCCTTCTGTGACTAGGTATAATAAAAAAAGGATTTTAAGACTTAAAAAACCGCGCTTAGTTACCCTCGAATTACACGCCGACCAATGAGATAGGGGTCGCACACACTATACACAGCTTGGCACGCGTCTAATGGCACCGTTCCGCCCCAAGATGGCAGTCACGCGAAGCGACGAATGGGCCTGAACAAGGAACAGATGGAGGCGATGAACCGTGTGTCGCTGGGCGCCGGCGTGAACGGCGAGCAGGGCGCGCGCCGGCCCACGCAGCTGAGCCTGGCGCCGCCGCCCGAGCCCGCGCAGGCCTCGCCCACGCCTAGCACGCCCGCCGACTCAGGTCCCGCGAGACTACAACGTCTTTTCGGAATGCTCTCGTGTCCTCCCTAACCTGCCTGCCGAGTTCGCCGCGATGCATGCACGCGATGCAACTTAGATACGTCACAGATTAATTTACAGATACTCTCATCGCTGGACCCCAAGTCTGCTAGTTCAATAGTGTCAATGGACGATTTTTATAAATTTCATTCAAAAACTCATCTATCGATTTTCTAGCTGATTTGGGACTCTGGCTAATGTACCTTATTAAATTTTAAACAGTGATAGCTCCCGTGACAAAGATAAACCTTAGCAATGGAACAATCATGGATTTTACACTCATAATAAGAGCTTAGGGAAAATTATTTCAATAAGGTCTGCCCCAAATACCGGGCAATTTTGAAGTTTAAAATTACAAATAGAAGCAGCTTCAAGACATGAAAGTTAAATATCAGTGATTAATTAATCTGTGACTACGAAAACGCTAAATTCCGTACAAATGTTACGGACTTCAGTCGTTGATGTTACCGGAATTGCCTGTTACTTAATGCTAACGCGAGTTACTCTGCAATTATTAATTTTCTGGTCATAAGATCATACTAACTTTCAATGTGATTCATGCTCATGTAACGAATCAGGCGTCAGAGCAATGTGGTAACACATCGCTTTGTAACTAGGGAGGAGGCGATTCGGATGTAACCTGTCTTCTACTAAACGTTTTCAAGGAATGCTGTGTGCTTATAGGTGTGCTACTAATGCAGAACTAACCGTCGTGATCATTCGGTGTCTGATATACTAATGTTCTTCAATTCTATACAGAATGAATTTATGACAGAGTATTTTCTTTGCCAGGTTTTGCCGATGATTTGGTGACTAGAAGACAAAAGAAAGATGCTCAACTTGGTGGTCAGTACAAAACATTTGGATCAAATGAAATTATACTTTGATATTTAAGGGTTATTTTTTGAAGTAGGCTAGGGCTAATAAGTTTTATTCCCCTTTTCAAGCAGAAGAAGAACGCGCCATGCGAAGGGTTTCGTACCTAAAAGCTACATGGGGTGATCGATTACACTTGGACAGTGACGTCGAACCAGACAGTGATCCACAAGGCCTTAGAGGGTATGTACATTTAATTAAGACTCTTTCAAAAATATTAATTTATAAATATAAATTATATACATATTATCATTTGTTTTGTCACTTATGGCTACGGTCAATTGACCAAAGTTTATTTTGCAAGATTCATTTTAAGGTTTTGAATATTGTGATGTGACAAAAACAAGTGAAAATTATTATTTATTTGTATTAGACCTATCCAGTAGATACCCAAGTAGTTAACTCCGTTTATATTTGTCCAGATAACATATTTGTGATAATTAGCACCAAATCTATTTTATTTTATGTCACTGTCATTGAATGTTGTAGATAGACTATTGTTACTACGAATTGTCTGTAGAAACTAGTTGTAACCATAATTTTGTACCTAACATACTTATAGTGGGTTCAATTGGTATTTTACAAATTTTACTAACGGGGTAAATGTGATTCGGTTGGAAACGCAGACTGCGAAAGTGGCGGCCCCCTCGGTTCACGGATGACATAACTCCGCTGCTGAGAATATTCGACCCACAAGCCGCCCTCCCTGTGCGGTACGTCGAACTAACGATAGATGGCGCTTTTTTCAATGTGTGCAATAGTTACACGAATGCGCCCACAGATGGCGCCGCCAGTAGCTAAATTTTAAAGTTGCAGAGCATTTTGATGTTTTAGCGAAAGTTTGAATGTAAACAATTATTGCACTGCTTGAATCATGATATAATTATTCCATATTATGGTGAGTACTGAAAGTCATGTACAAATTAAGACATCCATAACTATCTCACCATGTAAAACAAATTCATCCCTATAATAAGTTAATTGTTAAGTTAACTGTTTGAGAAGTGCTTTGTAAATAAGTATCGTATTTGTTGGATAGGCACTGGAGATTAATGTTATCTAGTTATAACTCTTTGCATGCAGACAACTTGTAAGTTTTTATGTGTGCATGATCGGTGTATAGAATATAAATGTTTATTGATATCGTATGTACTTAAAATTCATGGGCTGAATGTATTGTACGGCATGATTGTGTATTTGTTGTTAGTTTAGGTTATGTTTTATTCAATGTTATAATAATTAGTCTGTAAGCTTGACAAAATCATAGTTAGCATACGTAGGTACCTATTCGTATAATTATTGAAATAATTGTAACTAATCAATAGTAATGTCTACCAAGGTTTAGTCGGTACTTTTCAAATTACAATTTTATTAATAGAAAGAGCATAACTAGAACAATTTATTTATAATTTAAAATAAAACATATCGAACATTAAAATAATGTTTAAATCCTGAATCTAATATATGTTCAAGCTACATAATCTCAAAAAGTCCTTTTATTAATAGAAACTGTTTTATTTAGCACAACGAAGAAAGGCGAGGAGGAGATACCAGAAAATGCCGTGGAAGCCACCGAGGGAGATGTGCAGGGCAACGTGCAGATCAAAATGGTGGTCAGCAATGGAAAGGTAAATCATAATTACTGACTTTATACTATATTAAGAAACCCAGAATTTCTAGTCTTCAGTCTTAAGGGTTTTCCCAAGTCGTAATAAAAACGCAAATTCACATATAACCGTAGAACTGGGTGCCTAGTGCGTTTTGGCTCTCTGATTGGTTAAGAGCTTGGAGCAATCAGGGCGCCGAATGTCATAAACGTGTCGATCGCGTGAACAAACGGAGGGGCTCGTGGCTAAGTGTAAGCCGTACGGTTTGACCGATAATACAGGTTAAGCCGCGCTCGCCGCGGTTGGTCCATGGATGGGTGACCATTTGTAAACGTATCGAGACCCCTCCGTGCCTCGGAAAGCACGTTAAGCCGTTGGTCCCGACTGTCATACAGTGATCTTTGATAGTCGTTAAGTCATTACAATTCTGACAACCAGTCTTACTATGGAATACTGTATTACCTAGCAATAGGTTGTGGAGGTCAGATAGGCAGTCGCTCCATGTAAAATACGGTATTCAGCTAAATCCGGTAAGACTGGAAGCCGACCGCAACATAGCTTGGGAAAAAGGCTAGGCTGAAGAAAGCGTGAACAAACAAACTTGCACTATGCACAGTGTCATTTATAAATTAATATTTTTTAAATGCGTTAACATTTTTGAAACAGGACTAAAATTTAATTTAGAAATATGTTTGTATGATTTTTATGTGTGTGTATATTTAAATCAAATCAACATAGCAATATAATGTATTGCGTGGCAACTGTTCTAAGAAATTAAGTCAAACCCGAACATAAGAACTCATTTTGTTTAATTTCTTCAACGATATCATTCTCTCTTGGCTCAAGCCATTCACTATGATACTTATCTCAACAACAATTAAATATCAAATTGAACATCCCTTTTTCAAAGAATCATAAACATGTTTAGCCATTGAGATAGAAAACTTATCGATAAAACACTTCCTTAAAAGCAATTCTTTCATAATGCCTTCTATGCTTATCTTCTTGGAGTCATAGAAATATTCTACTGATGAAATCGGAATTCAGGAATTTAGCTCTGTAATATTGATGTCGATTGCAGTTTCATAACCGTATGTAATGATAGGCTATCTTTTACTGGAGCGGTTCAGTTAGAAGTGCGGTCCAGTCCTTATATGGACTATGGCTGGTGTAACTCTAGGTCATTTCGCGTTGTTTATTTGTTTATAGAAATACAAAACTGTCGAACGGCAAAGCAAGTCTCTCATAGATTATTTTGCTCTCAAGTTATATGACATGTAGATTAATGAAGACTTATATAGTCATTTTTCACCAATGAGAGACAAGCTACTGGCTCGTGATTGGTGGAATTTGTCAGATATACCAGATGCGACATCAGCAACTATAATGGGCTTTTTGATTCGCTACACACATTTGTCCTGTGTCTTTTACCTACTTATAAAAGTTCTGATAAATACATACTAATCGGTGTAGCAATCTTCATATATCCAGGGCCATGTTTATCTCGTCTTTTTACCACGTTTGTGCCTAACAATATTGACAATATTTTCCGTATTTCTAACTCCATTGTAATTCCACAGCGCGCGAGCGACAGATCTTGGAAGCAGGTGTGGGGAGTGCTGCACGGGACCAAGCTGTACCTGTATAGACACCATCCTAGTCAGGTATGTACTCTTATACTCATAACATGGATTTTCAAAACCAATACGCAGGATTAATTGTAATCAAGCTAATGTCTGTGCGGATATAGCAATCTACCTTCATTATCGCTATTTGATTCAAGAGTGAGTGAGTTTTCGCTGCAAATAAACAGCAATAATAAAAAGAAAAACTAAAAGTTTAGATGAACTCACAGGAGAGTAATCTTAGTATTTGAACATTAGTCTTAAAACTTTGATGCTCGGTCGGAAACTTAAGCTATGTTCGCCAATATCTCAAATCAAGGAAAAATCCTTTTATGGCTGGTTCGAGCATACGGAATGTTGGGTTTTATGGAAGGTTCCATTTGGACGTAGCCTTGAAGCGCTCCGATCAATGGCGTATATTTTTCTCAAAGTGTACCCTTCGGTAGGCCAAGACTGTATGGCTTGCACGTGTGCGTTAGGGCTGACAGTAAATAAATAATTCATACAAGAAGGGCAACTCTTTCAAAATATTAAATAAACGTACATGTACAGAGCATTATACAAATGTTGTATGATTATGCTGATATAAATTGGTATAAAATGATTTCACAAGAAGCAATTTTTTTTCGAAGAAGGTAACTCTACTAAATATTAATAAAAAAATCGCTGTTATCTAATAATACAATTCTAAGTCTAAACCCCGAATACTGAAACGCTAATTAACTTTAACACGTTCTTAAATGTCTTTCTGTCGGTACCTCACACCTTAAAGTGACAGAGACGACAGTATGACATGTCTTAACTGTGGCAAAACTGTTTGACGTTTCATTATACGGCCATAAACAAGCTACAGATATTACCTCTAAATCGTTTTAAGTGTAGTTAGCACTTAAGTAGTGCTTGTAAGTAATCTTTAAACTGAAGAGTAGATTAAGGGTTTAGGTGTATAAACTTATTCATGTTTATTCGAATATTAGAAATTTCAGTTAGTTGACAACCCTATTAGTACCCACAGTGTAGTGCAAATATTTTGAACAGCGAGGTAATGGAATATTGTTTTACGCGGAACCGCTTTTGTTTTGTTATTGTCTACGGACTGTGTTTGCTCGCGGTTCGGAATACACAAATATCATTATGGCGCTAAAATACCAGTTCTGTTTATAAAATATCAATAGTCTAACTCTAACACATGCAAGGATTAGGTAACTCTAATGTAAAGAAAATAAAAATAAATGAATAATTTGAGATGTAAATATAAATGTAAGTTTTAAAAATATACTAGATTTTGCTCGCGGCTCTGCCCTCGTGGGCGTCGGCTATCGCGGCAAATTATAGCCTATATATAGCCTTCCTCACTAAGTGGGCTAACAGTGAAATAATTTTTCAAATCGGGACAGAAGTACTAACATTAGCGCGTTCAACCAAACATTCATCTTTATAATATTGGTATACATTTTTTTTTGCGAAGGGAACGAACTTTTTAATACTACAATTTTAAGTTGTTACGTAGAAATCTTAATCAAACATCTATACTTTTCCCATACAATTTGAGCTTCTTTCTCAAGTAAATCGCAATTATTTCTTACGTAATAAACAAACTGATATCCTTCCAATTAAGTGAAGTAATCTTAATTACTAATAGAGATACCCGTATAAGCGGCACATTATGAATTCTAGAGATGTATCGGTTATCTTGCTGATAAACTGTCGGCTTCCTGTGGCGCGCTATGCGCGTGCGCACCTGGCTTCATTGTTCTGACGGTTTAGGGTTGTCGACGTCTTAATTAACGTTACAATTGTTGAATTTAATTGTGGTTGTATAAGGATATGAATTTAGATTTATTCTCGGAATAACTCAAAGTTGAGCAATGAAAAGCGTGTTAAAATACTTTTACGTATAGAAATTGTATTAAAGTACGTTTTTGTATTTCCTACTTATATAAAAATCAAAGACATTTGCCACATTAAATTTTACAACAATCATATAAAAAAACGCACTCAGGTAGGTTACGCTCGTAAATTATCGAATAGTTTTTCAAAGCTGTCACAACAGATGGTGGGCTTACATCTTAGAACATAACTACCTTTAACTTCTTCATATCGCCCGCACCTTTTAAAGTAGACAAGCGTGAAAATACAAACCTAACGGAAACTCTCCTCACCCACGTGGTCACCGGCGTAACCGCAGCTGTCAAAAATTAACATGTCGCCCTCTAATTATGGTCATTTTTTACGATACAGCCGGCTTGCTCCGATTAAATCTTCTTTGTCGAAAGAAATAGGCCACTTAAGTATGACACAGTGTTTGTGTAATATATTAAGAACATGAACTATATCACCGAAGAATGAGCTTTGTTAGGCGCTGAGTGAGACATCAGGCAGACTAACAAACACTTCAAACATGTACCTACGTACTGCGGAAGTCACAACTCAATTAATTTCAACTTAACCACTGTTCTCTAATAATAAAAGGTGTCAGAGCTACGCCCACTTTGAAACATGCACTAAACATCAAAATGCAGACAATCAAGTGGTAGGGACAGTGAAGGCTGTTATGAGCGTCACTCATTCACGATACACGCAATAAATTTATAAAATGATATATTTTTGGCGCACGAAACGTGTCCTTAAGTGCAGAACGCGTCACGGAGACATGTGAAATTTATGTCGTGTGCAGACCATTTATTTTAATGTTAATAAGGGCTTGTTAGATTTAGTTAGCCGGCTCTTTATTCGGGTACCTTATAAGCAAACTTCTGAATATAATTTCGTTTGAACTCTTAATAAATCGTCGCTGGAATGCGAATGAAGTTAGACGTGTTGCTTTGTACTTGATTGGTGGCATTTGATACATCCTGTTTGGGTTCCCTGATATTTGCGCCACCAGTTGTTAAAACGAAAAGTAACGAAGAAGGGAAATAGGACATGGATAACTCATTTACTACCTCTACTCCTAAAATAAAAATACAAATGTTATCTATATATAATTATGCTACATTTATTTATGTAATCCACAACAGTTTCCTGGCTTCACTTCTGAAAGTGATCAAAGGATGTCAGAGCCGCGTTCTAGCTTTTCCTTGAAGCGTGTCCTACAATTTATTATTGACATTACCTACACATTTCTCGGTACAATAAACTGAACGTTTGTTTTATATTACTTATTTAAATCTTAGTTTATTGATCCTTATTGCTTACGAAATAAAGGGCATACTGTCACAATTTCTCTTTCAACTTTCACGGAAGACATTCCGCGAATGAAATGGATTTAGATATTCTGAGAAGTGTCGGCTCTATATATCAAGTTTATTAATAAGATATTATAAGACGTCTGCGGAAATCCCATGTCTTATAAATAAAGGTTAGTTTCACAATTAACTATTACGTAAAATCCAAAAAGAAATCTGAGTCTGTAGTACGATGCCCATCGAATAAAAAAATAGTATCGATGCGTCAATATTTTTTATGAAGAATGGTGTTATATCAAAATCTTGATACTTACTTCAGAATCATGAAGCAGCCATATTGTAACAGATTCGAATACAAAGTACTACTTAAAAAAAAAGTACGTATAAACAAAGGGTAGCGTGTATGCTAGTAACGACTTTATCTGATTGGTCGTTATGTATTTTATAATGTAATACAATTTTAATAAGCATTACTTTCTCACGCATACCTAATTGCTCAACACGCAAATTCGTCTTACGTCAAGTTTTCCGACTCACCGAGTTTCATTCTTAAAAACAATTGAACGTGCTTGTTCTATCACACGTCACACTTGCCTTTTGAACGATGCCTTTTTAGGTGAGAGTTTCTGAGTGTGTATGAGTGTTACCTCTTCATGCTGAAATGGCATTCGATAAATTATCGTGTGGAGGGAGGTGACAAAGACTAATTTTATCCCGGTATCTAAATTCAGTTATCTAAATAACTGCGAGTAAAACCAGGAGGTGCAGCTAGTAATAAATATTAACAGTAGGCTGTTAAAAAAATAGCGTAGGTTCGCCCTAAAAATGTCTGTCTCAGATATGTCAAGGCCTAGTCTTAGCTTTACTTAAAGAAATCCTGATTTATTATTGCTTTCGTTTCAGTGGAATCCTATAAAAGGTTTTATATTACATGTTTGAAGGACAGAGTGACACGAGAACTATCCTTGACCCAGTTAGAAATGAGAGAATCTTGAAACACATAGAATTCCTTTATAGACATAATAAAACGACGTCAAGATTATATTGGATTGCGAATAAAAAAAGTTTCACATATTTTCGAATAAATTGTAGGAAGTGATGATTTATCAATAAGAAAACGTTTAAAATTTAAAACTAAACACTCAATCCCGTAAAATACGCATCCAAAACTTTAGAAGTGGCGATAGCCTAATGGCCGTAGTGTCGGAATTGCGATCATGTGCTTACCGGTTCGAAGCCCACCGTTCACACTATCGACATGAACCCACTCAGTTAACAAGCATTGTAACTTAGCACGAGAGGTTAACAAGAATATTACTAATGTGCGGCCCGCATTACTCGTAAACTTAAAGGAGGAAACTTTTAAAAGATGTCCTTTTGATATTTGATACAATTGTTATAACATTGAAAATAAAAGTGTAAACTTTGCGCTTTAAAAGAAAGTTGTTGACTATATAACAATTAAACAATGAATTCATTCCTTATTAATGTGTATTGTGTACCATCAAAATTTCGTCATACATTCCAATTGAGATATTTATAGATTTAACAAATGGCCGCTGACCTACGTGACTTCAAACGCGTTGACACTGATTCATAACAACTCTCCCTAGAATGTTGCAGAGTGCCTATCAAATGACAAGAAATAAAAAACATATGTCTTAAAATTTATAACCACATTCATCTCTAGCATTCGCTAAAGTGTGTTTTTATTGTATAATATAATTTATGTGTTTGTGGATACATCATATCCTCCCATCGTAAAACTATACAAAGAATAAAATAAAATTCTTAACAAAATAGAATATTTTTTAAAGATTCAAAAAACTCCAATAAGTATTACCTTCCTAAGAGATGGTTTATAAATAAACAGAGATCTGAAGTTTTATCGAATATATATTTATTTTAAAATAAAGGACAATAAAGAAACGTAATAATCGATTTGAAAGACTGACATACTCGTATTTAACTTCAAATCGATATTTCATAAAGGTCTATAACAATACGCTTAGAAGAATAATGACCCACTGTAAAATACGTTTTAAATCAATTTATGAACGCCTTTTAAAGCGGCAAACTATTTATTTAGTGTAGCTATTGCACCGATACTAAATCAATGGAACAAAACATTTATTACCATAATACCGTGCACTAAAATGTACTAAATACATATTTATGAAGTTAACACCCAACGAAAACTGCAAGATGTTGAATGTTAATGTAATCAGATCAATGTCGAACGATGTCCCTATTCTGTTAACATACACATTTTGCCTATATTCTTGATGTAAACTCATTACATCTAGTTATCATATTAAAAAAATAAAAAAACGTGTGGCACTCGGGGACTACCGCGGTAAAGCTATTGCATGTGTGTGGCATTTTATAGATATGATAGATACCTATAATACACCTATATACTTTCTCACAAACAGCTGCTTACGTATTCGTCCGATTTAGCAGCTCGTCTCGATCCGTGCGACCTTCGTACAGTCGTACCATACACGTTAAGCGAACGCTCGGCCGAGCTACATGGTACGCGGAGGGGGGGTGTTAGTTTTTTTCGTTACGGAATTTCTTGATTCGGTCGTCGCGCTCAAAGCCCGCGATAAAAGCTATGTAATAGCTTAAAAACTTTTGCTATAAAAGCTTCTTTTTGCAAAATAACAGTTTTAAGATTCGATAGTGTCAAAATTATGGTTTGTTCCTTAAATATAGTTTTTATTTAGTGGCTTTGTTCAATATCAACAGATATGTATAGCACCTTGTTTAACAATACTCTTAGAGGTAAATAAACCCTAAAGCTTACATTAAATATTGCAATTAAATCGTCCTCAGAATACGTGCGAGCGTATAATAACGAATAGTTCCATAAATCTCAAAGGCTCGTTATCTCCTTGCTGCCTCCCACACCTTGCCTGACTCGTCCCTCGTCCTGGATAAATGCGATAGCCCCAGGAAACAATGTTAATGTGGGATTAGGACGGAGACACCATGCGTGCCTACTAAGTATTATTTATGCAAAATAATCGGTGATTTCGATTTCGTTTCCGTTGACACAGGAAATTGGGATTAAGGAATGTTTTATTCATATAGTTTAGATTTATTTTGGTTTTGTAATACAAATTTACGAACAGCAGAAGACCAATCACCATCTAACGTCCCAAATACAAATAGCAGATGTAGGCGTCCAAGCAGCCAAGCTAAAGTGGAGCTGGGCTGGTCACGTTAGCTGCGTGACTCCGGATACGTGGTCTACAATAGCCACTGATTGGTTTTCAGAAAGCGTAACTCGCAAGCGAGACCTGCTAAGGAGACGGTGGCGGGAAAATATCGGTGATTGGTGTCAAGTAGCTCAAGACCGACAAATCTGGAGTCAAACGAGATAAATTCGTCCCAGCTGTGGGACAATAAATAAAAAAATGGATTAGTAATGTTAAAGCTAGACTTACTGTTGCCATCGTTACCGCTCAAGTAAATGTCGATTATCACGCATGTCGATTATCACGCCTATCCGTCTTCTAACCTAGCGTCTGATCTTCCCTAATTCCTACTAAGATTGTCCAGTCGGTTTATGTAAAAATGTAACAAAACAGAGTTACGTAGTCATCTTCAATATAATTACGAATATATTTTTTAATTAACGACGCTTGCACTAATGTTTTTAATCTTTGTGTCGCGGGGGTTTTACAAACTTTCAAATCAAATTCACATAGAACAGCCAGACTTAATACAAGCATTTGTCGATAAAACAAATGAAACCGCATCACGTCGCGCACAGTGTTATTTAGCGTGGGGACCTATACCACTCGGCTATCCTTGCAGTCATTAACATAATCATCTCAAACAACTCCTTCAACGATCCATCTCAGACGTAATAGAGACCAAACAAATTATTCCATATATACCTCACCACACTGACAGGTTTAGTCAAGGCCACACATTATCACGTTAGAATTAAAATATGGAAATTGCTATCGGTGTCCATAATATTTATTGCAAATGTTTTGGCGGATATCCAAGTATTTTTCAATACGGTTATGTGATATCGATATAGACAGCTGACAGACCTATTCCATAACACTTTTAAGGATTAAAAATAGTGATTGATATCAATCTTTGAGATGTAGTTAAATTCTTTTTCACATCGTTATTTTTACCATGCTCTCACGAATCGTTCGTTTTTGTTTTTATTACGTTTTTCATATTTTATTATTATTATTATATCGTACTAGAACTTTGTTAGGCAAATATGTTAGGCAGTATAGTGTTTAAAGACTACAAGGACGTGTTTGGTTTTTTGAAAATTGTTCTAACTGCAATTACAATATCAACTAAAACAAAAAAAAATTATACTATTCGTTTTAAAGACAGCATATACGTCACAGTAGTACACCTAGACTTAATCGTCTCACCGTGTAATGGATTGCTCACACGCAATCAATGATCGATCGTCCGTATTTCGCAAGCCTGCGCCCGCGCATCTGATTTTACGATAACTACCCTTACAACCAATGAATTACAAGACTACGTAATTGAACACTTTGATATTTGATAAATCGTGCTTCTGTATTCATTTAATTAAACAACACCATGTTTTTTAATAGATTTTCTAACAATTCGAAAATACAATATTATTTCAGTTTCATGATAAACCTAAATTACATAAGTTTATTGGTGCGAAAATATCCTTTAGATCTTTACTTTTTCGCAACTTGTTGTTATTTACAAAGGTATAAAAAAATCATTTATTTTATAGCTTTTGTGACTGGCCTTAAATCTAGGTTTATGTGATAAAAACATTTCTTGACACATCTTAAAACTGTTAATACAGGATGTATTATATCTAATTTGTTACATTCTAAAACGGAAGCATCCCACATAAGTTAGTGATTATACATAAACGTATTGGAATTGCGATCATCTTTGATAGTCTTAAAAGGTGATTGCGCAGGCGTCGATTGAATGAAAGACTTAACGTCGGGTCAATGCTGGGCAGGTGTTAGCTTGCTATTGTTTTATTGTTTACTGTTTATTGTTAACCGACTTGACAAAAAAAGGAGTTGTGTTCGACAGATGGTAGTGTGGGATGTTATATTCGCTGAATTCGATACAATTTTAATTGTATTTTCGTTTAGAAAAAATGTCTATATTCTTGAATTATCCTCGTCATCTTCCTGCTGGTCGGTGTGGCATGTTTCTTGTTTGTTTTTTCTTCCTTAATTCTCTATCTAGCGTCATCTCATTTTTTTGGAGATTTTTGGTAATCTTTCCTATATTATATTTGAAAGTTATTAGTGAACCCCTTTCCAATGATACCAGCGAACAATCAAGACGCTTTTAACGATACTCATTTGTTATATGTGCTTATTTGTTTATTTTTTTGTCTTCAGTTCTTATCAGTAGTTTAGGAGCCATGAGCGAGCAGATTAGCAAACATACATACATACATAGCCTGTCAAAATCATAACCCTCCTTTGGCTTTGCCGTAGTCGTGTAAAAAGAATACTACAATTTATCAAATAAGGCTGTTTTTAACCTTTATGCAGTTATTGTTTCATGTATGTACTTACATTTGTTTTGCAAATGTTAATGTGTTACTAGTATGTGAAATCGTGATGGGTTAAAAGTTCGTAGCTGAATATTAAGTGCGATGGGAAATATGAGCACCGTTATAATAAGTTATTTACGATCTATATTAAAGTATCGGTCTTCGGTATGCAGAGAACATTAAAATTTAATTTATGAAATACTTCTATGGATACTTTCGAACTCCGATTTTATTATATTTATGTTTATAATTGGATACACAAACTTTTTGTTTACTCAAGCTTACTATATTACTGACTCAGTCAACTTATTAAAAGTAAGATACAAGGAATAAGATTGGGAAATTGACTTAACTGATGTTTATTTTGATGTTAAAATCTTGTTGATACTTAAAAATGTGTGAAAAATATTTTTTCGTAAACTGTTTTGGCGAGCAAAGTCGCAGCCTAGAGACTTATTACATATAGATATAATGGCCCTTCACTAGTTTATTTCATAATTCGGTTTTGTGGTAAAACCTTACCTACCGTCCTACCTACAGTTTATATTTATACATAATAATATTAACTTTATACAGAATTCTATAACTAGTTATTGAATGTTTTATCCTGTCGTGTCTACCGGCCTACGTAGAAACACCAATGTCAAGCCATCAGGTGGAATTTGGCGTAGGTATTCGACCTCAACAGAAATAAACGTCTTTTGTTATAAATGTTATAATTGCCTGCCATTGTTCCAGCGATGCACAAATAAACACGTTTAAAATTAACGTAATTAAATTTAGGTACAATCAGCAACAAAATGAACACACTCAGATTTACAAAAAAACTGTAACATATTTCATACTTTCAAGATTTGTTACTAGGAATAAAATTGAAATAATAATGACATCCTTACTAGTTATTTATGGAATTTAATTGTTTCGGTGATGTTCATCTGTTTTTGCCGACTGTACTTGCGGCTCACAAATGAGCTTTCGAAATAGAAATACAGAACAAAATGCTTTGTAAATTATTACATAATTATACTTACAACTGACAACACGATTATTTGCATACTAATATAATAAACGTGTTATTCCTGTATTAAATTATAAAGTTATTCTTGAAACTGAACAATGAAAGCTGAGTATAAATAAAGCGGACATGAATTGTATTTCAACTGCGGTTTTGAATAACTGCCTATAAAGTAATATCGGTGTGTGTGTGTGTGTGCGTGTTTGTGTGTGTGTGTTAAGGGTTTCTGCAAATAATCTATCACTTTCTTGCGTGAAGGTCTTATATGGCGATGAAGGATGCAGGTAGCGTCTAACCTCATCTTTATATTCGCCATTCAGTTTTGTACACCGATGTACCATATCACAAATCGCAAATCATTAGTCCAAAACTTGATAGTAGGTAAATTCAAAACAATCAGAATTCCCCAGCGACTTTGGTTTTTACGTGCTTTTTCAATTTTATATCGCTGATCTCAATATCATTGTGTTAATTAAAGTTGGACCAAAACAAGAGGTTTTCAATTCGATTTTATGTTATTGTATTGTATTTTAAAAATGCTTCTTATAATGGATAGGTTATGCTTTATATAAATTTTATCAAAACCGATTCAGTAGTTTAGTTTTTGAATCAAAATTATTGAGAATGTTACCAAGAATGTCTGAACGGAATTGCGTACCTTTTACTTCTAAATTCAAGCCGGTCTTTTTTTTTATAAATTTGCAATCTTAGCAGACTATAGTCGTTGGTGCGTTGTCAAGCCCTAATCGAGTCAAGTGCCCTAGCGGCGGGACGGCCAGTTATTTATAAACCCGACCTTCGAGATGCGCCACAACACACTTTATTCATTTGTCGCTTCATTTGTAGTTGATACGCATGAATAATATCCTTAACAACGATAGTAGGAACTTCCCTTTCGTGGTATTACTCTTTCTTTTAGTTTTATGGCAATCATTTAGGTTTGTTGAACCCTTCGAGGGACCAACAAGAAACAAGTAAAATTGCTAGGAAGGCCCTTTTATTAAACAAGAATACAAGTTTCATTGGAACTTGGGGCTTATATCTTTATTCCCAACTTGCGTCACGGGAAGGTCCCTAACCTTTGGGGTTGCTAAACATATTCTCTTTGAGTTTCACTTTCTAACTAACTTCGGTTCATCGAACACATACTATCGAGTTTAATTAATGCCCAGTATTGGTTCGTTTGCGTGCTTGTTACGTTCCAATAATTGCCAAATTAAGCGTAATCAGTTGTAACTTGTACGTCGACAGCCTCTGACGTGAATTACCAATACATCAGCCGCAGACGGCGTTTCTCAATTAGCTGTCGTCATTGGTCAAATTGCTTTATTTACATGAGCGTGTGAGGTGCACCTCTTGATTTTACGAGCCGCCCTCCTGCGAGTGGTTCCGACTTCCTGACACACAAATTATAAAAATAAACAATAATCACTTCCTACGGCGTCGCGACAGGTCTTTATGTCCTGCTGTCGTCGGCTCGGTGTTTAATTTGAAGGCGGCGTTGTCTCGAATTTGCGTAATCGAACGTCTTGTGTGGCGAGAGACGGCTCCTTATAAGGTCAGCCCAGAGGACACAAACTTACCGAAAACGGCCGCGTGGCCATCGCCGGGTAATCGATGCGTTATCTATCGACAATCACACTTCATTTTAAATTAAACAGCTCTCTGTATACTTAAAATCGCAATTTTATTATTACGCTCTCGATAATCGTATTGCGATTCGTGCTTATCGAAGCGGGTTATTAGTGGGGTATTAAAACAATAGAGTGACGCGATGCGCCCGTCATCGCGGTCGAAACACGATTGCGCTTTTAACATACTTTGAATACCACAGTTGCAACAGCAGGACCGTTTTACTGATAAGGCCATCGTGTAAAAACTGTGTGTAATATGCTAACCTGGTGGAATGCCGCGGATGGGTTCCACATACACCAACACGCATGCAATTTATTAACTATCTAGGTAAACACGAAAAATCTTATTGTATATTGTTATATATACATAATAATATATATTATACAATGGTAACTTATCCGCGTTCCAATAAAATGGTCCTTATAGGGTCTGTAATAGGCAGTGTCTTTACCTTTTTAGGCCACGATGAAATATCGTCCTCATTTTTCCATGAGCCTGAAGGTTGCCAATTTGTTTACGCTAACCATACGTTTAAATCACCCGTCCCCACATCGCCAAGAAGACAGGAAGTATACTTCCAAGATCCGAGACAGAAATAAATCCAGCTTCTCTTATCTAAAGACAATTTTACGTCTTTAGTGGTCTGAAATACTTGATGCATTAAGAACTCTGAATGCAGTTCATGTCGATGTCATGTAATTGAAGTAAAGTAATTAGATTTAAATTTCTTCTACGCTATTACAGAATGATGAAGGAATGCGTCTCCATTTCAAAGACTTATTTCAAGAGTTTCTAGAAGTTTATTTCGTTCGGCTGGAGTAAACAGCACGCGACACGTGTATTGCATCACATGATGAACTTGACCTATACAAATTATATAAGAGTTCACCTCAAAGCAATGAAACACGCAACTGAATGCCAATGCTGGCTCGTCAGCAAACAATGTGGCGCCGTCAACGCCGCAATAAATAACTCTGGAACCAAAATAATTACGAAACTGGCTATTTGGGTTGTTCTAATCCTCAGGGTCTGGCCTACAAACGTCCATGATTCCGAGTGATCGCTTAATCTCTCAAACTAGGTTCGCAAATTCATCTGAGGAGTGAAACCCCGCGTATGTTGCTCTACATACTGTCTGTATCTATTATATAACGAAGGACGTAAATAAATCGTTATTTTTCTTCGTTCCATCTATTTTTAGAACTCTCTTTTATAGAGATTGAAAAGGCTCTCACACGTAGCGAGGACGTGTTTCTGTCACCGAGAACTGTTATTATTTTGGTCGAGATATATTGTCATGCTGCAAGCCTTGGAAGGTTTATTCCAGTAGAACTTTTTTTGGTTCCCCATTTATCACGATTATGGTTCTGTTGGATACAGCATTATTGTAACAAAATATTGTACCTACAGATTTGATTTTTCGACTTTGAACATACTTCAGACTCATTATTCGAAGTCATTATAATCAAGATTGGGCTCAAGAACTTCGGAGAAAACGTCTTTGATCAGTAACGAGAGATGTTACCAGGCAAAATCGTTAATTTAAGTTTTTCTACCTACCACAAATTTCAAATGTTAATACCTATCTGAATCGACAATCGAAGCTGTCCTAGGGTATCGATAACATCGGATGCAGTAATATAAATATCTCTATGGGCCAGCTCCAATGATCTAGAAATTAAATAGAGGGAAGTTAAACACGTTGTTCCCACGCAAACTGTGGCAGTCATCTGGGTAAATAGGTTACTTAATGGTCCTCATCAATTTGTCCCGCCCTACCAACGAGTGCACTTGCGACATTAATAATGTGCCACTCTTTTATATCAACATGCCTGTTAGTTTTAAGCTCATTACATTTTAATTTGTTAAATGTGTGTGAACATTATTTTCACTTGTCAGAAACTGGAGAATGAACAATGAGTTAAGTTTAATCATCTTTATCTACATTGTTTTAAATCGGAATCAATAGCTGTTGGTACTAGGCCCTCATTTTTTTTTAACTTGGAAGGAAAAAATATATTATAATAAGGAACGATTTTCCTTCTCTTCTTTATTTACTAAGAAGATATAATAACTAGCTGACCCGTGCCCACATCGCTGGGATTTAAACCTAACCAAATATAAGCCTAAGGCACTCAGGCATTATGTATCTTTCTACTGCTGAAAGAATTTTCTAAATCGGTACAGTAGTTACAGAGATACTACCTTCAAACAAACTCACAAACATTACGTCTTTATAATATTATTATTGATGTAGTGATTTTTATTTTGATGTGCAATTTATAGTATCATTTGGTACTGAAATGAATGATTTTTTTATTTGACTCATCAATTTTATGAAAGGCAAACATGGTGTAAATCTGTTTTTGCTTGTAAAGATTTACAATAATAGATATCTTTGATTCATAGAGTGTGAATCTAAACGTAAATACACCCTCGTAACTCGTAAAAATCTCCTCTCTCCTCCGGAATGCAACAAATATTTATCGCTGACAGACATTTGGCAAACGCAACGCATCAAAATGGCTTAGTATCACTCTCTACTTCAACTATATCCGATTGAAGTAAACACCCCATAAATACCTCTTCAATTATCCCGAAAGACAATAATCAACTTTAACACAACCTATATAAAGCTCTTTTTCATTACACGTGATGTGGAGCACAAAATACGTAAACATTAACTGCCCTATTTACATTTATAAGATTTGATCGTCCAATTGTTAGGTATATAATATCGATAATACGATATTTGAAAGGATCAAGGAGAAATATTTGGCATTAGTTTTGATATTAGCATTTCTTTTCTCAATGCAAGGTTTCCATGAAATTGTAAGGAGGAAAATTACTACCAATTAGACGGGTCTGGAACTTTCTAAAGATTAAGTCCTATTATAAAAAGGAATGTTGATCAATATCTGATTGTATTATAGTCATTCCATTTGAATCACGAGATGAACATTCCTACCAAATCTTGGTACTAAAATCGCATGAATTGATAATTGAAGTTCGAAAATCTAGTAGCTACCCAAATAATTGATTAAAACAGCATTTTTTTTTATTCTATAACCGGGTCAGCAAAAACGAGGTCTTAATTACTTTTTCATGTTTCAAAATTGGCTTTTCGTGTACCTTGTAATTGTTGTTTATTAAAATAAATTACAAAAAAAATTAGGTAATGAATTTCGGTTGAGCTATTAAAAATACTCAATTATAAAATACGCGAACAGCCGCGGTTTTCAACAGGAAAATTGCGAAAAAATGTCCGTATTACAAACACTTTCGTAACTATTAAAACAATGTTCGAAATAATTTTGTTGGAATGTTGTTACATGTAACTTGTGCTACATGAAAATTCCTCAGTAAATAATGAATGTACGTAAACGAAATTTTAATAGACCTTCTGAAATACATAAGACAATTGTAATTTGGTCCAAAACATATAGAACCATAATCGTTTCCTCACTCATACACAGTAAATGAATCAGACACAATAATAACTCAGTAAAACTTCAACATTCGAGTTTGACCTTTAACCTTGGGCTCTTATTCTGACCTTTTCATCCAGCACAATGTAAATCATCCATAAATAATACTTCAGAATAAAATAAATTCTATTTATTGCATTTCGCGTGCGAGAATTCAATATTAAGCTACATTCCAGCCAAATGAGTAACAGTTATCCAATAAAAATATCGCTAAACCGCGCAATTATTGTTTTTACAACGTCGTTCCCGATTTTAGCCCACACAACTAACACTTGACGTTCATTAACTTCCTCAGTGTAACTCTTTTGAGAACATGGCATATATCTGTCAACGGTAACATTTGTCTCCCACTTTCTCCGAAACTCGCGCGAATGATTATTCAATTTCACGACTTATTAACCACGTTATTTAATAAACGGTTTGTTTACAAAACGTAATAGTTGAAATCGCTACTGTGCTGTTCCGTTTCGGATATTTATCTAGTGAGTCAGTTTTTTAGCTTTGGTGATTCATTAAGTTATCATCGGTCATCGGCAACAATGGTGTGATGAATCATGACATAGACGAGACCCTTAGTGCAAGTTAATACGTTTTCTAAGCAAACAACTTGTTAAAAAAATCTAAAAATGTTTTTGTGTTTTGTAACAATCAGTCGAAGTTACAAGTTACCTTGACCGGGAAGTCGCATTCAATTATATTGTGTTGCCATCTCTCTGTCGTGTTATACAAATACAAAATGTATGGTAAATGACCACTCATGAACGATTAATGCTCATTTAACGTAAACAAATGAGAAGATATTAATAATTTCTAAGTATTAGAAATTTCGATATTGCAATTAGGTTGTGTTCGAAACCCGTTTTTCATTTCCTAAGGAGTGACTCAATCTTTTCACACTTACGTATTCCATCTATCGTCATAATAGTTCCCGAAAGTTTCTCCACATGTCCCCTTCTTGTCAAGTTTCGGTGTCACCTAGTTTGCAAGCTCTTGGCCACCACTCGGTCACTCGGGGACCACGTAGAAAGCTAATTCAGCATTCCACATTGGCCTCTCGACCTTTCTAGGTCAAACGTGTTCGCTCAAAATGGGAGCAGGGATGTTTACAAAAAAGGTCAACATGAAAAAGGGTGGTAATCTAAACAAATTGATTTCGTTCGACAGCCTCGTTGCCAGACATCCGTTTTTAAATCCATTGGCTCGATGTCTATTAATAAAAGCAACGAAAAAGATGAAAGTGACCTTTAATATAAAAGGGTTGGCTGGAACACTTGTGAATTGGTGCTACCATGCAGAAAGCGTAAAATTTAAATTGAACCTAAAAATAATTTATTTATTCAAAAGCAGAACTTTGAGAATTAAACTAGCTCTGTATTAGTTCTACGTTGTTATGCAGGTTTATTCTGAAAATGTGTTTAAAAATAGGTTATTATTTAACGAAATTGAGTCTGGCCTAAACTTAGAAGTCGTAACGCTCGTAACGTTATGAATTGTGTCGGCGACCGCAACGCTAAGCTGTTTTAACACAGTCGGCCTATATAGTTTGTTCGTGGATTACCACAAAACTGTAAACTGCAGGTTTTTGCGTCAGCATCTAGGCCATCTATTAGCTGATATAATACTCGTAATTTACGACCTCTATCGTATCTAGGATCACCGTTACAATTGTGTCAGTAAATCATTGTTATACGTGTTTTGTGGTTGCCCATAAACTCAATTTTCATTTAGTTGATTATTTTTAGTCTATGCGTTTAATCTGGTTTATTTAATTTTATAGCTACGTAAGTAAATATTGCACTGTTTATTTTACCAAATTTATTATCTTTATTATATAATACACTAGGTTCATCCAGATATATCTTTTTTCTTCTTTTATATGTTCACTTTTAACGTTATAGGTATATATTTCAAAATCCTTAAGGTAAGTTCTCACCTATAAAAAGATAAGCAAACCGTTAAATCATCCGTGCATAATTCACTCGCCATTATAGACATCAATCAAAGGTTTATTTTCATTGCCTGGAAACGCCCCGCCATGACCATAATGAAAATTGTTCCTATTTTCGACGCGGCGTATCGACCGCACTCGGACTAATTGAGCTGTGGCATTAGGTCTGACTTTGTTCCCGAGATTTACATACTCTAAGGGAACTGGCAAGCAGGTAAATACATCAAAACTGATATAATATTGAGTGTATTTGGAATTAAACTAATGTAGGACACACGTACCTAAAATTTTAATCGCGTTATCAGAATTTTGAACCTCTTTTCGTAATATTTTTCTTCTAATATTGGCGCGACCAGCAGATTTATTTCATCTCTTAAAGTTGGATATGAATTCTAAGGCTTTGTCCAAAATTGTTCTCTTCTATATCTTGAATTACTATTTTTAATGAGACGTCGGTCATCGATTCTTACTAACTGATCTGAATAGTGCTTACATTGTGACTTCGTCCACGTGAATATCGGCCATCGCGGCAAAAAATATGCCTCTTTACAGGCTCTGGACTATCATCTCTGTACCAAATAGCAATAGTTTACGTGAGATTGTATAATAACAGATAGACCGACTTACTTTCCCGTTTATGATATTAGTAAGGATAAATTTGTAGAATGTCAAGGACGCTATCAAAATGTCGAGGGTCAACAGAGCGTGAAAGCCAACGCCGAATTGGCTGGGTCACGCGAATTCTAATTGATTTTCTTTTGCACGAAACTTAGAATTTAATTAATGTTTTTACGATAGCTTTGATTTATTCACATTATTTATGGTGTCGTTATCTTAGGTGGATATGGCTTTGATTACTTTTTTATCCTTATGTCTTCCATTATGTAACTATATTTTATTTTTTCATATTTTCTGCATTAGAATTTATCGTATTTATCATCACTTAATGTTGGGATACCTGCAGTTTTTTTTAAGTATATAATGGCTGCTTATTTAACTTAATTTTTTTATAAGTCTGGTATGTCTTAAGTGTTCTCAGTTTAACAATGTATTCGAAACACATCGCCATGGGCATATTCGCCTTGACGTATTTTTCCTATGACTATCGATATTAATATTTTGTTCGCAAGATGACTTTAATATTTTTCTATTTATTATTGTTGTTGTTGGTATCCTTGGGAAGGTTTTCATCGTTGTGTATCATTCGTAAACAACATTAGTGATTAGGAAACTTCCAAAACGTGTATCGGCTTAAGCAGTTGGTGGGTACTTAGTTTATGAAAATAAAAAGGTTAAAAGGATTATATATCTGACTGACGATATATATATATATATATATTTATAAAGCTGACATAGAATCATCATTTCTTAAAATTCATTTTTTTTTAATTTCGCATGTCAAAGATACGATCTCAAAAAAAAAATTAGCTTACGAATCAATTATTCATTAGATCACAAAGTTTGCTAACGGCATGAGACTATTGATCTTCTCAAACGTCAGACTCAAGTTCGATAACGTCAAATCCAAAGCGCCGTTCTATAAATAGTCGAGGAGTTTGTCGTCCCTTACAACCTTGTTAACCACTTACCTCTCCCTATCTACAGTAAGTTAGAACATTCCGTCTTATCGGCAGCCATTTTTTTCTTGGCTTATTATGTTTGCTATTTCAGGAACTTTCAGGTATTTCTTCCTTAGTAACAATAGCGGTACAGAAATGGTAAAGAAATCTTTGTCGCTATGCTCGAGAAAAATATTCCTTGCCAATAAAAATTGCTATCGGACGATATTTTTGGACCAACAATTTGCTTTTTGATAAACAAAAGAAAGTTCTAGACAACAGGTGTATATTTCACAGGTCGCTTAGCAACAGAGGTCGTTGCCTGTATGAAAAATTCCTTGAAAATTTGTTGGAACTAATATGTAATTCCAGACCCAATGAACTGCCTGAACTTTGCGAAGTGTTTTTTTAAATAGAAATTGTTTATTTTATATTAAACTTCAGTCTATTCTGTATAGTAACAGTTTTAGTTAAGTACAAGTCTACAATATTTTAAAATACTAAATTGCTAAATAAACATTTCACAGAACGAAAGAAACGTTTGACTTTTTTCGATTACTTTTAATTTTTAATTCTTTACTTTAAAAATAAACTTATGTGATAAATTGATATATTAACTAAACATAACTATTTTAGGTATGTAATAGGCGAAAAATTGGCCGTATCTGGGAACACAGTTGCATAACGGAAAATCAACTAAAAATATATTATACAGTTAACTATTATCGTGTTGCATGCAAAAAGTTACGCTATTGGTATTGCTAAAATTAGTATTTGTGTTCAATTTACATAGCGGTACTTAATGCCTATATCTCGCAAAAAGTATTTAAATAAAGTTTGCAATTGGAGATGATTTTTTATGATCCTGCATAACAGAGAATGTTAGCCTTTTCGAAAAAATACTAAATCAAAAATGTAACGGACGGGCGGAATATCGAAATAATCAGTTGTAAGACATAAATGCGAACTGCGGTGTATTTCTAGCACGTGGCAGATTTGTGTGCATGTCAGACCACAAATGCATCAAGTATTAAATATGTGAACACAAAACACATTAAACATTGCCTGTCAGCTTCCGTCATGCGTCTGCGTTCCCTTTTACAAACAGATTTACACTCGAACAATGAGAAAGCATTTAAACAATTATCATTTTCGGTAAGAGATAATAAATTATTTTGATGGTATAAATTACAATTACGGGGTGGGCCAAAAAGACAATGGCAAGATGATATCAATCGCTTTTTGCCGGATTGATGGAAAGCGATTGAGCCGCTTGCCGCCACAAGACCGAAGGGCCTGGGGCAAGTTGCGGGAGAGCTTTGCCCAGCAGTGGGACACCTCAAATGTAAAAAAATACAATTAATTTTTATAGTTTATCACTTTGGTTTTAATGAACCTACATTGTTAAATTTTCAGATTCTGACGTACCTAACTCACACCCGATACCTATTTGTTTAATTCATCTTGTTAGTTGGGTCTAACCTTGTTATTTAAAACAACTTATTTGGTAATTTCATTTCTTTTAAATCTCATTTCTCCGCACTTTTCTTTATTTTATCTTTAAAGATCCAATACTCGAAAATTCTTCAAGGCATATGACAGTAACACATTTTCGGTGTATTGTGTCTAAATATAGTCGCTTAAAATAACACGTCTCAAGTATAAATAGATGGCGATGTTTAGAAAGCCGATAGCGACCCTATTCGGGTGACATGTCATGTTTTGTGCCAGCGTTTTACGTAATAACGACTAATGTTATTAGTATGATATGAATTTTGATATCATTGTTGATATTATATATTCCTTTGATTTTTAGGGAGTAGTGGTATCATTTAAAATCATATGAATATAATATAATATCTATAATATCTTGGGACAACAAACACACGGTCATCTGATCCCAAACTAGACAGAGCCTGTACTATGGTAACCAGACAACTAATAAACATACTTATATATTTATAAATAAATTTTTATTATTCATAAATTATACCCAGACACAGAACAAATGATCGTGCTCATCACACAAAGATTTGTCCTGGGTGGGAATCGAACCCATGACTTCCGGCTTAGCAGTCAGGGTCACTAACCACTAGACCAATAGGCCCGAAATCTCCAGCCATCTGACATTATGGTGAATTCTTAAAATTATATTGATCGACTTCTTAATAACTATATAATTAGTCAACACTCTGGTACCTAGCGCTTAGTCTGCAAGGTGTGAATTTTAAGGTAGGGTCTAAATTTTGCTGTCGTCGTGAGAATAATTTAAGAAGCCTTAAGGAATACTGTCGTAACTTTGTTACCGGATAAGTAAGTAAATAATTTAGTGCAGTCACAGGTTTACTGATGAGATTACACCAAAATAGCGCGAAAACTCAATTACGTCTCGACAGCCACGCTCTTATCATTAAAATATAATAACGTCATATTTCAGTGACGTCACGGACGCGATATAACATTACGTGGATACGTCATTCCCATTTACTTTGCAAACGTGTATTTTAAGTTAATTAACCCGCAATAACTTTATTTGCTGCCGTCATTACGTTTTCAAATTGATTTTTAATGTTACTGACGTCAGAGAACCTTTTTAAATTAAAGTAGATAAATATTACTTCGTATAAACTAATTATGCTGCGATAAATATACGCCTATTCGGATTAACTTGGCCTACGTATTATACAATTTTGAGCTTTAATCCCTCGTAATAAACACAATATACTCTGCTACTACATGATGCACACCATTTTTTTAAGCAGATTCTAATTTATATTGAAAACGAAAACCACATTTCCTCATCAAAAAATCTCGTGATACACTCTCTTAAATTTCGAAGTATTGTTGAGCTTTATGAAATCGAGTCTACTTATACCATCGTTTCCAGTACATTCGATAATCGATTTGATTCATGTCATCGAAATAATATTTATAAAACATAAATTGGATATTTTACCGCCTCAACGCTATAGAGGTCGTTGAACTGTTGCTAGGCAACGATTGTCGTGTAGGGTTACTACCCTTATCATATTATTATCTTGACAAACAGATGAGGAAAATAAAATGAACACACATTTTTTTATGAAATCCTTGAATTAAATCGATACGTGGAAGCAATAATATTCTCAAATAATATTTATGAGTCCGTAAAAACAAATTTTATTGTCCTAGTCTTTCCTGTTGACGAGATCGTATTTCAGTCTTTGAAATTCACTTTGAAATTAGTAATGACAATGTTCTATGGCTCTTTTTCTAAAGGAAGAGTAAGTTTGTACCTAGTTGTTTTTAAAATACTGCCAACAAAAAATACTTGACAAGTATGACCAGCCTTCATATTCTGCCGGTGTATATGCATAAAGTAATAGAACCTCCACAAATGGGCTCGTGTTGCAGCCCTACATGCAACAAGGTATGGTCGGCACGTGTGATTGGCTAAGCAAACCTTAGACTGTCTGGTCATTAGCCAACACTGCCATACTAAACTCTTTTACGTTACGTACATAATAGCTACTCAACTAACGATTTTTCTGTCTATTTCTCTATAGGTATTGTTAGGTCTAATAATGCCGAAAACTCTTAAGTTAAAAGTATTTTAAATTAGCTTCGCCCGCGGTTCTACCCGTGGTTTATCTGGTAACATTTTTTTTTCGGGGTAAAAAATCAATTTTATCAAAATTGGTTCAGCTGTTTAAGCGTAAAGAAATAACTACCAAACACCCACACACTTACAAACTAATTGTATATAACGCCTTTGTAATATTCGTGTGATTTGATAGCCCAATAACATAGAACATTTTACGACTTCGAATTCGGTAGACGAAACCGCGAAGCAGGTGTAGTTTATTATATTTTTTAACGACTACCACCCCTATTTGTTGCTAGTTGTTCAGCAAATTCAAGTTATTTCAGCTTATATTTTGAATAGGCTTTGTTTGTTTAGGACTATCGGATCAGCGGGTGTTTACCGTTGCGAGTCGGTTCCACGCTAAGTGCAACGACCTTACACTGTAGCCAATCCACAATACTATTGAGTATTATACTAATTTAATATATTTTATTATTGAAATATACTTTTGGGCTGCCTAACAACATAAGTGTTAGCTTTGCTGTTTATTAATATCTAATTTAAGAGATCTTTATTGTGATACCTACAAGAAACGGATCATCTTATTGGCACTTTATGCATATTTATGCATTAAAAATACAAGGCGATACTTTTATTTTGTACCAAAAATAAAAAAAGAACCAGTCTTATTATAGATTATAGGTAAACATTTTCCTTAATCTTTTAATAACAGCTTTGTTATTATTGACATAAATCTTTCAATGTTTGAGATAGCCAATGAAAAATTTTGAATGATGCTAAATCGTAAGTTAGTGTTTGTCTACACAACTGGTGTTTTGAATGAACCAAAACTAATACTACCAATCATTTTATATCCCACAAACAAATTCCCTCATCTTCGTTTACTGGAACCACAAAAGAGTAATAAAAGCACCGTGCTCTAATATTTGCAACATCGTACACGTAGTTCACTAAAATAGAATTATTCCAAGTATTTAGTGTAAATATCGTGTATAGTAACAGGAAAAAATATTGGAAAAGTATAATTTCCCACCCTCTATTTTCTAAACGCTGATTATATTAATAAAATATAGAACTTACTCATCCTTGAAACATTCTTCAATTTAATATTCTTAGAAGCGGCGGCTGGGGCGGACTTGCTATCATGTATTTGCCGGTTCGAATTCCACCCATTACGCTACCGACGTGAACTCCTAACACAAGCATTTAGCTTAGCACGAGGGGTTAACAAGAATATAAGTAATGTAAAGTACGACCCACTGTACTAGTAGCTTTATATTATAACGAAACAAATAAAATAGTAGATTATATTCTTAAAACTCTATCTTTCGCTATAATATTATAACATAAAGTGAAAGAGAAGTGAGATTTAAAATTAAGTAGCGTTTGAACATACCAGTAGCAAAGCCTTACAGCTGGTTTCTGAATTGAGAATTTCAACATGAGAACGTTTCAGGTCGATCAACCAATCGTGTGCCAGCGTGTGTCGTTGCTCGACCAATCAGGCCCAAGCACAATTTGAGCCGTTTGCAAGTTTGAAATCCTCAATTCAGAACTGTTTGTTAATCCTGTCGGCCATGTTTTTATTTAAACTTGTATCCTGCTCCACTGTATGTACAATGTATGGTATTTCACTACCATGTAAGAGCTGGTGCATACTGAAAGGACTTCAGTCTGTAAGCAACGAGTTGAAAAGACTTGTACCCTATAGAAAACACTCAATAGCACCTCCTCAGCACTATTCCGCATAGAAAGATACTTTTAAAATGAAAGGTTTTTATAAGAACTTAGTACAATCGGACAAATAATAGCCAATAGACTTCCTCAATAAGTGGCCTATCTAACAGTGAAAGAATTTTTCAAAATGGACCGGTGGTTCCTGAGATTAGCGCGTTCAAACAAACAAACAAACTCTTCAGCTTTATAATATTAGTATAGATTTATTATTTTTAGAGTTTTATTTACGTACAAAAAGTTTTTTGGATTTTTTCGAGTGCAATAACCATTTATGCAATTAATATACTTTATTGATCTGTCTGGTATATTATAAATATTTGTCTTTGGGTCTCTTGTGGCGTGAGCACATAAATCGGAGTATTTTTTAATTTTTGTTTACTTAAAATGTTTATCTTCTCTTTTGATATTAATCCTCTTTGCTAATGGATACGAAAATAAGATTTAAGTGAATCAGTGCCTAATAAATGTAATAAAAAATAAGAAGATAAAATTTTACTGATGATAAAATGTTTACAGGGTGCTAGGGAAATACGTAGTCATATTTGAGTACTTCTGCTCATAATAATGAACAAACTTATGGACGAATAGGGATAAAATGGGAATCGCAATAGTATTGCGAAATGTCACTCGCAAAAGGGAATGGAGAAGCACTCCGGTGGTTTTAGCCAGTAGGAGTCCGGCACGCCCCTCTGTCTTCCCCAGGGCGGAGGTAGTCCATGAGGATTTCCACCGGGTAAAAAAAAAGTGTAACTATGATTTCTTTGAAAAAAATGTCTATTACTAAGAGCAGAAGAAGTATTTAAAAAACCGGATAGGTGCGAGTCGGACTCGCACTCAGAGAGTTCCCTACCATCTAATATATAAAATTCTCGTGTCGCGATGTTTAAACTTCCCAAACTCGTTATCTATAAAATTGCGTTTGTTGTGTGGGAGTCGTCTCAAATATTTATTTTATTCTATTTTTTTTTATTTGTTGTTACAGCGGTAATAGAAATACAACATCTTTAAATATTTCGACTGTCTATCACGGTTCTGAGATACAGCCTGATGACAGATGGACAGCGGAGTCTTAGTAAAAGGGTCCCGTTTGACCCTTTGGATACTGAACCTTAAAATTTACCACGCATTTCCGTAACACTCTGTATTATAAAAAAGGTCTTATACACTAAGTTCAAGCAGTTAACATGCTGTTACGTGTAGTTAAGAGAGGTGTTATCTCTTTCGACTTACATTTCAGTAAAAAATCTGTCAAATGGCCTAACACTAACACTACCCAGTGACTCTTTCATTTTCATTTTCATTTCATTCATGAACTGTAATCTGCGTTATGAACGTTATATTTTGTTTTGACTTAGAGAATAACCCGCCTGTATTTAATAAGCTCTGTTTAAATTGTTATTCAATCACAATAGTTATACACTGCCTTTATTACATAGGAAACTAACAACGACAGTAATAATCACAGCATTACATGTAATCAAATTCCAACTCAAAGTACTCAACAAATTTTCAATCACAAAGCAGTCCAACATTCGATTTCATAACTACCTTCACTTAAACATATCTATAGGAAATTACTACATGTTTAATGTTACGGTATTACAGTATCTGTTGCACAATCAGTATTATTTAATTAGCTGGACTCGTGGTCGGAACTCGTTCATTATCAACTCACCGGATCTACTTCAAGGATGCCACTAAAAGAGCACGGTCACTTACAAATACACATTTAACATTTACTTTTTAATGTACAATGAACATTCTATTTAAAACCACTTAGACAAGTTTTAAAATAACCACGCAATGTATACCAAACAATTGGAACCTCGTGTGAATAAGTAAACCGTCAAGGTTGTCCGATTTCCGAAAATATTTACACAACAACCACGTTTTGAAATTGACGTAAAAGGATTTGTACTAAAACATACAATTCTGTGACGTTCTTACAACATCTTATCATCCTGTTTATTTTCGGCTTTAAGGTATTTAGAATGCTGAATGCATGCAGTAACAATATTTACGGTCGTTAAGGTTGAAATTCAAAAAGCAACTTATCTAAAATCTGATTGTAACTTATTTGTTTAGAAGGTGCGGAAATATATGCGGAACATTGCTGTCTACGATCGATCACTTATGACACCATTGCCGCGCAGCCCCGCACTGTACTCGCACGACATTACTAACATAATCTAAATCGGGCCTTAGACTGGTGGCATGCACAGATTTCAGACAGGGTCTGCTCAAATAAAAATCCAAAAATTTAAGCTTGTTGTACATTCCTAATTACCTGACGCAACTGGCAACACTAGAAATTACATCAATTTATTTAGGGCGACATGCGTATTATGGGACTATATATATACTCTGTAGTAGTCTGTAGTATGCAGTGCTTATTTGCCTCTAAGAAAGAACTGTGACTGAACGCTTTAAAAACATCACAGTATTTTAACAAGCAATATTTTAATTCAGTCATTATCCTAAAATGAGCTTTACTGTTTATCAGATGGAACATTATGTTTAATGTTCAAATAAATTATTGCATAAAGAGAAATAAAGCATAACATTTAGTATTAGCCAGTATGATATAAGTCGGTGATAAAGTATGGACATTGACCTATATTCTTGGTAATATAAAAATCATCAGTTCATGTAAAGAATAAAGCTCTTACGTGTCTTAATAACAATTCAATGTTATTTATGGAAATGTAAACCTATTTCGCCGATTGTCTATTTTTTTACTCTTTATCACGTAAAATAGCTCAAATTATATAGTCTGATACTCAAATATCATTCAAATAATCAGAAGTTTTTGGTAATAAAACCAAAAAAACTTTCCCATTTCAAAACTCTTTTATTCACTAGTTACAACTACCAGAACCCCTTGCTTATTAACTAAAAATTAAAAACATTAAATCTTTTATTTAAAGCTTACTCTGATTTTCATATTTTTTACGTTTTGTAATTTGCTTCAATCGAATTCTGTAACATTTTAAATTCCTCAACAAAAAATGAGTACCTTGCTCCAAAGCTTAAAAGCAAATTACATAGAACGAACATGATTAAAATCTACAGTCAACGAATATCAATAGTTACAGAACGTAGAGTTCAAAAACTATTTAACGTTTTTATCACGTAATACGGTTTACGGAACACGTAAACCGACGTACCAGGTGTCGGTACAAAATACTGTAACCCGTTAAAAACATCGTTAAAACGAACTGTTGACCCGCTTCCATGTTTTATTTATCCTTATTCCCGTAATATATGTATTTTATACTCGTTTTACGTGTAGGGTAATGAAGATATCAGTGTTTAATACACTGCGAGACAAGCTCCTCGACTATAATGTTCGGAGAGCATATAATCTGAAGAGCTCTTAAACCTCAAACATTCTTGAGGGATTGGAAGTCCGAGAATTATATGTTTACCCCTGTTTTTTTCGGTAACGGTTTTCTTTCATTTCGATCACAGAAATTAACCTATTTAGTTCGATACACTCATTTGTTTATTTTTATTTGAGGCTTACCTGACACAATGTTCTTGTTTTCATGAAATTCATTGTTCGAAAGATTTTCATTTAACTTTATTTCATCAAAATGTAGTAATGATGACCTAATGATTGATGGATAAATAGGTAATCAGCTATATAAAAGTGTTCGATTTGAGGTATGTTGGCCCCAAAGCTGGTATTTTATTTTCGTTGCGGTAATTATAATCTCTAGTTCATTACAATCTAAAGTGTAGAATCGTTACATTGATCTTGTTTGTTCTTGTTTACAAGAATGCAATATCAAACGCTAAATAAAAGACCCTCAGTTTTAAAGGCGGAATATTTGTAAACAAAACAAACTTTCCTTACCGCAGATGGAAATCACAATATTTACAAATTACATATCATAAAACAATTTACTCATTAGTGATAAGAAAATACAATAAAAATCCCACAGTTTTACAAGGCTAAAATAAATGGGGCATGCTCAATGAATCCCACGTATTAAGAGCTACTATAAACCACTTAAATTATCACACGTACACTCGTTTTTTACGATCTGTCAAAAACATAATATTTGTAATATTGTGCCAACCTCTAATATCTCATAGAGATTAGTACGATACACGTAACCTCGCATTATGCAATCTATTTACATAGTTCTAATTTAGATTAGGGCTAATTTTGTTTACAAATGTTTAAGATAAGAATTATTTCGAAATTTCTGCGAATGCACGACAAATCACAGACGTAATAAGTACATGATCGGGACACTCGCAAATAATGTCGTCAGTAGTTTCATAAACAAAATGTTAATACTCTCAATTTGCCTAATTAATTTATTATGCGAACGATGTTTGACATGAGTACTGGTTATTTTACATGTCATAACCTGAATACTTCTGAGTGAATTCAATCAGCGAGTAATAAAAAATATAGTTCTCTTCAAAGTTGTAAAGAAAACGAGTTCAACAATTACCTGTCACGTTTCCATCGGGCCTACATCATAGTTACGTACTTATGTTCATTTGAACATATGTACCGGCATTTATTTTCGAAAAGTTCTAAGACAGACTGTTAACCTACATAGTCTGAAAACAATATGTTTGTCAGTACTTTAAGAATATAAAATGCTTTGTACCAAACTCTAGTTGTTTTGTCTTTAGTAGGTACAGCGATAACACTGAAACTCTATATTGCTAATGATTGCGTGGGAATAAATGAGGTAGGTAAATACGACGCTGGTCCCTACATCAATTTATACTGTAGCAGAGACCAAGTGTAGCGCTCTATTTTTTTCGTGATAAAAAGTAGATGCGGGAAGACAAACGAATTTGCACGCATTCGTAAAAAAAACCGCTTGTTGTACTTCTCTAAAATATGAGCTCATTTCCTATATTCACTTTTAGTTTGACTCGACACTGCTGTAGTATAAAAAGGACTCTCCCACACCCTTATGTTTAACCGAGTTCCGCGCCACCTCGAACCAGCCCTCACAGTATGCGTCAAATCATCCCGCCATCTCTTCCTGGCCTCGGTGGCATTTCTATATTTTTTTTATTTCAGACAGATTTAGAACGATTTACCTGTCCTAATTACAAAAGGCGACGGCAAATTAAGTTAAATGAACATAAATTTTCGTAAAGTTCTCGACGCCGCCGTACCATTAAATGTTATTATACCATCGCTTATGTCGCATTACTGAAGCGTCCATTTAAAGAAATTCATTATTCACCTAGTAAAACTAATTTAGTAGGCAGGTTACATTCATAAATGTATCGACGATAACATTTACCTAGGCGACTGTTAGTGGGAAACCGTTATAAATTCAGGAAGTTTACGTCATGTTTCTGTTTATCCTAACTACATTTGTTAGCTGCTAAGATCCAGGAATCTAATGTTGTGATAGGTCTATCATAACATCTAATCATATGTCAATAAATCGCATGTTGCGTCGGTGTTCTCATTAACCAACGAAAACCCATAGTAACGTATTTACCAAGGAAGAATTTTTATTGGTACGAAATATGAATTCGGAATTTAATTATTCACAAAGAGAGTCCTGCCGCTGTTATTGGCATTCCAAGGTCGGAAAGTACCCCGAACTCATCTGGAATTCCAAGGCTTTGGCACGACAAAAATATTTTTTATCGGCGGCTTTAATTTACAAATAATATATTTATAAACAAAATATGAGAGATCAAAGGCCAACATTTGAAGATGAAATGAATTAAAAGTCTGAATAGAAATAATAAATGGAGTCCGTAAATGTTTTATTATACCTTTCGACAAGTTTATAGATGTAAACGCGTGTTACCAGCACCATGTCTCCAGAGCTTTTCATATTCCGATGACAGTTCCAATTTTACAAGCAACGCGCACGGTGTTAACATCAACACGACTGCGCATGCGTTTGGACATTCTGACATAACTCGGCCATGTATTTTGCAACATTATGGTCTATAAATAATCTCTCTATTGGGTGCTTTTATGATTTCGCACGATACGAGACGAACACGGAAAAGTTGCGATATGATAACTTTATGCTTTTAGCTTCGCATGCACGGTAACATAACGGGATGGCACTTGAAGTTGAACGTCAATTCTGACAATTTCCAGCTGCGATGTCATTTACAGTTTCATAGAGTCGTGTCGCTGTCGTCACGTCTCGTGTAAAATTTTAAAAGCTCGAGCACCCAAAATAAACACAGTTTATTTTATGTTGCGTGTTATAATTATAGTGCGGTGTCTTTAACCGCTAATGAGAGCTTACTATCCTACACGTAATACGAATATTTTCTAAGAATGTTTGGCCTCCGCTGCTCCATATCGCGCACCACACGATCATTTTTAATTAAGCGTCGCGATAAATCAAGGACGTCGTGAACATATTTCATGCGAAAGAAATAGCGGCTTTTAAGACGAACTTAAAATACTAAGAAAAGTCAGGAAATGGCGGCCTACTAACATCAATTACAAATATGGATGAAACAAAGATATTACGAATCGGGAACGTGGAATATGCTAAGAGGGAATCCTACGTATGCCTGTCTCATTGCGTCACTCGTTCACACACTGACACACTATATTGACATCATATCGTGTTCGTTTTTTGTCGAATTCCGGTGACATTCTTCGGAGACAGTAGTCTACCTTCATTTTTCAGTTCCAACAATGCTATAGCTACATTCGTAAATAAGACATTTCCTGGTCGAAATGAAATGAAAGCGTTCATATTTTTCAACGTCTCAATTCCGGTAGCACAATCACATGAACTTTCTTGGAAGAATTTTGCATTCTTGACACTTTTTTTAAATATTTGGTCTCCTTTCTTCCTCGTCAAAGTTAATGCTGTTTGGTGAATGTTTAATTATGTTTGAAAATTTGATACATATCCTTTGCTGTACCGGCTATACGTTCCGAATAAAACTTTAAAACAGTATTGCAATAATATTTTATTTATCTTAGTATACGGAATACATACATATTTTTTCATTTGTTTTATGTCGATAACATTGATTTTTTATTTATTTTTATCGTGTAAGTACTCACCTTAAGGCTAAAAATTAAGGAAAGTTTGATTACCCAATAAACTCAATAGTGGTGCAATCTATCTAATACACTATTAATAATGATTTGGATCACAGTTATTAACTCCAGTATCGCGGAAATAAACTTTATGATTCCTCGAACGTAGAGAAGTTTACAACCTCATACAGCTTCTGATAAACTATAAACCTAGATTTGATACCTTTCATGATACGAGAGACGATCAACCTATATTCTTTCATTGTGAGACGAAACCGCGAAACACCTTTATGGTTGTTGATTTCATTATTACGTATGTCCAAACAACAATGGTAACAGAGACAAACGACAATAGACCTTACGAGTATAAAATAAAGACGATTTTAAAGTCAAGGTGAGTTCACACAACAAGAATCAATCGTACAGCACGATTGATTCTTGTTGTGTTTTTTTCCATGAAAGGTAACAAAGTTTGCTACAACATATTGCGTAAAGGTTCTTGAACTCTTGTGAAAATTCAATTTGCTTAACACATGTCTAACAGGCCCGAGACGTAACCTTTTATTATTTGATTTTTCCTATTATAGAATTGTTGTTATCATTTTTGTAACTCCCACGCTACGGAATAATTCCAGATCACAAACATTCAAATCACGAACTGAATATCAATATCAGAACACAAGATCATAATTAACTGGAAAAATTTGTGGATTACATTCATGTTGTCATTCACCTACCTAATTTACAAATTTATGCGACTTGATATACGGGAATCGAACCAGCACGTAACTTAGTGGTAGTTGGCCTGTTGGCTACTACTACACATAGGGGTATAAAATTACATATCACTAATTCCTACACGATGAAGTACGATCGGTCCAACTACAAAAACGTTTTAACTATAGCCTAGGTTTAACCCGTATTTTTACAGTAGGTACTTCATAGAGGTATAAACTGGTATGTTTGTTAAACCTCTTTTTGTAATGAGGCCATAAGGGTTTAATAAACCCACGCAATGGATTACCTATTCATTACCAATTATTCTCGGTTTACAGCTCAAGTTTATTCGCGTCCTTTAACCCTATATCTTCTATTAACTGCGTATCAAATTGGGGCGAAATAATATGTACAAAGACTTTGTACCACATTTGTAACGCCCACAAGGTTCGACCCGACCTTAAACAAAATTTTGCGATATAAGGTTCAAAATCTTTATGTTTGCGGATTTTTAGGATAAGTTTAAATTATTTCATACGTTATTTAATACTGCTATTACTAAATGTTTTTTATGTCTTCACAAGAAAAACAAATGCCAACCACGTTCGTAGTAAATAAACATTTAGCTATATTTTAAATGTTAACTTTAGGATTTGACGGCCAAAAACTACGTTTTAAATAAATAAGTATTTGGACCAACCGATTGATTCTCTCAAATAACTAATAGCGTTATTGAAGCCAAGTAAAACATTTTTTGGTAAAGCACCTGATGGAAAACAAGAACTCCGATCTACGTGAAATTCTTAATTATTACTTTATAATTTTATTTATTTACACACAACAATAAATTATTATTACAGGTACTTTCCTATGTATCGTACATCAATATTAAACAATGCTATTTACATACTTAAGTAATACACTATATGCAAATAGCTCAATAAGCGGTGTAAATTGTACATATTTTTATGATGAAACGAGCGAAGCCAGATGTCTTAGATTTCTGGTATTATTTCCTTCACGTCTTCCGTGATACGCAACTCATTGAAAATACAAACGAATTTCGTTAACCAGAAATAAATCTCTTTGTCAAATGACGTAGACCATGATACTTTTAGATACATTATCTAATGTAAAGAAGAAAATGTTCCAAGCTATTAAATGGAAATCAGTTCAGAATAGGGTCTGAAAACAATAAGTAACTAATCGTAATCAATTATTGAAAATCGTACCAGTAGTTCCTGAGATAAACGCGATAAAGAAACCTACGAACAAACTCTTCAGGTTGATGGTCTCTTAATGTAAAATTAGATCTTGCAAATTCCGTACAATTAATAGAAATGGCGTTTAAAAAAGCAACTCCTGGCCTTCAAGCTTTTGATTATACGTTTAATATCTAATTTTTTTTACTTGTCCCTTAATTTCTAAGTGGTAAATAAAAAGTGAATTCAATCGCATTTTAACAAGCTTTTGGTGTTAAAGGAAACATGATTCCCTTTGATTTAAAGGAATTAAAACAAATAAAATGTAGCGTCAACTTAATTTAACAGGAACGAACCAGGAAGACTATTTATGTCCCCTTGTTTAATTCATTTTAGGCGAAGAGCTTCTGTCGAATCGTCCTTTATGACTGCCTCATGCGGCCACCTCAAAATACAACTGCAGTAGTCTCATTACACACAGCAGTTTTCTGCTCAGTCTTTTTGCATTTATAAAGTTAAGTTAAAACTAAAAGTAAGTAAGAATTTTAAAATATAAGATACTAGCTGTTCCCCGCGACTCCGCCCGCGGTACCTAATTTTTTAGTAAACATATAACCTATGTTACTCAGGGTGAATGTAGCTTTCTAATGGTGAAAGAATTTTTGAAATCGGCATATTAGTTTTTGAGTTTATTCAATCCCAAAATCCACACAAACATTAGCTCTTTATTATATTATGTAGATGTATTTGAATCAATTTTGCTTTGTTCTTTAAAAGATACTCTTTCGATGATCTATACTGTTTACCAACTCCAAACTTCATACTCGTACTAGCATATTTTTTTGAATTTTCGTACAACGTATCACTTAATATTCCAAATTTTTAACGACCTTTGCTGGATGATTTTGTACCTTTCACACTTTTGTATAAGATGATATTCACTTTGTTCTACATAGTAGCTAACGAAACTACTGTTTATTCTATGCAGTGGATGTAATAAAACTGCCCTTTTCGGGTTTATTGCGCCGTCCATACGTAAGGTGCTTCTGTCTTTTGTCTTAACTGTTACGGGGCAAGAATTGAAACATTAGCACAAGACAGTGCGCATAAAGTGCTATCGTCTGGGTACTTTGTTGTTTTATAATATGCTTCACATGTGTGTGAAAAACTTGAGAGTTTATGACTGTGGCTAACTAATTACTTCGCAGTCAAAAGCATTCAAAGTGTTAAGTGTTAAAGAATCTATTTGTAGTTTACTTAATGCTTGTATTACTCATACAATACATTTAAAATATAAGAGATTGGAGTTATTATGCAGAGCTGACCGCCAACCTGTGCTTGTCTAAGACGCACATGAAGAAAAAGCAGAAATGATTATAGAAAAAATCTTCAGCACGTATCCAAGGAGTCTCCAACTCATTCCTTATTTAAATGCCGCCTATTTCGATAATTATGTTATACTTGCTATCTATAATATCGGTACGGTGATCAGTTACGTGAATGTCACGATATAGCGTCCATTAAAAGCCCAGTAATATAATCATTTGCCGTAGGTACGCGTACATAAAGTAGACGGCACCTAATGCTTTCCATAACTCATGTTAATAGAGTAATATGTCTATCATCACCAGATTTATAACTACAATCAAAATAACCCGTTTTCTCTGAATCGAGAAAAGTATTTCACGTTAGTCGTAAATTTGATGCAACAGTTATAGCGAGAATTGATGTACTGGACTGTACAAGTCTTATATACATGAATGGCTTCACACTTATCTACATGTAACATATATTGTAGTTCCATACTTACATATTATTTATTTAGATGAAGAATCTAAGGAAACGCAATTACAGCCTAATTACATTGACATTTTATTAAGCATAATATCTAAACAAGACTAGAATATTGATTAAATGAAAAAGTAGGTAACGAATGAATATCAAACTTACATTTTTTTTTTTACAAATTGTTACGTAATTCTTCATCTTCAATTATATCATACTTCAACTAAATAAGCAATATTTTTGCGAGCCCAATTATCAACTGTACGAATGGTCAGCTTAATACGCCTATTTATGAACTATCTCTACTACCTACACTCGACAATAGTTCAGCATATGCAGAAATATAATACGGGCATCTGACCGCTAGACTTACTCCCGCATTTAGCACTTCCTGCATATCTCATCGGAGCCACAGATCTTCACCGGCTGTTGCATAACTATAAACTAAATGCTTCAGTTTTCGGAAGATATTTACAACATTATTTATTGTATTACGAGTACCTGATATATTCAGGCTAAGTAGGACTTCACCAGTATTCGACTAATATTAGAAAAGCGAAAGTTTCTCGATGTGTATATTTGATACCTCTTCATTATCAAGTTTCGGGACCAATTTTAATGAATTTAAGTATGGAGGTAGCTGACACTCTGGATTAGTACATAGGAAGCTGTTTATCCCGACAATTTGACTTATCAGGTAAACCACAGGGCGCAGCTAGTATAGTATATGGATAACTGTTATAAACAATGTAATGATTGAACGATACCGAGTATTCATTAGTTACGATAAAGTTAATGGTGTTAAAATTAGCATGGGTAAGTTTGCAGTATCTGATTTCTAATTCACACCCTTGTCAATTTGTAATATAACACAGTTCCATGACTATACTTAATATGATTACGAGTGGGAAAAAACAACGCTAACAGAAACTTGTTTGGTCGGAACACTGACCCAATTCATACAGACGTCACCAAGAAATTGGTTATTGCGTCTTTCTTCCATTACATCACAAACACCGATGTTATGCCTAATCGGAAATCAAACATGTTGCAAAGGTTTTAAAACTTCACTTGTTTATCTGTTGTGTTTTCTACTTTTTATTGACCTCATGTGTGCATGTAAGAATGATTCAGCATAATCATAACAAACTCTCGACTCTTCACCTTCTAATGAATCATTACTTTGTCTTCTTTGTGTGCTGCCGATAAGATATGTTTTCTTTACTTTCTGCGTATTAGATCTAGTCTTTCCCATGACACACGCTTACCACAATTATCAAAATAAACAGCATCTAAGTCACGTTGCCAGCCAATTCTTTTATTGTATCACAAACACTTTATTGTTTACCGTCTAACCTACATTCTGAGAGAAAAATAATTGCGGGCGCGGCGCGCTCCAGTGAGCTTATGTTACATGTGTTACGAGTTGTTAGATCAGATCAGAGGCGTCTCGTTAGGTACCGAGAAATGTGGGCGTGAAGTGGGGCGAGACGCCGTGTTGAACCCTGACTGGAGACGGACTTGTCGATTGCTGAGAGGTTAGGATTTTTGAATAAACGATCCATTTGCACAGAAGTTCAGTATAAGAACCTAAACTGAAACTCCACATTTTGTACCAGGATCTCATAACAACTGAGTCGCTTCTCATTCATTCAAGAACAAATGAATGATTGGCCGAATGATCTGGATAGAGTATCTAAGATCCGAGTTAACACTGTTTTCAAATAGTTCTTATGACATCACCTACTCACTGTACATGTTTTAGCTAATTGACTCCTACGTTAAAAGTCGCAGTAGTGCAGCTGCGATTTTCTTTTAACCCCAATCAGAAAATACTGATACAAGACATAAAAATAATCACAGTAACATAATTTCTTAGAAAATTAAAATGCACTCAAAATCGGTCATTTCAAATCCGCTCCGTCCTATTTGGCAACAAAATTGTGGTACTTCGAATAAATTGAAACAGAAGCGATGGTTTCCTTATATTAGAATTAAGACTGCCTATAACCCCTTGTCTCTTTTCCATCTTAATTTATTTTTTGTTTCATACTTCCACTGACAGAACCGGAACGATACCTCTTTTTATTCACATTTATTGTACCTAAATTCACCTTTATTTTGCGTGTGCTTACGAGGACCTTAATCTATAAGGTAAATTGGTTGAACCCGGTCCACTTAGTGAACATAAAGGTTCCTTCAAATTGGAAACGTGACATTTTAGTTCTAAAAAGCAAATCGACAATATAGGGTACGAAAATAGCTTTTCTATACATTGCGAAGTTTGTAACGGGTTATTCCTCAGGGACGAAATGTAAGTGCCAATCCAACGGCAAATGTATGACGGGAAAATATTTTAAAGGACTTAGAACCAGAGTTACACAGCCAGGGGAAACTTTGTATACACAATACTCGATTAGGCTTAATCTTGAATTAAATCGATAAAGGATAATTGAAGTAAATTACGTAAAATTGAATGTTTTGAAACAATTTGTATTAGCCTCGTAATCGTGGTTCTATCAGTAGGTTAATTAATTTTATTATCGAGAAACTTCAAGGCGTAGCAACATTGAGCCCAAGTTATTAACTATTGCAATATTTAAATCTATTAATTCAGATATCGTACTAGCTAAGCCCTTTAATGTTAGCAAGCCTTCTTTATTTCGATTTTATTATTATTTATTATATTTGTCAGGCCTGTTGGTCTAGTCACTAGTGGTTAGTGAGCCTGACTGCTATACCGAAGGAGACGATCCCATCCAGAACAAATCTTTGTGTGATAAGCATGAACATTTGTTCTGTGTCTGGGTGTAATTTATCTATAATATGAATATATTTATAAAATATATAAGTATGTTTATCGGTTATCTGGTTGCCATAATACAGGCTCTGCCTAGTTTGGTATGTCCTAGTTAAGTACTTGTTGTGTCTTCCGGTTTCTCTCGTTTGCCTCCCAATGCAAGTAACCTGATTTTAAATAGCCCCTTCAACCTTCCTCGAAAATCGGACTAACAAACGCAAAAAGGAAAAATTCTAATCCGACTGATAGTTTCAGAGATTTGTGCGTTCAATCAAAAATCTCTTTAGCTTTATTCTTTATGTAAAGATGTAAAGACTGTATGTAAATAAACTGATTACAGTATTTAGGAAATCAAACAAATAATGTATTGTACTATTGTATTAAATTTTTAAATATTATTTATTTAGTTCGTGACTTACGTAATAGACTAATCTTTATTTATATTGTTTCAGGTATGTTTGGGGATGACGCTAATATTTTATTAATCTACAACCATGTACGTAAAACGCATTTATTCCCGAATACTAAGCTCCAGCTGTTCTTAAGTGCCAATCTGTCGCGATTTTACACCTTAAAGTAACAGAGACTGCAGGACACTTAACAGCGACTTAAAATTTTGTTGGGTTTGAGATTACCTCCATAAGAAACACATAGGGATGTCAAATGTTATAATTCAGTATAATAGAATTTTAAAATGTGACAACCCTGCTTCCCCGGTGTTATTTCTACAGTTAGCAGGCGACTCACGGGGAATAATATAAACAAAAACGTGAGAAAGTGACGTCATATGTGTTAGATTAGATTACCTTAAAATGTTTTACTAAAGGCAACGGTAACTCCATGTTTTAGTCCCGACTTATAACCATATTCATTGCAGCATTTCTTTGTAATACTAATAAATAATACTTCAGCAAAAAAATCTGTCTGGGTCACCCCCATAGTCGAGACATTTCTATACGATAAGTCTCGTGACTTAAATACGTCATTAAAGCCTGATTCAGACGATTTCAGTGAGTTACGTTACATTGCGTGGCCGCGTAGCTATGGCGTCATAAATTTTCCATCATAGGCAGCAATGTACCTCAAGTCGCTAGATTTTCTTCAACGTCTCAATATGCCATTTATTTTTTTAATTTCCTAGACATTTTTCGTCAACGTATTTCTAGTTTCCGTGTTACAATAAGTCATAATAATATCAATTCGTCTTTCCATTTATCAGTCCAGCCGCCGAAAAAACAGTTTGACGTAAGCGATGCGTAAAATACGCCGCTGACGTAATAGGAGGACACCCCGCGTCGTGTATATAGTACATGTAGATATAGTTGTGTGCCCCGGGTACTCTCGTTACCTGCCAGTCGTCACTCGCTTTAGAAATAGTGCTTCTATTTATAGCAAAGTGTACGTCAGCTCGTGATTTACAGCTTTGATCGCGGCCTTGCGGTAATTACGAGGCGGTAAAACTTTACGGAAATGTAATTTAGCTGTAGAAAGCGCTGCCATTTGAAATGTGCTTGAGAGTTTATTTTTAAACGCTGAATTTAAAAATATGTTTGCTTTAAGCCTTCAAGCAGTTTAGCGCTTTTCATGCGTTAATTTTATATGCAGCTAAAATTCATGAGTTTAGTTTTACTGTATACCTACTTACTATTGTTTTTATGTTTTAAGTGCGGCTAAAGGATATTTACACGTGACTGTTTATTTTAAACGATATTCTTCAATCTTTATACTTATGTTTGAACTGTATTATAGTAGGTATATCCGTATATCTATACGGCTACTATCGCTGCATAAATTTACATAAAACTTTACAACCTCAGTTTGCAGGAAGGAATACACAAACAGTTACTATCTCCCTCCGTATGTGTATCTAGCCTCCCACGCGAAATCTAGTTACAACTCGACATGTTTAAATAGAAAAACCAAGATAATATTATGAATGTTACTAATTTTAATAGCTTTAGCTGATCCCACGTCTTGCCTATGAGATAATCTTACATAAATGAGAATTAAACATCTCTATTTCACGAATCAAATAATTAAAATCTCTTAATTATAGAGCTTCCTACAATATATCGATGTTTTGGACATATATCTTATACATTTTAGAGGTTTAAAATAATTAAAGTCATTTTAAGCGATTTTAAATTGACCATTAGTGTCACAAGGCATAGAGTGAATCTAATTTGTTATCCAATCGAATCCAATTTTGTCGATTTTTCCGATTTATGTTCGATACGTTTACGATGACCACAATCATTTCTCAGTAATGTTTTCGCCTGTTTGTTTAAATTAACTGTGTAGTCCCCTGTATGTTAATGAGTCATCATTTTCATATCATGTATTTATCGTTAGAAGTTTTCCCTTAATATAAATGTTAGAAAAACTGGTGAGCAATTACCATGACTCTATCGAAAACCACATATTTCTAAAATGGCTTTATTTACGCTTACATTCAAAATTGAATGAACGTGTTATTACCCTTTACTATAATTTTCTCCTTAAATACTCAAATTATGTACTTAATTTTTACTTCTAATATTCTGAATTTTTTTTCAACCCGCAATGAACAAGCGTGGTGGTCAATGCTCATCCCTTCTCTATATGGGAAGAGGCCTGTGCCCAGCAGTGGGACATATATAGGCCGGTATTATTATTATATTCTGAATTTTGTACTGAAATGTGCTAAGAACACTTAAGTTACCATATTTCATTTAACAACGAATATAAAAAATACGGAATTAATAAACGTAGTTAAATAATTTTCAGCTGCCAGACTATTATAAACCTATTGTTTATCGCCTGCTACCAAAATATAATTGAGTCGCTCTATCTTAACCATAGCTTTATCGAGAAGACAAATATCTCCCCATAAAATAGGACTAAAATCCATTAGTTAGTTGATATATGTTTTATAATTAATCAACCTCTTAAAATATAACAAAGGATAGAGAGTGATATTTATACTCTATACGTTATTTATACTCTGGCGTCACGTAGGGCTGCCATTGCCTTTAAAAGTTTTTAAAATAAATTATGTAAGTTCTATAAGTTTAAAAAAAAAATGTTTTTCTTTAATTTAATGATGAAATATTAACTACTATTTTATAATATGAGACTTTAAATTACTGTTAAATATGAATAGAATACTTCACAAATATCGTGATTAGGGGCCTAACAATTACTTAGGTAGAAAAGCAAGCTGGGACAGATTTCGCTAAAATATTCCTTAATTCAAAATCTTAAAACACTGCAACAAAATACAGCCTTGCCTGTTGCAAAAGGCATTGTATATTTTCTGCAAGATTTTCTCACTAGTATAATACTCACTTGTAAGTGTTGGTGACCCTATCCGATGTCGTGCGACTGTTTTACCGTTTACCGCAGCGGTCACAGTAACGCACTGCGAGAATTATGACCACAGACTACAATAAATTTAGATGTACAAAGAAATGCACTCGGGGCCTTACAGAGGACGCCGCATCGATGCTATTTTAGAAATGTCAAACTAGACCGAGGCCGGCGTTTATTTTGTTATAAACCTATGGTTTTATGCGAGTGCAGGGTTAGGCGCACTGATAGCGTGTGTGTATGTATGATGTATGGAAAATGTATGATATATTTTTGAATGGCTACTGTCCAACGAAAGGGGCTCGTGGTTTGTGTAAGCCGTACGATTTGACCGATAGTAAAGGTTAAGGTGGATAGGTGACCATTTGTATCATACCGAGACCGTTAAACCGTTGATCCCGACTGTCGTACAGTGATCTTTAACAGTCGATAAGTCATTACAATTCTGACAACCAGTCTTACTATGGGATACTGTTTGTAAAATGAGTTGTGGAGGTCAGGTAGACAGTCGCTCCATGTAAAATATGTTATTCAGCTAAATCTGGTAAGACTGGAAGCCAATCCCCACATAGCTTGGGAAAAGGCTCGGCAGATGATAAAGTTAACTTAAGGTTTCTTAAATTATCGCCGATCTGTAGTACTATAATGTTTACCTTACATGGTGTCAGTATTTTGAAACTTAACAGTTTGCATTGCATACTAACAATATTTTGCAATTGCGCGGCCGTGATAAGACGTAACTCGAATTCGTCGAGTACACTATTGAAAAGTAATAAGTTCGACGGCGTAATATTGGCAATAATTAGAGAAAAAAAACCGTTCGCGCTAGTCGGACCCCAGCACGAATGGTTCCGTACCAATATCTATAAAAACGGTAAAAAAAAAAATACGTATATTGTATGGGGCCCTATTTAAAAAATATTTTATAAATGTTTATTAATTGTTTCTTGGTATTATCTCACGTTTATTGGTAGTAAATTAACTTATAGTTATGCGAGGATACAAACACAGGCTCAAAAACATTTGTAATATTTTTTATTTCCCATAAATCATATTCCATACATACAATTAGTACGCACTAGTTTACCAAGCGTTAAGCAGATCAAGGCGATACATAACTGCAATTCGGATTTACGGCCTTTGTTTCCGTATATAATAACATTTTACTAACATATAATTAGAATAATCATAGCTGACCATATCCAAAGTTTTTATAGCTATTATGTCTGAAGATATAATCTTGTAACCGAGTGGCACAAGACCCTAAGTCTGGGTTAACATTGACATTTTTCAAGAGGTTTCCTTAACGAAATTCTGAAACGACTCCCGCATCAAGAAAATTATTTCCATATCGCGGTGAAAACAAACAAATAAACAAATAAACACTATCCCCCAGGCTTGGAGCAAATGTTTTGGTGTGGTGACGTCATTACCATTTGACTTTCCGTCCAATCACATTGTTTTCTCAAAGAATTAAGGTTGGTTTAGGTTACCACTCTCTTATAATCGACTGTACGTTTCCCAACGTAAACAATGTTGATGTAAAAAGCCTTCACACCCTTACAATGGCCTCGAAATGTTCCTCATAAGACGCACGTGTCGAGAACTATTAATAAAATAACAGCCGCTGTTATTGGCGGCGTGTGAAGTTTTATAAGTGTTCAATCACTTCCTACTTTCACGATGGCATATAGAAACTTTTATGTATCCAATACTTACACAACTGTTTGAATTTGATTTGAAGGAAAACTCGTGTGGAAAGTTTCTAAAAAAAAACATTAAAATGGTAATGGAACATTTTCAAATTAGGATAACTCGTGTAAAAGTTAACATACATTCTTCTTTATATTTACGTACCTCAGTGACATTTATAAGACAAGCTCGCAAATATCCAGGGATATTTGAGTAGAACCTATTTCAGGTGCTTGTTGTTAAAGCCTTAAAGTAATAGCCATTTGACGTCATCACCTACTTCTTGATACATTACCGTGTTTCTTTTTATTTGAGCTTTATGGCACAGTATCTCAACTACCCCGTAAACCCCCATTAGCCCCATTATTATTAGTGTCCTGTTTATATCTTGTGGACATTAGACAATAAGCCTTCAGACAACAACCTTCCTAAAACGAATTCACTGGACTAAATACTGGCTTAAATTGAGTTTAAACTCAACTGTCGCGTTGCATGGTTATGAATTGCGGTGCAATCTGGCCGAATCTTTAAGGTTCAAAATGTTAATGCATGAGTTCGTGTTCACTCCTGTTACGTAAGTTTATTACATTGAGTAATTGCTGAATACTGAAACGTAAATTAATTTAAAGCCGACGTTAAGTCTCATGCCGTCTCTGTCACTTTAAGGTGTAAAGTAGCGACAGATAGTCATTTAAGAACATCTTAAAGTTAATTAGCGTTTCTGTATTCAAGAGTTAGTAAGTATTACATTATTATAGTTACTTAACTTTGATTTAGGTCTGTATAATATCAAGTACCTACCAAACAATTAGAAAGAGGATGTATAGTTATATATGGTAGTAGATACCGATATGCATTGGACTTTTAAAACGCACATCGAACCTGCTTAGTCTCAGACTTAAGATTACAGTCGTACCTACATACAAAATACAAAACACTATTGATTTCTAACCGCAACTGGCACTGGCGAGCAATTCTCTCGTTGCCAGCGGAAGCATATCGTACGTAATGTATCTACCGCATGTCCCACAAGTTCGCCTTGCCGGCCAGATAAGTCTCACTAAGGCTGTAATATGTCGCTCTAGTTCTCAAGATACTATAACTAAGCACTCGGGATTTATATAGGCTGGTTACCATGTAAGAACGATCAATATCACGATTAATGCTAATTTTGTATAACGTCATACAAATATTTTTTCACGAAAGGAAGGAAATAACAAAGTTACGTAAGGGAATTACCTAGCAGCGTAGAAGTTCATGTATATTTCATCTAGAGTCATCCAGTATAGCAAATAGTAAAAAATTAAAAGATCACAAGAAAGAAGACTGGTTCGCTTCAGGACTGGTTGCTATACAAACCCGTCTCCTGAGTTCATTGTAGTTCCTACAGGTTATTCCAACGACCTTTTTTTCTATTAAAGACCAAACATGAAATAGGAGTCTCGCAAACCATTTCTTTATACACATGACAACAAACAGATCGTCATCTGTTTTTATGATACTTCGTGACGGCCGATATCCGAATGGAGAATTATTATTTCAAATTGAATATTACTTAAACTGGAGTAGAATACGGAATGTCGACGCACAAAATATCGATAAATGCTAATACGATGCTACAAAATTGCGATGCACGTTACGGCGAAAGACTGTCTCTGCGAAGCCACTACACTTCGATGCACGTTACCGCGATAGATCTTCACTGCGATACTACTTGACTACGAAGCACATTACCGCAAAAGATTTTCACTGCGAAATTATAGGGGGAAAATTAGTTTTAGCATTTTTAAGCTATTGCATAGCTTTTATCGCGGGCTTGAGCGCGGCGGTTAGGTTTATTTCGTTACGGAATTTCTTAATGCTTAAAAATGCTAAAACTAATTGTCCCCCAATAATTTCCCAGTGAAAATCTTTCGCGGTAATGTGCTTCGTAGTCAAGTAGTATCGCAGTGAAGATCTATCGCGGTAACGTGCATCGAAGTGTAGTGGCTTCGCAGAGACAGTCTTTCGCAGTAACGTGCATCGCAATTTTGTAGCATCGTATTAGCATTTATCGATATTTTGTGCGTCGACATTCCGTATTCTACTCCTTAAACGAGTAGAATACGGAATGTCGACGACAAACGACGACCACAAAATATCGATAAATGCTAATGCGATGCTACAAAATTGCGATGCACGTTACGGCGAAAGACTGTCTCTGCGAAGCCACTACACTTCGATGCACGTTACCGCGATAGATCTTCACTGCGATACTACTTGACTACGAAGCACATTACCGCAAAAGATTTTCACTGCGAAATTATAGGGGGAAAATTAGTTTTAGCATTTTTAAGCTATTGCATAGCTTTTATCGCGGGCTTGAGCGCGGCGGTTAGGTTTATTTCGTTACGGAATTTCTTAATGCTTAAAAATGCTAAAACTAATTGTCCCCCAATAATTTCCCAGTGAAAATCTTTCGCGGTAATGTGCTTCGTAGTCAAGTAGTATCGCAGTGAAGATCTATCGCGGTAACGTGCATCGAAGTGTAGTGGCTTCGCAGAGACAGTCTTTCGCAGTAACGTGCATCGCAATTTTGTAGCATCGTATTAGCATTTATCGATATTTTGTGCGTCGACATTCCGTATTCTACTCCTTAAACGAGTAGAATACGGAATGTCGACGACAAACGACGACCACAAAATATCGATAAATGCTAATGCGATGCTACAAAATTGCGATGCACGTTACGGCGAAAGACTGTCTCTGCGAAGCCACTACACTTCGATGCACGTTACCGCGATAGATCTTCACTGCGATACTACTTGACTACGAAGCACATTACCGCAAAAGATTTTCACTGCGAAATTATAGGGGGAAAATTAGTTTTAGCATTTTTAAGCTATTGCATAGCTTTTATCGCGGGCTTGAGCGCGGCGGTTAGGTTTATTTCGTTACGGAATTTCTTAATGCTTAAAAATGCTAAAACTAATTGTCCCCCAATAATTTCCCAGTGAAAATCTTTCGCGGTAATGTGCTTCGTAGTCAAGTAGTATCGCAGTGAAGATCTATCGCGGTAACGTGCATCGAAGCGTAGTGGCTTCGCAGAGACAGTCTTTCGCAGTAACGTGCATCGCAATTTTGTAGCATCCATCGTATTAGCATTTATCGATATTTTGTGCGTCGACATTCCGTATTCTACTCCCTTAAACTGTGCGTGATTGGTCGAACAATATCACATACTATCAGACGATTGGTTGATCGAAGTAAGTTGAAATTCTCAATCCGGAGACCGGTTGTTTGTCGGAAACGTAGAAATAATAAACGTTATATCATTGTAAGCTCGTTCCATTTCTGCTCGCGCATCTCAAAGCGCAGCTCATTTCAAAGTCCTTGACACCCCATAAGGGAAACACTGACCTACATACTTCCTGACCTCCTCAAACGAAGGCAGTAACGTTGTTTTACATTGAACAGATAAACGACTTTTGAAAGATTAATACTGGTATTATCCTACGCAAGATCTAGGCAGGATTAGGCCCACGCCAACAGTGTATTGAATCTATCATGTGTGTCTTCACGTCAAACGAAGGTCGGGTTAATATTTAAGGCAGGTACATCCTTCAAGTAGGTATTGTTAAATGCATAAAATAATTGTTTTCCTAACACAGGAAGCTTAGATACGTTTCGTGTTTGTTTCAATCATCGTTTAATTTAAATTGATATTCTAAACTGTACGTAAACATTCATTGTGATTACTTAAGTCCGACTTCGATTCCAGTGTGCTCTAGAAAATTACAAAAAAAAAACACAATCGCGGAGGAGAAATAAAAATCAAAAGTTTTATTTTCCGCTTGATTTACGCGAAAAGTTGCAGATGTAAGTTGGTATTTCGCAGAATACGTTAATTAAAGCAGTTCATCATAAATCTATCGTTGTGTATTGTAAAAACCACAATATAGGACAAGGCTAAGATGTCATTAATTTTGATTCGCCTTGTGATTGTTATGTAGGAATGCTCTATTTCGTCCTTCAGAGCAGCCGTTTGACGAATACTAAGATGTTTCCTGTGTGATGCGATCATTACAAAAGCTTTTCGTTTTAATATTTCATGATTATGATTGGTAATGTCATGTCAAAATGTGCGTGGGCGGAAATACTGAAGTTTAGAAGTAGATACCAATAACTCGACCTTCCTGATCTTACCGAAGGTTTTTAATTATTATTTTACTATTTTTATCGCGAGTATTTTGTTTTTAACTATTAAACTCAAGTAACCTTCAGCGCAAGATGAATCTCGGTCGTTTTGAAACGATTGCAAGAATTTCACATATCTCTAATCGGCTTGAGTAAGCTTAGATCTTATGATGCTAACCACAGTCTAAGTACAATCATAATACAGTTTCCTAAACTGATGTTTTATCCCAATCTGTATGTATTTACTCAGCGTGGCGAATTTCGAAAGCTTCCGTTTAATCAAATCGAATTAATTAGCGGTGTTTCGTCTTGCAGTAATTAATTGGACCACTCTGCCGTGGTTCCATGCGTAGTTTGTAAGGTTTTTTGTTAAATATGTCTGCTTAAAATACTATGTATAGGTATGGTAACATCAACTTAACATAACGGAATTTGAATTGTGTTTTAAGATCATAGCTTCCAAAAGTTTTCTTTTTTCATATATTTGTTTTAACAGTTTGAAGACTCTTCTAGAACAATGGGAAATTTTGTTTGGAACCCGTTCCTAGCAAATTAAGACTAGTAACATTCGAAAGGTCTTTTAAGGAACAGATAATTTTTGTATGGCGACATTTCTTTAGATCATGGGAGACAAAAGTTATTTGCCTTTGAAATATGCAGAAAACCTTTTCTGAATTCACCATTCAACGATCGCTTTTTCGTACTAGGTTATGAATAGAGTTACGGAGTAACTACGAGTGGTTTCATAACTCATTGGACTTGGATTTAGTCCCAGTACAGTTCTGATTTATATGACAGCAGCCATTTTGTTTATTTTCTTTTATTTTTTTATATTAATTCCTGTTTTGAATTTATGAGCTATATGTCAGTTTAGATAATTGAAAAACATGCATTATTTGAAAAGGAATTTTAGATGTATACGAGTATGTATGCAGTTCGTTAAATTCAAATAAAAATTACTCTGATCAGCTATACATTCTCAACAAACATTAGACATAAATAATTTTGCTATCTACTTTGAAACTTTTTAGAAAATAAGTTCCTTTGAACACGTACGTCCTTACACCTACATACGTGTACGTAATTCAATTAAATAGATCTGAATGTTTCTAAGATTTATTGAAATCACATTTGTTATGTAATTTTATTCAATGCAATAAAAACGTGGATGTCACAGCGATAATAGAAGTTTACACGCAAGCCAGACAGGGAAAGATTTCACTTTCCGTTGAGGAGTAGGCGTCACACACAGACTGATGTTTGTGCGAGGAGTTTTGCTTGGATTGCCTTAGAATACTCGCGTGTAAAAAAAAATACCAAATGGGTTATTTTCAAACCTAAGCAATTATAATAATAAACCAACCCCATGCCAGACAGAAAAACAATGTTTTTTTTTTCGCTTGTGAATTCGAGTAGTATAAGCTTCCTGATATGAAAGTATACATGATGATGATATGATATGAATGTAAGTATTTTGATTGTCCAGTAGTTTGAGAGTATTCATTACAAACATACAAATCTTTCCTTTTTCACTACTAACACATACATAGCTGGAGTGATTGGTTATATGATTGTGCGGTGATGGTTGTTAGTTGGCGGGAAATAGTTCGTCCTGTCGCCTCCCCGTTCATATCCGGACCCTAGGCTGTGGTGTCAAGGTTCTACGTTAACCTTGTTTTAATATACAGGTGGTTTTTAAACCCCAGACGTACGTTTTATAATTTAAGGGTATGTAATGCATGCAGTTATTTTAGGACGTAGACAAATGTATCCTCTAAAAGAACTACCACTATGTAAATTTAAGAGTGTACTGAAGAAATGGCTTTTAGAGAAATGTTTCTATTCTATTTCTGATTATATGGCTCATAAGGAAAAAACTATTTAATTTAATTTCTTAAACAGTCTTATTGTAGTATTATTAGTCTTTAAGAATTTGAATTGTTATTTGTTTATTAATTTTAATTTAATTATAATGCTTGTATATGGACATTTAATTAAGTAAGCTGTTTAATACCTATTCTATTTATATTTGCATGCTGATGCTACGGCGAAACATGCAGAACATTATCAATGTAACACCTATGTACCAAACCGTGTTTCACGCAAATAAAACATTCTAATTCCTAGAAAATATTAATCAAGATTATACAAAAAAAAACTAGGAATATCAGGAAGCGCCTGACGTAAGCCGGGGGTAACTATATCAACATAAATCTAATGTCGAGTCAATTTGCTATTTACCAATAAACCATTTGGGGAATACAAATTCCACCAGGGATTGTCCACTTAGCTGTAATACTTGAAAGTATTTTCCAATCTCAAAGTTGTTGGGACATAGGTACACCTACACACAAAGAGGGTATTTTGTTTTCTTCAACGCATTTATATAATAGCTGAATTACGATTTCATTGTTGCCGTTATGTTAAAGTGTGCACGGTTCATAGTCATCAGCTTTTACTACGATACTACTTACTTGCTTACCTACATACTCTAAATGTATACAACTCTTTGATAATAGTATTTATTTTTTAAAGGGACTCTCATTGTATGGTAGAGGGGCTCAAAGCTAGTTTGGTCGACTCAAAGCTAGTTTGATCGATAATAATGGTTAAGCCGCGCTCGCCGCGGTCAGTCCGTGGATGGCCCACCTTATGATTATACTGAAACCCCTCCGTGCCTCATTAAGCCATTGGACCCTACTGTGTTACTTTAAGTCTCTACAATCCTGACAACCAGTACTACCTAACCTATAGGATACTGTGTCACTTAGTAGAATGCTGGAGTGGTAAGACAAACAGTGGCAACGGTATACAGTATTCTGCTGAATCCGGTAAAACTGAAAGCTGACCCCAACTTGCTTGGGAAAAGGCTAGGCAGAAGAAGATACTGATATACGAAGATTGAATCATCTAATCGTACGTTTATAATCTATAATAGATATACCAACTATAGTTTTTCTACCTTTCATCAAATACGTCGTATGTCAATAATAACATTATGTCGTACAAGAACTTACAAGAAAGATCAATTTAGTTCAATCAATTGACACCTATAAATCCAAGAGATAAAGTCCATTCTCGTACCTTCTTATGCCACTACCCTCGTTCGGTCCTCTACCCGTAATTCTATTAAAATTAATAATAGTGTAATTCTGCCTACGTCAGTCCCTGTATTAGGTACCTATATTATTTTTAGCACATATGGATGTCGTAATTATTACGGCGCTGTAGATTCTCTACATCCGCATAGTAAATCTTATAATTACAACTTCCTGCAAAAGGATATGATTTAATTATTTGCTTAGAAACAATTCATTTATAAGTATTTCGCGATGCCATTGTTTTCCTAATCGTTAATGTATTTCGTAAGTAAACATATTAAGACACGTAATATACAATATTGTGCGAAATGATAAAACAGATAATCGAACCTCGTACCAAAAAGTATTTTAAAACAATATTATTTTTAAGATAAACATTTTACTTAACATTCATTAATTAGTAGAGAGGTATATTGGGGCAGATTATTTACATTTATATAAATAAATCAATCAATAAACAGTCGTTTTATTCGCTTGAGTAGCTTAGCTACACATTCGGCATCGTCTGAAGTTAAGATCTGTCGGCATGAGACAAAGAGAACAGCGTTCTAATTATTCCTTTAGACGTCGTATAAGGCGACTAATGGAAGACTATCTTAATTACACTTTGAGAGCTGTCTCATAGCGAACTAACCACTTGTCACGTGTACCTAAATATGCCACATTTTCAATGTAGGTATATGTATATATTCTAGTTTTTTCTTAATAGTTGTTATTTGTCCTTGCATAGTCGGTGGTACTTAAAGATTTAATGAGTTAAAACAACAAATTTAGATCAGGTTAGGCAACGTTTTGCATAATTGAAATTAATTATTATAGGTATAGGATAATAGTATTTTCCAAATATAATTAACTTATCGTTATAAAGAACAGACACATTTTAAATAACACTTTTACTACGAAAGTAAAAAGCGATACAAAATGATAACTACCATTTATGATTTCCTAACGACATCTTTCACTAGAATTCATCATACACACCGACTGCCCGACACTAATACGATTCCAGTAACGAAATGTTCTAATTGGAAGTTTGGGCGGGTTTAGGACGCCAGGGCGGGCGGGGCGGCTTTCCGGAGATAGGGGAAAACTGAGCGCTTCGCATTCGCACCGCGACCGGCAAAGCGGCCGCACGCGAATACAGACAACACGCGCTCCTACACGCAATCATATTATATCAACTATCAACTCATGCGTATACAGTGCGATCTTACAGACAATTGAAAAAAAAGACTTGGATTTTAAGTGCATTTTAAACTGTGTTTAGTGGCAAGTGTAAAATGACATTAGACAGAGGTGAGAGTTTCGTGAACAAGATACAACCGGCGTCTTCTGTGTCGTGCCTGTCGCAGTGTCAGAACATTTTCGGGAAGAGGCTGAAGCGCTGGGGCTCCACGGGGTCGTGGGTAAGGACTTACTATCCTAACTTCACCAATCAAATACAAATACTAGTGTAGTGGGAGAAAAGAAAAATTGTGTACATAGGATATATTAAAGCTCTCGCGTTGATGTAATAAAGCTCTGTTTTAAATTTGTAACCTATAATCAAAATGAACACATATTTGCAATTAATACATTCAAATTGAACGAATTCTTGAGAGAAAAAAATTATTACATCAACATAGACAACGATTTAATATTGTTTTAGTTGTGAGTTTCAAATTTTCAATTCTGCTTAGCCGGAAGCTTTCTTATATATTCTAGAAAATTTCAAGCTTCCTTTAGGGGCCAGTAGTACCTACTCATGTAATACAGCTCTTCGTAATATTTCTTAATTGTATCAAATGGTCAGCCACTTTATTCCAAAGCTAATTGTTTTAAACATTATACCGGTTAGTTTTGATACATAAGTTAACTACGCACGCAATGTTTTATAATTCGTCCTCAAGATTATTTTCATTACTTATTTCTAACGTCACACCTGCATGTGACCGTGTTTACTGATGGCTTGGCATAGCTTGTTATTATACATTGTTTGATGTCATATTACGACTTGATATAATTGAGACCACTCAAAACAAATAGGTAGGTTTTATAATCATGAATAAAAAGATTTTACCCTCAATTAGGTACCTACCTGGATCTTAAAACTTTCCTAACTGTTAAGTATATTCATCAAACATTCATTCCTTACCTATACATAGTTTAAAATTTAAGATTACATTCGCAGATAATTGTGATTAAAAGATAGTCCATCTTATTACAGCAGGTTTAGAATAACAATTCTTAGAACATCATTTTAGTGTATGACGAAATTAGAATTTACTAAATCTATATTTATAATTTGAATAGTCTTTATTGTCGAATCAAATAATAGCTAAAAACATTAATGAATATAGATAGCTTAGAATACAATTGTAATTTTTCTTTGTTGTATATTCCATCTACAAATAATTCACAGATATCACCAGTTTAAATTGTTTGGCACTTACACAACAATTGTCTATTTATTTAAAACACACATTTCAATCTAATCTATGAATAGACTTAATCAAATTAAATATATGCAACTGCTTACATAATGTGTTTACGACTTTTCTTTATCTAGCGCGTGTTAAAGATTTGACGGATTGTAATGTGCAATTTAAATTATGTAAATTAAAAAATATATTATCCTTGATTATGCATTATTGGATGACCTAATTGGCGTAGCAGCCAAATTATTGGAATGATGACTCGAATCACGACAGAATTTGTAAAGCCCGTAAGTTCCAAATTCGGATATTGCCTTTGGTATTTTAAGAGTTTCTCAATGTAAACGTGGTTAAATAATTAAAACTCGTTGTTCATGATCTTTAAATTTAAAACACTTATGTCAGCTTACAGCACCATATTGATTTCACAATTATTGCAAGTCTGATGGCCAGTCGTGATGTCCAAAAGAGTTTTCAAGTTGAAAAACAATTTTAACTGACAAGTTTTTTAGTGATAAGTAATTTGAAAACGTAGCCTGTCTTGTGAATTTGTAATTACAACACTAAGTAAAGCTGTCTTCACTTGCTTAACTAACGCACGCTATAATTATGTTAAAATAAATTATATAATAACTAACAAATAATAGTAAATTACGCAAAAAGGTCAAATTACTACACTATGACCTCCAAAAATATCATGCGTAAACCGTGTGCTTTCTTACGTGCGTAAACAGTGGCGGTACATAATTGTATGTCGGATTGCGAAGCCATGTAGGGTTCCAATCAAAATTATGTGAGGGTAGCGTGCCGGTCACGTGAACACAAGACCACGTTATTTCCGACGAAGCCTCCGGTCATAGGACCGAGGGGACGCCGGGTGAAACTACGTGACTGTATATACCCGGTCGAGTATATCCGGGAATGTATTAGGGTGCAGGGTTGGTAGCGGGGTTGGAATGTTCTGTATACTAAATTGCGTGTTGCGTAGATTGTGAGATAAATTGAATGAGATGAAATCGATGATGTATGCTTATTACGTTTTCGTTTGTTGTTCTATTTGATTTCTCAAGGCTTAAAAGTCAATTCTTTTCAGTGATAAAATTTTGCTTTAGTTTGAATTAGAGTAGGTATATTGGGATGTGATTAAGGATGTATTTGAATCTCAACAAAAAAACGGTAGTACATAGAAATGTAAAAACAACTGGATAATTGCGAGTCCACCTTACAAAGTCTATATTTCTTGTAATTTAATTAAAATGTATAGTTTTCAAACATTTCTTCGGATAACAAAGTGATTCTATGAGGGTCTTTCGAGGTACGGATCCCTAAAAAGACAGATAACCCAAGCTTATAAAACGTTTGCACGAAAGGATTGTTATTGCGGTACAATTTCCACCCCATACGTACACAAAAGGGCAAATTACACATACACACCTACGTTTTCATTACTTGTTTCTGCTTCTCAAATAGCTAAGCTAACACACATTATTTACATCTACTAAGAAACCTGAGAAACGATACAAGCTGTCTTATTCCAAATTAAAGTTTTTTATACAAGCTTATCATTAGTCTAATTACGTTCCGGGAATTAACGCGAACTCATTTACATTTTAAGTCTTGAAAAACTTAACACATAGTGACGTGATAATAACAATAACACTGTTTATTTTATTATTTATCTGTGTCCAATAATCACCATAGCACACATTATAGGATTAATGGTTTACTAATTACGCCGTAACTCGAAGAACGATTAATTAAGTCTAATATGAAAATTACTTGTTTTTCAATATTTACTTTGCAATTACTGTTTTCTGTATAACTATAACTATAAATAAGAGGGATCGTTATGACTTAATGACTTAAGAGTTAAAGACTCGCTTATCTGTCATTCCGTATAATACTGTGGCGAGAATAAGTACAGACTTGTGAATATTGGAAATGCAGTGCCTGCTTCGAAAAATCTATAACAAAGTGAAATATATTTTGATGTGCTTGGTGAGTGATAAATTGTATATTTTAACAATATTGTATTATTGTACAAGAGTTTGATATTAAATTTAAAATAGGCATGTGTGATTTAACTGAATAACGTTGAACTATAGAGATAATTAATAATCTTTTTTGGCAAAATCTTCACATAACGCGCATATTACGATGTATTTTTATTATGATTGTGGTGTTTATAATTCGTAATATAAGTGGCCTTAATTATGTCAATTTATAGCTTCCGATTTCGTTCTTATACCACAACAGTAAACACAGGATCATAAATCTGGTTTACAACGTTTCTAAACTACCACAATGTTGCTGCCAAATTGTTTTTCTAATCATGGATCACGTTATTACAGAATAAAAACGGTATTACTACTTTATTGTTTAAGGAAGGACTTAGGCTGAGATTTATCCGAAAGACAGGTTTAATCTTGCTCCATAAAGGTGCTAACAGCCAGGAAATTAATTTCTATTTTTATCTCTAGAAGTCCTAAGTTTGTAGTGTATGCAAGAATGAATAATCATGAAAAGCCAGCCATTTTGCGTACGAACGTGAAATATAAAAATAATAAACGGGTTGATAGAGGCTAACGCTCCCGCGTCGCAGTGGAAGTGGCCGGGACCGCGGGACCTTGCGCCAAACTGGTCCGGATGCGCGCGCGCAGCCGACTGGTTTCGCGGCCATCGTCAGGTGGACCAACACTTTACGTAATTTCGCAAACGTAATGTCATTGATGGCGTGATACTCTCGCTCTGTATGTTTTATATTTTAAATTTAAAAATCACAGTTAAAAAAACTTAAATGTGTACAGACAGTTTACATTTTTTACTAATCTTTATGGTCTCAGCTAAATCATTTATATTTTCAGATTGTAGGTGGATAATAGATACCTACATCTAGAACTAAACTGATACAGCAAAACGTCTCATAATGAAGGTATTCATTGACATTCAGCGCAGACTGTGATTTGGCCATTTAGATAAAATAACGACATTTCTATGAACGTTGTCTTTCATACATAATTACGCCAGACTACACAAAAACGGATTAATTTAAATCAGAGGACTATTGGAATCTATAACAAAAAGTATACTCTACATGTGTAACTTGTAATGTCTATTAATGGCGTAACAACCATAAGATGTTTATTTTTATACACATCGAACCAGTAAATAATGAGCGGACGTGTTATAAATAAAACGTTTCTCCCACGCAACATGGAAACTAACTTCTAACATGTCAAGGTTCACGCTTATTTATGTTCTCATGCGACCGTGTAATTAACTAATTCCGGACTAACGCATCAATTTGACTGACATCTGATTACGTTTTATAACCATTTATATAGAAAATTCCCAAGAGACCTAGGGGCCAGGGGCCTATTCACTAAGTCAAATCAGTTAAGGTCGTTGTACTGTTACGTGTAGGGTTAAGAGTTATCTCTTTCTACTACTATACTTTGAAGTGAAAAATCTTTTTAATGGCCTAAAACGTATACTAACTCTACCCGGACTCTCAGAATACAAAGAAGATTTGGAGACCTGAACTTTAATCTGCCACTTTTGTTTGGACTTGGAGAATAGCCCCCTTTTTCGAAAAAAAGTCTCAGCGAAAACTGTCTTCATTTACACATAGGTGGTGCCAGTTTTGAAAGGAACTTATTTCTTCGCAAATTTAACCATTAAATCCACATAGCACACAGTTGTTTTTGCGATGCGAGATTGTTCGAAATGGCTGAATTTCTGTGGTCATTACCTCATTTTTGAAAATCCAACCTTATCCGCATTGCGTACAGTTGTTTTTTCGATGCGAGACCGTTTGGAATGGCTGAATTTCTGTGGTCAATATTTAGTTATTTGGCAATTTAACCTTATCCATATAGCATAGTTTTTTTTCGATGCAAGACTGTTTGAATTGGGTGGTCATTATTTGAGGGTGGATTTCAGACTCAGACTGTGTCTCAAATCTTGGGTATTTTCTATTTCAATGTTTTTAAAGCGAAAATCCGTTTCGAATGATTTTACAACATCTACTAACTCGCATTTTTCGTTGACGTATCCGTCTTGTTTGTAATCTGGATTTGTATTGAGGAGAAAGTAAACATCAATATCAAATTTGAATGCAGTTAAACAAACAGTCCTTCGTTCGTCGAGTTATCAAATATTCAGTAATAAATTACTATTCCCTTGCTAAACAGTACTTGCCTTGCATTATGCAGAAAAGTGAAAGCGTATAATAATATCAAAACAATAGCGTCCCCATATAAATTTCACTTACTAGTTTTCTCGGTACAATAATATCATGATTGCTGGTATTGTACAGAAGTAATGTTTATAGATGTACTATCGTTTCTTTGTTTATCATCATTTATGTAAATAAATCATTGTATTATTTACATACTTAGATGATTTAATAAATAATTATAATTTAATAAAACTCAATTACTCGAATTAGGCTACCAAGTAGCATTTTTTAAATGTCAATTACATAATGGACAGTACCCTGATTCGTCTACCCTAAACCGCTTCATAAGCGCTCTAACTGTGAGGAAAAAAGGCGCAACAAACTCCCAGCAGCACGCTGTCTTATTTATGCCTTATTAGGTACGTAGTACAGCTTTCGCCAAACTTTATGGCCGCTCTGAACCTAGCCGCATTACGCTGCGCAGAACACAAAATCAGGTATTAGCGGGACGTACGAGGCAGGGCACGCTCGCGCGCGCTGTCTTCCACCCGAAAGCGTCCTCGCCTCCCGCGCGATAGTGCGAGTGTATGAGTAGTTTGTATGAGACTATGTAGTAGTATGAGTGTACCATGCGCGAGTTCGTACCGACGGCTACATTCAGAGCGGCCATAAAGATTGGCGAGTGCTGTACGTACCTACATCCTTATTATGTAAGTGTGTGTTGAACACAGAACACTTGCCCATAAAATTCACATTACAAAATGTTAATAGATATTTAATAGTAGATATAAATATTAAACGCCAATAAACTACGATGTCTTCTGGAAATATTATATATGTACCTATTGGAAACTGTCTCCACACTTCTTGTTTGTAAAATGTTAAAGACCACAGTAAAAGAAAACCCACAAAAGATAAAGGTTTATCTTGACTTTACGTACATAAATCTTAGTAAACAGCTAAGTAGTAGAATGTGCAGACGTCGATAATATGCTAACTTTCTACGATAAAACTGTTTGATTAACGACAAAAAGTTATCTAGCGTTTCGTTATATTTATTTATAGAGGCTAACTTTTTTGTTATATACTGATAAACATCTGGGGTCTTATACACTTAGTCCAAGCGGATAACGTGTTGTTAAGATAGTTTTTATCTGTTTCCACTTATTATACATTGAAGTAAAAATCGGATAAATGGCCTAAAATGTTTAAATCTACTAACACTACCCGGTGACTCTCAGAACACAAAACAGATTTGGTTACCTATATTCTTGAACTATAATCTGCGTTATGCCACGTTATGTTTTGTTTGGTTTTGATAATAACCCCCTAGGTTTGTGTAACTTTACTTTAAATATCTCTTAAAAGGATGAAAAAGCAAAAATATTGTTAATTTATGAATCGATTTTGCTCATTATTATCGTATTTGATTTAATACTAAGGAACCAAGTTTCTCCTAATTAATACCGAATGCTTAAACAGAATTGATGGGTGAAATGACATTGCAAGGTTTCTACTCATCTATCAAGACGAATAGGTACTTAAACATTTAAATTGTGATAAATATCACTCCATATATCCAAGCGATGTGACCTCAAAATCATTTGTATAAGTTCAATGAAACAACATTCAACTTTTTTGACAAATGAGTGAGATTTTCTAATTTTGATAATTTGCGTTTATCACGTATATTATTGTCTTCTTCTGCATCTTTTTTTGCGACGATAGCACCTGTGTTGTTGGAGAGCTGCCCACATATATGTTGGCATGTAACATGTCAACCACACAAACAAAACTTTACAACAACTATTTATACACCGGTCTGTCCGACGTTTGGTTAAGTCTGTTTGGTAACAGCCTGGTGTCCCTCATGACCCTTATCTTGGCCTTCAACGGCCCGGAACAATATGCAAATGGTTTTATCAGAAGGCGTATTATGGTTATAGCATAAAACGGTATTTTGACGGCACAGTTAAATTCCCTACTTTCAATGGTACCTTAAGTTTTATCAAGTAGTAGTAGTAATCAGTTTAAAGTTTCCTAAATATGATAAAATCCAAAATATAATAGTATAGTTACAATTTAGTTGTCAGGTTATCGGCCTACATCAACTACAGTATCGGCGCAAATAATATATTACTCAGCTCACATTTTATTGACATCCTACACAATATTAGTATGAGATGGTAATTAAAATAGCATAAATTGCTGTCATAACCTCGAAACTAGGTATATCTTATGGAAAAAGAAATTATGTTTAGGACATTATGTAGAAAATTTTAATATTTCTTTTTTTTTTTCTTAAAAAAGCTTACTAGAAATGTGGGTCGCACATTACTGGTATTATTGTTCACCCCTCGTGGTAAGCAAAATGTATGCTTGTGTTACGAGTGGGTTCACGTCGGAAATGCAATGGGTGAAATTCGAACCTGCGACCACATGATCGCAAGTCTGATGCGCCAGCCAATAGGCTACCTCCGCTTCATATCGTCTTGTAATATTCTTTATCGGAAATGAATAAATATATTTTATGCATAGTTTGTATTTTTTTACAATCGCGTCAGTCGTATTTCCTGCAATACAGTTTAGTAACAACGCCAATCCGCTTGTAAGCGTCGCGTGCGCAACGTTACGTCCGTTTCTTCATTCTTCACCTATCTGCTCGCTAAATCATGAGATAACATCTGGTGTATTGTCGAAATCATTTAAAAGTGATGCTTTGAAATGCGGCTGTAACCTGATTGAATAATGTAGTACGAAACGGACCAGTTGGAACCGGATTATTAAGCAATTTGAAAATATAATAAAACCAATATATCAATACCTACCTAGGCTGTTAAGATTATGTTTAAAACAACCCGTAATCGTCTTAGAAACGTGTTTGTTTTTTTTCGGAGTGAAAAGCTTTTATACCAAAGAATCATTTATACTTACTTATCTTATATATATATATTTATATATATATATTTCTTAGGGTTCTTAGTATACCATTATAAAACGGAACTCTCCGCGCCTACGCATATGATTACTTTACATAGACACACTTTGCAAGTTGAAATGTTGAATAGATCAGCCCACTTGCCCGTCGCCCTACAGCCCGAGGCAATGACCGACATTTTTACATTATAAAAGAAACTGAGCAATTCGTTTACTTGACAATGCATGAAATCAAGATGAAAACGCAATCCTAATGTCGCAGTATTAATTAAACTTTCTTCCAACTTTCTTTGCAAGGTTTACTAGTTGCCACACATTGTCAGATCTTGGAAGTACGCAGTATTTTTTTTTCTGAGACGCAGATTTGAATTCTTTTTAAGGCTTTTGTAATATAAGCAAATAAAATTGTAACCACATGTCAAAGAGAATTGGAATTATGTGTTGCTCAATTATTTATCAATCATAATTCAATGTTGAAAGGAATACATAAACGCCGGTTTTTTTTATTGTCAGGACGATGTACAATTTATACCGTAGATAGCAAATTATATCCAAATAATTAAGTTACTTTAAAAAAGAAACGAAACTACAGTCACAATCTTAAAATAATTGACCCTATATAATCAAAGGATGCCACGAATCACAGATTTGTATGACTTCCTTTTATACAAGTAAGCAAGTTAGGAGCTCTTACCTCGTAAGCAGTTCATCGCCTTCATTTTCATCCGACTTCCTCAACTCTCTTCAATTTATCCAGGTTGATTCAAATGTATCAATTGGTTTTGTTTGTTTTGTAGCAATTCCAGTGTTCTATTCAACCTCAACGACCAGTTGCCGACGTCCATTCAATACGCATGTCCGCGATTTCTAACGTTTGCGGTTTCGCCTACATACGCACCACGGATCTACTTAAAAGTCTTTTCACACGGACTCCGTTTTAACTAAGTATTAACATCAACATTTCTGATTATCCCAAGGTAATGTTCCACGATCACCGTTACGTATAATACGTGGAAGTATAAATATTAAACAGTTTAAATTTAATCCAAATTGTTTGATATAATTATGTGGCTAGTTTTATTTCAGCTTCTTTTTATTATTAAGAAAATATATCAATCATTAAAGGTGCCTTTGATAATAAAGCTTATTTAAAAAATAGCTTACGGTGCACATGAAAAGGTGTGAGCTAGTTACACAACGTTCACTTCGTGCAGTATACTCCCCTATTATCACGGCCTAGTTGCCGTTCATGTGTTGTAAGCCTTACATGTGTAGCGACCCTAATATTTATTGGAGGCATACATTATGCAAAGGAATTTTCCTTAGCCATCGAGCTGTTGGTACGTCATGTAACATAATTATGAAAAGACCAAATCGTTCTGCTTCCATAATTTCCTGATATTATTTCTCGATTCAAGAAACTTCGTATAACCTTAAGATAAATTTATACACGTTCTCTTTGTTCGTTAGTTATTTGTATACCTTTAAGTGAAATTTAATGTGATGGAAAGGAAAAAGCCAGAACCTCCATAAACCCATTAGGTCTGTATTCTGCAACAGTTCACAATTTTCTATGCGAAAAGCGTTTAATGTACAAAAAATGTGGAAAGCCGTCATTCAACATTAGAGGTCGTTGCCTTTTAATCTTTGAAAATCCGTAAACTTGACAGGTTTATACAAATTTATAAAGGGTAAAGAAATGAAAGGTTACGGGTTCAAATATTCCAGGAGCTTCGTATACCAATTACTTGAGCATTTATCTATTTTTTTTTTTTGCATCAGCCATTACTGATAGAAACAAAGAAATTTTTACTAACACAGCTGTGCTGGGGATGCACAAGTGATCCCGCGGCTGTGGCTAGGCTTTTATGGGGCTGGAGTATTTTAATCGGTTAAATTCCGACAAATCATAAACTCTTACACCTAGAAAAAAAGGATTACTGAAGCTTTATGGAATCGTTTTTTGCACAGCAAACGTCATGAAGTATCAGCTTACATATCCCATAGCGACCATGCACGTTTTGAGTACTTAGCAAGGTGCGCAATAACACATGTACCGAGATATTCTCAACGCACGCTTCATTTCTGCGGACTTAGAATACAATATTCTTCCTCTATGACACACCGAGTGTGTAGATACTACCGCCAACATTTCCTGTCCCGCCTTATACAAGATCAAATAATAAAACAACTATAGATAATTATAGTTAACGTAACGAATCTGAAATTACATCGATGCAATTTACGGTTTTATCGACAAAAGTAATAATTTCTTGAACAGATAATGGAATTTACGAGTATTTTTTGGAAACTTTTAAAAACAAGAGATCCGTGACACGTGAAGTAGATAGACAATAAGTATACGCAAAAAAACAATGATTAAGTCGATTGAGCCTATTCAACAGGAACTCAGAAACAACAATCGCTGTTGATCCAAGATTTCTCATAGCACACCTTGAACCTATCGATAGCCAATGATTTATTATATTCATCTCGTACAAAGGAGAGGTTGGGAAGGCCTCGTGGCCTTGCAGCCATCGTGCTGAGGTCACGTGTCTATTCTGCGCTCATAATGGGCAGCAGATGACAGCACGATAAGTCCTGACAAGCCGTCTGGATCACACGTGTCACGAACTGTAGTTATGCACCCGTGTTGTAACCTGCCTGCCTTGAGAGAATTTTAGCGTTGTGAGGCGTAGTCAGTTGCGTCACAATGTTAGATAAATTGTTGAGATGTATGGAGTAAGTGATTTGTGAAAACACGCAATAATGAGACTTTTCTGAACATACTGCACATTTAAAAAATGAAACTCTAGGCAGGTTCTTTGCCGTTACTTTAAGGGGACAACAGGTCGATGAATCAACGCCAATTCAAGTTTCCTTCAGTATCCTTAAATGCAGTAAAAAACGTTGTCCGCCAACAATTTGTCTTCGAAAGCGTCAACAATGCGTCAAGATCGCCGCCCATTACCGAACATAGAGTTGCCTTGTGCGCGCGCAATTCTTTTATTAATTATAGTGGCCAATTGTGTGAGGATATGACGCCATGCGGCGGTGTCCGAGCGTGACCCACCTGCAAATCGACCTGCGCACCCGCACGCAATCGGTATTCATCCTTGAATCATTTGAGGTAGAAACCGTATTGTTATTTGCTGGCGCGTGCCATCCAAATTGTATGGGCCTCCTTAATTACGGATTAAATATGTACATTTTTAAACAGGGAACCAGTCGTTCATACAAATTACTGTGAAATTGTCTTTTCGTTCTTTCTGTTTCGACTGAAATTTACCATAGCCAACTTACAATTATTAATGGTAAAAAAACAGTCGCAGCAGTACCTACACGTACTTATTAATTAAGTCAATCCTCGCGACTCACTACCTTCCGTAACAACGCATGAAATGGCACTAAAATAATTACGTATGCCAAATAATACTAAAACCTATGCTAATAACCGTTCGATTTCTTTGTACGTTTATGGTACCAACGACCCGCGTTATGTCATGCATGACATTTGAAACCGAGGTGCATGCGGCGCGATTGATTTCATAACTTCGTTTAACTATAGTTTGTATTCGCAAGACACAATACCAACACAACTATAGAGGGTCGAATTGCAAATCAATTTAGAACTCTTTGCTGTTAACCACACAACGCATCTGTAATATTATTCGATATGGTATCGATACTCGTTTTTTTCTCATTGATTGAATATCGATATTACTATACACTGGAATTAATATTTTTGCCGAATGGCGCTTTTAAAATATATAATTATGCTATCCGTCCGCATAATTCGCGTGCTTTAATGGATAATACAGACAGTTCGACTCTTTATATATAAATCAAAATGCCGTTGTACTAAGTTCTTTGCACACCATTCCTTGTTATTCTGACCATCTTTTTTACATAGCATCAGTACTATCAAGTAACCAAATTGATCTTCTATTTTTAATCGCGAAAATGATACGGCGTTTTTTTTGTCAGATCTGCTTTGCTCTTTGTTGTTAACGTACCTATTACCACATAATACGGAAACGACACTTCGAATTATAAAAATACCTTTTGATGAATACACATTTTTGGTACCTTTAATTATACCAGATAATTAAAGCAACATTGTACCTACACTTCATTTGTTTTTATTTAGCTCTTGGGTGATTCAGTTTCGGAGTTTTGGTAAATAAACTTAATGTTTATTTAATAAATGCTCAGACTAATGGAGTCCGAATACTCACGAACGTTTTTATCTTCGTCGCATGTTTATGAGAATGCTGTCTAAATTTTTGTTCTAAACGCTTAAAAAATAACTGAAAATTTTCCTGTATTTACCCCGCGTAAGAGTCGCAGTACTCGCGGTAAATCTGTTATGGGGTGTTTACACGATTACAGAAATTACGCACGACTACTAGCCCTCTAGAACAAGTTATTTATTAAATGTAAATTAAATGTAATAACGTAAAGTTCATTGGTCACTGACATTTAGCCCGTCTGCATCACGGCCAAGCTGCCAAGTGCAACAATTACGGTTCTTAGCTCCCTTTCACGTCCTTGTATCAAAAGAAATATAAATTTCGTATTTAAAACTCGAAAAATAAACTTTCACAGTGTGACGGAAATTTTACAATGTCAATTGTAATGTTTACACTTCATTAAACAAATCGGTGTTTGAAATATTATAACACTTAATTCCGAACACCCACAGCTAAAACAATAAAAATAAATCAATATAGCATTTTTAAATCATAAGTTCATAACTATAACCTTTTTCGCAGTGAGTGCGTTCTATATTGTATTTATCATCCATCATGAAAACCTAGTAGCGTCTTGCGGTTATGATTCATGTTATATTCAGTGCTCATAACATCGGCGTACGTGTATTACGACACGGCTAGTCGAATTTAAAAATGGTTTCACAATATCATCGGCCCTTGTAAACTAAATGTCAGTCACATCTAATTTTTACGATTTTTTATATGCGAGCTCTTTGGCAGCCCTCGAGAGTGTTTCTTAATTCTAGAACTATTTCAGTGATTTCGAAAATGTTGTTTTATGCTGTTTTGCCATTGACCCAATAGCTTTGATATTTAATAAATTAACACTTTAGTAGGAGGCATGATTGTTTTATGGGGCAAGGGCAGTTAGAAAATTCGTGTAAATAGTTTAATTTATTTACTATCAAAATACCAGCTGGTTAGGTATGCTATAAAATCGCATACGACGTTATTATTTAATAATAAAAATGACTAATAAATGTGGACACATCGCTCCTAATCCAAAGTAAGTAGCTAAAGCACTTGTGTTATGGAATCAGAGATAACGAAGTTACCACAAACACCCAGACCCGTGACAATATAGAAAAATGATCTACATTGACCCGTCCGGGCATCGAACCCTGGACATCAGATCTGGCGACACCTTGAAAACCGGTGTGTACGCCACTCGAACCACGTAGGACGTCAAAGATAGTAAATATAATTTTACTATAGTATAGTAGTTAAATCTATTTCTGTTAACAACGGTTCGCCGACCGCGTGTCAGTCGTCAGTTACACGAAACTGCTTATGATTTATTCGGCGGCTACGGCCCGACCAGTCCGCAACATCTACCGTTTCCGACATATCTGGCCATCGGGCTTCTACTTAACATTGTACAAGCGTCCGTCTGTCTGTCAGTCAGACCGTGCTTCCAAGAACGGATACCTCGCTCCCGCGCTCCAGGACGTCCACTCATTACGTACTATTAGACCTCTGCGTACCTGACATTGTGTCGTAAGTGAAGGGTTAATTGCTGTGGTTTATAGCCAGCAGTGTTTGTTATAGTCACGACCAGGTGCGCATCGTTTTCTCATTGCAATAGCTTCAACAACTCCTTTGTTTTGTTGGTTTTTTTTTAGGGAAACGACGCCCGCAATAAGGAATTTAGTCCTTGTATCGCGGGGGTTTCACAAACATTCAAATCACATGCATAAAGAACACCCAGACTTGAAACAAGCATTTGTGAAACACACAAACGCTTGTCTCATACGGGGATCGAAGCCGCAGCACGTAGCGCACAGTGATAATTAGCGTGGTGACCTATACCACACGGCTATCCGTGCAGTCCTCCCTAACTCAGACCGTAATATCGCGCTTTGTTATAAAAACGTATTATTTTTTAATGAAAATCTATAAATATAAAAATGATAGGTCCATATGATTGATTGCTAGTATAATAATAATGTAAGACATACTTAATAAAACTCCATAATATGCTTCGTTTAATATTCAGTCCAGTAAACCATTAAATCGTCAACAGTAATGGTATGCTCAAGTGCATAGCGTGAACCGTTACGGCGGGGAAAGCTTTTCATCATGTGGACACGTCCCAGTAATTGATATGTACCATATCTATAAAGCTGGAACACTTACCGCCTCAAGTGTGCACGCTACTTAAAACTATCACTCGATATTGCATCATTTCGAACCTATATCTTGTATGAATTTATTCCAAGCTACTAGATTTCTTACTAAATAATGTCATTCAAAGCTTTTTCTTTTTTAATGTGTAGCAGTAAAATCCTGCTTCTCGGTAATAAAATGCTGTTTTCTTGTTGCAAATTATAAAGAATAATCTTGGAACTAACCCCACACACACCACAAGTATCTATAGGTTTAAGTATAGTCGTTCACATGCAGTCAAACAAAGCATACATTTAAATTGGCTCAGTAGGCAAATGAATGTGGACAAAGAGTTTGCACCACATGGCCGCGCCAGACTGAGTGTCTGCGTTCTGCGAAACGTGCTGCAAATACACCACTCATATTGATAAATGTACTGCACTTCCAACAACACTAATTACCTCCACACACTAACCAACGATATCGAAGTTAAATATCGACCGCTCATATCATAATGTTTACGTTTTGACATTAACAAAAAAAAAACAAATGATAACCATTCTAAAAAAAAAAGTTCACGAATCATTCGAAAGTTAAATTTATCTTTTTCTTTATTGGTAATAAAGTTTAAGACATTCTGAAAAGTAGACAGCTATTGTAACAAATAAAGCAGGAAGTCGCTAAAACGTTTCTTTATCGCGACGGATGTCGTTCCAGGAATACTTGTTATTTCCAAACTCAATAAATACTTGACACTAAACCACTTTGTAGCAGGAATGCTTTAATGTAGAATTCCTTAATTTATCAAGACTATTATGTTCACCTTTCGAACGGAAGACAACAATCTTATTGATTGAAAGCAGAATAGACGAATTACGAAAACGAAACACGTGGCATTTCAATTGATTTCTAAATGAAACGCCCGTACATTGTGAATCCTCAATGGCAAAATAGAATCGCAATAGTGCATCTCAGTAGGCTCTTTACTGTCAATCGCTTATCCTGCAATCGGTTAGCTGCGCACACGCACGCACCGCGTCCGTCCGTCCGTAACGCTGCATGCTGCCGGGGTCGATGACCTCGCATACGCCCAACGGTGAAATATATAGAAACTCTGGAAATGAATGCGAATATCTAATGCCATATGTGACAGTAGTTATTTGCATCTGTGATTAAATTATTTATTAGCAGAATTCCGATCACGCTCACGTTATCATATATTATGTTGCTCTATTATTCAATTTTATTTGGTCCTAAGCAAAGCCTATATAGGTAGGCAAGATATCGTTATCAAAGAAATTAAATTGTAGTAAATTGGGTAGATATGTTAAACCTTTCAAACAACTATTTCGAATACTAATCTACATTACCGGTTAACAGATAACGAAATACGCACATTAATGTGTTTGAGTTCCACAACAACTTACTTAAATCTTTTTTTTTTTTTAAACGACGCCCGCTCTATGTATGTAATTGAATCCTTTTGTCGCGGGGGTTTCACAAACATTCAAAGCACATGCACAAAGAACACCCAGACTTGGAACAAGCATTTGTGAATCACTCAAATGCTTGTCTCTTGCGGGGATCGAACCCGCAGCACGTCGCGCACAGTGGTCATCAGCGTGGTGACCTATACCACTCGGCTATCCATGCAGTCAAAATTGTATCGACAGAAATTCAAAATCGTATCAGAAACTTTCGAATACCATAAACTACCACTACTTATTACTAAGTAATGCATACAGCATTACTTAGTAATAATATATATACAATACCGGCCTATAAATGTCCCACTGCTTGACACCGTCCTTTTCCCGTATAAAGAAGGAACGAGCTTTGATCACAACACTAGGTCATTGCGGGTATGCATTACAGCATTACTTTATGTTAATTATTTTTCATTTATACGACAAATGTTGAGTAACCTTATGTCTTGCTCCATCATCTTACGCATAGGAACTTTCTCGGTTGTATCTAAGACAATGTCGCCCACGCAGCTCATCCTGTCTTCCGCATCCGTGCCTATTGAATGAACGAGTGGGCTGACCGACTATTGCCAATTATTATTTGCTTTCTATCTATGAACTGCATACTTTACTCCTTTAAAATGCTCCATGATTCATGGTATCACGTTAATAAGAATTTTTATGGGGGTTGGTTTTCATTTAAAACTGGCTCTTATGACACTGTTCTAATGCGAGTCAGTGACGAATCGATCGATTAGCCAAACCCTGCCCACATTTGCCAAAACTCACTCAATGTCACACAACAATTTGTAACATGTCATTACTATACCGATATAATTTGACGTGTTTCACATGGTAATGAGGTATCAAGACGGGTAGAAAGTAACATATTTTGATTAATTACTGAAGCCAGTGACTGTCAAATATTAGATTTCCAATAACAACTTTTCCTTTCAACTCGGACATTTGTTTTACCATTGTGTCAGTCAACGAACTATAACAAGCATGTTCTCGTTTTTATTAATATCATAAACTTCCTATTGCTCATTATTAACGAAGTTTTTTTGTTAAATAGAGTCAGGCCGCTATATCGATGTTTCGCACACGATCCAACCTAAATAATATAACCTAATGAAACCACATTTTCTAAAGTAGCGTGATTATAACTACAGATAAAATAAACAACTTATACTCAATATGAGAGTGTGCATTATCCCAAAATAAGAAAGTAGAGCATCATGTGAAACGTTTGAAAGCCAAAACATTTACTTAAAACGAATATCGTTTCTTATAGTTCATTCAAATTTGTATACAACATAATATCAGTGTTAGCCAGTGGAAATACAGTGGTTAGATTTGTCTAACATCACTTCACCTAGTTTCGATTTTAAAAGAAACGTGCACGTCAATCAGAAACCGTTTATCTGCTTGTTAGTACAAGGAAAAGCAATGAGGTTTCTGGTGACGTTATTACAACAATAAGAAATCTTAGTGAAACTGAAACAATCTCTAGAATCTCGTGTTATTAATTTTATCGTCAGTCACACGGATACACTATTACAGATCGACAAGTTGATGTGAAAAATGATCAGGTGAGAGATTTAACGGTGATAACAATAAGATGACTTTGAAGAGGACTATGAACAACCTGAAATATGCCCCAGATATACTATTTCTCCTTTGTTCCGCTTCATATATCTAAATTTGAAATAATGTCAGAGTTATTCTTTTCTTACTGTCACCGGCGTTTAAGAGAAAATAGAGAACGGTGCAATTCGGTTCACCAGCGGCCACTAGTCATTAGTACCGTTACATACAACTAATTTGTTCTTGTTACTCAACAATACTACATTGATACGTTCAAGATGAAATTAATGAAGTTATTAAAGTAGCGTATCTGTTCCGAGCGATCAGTCGCCAATGGAGCGGTACAGCGCGGCCCGAACCGCCCGGCTGCCTTTCGGGGTCGGACTCGGAACAAGCCGTAAACAAAACAAAACGTCACACCAACAGACTAATCACACTTGTTAGCACGCGTCTGCAACTTACTCCACTTTTAAATAACTTTTCTATTAAGTACTTATTTTTATTTTATGAATTGGTTCACGTCTTGTAAGATCGTTTATAAGAAGGGTATTATTTCCAAGTGTCCGTCGTAACTTCCGCGTGATGTTGTACTGTTTTGATTCCGTAAATATTTTGCGAAAGTAATGAGGCTGATCTCGGAATGGGGGTAAAAGCGTTTGCGAGCTGCACGATTTAATTCCAAGACATCTTCATTCAAATATTTTTATTTTTTACAAGCTTGACTGCTGTGTCCGAAACGTATCGGTTTCATTAGTTGAGCGAAGAAATAAACTAAATTAAATATAACAGTTTAAGGTTTTTTAGTGTTTTAAGAGGTTATCTCTTACTTTTCTAAATTTAAAAGAACTATTTAAATCGTTAGTTAGATAGCAATAACAAAGATAATAAATATCATAAGCCCCGTGTCATCATATTACGTAAGCAGCATGTTTTGTCCAAACATACAAAAAACATAAAACACATTACACAACCTTATCAATTGTTATTATGACCGTAATTTACAAGCAGGCTATCATAATCTTTGTTATTTGTTATGACTATAATACCTAACGCCTTTGGCTTTAGATAGAAGATATCTGAGATCCCAAAAATGTAGGAAGAGTAAATCAAACGAAATCGGCTGTTTATTTGAACGCCTTTAAGTAAATATCTATTAAATATTTTATCGGAAGCAGATGAGTACTCCTAGAGGTTGGTGGATACCAAAATAAATAAACGTACGCTACGCTTTTTGTTTACTAAACAATTCGGGACGGATCGTCTTATAAAATCCCCAGTTATTGAGTTTCTATGGCAAGGATTACTGTAATTCACATAAAGCAATTATGTAAACGCATCTGGTGACCACGTAGGACGCATATCCGTTCTACTTTAAAACAGCAATGATATAAATAGAGTAAAATAGGCTATAAAACATGAATGTAAATATTAAACGAGCTGACCCAAATACAGCATGACGTTAGCTTGACGTAATCTAACGTAAGGCAGATCGGGATCAACCCATTGACTGAGCTTGATCTGGTTTCCATTATACTTTCTAACCTGTAGATTAATTTGTAAATCTGCACATTACACCCGTAATTCATGGTACACAGGATGCCATTTAGTAGAAAGTTACAATGTGCGGTTACTGGGTGAATATCTTGTTTTGAAAGTAATGTGAAATTAAATTGTTCAAAGACATGCAATTTGATCGCATCGAAAAATATCTTGGAACAACAACTTCCATTTTATGCATAACCCTATTGATAGATAAAATCGTTATTAAAAACATCTGTTAATAGAACATGGAAGACTTTGCATAATACGAAATTAATTGCTAAATCATTTACATCTGACACAATCTCATGTACAAAATAGCGATCTTAAAAGTAGAGCCAACGTCTGGCTTTCGGGGTTATGTAATGGTGACTCATTATTACCAAATATCCATCTACACTACTACACGCACCATAAATCTCTCAAGACGCCGCCGTTGAATCATCGAAGCCTATTGTTTATTCGTCACTTAGTCACGATAAGTAGATTAAATCGACAGAGAAACCACATTACACAAATCGCTATTAAAGTTACGTAAATAAGAAATGAAAATATTACGGAAACTGTCAAACTGCTTACCGATAGTGTCGTTAAGTATCGTAAGATTAGTCGTTCGATACGCTTACTTACTCTGACTACAAAATACCTAGTAACTAGTCTAAGAGCGTCGGTCTAACTAGACATGCTCATAATGAAGTCATTCCGGAATTCCTACAAGTATATATCGACGACGCGGCGTCCAAAATTGAAAAAAATATTGCACAGCTACATGTAACCAATAAATCCTCGTGACAAAGTGTCGGGTACGCTAAGATATTGGTTTCCGCGATTCGATCTTTTACTTCGACACAGTGTTAACAGAAGGCGCGAAAGCTCCATGTAAAGAGTTCAATGACAAACTAAGGAAATTGGCAAAAGGGCTGTCGCTTGACGTGAACAAATAAAAGTAGACACATAAATTATTAACCTTGCGGATTGATATACATCCTGTTAAAAGTTTTTGAAATACTCAGAAGTGGCAAAAATTATTTTAGGAAAAATACGCATGTAAAGAAATAAGAACATTTTAATATTGCCAACCAATTTGTATTTTATGTACCTATATAAAAGAAATTTTGAATAATTTCACAAAAAAAAAATTTGCTTCACTATATAAAGACGCAGTAAAAACAATTTGACAAACTGTCGGATGTAATTGACAGCCCTAGATATATTTCTAAGCGAGAAGGAAAAGTATGACAAATCACGATTATTACTGAGCGTTGCTTTTGCGGTACCGATGAAATTACGAGTGACACGGTCATTCACGGCTCGAGCACTCGATTATAAATCACTTTGCAAATTGATGTACCCGGATCTCTACACCATGTCACTGTTGCTAAACTGTGTGAATACGAATAGGTGATCAAACACTCAAAAATATATCATAATCATTTTTTTCGCGTTACTATAAAGGTGATAAAAAAGAGTAGAGTAATCACCGCAATTCATATTTAATTTTATAGAATCTATCCATTTACTTTTACCTAAATCGGAAACAAAGACAAAATAATTCAAAGAAAACTACAATTCCATTGTACTGAATGGGTCATCCGGAAAAAATCGTCGTTTCCTTACCGTGAAAACGACATTTTGGCAGACGACGCGGAGTCTGCGCGGGAGCACTTTCTCTGGTGCGCAGACGCAGCTCGGTGGAGCGCCGTCATAATCCCACAGACACGCGTCAGCGCCGCCCGCCCGACCTGCACGAACGTTTTCGGAAATTATTCATTTTCGTGAACTTGATTTATTGCCGATATCGATTCAGCCTAACATTCGGTGGTGTGATTGATAAGTCATAATCAGTGCGAACGTACGGCATCGATTAATGTCATTCATCTCAGTGATATTTTGGAAGTTCGCGAATGAAGTAAGGGCCAATGTACTCGTTTTGAGCTTACATGTGAAGATCGTTGAACGATTATTGTTTTGTTGAGTGAATCAAATAAGTGCATAGTGGTGCGATCCTGGTGCAAACCTGTGACAATGACCAACGAGCCTCGCCCTCACCTGTGACGTTCGTGGACATCGGCCAAGTCATGACACTCTGGTATACCGATATTTTGGTGAGCTTTTCGTTCAAAGTTCTTTCGATTATATTTTTCTAGATAAATCCAATTTTTTTTATTTATTTATTACGCATTCACGCGGAACACGTGTAATTTACAAATTCTGAAAAGTTTTTAAGGAAAATATCGAACGAGAAATCTATTGTCCATTAACAAATTTAGTGATGAAAGCGTGCACGAGCCAAATAATAACAACCAATTCTATAGAAACTATCTATTATCTATGATCTCTAATGGTCATTTTGTCGTATAGCCACATTTTAAGTTTCAGTACATTGTCTAAGCGAAGGCGTCGCAGACAGCACGCCTCGCAATTACGATTATTGGAAGGTATAAGCAATTGACCTACAAGTAAAGTGATATGCAATTACCGATAGAAGCCCGCCGTGCCTACATTTATCGGGTCAATAACTCGATAGTTTTCAAATTCTTTAGTAGTAGTATACTTTCTATGTAATCACCGCTCGCTCCCCTCGCCGGGAGCAGCCAACGAGCTTCCTCATTACTGATCCCTGTTAATTGTTTATTAGCATCTCTCGTGACATAAATGCATGATCCTTACGTCACCGTACCACTTCTGACAAGCCGTTGACCCACTAATTGCATTTGATGTGAATAGGTTACAATCGCGAATCTTGTCGTCGGACAGACGAACATGATTTTTTACTCCGCTGTTACATACGCGGAAATTTGTGTAAGTGGGTCAGGCTCAAACTCAATATATCTTCGATTCTTATCTTCTGAAGATTTTAGAAACTGAGATATGATATCTTAAAAAATCTTGAAAAAAAAATCTACGTATTAAACCATTTTATATTGTAATCAAACATGACCGTTGTACTCGTTTTTCGAATTACTCCTCCCAAGTTTAATGTCGTTATTTGTTTTAAGGTTGAAGTTTGACAGAAATAAATGACTTGCACATGTTTTTCCAAGAAGTGATTACTGGCACTGGTTATAGCCATATGTTTGACTGTTTAAAGTTTTACAATACTGTTGTAACATCATATATTTCTTTAGTGTATAGAAATCTGTTTTGTTGAAAACAAGGGCCTTGAATCACGTGCCATCAGCCGTGACAATGTAAGCAGAAGGCGAGGAAGATGACCGCGTTAACTTTCGATTTTCTTCAAGTAACTAGGTAAGCCGCGGGCAGGTATACATGACGGCTTCTTAACTAAACATTTTCACAACTTTGTTATTAGTAGCTGTAGTGGAATACCCGTGTTTGTTCACGGATAACCTAGTTCAGTTTTATGAATCGTTAAATGGAACCGGTATGGTTGAAGTTGACTAAATTACGTGGATATTAGCATTCTGTAAACGTATAATTAATTCGGTAATGTAAATGAAAAATGCTTTCAGTTTCATTTTACTAATCATATTCAAATATCGCTGGAAAGCTAGATGTTTCAATAATTTGTAAAACGGTATATCATTTGTGCACCTTAAAATATTAAACCGGTATTCTGTAACTAAAACTTCATATATATGTAAAAGTATGTTAAATGAGATATGATTATTTTACGATATAATTTTGGTGATACCATATTATATTTTCGGCAATACGGCGCTCCGGTGTTATGGCACCTACAAGTCAATAAACAAAAGGTTCACTCTTAACAAGTATGTAGATGAATGATTGACGATCAATTGAAGCCAGGCCATAAAGGAAAATCGATGATTGTGTTGTTTCATTGTTTAAGCTTTGTGTTTGTTCCGCTTGTTTACTAGTCCGTAGTAAACCTTTTGCAACCGGCTACTTTATGTCACCGACGTGATTAATACCGCCTTCACTTCGTAATGGAGGTAACACGACCAATTCAAGCACTTGTCTGATTCACGTCTATTCTTCTAAAATACTATAATAAGGGGGTGAAAGCTAGACATGGCGCTGTATTTTAGATCCGTGAACTCATGAGCAGTGTCGCCTCACGATTTGTCCGCAACTCGTTTTTCGGAATGCGCCAATAATTACAATAATTTTGCTGACCACTAGAAACTTTTCTATTACATCGAACTTGCTTGATATAATTGAAGGCCTTGAAAACATAAGACTATCAATTATTTCATACTTTCGTTTATTGAATTATGATCAGTTATTTTAATACATAATTATTTTACACATGTTTCTACTGCATACAATTTGTCTAATTAAATCACGTGTCTTTAGTATGGGAACGAGTATGTATGGACTGAAGCCAAGACATACACAAAATAATCTATTGTTACCTCCTCATTGTCCAACGTCATAAAAACACGTTTTCTAGAAAACAAAAATGTGAACTATATTTATGTAAGTCATACTTCTTTTGTTTTTTTAAAAAGCGGCGATAGGTTATCTTGCATTTTGTCGAATACTTACTTAATACGGAGCTTTCAAGCTTGGGCTCAGAACCAACCTTCGTGAGCAATCTAAGGCCCGGACCCCTACATCTTCCAATTTCCACTTACGAAGGAGCGGGACACCTTTCAAATTCTGCTGAAAAGTACCAATAAATTGGACGATTACTTTGATTCGGTACGTTAATACAAACTATGCCATCTTATAATAATATTTTAACCTTTTTTTTTTCTTTTTTGTTGTAGAGCCCCGGTGCTGTGACCGGCAGTGGCACGGAAGCACAACCAGGCTCGAGGGACGCGCTCGACGTGCGCTACTCACTCGCAGCACTAGCTGATGACTACACAAAGAGAAAACATGTAGTCAGGGTCACCACTGCGGCAGGCGCTGAGCTTTTACTACAGGTATGTTATACTGCTTAAATTGTTACTAAAAAGTTGTGTGGGATGTTATCCTGTTAATGGGTTGGGGAGTTTACAAAAGCTTTGGATGCGTGATGCAGATCCTAAAATTATAAGCATTTAAAAGTCCAGTGCAGCAGTCAAAGCCTGCGATCAAATAACTGCGGCAGACCTCTTAAAAAACTTTGGAAATCCCTAAAATAGTTTGAAAAAAAATGGCTATTCAATTCAATTAATATACACTTCGCTCCACTTTCCTCATTCCGAATTTATTTTCCTTATTCATTATGTAATCTAATATCTCCAGGCGGAAGGCGCAGCAGACGCACAGCGATGGCTAGCAGCCCTCCGGCGCCACTCAGCGGAGCCACCACCAGTGGAACCCCCACAGACACAGGCGCAGACGCAGGCGCCGCCCGCAGCGCCGACAGCTGACTGCCCGTCACCGCTACCACCGCAGCGCAGCAAAAAGATCGGCAGGAATAGGTCTCCCACTGGTAAGATATGTTGATACTGCTCTTGCAGATAGATGCATAGTTATCGAAAGACCAGAGAGCTTAGACTATAGGCATAACTTTAAAATTTGATTAACCTTTACGAAACACACAACAGATTGAGATTTTTTTTGTGTTAATTCGTAATAATTAATTTACCTTCCACTACTGGAAATTTGATTTCACCAAGTTATGAAGTCCACCAATTGTGACTATTTGGTAAATGCGCAAATCGGCAAAACATGGCGTTCTTTTGTAAAGACCAATTTACTACTGCATCTACAAAATTCTGAGTGTATGTAGTGTAAAGTTAGGTAGATTTTTGCCTATACCCTTTCTACTTCTTCTTCTGTCTAGCTTTTAACTATTATGTACACATAAAATCTTGTACTAACTAAATTGTCATTTCCAGGCCCACCAACGCCGACGCTCCCCTCATCGCCTAAGAACAAGACGTGGAAGGGTCGCATGGCGAAGCAGCTGCGTCGCATGCACGGCGGCACGGCGCCGGCCGCCGCGCCCGCGCCCGGCTGGCTCGGCGCCGCGCTCGAGCGCTGCCCGCACGATCCCGACCACCCGCTCGTACCGCGAGCGGTTACCTTACCTGCACATGCCGTAGAGGTAAACTACATTAGTGTATAGTTCTTAAGTAACTAAGTCAGCTCAGAAACTTTCAGTTTGATGATAATGCAGTTTTCGTAGCAGATTTCTGAGCCTGGGAATATGACTGCCCTAACAAATTAGAAGTAAAAAAGAATAGTATCAAAAGTGTATCGTCTTAGTGGATTTTATGAGTATATCGAAGGCATAATTTGGAAGTCTTCAGTAAAAAAATATGTAGCTTTGTTTTTTTTTTGCTCAGTGTCTTGATACCAGTATAACATATACAGGGAAGATACTATTAGTAATTTCGTACACAGCATAACTCTTAAACTGACCACTAAATAATCTCCATCAAAGAGATTATTTCCCACCAGTTTAAGGGACACTTTCTTTAAATTAAACATGGACTTCGAATTAATTATCGAAAATCAAAATATAGGTCGGTCTTTTAATTAATTATTCGTTAACACCATTTTAAAATCTCTTAAATATGAACTTGTCGCAGGCGTACGGTCTCCGCACGGTGGGCGTGTACCGCGTGCCGGGCAACGCGGCGGGCGTGGCGGCGCTGGCGGCGGCGCTGGACCGCGGCGAGCCGCCGCCCACCGACGACGCGCGCTGGGCGGACGTGCACGTCGCCTCCAGCCTGCTCAAGGCCTACCTCAGGCGGCTGCCGGACCCGCTGCTCACCGCCGACCTCTATCCCGCCTTTATTGGTGAGTCTAAATATTTCAGAACAACTTGCACACAACCTTCTAATCCCCAACTAGGCAGAACCCGTGTTATTACTACCAGGCAATCGATGAACATACTTATAAATTTCTAAATACATGCATATTGAAGATAAATTACATCAAGACAGAACCAATGAACACACAAAAAAATAGTCCTGGGTGAAAATGGTTAACCAGTCCGAGTCACTAACCACAAGGCCAAAGGCCATTCAGTTATTGATATTTATATCACAGACTATGCCATCGACAAAATATATTGAATATTGAATACTAGATATTTTATAATGAATACTAGATATGCATTGCACTCATCACTTTTTGGTGACACCTCATAATTTTGGACTCAAACTTCCGAAACTACACAGGCTAGCCGTTCTTGAGTACCTTGAGTACCCTTGAGTTAGTGATAAAAAAAACCTAATTTAATATTGTTTATTTCCAGCTGCCGATCGGTCACCGGAGAGGGCCCGGGAACTGCAGCGCCTAGTCCGCGCACTGCCAGACGCGCATTACGAAACACTCAAGTACCTGATCCAACATTTGCGGCGAGTGGTCGCGCATTCCGCCTACAACAAGATGGAGGCGAGAAACTTGGCCATCGTGTTTGGGCCAACGTTGGTCCGCGCCGCCAGTGACGACATGCTGGCCATGGTCAATGATATGTCCAGCCAGTGTCGCATCATCGAATCTTTCCTTACTCACGTGAGTACTTTCTTTATAAAAAAGATAATTTATTTCAACTAGAAGCTTCTAAGTGCGTCCTAACATGAGTTTATTACGATGCTTCGGCATTATTAACATATTTTATACGCTTAAAAGCCGCCAAATTAACACTAACAATTTTTCGTATCTGATAAATTTCTGTATCTGAAGTGTGTATATTGATGTTTACAGTATGAGTGGTATTTCGAAGAAGAAGACGGCGACCCTCCCGTCGACCCGCCACCTTCAGCAGAGGAGCTGTCCCCTGCGCCTGCGCCTTCCAGAGACCTACTTATACACAATGTTAAAAAGATTGAAGGTATGTTTTATATTAGATTTAATTACTTATTATTTAAGCAACATCATTTTTTAAATTAAACTCGAACTAAGATATTTAGTACATCATGTGTCGCTTTTTTTACCTATGTACTATCATAGGAGTTTCTATTAAGTCTTCGTATCATCACTGTTAGATTTATAATCTCTGAACTCTCAGAATAGGGACACAATAGGGCTTCGTAAACATTCTTCTCACTATATCTTTAGTATGGCAGGCAAATTTGTATGGTTTACGAGCAACGGGGGACATAAGGCAGCGGGGGTGGTAACACGTGAAATTGAGACGGGGGTCAACTGACGGAAGCATACATTCGGGCGCTCTCATTGGGTGATTTCGTCCCCCGCCACCCGCGCATTCCATGGGAGTGTTATGAACGAATTTGTCAGCCTATAGAACGGTTGTAAACCTTCTTAAGGAATAAAAACAGTATTATTAACGTTTACCTTATCTTAATTCGCAGGTAAAGACGTATCAACCCGCGACATCGTGTCGTCCATAATATCGGCGGCCAACCGCAAGATCCAGCGCAAGCCGCGCAGCAAGCCGGACAAGAAGGAGGAGAAGCGGTCGCCGTGCGGGTCGCCGGCCGGAGGCTCGCCGCCGCCCTCGCCGCCGCACCTCACCACCGCGCTCGCCGACTACGACGGCCTGCACCACTGCCACGCCAGGGACAACAACAAGTCTGTACCAAATTGTTATTCATGCTCTTTGTACTTTCATATCCATCAAACAAAAGCTTAATTTATGTTTAAAGAAATTGAGCAATCAGTGTTTTTCTTAAAAAAACGCTTACTAGCAATGTGAGTCGCACATTACTACTTCTTGTTAACCATCTTGTGCCAATCTACATAGTAAAGATTGGGTTCACGTCAGTAGTATAATGGGCAGGATTCGAACCAACAAGCACATAATCGCAAGTCCGACGTCCCAGCCATTAGGCTAATGCCGCTTCTTATAAAAAACATAACATCTTTTTATACATTAAGAAGACATTTTTTGGTATGGAATGGAATCTCGTCTAAAACTATTTTAGAATAAAATACGCTATAAATAATATCTACTAAGTGGAGACTATATATATATAACTAAGCAAATTTGTATGTGACACAACCAAAGTCAATGCACGACGGGGGGCGTCAGATTGGTAAATAGTGCGCGCGGGACGGGGGCCAACTGACAGGGTCATTGAACTCATTCGGGCGCTGTCATTAGGTAGTATCGTCCCCCGACACCCGCTCGGACAGTGGCAGTGTCACGAACGAATTAGCCAATCTAAATATTACAACGAAATACTTATGATGGTTTTTGTTATAGGAACGAACTTGAGGCGTTGCCAGCGCTGGGTCGCGGTCGCCAGGAGCTTTCGCGGCATACACACGCTCTTACCAATTTCTCGATAGATGGTAAGTTCGCATCTTTTATATCTGATTATTTAAAAAAAAAAATTAGTTTGCACTCAATTTTTATAATAGTCACATAAGGGAACTTATTTATTGGCTATTTTAATATTTTTTGTTTATAATTCGTGTAAAATAAAGGTGTCCGCTATTTGCCCCACTAGGTGTCCGGTACTGACGTCAGAGAGTAGACACAGCAATCCCTTTCTTTTGTCCACATTACAAGGTAGAGGAATGTGAGCGTGCGTGTTGCAAATGTGTGCGTGTTCGCGCCGGCTACGTTAACATGGACACTATCTTGTTGGCATTTTTTCATGACCGTTATTCGACGTTACACTTGCGCGGGAACATCATAACAATTCTCTATCAGCCCCCGCACAAGTGTAACGTTGTCTCTGTAACGACGAATAGATGTGAACAACTGTAGTGGTCTAACTAACGCTTTGAGTCGGCGGCTGTTGACAGCACGGCTTTTTTATGCTCGTGCATTAGTATAGTCGTAGGCCGGCGTGACAATCACCGCATAGCCTACTGTACATACCGATATCACTCATTCATCATCAGATTAATGGTCACATAACGATGCAGCAACCCTAACACGCTTCCGTCTGTGCCTAACACGCGCCCCGGGCTCGGCCTGATCTAATCTTACGTCACGTTGTCACAGGAACCGGGGACTTGGTGTCATCTCTGACCAGCACGTTCGACCAGAAGCTGCGCACGCTGAACAACTCGTCGCCGCTGGACGACGGCAGCATCCCGTACGCGGACGAGTGCCAGGACGAGAGCTCCGAGGGCAAGTCCAGCGCCAGCTCGTCCAGCGCGCGCTCCGAGCGCGTGTCGCCGGGCGCGCGCGCGCACGAGCTGAAGGCGGCGTGGCTGGCGCGCGACACGCGCCACTCCTCCTCCTCCAGCGCCGACGACGCCGCCTGGCCGCGCCGCGCGCGCGACGACGCCGACGACTCGGAGAAGGAGAACTGCCGCGCGCGCCGGGCGCCGGGCGCGCTCACGCGCTCCGAGTCGCTGCCGCGCGAGCCGGAGCGCGGCGCGCGCGTGCTGCGCTCCGAGAGCCTCAACTGCCGCAGCGAGCGCGCGCCGCCCGAGCGCGCCGCCTGCCGCTCCACCAAGCTCAAGCGCAAGAACGGCATGCCCGAGCGCGGTATCAAGCGCCGCCACACCGTCGGCGGCACCAAGGACTTCGACAAGGACGGCTGGTCGGCGCGCCACACGCGCACGTCGTCGCCGGACCTGTCGGGCGACGGGCTGGCGGCGGGCCTGGCGGCGGACCTGGGCGCGGACCTGGCCGCCGCCGTGTGGCCGGCGCCGCTCGTGCCGCCGCCGCGCCCGCCGCTCGAGTCGCACGTCTGACGTCACACGCGCTCCGTGTAGGCGCGGACTGGATCAGTGCAACGCTCAGTGTCTCCGGAGTGGTCTCGGCCGAACCTTATGAACGACTATACGAAGTACACGTCTCTTTAGTTACGACCCCTTCCCGGTGCCTATTTGTTCGAGTGGTGCTGTTTTGATAGTTTTCTTTTGTGCTGACGCAGAACGATCCTTCTTTTGAATTAGTTTGATTTATAGCAAAACGATATAGTATTGTACTATTCTAAAATTGTCTAACAGAAGTCTGATTTACATTTATCCATTACCACGTCGATACTAACAGTTCGAAACTTCATTTCGAGAGAGGCTATTATTTGATTCGATTCAATTGACTGAATAGATTAGGTCACAAATATCTATCTATATTGTATAATATTACGAATGATTATAATACTCAGAGTCGTTTACTTCATTATTGCATGTATAGAATTTAAAATTCCATGCGTATTACAATATTAATCAAATTTATTATCTCAAACTGAGGCGTAGGTTATAGTAATTACTTATATTATATCTATAAATAACACAAAACAAAAGTGATTCAAATAAAAAATTATGAATTCAGTAGTGCAATACCTTTTATAAGCGTGGACTAGATGGAAACAATCTGTAAAACATGAATTCAATCTACTAGTGGAAGTCTAAACAACTTAGCTCACTAAATAATGCCAAAGAATGATATGAAACTGACATAGTAACAGAATAATGCATGCGCGGAGCGTATCAGAGTGAGGGAACGAATCGGTGAGCGGAATGCAAGGGACACGACAATGTCGTACTATCAACGAAGTATGTGACCATATCAAGGACATGATGTCGCACTATACCAATAAGAAAATATTTAGTAAGTACTGAAGAAGTACCTGGCGCGAGCCCTTCCACACGTCTACATTATCTGTTTGTAGTGTGACTCCCTTTGTAGGTATACAACTACTATTGCCGGAGTTACTGTGGAACTATGACGTTATAGAGTGCAAAACAAATGCATAATACATACAATTAGTGCTACTAGTAAGTAGTTAGAGCAGACAATGAAACTTTATTAGATGTGGTGCCTGCAGAGTGCGCGATTAATGTGTACCTATTATAAGTGATGATGCCCGCACGGGAACACGATATTCTGACCACACTACTGTAACACCACCTAGATGTAAGGAATAACAAATAAGAATTTAATATAGGTTCTCCTGAAGTTTCGTAATAGTGATTATAGAAATGGATTTATGAAAATGAAATGCATACATCACCTACTTGCCTTCGCAATAGTTTTAGCTGATTCGAATTTTATGCACAATTCTCAATTATAATATAGATAACTTGTACGAATTAAAGTTACCTTGTTGTGTCTCCCTTTGACAACAAAACTATGAGTACGACGATGATTAATTAGATTATATTGTCAGAAGTTTGTAGATTGTAAACAATGTGGTTTCATTTACAAATTATGAATGGGTGTTTTAATTGTAAATAATGAATGCAATACGTCTTATAATGTAATAATGTTAAAGATATTCACTATAATAGTAACAATAGTTATTATGTAGGTGTGAGCCAGATCGGCCGAGTTAACTGCGCGACTAACAGACGTCAGCACTACGTTACAGTGATAATAATAAACGTGATCCCTCTTAGCTTTGTAAAATTGTACATTTCTTATATGATTAATTTATATTAAATTTGTTATCGTAGCTTTGTTGAATGCAATTATTTTTTATTGTTTTGTTTATCAAAGAAGTATTTTAGGCTAAATTCAATTGTTATTTATTTGTGAGAGATGTAAAACGTGATTCGGCACTATTTCATTTTGCGTTAAAAATGTAATTATTCTTGTAAATATTTTCGTCGGCAAAATAATGTTTTAGACTTTCGTTCTTGAACTTTTAAAAATTTATATACCATCTTTTACGTTAAGACGATCTCAAGTTTGTTGAATGTTTGCAAAGCGTTCCTTTTAAAGTTTTATTTGTAAATATATCATTTAATGTAGGAACAGTGAATTTACTAATTTTACTGGATCATATTGTATGTAGACGGTAGGTGGCAGTAGTGAGCCGCTCGTTTCACAATAAAAGACATGTCTCAGCCGAGTAGGCTCGCCAGTGTCTGCTTGCAACAGATTTGTATTCAAATAATCTATTCATGTTCTTCGTGTAATCAGCTATAAAATTCAAATAAACACCTTTAAAGACATTTGCAAATATGGATGAATCCAGATTTTCAATATTTGTCATTGTGTATATTTTGGAGCAATGAAAATAAAATATTGAATCAATATAAAAATGTTTTTGTTTAACACCCCACCACCACAGTCCACGTACCTTCCAGAGATGATGACCAACATTTTTGCCTCAATGTTTAATCTTGGACTCGACAAACACACTCCAGGATCTGATTTTCAATTTCGAATTTTCATCCATTTGCGACACGCCGAGGTTAATTAGCCATAACTCAAACTTTCCCACCAGTCCTGTGGCAATATAAAACATTTCACGGTCTAGTTCTAAACAACTTACCGACACTTGCTTACAGAACACTCATTTTGAACCCATTTTGACGTGAGCCCATTTGTAACACACTAAGCACGTGGATTGACAAGTATACTAGTAAATGGGTGACCCACATTGGCTGAGGGATTTTCTTAAAGTTCGACTGCACGGATAGCCGAGTGGTATAGGTCACCACGCTGATTACCACTGTACACGACGTGTTGCGGGTTCGATCCCCGCATGGGATAAGCATTTGTGTGATCCACAGATACATGTTCCAAGTCTGTCATTCTGTGTGTCTGTCATTTGAATTTTTGTGAAACCCCTGCGACACAAGGATTAAATAACTTAGTGCGGGCGAAGTTATTTAAAAAAAAAAAAAAAAAACGATTGGAAAATTATTTGTATTCCTCAATAACATTAGCAGGTCAAAGGACGCGTAGAAAAACACACCTAACATATTGTTTCTGACGGCTTACGCGAATGTTAGACATTGATATAAAACACCACAGACAGCTAACAGCTATAATGGTATAGGAGATGGCAACGTCGAAAAAAAGTTCATTTTAGTATGGCTGGATTTTTAATATGTTATGTGGCATAGAATTACGCATAGGATAGGGTAGGTCTGGCACCTGAGACCGGTTGCGTTTACTAGTGCGCATCCCATTTATGGGGGTGAAAAATCCAGATTTTCAACTCATTTTAGTATAAACCATTCCTGTTTAATATGATTTGGCGACTCTTTAGGAACATAGAAATCAAATTGCCAGACACTTTGGGTGTTGCCAACATCGTGCCAGACGCCGTTTAGGCGCGATTGGTCCAATTCGCGATTGGTCCAATGTTCAAAAAAAGGTCCAATTCGCAATTGGTCCAATTCGCGGTTGGTCCAATTCGCGATTGGTCCAATTCGCAGTTGGCCCAATTCGCGATTGGTCCAATTCACAATTGGTCCAATTCGCGATTGGTCCAATTCGCAATTGGTCCAATTCGCGGTTGGTCCAAAATGGCAATTTCCAATGTTTCTAAAAACTACTAATTGGTAGGAGCTTGAAACACGAGATATGACTTAAAATACAATTATGAATAAATATAGTACAATATTTGTACATAAAAATGTAATTTTGTTTAATTTTGGAAATACCTTTATACTGGACCAATCGCGAATTGGACCAATCGCGAATTGGACCAATCGCGAATTGGATCAACCGCAAATTGGACCAATCGCGAATTGGACTAATCGCGAATTGGACCAATCGCGAATTGGACCAACTGCGAATTGGACCAATCGCGAATATGGTGGATTGGTCCAATCGCGAATTGGACCAATTGCGCCTAAACGCCAGACGCGATCAAAGTTCGAAAAAAAATGATAAAATAATTCATTTTAGGATGGCTGAAATTTTAATATGTTGTAGTTCTATCATATACAAATAACATATTAAAAAGCCAGACAAAAACTCCGGTGCCAAATACGTGCCAGACCACTTTATATTCCCGAAATCAGTTGAGGAAATCGTGAATTTCAGCTTTCCTTTGAGATATTTAGATAAATATTAGATGTTATGGCTTCACAAATACACAACTGGATCGTATAAAATCATTACCAATCAGATTCATAAAGTACTTTTTGAGTAAAAAAGGAAAATTACGATGTTAAAAAAACTATTATAAATTTCGTCGAAATTGTTAAATACTGTACGGTACATGCAAGAGCAGGACATGGTTAACTAGCTTAATACATAGCAAACATGTATTAGACGGATTGAACATGGTAAATTGCTATAGAAGAAGTAAAGGTACAAACAGAACATGTGGTTACCTATTGTTTAAACCTTTTCTAATTTTGGTGTCTATAATTACTGCCTATCAACTTCTATTAGGAGTCGGATAACCCAGTAAAAATTGGTTCGTAGTAGAATCATCAAAATACGTAAAAATAAAAATACCCTTATCTTAGGAAGTGTTTTTTTTTATTTATACCTTTGAAGCATACCGTTTCTAATAAGAAATACAATTTGACGACCCAATTAGAGGTACACGTTGACATTAAAAGAAAATCATTTTTAGGGTAGACCGGGGATAAGAGTAACATGTCCACATTTCGGCAGAGATACATTACCAAGATATAATATTGTATGTGTCTGCCTACGTGTCTCTAGGATACCGCTACTACCTGCCCCTACCCGGTAATATACCCCATTGCATAAAAACGCTATATTTTTTCAACCATATTTCAATCTTAATGTTAATTTCAATTAAGTTGGCTGCAGTTATGGCATCAGATTGAAAGAGAAAAAACTATTTTAAACAAACTTGTACTTTAAATACCTTGTGTACTCTGTAACCTGAATTAAAACAAAGTCGTAATCTCTAATAGATTTTAAGTTTTATCTTATTATTTATGGATAAATAATTAATAATAATAATTCTTCTTGCAATCAAGATGGCTGTCAATTTGAAAAAAATACATGTACTTAATATTTAGTATAAATATGCATTAATCTTAGTATAAAAGAGATAACTAAACTCAAACGAATTCTAATAAGTAGGGTAGACGAGGGACACTGAATCTACCATTTTGTAAGTATTGAAAGAATAAAAAAGGTACTCAATACATTATAGTTCTCCAGAAGTTATAAAAATAGTTATACAATTATAAAGGTTACATTATGGACGTTAGAGGGCAATCTAAAACAAAGTTAAAACTAAAGTTTAACAGAATTTAACATACACTAGTGGACATGTCTATTGTCTATTGTGAGTGTACTATTGTCCCCGGTCTACCCTAAAATGATTTTCTTTTAATGTCATCGTGTACCTCTTATTGGGTCGTCAAATTTTATTTCTTATTATAAACGGTATGCTTCAAAGGTATAAATAAAAAAAACACTTCCTAAGATAAGGGTATTTTTATTTTTACGTATTTTGACGATTCTACTACGAACCAATTTTTACTGGGTTATCCGACTCCTAATAGAAGTTGATAGGCAGTAATTATAGACACCAAAATTAGAAAAGGATTAAACAATAGGTAACCACATGTTCTGTTACCTTTACTTCTTCTATAGCAATTTACCATGTTCGATCCGTCTAATACATGTTTGCTATGTATTAAGCTAGTTAACCATGTCCTGGTTTTGCATGTACCGTACAGTATTTAACAATTTCGACGAAATTTATAATAGTTTTTTTAACATCGTAATTTTCCTTTTTTACTCAAAAAGTACTTTATGAATCTGATTGATAATGATTTTATACGATCCAGTTGTGTATTTGTAAAGCCATAACATCTAATATTTATCTAAATATCTCAAAGGAAAGCTGAAATTCACGATTTCCTCAACTAATTTCGGGAATATAAAGTGGTCTGGCACGTATTTGGCACCGGAGTTTTTGTCTGGCTTTTTAATATGTTATTTGTATATGATAGAACTACAACATATTAAAATTTCAGCCATCCTAAAATGAATTATTTTTATCATTTTTTTTCGAACTTTGATCGCGTCTGGCACGATGTTGGCAACACCCAAAGTGTCTGGCAATTCGATTTCTATGTTCCTTAAGAGTCGCCAAATCATATTAAACAAGAATGGTTTATACTAAAATGAGTTGAAAATCTGGATTTTTCACCCCCATAAATGGGATGCGCACTAGTAAATGCAACCAGTCCCAGGTGCCAGACCTATCCTATCATATGCCAAATTCTATGCCAAATAACATATTAAAAATCCAACCATACTAAAATGACTTCTCGAAAACGTTGCCAGCTCCCGTACCATAACAGTAAACAAAAAAATAGGTATATATAGCACGCCAGCGTCGCGACGCCAGTTATGTCCAACGTTGCTACCCCATAGCTGTCAGGAGTCGAGACCCTATAGCTGTTAGGTGTCGCGACGCTGGCCAGCTATGGACACCTTTTTTTTTTTACTGCAGTTAAATTTTTTTTTAATGTTAATGATAAGTTAAAATAAAACAAAGTTGTCTACAGTTTAATATTATGTTTTATTACATTCATTTAATCATAACATCAATACATCAACTTTTTGTTATATGAAATCAAAAATATATTTAAAACATCTATAACAGATAATCAGAAAGTTAACTTGTACGATCGAATTGTGTATTTTTGTTTAGTAATTTTAATTAAATTAAATACTAACTTTAATTCGGTGTAATCTACTCCAACATGGTATTTTTTTATTTTGTAAACATATCAACTGTTCTAATGAATACACAAAAGGTGTCTTAACGCTACTCAATACTCGACCCTCATAACCTTACAGAATCACACACTTTGAACTTTTCAGTCATGTCAATCTATATAACTAATAGATTAAATACTTAACAATGACAACTACGCCCGGGTGTAGCCGGAGATCCATAAACATCACTTAAAACATCAATTTGAACTATCGATATGAAATGAGCCTTGTAACCATTGATATAGAAAAACCCAAAATGCACAGTCTGTTTCTCAAATCCGTCTTCAATAATGACCAAACAAATGTAACTGTCATTTCATATAAATCTGTCCTTTCTTTTTATAGTGTTTGTATGCATACAATGTAAAAACCATTTTATGCAATGCAGATAAGGTTGAATTTTGGAAAAATATATTCGTTCCAAAACTGTCACGACCTGTCATGTGTAATGGCGGCTATCGCGTGTCAAAATCCTGTAGAATCGCTAGTGTCGCATGAGGTCATCTGTCAATTTCGACCAATCGCAGGCCAGCTTGTCTCTCATTGGTGGAGAAGGACAGATAGGTTCCCTCCTCTCTTTTCTAGATAGTTTCTCCTCAGAGTGATCTTTTGACGATTTTTACTACGAGATAGCTGCTATTGCAGAAGTTTTGGCTGTGACTTTGTTCAAGACTGTGACTTGGATTTTTTCTATATTAATGTTTAAACTACCGGATGTATGAGAAACTGTGCGCTATCAAACTATGACCCAGAACCCATTTGAGGGTGCATTAAGCTGGAGAGTTGGTTTAGTTTTTTCTACATTTGTACGGAATTTACTTTATTAACCTCACTTATAAACGAAGACAGGTGATAAGATTTCTTGCTCAATTTTAAAACGACTAATGTTTTATGATTATTCTTGAACAAATAGCCACCTTATCATCGTTTACAATTAAGGTGTTTTAATAGCTCCAAGAAAACACGATAGCCTCAGTTTAAGAGTATTTCTTCCTACTTTCAACATGAATCTATTTTACATTTATTATGATGGCTACACTGTTCTATTTTTTTCTCTATTTTTATATCTTTTAAACAGGATGACAAGTATTCTAAATACAAATGGATGATTTCAATATGGAATCATTGGTGTGAAGCAAATGCGATTGGAGGATAAGCTTTTCGAGACCGTTGTAAGAATATCTAATTTTACTATAAAAATATATCATAGAACAAAAAATAGCACTCTAATATTTTTGGCAGGCGAATATAACTCAGATCACCCTAGTTTATAATTGTACTGATAAAGTTAATAATGACTAAAAAAATAAATATAAGAGATCGTTTAAATTTTGAGTTTCTCTACCTAATGCCCGTACTTTTTCATACGTTTATACTTTACCTAAGTGTCGAGGAGACCCGACTCGCTCAAAAAAACACAGAAGCGGCACACTCAAATATCAAAGGGAGTATAATCGTGCCAAAATTAAACCTATAACGTTCTTTGAACGAAGTTGCGAGCGGAACACCGCACACTGCTTCGTTCGGACACGGCGAAGGACTACGTGGAGGAGGCAGTCACAGCTGGAGGGGAGTGACTACTGAGCGGCCCGCCTATCGGTCATACTCGGCGCCAATCCGCGATATTCGCTGACGACTCACGATGGCGAGACTGAATCGGATGGGAATGTCATATAATATTAAGGCAAATGAACTATCAGTACTTAAGTGAGATTTGCGCAGTAAAAGCAACGTGTAACCGGATCTTGTACAGCATAGCCTTATAAGCTTGAGCGTTATTGTGGCTATGGGGTGTGTTGCGTTACTGCGCAAGTGTCACTCATTTGCAGGTGGTGCATGACGTGTTCAGTGATGGTACTCGCGGCGGTAGCGGAGTGCGTGGCGGCGGGCGCGGCGAGGTCAATCCGCGCGCTCGGGCGGCGGCGCGGGCGCGGCGTGCGGGGGGAGGGGGGCGCGCGGCGCGGGCTCGGCGTGCGGGGGGAGGGGCGCGTGCGGCGCGGGGCGCGCGGGCGCGGGGCTCCAGGGCTGCACGGGCGGCGTGGCGGGCCGCGCCTCCTCGCCCGACAGCGCGCCCTCGCCCGTCGAGCTGCCGCCCTCGATCGATAAACTGTTCAACAGCATGTCGAACAGTGTGTCCTGAAAAATCATAATTATATCCTCTGAATGAGAAAATATGGCGATTCTTTAATTATTTAGCTACTTGGTGATTTGTAACGGTGCTTATTTTTTAATCGTGTCGATAAAATTAAATACACAGAAAACAATTTTTATACTAAAGTAATATGTGCTACATACATTCTACAACAAACTAATGAAACAAAAAACCTATATTACTACTTTAGAGATCAATAAATAATAGTTTAACCATGTTATATACGGTAGCCAAAAATGATTAAAAGTTGTGTACTTTTTTATCTTACAGTAAACAACAGAGTAGTAAAAAGCAGTGAAACAAAAAAAACATAAGATACATTACATTAAGTTGAACATCGTTATTTACGTTGTAATCGAGGACCACGTCTACGTCATCGTTGTCGCTGACCGAGGACACGGAGGGCCAGTAGTCGTGCAGCGTGAGGCTCGAGACGGGCGACAGGGCGCCGCGCTCTGGGGTGCCCGGAGGGGTCACGCCGAAGCCTAGCCCCATACATGCTGTTAGACAAAGGATGTATTTAAAAAAAAACGTTTACGAATCCTCATCTTAAAGCTATCGTAACATTTGTGTTCCAGGTCAGACTATAATTAAATAACTGTAGATATGAAAATTAAAAAAAAAATAGAAAGGAAAAATTTGAACTTCCAGCAGACTCAACCACTGGTTCAACGCACCAGTTGCTTTGCTAACTAAGCTACAGAGGTCACTGCGCTAGTCTTCAAACATAGAGGGGAGGGGGGGAGGGCGTGTGTAGTAGCACAGTACCTTGCGTGTAGGTGCAGGTGGCGGGCATCGTCCTCTCGGGGCGGCGGCGCAGCTGTCCGGGCGACAGCGGCGGGGGGGGAGGGCGTGTGTAGTAGCACAGTACCTTGCGTGTAGGTGCAGGTGGCGGGCATCGTCCTCTCGGGGCGGCGGCGCAGCTGTCCGGGCGACAGCGGCGGGGGGGGAGGGCGTGTGTAGTAGCACAGTACCTTGCGTGTAGGTGCAGGTGGCGGGCATCGTCCTCTCGGGGCGGCGGCGCAGCTGTCCGGGCGACAGCGGCGGGGGGGGAGGGCGTGTGTAGTAGCACAGTACCTTGCGTGTAGGTGCAGGTGGCGGGCATCGTCCTCTCGGGGCGGCGGCGCAGCTGTCCGGGCGACAGCGGCGGGGGGGGAGGGCGTGTGTAGTAGCACAGTACCTTGCGTGTAGGTGCAGGTGGCGGGCATCGTCCTCTCGGGGCGGCGGCGCAGCTGTCCGGGCGACAGCGGCGGGGGGGGAGGGCGTGTGTAGTAGCACAGTACCTTGCGTGTAGGTGCAGGTGGCGGGCATCGTCCTCTCGGGGCGGCGGCGCAGCTGTCCGGGCGACAGCGGCGGGGGGGGAGGGCGTGTGTAGTAGCACAGTACCTTGCGTGTAGGTGCAGGTGGCGGGCATCGTCCTCTCGGGGCGGCGGCGCAGCTGTCCGGGCGACAGCGGCGGGGGGGGAGGGCGTGTGTAGTAGCACAGTACCTTGCGTGTAGGTGCAGGTGGCGGGCATCGTCCTCTCGGGGCGGCGGCGCAGCTGTCCGGGCGACAGCGGCGGGGGGGGAGGGCGTGTGTAGTAGCACAGTACCTTGCGTGTAGGTGCAGGTGGCGGGCATCGTCCTCTCGGGGCGGCGGCGCAGCTGTCCGGGCGACAGCGGCGGGGGGGGAGGGCGTGTGTAGTAGCACAGTACCTTGCGTGTAGGTGCAGGTGGCGGGCATCGTCCTCTCGGGGCGGCGGCGCAGCTGTCCGGGCGACAGCGGCGGGGGGGGAGGGCGTGTGTAGTAGCACAGTACCTTGCGTGTAGGTGCAGGTGGCGGGCATCGTCCTCTCGGGGCGGCGGCGCAGCTGTCCGGGCGACAGCGGCGGGGGGGGAGGGCGTGTGTAGTAGCACAGTACCTTGCGTGTAGGTGCAGGTGGCGGGCATCGTCCTCTCGGGGCGGCGGCGCAGCTGTCCGGGCGACAGCGGCGGGGGGGGAGGGCGTGTGTAGTAGCACAGTACCTTGCGTGTAGGTGCAGGTGGCGGGCATCGTCCTCTCGGGGCGGCGGCGCAGCTGTCCGGGCGACAGCGGCGGGGGGGGAGGGCGTGTGTAGTAGCACAGTACCTTGCGTGTAGGTGCAGGTGGCGGGCATCGTCCTCTCGGGGCGGCGGCGCAGCTGTCCGGGCGACAGCGGCGGGGGGGGAGGGCGTGTGTAGTAGCACAGTACCTTGCGTGTAGGTGCAGGTGGCGGGCATCGTCCTCTCGGGGCGGCGGCGCAGCTGTCCGGGCGACAGCGGCGGGGGGGGAGGGCGTGTGTAGTAGCACAGTACCTTGCGTGTAGGTGCAGGTGGCGGGCATCGTCCTCTCGGGGCGGCGGCGCAGCTGTCCGGGCGACAGCGGCGGGGGGGGAGGGCGTGTGTAGTAGCACAGTACCTTGCGTGTAGGTGCAGGTGGCGGGCATCGTCCTCTCGGGGCGGCGGCGCAGCTGTCCGGGCGACAGCGGCGGGGGGGGAGGGCGTGTGTAGTAGCACAGTACCTTGCGTGTAGGTGCAGGTGGCGGGCATCGTCCTCTCGGGGCGGCGGCGCAGCTGTCCGGGCGACAGCGGCGGGGGGGGAGGGCGTGTGTAGTAGCACAGTACCTTGCGTGTAGGTGCAGGTGGCGGGCATCGTCCTCTCGGGGCGGCGGCGCAGCTGTCCGGGCGACAGCGGCGGGGGGGGAGGGCGTGTGTAGTAGCACAGTACCTTGCGTGTAGGTGCAGGTGGCGGGCATCGTCCTCTCGGGGCGGCGGCGCAGCTGTCCGGGCGACAGCGGCAGCGCGCGGCGCGGGCGCGGCGCGGCGGCCGGAGACGTCGCGGCGCGGCGCGGCACGCGGCTAGCGGCGGTCGGGCGGCGCGGCGCTGCTTCCGAGCTGGGGGCGCTGCCACTCCATTGACGCTTACCACCTGTTAGTGATTAAAATGAAAATATAGCTATACTCCGTGCGTGGCACTTTCGTGGGCGACGGGGGACGTACGGGAGAGTAAATATATGCGCGCCGGAGGGACGGTCTTCTGGCAGGAGCTCGATTCTACTCGAGATTCTACTTATTTTTTTTATCTAAAACTCAATTTACTTTGTCAAAATATGATATAACTCACCATGCCTACTAGACGTCGAATGCTTGGGCGTTAGTCCATTCATTCGCATGAGGTTGAGCAGCAGCATGTCCGTATGCGCGGCAGTGGAGAGCTGCGGGTCGTACTCGTGCCTCGCGGGCGCGTGTACTGGCGTGGAGCCGTCGGTCCCGGCCGGCGTGACGCCGCGCGAGGCCACCGCGCACACCAACCGTCGCAAGATGTCCGCGCCCGAGCCCCCACCACCGCTCGCCGCTTCTATGTCATTCTCCCCTGACACACAGTACACGTCAATCTTGTGTTCCAAAGAAATATTAGAATAACGGTTGAATTCCACTTGATCGCAGTTAAGCGCACCGCCTTCATTATTAAAATAATTATATCAGCCAAAAGCACGCGTGCACACAACACATAAATAAAAAACAAAAAAAAATACTAAACAAAAATTCTAAACCAAAATAAAGGATTTAACAAAAAAATATCTTTCATCTATGAATTAGCTTATTGCAAAACATGAGGTGCGAAGCGAGGCATAAAAAGTTAGCAAGCGCATTGGATATTTTCAAGTACGCAATGAAGGTAAGTGAAAAGCTCCAACTTAGAAAAAAGACAGCACAATTATCGTTAATGTCCAACCGAACCTTCAGACGAAACTTACTATATTTGTTAGGCCTAATGATATCTTAAATTTAGTACTTAAAGAATAACAACTAAATCCATTATATAAAGCAGCAACGAAACGCAAAATCAAAAACCGCTGGAGCTCGGGTCAAAAACTGAGCGAGTAGTTAATTTTGTTTTGATAGTTTCGTTTCATTTAGTTGTATTAAGGTACTGCTCCACAGCGAAGCACGGAGATGCTACCCACGTGTCAAGCTTCACTCTGTCTGAAAATGGTAGTGATGACATTCACTAATAAGCAGACACATTTAGCAACGTGGGCGTAGAATTAATGCAACGCATGCACCGCTGTGCATATAAAAAGAAAAAGTGCTTTTTTTTTCATCCGTGTCGACTTTTTCCGTCCTGAAAGCCATACATACCATAATAATCTACCTTTTTTTTTGGGACCGTTGTCATTAAACCTGTATGTTTAAGCACTACTTTGGTCGTAAATCTTCAAGAAAAAATGCCACACAGTTACCACTTAGTGGCATTTTTTGTTCTAGTACTCCAGATCATAAGGGTTCTAACATTTATAACCCTAATGATTTAAAAATGTCTTCGAATGGTTCGGTGGGACACTAGACAAAGCATTTTCTATCAACTAGCAGTTTTGTTGATGGACAGGAAAGGAAGGAAGGTAGGAAGGGATTTTCCCCGCGATTAGCTTTCGTACAAATATGGTCGATAGCAAATTGATCGCAGTAGATTTAACAATACTTGAACATATATTTTTTATCTAATATTGATAAGTAACAGATCTGTTTTGTTGGCCAACTGGGGCAGAGGGTTTTGATTTTCGTGGAAATTTAATTTATTTACGGTAATAATTTTAGCAATTGACTATTATCTTATTTATACAGGTACAATTTATCTCAAAACATCGCGTTCGTCGTGCGTTGCGACTCAGTGCGATCAAACAGGGTTCAACCCTAATATTGACTTTACTTACTGCAGCCGTGGTGCGGGTCGAAGGCGTTTATAATCAAAAACTGGACATCTGTATGTACTTTATTAATATTTTTTTAAATTAAATTCCGCCGCGGCCATACGTAGTGATTCAATTCATAAGGAATGTATCGTCTTGAAAGGTGGGTACTTGAGGAGCGAGTGGGGGAACACGGCGCGGCAGGCGCGACACGCGCTGCAGGCGGCGCTCGGGGCGCGGGGGGCGCGGGGGGCGCGGCGGGCGCGGGGCGCGGGGCGCGCGCGGGGGGCGCGGCGCGCGGCTCGCGGCCGGGCTACAGGCGCGGCGCGGCGCGGCGCCCGCCCGAGCCCAGCCCGCACCACGAGCACCCCGACGACCCCGACGTACCCTCTGCCCCAGGACCAGTGTTAGGAAGCGGGAGGGGGCTATAGCGGGCCAGCCGCGGGGGAGGCGCAACCCTACGGAGACCAATACCACGCAACTTACAACTTTAAACTGCGCATGGCAAAGGTCGGCTATTAATAACAAGCATTAACATCAGCCCTTATTCATTACTTAAATTACACGCAAATCGAAATGGTTAAAATAAATTACATGCAAACAAACGGGAATGAAAATTACAATATTACCTGACATAGTTTCATCATCAACATCATTTTCTTCGTTTGAATTCTCATCATTATGGTTTGGACTATTCTCATCAGCAAACACTTCGAGTTCACTAAACATCAAGTCCTGGAACGAACGCATTGTCCTATATCAGATTTTTTTAGACCTGGTTGAAAAACACACCGATAACGTCCTCAAGCTCGGGTCTGCTTCTTAAGGAAATAGCCTAGTAAACCTAATTTTCTGCTGCCATCAAACTTCTACACTTACCCCGGTATCACTGCTACTCTCGGACGCGGCATGGAAGGGATGCTGCGGCGCGGGCTCCGCCGTTTCAAGCTTGGGTCCCGAGTTCAGCTCAGGAGATGAGATCGATGAGCACAGCACTACACTTGTTACATTTGGATTGGTTTCAGTCATTGGGCTGCTTGATACTGCTATAGACAAATCAAAATTTTATGATAAGTTTGTTTTTTGAAGTAAATAATAAATCTTTTACCAGACTTAATTTTCTAACAATTAAGATTTAACTTAGTAATAAATATTTATTTAATTTTAGCATTTGTTCGCGGCTCGGCCCACGTAGGCGTCGGTTGTCAATGCAAAATGTCTATAAGCCCTTCCGCGCTAAATGGACTACCTATCACTGAAATATTTTTTCAAATCGGACCAGTTGTTCTTGATTAGCGCTTTCAACCAAACAAGTAAACTCTTCAACTTTATATTACTAGTATAGAAGTATTGATGATATCGGCATAGGGTGTAGAACGCTTCCGACACATGAGTAGTCTAAATACCTATTATGATGACAATCGACATTATTGACGATCCAAATTTTCAGTAAAGATAAATAAAACGAAAATTTTATTAATATATCTCACGAGCGAATATAGCACCCGTGCGGTCGTTGACCCGAGCAACAGCTTTTTTATTTTGTGTTTCATTGCTGGTATTCTTGTTTGTAATAAAGTGATGTATTTTGTTTTTATTTGACGACCTCCGTGGTCGAGTGGCGTACGCACCGGTTTTCAAGGTGTCGCCAGCTCTGAGGTCCCGGGTTCGATCCCCGGCCGGGTCAATGTAGAAAAACACTTTTCCACATTGTCTCGGGTCTGGGTGTTTGTGGTACCTTCGTTGTCTCTGATTCCATAACACAAGTGCTTTAGCTATTTAATTTGGATTCGGAGCAATGTATGTGATGTTGTCCACATTTATTTACATTATTATTTATTTATTCGTTACTATACTGGCTTATTCGAATAAACTGACTCCAAAAAAATTAACTAAATAAATTTAATTAACGTCAGCTATTGCCGGTAGTCTGAAAAAGAGTTCCTGACTCCCAGGAAGTGAGAGCGGTGAAATATTTGTGTGGTTTAGGTCAATAGGAGTCTCGACACATCCTTCCATCGTCTCTAGAGCTGAAGTCCATAAGGATTTCCACTGGGTCAAAAAAAAATTTTTTTGCTCTTACCAGTAAGCGCGGACTCTTTAGCAGGTACATGGTGCTTATCAGAGCGCGGCTCGGCCTGGCGTTTGTTGGCCAGCTTGCTGGGCACGCGGCTCGGCGCGTTGGCGGCGCTCAGTAAGGTGTGCAAGCTAACTAGCGCCATGTTGTCCGCGCCAGTCACGTGCAGTGAATTCGCTGACCTGTTGGGCCGAGGTATTGTGAGTATTGTGAGATTTACACGTTACAAATTACTACGAAAAAAATCATTTTTAATATTTTTAGCTCTATGTATGCGACATATCACACGTAAATTAAGGAAAATTGGAATATTTAGTTGTTTAATATTTAACTCTACCGTGGGGTTGCGGCTTAGAATAAAAGGCCCCTCTATACCCGTGGGTGTCGTAAAAGGCGAATAAGGGTTATAGAATCAAGGATAATGAGCTGCACAGTTTTCCTAAAGAGCGTTTACTGCGGTCACCTACCCGCTTGCCGAGCATGGTGACTAGGGTAAAAACACCCCATGATTGCGCACCATAATACACGGCCCCCATAAACGTGGTGTAGCCCCAGCCAGATGGACAGTAGAACTGAAAAAGCTAGCTGGATCGGCCCGGAATGCGGAGGACCGAGTGTTGTGGCGCAACTTGGGAGAGGCCTTTGTCCAGCAGGTGTTCGCGATATGCCGAGTTGATTGAATATTTTACTGAATTTTCGACCTTATCTTGTACTAGCTTTTGCTCGCGGCTCCTCCCTCGATGGCGTCGGTTACCGCGGCAAATTAGCCTTCCTTAATACGTAGGAATCTAACAGTGAAATCAGTTTTCAAATCGGCCCAGTAGTTACTGAGATTAAGGCGTTCAAACAAACAAACAAACTCTTCAGTTTTATAATATAAGTATAGATATGGTAGACGCGGCTTAGGTGTGGAGGAGCAGCGTTACCGCGAGGTGGAGGGCAGGTTGTAGCCGGCGTCGAGCGCGTGCGTGGCGTGCGCGGCGTGCGGCTGGTGCGGCTGCAGGCGGCGCTCCAGCGGCGGGTAGTCGCCGTAGCCGAAGGCGCCCGCCGCCGCGCTCGACACGTCGTTGTTGCGCGACTCCTCCACGAACATGCCCGTGTTCAGCAGCCCTGCGTACAAGCCGGGACAGGCTAACAAACGCGCTGTTATCAACTCCTTTCACGCTATTTTATTTATTTAAACTTTATGCACAGTTATTAAAATTATGTATAAAGGCGGACTTGTAGGTAAAATCCATTTAAGAAATTTTCAGGCCAGAAATAGAATTTAAATTTCAAAACAATATCTAAAAATCAGAAAATCTCTAAATGGCTTTATAATACACAGGACCTACTATTGGAACCAATCCCAGCCAATGAAATAAAAATGAAAATTGGGTCATTGAATAATTTTGTACAGAGTTATATGGATCTGACATATCAAACTAAACTTAACTGTATAATATAACTCTAATAAGTTTAATTGTAACTAGCTTTGCCCCGCGGTTTCACCCACGTAAGTTTTCCCCGTTCCCGTGAATTATACAGTAAATTTTCCATAGTTATTAATGTTTATTATGCTATTCGGAACAGAGACGAATCCAACGAATCAAGGATCATGAAAATCGGTCCACCTGTTCTCGAGTTATAAGTGTTGTAACAAACCCGACTTTGTTTTATATAATAAGATTATCTAGTAATAGCACACACATACCTGGACTCGCAAGCCTCTGTCCACTCATAACATTGTGCGGCGCACTAAACTTCCACTGGTTACCAAACACTATAGAATCACTTAGACTGTTTCCATCGACGGGGTTGTTCTGAGACGGGTTATCTGTTTCGTTGCTGCCGGTATTGGACTGCGAAGTGTTGGAACTGTTTTGTCCAGACCGCGTAGCCGCTATCGAGTTGCGGGACATCTCCAGTGATAGACGCTGGTAGAATATCAAGGTTTAATTTAGCTATATTGAAATGAAAATTCTAATTAACGAATTAAACCTATGAGCGCCGCGTGGGTCTCCGGAGACCGACCAACTATAGACGCTCGGCGATCAGTGTTAAATAATTTTAATACATTTTTTTACCTCTTTGAGATCGTTTATCTGCAAGATGTGCTGGTTCTGCATGGTGATCAGCTGGTTGATATACCACTGCTGGTCGCGGCATCGCTGGTAGAATGTCGGCGGACGCACTTGGAATCTGCATACCAATTAGCGTTACTATAAGATCATACCTAAGAACGTGTCTAACATAATAATACAGAAGCTGGAAATTTGATATCTCAACAATTAGATCTAAACCAACCTTATACAGGGAGTTAGGAGAATGCTCACAAAATCAATGGCTGATGACGGTCATCATACCTACAATGATGGGCAGCGACAACATGATCCGGATTAAAAGAAAATATTTTTTTACAACATTTTATTAACATTATTCACGCTTCAATATGTTAGTACACGTAAATAAAATGAAAATTTTAGTAATAAATACATAGAATGCGGCGCCCACGCCGTGCTGGACCCGTGCGGCCGTGCATCAACTGTTCTTAATTTTGCATTTCATTGCTCTTTTTTTAGTATGTATTTTTAGCTGACTTTTTTTTAAATGATTAATGTTATTAAAACGTTGTTAAAATATAATGTTTTATTTTCTTTCGGGTTTTTTTCCTTCTGCCCATCATCAAAGTTGAAAACCATGCCTACTATCGCTCGTCTTCGTTTTCGTTAACAGTCTCCTTACCACTTTAAGACTTACTTCAATAACCTGATTTTTTCAGTAAATACTTAACAATAACAGTTATTAAACATCAGCCAAAAGTTACATGCTTATGCATATTGAAAAATATATAAAAATGTAATACCTTAGTATAAGGGTGTCAGTGTCCGGGTCAAGGTATCCCTCGCTAGCCAGCAGGTCAAGTCTGAAGAAGCGGTTGTAGCCCCAACACTCGCCGACTTCAAAATCAGACGCGAACTCCCGGACTATATTCTTGGATGGGTCGCGCGATACTTGGTGTAGCATCTCCACACGGTACTCGTATCTGAGACCAACGCTGCCTTCAACATCTCAATAATAATAAAATAACGTCACGGGAATTAACACGAACACATGCATTTACCTTTTAATGCTTAAATATCTCGAAAATAAATAAAAATGATATAACAAGAAAAGTTTACCAAAATATTGTTATTAAAAAAATAAAATGTTGAGGACTACTGTGCTTTCTTTAACATTAAAACAGTGCATATATATTATTTAAGAATAACTAGTAATACAAATAGGAGCCGTGAACACAAGGAAATACAATTTTACATCAGTTATGAATATACATTTTAAAACTTTATTCTACTACAGGAATACAACATACATAGAACACAATATACAAAAAAACAAGCAAAACTGATAATAGCAATGTTTTCGGGATATGAAGAGTAAAAATCTATTTACTCCGCCATTTAAATAAAAAAATATACAGGACATGTTCACACATTTTCCCTTTGTTAAAACACAAAAAAAAATTACAAAGAGCGTTACAAAAGTTCTGGGGGGCGTGTGACGTCTGTGGCGAAAATTATAGCACAGAGTGACGTCATGCGAAATTTTCATTCACACCCACTGTATCTTGATAATAATTGTTAGCAGGCAAAAGATAAAATACGTGTCTAGTAGGTATTATTTATTTATCTACCTTAAGAACATTGACAAAAATTAACCCACATCTAAATTTTTGCTAGAATAATCTTCTAATGTTAATTTTTCGTAATGTCTGTGCGGTAAACAAATGGTCAAGTCAATCTTTTGGATGGAATGAATGAGGAAATGCTAAGGTAGAAATTATATAATACGATGAACGCGAAATTGAATTTAAAAAAAGACGTTTTACTTGAACCTCACATAATTAAATCAATCTTAAAAACAAATATTATCTATAACTCAACACGAGTGAATCACCCAATTTAAAGAAAATAATCCCTTAGCAAAGAAGTCATTAGGTCGCAAATCGAATGATGAATCAAAATGTTAACGACCGATTATTCTATGTAATGAGGTTATCTCAATTATGATAATTATCGACTGTCTAATGATTATGATACGAAAAAGCCTAAAATAAAATACAACGTCTTTCTATCATAAAAATAGAAGCATTTGAAATTAACACACAGAACGGTGACAGGGCAAGGTACCCTATATGGTATTTGCAAAACCTTATTTATCAACAATATTTAATTTATTCTTGTCATCGCAAGTCTTCAGGAAACGGTCATAATATATAATCGTACGCGGCAGAAACTTCAATAAATTATTCAGGCAATAAATTTATGAGCTGTTCACAAACAGGATATACCGCGGAGGTACGAAGCGACATCCCGAAGTGCGTTACAACCTCGCGTGTCCATAAATTGAGTCATTAACATAAACCCTGCACTGCTACCGGATTGCGCGCTTTTCGTAACATACTGAAATTTCTGTGTACAAAGGTGTAATATTTCTGATGAAAAAGTAATTAAAATAATCTTTTTATTCACTAGCGAACTTCCCCCGTTTTTTAACTCATATTGTACACTAAACCTTCTTCTTAAATCAATCCATTCATTGATGAGAACCATGTGAAAGTTTATACCGTATTTAGACAGACGGGGCGGGAAACCGTTTTATAATATGTATAGATTTTCAGTATGCAATGTACAGATATCGCCAAACTTTATAGCCGCTCCGAACCTAGCCGCATTACGCTGTGTAGAACACAAAGTTTGGTATCAGCGGGACGTACGCGGAGGCAAGCGTCCTCACCTCCCGCGCATCAGTGTGAGTTTATGAGTAGTTTGTATGAGAGTATGTGGTAGTATGACGTCTACATTCAGAGCGGCCATAAAGATTGGCGAGAGCTGTATGTGCGAAGTAAATTAAAGTCCCAGATACAAGTTTCTAATTTTGTTTATAAATAAAATGTGACAATGAGGGACATAATAGCGAGAGCTTTTTTAGTCCACTACAATTTCAGTATGTTAAGTTCAGATACATATACCAAGCTACACATGACGGCACTACAGCTATATGAGCGAGGGCTTCCCACAGCCTGCACTTACCTCTTGCCTACTCTTAACTTAGCAATGCTTGCAATAACGAAACACTAATTATTTAGCAATCACTTACAGGGTACAATCATAGATCAATCAAGGGTTGTGCGTTTATGTGTTTAGTTTGCTGTCTCACCACTACTGGAACTAGGCGTGAATTATTTGTTGTACAAGTATAAAAATATGTGTGTACAAGTGCCAAAAATTTGAATTTAAAAATATCCAAATTACTTCAAACCATTTTCAAAACAGTTAAAATGTAGGTGTCTTCAAAACATGTGGTGAAACAGATCTAAATACAAATCAATAAAATTGCTGTCTAACCACATTAGGAACTCAGTGGGTCACACAATTATGGAATATTGACAGGATAATATAAAAGAACACTCTGGTGCAGCAGTCAGCCTGCAGTCAGGCAAACTATGCTTCAAAAAAATAACAGGTTCAACTCATAGGGCGTTTTCAAACAAGCGTTTTTTTCTTGCGCGTATGTATACAGTCGTATTAGCATACGCGATAAAACGCGCGATACATTGCAACGCGCGTGTACGCTCTCATTCCTGAGTGTTCACTCGAACGTCGAAACACTCGAATGCGATTTCGATCATCGTTAACGCTTCTAGAAATATAATTTGGCTAGGGGGGCTTGTCTTGATATGTATGTTTTCGCTCGCTCTTAAACGAGCTTATATGCTCGTCAAAGGTCGACGACAACCAAACCGCAGCTAAACGCGTGTACGCGAGCTAATACGCGCGTATAAAAACGCTAGTCTGAAACCGGCCTTACGGTGAGGTGGTTAACTTACTTGGAGGTCTCTGGCAGTCCGGCGCTGAGCTCGAGGAACACGGAGAGGTAGTTGCCGCGCACGACGCCGTTGCCGTCAGGGTACACCTTGAGGCGCCAGCAGAGCCCGTTCACGTGCAGCGGCGCCGAGTACACGGGCGCCGCCGCGTGCTGCAGCTGCGTGAAGTTCGTCAGGGGGAACGTGCTGCTGTCGTAGCTCGGCACAATTTCACTAAACCATTTCGACAAATACAAAGAATTATTCACTAAGTTCTTGCATACTTTTAATCAGTAATCTTGTGAAATGAAATTAACTTTGTCATTGGTCTGAAGTTATCAGAACAATTTATTATATTTTAGGCATTTTGCCCTTTCCACGTTTTCCTTTAGTTGTTATCGTTCTTACTATGGAATAGATGTTAAGCGACTTGAGGCAAATAAAACTTAAAATGAATTCAAAGTAATATTTAATTACAATAGTAAAACAGACAAACAACTTTCCAACTGCATATAAGAAGAAGGGAGTTAAATTCACAATGGGTTTATTAGACCAATTGGTTAATACAATAATAATGACTCGATAATTCTTTAATGAAGTAGGTGTCATATAAAATTACTTGCCTATGGAAATCGGCCGGTACGGGCGCAGTCACGAAGCTTGCCATAGGCTTTTTGCGAACTTGGTGAATCATCTTCGATAGTTCACCACTCTTAGCTATTAGTTCTGATCTGAAAACATCAAATCTGATTTAAAATAAAATGTATTATGGTCTAAACACAAAATTGACAACATAGACAATCATGCAATATTTCTATAAATGATAATGAGCGATACTAACATGGGAACTCGTGTACGCAATCTGGCCACCCCAAAAGAGTTTATAGCATGAAGGTAGAAGATACATAAAATTAATACAATACACTGAAATTTTGTAGCTTTGATAAAACTTACTAAAGCTGGCTTTGTCCAATTAAACAATCTATTGTTTCGGTCCAAATGGTTGATACAGGCACAATACAAATTACAATCTATCTGGTAGTATAGAAAACATGCAAGGTCCCATAGGTGAGGTGATTATTGACAACTCAGTCCTAAATATCTATTTTATACAAATTTTACTGTGTGCATATGGGCCTTGGGAGTATCAATTTAGATGAACTATATAACACTAAACTATTTACATTGTGAAAATATTATGTTCACTCAAATTAGTTTGTTTAGAAGTAATGGATATTATTAATATAAATTCAAGTAACCACCTAGTACTGGAATGCAGTTGATGCTCAATTTCTTGAAGTAGATGTTCAAGTTGCTCAGTCTCTTGGGTGAGGCTGTTCTTCTGGCCCATGAGCGTGAGAAGTTTAGCTTTCAGTGCGGAGTCGAGACGCGATATCATAAGCTCCACAGCGTTCCGGATCTCGCGGACACGCTCGTCTTTGGCGGAGCGTACTGATTCTACATTGCGTTCCTATGAAAAATTATAATAAACTCTTAAACCATATTTAAAAAAACAACTATTATAAAACTGGTAAATACAAGTTGTTCAGAACAAAAGTTCAGATACAAAAAAAACGGCCTAGTTGACTGATGCAAATATATTTTCCTAATTATTTCATCTTTCTTAACTTATACAGGATGTAACCGAATGGGTATTCCATCCAAAAGTAGTGAAGAGGACTGGTATAAGAGGTGGTTTACAAAAGAGTTAGAAAATCTTTCACCTCAATTATTCAACACCAAAAATCATGTCCAGACTGCTTGAGCAATGTTTCTTAACATTTTGGTAATAAGATAATATCCCTCGTAATGCGTTTGTTACGATTTTTCGAATAACCGATATGAAAAATAAATTTTTGAGTATCAATTTTTTAACCAATTTAATATTAAAAGTTTTAAAAATTTAGAAATTTTCTAAGCCTATTACTATACATATTTGGATAAATATGGATTTTTATTTGAATAGAATTGCATGAGTAAAGTTGTGAGTGAGAGTGCCTAAATTCTATAAAAAAACACCCTTACCACATCTTGCACCAGACTAATCAGTTCCATCAGTCTGCGTCTCAACTGGGACACTTCATCACGGATCTGGGTGACATGCTGCTCATAGACCTCTTCTAATGGCTTGAATGTATGACCCGAGTGAGTACCGCCCCACAGTGCACACTGGTGGCAGATGCAACGCCTACATGTCCAGCAGTACACCGTCAACTTCTCCTGGTGGGTCGGACACCTGTTCAGAGCACTTTTATGTGTATTTAAATTATCCTTGTACATGCAACACTGAACACTCTGTCTTAACAATACACTGTAATACATTATACATTATAATAAATATGTCTTTATAATTTTAATTCCATAATATTTTTTAATTAAACGATGAGAAAATATACCTTCTTATCAGAATCTAATTACTTTTATTATTGTTTAGACTTTAGATCAAGAATCAATAGTTAAGAGATTGTGATACACAAAACTATAATATATTTAAAACAAAGTTTTGTTTTTATTTGGAGCGCGAGATGAGCTGCATATCAACTACAACTTTTTAATGTATACTTGGTTGAACAAAAGCAAAAATTGGAAATATTGATTGTTGAGATAGAGATGCTCATGTTTGGCAATATACCAATCTTGCTTAGAGTTAGTTTCATTCACAAAAGCCAAAATGTGCTATAATCACCTATCCCTGAAGCTCTCTCTCTGACTAGCTGAGTTGCTTTGCTGCATTGTCTCGATCTGCTGAGTGACCTCCTCGACCCAGCGGCAGTTGACTAGTTCATGAAGGTGCAGCGCTGCGCGGCAGTGGGGACATTGCGACCGCTGCTCCGTTAACCATCGCCGCACGCACGCGTAGCAACACAGCTTCGAGCAGTGAGGGCAGAGGTGTGCGTCCACCAGCTTCTCCATACAGATGAAGCAGCGGAACACCTCCGCTAAAGTCTGCAACCATCGTTTCATTCATAACTCCCGTAAACTTAACTAACTGTCAAATATGTAGGCCACATCGATTTACCTCAACGATCTGCTCCTCGCCATTTCCATTCCCTTTGTCTCCTCGCGAGGCCATATTTAAGGTTTGCTTTTCTTACTACGGGGACGGCGAGTAATTCACCATAATTTAGACATGTTTATATATTTCTAAAATAACAATTGGACATGTTTCGCAATGCGAGCGTCAATACACGAAACCACTTCCGCGTTCGAATATCAATCGAATCAAAATAAAAACAAAAAAATGGTGCTTTTGTAGTAGTGTTAAAATTACCCGATAAGTCAATATGACATTTTGATTAAAACATAAGACATTTTTGTTAAATTATGATGTCAATAAACCAAACATCCTCCGTCCTGTTAGAATTTGTTACTAAATGCAGTTTTTGAGTTCTTATCAATTTTCAACCATAATTTAATTCTCACACTACTTGCCATTTAAGACAGCTGTTCTACAAAAAGTTCCCTACAAAACGGGTAATTATACTAGTAACACTGAACTTAACTATGTTGCCATATACTAGTCGATCGATAAAACCAGCAGCGTTCACAAATAGTTTATAATTATCAGATGTGTTCAAACAAAAATATGATTTACTGAATCTTTGATGTACACCACATATTCTAAGACAAACATGCTATAACAAAACACGAAAACTACGACGAATTAGGACAAAAATGTTATAAACAATGTTTCTTTCCTTACTTTCCTCAACGGAGTTGTATACAGTCTACGATCTTAAGTACTACAAAAAATACAATTAATAATACGAATGAACTTTACCGTCTGAACTTGAATATACTAGCAGCATAAAGGGAACTTGAATATACTAGCAGCATACAGGTTCGCGTTTTTACAGGAAAAAAAAATTGAATTTCGGTTATATAATTCATATAATTGAGGCACTAGGCAGTGGTCCTCGTTAAAACTTGAGAGCTAACTACATAACCAAAAGGCAAACAAGTTACAATGTGCAGAATCTGAGTCAAATAAATATACTTATTCAAAAATAAATTATTGTACTGGCAATGACTATTCACCACAAAGTTACGTCACTTATGTCATATGTCGAATGTTGATAACCTCTGAAATGTTTTCATATTATCATTTTTATCATAATTATTTTAAGTGGTGATAATTAGGGTGGTTTTTAGAGACAATTATAAATTAAATAAGTGAGTAGTATTAAATGTATCAGTAAATGAGCTGCAATTATATTAATTTATCAATATAATTAATCATTTCAAACTATGCCTTGAGTTTACTCAATGTTATTTCATTCTATGTAGATAAATGTTATTAATTTATTATTTATAATCTTCTTGCACTGAGAGATAGAAGATAGAAATATAATACATAATTCTAATTCTATGGACAGTTAAATTTACTTGTACATTTCAGAATGTTGATATAAGGTGCGTACCAACAAAATGTTCTATAAAAAAGTGATGCACTGCACGATTTGCCTGAAACATGGCGTTGTCGGCACTTCTGGGGTAAGGATTACAAAATATCTTTTTATTTTTTCATAATATGCACGTGTTTAATAATTGCGTTTTATTTCAATAATAAAACAATGCTACTATTAATAGAATTTTAATTACGCATGTAATGCGAAGATTCTTACGTTTTGATGATAGTTTAATAAGTTTTATTTTCACAAATAAGTCATAAATTCGTTTTTACACTAGGCTCAAAACATGGACTTAATAATACTACAAATATTATGAATATTTAAATAAGAATTACTAGTCTATAGTTCTATTTCATATTACTTCTTACTAGTACTACTAATTTTTACTTTAGATACTTGAAAACATTTCAAGACATTCAATAAGACACTCTTTATAATATTTTACATTCCAGAAACTTTTTATACAAGTTACAGGAATGTTGGTAAAGCTTAAAGTGCCAGTATATTTAAGAAATTAAACTAATCTAGCTAGGAAATAAGACAATCATGTAGTTGCTGGTTCAAAACCAAAACCATTGTACTACCTATGTAAACCCACTTGTATCACAGCACAAGGGGTTACCAAGAATACTACTAATGTGCAACCAAACATTGCTAAGTATGTGAGCTTTAAAAAAAACGATTTCAATTAATTCAGTATACTTATTTAGGCTAATTAATGATAATAAATGGCACATAAACAAACAAAAAAGTTACATGGAATTGGTAATGTTCATAATTTAAACGATTTTTAAATGGTTTTCATCAAATTGGCAGCATATCCATAAAACTTTTTTTTTCTAGCCTATATTAGATCCCACTGCTGAGCAAAAGACTCCCCTTTCTTCATCCATTGTATTGTATATTATTTCCTTTTCTTGACTATGTATATGCACATGTATGTAATCTGGTGAAAAAAAATAAGACTAAGGTCCAAAAAAAGTATTTTTTATTTGGGCAATTAATTCTAGATTTGTCTTTTCATACTTAAAAATATATGCAACAAAAGGGTTTTCTTTTAAATTAAACCATTCTATACTCGCAAAAAAATCTGCCTGCAACTGCATTTACATTCCTTTACTAACTTTTGTGTTCATATTTTGTCTTTAAAACCATCTCTAATAGTAATAGCTCTCCAATTAATGGACACAGGTAATAAGCTATTTCGCCGTAAACTACGAGGTATCGAAGATATACTGTTTATTTTTTCTGCTATAACTTTACGTAACACGATCTTTATTTTTGTAACGCCGAGTGTTGCGAATGAGAGGACGAGGGAACGAAAGTGGGCCAGTCTTTGCTTAGAATCGTATTGTACGAATTTTCATGACTGAAAAAGTAGCCGTATTTACTGCAACATGAGCCTCTGTATTCGCGCGAGTCTTGCCCTTTTAACCACGTTAACGAGCTTTGGCTGATTGAGTTAAGCAGACGATTATCTTGTTTAGCTATGGAGCGTCAACGAGAATAATGTAGAGACAATATTTTTCTTGTCAATCCTGCAAAGTTTCTTTTCCAAGTAGGTTTAAAGGAAGGCTGAGTAATAATACCTGATGTTGATCCGGGCTTCATACCAAAGATAAATATTGTTTTTTCGTGATAGCGTGATAGGAATTGTATAATACTTACATCTAAAATTTCCCATGTCAGAATTTAATTGAATCTTGTTCGTAAACGAGCAAAATCAATAACAAAGATATTAAGATCTTGAGAACTACCACAAGACCATAGAAGTTCGTAAATAGGAAGCTAAGTCGTCGGGATCAGATCCTGCGTTGTCTCGTGCACGAACGGGCTAAGTACCCACTAGATAATTTTGGACGGGTATCAATTCTATCTTGAGCAAAACAGGCTCTCTTCGTCGATGTGCCGATGTGACCTAAGAACCATTAAGGAACAACGCCATATTGTATATTTTGCCATTAAATGACTCCATTATTGGTCATCAATAAACGATTATGAGTTAAACTGATAGACCTTTTAAAAGCCCCAGTTAATAAAATTTTGTCTGAATATTATAATAGATAATTCAGAGTATGTTCATTTACGTAAGTAATTTTATCAACCACTTGTTTTTTGAAATTCAAAAAAAGTTTATCAGTGATATGAAAAGGTTAAAATAACAATAAGTATTCAAATGAAACTGAGACGGACACTGTTATCAAAAAATTGCGTAATTTTGGATCTATATTTTTTGCTCAAGATATAGGTAGGTAGGTATTTACTTTTATGAGTGACCTTTGTAAACTTTATTACTTGAAGCAATTCTTAATAGATACTGTTAGTGTTATCTCAATAGTGTTCTTTTGATTTTTTTGAATGGCAAATAGGTTTAAACTAAGTATCACCACATTTATATCTGTTCCAATATTTTCAATTTATTTCTTTTACTATTTTTTGTGTCGTAGTTTTATTTATAAAGATTTTTAACCCTTCCTTGTCCCGTGAATCACATACCTATGAACATTTGCATTGGTTAACTATTGTGTCTTCTGACGGGACAGGGTTCGAAGGTGATAAGCAAATTTGATCTAAAATTGAAAAAGAAAAAAACACAATACAAGTTGCAATCATGGAGAAATCAAGTCTCATAACCATTCATGGCTAATTCTAAGCATCCATTCCATTCATTCTAAAATAAGGTCCCGTTCAATAAATACCCGTACCTGCGGATCTTGTCCAGAAACCCTATTGATTCGTCTATTTCACAAGAAGACAACAGTCTTAAACCATTGATTTCAGCAATTAAGTCCCGTAAAATAAATACCCGTAGCTACCGTCGGTCTTGTCCAGATATCCCTACTGATTCATTCATTATTTTGTATTTATCACAGATATTTATCACATATAAAACATCTCTTCGTATTACATGTTAAATTTGGAGTATTCAAAACTTATTTACTAAATCCGGGCAATGCACTCGGCGTGCTTAGATATAAATAACTATAATATGTATACAATTTCATTCATTCAAGATAAGACCCAACATCGTATTAAAAAATAAGTTAGGTAGGTACATAGATAGTATTTTGATAATCTTCCATTTTACGTTCACTTTTGTTTTCCAAAAGCAAACATTAAAATACTCGTGTAAACATTGTAACAACTACATCAATATTTTCTTTTCACACTTAAACAATGTAAATATTAAAACTAGTTATACATATGTAATTCCTATTTTATTTGATTTAGACGTAAAATATTTTTGGAGGACTATTTACTCCTAACAACTAAACAAGTTATGAGTATGTCTGTGAATGGGTATAGGTACTTAGGAATACCGAAGATGGATAAAGAAAGGAGTGAATGCTGTGATTACGAGTGATAGAGATGAATGGAATAAAATAATTATTGCGCCGACCCCATATAAATGAGTGGATACTGAGATGACGAGTTATAAAGATGAATAGAATAAAATAATCATTGCGCCGACCCCATATAAATGAGTGGATGCTGAGATGACGAGTTATAGAGATGAATGGAATAAAATAATTATTGCGCCGACCCCATATAAATGAGTGGATGCTGAGATGACGAGTTATAGAGATGAATGGAATAAAATAATTATTGCGCCGACCCCATATAAATGAGTGGATACTGAGATGACGAGTTATAGAGATGAATGGAATAAAATAATCATTGCGCCGACCCCATATAAATGGGGAAGGGTAATGATAATAAATTTACTCCATACTAAAATACAATATTTATTGATTAGGTATCTTTATACCATTTAAATATGTAAGGTAACCGCAACATTAGTCTAGTGGTCACAGATCTAATGCATCTTATCTATTGTAGTTTTGCAGGGTTTCATACCTATCCGACGAATAGTTACAGTATTTACCAATTTTTTATACATCTAGCGATAACGCGAACAAGGTAAACAGATATGAACGCAAAAACATAGAATCAAACATTAATTATTAAAGTAAACCCTTTTTGAATGAGCTGTTTTCTAATTTATTGATACCATATCTTAAATTACCACTTGTATACTGCCTTCATATTATTCTCCTCGAATAGTTAACAGTATTTATTTTAAGTCGAAAGAAAACCGATTATGTTGAAGCCTTTTCCCATGTTACGTAGCTTCGGAAGAGAAAATATACTTGAATATAATTCCTCATAACTAACGTTTCCTTTGTATTTTAGAACGGCATTCTACTTCAACAACTGGCAAGGATATCGACATCACAGTGTTGGAACAGCAAGCTACCACTCACGACACAGACCACAGCAACGGTGAAAACTAAAAATGTACAGCAAGACAATAGAATGTGGAAAGAAACGCCATCACACGACAGAAAGAACAATATGGGACAGTATTGTATGATGCTATCGAAGTTTCGGTTAAGTTGTAAGTATGAGCAATTTGATCATGTTCATTCTTCAGGTCACAGCAGACATATCAACTCGGAACCTCTCTCGCTCTTCCCGCGATCTGTTTGCCACACCGCACACGTGCTGTCGGCAAGCCGTAAGCACGCCGTCGCCGCGTCGCCTAACTGTAGTCTAGTCGACGTATCGAAGCTGCTGGTCCGCTTGGATTACGAGCTTACGTTAGGTTGACGGCAAGGCGAAAAGCGATACGGTAACGATCCCTTTCCGAGTTAATATGTAATGTGTCCATGTTTTGTTTTACTCAGGGAAGTCCTCGTGGTCTTTCTTCGCTCCGAGAAGAACACTTACGTGCTAAAACTACCGGGTTGCTTCTTTTTTTTCCTTTTTTCGGGTACCATGTAGAAATGCATTGCAATTTTCATGGTACATATTTTGCCCGTATTAAAGACGGAGTTGGTTGTGACTCCAACAGCCAATACGCGGCATGCTGCTGGTTCTATCCCCTCAATGTCAATCACAAAAAAGTTATTTTAGTTTTAAACCAACCAATAGTTCACACTGTTCTCATTTTACTTATCCTATGTTGGTGAATGTATGTACAATATAGAGTAAATAAATAAATAAACCAAAACAAGATCAGTGATTAGGTTTAAGGATCAAGGTGGTGAATCAGTACGCAGAAGCAGTCAACAAACGTAGTTGAATATCTAATCTATAGTGATAAAGTTAAGATAGGTTTCAACTGCCGCGTAAGAATGAAAAAAATACGTGAATTTTGTACACTTTGCGACGTCAGACATCGATATCCGACATTAGGCGTGTGAACAAGTTTTTTTTTCGTCTACCAGGTAGATTATTGAAAAGTATTGGACACGTAATTTTTCTCGTGTTCAACAAATTACGGAGATATATTGAGTTGAAATGTTACATGACGTCACGCCTTGGTAAAATTAATACCGTGCCATGACGTAGTAAACCCCCACTCCTTAACTTAAATTCCCTGTATTAAGGTAAGCAAAAAATACTTGTCTAATATTTTTCATATAAATATGAGACATTGAAAACAAAAACCTGTCTGCATACCTATAAACAATGTGTGCTATTGTATTGATACATAAACATCGACCCACATTCACAAGACTATCTTCGTAATCAGTCATTATATTACCAGTTATACTTTAGCCTTATCAATTAGAGGATAATCGTAGCCCTAGTGTGTTATGTCGATTGAGAAAGCATACATCCGTCCCGATAAAGAACTGCAACTGACTTATCTGAATGCACAGTAGGTACTATCAATCCTAATGGGGATCCCCGAATAGCTTACTAAACATCTTATCTAAAAGTCACTCTTAATTATATTAATCAGAAAAACATAACATGTGTATTCTCTTAAAGTAAATATATAAATATTGTGAAGTTCTGATCAGGAAAACCCGAGAGAACGAATACTTACTTCAATTTCCTTGTTTGTAATTATTAAAAAATAGGAGGAAAATGTTGTTCCTTGGATCATATGTTGTGCTCTGGCGTATTTCATATGATATGGCTTCAGTTCGTGGAATAACCTTTAGACTAATACTTTCAACGGCGTTTTGCCGTCGAAATAGATCATTATAGAGGTGGTCGACAGTTGACAGACACGTTGGAAGACTCGGTTTCCATAGTTGCCGAGCTACTGTTAGATTACACGATAAAATGATTTTAAAATTAAATATTGTTATACTTTATTTAGTAGGGTTTTTATTACATGTAAAGTTATGATTATGACTGCCACAAAAATTGAGTACTTAAGTCATCTCCAACAGTAAATTGATTGATAGCGTATTGTTTATAAACATGCTAAGTCTCTGACTTATTACTGCAATTGACTTGCCGATAGGCATGTATTAGCTCATCCGATACATTGTCATAATGTATCTTACCTACATTTTTATTATATTGCATAAGCACGTGACTGGTCGACCTGTGATCCTTGATAAACGACAGATTCACATTTAATCTTAGTTGAATATTTACTATGGTCGATAGTTGGCCATGCCGTGTTTCCTACGCTGTTACTTACTGTATTTAAAGAATAGAAATTCGATTCTTTCTACTAGAACTAATTAATATCTTTTTCTATTTGTACGCCAAAAACCTGGTTCAGAACATTATGGCGAGATTGACTCCTAATATAGCCCACAAGACCGAAAACCCTCTAAAAAGAAGGAGTTAGAAAGCAGCGGTAGCCTAATGGCCAGGGCATCGGACTTGAGTTGTGGTTGCCGGATTGAATCCCACTCAATGCACTATCGACGTGAACCCACAAGCATTTAGCTTAGCACGAGGGGTTTACAAGAATACTAGTAATGTGCGACACACATCCGCTTTCTTAAAAAAGGAGAGTTCTTAAACCTTTTTTTTTGTCTGGTTGAGCTAACTTATAACTTAGACCCACGCCGCACGGCGTGGGTATATGTTGGACTTACAAAGACTAAAAGCACCCCGGTCCCATCATTGCCTTTTCAGGAGCCGCGGGATCACTTGTGCAATCCTGGCGCAGCTTCCGCAGGAGAGACCTTGAATCTGCAATGCAATAATTTTAACTTTGTGGTTTTTAACCGATTGTCCTTTTTTCCAGCGTTAGTAGTAATGTCCTCGATGGCGGGGTACGCGCTTGCGCCCGCGCCCTTCGAACTGACGACGTTCGCGCTCTGTGCGATCGGAACGGGGCTCACCTCGGCAGCCGCTAACTCCATCAACCAATTCCACGAAGTACCATTCGATGCCCAGATGTCAAGGACCAAAAATCGAGTGCTGGTCAAAGGATTATTAGAGTAAGCTAATGTTATTTTTTTGCACACCGAATAAAAACTCTACCATGTCGGCCTTAATTGTTCGTAGAGGTTCAATTGGAGGCAGTGGCTTCATGTAAAGTTTCTGTATTCATTTTATTCCGATGAGATTGGAAGCCATATGGCAAAAAATTGTTGTTTAGTATAATTTCTTTGATTTTATTGGCTGTAATTCTGTTGTTTAATATTTCTGATATGGGCTGCAACAGTGTTAATAACATACTCAAACATGAGAGCTTTTAAACAACTATCATACATACATAATAGCTTTTACTGATATTTTCTCTTCAAACATGTTAAACGATAAAGTATCAGAGCTTGATAGTTCAATTAAATAAATAGGTAGATTTCGCGACTCAAAGGACCAATAATCTATAATGATCATTATTATCTCTTTGTGTTTAACAAACGTTATTTTAATGATCGCGTGAGCCTGCGTGGCCATCTTATCAGCCATAGGTACCTAACAATAGTAACGTTTTGCAGAAATTAGTTATGCTTGACTACAGCTTCATTTCTAATATTTTAACCTTTTGACCGCTAAATAATTAAATATTATCACGTTAGAGATATCTAAACAAAAATATTTTAATAAGATTACTTGTTTAGATTTTTAGAAATATTTTTGAACTAAGTTAATTAGGTAGGAATAATAAAATCACTTATGAAGTAGGTACCTAAACATGAACAGTAATTTTATTATTCTTGGTCTTCACATTATGATAATTCTGTTCCTACACTAAAACATGTGTTTTGTATAAATTTCAAAAGGACTAGGAATATATGCCTGAGTTTCTGCCTTTATCTCTTCATGACATACCGCTGTTTTTGTTAGATTTGTAATTCTAAACGCTTTATGGTTTTCGTAAATATTCGAAAGTTTCAATTTTTTTCAATCTTAATCTTCTTCTGCCTAGCCTTTTCCCAAGCTATGTTGGGGTCGGCTTCCAGTCTTACCGGATTTAGCTGAATACCGTATTTTTCAATCTTAGTAGGTATGCAAAAATTTAGTAGTAAAATACTACTTTAAATAATACATTTTACGAGCAATAAAACAAGAATTTATGCATCGTTTTATTGAAGCATTTTATGTTACGCACTGATCCGTTAAAACTATACATACAATGCATACAATTTTTAATATCAACAATATTATACACAAAGATACACAGTACATACACAAACATTTAAAGTATAATCTCAATGTCACAGACACTATTATAAAATATCTTAAGTTTAAAAGTCAAATATTGTATATACAAGGTTTATCGGTCTTAATTTTATCCGCATGGATTAGTTTAATTGCAGCATTAAACATAACAGAATTGCCTGAAAATACGCTGATATTGGATAACTTATGACTCGCGGCTACTTGTAATAACAAGTGAAAGTTATGCTTTAATTCAGATAAGGCTATAAAACTCTGAAAATTTTAGTGTAGTAAATATAGGTAGTGTTAGTAAATACGGTATAGACCATTTAGCAGATTTGCTAATATGGTTGCTAATTTGGTTAAATTTGCTAATAGTTTCAAACTTCGGTAGACCGCCTTTATTCATAAATTTTTATTGTAACAAATGGTTAAATAATTATATCTCCAACTTATGTGACCTTTTGACAGACTAAACATTTTCGAGAAAACGCGTTTTGAGACCATTAGTTACACAATTTAACAATTGGTTGATATAACTCGGGATCAAAAAACTGGGCCTTAGTGAATAAGACCCTGTGCCCCGCAGCTTCACTCGCTTTGGATAATAATGTTTTCTCTTTTCTTACAGGCCAGTTCACGCAGTTGGTTTCGCGGCCCTAGCGGGATCTACGGGTTTGGGCCTGCTATTCTTTGGAGTCAATCCTTTGACAGCGGCCCTAGGTGCTACTAATCTTATGCTTTACACGTCTGTCTACACGCCCATGAAAAGGATGTCAATATACAATACCTGGCTAGGGTCTGTGGGTAAGATTTCATTTCAGAATTATTAATTACCTCAAATATTATAATATGTTGAGCTATTGTATAAATATCTCTATGATTTATTTGTGACTTTAGTAAAAGAACTTCGATCCTTATTCACATTACATAAGGTAATCAATAGTTTTGGATCCTGTAGAAATTCTCATTTTCTGGCCCATTCATCTAGTCCTAGTGGTAAGTGATCCTGACTTCTAAACCAGAGGTCGTTTTGAGTCAGAGGGTTCGATTCCCATCCAGGAAAAATATTTTTATGACGGGCATTTTGTTAATCAGTTGTCTAGTTGCCATAATATAGGCTTTGCCTCTTTTGGGATCAAATGGCCGTATGTAAGTCGTCCGAAGATATTATGCTTATTCTAAGGATCACTTGCTAATGATTTATCAACATTGTTGTGATCAGTTGGTGCTATCCCTCCTCTGATGGGCTGGGCTGGGTGCACGGGCGCGCTGGATCCCGGCGCGATTATCCTCAGCGTGATATTATACTCGTGGCAGTTCCCCCACTTTAACGCGCTGTCCTGGAACCTGAGGCCAGACTACTCAAGAGCCGGGTATAGAATGATGGCGATCACTGATCCTGGTGAGCTATAACTCTTCTTCTTTTTAAATTCGACTGATAGCCAGTCGCTTCATGCTCAATACTCGTATATAACCAGTACTATTTTGTTTATAAATATTTCTAAAAGATTAATCACCTGTTAAACGACATGATAACCCGTGATTGGTTGTTAGTCTTTTGATCAACCAATGGCAGATGTGATCAGTTGATTTAGCAACACATTAAATTAGTCTTTTTGAAACCGGAGTTGATGATTAAAACAACTTAGGCGAGTTTCTTGCCTTTCTTCACGCGATGGGGGCCATCTTGGGGTTCGCATGAGGTCTATCTCTCAATTTCAACTAATCGCCGGCCAGTAGCTTGTCTCCCATAGGTGGGGAATGACAGATAAACCGTATGCTACACTAGCGACCATATCTGATTTTTGACACGCGAAAGCCGCCATTGCCGGAAACCTTTTTAAAATTTCTCAGCATGAGTAAAAACTTTTAGAGTACTTAGACATATTTAGATTCATAGTATTTTCTTTTTGTTCCAAATGCGTTAGCTATGCATTAAGTGACTGTTATGTTTTCAGCGTTGTGCAGGAGGGTAGCCCTCAGGCACACGGGAGTCATCGTCGGTACTTGTCTCGCCTCGTCTTACCTCGAAGTAACCAACATGTGGTTCGCTCTAGAATCCTTACCGTTAAATATTTATTTTATGTACTTAGGTAAGTCAGCAGACTAACGTGATTAAATATTTTTTTGTTATTAAGTTTATAAATTTAATTATCGTTATGTGTAAACATTGATAATTTAATTATTGATTATGTTATCAAGAACATAAAAGTAATAATACTTTGCAAGTTCAAGGGCACATTATTAAATGATAAAAAGCTTGGTATGCAATCTCATGGTTTTTTTTTGTTTTCAGCATGGCAATTTTACCAGAAATCAGATAGTAACAGTTCGAGAAAACTCTTCAGGTTCTCACTAATACATTTGCCAGCACTCATGATTTTGATGTTATTGAATAAGAAGAATTGGTATAAGAGCGGGAACCAGGAACAAGATACACAGAAGGTGCAGGAAGTGAAGATTCCCGACTCTAGGATATCAGTGCTACCTCGCAGGCCGGTCGTCGCGGCTCAGGAGTCTGACACAGACCCCTAGGTGTGGAAACACTGATCGATGACGATCGACGTACGCATAGTATAATTTATTTAATTTGTCAAACACGCGTTCATTCGCATATTGTTACCTATTCGTAGTTAAGTCAATATTTATTTAGCTCAATCAGCCGGAAATCCAAAACCAATCGGCAGGAGTCGTACGATTCGCACGATGTTTGTTAGTTGCGTCGTACCGATCGAAATAGCCGATGTAAAGAAATGAGGCTATATCAAACTTATGTCCAATAAGTTGAATATAACAACCTGAATGTACAATAGTATTGCGATACCTACGTTTGTTGCCGATCAATGTTCCACCTTAGTTGTATCAATCTACAAGGAAGTAGATTTAGTACTTTATGTAAATAATGTACATTATAATTATGTGATTTACTTAGGAAGTTTGTAAGTTAGCTTAACAATCTAACCACAGGAGATTTTGTTGTTAGTAACCATGGTTGTTGCCAGTCCATTCAGTGTGCTTATTATTTAATTAAACTTAAATAGTCTCGAAATTACTACACTAGTAATTTATGTATATTATGCTATTTTGTTCTGTGGTTATAAACAATACTGTACATTGTAATTTGAATAGAATCATGATTAAATTAGTCTATGACTATGGGAATAAATGAAATCAGCAAATAATAAATCTTACATTTATTTCTTCATGGTATAATTTAAATTACAGTTTTCATTGGAATTGGAAATAAAACTACTACTTACATACAAACATTCTGACCTGATTTTGAACAATACGCAGACGGACATTGAATTGAATGTAACAACACAGTGTAATTAACATCAAGAGTGTAGCGAGCCGTGAGCGGCAACTGAAACCCGTGTTTGCTCCTTACGAAATCATAACCTCCTTACATCTATTTCCTGGAACAAAAGAAATACTACATTAACACTCATTTATACACATCGTACTATTTACGTGGCAGAATGACGCACTATCATCGATTTCTGATTTGAGAATGATTCAAACTCTGATATCCAATCATGTGGCAGTGTGAAACACTGCTCAACCAATCATATGCCGTAAGTACAGTTTGAGAAATTGTCAAGTTCGAATTCTCAATTCAGTAACTGGCCGTTTTTTTTTCTGCCAAGCCTTTTCCCAAGCATATTATTATGTTGGGGTCGGCTTCCAGTCTTACCGGATTTAGCTGAATACCGTTTTTTACATGAAGCAACTGCCTGCCTACCCTCCACAACCCATTTTACTATAACACAGTATCCCATAGTAACTTCAGAAGAATATCAATAATCATCACACATCAACAATATCAATAACTGGCCGTATTTTTATAAAAGAATGATCAGTATCATGACAAGTCAGAGTCCTGCCACCACTTGTAAGTGCATAATAAAATAAATTAAAACTACGTAGACTTAAAGAATGGGATTTAAAATGGCGTCGCTTACCTCTCACGCGCACCTGTCGAGTGACGGTAAAGATAGCGTGCGAGTGAGATGTGAACAGAAGCGACACCATATTCTCAGTGTACGGATTGTATAATTTACTTGAATGAGTTACATACTTAGCTTTCTTAGGATGACGGTCATGGTCTCGGCTGTCGTCACGCGATCGCTTGTGAGACTTGTGGTCGTTGGAGTGCTTCTTATCGTTAGACTTGTTGTGGGACTTGCTGTCGCCCTTGCCGCGGTCGCGCTCGTGGTGTGACGACTTGTGGTGCTTGTCCCGGTTCTTTGATGGACTGTAGAAGGTAAGGAAAATAATTAGTAATATAATATGAAAGTTACTAGTACTAACTCAGTACTAGTAATCCAGGTTTACTTACAATGTTTTCCTTCACCGTTTGTCAATAGTATCTTTAAATAATTAATTATTATATTAACTTGGAAAAAGTCGCATCGGTTCTTGATACGAATCCGGTTATTGAACTTCTAGGCCACCACAAACCAATGCAAAAAAAAAATAATATCTTGGGACAAGCTCACACACAGCTATCTGATCCAAAACTAGGCAGAGCTTGTACTATGGCAACCAGACAACTGATAAACATACTAAGACTTATGTATTTCTAAATACATAAATAATATAGATAGATAAATAACACCCAGACACAGAACAAATGGTCATGCTCATCACACAAAGATTTGTCCTGGGTGGGAATCGAACCCACGACCTCCGGCTTAGCTGTCAGGGTCACTAACCACTAGACCAACAGGCCAGTCAAATGAAATGAATTCGTAATGAAAACTAACCTGCTGTTGCTATGTTTCGACGGACTTTTATGGTTCGAACTTTTGTGATTTGAGCTGGAGCTTTTGTGGTTTGAGCTCTTGTGGTTGCTTGATCCCTTGTCGTGTTTGCTCTTCTTTCCGTCATCCTCGTCGTAGCGGCCCCGCCCACCTTTACGCTTACGATCAAAGTCCGTTTCTGTTCTGTCGTAGATTCGCTCTTTCTTATCTTCTTCAGCTGCTTCTCGTTCGAGATCCGACCAGTCTTTACCAGATTCTTCATCTTCCTCTGTGAATTAAATAGGGTTGTTTAGGAATTTTATAGCAAAGAAAATAACATTGGAATTTAGTGGGTCGTACAATATACACTATAACAAAGAAAATATTAGCGGTAATACTGCAAACACAAAAATTTCAACGTGTATTCTGCAATTTGAACTTTACTGTAAAGTCATAAGTCACTTAACCTTTTGAACGCCACGGACGTTTATAGACGTCTAACGAAATCGTGCCAAACACGCCACCGACGTCTATAGACGTCAAGAAAACGACATTTTTTAAATACAAAATAAATATACTAAATTAAGTTTTCTGTGTTTCTTTTTCCTATTATTTCAAACTACTTTAGTGAAATATTGTAAATTGACACAAAGATATATTCATTATTTGAATTCACAAGAAAAAACAATCGTCAAATATTGCTAATCGAAATCCGTAAAATTGTGTATTTCCCCACGCCACAGACGTCAAGACACGTCAGCTAGTGATGGGTAGGTAAGGTAACTTATATTCCAAATTTATGAAATATTTTATTGAAAGTAGCTTACTATTACTTTGACAATTACTTTTTACTGACAAATATTCGTATCTGAATATTCCTAATGTATAATATTTAAAAAAATGTGGAAAAGAACTTATAATTGATATCCTTAAATCGATAGTTTACTGTCCACTCTCGCGCATCCCTATGTAAGAGCTCATAGACAGTTACCTGTACGCCACAGACGGGAATGGACGTCAAGCGGTGACGTCATTAGCGCTACGGGAGTCTGCTAGTGCTTTACTACATTTATTATTATGATCGGTGGTAATATTAAAATTTGAAGCTATTTGTTTGCTTTTAGGTTGCTTAGAACTTAGTAACTGCTGTTTAATGATAGTATGATACCAAATAGGGTCAAGTTAAATAAAAGACCAATGCAACGAATAATATTTATTTAAAAAATATAGAACGAAAAGCACGGATTCATTGGTTATCGATAACTTTTCGTTAAGATGTTGGAATCACTATTTTTTTTTGTAGGTTTTTGTACTGAATTTGTGGCTTGGCGTAGAAGGGGCGCCGATGTGTTTACGCTCTGGCGTTCAAAAGGTTAAACAAAATTTGAATCGCTTTCTCAACATGTAATATATAATTTGAACCCTAATAACGCCATAAGAGCGACATAGCCAACATTCAAAACAATTGTTCCGTATCCATACCCTGCTTTCCCATTTAATAATGATTGAACCTTGTGGAATTGATCCACGACCAATAAATGGCGCGCATCTTGCAATTTGAACCTATGAATCATAAGGGTAAAGGTAACATCTTACCTTCACTGTCCCCGGAGGCGTCGGATTCGTCAGACGCTTCGGAGTCATACTCAGAGCCGTCATCTGAATCTTCCTCAGTCTCGGCATCGGTGGGCTCGTACGCATCGTCTTCTTCTTCAGACGATTCATCCTGTAATTAATGTTTCAAGTTAATTAGTATATAGGAAGGCAATCTTTACTTTTCAGTTTGATCATGGAGAACTTCTGGACAATATTTTTTCCTGAAATCCTGAACTGACAAAGACTTTGGAATCTCAGGTACGTATCTCTGTAGCTTAGTTGGAAAGTAGATGGTGAGCTCAATCAGTCACGGATTCGATTACTGCCTGAGGTTCAAACTTTTCCTCTCTATTTTCATTCAATTAAAGACCAATAGATTTAGATTTTTTATGTATACTGATAGAATTTAAACTTCTTATGAAGACCATCTTTCTGATGATAAAATAAAGAGATTTAATATAATTATAGTATACTTACATTTGCAGCATTCTCTTCATCTGACTCAGGATCCAGGAATGACCAGCCTCCATTGTCGAAGAAGCCTTCAATGTCATCTGTGATCGTTTTCATGACCTTTGTCCAGTTCAAAGACTGTATACCTTCTGAGTAACGAATGTCGCATGAACTGTAATAAGGGAAATCTCAAATAAATATACATTATTAATAGTCTTTGACTAGAGTCCGTTTCACGAAAGAGGTCCCACAGCAATAAATGGAACTAATTATGACAATAATGAAATCCCCAAACTGCGGGGAATGATTTACCCCTCCATATAATGTGTTCATCTAAGGCTCAGGTCGCCAGGTATAAAAATACATTTTAGGGGAATGTACAACATTAGAGGTCAGCAAAATTCTGTAGCATGACTGACACTAGCGCTGCGTCTGTGGGACTTCTTTCGTGAAACGGACTCTTTAACAAAACACACGATATACCTTAAACATATCCTTAAATTGTCAGATGTATCCTATTTCAAATGCGATAAGTTTCAAATTAATTTTAACAGGAAATAGGTCCTTATTACACTTGAATCAGGATTAACACTCAATTCTGTTTTAAGTGCAATAAGGTTCGATTTCATGTAACACAGAGGTAAAGCAATATAAGTTATATTCCACTTACTTGAGCCACTCCTTAACATGATCCAGCATGTTCATTGGCACAGCATTTACCATAGCGACCTTCTTGGCATAATCCTTAAACACGAACACCATATCGAAGTTCTTGAGATGGAACTGCACTCGCTCGAAGTGCACCAGCTCTACGTCTTCCAACGCTATGACAAATGGCGGCCATTCTGTTAGGTTGACGAGGGCACCTGATGTAGGCTGCAGGAGAACTGTACTGCGGAACGGCGCACCGGGGAAACCTAATTCTCTGTGGAATAGCATTGCGTTATTTATCTTTAAACAAACTAAAATTATGAAAGCGAAAGTTACTTCGTGTATTTCTTTCTGACTATTATTGGCTGAAACTTGGTATGGTCTTTATATTAGTTATCAGAATTATTTGATTCTGGCTTTAATATAAAATCCAGGTTACGCTTTAAAAATAAATATTTTCCAAGTGTTTGTAGTTATTTTTTAAGTTACAAAAGAAAGTATGTACATACATTTTACAACCTAGTTATATCAAGCACAACTGTGTATAACACAGTTCTGAAACGTTTGATTATTAATGCTGAACATTTTCTGGCCAACCTATACTCCATTTAAAATAGCATTAGACAGAAGTTAAAAAAGGTTATTTATAATGTACACTTTGTTGCAAAAGTACAATAAACTTGTTACAGTTACGATTGACGCCTATAAATTAAAATCTATTTACATACCAGCTGTCACACTTATTTGTAATCATGTTAACCATTTTTCATAACAAATAAATGTAATATAAATAAATGAAAGCCACATAGGCTTTCATTTATTTATAATATTTCATTCCAATCTAAAATGACAGTGTCAATGCTAAAAAGCTAAAAGAAGCAGTGATGAACAATACTGGAACGTTTTTAGTTTTACTATTATCCTACCATTATTTGTTTATTTATTATTTTATTATGAATAAATCCTATGATGAAGACGAAGAAGTTTCACTATAGTGTGTTGTAAGTTGTTATTTTAATTAAAATAATGTTCCAAAAATTACATTTATTTTAATCTTAATTAAATCTAAGTCATCATGACATGATTGGTTGTCTCATTCATTGTTTTGGTGTAAGTTTGTAATGTGTGATGAAGATATTGTTATAAATAAAGCGTAATTTAAAAAAAAAAGTTTTATTTCGTTTATTTAAGTACTTTAAACAAATTTCTTTGAAATAAAATGTTTTCAATTCCTGCTTCTGCGAGCCTCTTTTTTCTAATGCTATAATAAATGGAGTATAGCTGCTGTTTAACAGCTAATTGGCATTCGCAGTCGCAATGTGGAAGATTCAATCATTTCTAGAGTTCTTAGACAAACACAATTACATTTATACAGAATGATAGTTAATCAGTACTTGAGACTGATAAAGTTAGGTCGAAACTTGAAGTGCTCATGACCCTTGACTGTACATCTGAGTGCGGAGTGCGAGTTTATTTTACGTTAACGCGATAGACACGTTTATGACGTTCGGCGCTCCGATTGGCCCCACTCCAAGCTCATAACCAATCAGAGAGCCAAACGCGGTGAACGCCTCGATCGAGTTAAACGTAAAAAAATCTCACACTTAGCACTCTGACTAACCTGAAAGGCGTATCAAACTCGACCTCTTGTTTGGTCATGTTCTCGACCCTCTCACAGAAGCTTTTGAATGCGACCTTCAGCTTGTGCCTCAACTCTCGCTCGCTCTGTTCGGCCGCCAGATCATCTCTGTCATGCATGTGCTGGTGTTTTCCTAAATCCGTCGTGATCTCACCCACTTCCGTATAGAATTGTACATCCACATGCTTTTTTTTACCTGGAATCATGAAGATATTTATTAATAGGTGAGTAAAACAATCGGCAGGGGTACTCAATGTAACTGACAATTTTAAAGTAGGGTTATTTGACTTATTCCAAATTCTATTATTTTTAGAAGTTGTTGTTACTAATTATTATTTCTAATTTTTTATGCGTTGCGATTCAATATTCTTTTCAAATAGTAGACTTATGAGATTATTGAGTCACAACATTGGTTCTACATTAACTCGTGTGTGACACTTCCATGAGCTGCGGGCGACGGGTGACGTAACATTATTCGACAAATTTGGGCATGTCGTGTAACTTGATTTGTAAAGACTAGTAGGATCATTTATGAATGTACTTACCAAACATAATAGCATGTTTCAAATGGAAATGTAAGAGTATAATCATTTCTCCATCACAAGGCTGGAAGAACGCATTCTTAATATTATTGTACAAAATATCCACTTTGTCCCCTCTCACTGAGGTAAACCTGAACCCGTTTGTATGTGATTCTAGTGATCCACTCATCCTCTTAGTTACAATATTAGGCCTTATGTACAAGTCTTTAAGTTTCGGGTTGCCTTTACTTTGTGACAGCACTAATGTGTCCTGTTTAACAAGATCCTCCTTTTCCCTCTCTTCTGCCTCTCTAGTTTTGAACTTTTTCTGTACTTCCTTAATAAGTCTAAAGCCGGTATTCAAGTTTGATGATGGAGGGGATATCTCCCCTGGCTCTTTCGTGTTTGTACTTCGGTATGTTCTGTAAAACATGGGAGTTCTATCAATATCTTATAAAAAGCGGATGTTAAGTACTGATACAAGATGTTGCAGGAACGCCCAGTGATATTTGTAATACTGCTCTAGCCCAAAGAAATTAATAACTCTCTCTGAGGAAAAACTAGCTCCTTGTATACAAATTTCAATCAACTGATGATAATTTTGTATGCTAAGGCTTATACTTTTTTTACATTTAGTAATATTTACTTTCGTTTGGTTTTTATTTGGTGGTATTGTTAATTATCTACAGAAGACTTAAAAAGAGAGGTTACTACTGCTCTACAAAAACAATAAGTTATTTGTCTACTTACACTTCTTTTACAAAGGTAGCATCAGGCTGTGAGTAGTTACCGCCTTCGTTCCTGCCCATGGTAGCACCCGGGTGGAAGAAGTTTATTCTAAGGTAAGTGTAGTCACCCTCCACAGATTGAGAAATGTTCTTTATAGTTGATATATGGAATGGTACTGGCACGCCAAATATTGGCAAAATTACTGTTTCATATTTGCGGTCTGTAAAAGCAACATTTTTATTATAATAGAAATTAATTATTGTAGAAACGCTGTAGAAAATTCTTAGATTTATGTAATTGCAAAATGAGTTCAAAATCAACACTTTTCCCTAATCTATGTAAGAAGATAACTTTGCTTTAAAGTGGGATATTGAGAGACATTTACTCGCAATGCGTGTATTGTCCTTGTCTATAGGGAATACACGCCTTTTATTTTTTTTTATAAAAGATTTAAGTTCACTTGAGTGCAGGTTTTGACTGCTTCACGCCCGGACATTGAAGCCTGCAGTGTAACGATTGATTGACAAAGGATTTGCCATCTGTCTAGAATGTCACCACAATCCCCCTCACTAACTATACCTGTATACTATATACCTTTTTCAGGTCATCGGTCCATCTGCTACTATGACCAGATGGACCGATGACCTGAAAAAGGTAGCTGGGTCGGACTGGATGCGGAAGACGGACTACCGGGTGTTTTGGCGCAACTTGGGAGAGGCCTATGTCCAGCAGTGGACCGCGATAGGCTGAGTTGATTGAACTATCATAGTTTGGTTTTCCGGGGCTTTTTCTGCTTCTTGATTTGGCCATTGTGCTTGAGACTATCATAGTTTTAAATGTAAAGGAATGTTCATTTCAAAATGCATTACATACTCACCAACATATAATTTGAGTTCTTTCACTTCATTTTCCCTTGGCATCTGGCTGGTACTCTTGTATGAGACAGTACTTTTCCTCAACTTTTCCCCCTCTTTCCCACTCGACTGTTTCGCTAACCTCTCCTTAGCCTTCTCATTAAGAGTAATAGCCAGTTCCCTTTGATGTTCCTTACGTTTCTCTTCTGACGAATGTTCCGTACGAAGTTTTGATTCGATAACCGCTGTTCTTTTACCTCTACCTGAAAAAATATTGTATATTTAAATATGTTGCTTGTTAAATAAAGTTTGATGGTACTCAGTTAACTATTATGTGAATTGTGTAACTATATTTAATTTTAAAGCCTGTTGTTTTGCACATATCAGTAGTAAGTTACTGATTATAATTATAAAATAAAACAATTTATGGCAAAATATGACTTATACCAATGGTATAAGTGCTACATTTGAGTTAACGGCATTTATTGTACCTACAAACAGGCATCAACGGCTTTTATGTCTTAATTTTATTATGTAGTTGTTTAAAATATTAAGATACTCACCTCCATTCTCTGTAAAGATATCCGATAGCATGTAATGAAACAAAAAGAGGTTAAATATAAAACACTCCACTTCATCATTATGCTGTTAGTTTAGCATATATCAATTACTGAAAGCTTTTACAAATATTATACACGTAGATATTGAAATAGAAATTCTTTTCACATTGCTACACATCATACACCAATCTATTGACTTTAAACATCAATAATTAAAATTGAAATTAAGAGCTCCCCCTTTACAAAAAAAATAATTAATAAAAACAACAGACTGTTGTGAAACAAGCTCTCTTATGAATATAATTTTGAACCTTATCTCATAAAACTTAAAAATCATTTCACTCCCATACCCAGGCAAACAACTTTCAACCTTATAGCTGTCCACATAAGCGTCTAAACTCCTTTATCAAACTCACCGAGTATTTCAGTCTTATTTTCCTTTTCTTCCTCTTCTTCTTCGTCGTCATCTTTTAAGAAGATTCCGACGTTCTTGATCTTTTTCTTAGACTGCGTAAGGAGGGACGCTGGTTGTTCTTCGTTTACTAATACTGTGTCGCCAATGAAGAGGGCGTATGTCTACAAAATATTTAAATTGTACAGAGAAATAGGATGACTGACAAAAGTAATATGTGATATAAGATATTGATGGTCTAAAAAGACTCTGAAGAAGGTCTTATTAACTGAAAAATTAATTCACAGAATGCTCACTTTTCCTTCCTTTTCAGTGGCAGCACTATTTGTCAAGTTCGCTAAGCCAATGTTGATGTTAAAAACCATTCCCTTTTTAGCTACAGTTGAGGTTTTGGGACCTATAATGATTGAGCTTTCACGGAATTCTATGCCCATTGCAAACCTGTAAAACAAAATATTGATATAAGTAAATATTTCTCTTGTACATATTAAAATATTAATTATTCCAAAAGAAAACCTACCCGAATGACTTAGTGAGATTCTCAACTAAATCCGGCTTCTCTTTCTTCGCTAACTCCAAACCGGCTTCGTAAACGGCTGAAAGTTTAGCACCGGCAACAAGTTTCTTCATTACCTCTTCCTCAACATTAAGTAGGAAGTTATAATTGCTTTGAATTTCGTCTGTAGGATTGACCAGCAATGTACGAACGATATTTGAGCAGTATGATTTATACCGAGCGCCTAAAGAGCACACGATAGCACCGAAATGTAGGTGATTTTTATCTGAAACGGCGCTGAACTTAAGACTGTAGTTGCCACCGGACTGTATTATGGGGGGGTAGCACATATCCACTTGGCTTGTATCTACCCCAGTGACGTATTTCTTATCTGATATCGCTGCTTCAACACCCTCGGCCAATTTCGAATGTTTTACTTTCTGTAATTAATGCAATTTTGTTAATAATAATAATGAAAAATACCAGTTTTAAGCAAATTATAATCATAACTACCCACCTTATCAGAATCGATAATCTCCATAATTTGATCTTTCAAATATTTAGTAAAAACATCAACTGTGACTAAACATGCTTTCTTGACAGTAATTATTTCTGAATCCTCTTTCGGCGCCATTAGGTGAGCGATAGCTGAACTTATATCTACATTTTCAAATTTCTCCGCCTTCATTATAGCCTTCCAACTTTCGCAGAACTCACCAGGATAGGTATCTTTGACAAAAACACCAAGTGTCTTGCCAGATTTTGATTTCTTTATTTCTTGTACTAATTTGTTAAAATTTTCTTTATCTTTATCATTCTGAAAAAAAAAACAGCATTTGTTTGGTCCATAAGTGAAACAAGGAGTTTTAATCCTTACAATTACCTAAATAAATAATTTTCATTGCTAAACTAAATTATAATATTAAAACTTACCCTATCTCTAATAAGTAATTTCACTGGTGGCAATTCAGATTCATCTTTTCCATTTTCAATTTGTCTCAAGAACTCTATTTTCTTCTTACTTGCAAGAAAACACATGCTGTGTTCCGTAAGGACTGTTATTGTATCAGGCAACTCATAACCAAACAGCCAAGTCTAATACAGGGAAAAAAAACAGTATACATACAAAGAAATAAAAAAATTACATTATGATTCCTTCAATAGAGGCAATTTTGTAAATATTTCTTAAGACTAGATGAAAATATTATGGTAATTAATGAATCTATCAATTTCTCTGATTTTAGGCCTATTAATAGGATTTCTAGTAGTGGTCGCCAAGTGGTTTTATGACTAGATTTGAGCACACAAAGTAACAATTGGCTGCTGTTGTCAAATTGGCTGCGTTTAGTACAAATCAGTAATTACAAGTGGTTATATTTTTTAAATATTCTGGAATTAAAAACCCACAAGTGAGCAAATTTAGTGATCAATGCTAGTAACAAAAAAAATGGTAATAGGCCTTTTCTTTAAACTTTTTGATTGTATCAATTAAAGTCTAATCATATCACAATATCAAAGATTCCTATGACTCAGATTGGAAACAAGCCACTTTTATTACTTTTCCAATAAAGTTCAAATAAAACAAGAAATTTTTAATAGAATTTGTGTTATTAATCAAATGAATTTGGTAATCAGTATGTAAGATATTGGGTTGACCTTATACCAAGATTGTTCAAGTCGAGTGAGGCTTCTGTCTGGGTTTTATATACATCCTTATTTTTCCATACCATAAGTTCACAGAGACAATCAGTTTAAATGTCAATGTCATTGGTAGATAAATACTAATAAAAGCCATAATAATTTTATTAAAATAATAGATCTAGACATGTGTATACGTGGGATTTGTGTTACTTCTTACATACAACATAATTCTAACATAAGCAAGTTGAATGTTATTTTGTCCCACAAATAGAAGTTGCTTAATATTGAGTAACACAGTTAATCTTTTACATTAATAAAGAGATCTATTTGTTATAAAATGAATTTCTCCCGAGATATGGATTTCTTTTGAGACGAAACACTTGTGATGACTGATAAAAAAATAAAAAAGGCAACTTGACCTAATCATCCATTTTATCTGAACCATACATTAACCGTGAACAAAGCAATTTGCCTTGTTACTACCTATTGAAGACCTGATATAAAAACAAAATGGTTATTTACAAAAATTGTTATTGTAATGTCATATTATAACCATCAGCAACAACTTCATCACATACATAATACTTAAACATTAATTTGTTCTTCTTACTGGGCATTAAATACAAGATAATAATTTGAAAAGTTGTCGGTAATTCGCGTCGAGATGAATAGTTGTTTATATAACTTAGGCAGTTGAAAGTAAAATAAGGCGCAAATAAGAAGAAATTAAAACAATTTGTATACTTGTAAGGTAGTCGACATTTTATAAATGTAGAGTAATATTCTCAAGCACATGGAAAGCAATAAAAGTCGCGCATACCTGTAGCGCCGTTGACTTGCTGTAAAGCGTGTCCTCGTCCACTCCGACGCAAGAAACCAGGCAATCAACCTTAGCCAAAGCATCATCACCCTTTGAATCCGTTGTAGCACCCTGTAAATCGCGCAATTATTGTAAAACGGGCCCTCAAAAACGGTGACATCAGTAAACGAAGAATAACCGACCTTCCATGCTGCATACAACTTCTTCATACGGCGATAAAAAGTTTCTTTATCAAGCGATATATTTGACATTGTGGAAATAATAAAAGAACTTAACTAAAAGAAATATCTACGTAACTACGCCTCAATGATTAACGCGATTTATTCACAATTCGACGACATTACATCGCTTTTGACAGCAAACACAAATGGCGGGCGTCGGTAGACGAGTAAATACCGCCGATTTCAATCATTTTTGTCTATGCTTCTTTCGCGTTCAAAACAGATAACTAAAAAAAGTTAATCAGCATTTTTAGTACAATGATCTCAAGAAGAGACTATATAACTAGAGGCTCTATCAACAAATCAATAAGTATTTCTCGTTTCCCATTCATCATATTATAGATAATATGCATGCACGCGGATAGCCGAGTGGTATAGGTCACCACGCTAATTGTAATTACCACTGTGCGCGACGTGCTGCGGGTTCGATCCCCGCATGGGACAAGCATTTGATTTGTGTGATTCAGAGATGCTTGTTCCCAGTCTGGTTGTTCTTTGTGCATGTGATTTTAATGTTTGTAAAAAACCCCGCGACACAAGGATTTAATAGTATATAATTATATACATGCCCATAGTGCGGCCGTCGTTTTTTAAAAAAAAAACAAAAATTTTTTGTCTACCCCGGAATACTGAAACGTCTTTTATCTTTAACACATTCCTAGATCTCTATCTGTCGCTGCTTCACGCCATAAAGTGACAGAGACAGTATGAGACTTAACAGCGCCATTAAACTGATTGACGTTTGAGTATTCGGCCATTATTAGATAATATAATATTTCTCACTCTCTAAACTCATCCGATTTTCAAAATCGGATAGTATCGGGAGGGCATCGGACGTGGGTTACTCTAGTTCATTCATATTTAACGCCAACGCAATTATTCTGAGGTTCATTCATTCATACGGTCATCGGTCATGCAATGAACGAAATACGAAATGTTCATTTCAAGTTCACTGACTACTGTTTACAACTTATTTACCACTAACTAAAAACTTGCTTCGGTTTTAAATGTATAAAAGCCATGCAAAAGTTAAAGCACCTTAATTTAAACCACCTCTCTGAAAGTGTTATAAAAAGGCTCACTCAAAATCACATCATTACTATCCTGGATTTTCTTCAAGAAGATGTACAGAAGCTAACAACTTTAACAAAATTAAGTTTTTCGGAAATACTATCAGTCAGAAATGAAATATTTGGCAAATTTTCAGCTCCCATAATAAATGGAACTACCCTACTTAATAGAATATCAGAAACAAGAACTATAATAAGTACTGGAATACTTAGGTTTAGTACATTGTATTTAATATTTTTTAATAAACAAATAACAATATTTATTTTTAATTTAATTTGTGAATCATAGCTTAAAATATTTTTCTTTTTCAGTTTGGATACTATATTACATGGCGGAATTCCAGTAGGTTACATTACTGAACTATGCGGTCTTGCAGGGTCGGGGAAAACCCAGTTATCAACACAGTTGGCTATAAACTGTGTGAAACATGTTAATAACACTGTACTCTACATAGATACTAAAGGCGATTTCTCTGCAATGAGAATACAAAAAATATTAGATGCTAATGGTTCTTCCCATAAGGTATCATTAAGTATAACAGTTTATTTCATTAAATAAAGACCATATTATTATTATTTTGTTTGTAGAATATGTGTTACTTACAGAAAATTTTTTTTTTTCTAATTAGGTATGGATTCAATGGGAAAATATAGATCAATTCACAAAAATAAATATTCTTTTTTCTAGGATATGGCTGAAATAATGTACAAAATAAAAGCAGTACACATATGGACTATGGAGGACTTAGTGGAGTTATTCAAGAGTCTAAAAAATAAAACACTTGTTATTGATCACTTGGCTTTAATAATTGTAGATTCATTGCCATGTTTGATGTTGCAATATATTGGTGATGAGAATAAAATAGGTACTTAAATTTAATATTTACTATCTTAATATTTATACATAACTAAGCAAGTTATGAGTACTCATGACTGAGGATGGGTATACTAGCAGAGGGAGACCGAAAAAGAGATGGATGGATTGTGTGAAAGACAATATGAGGAAGCAAGGAGTGGATGCCGTTATGATGAGTAAAAGTGAGCAATGGAACCCTTCTAAATGGGATAATAAACTAATAATATTGTAAGAATATAGTATGTAATATGTAAATAAGAATAAAGCTATGAAAAAAGTATTCATAAAAAAATAAGTACCCTATACAATTCAGTGTAAAATTTTGTGGATGGCAAGTTCCTTTAACCCATATTATACTTTCTTTTTCCAGGATTAAATCTCCTGAACACCCTAGTAAACTATAGTAGATTTATAGGTAACAATTTAAATGTAGGTATAATCTACATAAATGTACAAACAAGATGGATAGAAAACGACATATTGGATATGGAAGGTAACTAGTAAAATCTGTTTGTTCCGAACGGATCCCACAATCCGATCCCACATATCTATTATGGGATTCGTTAGGAATGTAGATAAAAATAATATTAAGTTCCGAACAGATGCCACAAACATACAAACCGATCCCTATAAATCGCTATTACTGACGAAACCTCCCTGAAAATTAATAAGAACAATATTTTAATTATTTAAATTATCGTCACTCTAGGTAGGTAAGTACATAGTTACTTACCTACTTTTAATAATAATTCAGTCACAGTAGGTACCTAGGGTTTAGTTAGGAATACCGTTCTGGGATCGGTTAGGCGTAGGTACATACTGTGACTTAATTATTTACCGAGTACTACCTTAATTAGTAACCGTTAGTAGGTTAGGGAATGGATCCCACCAATGAGATCGGATTATTTGTAGGATCCGTTGGGAACAAGCCATGAAATCAATCAGTACTTATATGTAAACTCTGACGTTCTCTTAGTTACGCTTTGATGGCCAAATTACACATTTTTTTTATAATATATGAATGGAGTATGATATGTACAGTATGGTATTATATATAGGCATCGTTTTGCATCGATAATCGACATCTATGCGGGTGAAACCGTAGTTGAAAGATAGTAAATAAAATTATTTCATGTGGTTATGAAGGTACATATTATATCCATTTTTTTTTTATGTTTTAGATGAAGGAGAAGTGTGTTCAGCTTTACGAGAACCAGCCTATATTGAGAAAAGAAATCGATGTTTGGGAAGATATTGGCAAAACATTCCAGCAATGGTTTTACTTCTGGATAAAGTTGAGGACAGTTCTGTAGAGATAAGGGATGATGGGTCACAAATGAAAGTTACAGTTATTAGCTCCAATATTCAAAAAAATGTTAATTCTCAATGTATTTTAAACTTAAGTGCTGTTGGTGTAACTTAACCATAACGCATGGTTTTCTAGGAAATATAAAAATACACAAAGATGAAGACAACAATATTTTAATTTTTAAGTAAACCTATTAAATTAAATGTTTAAGGATTCATTTGCTCCAACAATCTACAGGTGTACTTACACATATACATACTATAATAACTAAACCTACGTAGGTATCTCTGAAACTCTGAAACAAAAAGCCTGTGCAATCGTGGGGCACAGCTAGTGAATCAAAACTTTTTGAATTATTATTAATTCAAAAAGTTCAAGGTCAGACATGCCCTTGTCTACAACATTTAGCAAAAAGGAACCCTATTTTATTGTTAGAAATGTAGACCTAATGTTATATAGGATGTAGAACGCCTTCAGGTTCAGCTTTTTACATTTGCCTGTTATCTTAGTTATCTACTAGAATTCAAACCAGATGTGTTTATTTAAAGCATTTAATTTTGTTTGCGTTCTATTAGTTTTATAGCAGTACTCTGTGTCGCTTTCCATAAATTTTGGTTGCGATAGTTCACGCAGCTTTTCACTAATATAGTACCTTGTGCAAACTGCAAAGAATACATTACAATGTCTTTGACCTTGTGTCAAGCACTATTTCACTAACTAAGCCCACTAAGGTAATTGTAGAAGATGAAATTGTCTTTGAATTATTCTACTCGATGGCCAATGCGTTGCTGTCAATGTCAAAATTATGACAATCACCGAGCAATCACCTCATTCTTCATGCAGTAAATGCTCCTTCAGCGCTCTCTCTCATTCACTGAATCACTCTTTCATTTGAGCGCACGCCTGACGGGCGATGCGTGTTGTACTGTGATGGCACTTTATAACACTTTTGTAAATTCAACATTTTTATGATATTTGTGTGCTTAGTATCCTTCTTAGTGTAATTTAATTTTAATTTATATATTTGCGTTTACAATGGCGAATCAAACCCAGAAAATGGTTTACAAAATGGTCCTCACTGGAGGTAAGGATAGATCGTATAATTTTATAATGGTGATGTTTTATATTTTTTCTGTACAATTTGTGTGTTGTAGTATATTGTATCATATTCCTTTTACATTGATAATAGCTTTTGTGTTACAATTGTTACTGTATTTAAGTGTTATGGAAAATGCAACACGTGGATTTCTGAGGACGTATTTAATACCACGAAACCACATTGTATTTTATTCAGGACCGTGTGGCGGCAAAACCACCGGGCAGTCACGTCTCAGCACGTTCTTTGAGAATTTAGGATGGAAGGTGAGCAATTATCTTTATATTTATCTTAAAAATAAGTTAGATAATATGATTACTCCTATGTACCTTACCTACCTATGTTGATGCAATGAATTCTGTTACTTTATTTTTATTGATAAAAACATTAGACCTCAACGATACTGATCAGCAGCATTTTATCTATGCTAGTAAGAATTATGTTATTTACATAAAATATTATATTTTGTCATAATTTCTGCATCACATTATATTTACACAATAACTATAATTATATGATTTTTCTTAGTATTATGGTAAAAAAAAAAACATTCAAAATTATCTGAATTTGATTAATTGGAGTTTGTTGCTAGTAGGGTTCCCTTTGAGTTGTGGTTTCTCCGTCTGGAGATCCAGTAAGATATGGTTCCACAATGTGTTTATTTCCAGGTGTTCCGGGTGCCGGAAACGGCTACCGTGCTCCTCAGGTACGATGTGACACCTACAAAAACTAGACAGTGCATCACAAAAAAATATCTAGATTTTAAATTTACATATTTAAATCTTTTTATTCTGAAGCTGTAGGCTAAATGAATGCTAAATAAATTCATCATGATTGAAAATGTTATATAAATATAATTTCATTTTAGAAAGTGTAGGATCATGCATTTTTTGATTTAACATTTACTCCATTGGTTTAAGGCCCATCACTAGATCTGCAATTCATTCTATATTCTGATTTGAAAACTTCTATGTAAATTTAAAACCTAGTTATTAGAATGCACTGTGAAAATGCCTTAGTTTTTGAAATTTAAAGCTTTCAAACTTCAAATATGCAGTAGTTGTTGTTTTTTCTATATTGTAATGATATGGAATTGCCAACTAAAGCATAATTAAGTGAATCAAAAATGAAATTAATTGAAAACCTTATTTTATATATTAATTGTATTACAACACACACTATTTCTTTTGCAGTGGTGGTATCAAGTTTGCAGATCTCACCCAAGAAGAAGGTAAGATTTTATCTATTAATTCAATTTATGAAACCCATTCTGTTACATACATAAATAACACTCATGCCATAAAACTGACAAGTTAGAAAAGTTATTTTTATTTGTCGCCTATTTTTTGTACTGTATGTAGTAAGAGTACCTATAGGTACGAAAATCGCCAGTCATATAAAGTTACGTCACAGGTAAACCTGTCTAAAGAAGCCCATTAAAGATAATAGCCGTCATTACTAATGTACATTAGTAATACGACAAAGACAATTAGACATTTTCAGTATAAGTACATTTGTCTTAATGGATATGGTTTACGTAAGCAATGAAGAATGGTGCTTACAGGAATTCAAAAGTTGATTATGGATGTGGACATCACAACCAACATTGTTCCATAGAATTTACAAACACAAACTCCGAACTCATGGTAGTGCAACAAATTTAACGGAATGGTGTAACAATAGGGGGATATCATGCTTGATACATTACCGTAACGTTAGTGTATTGTTTCCTTTAAAAGATTCGTAATTAAGATAGATTAGCGTAGATATTATACATCTCATTGGTTTTAATAACGATAAAATACACATAAAAAAATTCGTCGTCATAATAAAATTAAACAACATGGGTACCTATTCTTGGAAAATCATAAAGACATCTTTTGTTGAAATTGGCAAGTCTGACGGGCGGCGGAAACCTTCACTGATGTACGAAAATTTATTGTTTACCATTGAATGCTGCCAAAATCTTATATCATACGTTTTTTAACCCCATCGTTCAGTTTTAACATTAGCTTTGTTCGTTCCTGATCATGTGGAGCTAGCGATCGGATCAAACGCATTCGATTTGTTATGTAATTTTAAATATAGCATTGATTTCAGTGTCAATGACTTTTCGATGTATTAAATATACCAGTTCATGTTCCTTTTAAAACAAATAAATGGTTCATAGAAGTACTTCATCATCAATTGATACATGAAACAATTCCATGGTCAAATTTACTTTCTATTGGGTGGAAACTCTCACGTAGATATTGATACTTATTGCTAGAGGCGTGACCGTCATTGACGTATGCACCACGTGAGGTAGGTCGATTATACGCTCTGCCAAGTTGGTAATTTAATTTTCATTGCTAAATGCTTGCAATTATCGTAAGCTGACTCCGGTATGAACAAATGTCACATTTCAATTTAAATATAGTTCAAGCGAGACGTACAAAACCTTTCAAAACTCAGTGCTTGGTTCATTGAAATACAAGGGGGTTATTCTCTAAGTGCAAACAGAACATAACGGGAATTATAGTTCAAGAATACCGGGTCGCTAAAACTTTTTAAGAAAGCCGAAAAAGATAGCCTCTCTTAACTGAGCACGTTAACCGCTTGGACTTAGTGATAAGACCCCTCCCTGTACGTTTAATTTGTAAAAGGCAAAGATATCTTAAGTATAAAATTAAATGAAGATCAGGCCGAGTCTTCGGAGATCTATTCTACATTCAGGTCACACCGTTATGTCAAGTAAACCTATTCAATACGACTTGTATTGATGACATAGCATAAAATTAATCAGTAGGTACAATATACATAGTAGATAGTATCAAGATATGAAACGCGCTACGCAGGTATTAACTAAACGACCAAGATAATAAACTGTTCACGAATAACATTGAACCAATGGAGGTTCCTTGAGGGTTCTAAAACGAAACATTTTATTTATTAAGCGAATCAGACTGATAACGTTTATTTTATTGTAATTTACTGATATCGATTTAAAAATAACTATTCATCACTAAACATATAATTCGATGTTTCATTCCTCTAAATAATTCATTGCTTTGATTCAAATATAAAAAAATATATATTATTATATTTTCTTAATTAATCATTTGGCATTTAAGTAATTTTTTAACGTATTGTAGGAAAATACCGAATATAGAAATAGGTACGCAGTTACTTATCATTACCGGATTTTGTTTGAATGAGGTAAACTGGTTATTTATTAGAGGCTAGAGATACAACGTCTTATTCATAGTAAAATATCAATGAATGCTTCATATTGCAATATTTCATGTGTACATAATGCAAAACGACGAGTATTTTCTCGGAAACATAATCTTGAGTGAGGGTTATCCCCGTAAGACCAAACAAAACTTATGGTGGCATAACGCAGATTATAGTTAAGAAAACCCGGATCGGAAAATCTTTTTTGTGTTCTGGAGAAACAGCAGGTGGCGCGAGAGCCATATCCAACAATTTTTTTACTTAGAAGTAAAGTAACTCGAAAGATATTACGCTTCCCTTAACCCAACACGAATTCTGCACGTAAACTGATTGCTTAGAATAAGACCCGTGAGTGAACTCAGGATCATGTTTTTTCGAAATGTTTCTTTTTGTTTTGTTATTGATTTTTCTAAAACCCGCGTCGATTCATACATTAATATTTTGTCATAACGAATCACACGTGGTCCAAAAATGCGTACGTAAATGCTTTGTCATCATAATAGACAGATGTTTCATAGTACCGAATATCATTGCCAAGACGGCGGGCTAAAGTCCAATATAAAACTATCTAGATCTGTATTAAAACTCGTATATAACATTTAAAACGGGCAATAATTATGTTGCGTAAGATTAAACGTGTTTGTTCTGTTTGATGCGGTATATTTCGGATGTTTTACAGCGGCATCACGCGGTCACGCCTCGTGTTTATTTTTGCTCCTCAAGCTCTAGGTGAAGACTTGCGAGCCCCTTTTGCAAAGCTCTCCACGGCTATATTCGGACCGCTTTTGTTGCGTATCTATTTTAGATGCGAAAACAATTTATTTTTGTTTTTTTTTTATGTAAATACTGCTTTTATGACTGTATACATTGTTAAATGATAATGCCATTACTTAGAAATGAAGCCTCCACAAAAAAGCGGCTCTTTGTTTCAGACGAACTACAAATTTGTAGACAACTAAGTAATTCATGGTGTACAATAAAGAATATTCTATTCCAAATACTCTTTTATTAATTAATCAATAGAACAAAACTAACCTAGGAAAAGGGTTTTTGTAGTGTACAAATTGCAAGTCTGTAATTACGTGCTTGTTTAATCTATTTAATCCATTATTGGCAAGGCCGTTTTGCGGCAAGTCATTTAATAATACATTTATTCTATTCGTATAATAAAATAATCTGCTTATAACTATAGTAAGTCTGGGTAGGTACCTGAAGGAGGGTTATGAGGCTTCTTGATGCTACAGACACGTGAATGTGGCTGTGTGTGTGTCGATGACGTATCTCGTATTAGCTAGTTCACGGTCACGTTCACGGCGATGGATACACGTTGTGTATGTAGGAATGTGTACGTTTATCTGTAGCATTGTTAGCGGGGTTTAGGATCGATGCCGAGAGCTGAAGCCGCAGGCTGTTAGTACCATCGCTATGTAGACAATAATAATAGCGACATTTTGTCGTAGTTTCAAGCTAAAATCAGCTGTTTCTGACCCTCTGCATGGTTTAAGCTCTTTACTATTAGCCTACAACTATAATCAAATCGTTTCATTTTAAATTGATTACTATTTCATTCATTCTGTAATTACCCAATTAATTGCGTCATTGTCGTGCGAGGGTTTTTTATATAGTCTAATGTAAAGTATGTCATTGAATTATTGGAATTGCGTCGGAAAATCAGTTTCTCGACGCCCTCGCCATGTATAATCGACAAATGAGTGTTGTATTGATATGATAAGTTCTTTATTGCATTTTTTGTTCCTGTTCTGTTTCACGCCTGAATGACTTCGACAGGTGTTTGTTAACAATTTGTCACGTTACACGTAACAATAAACGATTGAGACCTATTCATAACAGTTTTAAACCGTCACGATTTTTCTTGGTTTTCATATTTATTAAGAAAAAATAAAAAACTGAAGTAACAAAGCCACGTCGGTCACCGGAGTCGGCCGTGAAGCTCAGTTTTAAATTTTAATATTTATAGAAAATTCTCCACTTTATAACATTAGCTTTTGTCGACCCATTTTGTATCCTGGCAAGTGTAGCGTATCGACTTGTAATCATTTATTATTTACGCATGTTAAACTCTATACAGAAATAGACAATCGTGGCCGGTTCCATTCAGCCGCGGTTTTTCGTTTCATTGCACTTCATCGCTTGGACATTACTCAAATAAACTGAATCATACTCGAATTAATTGTACTTGTCACATTTGTCATCGTGAGATGAAACAATTTGTGTAAATAGCTACTATGTCATGTATGTATGATTGTGAATTTATTAAATATAATCTCACGAATACTTTGAAGGTTACGGGTCAAAAAAGGTAATAGATTTATTGTTTTGGCTTGCTTTCGTAAATATTGTATTTACTTTCTTATGTAGTATCAAAAATAGTACCCACAATAATTGTTTGTCAATAAATAATATGCGTAAATTATAATAACGTATTTTATTCGGGGATTTACTATAACCGACTATAAAAGTACCTAACACGTATCCGTGACGTAGGCACAATATATTAGTAATAGTCGTGTACCATTCATCACATTCTATTAATATGAATATACTTTCATGATCTGATAAAGAAAAAATGGGACTTACGACCCCACAACCATAATAAATAACATTAGGAAAACTCACGTCACACCTATATTCAGTCGTGCTATAAATCACAGGAAATTGCGAAAGCTTTTTTATCGGGCCTGAATTGTCGTCTTCGAATTCGAGCAATTTTTACAGTAAATACACATCTTTGTGAAGCTCCCTCAATACACGAGATATTACCAGAATGCGCCATTATTATTACAATCTTCTCCAATTCAGTTTCCGCTGCTGAATCATTTTACTCATTTGTTCGATGACAATTTGATAGTCATTAGTCATAAAAGCAATTTTTGACTCTGAATAGAAATGGGGTAATAAAATGATAATTAAATGCAAGTTATGACGAAAATTTTCCATTATTTCGTCAGTAATTCAAATGAAACATTTTATTCATAGTACTTAAAAGAAGAATTATAGTGGCGTCGTACAATGTTTGTGTCTAGCGTATATTTACAAACACATAGCTTACCGTACGCCTGTAGGGGTGACTAAGTTTGTTTAGAAAGACATCGTGCAAGGTCAGGGCGACCTCGTAAAGCAAACTTATTGATTTATGTTCTTCAAATTATCAAGTAATATGAATAACCTATAACGGTAAGGTTTTTACGAACCAGTTGAATAAATTTTTTGTTTTTATTTGTTTAGCGGACGACATGACCTCGCGCCCTTTTTTTCTAATATCAGCCTTATGAAATACCGACCTACAAACAAACGGTTTCACTTACTTTTGTCCTTACATTATTTTTATTGAAGTACGCACTTAAGAGTAGTTCAAATAACAACGCTTATAAAACCTTTTGTTTAGAAGTAGGGCGGACGAGGTTTCAATGTTGTAGTTAAAACGCGACCTACAAATATTTTCTCTTCCAATTACCTTTGCGCCTTGACCTTTTGTTGTGTATGACAAAGGTAATAATACCTTTGTAATTAAAAACGACATGGCCCTATAAATATTTAGTTGGACAATCGTCAACTGCCACTGAAAGACTGAACACGAAATAATGAATTTCCGGTCACATTCACCTGAGACTTGCATTCATTGATCTGCTATACATCGAACGGTATCTTAATCGATGATTGTTATATCAACTGATAGGTAGAAACGTACATAAGAGTAATAATATTGTACCAGATTCACCGATAAGTGTTTCAGTTGGCATGTGCCCTACCAATTGCAAACGGTGTACCGCCGCGGCTGTTGCCCAAGCAAGCGACGGTGACAGTGGTGAGTAGGTTACCACCAGTACCCAGCACTAAGGTGAAATTAGACCGCTATTGTACTATCATGAATCATGATGACAAATGGTGTCGTCGAACTAAAGCTAATTGATTGACCCATCTCATATAGCCACGTGTCACTAGGCTCTTATCAAATTAGGTAGCAGTTACTATACATAGTAGTCAGTACACATTGGAAATATATAGACATAATATAATTATATTAATTATATACGGGAGGCGTAGGATGCTAGGGTGGGGTACGCTACAGTTTCATCGCGACCTCCATTAGTTTGGTAGCGGTAATAAACATAAGCGGGAACCAAGATTGTTATTAAAACCATCCGTTAATAGATTCATTAGTAGAGTTTTTATGATATTTTCTTCTTTAGATGATATCCGTGTACGTGCTCGATATGTTAGCTTTTGGTATCGTGCCAGTAGCTACAATTAACCGAACACAGCGTGCTATTGAAAATCTTTTTTAAAACCTTTGTAAAGAATTAATAAAATTGGAAACATTAGTACGTATTGTGTTTGAAAATTGCCTAATTAGTGTAAGTACTACGCAAAAAGAAAAAAAAAGTCGCTTCTGGTGACGTTATAAAGCACAGGAAAAAAAAGATTCGTCTATTGACGTCATTGGAGGCGTGTTGGTCAATGTTCACAAAGTCGTTGCCAAACATTTTGTACAGAAAGACATCGACATTCCAATTATTCTGAGATAATAACTGACATTCTTCTACAAGAACAACCATTTATTTGAATGATTGTAAAAATATGAATGTAATGAATTGTATGTAACTGGCTTAAAATTGCCCATGTTTAAGTAGAATTAGGAAAACGGCTGAGTCATAAAATGTGACAGCGTCGTCATGCAAAACGAACAGAAGCTCGCTCAAATAACGATGAATAATGTAATTTGAATAGTGCATGAAATTTGTCGTGAAAACAAAGCACGCGATACGAAAATAAATTTGATATCCACGTTATCTTCGACAATGCAAAGTTTATGGTTTTCAGTATTAAAATAACTTTCTGGTACATTAATTTTTAACATTTTACTCAACACGTTATGAGATAATGTTATCGTGGCTTGTTTGTATTAAATTTAATATGAAAAAAAGATAGGGTGAAGACCTCTGCTCTTCTCTCGCATGTTTTTTAAACAATTTCCGGTTTAAACCGATTTTCTCGAAAGTATATGAAATAAACACACGCCGATCATGTTGCTGTTTGCTGTCCATATAAGATTAGGCGTTTGTAGGATAATAACCCTGCCGCCTCGGTATTATTAGATTTTAAATTAAAGAACGGATTCTTAGATTTTCCCAATTAATATTGTAACTATACTCTATTTAAAATAGCATTAGACAGAAGTTAAAAAAGGTTATTTATAATGCACACTTTGTTGCAAAAGTACAATAAACTTGTTACAGTTACGATTGACGCCTATAAATTAAAATCTATTTACATACCAGCTGTCACACTTATTTGTAATCATGTTAACCATTTTTCATAACAAATTATGTGGCTTTCATTTATTTATAATATTTCAATCCAATCTAAAATGACAGTGTCAATGCTAAAAAGCTAAAAGAAGCAGTGATGAACAATACTGGAACGTTTTTCGTTTTACTGTTATCCTACCATTATTTATTTATTTATCATATTATTATGTCTAAATCCTATGATGAAGACGAAGAAGATTCACTATAATGTGTTGTAAGTTGTTATTTTAATTAAAATATTGTTCTAAAATTACTTTTATTTTAATCTTAATTAAATCTAAGTCATCATGACATGATTGGTTGTCTCATTCATTGTTTTGGTGTAAGTTTGTAATGTGTGATGAAGATATTGTTATAAATAAAGCGTTATTAAAAAAAAAAAGTTTTAATCCGTTTATTTAAAGTACTTAAAACAATTTCTTTGAAATAAAATGTTTTCAATTCCTGCTTCTGCGAGCCTCTTTTTTCTAATGCTATAATAAATGGAGTATAGGTAAATAATAAAAATACCATTTCGTTCTTGGTACGAAAGCAGTTGGCCTCCGACATGCACAGTCGATTATAAGAATAAAAAAGTAATGGATGTTGGGAACAATTCAAACGGACTTACGAAATAAATTAAACCTTTTTGTTCATTAAAGGAAATTGAATTTTACCTCTTACTTCCTTATTTAGCGACATTATCCTAATGATGAAAAACTCAGGCAGTTTTCAAGGCTCGGAAAATAAATGACGTTTAAAGGTTATCTGATCGTTGATTAATGTTTATAATTTTGATTAGTTTATAGTTTTCACAGATAAACAAACGTAACGTAGATTTACAAATAATGTATTAAGCTGATAAGACCTAATTTTAAATTTTATGCTTTTTGTCTCCTTCTGATAAATAAAGCAAACAAGTTATTCGTGTAAGATTTTTGCTCATGAAGTATTCAATTGTTTTTCAAGAGTGCTACAAAATAAATGATTTAACATTGCGAGCGAGAGCTGAAAATAAGATTGAACGCTCTAAGACAATCGCGACACTCCCCCGGCGCGACGCTGTTTAAAATAATTCACATTTTTAAATAGACCACCAAGGAACCGGCGGTGTACTTCATGTCAATCAACTGAATTCTGTTTACGGTCTTAATTACATAAACATTCATGAACATGATACTACCACACAATATATCCTGCTAAATGTTTATAGTCTGTGTCGTTTGCAAGTGAATGCGAATAAATATTTACTGGGTTGATTGTAATGCGGTACAAACCGGCGGTACTGTGTGATTGCATTACCGCTGTTACGGTCAGAAACGGAATCGTCTTACATAAACAGGATATCTTAGACGCAATACCTACTTAATTGATCGTTGCCTGCTGGAAGGCGTTGATAAGGTAACTCGAACTCGCAGCATCTTGCCAGGCAGCCATCTTATCTATAATCTCCTCGTATCACCGTACAATGGAGGAATTCCTCAGAAATTGCAAGAATTGACTGGTGATTAAGAGATCGATCAATCACGGCTTAAGATTAATGCAGACCGGCGTGAAGATTAAGCTAATGGCTTGTGTGTAGTTTTCATTGTAAAAATCTATAATCGTATTTTTTGGCATTGCTCGCAATGTCTCTCTGGGTCGTTAACAGTGATTTGTAGGTGATAATATGTGTTCCGCCCGCTCTGACACTAGTACTGCTGTCCTCTTGCGTCATTAATTTGTGATTGAGCCTAGTCTAATGAAAAATTAGATTTTTGCTATTTAAATTTGTCGTAATGTCATTCTGTCCTTGTCGACTCCCAAGTGCGAAGTCCGTATTTTTTTAATCGCGGTAAAATGTGATACCAACTTTCACTGTATAATGTTTTATTTATATGACTCACGATGCCACGTGACGTACTGCTTCTACGTATTTTCAGTCGCGGCCATAGATCATGGGCTTTTTTGGTAAAGAATTGAGTACAGTGAACAACACGTGACACGTGCTTTCCTCCTATCCTATATGTATACGATTGTGTAAGCGTATAGTACTCTCATCAGTACAGATTGAGTCGCAAATAGCCGTGATTAATGTTTCTTCGCTATCAAATAAGTTAGTAGCTCCCTGATCAATGCAGATAAACCTTAATGTCATCATTTACATTTGCAACGGTCGCATACTCGATGATAATGGTAAAGTCGTCTTTCAATAAGGAATACTATTTTTTTAAACTTGACGTAATAAACTTTTTTATCAACGGAACAAATACAATTCCTGCATAATTATTTGACATTCAAATACACAGTCTTAAAGTGGATTTTGATTACAATAAAAATAACTATTTTATCTGCTTATATAAACAGTTTAGATAACTTTCATAAAATCTTCTATCCTATTGTCTAATACAATTTCATTTCTATTTACTGAATGGATTTATCGACTATCTCTATACACACAAGTGATTATTGTCCACTCGATAAATGTATAATAAACCTTTCGAGTACCATCGCTCCTGGGGAATACCGTATTGGAAGTATCTGATTGTTTCATTGCCATTTTTGAATGCATTTCATTGATATCTTAGGTGCTAGTACCACGAATTTGGCTGTACATCAACGACTCCTCAATATAGGATGAGAATGTAGAAAAAGAACGACGAGGAACGTCGTTGACACCTTTTTTCAGCCAGTCACGCCTTCTGTCAGTCGGCTAATTACCAAATCTTAAATGTAGTTTTTGGCAGTACGAATTTTTTTAAAATGATTTGCAAATGGATATACAGGATACTATTTTAAGATCACCATTTCAAGTGTGGAAAGCAAGCGTTTCTTGATTTACGACTTGTATTCAAATACTTGTCGTCATCAGTTTGTATTATCCAGAATATTTACTGCTTGAGATACCTGAGAATAATTTAAAGCGCATGCGCTTAGACATGTATTGTTTATTCGACAGGCGTGTTTACTTTGGCAGTAGTTATTTAACTGTCGTAGTTTCAAACAATTTCTTCGCATTGAACTTCAAAATAACACACAATTTTATTTAACACAACCGTCTCACGAGATTTCATATAGTTTCCTTTTATTAATTTATGTTCTATTCTTTTGTTACAGCACTGAAATTCCAGGAAAACCTACTGAAGACCATGATCCAAATTGAGAACACTTTCTTCGAGCTGGGAAGGAGTTGCCAAAGGAATTGCTTAATTATATGCGATAGGGGAGCGATGGACGCCAGTGCATGTAAGTTTAATTCTGTCGTGTCATTATTATCTAATCAATGTTCAGTTGACAAAATACGACGCCACTATGTTTACATAAGTTTTGTCTGTGATAAGTTAATTCATTGTTTGTTGTAATAATTACGAATAGACTCGCCATTTCAAAATAATGTCCTTATAAAAATATGCTTGATTAAATTCTTTAATAAGAATACAATTTGAATTTAAATGAAGTATTTAATGATATTACATTTACATACAATGCAAGTTGAAAGCATTGTGGGGAGTATAAATTGAAATGACATACTTATATTAATATTTACCTCGGGTTTGTTATGATATATCTCAGACAGACAGACAGACAGACGCCTGAAGCCTGAAGGGCAACTCCCCGCGATTGCAATAAATATTTACATCTCATAAACTCCACGCGATAGTTATCAACAATGTTCTCATAACAGAATCTATCTCTTAGATAAAACAAAACACGTGCCTTACAAATGAGGAGCAAGCTTTGACGACATTATATTATACACAGGTACAGTTAGCAACAAATGTGGATGAACACAGTGAGATTCACAAAACACATAAACTTTATCTAATTCTTTTTATTAACTATTAAGGATATCATAGAGTTAAGCCTTCATGATAAGCCTATTTCGATTCCATTCCTAGTAGCTCAATTTATGATTACTTATGATGAATTTGACGACCTCCGTGGTCGAGTGGCGTCCACACTGATTTTCAAGCTGTCGCTAGCTCTGAGGTCCCGGGGTCGATCCCTGGACGGGTCAATGTAGAAAAACACTTTTCTACATTGTCTCGGGTCTGGGTGTTTGTGGTACCTTCGTTGTCTCTGATTCCATAACACAAGTGCTTAAGCTACTTACTTTGAATTCGGAGCAATGTATGTGATGTCCACATTCATTTATTATATTTATGGAGTTCAAATTGTGCTTTAGCTGCTTTGCAAAACTGAATGTTGTTCATCAAGTTTTGTTGCTGATTGTACCTATGCAAATAGTGGTGTTTAAACTATGTTTTATTATCATTGCTGCAACGAGACTCATTCGCTTCCCGACCATAAGTTTATGTTATGAGCGGAAACTTTTAACGTTAAGTCGTAACGAATTTCCAAGCCACTGTAATTTACTGCATGATTTTAGTTAGATTGTTGGTATCGCAAATAGTGAAAGTTACATTGACCCTTGCTGTTAATTTGGTTCATCTGTGTTTTTTTTTTTAATATAAACGGATTTTTTATTTTGGATCGTATAACATTGACCTAGGACACCTAGGTCACTAAAATACTAACGACCAGCCCTTGATATGATTTCTGACAGGAAACTAAACGTCAGAAACCGAACTGAATGTTATACGATTGACCTTGGTCACTAAATTTCAGGCCTATATTCAAATAGACATAAAGCTAATGTTGTCTAGGGACCCTCAATATTAATAAATGGAGCAGACGAGTCGATCGGAATGTAACGATTATATTAGTCTTAAAAGTTGGCGCATAATGCGGATGCAATATGCAGACAGTCTAGTATCGAATACCGACGATCTTACAGCATAACATGCGTACCGAAACCCAGGTCTGAAATATACGCAAGGTTGAACAGATTTTGTAGAGTACATTGTAATCATTAATTAAAATGTAATACGATCCGAGTCGTGGTAACTCTGTGGCTTATTGGCCCGGTTTATAGGCGAAATTTTCGTATTCGTAGTTAATCTCATTGTAATTTGTAATCGTGTCAGATTACTAACCTGAGATTAAAGGAATCCTGTTGAAGGAAGCGTGGCAACAGCGCAGTACGGAATTCTCGATATTCCTTCAGGAAGAATATACAAAGAGATTTATTGTATGTTTTATTGCTACTGTATATTATACAATACAATCATTGTCCCGGCACGCGTTTCTAATAATTATTACATTTATCATATTTATACTCGTTGCGCAAGCTCTTTGTCTTATCTGAATCATCAATATTACACCATAGGCAATAACGTATGGCCAGTAGTCAATAACTCGCATACACCATATGAGTCTGAATGTCACATTCTACCACGTATGTTTATCATCACGTCGTCGCTCTGTAGTTATTATAACACCCATGCGATCTAAAGAAACAAAACCCTATGTTAAAACTAAATACAACGAATTTCAACATAGCGTCACCAAGGAGGTCATTTACTCTGATATGAAAACTATATTTGTTTACATTCAGCCGTATCTGAATGGGTCATATGATGATATGACTAATTACGACTACAGTAGACGTTTGACTTTTGACTGTTAATTAATCAGACAGAAATTACTTACAAATGAAGATCGAATTCAGTCTTAGCTTCCGTTAAGAGCCGGTCGCAAAATTATAAAATAAAAGTATGTCACGGCGTTACATAAAATTGGCTGGCAGCCGAATGCTATGTTCGTTTATAACTGTATGCATTGTAATGTCTATCTTATTGTATCTAATAAATAAAATACATTTTCAGTTATATCAAAAGACAAGTGGGAAGCTATGCTGTCTACTAACAACTGGAACAGTGTGGAGTTACGAGACAACCGATACAATCACATCGTCCACATGGTCTCTGCTGCCGTCGGGGCCGAAGACTTTTACTCCACAGAGGTAAGATCATTTAATTTTGAGCATTTCCTTTCTCTTGTAACGTGGGCCAGTGAACGAGGAAATTCAGGCCAAAATACTATGAAACTAGAACAAGTTTAAAATACACGTTAGATAAGTCACTGGTCGGATATTGCGCGTTCTATTTTTGGGACCTCGTCGGTTTCCGGTCTATAATTAAAACGTTAAATTACTCCAAACCTTAAATAACCAGCTAAATAATAATATCTATAATAATATTATAGATAATAACACCCAGACACAGAACAAAATGATCGTGCTCATCACACAAAGATTTGTCCTGGGTGGGAATCGAACCCACGACCTCCGGCTTAGCAGTCAGGGTCACTAACCACTAGACCAACAGGCCCGTCTTCACCTGAGTCATAATGGCGGCATAAACCAACAAGCAAATTAAATTTCCTTTTGTTATAAAAATAAACATGGAAAAACTCTTTATGATAGAGACAATAATAATACGTTTGAAAACCACATATTGCATTCAAAGACATCGATTATAATAACACTGGAAAATTTTGTAGTGGCTAGCATGTTTATCGTATTTTTAGTTCTAAAAACCATAAACTGGCAATACTAGTATTTATTTTAACAATAGTAGTAGGTAATATAAATTGGCACAATAACATACCAAACAGAAACAGTTTTTTTTTAAACATAATAAAAGATAAAGAGGTTATTTAGTACTGATAAAACATAATTAAGTAATAATAATTACAATGAAGTCTTAAGTTTGTTAATTGATTTTATAATTATCGTTAAGTGCTTGCAAGTTGTCAGTTGTGTAGGTATATGTTCTTTACGTTGCACAGGTGGCACACCCACTGCACCAATGACGTTTTATCATGTGTTGTTTTGTATAACACGTGATATACTTAATTAATGAGATATAAATAAAACTCACTCATGTAGTCATGATGGCCTAGCGGTTTAATTAAACTAAGAATGAAATGGCCCCAGCGGCAGTTGAAAACAATTTCGTGAAATTTTTCATTATCAAAGTTTCATACAATGCGCCCCAGAAATAAACGGTCATAACTGAAATACTACGTTATCCCCTAGAAATTAACAACTTTTTAGTCAAATCTTTGTCTAAGGAAAAGAAAAATAGTCGATTCGATTTTTTTTTTCGGAATCGACATGGTTTTCTTTAAGAAATATGTTTCCTTCTATGGCCCGAATTTGTATTTCAAAATTATAATTTATTTTACACCTTGTATACCGCCAAAATAAAAACAATTTTATTCTCAAAAGAACAATAAACAGTTCACTTATAGGAGAAATTTACATTTTGTCATAAAAGTTATACATTGTCATCTAATGACGAAGCATGCAGAATCATTTAAACAGATATTACGTAAACATTACAATATATAGTAAAAGTTCGGTACTTTATTATCACAAAACCTGGTCAAATAACTTGAAACTGAAGAAACACATTGCATTTTGTGGTTGTCTTGTATTTATCACTAAGCCACAATAAGACCTCGATAAGTATAACCGGGTTTAACTAGTTCAGTATAAATAAGATTCTAATAACACAGCAACAGTATAGAAATCAATACAGGTTCTGTAATCACACACGTTCCATACAATATCGGTCATTATACGTACCAACATTTACTTGCTAATATCATTCAATTACTATACACATGCACTTATGATAGTTTACTTGTTGTGTTTTGTTTGTCTAACGCTGAGTGATTGGCTGCGATCCTTGTTTGAATAACCTAAAGCTTGAATAATTGCACCGCATGTAGGTGTAATGTTTACAAAACTATAGGACGAGAAAATAAATACAATAAACAAATGCACAATGGAAATTAAATTACGGGCTTTTCCTTTTTTGGCAACGTTATTTTTTTTTTCTATGAATTAAACTTACATTCAAACTAAATCAAATATTAGGTAATAACATATTGATAAAATTGTATGAATATATTTACCTTTATAGGTATTCACATTCATGTGGTTGCCATATTGCATTATGGTATAATTCTATCAGAAATATCGTTTTGCGCAACGATTAATAATGAAACCTTCATAACATCTTTGTTTTGAAGGTTTTATCAGTGACAAAATAGATGAAAATAACTATGGTTATTCCGTTGTACAAAGCCGAATAACCTTCGAGAGAATTCATCGTCACATACTTCAACACCCGACTGCTTCGACGCGACATCTGAGTACACTATCAACGTTAGCCCCGAATGTCATTGTCAAACTAATTCTTTTGTTTTTTTCATTGTCACCTATTATAAGACATGATAAGGGTCTATCTATTCCATACATATACAATGTACGTATGTTTATAAACGATTAGTTAATGATAAGTTACGACATTAATAAAACATTGTCGACACGTGTCAAACTAAATATTATTATTAAGGTGATACCTCCGATGTGGCCCGCGAAATTCAAATTTTCATGTGTTTTTTGCAATTTGCTTATCAGTGACTAGTTGTAATTTGATCAAAATATGATTCGCGACAATAACAAATATAACTTCAAATATAAGAATGATTAAAACGTTCGCTCCATTCGCTCGCACAAAGAATAATCGAAAATGAGTTAGATTTCGGAAATTTTACTTACTTTTGAATAATCTTTTTGAGAATGAATGGAGCACATATTATGATCATTTTTACATTTAAAATTATACTTGTTATTGTCGCGAATCGAATTTTGATCAAGTTACAACTTGTCACTGATAAGCAAATTGCAAAAAACACATGAAAATTTGAATTTCGCGGGCCACATCGGAGGAATCACCTTAATACATAGTTATTAATTGGTACTACGTGTTTAATTGTTATAAAAAATACTTTGCTACCATTAATTGTTATGCTTATTACTGTCGATAGTAAGTTGATGTCTTGTGTTAGTTGCTGATAACGGTATTAGATTACTATGAGTCAGTGGAAAAGTATTGCCGTTTATCGAAAAAAACGCAATTCCAATATAATCCAATTACACGGTATAATTCCATAATCAAACTTAACGTAACATGTGGAATGCACATCTATCGGTCAGCAAAAACGTAGTTCGTTTGTTTTTTTTCTTTGTACTACTTTCATTGTATAAATAAATACATATACAAAGACTAGTAGAGTCGTAGTATGAAATCACCATTGAGTACAAATTCTCAACTATGGTTGTGTTGACTTTGCCGGCAAGTACTTCAAACAAACACATCAGCGTTCTACGCAACATAATACTACTAACACACAGAATACCTAGTATAATATACCTAATATAATATTACAAAAATTCCGTCACTATTATTATCAGACTAACATAATTCCTGTATTTTAATAAACTAGGTGACCGGCCTACGATTACAGGACACATGGTGTGAAACGTGACCATAATAATAAAAGTGTTTGGAGTGCAATTTCATTGTAACACCGGCAATTCGCCTACTGTGCCAGTACCACCCATCACGTGAAACACACGACACGCCATGTAATTCCACACACAGCACATTATTTTACTCACGTTGCGGTTCACTCGATATGGTCATTGACACTTTATAATGAACTAGCCGTTCGCCGCGGCTTCGTTCGCTTGTTTTTAATTTCATGGGGTTATGTTTTGCGCAAAACCGTCTTTTCTAAACGGTGTCAAATGGCAAACTGTTCAATACGGTTTTGTAGACCATAGTTAATATAAAATTAATGTAATATTTAATAATAAAATGACGAAAAGTGCTATACTGCCTATTTTCATTAATCGCGCTAATATATTATACCTAGACAACTATTTTTTTCCAGCCGGCTGATAGTTCCAAGGAAACGGGCCGACCGTTTTAAAAAAAAAACTTAGCTTTTTATTACATCAGTGTAGAATGTAGATTAGTATGGAAAGGTCTATTGCGATTTAGTGTAAAAATATCGTATATTTAGGTTTTATTTAAGAATAAATAATAGATATGATAAATAAGTTAAGAATGGGTTGGATTTCCGTCTTAGCTGTCAAAAACTAAAATCATTTATATAAATGTATCATTGTTTATTGTACCACGGCCAGTGCTTCACACCCGTCCTCAAAAGAAAATCTTTTCATAAGTCTCGTATCGCAAAAACGACTTTATATCATGTGCATAAGGTTGAAATTGCAAAAAAATGTTTCTTTAAAAACTGTCTCACCTATGCGTCATTGAAAACAGTTTTGTCTGACTTTTGTTAGAGACTGCGTAACTAGGGTTTTTTCTAGATTTGTAAAATAATATTTAAAATAAAACCAGTATTTTTCAAGGAACTTTTCAGTTTTTCCGACAACACACATTTGTGTATTGCACCACAAATAAAATAGCAATTGATAGCAAAGTTTTTTAGATTATTAAGCTATAATTTTGTCGTGTTTACAATTATAAAACATGAGATACGGACATTATATTTATTAACTGTCATCGTTTATTGATATTATGTTATCGTGAGATAGGTATGTAAATTAGCGTCTTATACACATTGTTTTCATGATAATTTATTCTACCATGTAAATAATATGTAGGTCCATAGGTAAGTAGGTGCATATTTATTTATCTAATTAAGAGAACATTATGGATTAAAAGTTCTAAAGTAATTTCTAAACATATAGTTTGCGCGCTGTTTATTTGTTTAAATTCGAAGCAATAAAAACGATATTATTCAAATGTCTAAGTTTATGAATGGCCGTAACGTATGCAACTCGTCCGTTGTATTTTCGCAATAACATTGGCAGTTTGCCATTTTAAGACTATGGTGATAAAACAGTATTAAAACCTACGATGCTATGATACAATGACGTCATTGATAAAGGCTAAAGATAGGATTAGTGTTTTGTTTTGATTTTCTACATCATTTATATCATGATGTATATGTGTCGCGTGATAAACGTAATCGACTTACTGGTTTACCTTTATCCACTTACCTTATGATAACTAGGTCATGCGGGTTTAAGGATTCAAACGTAAAATCTTGATTGATGCACCCAATGTTATCATTGTATACACAAATAATCCCGAAATGCCAAGGTCTTCACTCTTCCAAGATTGAGTATCAAAATAATATATTTTTTTTTTGTTGACAGGATCACGCTTGCCGGTCTGAAGGCGTTGAGCTAGCCAGGGAACTCGACCACAACGCGGCGTCTGCATGGATCGGTCACCCATACTTCGACGTGATCGACAACTCCACTGACTTCGACAAGAAGATGAACCGGCTGATCGCGTGCGTCTGCCAGAAGATCGGTATCGACACCGGCGACCGGCTCAACGTCAACTCCAAGAAACGCAAGTTCCTCGTCAAATCGCCACTCGTCGCTGACTCCGAGTTCCCTGCCTTCCAGGACTTCGACGTCGTACACAACTACTTGCAAAGTGATCTCCGTAAAGCGCAAGTCAGGCTTCGGAAGCGAGGACAGAAGGGCCACTGGTCTTATATACACACTCTCAGGAAATTCCACCCGACGAATGGCCAGTCTGTAGAGGTCAGGACGCAGTTGACGCATCGGGATTACCTGAACCTGCTTCCGCAGCGCGACGACGCCCACTTCACCATCTTCAAGAAGCGTCGTTGTTTCATTTACAACAATCAGTACTATCAGTTGGACATTTATAGGCAGCCCTCGCATCCCAGGTGAATTGTTACTGTACTCATATTAAAGCTATTATTTATCTATTTACATATTTGATATAAATAAAACAATGTGATTATTTTATTATTTATTTATTGAATTATCCTCAAGAGACACATAGCAGAGGTAATGCTTTAAATTATTCAGTAGTTGTTAGTAGTGAATTAATTAATATTATTTCTTTATAAATACTAATTGTGTATTACATGTTTCCAGGTGTCGTGGGCTAGTTCTGCTGGAGACGTACAGCGCTGCTTACGACCAGGATACGTTGTTGGCTTCGCTGCCAAAGTTCCTGACCATAGAGAAGGAGGTCACCGGTGACCCCGCCTATTCTATGTACAACTTGTCGCTGAAGGAAGATTGGAAGACCACAAAAAAGTATTACACGGGTAACGACAGCAACGGTAAGACGGCAAATATGTTTGCTTTGCTATTCTTATTTAATTGTTGTTTGAGTAAACTCTATTTTTTGCACTCGGCCCTTTCAATTTTGTAAATGATAATAAATAAAAAAATTAAGAAATGATTGTGCTTTAGGTAGTATTGTGCGAAAAACAGTTAACATGTTAAGTATCTTATGTTTCCACAATGTTGCGGTTTATTTGTATTATTAGGAAGCATTATTTTACAGTATCTACGTTTTTCAAGCATACTCATGATAAGTTTATTCATTGAAAATGAATGCGTCTCCTAACCATACGAATAATAGATCTAACACGAGTATTTTTGCAGATACAATACTTATCTTCCAAATTAAATTATTATCTAGTTTTATAAAATTGATACGGCCCGAGTTATCTCATATTTACTGTCTGCCGACTTATCAGCCATATAATGTGACCAAAAGCTATCAGAACTTATTACGAGACAGACACAACACCTGTAAAATATTGTCTATGTTAATTAGGCTTGTTACAAGCAGTTCTGTAAGCTCTTGGTTCCATTGAACTTCTCCAAAGATTTCTTTGCATGTGATATTGTGATGTGGTCACTGGCGTAATTGTGTTATAGTTATAGTTTAGACACCCCTATTAGTACCGGTAGATCTGTTTTGTTAGTTTACGTAGGAACCTTATTCAATCGAATTCTCTCTAGTTTTTGCTCATTAAGATTACACATTAAATGTTTTGCACTAAACGTCAATACCTCCCCCGCTGTTTTTTTTTATTTATTTTATTGTACTCCGGCAGTCTACAAATCCGAATAAAAATTTTAGGAACCGCGACTTTTTCGATTTAATTCAAACAAGTTTCGATGACTTAATAAATATTTACTGTTTCTAAATATTTTTAAGTGCTCTAAAAGTTTTTGTTGACATAAAGGCATTAACAGTAAATGCGTGGGAGGTATGGATCAGTTAGATTATTCATGTTGTGTGGATATGGTTAGTTGTGGCCTTTCGCGGCTTTCCCCGAATATATTAAAGTCACACGTAATTTTCCAGATGCGAATGCTGTTACTAATACGGAACATTCTGATAATAATCCCGCCGATGCTTCCACTAGTACGGACCACTAACATTGCGATTCAAGATATTAGAATTTTATTTCGTATATGAACGTTGTTTACGTATAGTTTATAATGTGACTAACACAATTGCGCCAGTACCACTATGAAATACATAGTGCGGGGGTTATAAGGAAATTTTCTTTTGGTTTATCAGGGCATACTAAAAACTTGAACAGCCACAGTGATGACAAACACAGTGGTCATAATGGAGTAGCGAAAATGAATGGACACGTCACTGAGAAAATGAACGGGTACGCAACTGAAAAGTTAAACGGGCACGCCGCGGAAAAAGTTAACGGGTACAGTGATAAGGCCTCCCGAGGGAAGGTGAATGGCCACCTCGTGACCAACGGCCTTGCGCCTAAACTGAACGGAGCGGCCCACGATACTGAACTCGACAACTTCAAGAAAAGCCACCGAATGGATCTCGGATCACCAAAGATTACAACAAAGGTTGCTGTAAAAATTTAAAAACATTCTCGATCTTTAGATTTTGAAATTATATGAAATTTCACTTTGTAACACTTCAATATACATTAAATTATGAAATACCATTAATATTAAGATCTATTTAAATGTACTATTTAATTATCGCCAACCATCTCTAAATGGATCATGTACGCTCGTATAAATATTGTATTTATTCAAAATAATTGTATAAATTGCCAAATGATAACTATTTTTGTAGTATTCCTTGAATATAACAATATTTTACATAGGTAACACATCCAAGAAACACCACCGCATATTTATAAAGATATCTGAAAACGATATTTCAGAAACAAAGAAATGTTTTGTATTGTTTGTGCCTTTACACAATATTTAATATTTAAATACTTTTCATGAAGTTATAAATGTAATATCAAATTAATTATTCATTCACATAAATAAGTACTTAAAGTGTTGCAATAATATTAATTAAGTATTATTGCAGTATGTAAACACTATCATTAGTGTTCTAGGTATGAATGTACCTAACGCGATAGCATTTTATTTATAGACTTAATTTAATTATGTAATGACGACGGTAATAAATTTCATATTTAGGACGTTGCAGTAAATCGTTTTAATTTGTATATTGATATGTGAAATTTTAATGTCTCGGTGTTGTGTGGTCACGTAGATCGTTCACACTTGTTTGTCTAAAGGGGTCCAAAACGTAAACGATATTAAACACCGTTCGTACAAACTCTACTAAGATGGTCCCCTAAGTTTCTATTTTAGTGGCCTTTTAGCGTTGAATTTTGTCTAATATAGAATATATTTTTGATTGAGAAGAGACAGTATATTTATGTGGCATAGAATTAATTCGATGTAGAAATTGATGTCGTCGCAATGTCACTGTTTCTGTTGTGGGGGAGCCTAGTACTTATCGCAAAATCATAAAAACAATTTTACAAAAGTATTTTAAGCCACCTTTATAATTTAATTTCAATGTATTGAAGTTTATACATCTACTGTATAGCGGTTTGCTAAATAGCTGTAAAGCTATTCAATCGTTTGGCAAAGATCCACGGTAGCATTGTTAATGGCTGTGCTATTATAATTGAGCAATTGAGAGCTCTAATTCTAAAGGAAAATGTTGGCGGCGAACGTGCCAACTGATATGATAGCCGTTTGCACCAAATGTATAAAAAAAGCAGTAAGCATGCTTGCTTTATTGCGATAAGAACGCCAGAATAATTTTTCATTATTTTGTAGAAAATTGTATTAAATGAAATCTTACTTTTTAAAAATGTATTTTGTTTTGGTGCATCGTGCTAAAAAGCTTTGGGCTAAAAATCTCAAAATTGCATGTGTACTTCTCGCATTGTTTCTAATAAAAGAAAATGCGTCATTGATATTACTTGGTTTTATTTTTCCTCACGCAAAGACCGTTGAAACAACACCGATCACGACGAAGATAATGGCAAGGTAAAACAATTTACGTGGTTTTGATGGTGAAAATAATAGAATATTCTTTATTGTACACCATTAGAGTTACTGCGTTGAAAATATACAGCAACGAAAGGGTACAATGGCGGTGCGCTAATTGCGATATCAATATGTTAAAAGAGTAAATTAAATCATAATTTCTGATTTTATATATTTTATACTAGCCCGCGACTTCGCCCGCGTGGGTGTCGATTATCGCAGCATATAGAAGCCTGTTTGTCCTGCCTCAGTCTGATTATCTCTGTACCAAAACTCATTTAGGCTACTCGCCCACATCCGATAATCGGTGACCGATTTTTTGTAGGAGAAAAATATAACTAACTTACTGTTGCAATAGCACACGTCCTACAAAAAGTTGGTCAAAAATTGTACCAGAATCCGAATCGGACCGAAAAATGCCTGACGGGCGGGCAGCTTTGAATCGGTTCAGTAGTTTCGGCTTGATTGCTTAACACACAAACAAAGTTATGTACTTAGCCCCAGTTTTTTTATCCCTAGTTTAAGTCAACCAAGGGTTAAATATTTTAACTAATGGTTTCAAAACGCGTGTTTTCATCAATGTTAGTAAGGATTAAAGCTGGGTACAAAATGAAAATAGTAAAATAATATTAGTTCCAGATTCGGCCACCGGGTCAGATAAGATTTTTTTTTCTTGAAAATTTGAAATAAATATCATGCAACCAGACCAGACTAAAGCCGCGTTTCCACTAGCCAACATTTGGCGCGCGACACGTGACGCTCAACATGTACGGCAACGCTGCACAACAGCGCTCGGCGTTCATTTTTCGATAAAATTATAACCACTGCCGGTTCCACGCTGACTTTCATGTTGGGCAACTTGTTGTGCAACATATTGCGCGTCAATTGTTGCCTAGTGGAAACGCGGCTTAATACATTCGTCTAGCTTGTCACCAAAAGATGAATATATAACTCTACAAACAGCGACGCGTGGGGACTAGCAGCAGAAGCATGTATATAAAGAAAGTCGGTAGAGATGTGCCTATAGTATTAATTACGCTATTCGTATTATGTCTACTTAATAGTTAATAACAAACTCAAAGGGAGGTGTAGATATTGTTTGAAGGTTCTGTCCGTATCGAGATAACATGAGTTGGTTTTAATATATTGGTGACTAGCTTTGGTCACGTGTCGATTTTGGTTCTCGCGGCATGAATTTGATCATGTCCATCCTAGGGAAACAACCTAACTACTCGAACCCAACTCCATACAAGTTTTATTTATATCGGTTATACGTAAGAGCCAGAGTTACTCTCGCATTTATAATATTACTAGATGCGCCCCGCGGTTTACATATCTGATAAATAAATTTTATCGAGATATAAAGTAGCATAAGTGTCAATCCAGGGTAACAGCTACCTCCATACCAAATTTCATCAAAATCGGTCAAGCCGTTTGAGCGTGAAGAGGTGACAAACATACTCACTTAAAACTTCGCTTTTATAATATTAGGGAGTTTACCTCGTTAAGCTATTAGCGGTACATACCGCGATTAAATGCTTGTATGGTATCTCAAAAGTACCTAGGTAGAAAGGAAATAATCATTAGTTCAAGTTCAATTGGTTATTATTATGTAAAAAAAACTAAAACAGTGATTATTTTTCAACTTTATTTACATAGCTTATTAATGCAGAATGGTTTTAAGTAAGTATAACCATTTACTTATTGAAAATTGTTTGTCATACGTCATATCGTATCATTCTTCAGAAAATATTTTACATTTTAGTTGACATGATCTTTTCGATTACATTTACTTGATATGGACTAACACAAATAAGATTGATTTATATTTATTAATATTTACGATACACGGATATGGAATGCATGAGACAGAGCTAAGATAAAAAACAATTGCTGCATGTGCAACATGATTGGTCAACATTTTCTTACTATAATAATGTTTATATTCAGTAAAATTGAGGCAGGTACATAATGGTACATAAGAATAAAGATAGAGAATGATTAGATGAAGAACTATTAATGGGATGTCAAAAGTGCTTACTACAACCTATACTATTTATACTGGTCATGGAAATAAATATATAAATAATGGAAGTTTGAGTTCCGGAAGATCAACAATAGAACCTGCAGAACGAACATACATCACTCACTAGAATTAAATCTGTTTATAGCTAAGGAAACCATATTGATAAAAAAGTCCAACCATGTCACACATACAGTAACCCTAAAAATAGTTAACATCAATTTTTATTAGCATCTTTGATTTTCTGCTCTTTATACATTTTGATAACTTTTTTCCCTGGTACTAGGGTTTGGCTGAGCCCCGGTCTTTTTAGTTTTTTTTTGTCTACACCACCCTCCCAGGTTGCATCATCTGTTGGGGATATTTGGTCCAGTACAGCTAAAGGTGGTGGGGCAGCTGTCATTGTGCCTGCACCTTCACAAACAACTGATTTCAGTTTCTGAAAAAAAAAGGAAATTAACTTAATGATGTTTAGAATTAAAAAGTTTATTTTTTTTATAAACTTCCACATTTTATTATTTAAAGGGTCTCTCATGCTGACCAAAAGATTATGAGGCAGGCCCAGACAGAGATCACCAACGCCTCACAGATCTAGACAGAAAGAGACTGGCAGGTAAAAACGCCATAGCCTTGCATTAGGACAGAAAAGGCTAGGGAAAAAAATATTTGAGGGTTACTTTGCTTACCTGTTTATCTGCTTCTATCTCTTCACTAGACTTTTGTATGTCAGTATCATGAGCATACTTGCAGTTGTGCCCAAAGCGGCAACGACCTTTCCTGTAGTTCCAGCATATCCGTTTCCCGTTTATCATCTGTGTGTTGTCTTTACCTGGAACCTTACAGTCATCGCCTATGTACTTGACGATTGTATGCACAAGTGGACACTCAAGTTTTTGGTGTTGTTAACATGATAATACTTGAACAACAATAATGTTTTAGTGTGATAAATATTAGAGCTCAGAATTTGCTACATATTATACAAACTTCAAAATATTGTTATAAGTAGTCAACACTCTATGCTCATCATTTAAATATCTAAATGGCTGATACACTGTGCACATAAACTATTTTATAGTTTACAATCTATGTGGCCTTGTCAATACCAAGTGTTATGTAATAGAAAGTCAACATATACCATTTTAACATGCTTCTCCAGTATTGCGGCCTTCGCTAGTTCAGCTGCGACGAAAGGATTTGAGAAAACTGAAGTTTGAAGGCTACTTTCTCCAATCGTCGGCTTCGGAAGTTTCGGCTTTGAACTTTCAGCTGTCGATCTACAATCAACAGGATATTAACACAACGATTATAATAGAGGCCTATAACATATGCTTACATTCAATTTAATTAAATTTAATCTTACTTTTCATGTTTTGTTGATTCTTCTTCGGAACCACTGGAGGATGAACCATAATCTAAGAGGGCATTCATGATTTGTGAAGTGTTTGATGTGGAAGTATAAACAGGTAGAGTTATTGTAATCACAACATATAAATTAAAACCATGATAGGCTGTGGAAGTAATTAAACAATAACAACTACACGCTAGCTAGTGTGTACACATCATTGACATTTTGTCAGTCAAGTTTCATTCCGTACTTCCATCCCCGTCTTTGAGTCGAACTAATCAATGAATGTGTCAGAAAAAGACAGCTATAGTTTTGAGTTTTACATAAACTTACGCTCACTCACTAATGAATGACGTCAACAAATATAATGCAGTTTACAATTATTACATAAATGAATTATTCTTCTTACATACAGGTATTTTGAGATAAGAAATTAGAAATTTAGAATCGTACTGTTTTATTTTGTACTAATGATTTGTGGTTTAATGGTTTTAAACACCAGCAACATTTAATTTTAGTCTGTTATGTTGGCGAGTGACAGATATTGATACCATTTTATTGATTTTTGTGCGAATAGTAGATTTAAAAAGAATTTGGAAACCAGATTTACAATACAAGATAATTTATACCACTAATTAGGTACATATTTTGGTATTGGTTTATCGTTTCAATTAAAATACTAGCGAAGCTCTTTAAATAATTTCTTTCATCTAAAGAAGTTAACTATTTTGTACAATAATAAATTGAACTCATGGTTTGAATGAATAACTTTTAAAGTTTATAATCGAAACTTGCGAAATAGTCGTAGTTGTTTAATAACATGCATTTAATTAAATTTTAGAAAAAATATTATTGTTCCGCGCAAAACATGAAAAACCTTAAAACTAAAACATGTGAACGAAGTCGCGGGGACAGCTAGCAATACATTAAAAATACAGAAGTTTTTGTTTGAATATGCTTATCTCAGAAACTACCTGTGGATTTGCAAAAACACTTTTTTATTATATCTTCATCGATACCTTCCTCAAGTCATATTGTATTTTTTGGTTTACATTCTAAGTAGATAAACTAAAAATCGAAGGGCAAAGTATAAAATGAAAATGTAAATCAGTAATTATGTTCTCGTCTTAAAACAGTTAAAATTGCACGGTCTTGCTTTTTTTGTTGGAATGTGTAAATAGAATAAGATACATTTTTTTTTGTATTCATGATGAAGAAAGCCAGAATTTTAAAATCATAATTAACATTATCTTGTCAGCTGCAGGCTTCCACGTTCGGTAAAGAAGTTTTTTATTTGTTTTTGGATTACCGGTGGGATAAGAAGAGAAGACCCAACAGAAAATTCAATTTTTTAAGACAAATAATTTGTTTATTACAACTAAAAAATAGGGCACGAACATAAAAACATATTTTTTTTATAAAAGAAATATAATTATGATGGAAAGAAAACCAATAACTTCTAAATTCGTAGCGATAAAAGAGCAAGTTAAACGTGTCAAAAAGTAACCAAGTACAATAATTTCGTTTTAAAAAATGGTAGATTATTTTAAAATAGTAGATTTTTTCATACGGGAATGACCACCCCATAATTTCTTTTTTCCCATATTTTTGAATGTGTGCGAGTGAGACAACAATTCATGCTAGTTTGCCCGTGTAGTGACGGCGGCATCAATTTCTGAATTAATTACCATTTGTCGCAAAAACTGCGCGTCCTTTATCTTTTCTAGACCAAAATCTTTAATCTTATTGCAGGTTGTGTTGATTAGTGATCTAAATGGCATCGGATGATGAAGTAGACGGTTCGTTCGCAGGTAAACGTTCAATTTAGCTAGCATGTCATAGGTAAGCCGCGAATAGCGGTATCATGTGTTTACTTGCGGTAAAAGCAATTAAAAATTTAGAAAATTTTGGGTTCCGTAACTCAGTTTTGGCCACTTAACAAGGCCGATCAGAGTGTAGTGTTGTCAAAGAAGTGGTTTTGCAGTGAGTTTATTATGTATTTGTTATTTTGTGGTTGTAAATATTTTTAAGTGGCAGTTTGTGACAGAAAAGAACATGCGATATCCCCCTCATTACTACTTAACAAAATGGACGCCGCCAAACAAAGGGATTAGTGACCTTAGCGTGAGGAGTGTGGTCTTGTAGCGAAATGCACTGTTGTAAACCGTTTGCTAGAGCGTTGGTAAGTGCGTGGTGTGGTGGTCTGGTTTGACCAGTTTATTGTGAACTTGCAGGCGACGAGGACGTGGAGGAAGGTGAGGGTCAAAATGAGAATTCTGGAGAGAGTGATGAAGCACCACCAAAGGTAATTGTTGAATATGTTATTCATTCATGTTTTTAGTATTATTCAATAGTGAATGATTGTATTTGTAAACATTTGCCTTGCTGATATTGTGTTATGGTTATGTCATTGAAGTTTATTCATTAGCAATGAATGATATTGTTAGGAGGATGAGGACTACTCACCTGAAGATGGCAGAAAGAAGAAGAAGGGTAAGAAAAGGAAAGCCCGAGGAGAAGAGAAGAAGGGTAGAAAGAAAAAGAAGAAGCGTAAGAATGAGAGCGAAGAGGTGAGTTTTATTCAAAGACAATATTTTTTTATATGCCATTAAATAGAAAATAATTTTAATATGAGTTAAGTTCAAGGCGCACCAAATAGTCTGGATGCATAAAATGGTAAAAACTTCCATAAACTTTGTGGGGTAATAAATTCATACTGAAATAAAAGAAAACAAGAGTACTAATACTGTAAGTGTAAGTACTAATCATTCATGGATATTAAGAAGTTGAGTTATTGAAGTACCCTCTTTTTGAGTAAAAAATATAAAAATCAATTTTTAATTCCTGTCTTTGAAGATCATTGTAGCATATAAAGCACACTAAATAGTAATTAAAAGTATTTTGTTAATTAAGATATTTCGTAATCCTAGTATTTTAAAAACGGCCCATGAGAGTATTTTTTGATGGCATCAATTTGTATTCCCATAACAAACCTAACTATCGATTGGAATCGCCTATTCAGATTGAGTTATTATTGTATTTATGTTTTAATCAGTGCCACTACTATAAATGTGATGATAAGATCTCCATTCCATTATGTATACACTTTACATAATTAAAGTTTTGTAGGAAAGAAAAAGTCGTAACTCCTTGACTTTACTACTAAGTGTTAGTATGAAGATATTATACAGGCTTGCTCATTTGTCTATCATATTAAAGTTCAGTATGTATTTATCTTATGCAAATTAACATGATCTCATTTTCAATGCATAATATATATAGTAGTAATAAGTATAGCTGCTATTGTGTTGATTTTGAGATAAACCACATTCATTTCAAACTTGTGAAATAATGTGAAGATTTCCACATTGAATAAAAATTGTCTGATCAAATTAGCCATTAGATTTATATAAGCATTAACACTTGTTAAAATGACCCTTGTCTAAAGGGGCTGGGGTTCTTATATTTGTGTATACCATATACCCATGGGGTAGGCAATAACAATGAAATGATATCCTTATACATATATTCCTTTGCTTCTTCCATATTCATGCATCTTTTCACACATTGTGCCGGATGTGACCGCAACGCAACTGTCCATTTTCAAGGATGTCACCAATAAGGTCAGTGTTTTGTCCTTAGGTACCTCTCCTGGCTTTCCATATTCCTCCTATATGCAATACATAATACATAGAGTATCTTCTATGTTTATGTTTTTACCTTGCTTTTATTCCCAAGTTTTTGAAGTAGTTGTAGCATGTCCCTATCCCACATATAACAAAAACCTTATTACTTATACTTATGTATACCTATCACCTGTAAACCATGCCTATAAAATAACACACATTTATTTGTATAATTTCCTATTCCATCTAATGATAAATATTTGATGCCTGATAAATATAAAAACTAGTTAAACTATAGATAAAACATTAACAATTACTACTATAACATCAAGTATCTCATTAAGTTTTTAATCTATATGCACAAAGTTGGTTATTGTAGTCACAGGAAGTGGGTTGGCAGTATTGTAAATACTTGATTCAATCTGCAAATTGCATTGTATATTGATTATAAGTCTGTTAATTCAATTTAGCTATCTTAGATAAGATTGTGTATGGGTTTTGGGTACATAGAAAAGGTAGATATTCTCTTTGTGAAATTGCCTACCATACTAATCTTGATAAATAAAACCATAAAAAAAATGTACCATAATAAATTGATAATGTGGTAGACTGGCAGAGAATGCCTTCTGCCATTAAGTCTACCTTTCTAAACTGTGCAAGTATTAAATAAATAAATATTGCTAGTGCATATATTATTTAACTGTGTAGATAAAGTTGTGTGAATTATAGATGTGAGCTAATTAAACACAGGCATTATATTTACAAAAAGCGGTTAAACCATGGTTTTACCGTAAGTAATGGTTAGCTGGGGTTTTTAGTTTAACCTCTTTTTGTAAAAAGGCCGCAAAGGTTATAGGTCTTTCATAACATTGCACATTTTAACTAACCTTAAGCCTAATAATCTTTAGTTTTCGCCTATGTAAGAAAGTATATTTATGGATAAATTTAATAAATAAGGAGCATAAAATAATATAAATATATCCATCAACTTATTTATAATGCATTGGTTACAGCATATGCAGGTAATTTAAAAATGATTTAAACCTTATTTCATTGTAATAAATTACCATACCAGTATAAAATAGTGGTTATGATTGTATTATGTTACTGAATCTTTTTTTTAAACAGGATGAAGAGTTCGGCCTTGAAATCGAGGCTGAAGGAGACAGTGACTATGCCCTCAGTGCTATGTCTTCTACAAAGAAGTCCCGTAAAGGCAGGGGCAGTAAACACAACACATCTGTCACACCAGCTGCCTCAGATTCAGGATCTGGTAAGTTCGAACTGAACCGAAAATAATAATTTTCTACTAAGTTTATGTATATGGAGTGCTATAAAAACAATAAATTTTAAGTCCTTTATTCAAATTAGGCTACTACGTAAAACTTTTTATGCGTCGCCAAACTACACAACACCCTGGACTGCATCGTCCACCATTCACCACTACTTGAGTGCTATGACTGTGTAGAAGAAAAATGTATAATTAAAACTTTGTGCCTTAGGCCTAGTTTTTTGATCCCGAGTTAACTTAACCAATGGTCAAATATGCTAATGGTTTCAAAACGCATTTTTACGAATTGTTAGTCTATCAAATGGTCAAATAAGTTGTAGAATTAATTATTAAACCATTTGTTAGAATAAAAATTGGTGAATAAATGCGTTCTAACGAAATTTGAAACCATTAGTTAGCAAATTTAACCATTGGTTGAGTTAACTCGGGCTAAAAAAGCTGGGCCTTTTTCAGGCATTGTTAAGTATCAATGGTCACATTTTTAATTGATGTGATTCTTCATTTTTTGTTTAGATAACATAATTCTATGAGTTCATTATAATTATAACAATAATGGATTAGTGTATTCATCTAAAAACGGCCGACCGTGAAAATTACCTTTTACTTGATTTACTTTTACTCACGGTAGAAGAATAATAACAACTGTCAGAGAGAAGGGGAAAGAAAGTAGATCTAGAGATAGATAGGAAAATGTTTATATGAGGATGTAGGTATATCAAATTATCCATTATGTATTTTTTTTTGGTTATCATCATTTTGCCATCATGTTTGTGGCAGTCGCTGGTGACTGAGCTAGTTTCGTTCACCTGAACGGAACAAGTGAATTTTTCTTATGTTTGCTTTATGCAATCTATATATATAAAAATCAATTGCTGTTCGTGAGTCTCGCTAAAACTCGAGAACGACTGAACCGATTTAGCTGATTTTGATCTTAAAATGTTCGTGGAGGTCCATGGAAAGTTTAAAAGGTGAAAAACATAAAAAATATGAAAAAAAAAAGTGTTCCTAAACTCGGGAATTACCATAATTAATTTACTTTTGACAGAACGAAGTCTTTCCGGGCAGCTAGTGTTATATTATAAATTTAATTACGAATAACATTGAATATGAAAGTAATTCTATTTATCCATCGAATTGGAACGTAATTAATTAATTGAAAATAAAATATTTACACAAGTTACGTCATAAAACACATTTATTACAAGACTGGTGCACTTGCACATTTAGAATTCTTACGTTGGCGCTGTTAGCATCTAAAATTCAAGGCATGTCTGCAGATAAATGTATAAATAATTATCCATCGGTGTATTCGAACTTAGTAGCGCGGTGCAATGACCTCTGAAGTTCATACGACCTTGCTCATTTCTCTATAAAGATCGCTAGTTTTTGTCAACAACTTGTTCATTTATTTTGTCAGGCAATTTAGATTTCTTTGTAATAACGAAATTGCTGATTCGACATGTTATAGAGGTTATTTTTACGAAATATTTGGAATGTGCGTGTGTCATATTATTTTGATTGTGCACAAAATTGCACGTGGCGTTAAGTTTTAATTTTAACACTACTTGTTTTAGTGAAAGCAGTTATTAAAATGAGGTTTTAGTACCATTCATTAAAAGAAGCAAAAAGTAGAAACTAAAACGTATCAATTTCTTTTATTTGGTTAAAAAGACAAGAATCAAACTATCTTAGACGCCATTGTAAAAGTAGCGCCATTTTTCTGAGAACAAGATCTATTTGTTACGGTGAAGTAAGTTGCGGCATTCACAACAGGTCGTTTCCCTAACTGTAGTTTAAATTTTAAACATTTAAGTAAACTTATCTTAACAAACGACGAACATTGACGGACTCATCACTCAAATGGTGTCAATAGATAAGTATGACTGCAATCAGCTATCAAAGATAACACATCTTTATTAAAAACTCTATAGACATATTTTATGATCAACGCAACTGCGTTGCTAACGGCTAAACGGTTTGTGTAAAGAAGTTTTTTTTTAAGAGGCCGGCCGCATCCTGGCCTCAACCTTTGACTGCTTCACCGGAGTTTTTTTGTATAGGCTCTTCAATTTAGTCACTATAGGACTATATTAAATGGATATATTAAGACTCAAGATCTTACTATGGGATACTGTATTACCCAGATTTCATGAGTTGTTGAGGTCAGATAGACAGTTGTTCCATGTAAATTACGGTATTCAGCTAAATCCGGTAAGACTGGTAACCGACCCCAAAGTTTGGAAAAAGCTCGGCAGTAGAATATGACATGATAACCGACCCCAAAGTTTGGAAAAAGCTCGGCAGTAGATTTTGACATAAGAGATCGGTAAAATGGTATACTTAAAAATACTGAATAAAGCCCAAGTTTTTTTAACCATGACCAAAAAAAATATATATTAAAACTACAGCGTGTAACAGAAACCCTGTCTGATACCTGAGAGTATTGTTCGGTATCGTACTGTGAACACATAATTATGTGTAAGATTATTATTTTTCCCCTGTGAAAATAATTAATTAAAAACTTATCCAACAGCAACACTGACTGCTCCTCTAAGTTCACGTACTTACTACAGTTTTGTGTCAAAGAAGACGCCCTATGCGAGACGGTTCATGAACTATACCACGAATACGTCTTTATTGGATCGGACAGGGGTTTTGTTACACGTTGTATATTAATCTATAGGATACTACTAAAAAGTAAAATTATGTCTAAACCAGAGAATTCGTCTATTCTCCAATACTCTTCAACTAGTAATAAAGAGGAAACGCACCGATGAGGATGTATCCTATACATAGGTAAGCGGTATCCAATAAAATGGCCTCTTAATGAAAACGGTACTACGAACTTGCATACCTTACGTTATACCGCGAACTGTGCGCCCGGCATACACATAAAAAGCCTCTTAAACATCAAGCTGTATCTCAAAGGAATTAGCTTTTTCCGTCTCCTGTAAAATTACCTTATTTTATAGTCGCCGTTTTGAACGGATAACGTATTTCCTGTTGGATGATTTATTGCAGTTTATAAACACTATTCTAGGATTGGTATTTTCATTTGAGAAGAGCAACTATAAATGATAGGTAAAATTATTTAGAGCCGTGCATGGTGACGAGATCGTTGTAATAAATGTATATGAGATTCCTGTAAGCGTTGGTCTAGCTGAAAATGAATTAAGGTTAGCATTATAATATTATGGCTCATCATCATATTCTGGCAATTCATCTTTTTGTTTCGTATCTTTTATTTCACGGTATAACGTCAGAAGAGCCCCGGTTTTTAAAGGCTTACGTGGGATTGTTCCAACAGGTCCCGGCCTTGTTGAGAACTTGAGTTTAATATTTAAGGAGGCACTACCATGTACTTAATATTTGTAGTTATGTAATAAAGAGAGAAAGAGACAATACTAGCTCTATAAGAGAAAAATAAAAAGGCTTCTAAATTGAGTTCTCTTAGCGTACGCAAAATAAAGTGTTTAACACGAATTAACTAGTTCATAATTTTACGTAAAGTTATATTTCATTACCAGCAGGTATGCCGACAGTTGAAGAGGTGTGCTCATCATTTGGCCTCACTGACGTAGACATACAGTATTCAGACGCTGACTTAGAAAACTTGACGTCGTACAAACTGTTCCAGCAACATGTACGACCATTGCTCGTCAAAGAGAACCCTAAGGTTAGTAACATATTCAACGGTTATTTTGATTTGACTGGCCTGTTGGTCTAGTGGTTAGTGACCCTGTCAGCTAAGCCGGAGACCATGGGTTTGATTCCCACCCAGGACTAATCTTTGTGTGATGAGCTAGATAATTTTTTCTGTGTGTGTGTAACTTATCTATAATATGTAATAATATGTATGTATTTATAAATATATAAGTACTTTTATTAGTTGTCTGGTTGCCATATTACATAGCCATAGTACTAGGCTCTGCCTAGTAGGGATCAGATTGCCGTGTGTGAGATGTCCCAAGATATTATATTATATTATATCATAACATGAATGGAATGAGCTACGAAGTTGTGTCAACTTTCGTTTATATTAATAAATGGAGTTTGTTGATAGTTATGAATATACAAGACACTTTATACACATGTAATCTCTTCGTAATTAAGGCAAGAATTGCTAATTAAATATTAAGTGTGTTTTTCCTCCTAATGGAAATACACCCGTATAAGATATAACTAGGTTTTGCCTTGTTACTAACTAGCCCTTATTCGAGACACAATTATTCTAATAAACAAAAATTTACTTTCGGATTTTTTTAGTTTTATGATTTCTTTCAATTATTTCTTGGTGAAAATAATATATCACTGAGTTAAGCTTCAACAAAAATTGTTTACCTAGCAGAGTCGCGATGACGTAAAATGAACTGAAAATCAAACCACAATGATACACCTACGCCTACCTAATAATGATAATGCCTAATAATGCGAAAAAAGGGGTACCTATATCTATATATATAAAACTCTTCCGTTACTGGCTGACTGACTGACAGACAACGCACAGCCGAAACTACTGATCGTAAAGAGCTGAAATTTGGGATGTATGTTTGTTGGGGGGAGTAGGCTACCACTAAGAGAGGATTTTTGGAAATCCCCCCCCCCCCCCCCAAAGGGGAGAAAAGGGTGGTAAATTGAAAATGTTTATTAATTCTCAATGGATTCCACGGGGACGAAGTCGCGAGCTAAAGCTAGTAAAAAATAAGTTACAAAAAAGTATATTATTAATCCTAACAGGTTCCAGTATCAAAATTGATGATGTTAGTGGCAGCAAAGTGGCGATTGTTCTGTGAGACGAATCCACATCTTAGCAGCGGAACCCCAGTCATGGGTTCTGAGGACAACACCAACACATCCACGACATCGGATTATGTTCCTAAAGTTGGCAGACCTGGACGCACTCCTAAAGAGGTTAAGGTTAGTTCTATTTAGCCTTTTCTTTTTCAGATTTTTCCATATTTAAAATTGTAGTTATTGGAAAATAAAAGCTTTTTTTTGTTATTTAGATATTTGAGGAGAGCCGCGGTTCTAGTAAAATGGGGATAGTGTTATACTTATTCTTCTGTATAAATCCATGTCTCTGTGTTGTATGTTAATAATGGTTCTTAACTGGCACAAAATTATAGGTCCCTAAGCACATGAAGCTTAAAAAAAGTTCTATTGATATCTTAAAATATTGCCGTTATTGTTACTAATTTGCTTTGATACGCAGAATGAGGAAGCAGTGGAAGAGCCTGAAGAGGAGGAGGAAGAGGAGCAGAGTGACGAGGGGGCGACGGCGCCGCGGAAGAGAGGCCGAAAGCCGAAGCACTCGGGCGCGCCCTCCACGCCGCGCGGCAAGCCCGGCCGCAAGCCCAAGGTGCCCACGCTCAAGATCAAGTTCAGCAAACGCAAGCGGACGAGCAGCGTGAGTCATCTAAATTTTTTTCAGATCTATATCTATTTAGCGGGGTTTTTATTATCTATAAATTGTACATACATACCTCATTTGTGACTATACAGGGAAGGTTATTTGTAAAAAATCTGCAACCTCGCAGCAACTGCAATTGCAACATCATTAGCAATTTAACATTTGTTCTAAGACTTACTACTACTCTACTACTAAACTACTCTCAAAGATATTTGTTATTGCTAATTATGAGTAACAGAACTTTTGTGGGTGGTTGAATTATGGGACACCATTTGTGCAACTTCATTTGTGACATTAGATCTGGTGGAATTTTAGCTAAACTTATTGGATGAAAATTTAAAATTATTTGCTATTATTATTTTAATTTAGTCACTTTACTCTCATTATTACAAAACTTACGAAATTAAGAGTAAAGATTCTCCAACACTTAGGTTCTTCTTAGATACGTCTAGTAGATACACATCGAACGAATAAGCTTTTGATATGGTCGAATATCAGTAACTTATATTTTAAATCTATAAATCAGATATCTAAGGTTTTCCCTAACTTTTTCAAAGGAGGAAGAGCAAGAAGGTAGCGCAGTGAACTCAGATTCGGACGCGGAGTTCGAACAGATGCTGGCTGAGGCAGAAGAGCCCAAGCCTGCCACTGCAGCGGCCTCGGACGAAAGCGTTCCCGTCAAAGAGGATGACCCAGCTGTGCCGGTAAGTCTACATAAAGATTTCCAGTATTTTTTAGACTAGCTAGAAAATCTTCCTGAATGGAGAACTAAATAATTGAATTGATGTTTTTCTGTGATGAAATTGACGACCCGCGTGTTTGAAAAATGCGGCGCGGATGGTGATAGTAAAGTTTGACAGTTATCCTAATAATGTGACATTTTTAGTAATTGAATTTTCATTGGACATTCTTAGTATGTTCTTAAAACAGTTTTAATTTAAAAACGGATTAACTATTTTAATTTAGAAACTTCTAGATCGATTTCGATGAAATTTATATGGTACGATCTCTGGCTATACCCATATACAAATGACAAACATACATAACTGCTGGCAAAATCGCGTAATTTACATACAAAAAAACATACAATCGAATTCAGACCCCTTTCCCTTGAATTAAGTTTAATAAGTTAAGTTAAGAGTAGCAAACCCATTTGAAGACAAGAGTTGGAGGTGTTTCGTTACTCAAATGTAAGTCAGGGTAAAGTTATAAATGAAATTCATTCTTCTTTGAATTACAACTGTGTTATCTTGTAATCAGATGACATTTCGTTATCAGTCATAACGTAAAGTGGGTATCTGATGATCGGCACTGATATTATAGTATATTGCTGCAATGTTTCGTTAAGACGACAACTTGCGAGTGACTAATCTCGTAATGAAAATTGTCCAACTACCTTACCTACTTTTGAAATCAATTTCAAGTACTAAAGATATTCCCTTTAGTTTAAGTATCAGTATAGGTGAATTAGATATTTAAAATTTTGTTGAGGGCGCTTGAATTTATATGTATTCGTCGTGTCCTATTTCTAAAAGTAACTTCATGACGAATTTAAAGAAGTTTTCGATATTTTAAAATTTGATACATACACAAATAAAATTGTTTACAATAATTAGACTTAAAGAATTCATTCTTAGTGTATTCATATACCAATTTTAATTTTTTAGCAACCGAAGAAGAAGGCAAAGACTAAGATAGGAAATAAGAGCAAAAAGAAGAAGAAACTGAAAACTACAAGCAAGTTCCCGGACGGCACTGAGGGAGAACAGGAACACCAGGATTATTGCGAGGTGCGTATTAAGATTAAACTCGTAAAAACACATAAACACTTAAAAGTATGACACTAAAGTGAACAATTGGAAAGCTTTCAAGTCTATGAAACCGTCCATTATAAGAAATCTGTACTTATAGTATACACGTGAAAATAATTGTCTATAAGTAATGCTTTAATTGGTAAACCAATTGGGATAAAGCTTGCATGCTTGGATTCTCTCACACGGGCGGATTTGCGGGCTACAGCAAGAGTGTCAAATATATATTTTTAATTGATAACTGACAGCTGGATACTGTCTGTAGGTGGTAGGCAGCTCACTAATTTACCTTTTACATACTAGAACCCTGATCCGTGCGATATATTAGTTAAAACATACAATAGTTATTTAGGACACCCATTTTTAAGTTGTATGATTTATTTTAATGTTAGTCTATATCGATTTTCATGATTTGTGGTACAGGTGTGCCAGCAAGGCGGCGAGATAATCCTGTGCGACACGTGTCCGCGCGCGTACCACCTGGTGTGCCTGGAGCCCGAGCTCGAGGAGACGCCGGAGGGCCGCTGGTCGTGCCCGCACTGCGAGGCCGAGGGCAACCAGGACCAGGACGACGATGATGAGCACCAGGAGTTCTGCAGGTCAGTGCCACATTCATTCTATACTTTTTTCCGTGTAAAGCTATGTCGGTTTTTTGTATTTTTTTTTCGCCTTTAAAATTTATCTAGACCACATGAAATGTATCGAAACTTAACTATTAAGTAGATGACCAGTAATTTGAGTAGATTAACAATAGGTGGAGTTCTTTTACCTTAGTTGTATTCTATCCGTTGCACACATATAAATATGCATTTTAATAAAATTTTGTCTAAAAATTGTACCATTTCATAATTTCAGAATATGCAAGGATGGTGGTGAGCTGCTCTGTTGTGACTCGTGTCCGTCAGCGTATCATCGGTTTTGTCTCAATCCACCGCTCGAGGAAGTGCCGGACGGGGAGTGGAAGTGTCCTAGATGTAGTGTGAGTACAGTGATTTGTGTCCCTAGATCAAGCTGGCCCGAGCCGGCCAAACTAGCAAAAAAATGTCCGTAAATAACAAAGAAAAATCCCTAAATAACAAAATATACTTAGATCCAGCCCTCTCTTGCTGTTTGCCTTATTAACATTGTAAGCAAGGTTTGTTAGCAAGGTTAGCAAGGTCCGCACACCGTGGTGCCTAGCGAACGTTGCTAATGTACCAAGTACCCTATTGCGTTGGCTGGAGACCCTTAAGGTTTTGCCTAAAAGTCGGTGTGTCGGTGAAGCAGTCAAAGCCTGCGCTCAGGCTAACTGCCGTAGACCTCTTTAAAAGATATATACATAATTATATAGTAAAAGAGAAGACTCTCGTCATTTTATTTACCACCGTTCTGCCGTGTAATAAAGAGTATAATGTGCAGTATTTTTTGCATGATCATAAAACATGATGATAAAATAAATGGAGAAAATGCTTAGGCTGAAAATGAAATTAATCGAATTTTGCGAAGTCGTTGGAAATTGCCAGATTAGGTCGTGATAAAAAATAACTTTGTTGTAGTTTATTGAACTTTATTGCAAAAAGTTGCCGATGTCTCATGAAGTGATTTAGTAAAAAATATATCCTATTAAATTGCTATTCAGTGTTTGAAATTCAGGTGAATGCACATTTTTACAATAGAAAAAATTAATTCTAATTTATATTAAAGAAAAAAAAAATCATGGAGTTATAGTAATGTAGGTTTTATCAACAAACTAATTCATGATTGAGTTGGCTTATAACAAATTATAATTACGATTGCATTGTTTCAGTGTCCACCGTTAGATGGCAAAGTTGCAAAGATATTAACTTGGCGATGGAAGGAACAATCAGCCAAGTCAAAGGCGCCGCGATCCAGAGAGTTCTTTGTGAAATGGCACGAGCGCTCCTACTGGCATTGCAGCTGGATTTCCGAACTACAGGTATGTGGACGCATTTTAAGGTTGGAATATTAAATGGGGATGAACTCAAGAAATTAAATAAATATTAGTTGTAGGTTCTTACAAAACTATTCATTTCTCTATCTGTACATCTGATACAACAAAAAAAAAAAAAAACGAATTTCTTTTACATTTTTGTACAAATAAATTTTCTTTACTCCAGCCTTCCCTTCTCCAAATTTCTTCAATCAACTGATATCGTGGTGTACTTATTTATTTTTACACAACGTTTTCAATTTATAACAATCATTGCACATTGTAACGAAAATCCATTTTCGTTTTCAGCTGGACGTATTCCACCCTCTAATGTACCGTTACTACATGCGCAAATCGGACCCGGAAGAGCCGCCTAAACTGGAGGAGCCGCTGGACGAACGCGATGGACGTGTCAAGCGACTGAAGGATAAGCAAGAACATGACACCGACGAGAAAATACTTGAGGAGAAATATTATAGGTAACGTATTGTTTATTTTACTTATAATTTTACGTACAAAGAAAAAAAAGTGAAGTGAGTGTCAACTCTGCAGTGGGACAGTTCGAGCTCAAATGAAAATAATAAAATAAAATCCGATTTCAAATGGTTTATTTCATGCTAAGATAAATACGGATTCAGTCTTATATGGTCTATCATCACAAATGACTATCAAACAGTGCATATACCATCAACACAGCCTGATTTGTTTGTTCAACCGTTTTACTGCCTCATTCACTATTGTTATTCACCTATTCAACACCTTATAATCTATTGACCATGACTTCAGATATGGTGTAAAGCCAGAATGGTTGGTCGTGCATCGTGTGATCAACCACCGTACTTCTCGCGATGGCACTACTTACTTCCTTGTGAAGTGGCGGGATCTCTCTTACGATCAGGCAACTTGGGAGTCAGAGAATGAAGATATTGCCGGATTGAAGAATGCTATGGATTACTATCAGGTTTGTAGTTTCATTTGTTACACACTTGAGATTCATGTTAATCTAGTACAACAATTAGCTGGCTTCCTTAAACAAGCAACATATTAATAAAGATAAAGATAATAATGAATTTACATTTAATTGTTTATTTATGTATTTCGCAGGACATGCGCGCTTTTATCACATCCGAAGGAAAAACAAAGGGCACCAAAGGCAAGAAAGCAGGACGTAAGAGCAAGAATAAGGACATAATTGACGAGGATGACAGTAGTGCCGGCTTACAAATGAAGCCAAAGAAATACAACCCGCCGCCCGACCGCCCCACCACCAACCTGAACAAGAAGTACGAAGACCAGCCGCCCTTCGTGTACGAGACTGGCATGCAGCTGCATCCCTACCAGCTCGAGGGTCTCAACTGGCTGCGATACTCCTGGGGACAGGGGATCGATACAATTCTCGCTGACGAGATGGGTCTCGGCAAAACTATTCAAACTGTCACATTCCTTTACTCACTCTTCAAGGAGGGTCACTGTAAAGGCCCCTTCCTAGTCTCCGTGCCGTTGTCAACCATCATCAATTGGGAAAGAGAGTTCGAACTATGGGCTCCGGACCTATATTGCATCACCTATGTGGGAGACAAAGATTCAAGAGCTGTGATCAGAGAGAATGAACTGACATTTGACGATGGCGCCAACAGAGGTGGGCGACCTTCGAAGATTAAATCACAAGTGAAATTCAATGTACTCCTCACGTCATACGAGTTGGTATCTATCGATGCCACCTGTCTCGGGTCTATCGACTGGGCAGTTCTCGTGGTAGACGAGGCCCACAGGCTGAAAAGCAATCAGTCAAAGTTCTTCAGGCTTTTAGCTGGATATCACATTAACTACAAACTGCTACTTACTGGAACTCCTTTACAAAACAATCTAGAAGAATTGTTCCATCTTTTGAATTTCTTAAATAAGGATAAGTTCAACGATCTTGCCGCATTCCAGAATGAATTTGCCGATGTGTCGAAGGAGGAACAAGTTAAAAGGCTTCACGAGATGTTAGGTCCGCACATGCTGCGACGTCTCAAGGCCGACGTGCTCAAGAACATGCCAGCCAAATCAGAGTTCATTGTGCGTGTAGAGTTATCTCCTATGCAGAAGAAGTACTACAAGTATATTCTGACGAGGAACTACGAAGCCTTGAACCCCAAGAGTGGCGGTCAGACTGTATCATTGCTCAATGTCATGATGGACCTGAAGAAGTGCTGCAATCATCCATACCTGTTCCCTGTGGCGGCCGAGGAAGCTCCGCTCAACCCTCACGGCAACTACGACACTCAGGCATTAATTAAGGCATCAGGAAAACTAGTTCTTATGTCCAAAATGTTAAGACAGCTCAAAGAGCAAGGTCACAGAGTACTTATATTCTCGCAAATGACGAAAATGTTGGACATCCTTGAAGATTTCTTGGAGGGAGAAGGATACAAATATGAGAGAATTGATGGTGGTATTACTGGAACAATTCGGCAGGAAGCTATCGATAGGTTCAATGCCCCCGGCGCTCAACAGTTTGTGTTCTTGCTTTCGACTAGGGCTGGTGGGTTGGGTATTAACTTGGCCACAGCCGACACTGTAATCATATATGACTCTGACTGGAATCCTCACAATGATATTCAGGCTTTCTCGCGTGCCCATCGTATCGGTCAGGCCAACAAAGTGATGATCTATCGTTTTGTGACGCGCAACAGTGTGGAGGAGAGGGTTACACAAGTAGCTAAGAGGAAAATGATGTTGACTCACTTGGTTGTACGTCCCGGCATGGGTGGAAAGGGCGCTAACTTCACTAAGCAGGAGTTGGATGATATCCTCAGGTTTGGTACAGAGGAACTGTTCAAAGAAGATGAAGGAAAAGAAGAAGCCATTCATTATGACGATAGGGCTGTTGGCGAGCTGCTCGATCGTTCAAAGGAAGGTATTGAACAGAAAGAATCCTGGGCCAATGAGTACCTTAGTTCATTTAAAGTCGCCAGTTATTCTACAAAAGAAGGCGACGGTGATGAAGAAGTGGATACAGAAATCATCAAACAGGAAGCTGAAAACACCGACCCAGCATACTGGATCAAACTGCTCAGGCATCACTATGAGCAACACCAAGAGGACCAGGCCAGAACACTGGGCAAAGGTAAACGTGTTCGCAAGCAGGTCAATTACAACGACGGTATCGTCACACAGACCGAGAACAGAGAGGACACGACTTGGCAGGAGAACGGCTCGGATTACAACTCTGACTTCTCGCAAGGCAGCGAAGACGACAAGGAGGACGACGACTTCGATGAAAAGAATGACAACGGCGACCTGCTCAGCCGCCGCAGCAAGAGGCGTCTAGAGCGGCGCGAGGAGCGCGACCGGCCGCTGCCGCCGCTGCTGGCGCGCGTCGGCGGCAACATGGAGGTGCTCGGCTTCAACGCTCGCCAGCGCAAGTCCTTCCTCAACGCCATCATGCGCTACGGCATGCCGCCGCAGGACGCCTTCAACTCGCAGTGGCTAGTCAGGGATCTCAGGGGAAAGTCCGAACGCAACTTTAAGGCGTACGTGTCGTTATTCATGCGACATCTGTGCGAGCCCGGCGCGGATAACGCTGAAACCTTCGCCGACGGCGTGCCCAGGGAGGGCCTGTCTAGACAGCATGTGTTAACTCGAATTGGAGTCATGAGTCTGATTCGGAAGAAGGTGCAGGAATTCGAGCATATCAACGGGTACTACAGCATGCCGGAGATGATCCGCAAGCCTGTGGAGCCGGTGAAGTCGGCGGGGGCGGGGGAGAGCGCGGCGCCCAGCCCCGCGCCCTCCACTGCCACGCCCATCACCTCCGCCGCGCCCTCGCCCGCGCCCGCGCCCCCCGCCGCCGCGCTGCCCACGCCCGCCGCACCCGCCACGCCTGCCACTCCCGCCACGCCCGCTGGCTCCGATAAGGACGACAAAGACGACGTCAAGGAGGAAAAGCCAGACAAGGACCTCAAGGAAAAAGATGAGCCTATGGACACCAGTGACATCAAGGAGGAGAACGCAGACGAGAAAGACTCTACCAAGGATAAATCCGAGGACAGCAAAGACGGTGAGCGACGCATGTCGGTTGACGAAGATCCTAAGGATGATGAAACATCTAATGAGAAGAAGGACGACAAAGATGCTATCAAGGAAGAGAAGGAAGACGTTGATAAGAAGGAAGACGTCAAGAGCGAGAAGGCGGAGTCTGAGGCTTCCGAGAAACCTAAGGACGAGAAGAAGGACGAGGACGACGATGACGTGGTGCTAGTGAAAGAGGAGGAGGATCTCAAGGTGGAGCGGCGCAAGTTCATGTTCAACATCGCGGACGGCGGCTTCACCGAGCTGCACACGCTGTGGCTCAACGAGGAGCGAGCCGCCGCGCCCGGCCGCGAGTACGAGATCTGGCATCGGCGGCACGACTACTGGCTGCTGGCCGGCATCGTCACGCACGGCTACGGCCGCTGGCAGGACATACAGAACGACCTGCGCTTCGCCATCATCAACGAACCCTTCAAGATGGACGTCGGCAAAGGGAACTTCCTTGAAATCAAGAATAAGTTCCTGGCGAGGCGTTTTAAGGTAAGACATTTTCATACATACATTACCGTGTTGCATGTTCGTAATATATGCAAGAATACTTTTAGATGTACACTATACACTATTAAATCTTGTAACACAAATTATTACTGTCTGCAGCTTCTAGAACAAGCGTTAGTGATTGAGGAGCAACTCCGTCGCGCGGCGTACCTGAACTTAACTCAGGACCCGAACCACCCCGCCATGTCGCTGAACGCGCGCTTCGCGGAGGTGGAGTGCCTCGCCGAGTCGCACCAACATCTCAGTAAGGAGTCGCTGGCCGGCAACAAGCCTGCCAATGCTGTGCTGCATAAGGTACTGATTTTTTTTATTTATGTAATCTAACAAAAGTCTTGAGTGCCAATTGTTTAGAATTCGTTTCTCTGTAATATACAGGATTATTTTTTATGGAGTACATATTATTATATTCTACGCGGTAATCAGGTGCATAAAATTAAACAGCTTTCCCCAAGGAACATCTAGGTCGATATCTTAAATTGAAAATGAAATATTCATAAGTGACAGGTCAGGTGACTTATGTTTGTATGAAAATTTGATTTTTAATTTTTCCGATCCTGTATAGGTTCTCTAACTGTACTTGGGTCATGTGATTGGTTGAGGAATGTCACACGCTGTCTCACGAATTGTTGATCTGATTTTCAAAAGTTATCAAGTTTTAATTCGCAATTCAGAAACTGGCTTTATGAATGTTATACAAATGTACGTTGTTCGTGCAGGTGCTGAACCAGCTGGAGGAGCTGCTGTCGGACATGAAGTCGGACGTGTCGCGGCTGCCGGCCACGCTGGCGCGCATCCCGCCGGTGGCGCAGCGCCTGCAGATGTCGGAGCGCTCCATACTGTCGCGCCTCGCCGCCACCGCCGGCAACCCCGTGCCAGCAGGTACGCACTACGCCGTCTACTTCTGCCTAGCATTTTCTCCAAATATTTTGTGGTTGGCTAGCTGTCTTACCGAATGCAGCTGAATACCGCGACTGTCTATACCTACCTACCTCCACAACCCTTTTTACTGGATAACTGGATTATCCCACAATAAGACTGGTTGTCAGAATTGTAATTACCGCGGCTGCCAAAGCACGAAGAATGTCAGTCGGGACCAACGTCTTAAAGTGCTATTTGAGGCACGGAGGGGTCTCGGTCTTGTATCACCATATTTATCTAATGAAAATATATCACTTGAATGTACCACTGTCTAATGACGCCCTGTGGCCAGTTTTTCTTCTATGTAAACTAAAATGTCAACAATTTTTTATATTTAATTTACTGCTGTCATGTCCAGTCCAGCTTAAAAACAATCCGGTTATTAGTTCAACTGGAGGAACTAAAGAAAATACCTCCTGAATACACCAATTCTCATTACTACTTTCAGTACATTTTTATTTTTTATATTATCAGTGTATAATGACCTGCTTATTGTGTTGCAGCACAAATGCCGCAGTTCCCCGCGGGCTTCCAGTCGGCCGGCTCGCTGCCGGGCTTCTCGCCGGCGGCGGCGGCGGCGGCCAACTTCTCCAACTTCCGCCCGCAGTACTCCGTGCCCGGACAGCCCGCCTCCAGTGGATCCTCTAATGTAAGTACCTACCATCTATCTTGATATGTGACGTCATTAATATGTTAGTCAGTCTGTAGTATGTACTGATGATTTATTTATTTCTTTGTTACAGAAATCATAAGCTCCGTAACTTATACAACATAATTCAACTTGACAAATCTGCAGGTATTAACATTCTCTTTTTCGCAATAATTAGCCAATGTAATGTGATTATTAAATTAATCAATAAATACGTATTTCTATGTTTATATAGTAAAATTTTACAAATTTGTGAATGTAGTAGAATGTCTGATGAAATAATAAATTGTGTATTATTTGTTCTAGTGCCCGGCTAATTGGTCACATAGATGAATATTTTAGATGTAAGCTTTCCAAGATTCCTGTTCCACCTTGGGTTTGAAGTGATAATTATAGCGTATTAGTGCCGTTATGTTAGGTAACATATACAAATACTGTGACATTTTGTCGCAGGACTCACAATATTATTTATTTCATCCTGATCTGTATGAATCTTTTTTATTGTGTAAGTGATTGTGGAATTAAGAAACTTATTTTTAATTTACCAAAAATGAAAATGGAATAAATCGTATCTTTAAGTGATTTAAGTATTTTATTTTTTCCAACCCTTTACATACTTTCATAATGATCATATTTTTCAATATCTTCTCGAATAAATTCTAATATCTTATTAAAAAAAATTGTAAAATGACATAGATATATTCTAACAGTGTTTCTTACGAGAAGATCAGTATGAATGCACTCGAGAATAAATAAAAAACAACACATGTACAAAAATAGCATTTAATTCATGATCACAATATGATTGTCAATTCATAACATTAAAAACTTCACAAAAATATCACCATGTGTATGTGTTGTCCTCTGTGTTATACTTGACACTGTCCAGAGGTTTTATCATGCTGGGATCTGGAGAACAGAAATGCTGTAGCATCTCTTGACTGATACCACAGTCTGACAAGTTTTCCTTGTTGAATGCTTTAGCCACGAGGTTTGGGTCATTTTCCTTGGACTCATCTGTAAGTAATAAGTTATGTTTGATTAGCAAGTCTTCTAAAAGTTTAAACTTTTCACTATCCTAGGGTTAAATTACTACCTGCTTTAACCCTAGGGAAGTACTTAGTTTATGCCCAATGAGCAGCACTAAACTCTTCATCTTAATACCATAGGACGGGAAGATGAGTAGCGATAGGGTCGATAGTCTCCAGTGATTAGGGCGAGTTTGTTTTACTCAGAAATGCAGTTATTGAAAAAAGTTTCGCATCGCAAATACAACTTTATGCCATGCACATAAGGTTGACTTGTGTCAATGAAGACGAAATGTGGCTGACGCAAACTGGCATAGACACATCAGTGTGTCTATGCCAGTTTGTCGTTCACCCCTATAACTTTTTTCAACGTCTTCAATGACACATTTTGTCTTCATTAACGCTTATTCAACCTTATCCGCATTGCATAAAGTGGTATTTGCGATGCGAGACTTTAACGTGTAAAGTAGCGACAATTAGACATATACGAGCATCTTAGTTAATTTCTATTTCACTATTTGGGGGTAAGTTAATGACATAGACAAACCTTCAGCAATACTATTGGCAGCCCACGAAAAAGCCAGCGTGGGTTGGTGATGAGCAAACGTAGCGCTGAACTGCGCTGACGAACTCTTTTTCAACACGTTGAACAGCGTGTGCACCGTCGTCGGCAAGATAGGACCCCGGAGCTCTATCGAGTAATACTTATTGCTATCGGAATGTATTGTGTTCTCGCGAACCTAGGACAAATAAAAACCAAGTGAAGAAATCATATTATTTATACATTATCATAATGGTTGGGTCAAGCAGAATGTCTCCATTTTTGAGAGAGAAATAGGAATAGTAATTTATTTCACCAGTATTGGTTTACCACAGAGAGCTGAAACGTTCTGGAAAGAACTTTGACTTTATTCAGCTCATCGGGTGACGGGTATACGTTAGTTTCGGCATTTAGTTTTATTTTGATGACGTAGATTTTGCAGGGCACACCAACAAAGCTGTTAAAAACGAGACTACGACACGTAATATGGTACCCCCTTGGTTACACGCATATTTTTTGTTAGTGTGCCCTGCATAGCTATCAATTTTGCTGTGTGAACCACCATCTATTTTTTTCTGAAAACGGGATTTAAATTAACGGTTAATTAACGACCATTAGGGCCTATGTAACAGTATAATAACTAACTTTGAGGGACTGTAGCGTCCCGCCATGGAAGGCGGTGGGCGCGAGCAGCGTGGGGGGCACGCCGGCGAAGGGCCCGGTGGGGCTGACGATGGACTTGCAGTTGAGCAGGAAGTTGAACAGCGCCTGCGCGTCCGCGCCCCGCACCAACACCAGAGACTCTGCTGCGCTGTCCACACTGCTCTCGGCACTGTGCGTTATTCGGGCCTAGAAACATGATAAGAACCTATTAGTAAACTAGTACTGCTTTAATTAATGATGTTGAACAGCAGATCAACACGTCACGATCATCACCACGCACGCGCAGATGCACGAGAGTTTACTATTTGGAACTTTTTTTTCAACCAGTAAATTAACAGGCTTTTTCGGTAACTGATTAGAAAAGAGTTTTCTTCATACATACAGTATGATCTAGAATTATAAATCTTAATTTGGAAACAAAATATAAAAAGTCAAACTAAAGCATGGACTGTTCAGATTTTAAGATACTCATGGAACAGCTTTTCATGCCCAGTGTCCTAACTTTTAGATGTGCATTTTACGCTTAAATATTAAACTAAAACTTTGAAATTTGCTATACAAACCACTCGGAGAGGAATTAGCGGGGCACTTGAACTTGGCCGCTGGTGCACATATTGCGACACCTGTCGACACCTGTTCTTGAGGTAACAAATTAACATACCTGGGTGATATTAATCTTCTTAATAACTTCAGTCTCGAAGCCCATCTCTGTGAGGAACTGGTCGGGATCCTCATCGTCCTCCTTGTCCTGGCCGTCGTTGGTACACTTATCGTCCATCGTGTCGTAGCAGCTGTCGAAGGACGCATTCTTTGGTTTGTCATCCTCTGAAGTGTTTAGCTTCTTCTTGCTGTCTGGCCGTAATGGCATTGAGTATTCGACGTCTGGAGGAGAGATTAGCTTGTTAAAGATATGTTTTAGAAAATCTTTACATTATAATGCAGATAAACGATTTTATCATAGATACTATAACTTCTTTTTTACGAGAAAGTAATAAAAATTTACTTTGTTATTTAAAAAGGCACTTTTAACCGAATTCGAAGACAGGAGATAGTTGCTTGAATGAATGACGACAGTACAAAAAAAAAATCGATCCGAAAAATAAAAATGGTATGACAAGGCCAAATTCTTTTTTGGGAATTAACTTATTCTGTCTTAAGTATAGTTTTTCATTTGTATAGAATGGTTTTTGGAATATGAGGTTTTGTCACCATGTAAATAATAAATGTGGAAAACATCACATACATTGCTCTGAATCCAAAGAAAGCAGCTATATGCAGCACTTGTGGTATGGAATCAGAGACAACAAAGGCACTACAAACACCCAGACCCGAGACAATGTAGAAAAGCGTTTTTTTTTCTACATTGAACGAACCCAGGACCTCAGAGCTGGCGACACCTTGAAAACCGGTTTATATTAGAATTAACACTGTAATATAATACCTTCCTGTCGTAATGTCTGCCTGAAGCCTCGTGTCGTGGGTGCTATAAGTGCTACAGGCTCGGCTACTCCACACATGCCGGCCGCGCGGAACAGACACGTGAACGTGTTCGCGCACACGTAGAAGTAAGGGCAGTGGCGGGCGCGTAGCAACTGGTGGGAGCAAGAAGACGGGCTTGTACATCTTTTGATTGATTATTTCTGATAACTTGTATCACCCAATCCTACTAATATTATAAATGTGAAAGTGTGGATGTTTGGATGTTTTGATGTTTGTTACTCCTTCACGCAAAAACGGCTGAACGGATTTGGATGAAATTTGGCATGCATGTAGCCTTTGACATGGAAAAGAACATAGGCTACCTTTTATCCCGATTCCTTAAGTAGTTCCCGAGGGAAAATTGAAAATTGTTTCCGAGCAAAGCTCTGGGCAGACAGAAATTTGGTATTTTTCTCTATTACAGCGCAAGCTATATAACACGGGTGAAAATTTTATTCAATTTTTCATTATTTTTTCCATTTTTCATTTCTTTTTGGACCCAATTCTGAAGTCCACGCAGACGAAGTCGCGGGCAGAAGCTAGTAGGTATATAGATGGTAGTTAGGCAGTTGCAAGTATGAAGTAATTAATGATCTATTACTGTATTTGATGATACAGTAACTTGAAAAATTTTGTTTTAGGCTAGGCACAGGTTAAGGCGCTATACTTACTAACTCAATGTTTTTTACAACTTTTTAATAAACTATTAGCTATTGTAATAATAATTTTTATTTTATGTTTCATTATTATAGTTTAGTTTTAGGTGTGTATATATTATAGATAGATAAGTTTGTAAATATTTATTTAAAAAAAATAAGAATATAATTGAATATAATTATAATTTACTGAGGGCAGGGTAAATGTATTTCGGGAATGACAGGGCAATCATTTGGATAAGATTTCAGTATGATTACACTTCGTAACTATACCTTTGACTTGACATGTTTAAAACACCTCCTTAATTAAGTAAGGCCTCCCTAACATCTTTGTTAGTCTCCATGAAGTTGGTGGCGGCGACCGTATGACCGCGGGTATAGTTCAGCTTGACAAGTGACGATGTTATAAGTACGAGCCGGTCTAGTGGACTCTGCTTAGCAGTAGGACCATATTTTTTTTTTTTATCTAGCCTATGTTGTCCCACTTCTGGACCGTATTTTAAGTAAAGCTTTTATTTCTCACCTGAAATAGAGATCTGAAGCTCTCCGTCCACTCCCTATGCAGAGCCTCCTTCACATCTTCGTTGGTGGCCATGAAGCTGGTGGCTGCGACCCTGCCGGACGACCGCGGGTACAGCTCCAGCCACGGTAAGTGAGGGTGTTGCCAGTACAAGCAGGTCTGGTGGAAGAGTGCGCGCGGTGATGTGTCCAATGTCGGTGACGCTGTTGTGTCGAGACAGCGGACAAAACTGTGGCGTTGGAATACAAAGATTTTATAATACAGTCCATAAGAGAATAATTACATCAAAGATTAAATGTAAGTAACATATTGTGACGAAATATATTCACATTTGTAGTGTAAGGTTTATCCAGTGTTTATTATTTATATTATAATTTTGTATGGAATATTATATGGAGTAACAAATAATAAAGAGGACAGTGTAGAAGATATGTTTAAAAGAGATATCTTGTTGTTGTATGAACTAATGCCTTATGAACTTGCTTGGTTGAACGCGTTAATCTCAGGAACTACGGGTCCAATTTGAAAAATATTTCCGTGTTGATAGTCCTTTCATTGAGGAAGGCTATAGGTTTCTTGCCGAGATAACCAAAGCCCACGCAGGCAGAGTCGCGAGCAATACTAGCTAGTACTATGGTTCGATCATCGATAACGATTGTCTAAGGGGGCTGTAATGTTATATTAACTTACCCAGTAATACCTGATGCTTCTTCACTAGCTTTCAGTTTAGAAGTCCATGCAAATGGTTTTGGTGACATCAGTCTTAACTTAGTTTTTAGGGCCCAGTCAATGGGTAAATGTTTGTACTTTTTCTCAGGAATCTGAAAATAATATCTCAATATAATGACTATCAGTATTTTAAAAATCAACAGAATTATTTTGGCCAAGACCATACATAAAAATCTAACATTTTTACCTATTTCCTTCTAAAGACCTGCATAAAAATACATACAAAGTTAATTCTTAAGTTATCATTTTATTTTTTTCTGTGTGTGTTTGTACAAATTTTGCATTGTAGATATGAAATTTGAGGTTTAATTAAGTTTGAGAAGCTTAAATCTGCCTATAAGGCATTCCTGTTAGGACCACTCGTGCGATGATGCGATGCGATTTAATCGTGCGATGAAAAAGTCGCATCGCAAGATGGCGCAACCCACAATTCAGTAGAACACAGTATGTATAAATGCACGGTCGCGCAATAATTTTAGTCGGACGCATGGTACAAGCTATGGCAATAAGGTTTTTCTTTGAGGTATAATTATAGAAAAACAATAATTCATAAGTAATTCACAACAATAACGACAATTTGCTGCATGAATTATTTAGTTAATATTTTTTATTAACGTGTATAATTTTTTTTATTAACAGCTTGGTGGGAAGCGGCCTGGAGCAGGTTGGCACCTTTGCCCAGCAGTGGGACACCTAAAAGGTTAAACAAAAAACGTGTATCAATACTTACAACTTCCACAGAATGTTCAGCAGTAAACTTCTGTAAGAGATTAGAGAATGTTGACAGTTTCTCTGTATCAACAGCCTGCGGTGGCTTCTCCACATGTTTTGAAGGTAGGTTCAGTAAAGCATACAGTGTTTTGTCATTAGACTCATCTAATTGATCTTCCAAGTCTAGTTTAAGTTTCTTATTTTCTTGTAATTTGGTTCTAGAACATACAACATAATAATTAAATCTTTTAACTATCTCTATTTGCATTGTTGTGTATAATGTCACACATTGTTATACAAATAAATATATCTGTATCTTTATAATTATAATGTTACAAAACTTTCATACATATCTAAGTTTTTATTCAATAAACTATCTATAAAACATATTTTATCATATTCTGCATTTGCACCAAATAGTTTCCCAAATACTTAGTGTGTGTGGCAATATAGAAGCGATACTGTCATACTGTATTCCTCTACATAGAATTCAAATAAGGGGTTTGGTTAATTACTTGTTTACATAAAGGGCCCATTAATGGCATCAGTGTTATACTGAAGTTAGAAACAACTCTAGTCATAAGTATTATAGCAACATAATGCTTGGAAATGCATTACAAGCCTTGAAAATAGACGAAGGGCCTAGATTTTAACATGTTTCGTCTTATAATATTATAGCAATATTTAAATACAGTGGAAATTATTACAGGAGCTTATTAAATTGATTACAATACCTACCAGAGAAAAACTGTTACATGTACTTACTTTGAAAATGGATTCTTTCTCTTCTCTCCATCCAATAATCTTGAGAAATCTAAATCATCAGGTTGTCTTTTCGATTCTTCAGAACTTGTTGGTTGAGAAGGTTGCTTCATGCGTTCCTAAATGATACATAATTTGTTACTTACTGTAACTTGGTTAAGAACATCATGATAGAGAACTATCTATCTATACTACTTATCTAGTTAACGAAAATGTTAGACATGAGCTTACTGGACATTGTGAGTTTACAATAGATTTATTAGGGAATTTATTTATCAGCAAAGATCCACTTTTGTTGTGTTTTGATATTATTGTGTATGAGAACAGTATTACAACACTGTCAAATTATTATTTTCACAACATAGGTAGCTTTTAAGTTTGATGAAACATTAGGGGTTGAAGACATTCAGTGTCAAATAATATAAACAAATATAATTTAAATTGTTAATAGATAATACACAATTTACGTAAACAACGATATACTTTATTTAACATCAATATTATTTTGGTTATGATCACGTAATGTTCGGTATTGTAGCACCACTTAAACTGAACGGTACAAAATTAAGCACTTTAGTTTTATTTTAGTTGGAGTTCTAAACATTCAATTAAAAAAAATACAAAAGGAGCATACCTGTAACGCCTTTTTACGCCTTTTCAGCTTGTGTAGCTTCATTACTTCGTTCGGCCTTTTCCATGGTGACGGCGGGGCTTCCATGATTACAACAAATAATCTAAATACTATAATCACACATTAATTTATTCATAAATAAGCTAGCAAGCGGCTTTTATTGTTACCGAATCATTTTGTTTATGTTCTCACTTCTCGTAAACACGGAACACCTGGCGAATTACGACGCTTGCATCAATAAAAAATCAAATTGAATTTCGTTTGCGTATCGTAATGTTGCCATCACATAAACGTTTGCACAAAATAATAACAATCCAGTCGAAAAGTTCTTGATAATTTTGTATTGATAAATTCAAGATTTTAATGGAATATTTAGGAGAATAAAAATGATAAGAGAAAGATTAATTTTAGAAAGATAATATTCTATTAGGTGTATCACTGTACAACTGTTCAGATTTACTATATTTCAATACTTTACTTATTTTGTTATTTTATAATAAAACTTTAAGCTTTACGAATATTGTTAATTGCTCAGAAATTTTCAGAATATAGATGTAGTCATTGCGTAAGCTTGTGCGCCTTGTGCAGCGAAGGGTGCTGGGCAATTGGGCAGGTGGCTAACGCGTCTCGCGTATTTTTTGCACCTTGTCTGCTTGTGTCGTCCAAAATTTATACTTAATTATAATCAGACAACAACAAGCGCTTTGCCTCGTCCTCTTCAAACCCTAAGTAACAACACAGTCATGTCATTATATTTTATGGAGTAGGTACCGAAGTAGATAGGTATTTTGGTGTAAGGGCACTATTAAAATGTAAAATTAGAACACTCGATAAACATAAATACCTTACCTAGACAATCTAACTAAGCGTTTAGACTTGAATGATTGATTGATGATACCTATTTTTGATATGGAATTAATTTATTTAATATTACAATAGTAAAACAAATGCTACAATTTTATACATAGGTCCCTAGTCCAAGTTTAAACAAATCTAATGATATATTTATAATTATGTAACATACATAATTATAATAAATATACAGTAATGCATTCATGTTATTATTACATTGAAACTCCTACGCTCAAATGAGCGTATGCGGATTACAAAGCGATGACCCAAGAAATCTCAGCGCGGGTTTTGGCGACACGTTCTTGCGCCGACCGGCTAGTTTGCCGCACGTCGCGGGCCCGCGAGTCGTGCCACCGGCCGGCAGTCACATGCTGGTCGCATCAGCCATCACATCACGGTCTCTGGCACCATGACTTAATACCTTAGCCAAAATTGTGAAATAAAAAGTACGTACAAGGGCGGGAAAATGATTTTGTTTTGGAACTTACATAAATTTTGAATGTTTGAAGTCATTCACAACAAATCGAAAATTTTAGGAAAGTTTCTGAAGTTTATCGAAAATGAAGATAACATCTCTCTTATGCGACTTTTATGAATTATTTAAGAGGCGTATTTATTTGGTAAGTAGCTTATCAATTAAATTACAATTGTGTGCACGAAAAATTGTCGTATTTCGCCTTGCATAAACTGCATGTTGGTCACTTCGCGAAATTCCGAGAATTTTGATGATCTCAACTTCATGGTCAATACAGGCAAGTTATGAACATACATGTCTTCAGTTGTTTGTCAATACGATAGACACTAATTTCGTTTTCAGACAGCAGTAGAAAGGGTTCAACCTATTTTAATTTTTTTGCATGAATTAATATTTTATTTCGAAGGAAATAATAGGTCTACTGTAAAAGTTTGCAGATTGTCACAGTCCTTCTTGTTTATAGTTTCTCGATAGTTTATAGACTTCCGATCTGGATCTGGGAAATTGGCGAGGGATCGGGATCGCTGGAAAGCAAAGGAGGGAGGCTTTTGCCCAGCAGTGGGACAGTACAAGCTACTTAAAGATAATTTAACTATCTCAATTTTGGACTTCATTTAGAACATCACACTTATTAAATTTTACGAGGTGAACTTATCTAGATTTTAAAGAAAGAAAGAACGTATATTTTTGCAAGTAGGTACAATACATAATAATGTTTACATTAGATAATAGAAAAAAAGATAGCAGATTAAAATAACTCTTCCGTTTCCAATGAAAGGAGGAATAATGGGACAAGAATATGCGACAAAAGCGTGCAAAACAAATAAAAGTATTTGGGTCAGTCGGTAAAGTACAAACTCTTGCAGTTTGTTTGCCTTGCGTGGCTGTAAATTGGCTACGAAAAACTTAAAACGTGCTGGCTAAAATGAAACTTCTTTCTATCTCTGTAAATTATACATATTTTTGTGAACCGAAGTTACATACTTACGTAGAAGTAAAATAACTAACTAATTTCGGCCAGTGGTCGAGTTAGAAAAATGTAGAGCTAATTTAAAGGCAAGTTTTACTCATTCGTGTTGATTATTGATATAATAAATGCTGATTGAATTCGTCTGCACGTATGGATTCGAATTTTCTGCCTACCCTTTTTGAATGATAACCCCACTATATCACAAATTAAATTAAATTTGATTATAGAGTTTTGTAAATACCTAAGTATATATTGGTATGGTCGGTATACCATGGACTGTCTGTTATAGTTTTAAATAAATAATAGAGCATCCTTATACTTGGAACGAAAATAAATGATTATGTAATAAGGTTACGATAACCTGTTTAAAGGTTTGGACTCGAATGCAAAGCATAAATCTCTGCACGGAAGGAACTCTACCGAAACTTATTGAAAGTTCGGTGAAGTAGTATCTATAATGTTTGTCACAAATTGTAACAATACCTATCATTAAATGGGCTTTATATAGTAACGTAATTATTTCCTAGAACATAATGAATACGTTTAAAGTTTAAACTTAGATGTGTTTCAAATTTGACTTTAACTTTTTATCCAGTAACTGTTCCCTTAGAATATGAAGGTACCTACTCTAGATTTCCACCAGAACTATTTGTTGTAGTACCTACGAGTATATAGATAGATACTTAAACTGTTACGAATTGGACAGAATCAATACTTAATACCAATTACCCGTGTGTCGCATGAGTGTGAATCGTTTATAGATGCGTACGTTGATAGCCAACTCCATTACAGTAAATAACATGACTCAGGACTCCAGTTAGGAATTTAAAATCTGTGGAGTAGGTAGATTAAAACGGTGCCTTTTAATTTAACATAGGAGAAGAAGATTTTCACATGTAATGTATCTTCTCTTAAAACTGTCATAAAGTAGAGTCACATTTCAATGAAAAATATGAAACTTTTGGGGGTAAAACGCTGATACCTTCAACGCAGGCCGAGTACCAGACGTGGTGATAATATTATCACTATAGTGGTTTTAGTTAGTGAGAGTTCAACATATCACGGTGATATGTTGAACTCTCACCAACTAAAACCAATCTGGTTGGCCGGAGTGGCAGAACTGCGCGTGAAAAGTAGGCCTGCTATACGAAGAAGGTCCAAAAAAATGTATACTTTGAAGAAATTATAAGCAAACTCGGCTTCTATCAAAATAAATTGCATTTGCATTGAGATTCAGTCAGGTATATTAGAACTATATTTTATTACTCGAAATTATGTAAAGTAGAGTATCCACTAGCAATGAAATTTGCGCAAGTAGTCAATTTGCGCAAATTCTATTGCTAGTGGATACTGCGAAGTGGACTTCTGTAAGTTTTAGCTACTTTCCGAACTTGCTGCAAGTCCCAAGTGTAAGCCGTTTTTCGTATTTTTCTTTAACTATGTCTGTATCGAAACGGTTCCACAAGATATTGCAGCGAGTCAACTTGTACATACTTCAGCAAGCCACATGCGCATAGAACAATTTTATTTTGAATTCTGCATTAACCTGCTAGTGAACACTCAGCTTAAAGTCTACATGCTGCAATGATTAAATTATATCAGGCATTCATTCCTGTAATTACACATTTATCATTAGAGCCCATCTGATTTTAATTAGCACTGTTCTGTGATAAGTAGTACAATATCAACCTAAATACGTCAGACTAGAATAAGTACGTCATTATATTGATCAGTTTCACGAAAATAATGTTTGTTTTACACATACATAAGATTAGTCAAGATAAATGATAGAGCCTAGATGATTAATTAGGTACTGAGTTTACGAAATATAAACGTTTGTTTATTAGAGTACTCCTTATAAGTCAATGGTTTCGCTGGATGATCACTTTTATTGCAGTTTTGCCATCGATTGTTGTGCCGGTTGATTAATTAGATCGGGTTTATTGATTAGAAGATCAGTAAAGGGTCCTGTTTAGAGACAGAATCGTGACTAATAAATGGTAATTGGTCTACCTTACAAAGGGCTTAGAAGTTAAACCTAAGTGAAAGATAGTTGTAAAACAGTTAGACCCATGCGCCGCGTTTTAGTTGAATTAGGTAAATTACCAATATAAGGATATATATTTTAATATAAAAAAGCAATAAAAAACCTTTTAAGTTCAAAAGTTTTTGGGTAGAGTTACCAAATTAGTGCTCGATTTATCATATCTACGACTAAGATTTAGTTTAAAATTTTCTCGACAAATATGTCCGAGTTGTCTGTTCGTTTAAGAAATAGGTCCACTGGCAATGCAATTGAAGCTATTTAAATTCAATTGAATTATGACAAGCGAAAATTAATGTATGAAGAATTGACAGTGAGTTTTTGTTGCGTAAAACGCAACGCGTATTTCAGTAGGTACCATACCTATTTCGAACTTTCCTTCTATGTTAGGTACAATGCCGGATATTAATAGAGTAGATATCTACAAGAATCTTGCGATTCTCATTTCCCTAGTCCTTCTTTACCTCGTTTCCGTCACTAAAAAGGAAAAAGGAAACATTCAAGATCAATTAAATTTTAAACTGCCAACGTTGCAGCTTTCAACTTAGGAAGTTACTTGGGTATTATAAAATAAACAAGTAATTAAATTTGTTTTTGTTAAAGTAGTTTTATTTCAATGTCTAATATTCGCGTAAACCTCAGAAAACAATTAAGTAATTAAATTTTATTATCAACTAAATTTACCATTATTTTTATTTCTTCGCCACTTGATAACGGCAATTGATTTATGCCATATCAATTAAATAATCAAGATTTGACTAAGTACATAAGTTGCTCTACATTTTACTACGAATAGGGATTCAGTATGGTTCCGAGACAAGAATATTATAACGGTCATGAATTTGTTCTCAATAATAAGAAAGACATCATTTTGGGGTTTTGCTAAACTATCAGATGAAAAAAGAAGACAATTTAATTATTGGTAACCACATTTTTACGCTAGAACAGGTTTATTATCATGATCAGTCTATGCATTAGACTTATGGTTTGAATTCAAGGTCTAGGTTACTGAAACAATGCTTACAAACAATGCCAATCACTAATAATGTCTCAGTCATTTAAAATTTAATTTAGATGTGCGATTGTTTATTAATTAAACTGAAGTACTGTTATAAGTACTGTTTATCTATACTAATATTATAAAGAGGAAACCTTTGTATTTTTGTATGTTTGTATTGAATAGGCTCAAAAACTACTGGACCGATTTCAAAATTTCTTTTACCATTACTTAGAGGGATTCTTCCGAATCCGTACCTATAGGCTATATTTTATCCCGGAAAATAGATAGAATTTTTCGTGGTAGTGAAAATTGTGGAGTAAGTCGACGAAAAAACTGCCGTACGTTAACGATTCTCGCGAACGCTGCCTAAATGGTTAGAGATGTATGGTTGACTTCTATAGAAAAGTTGTAGAACTCAATAATGCCTACAAAAAAGTCCGCGATAGTATAAACCAAACATTTATATTTTAGCCATTATAACCACTTTTCCATAGAATAAAAGTAATTAAAATTATTAGCTTATGTTTATTGATCATATTATCGTCAAATACTAATCCTTATCCAAATAAACTATTTATTGAGCAAGATTGTTTCAATAGCTATAAATTACTTTTTATTTTATTCCAATCGGACAATTCATTCAAAAGATATTACGAATTTAAAATTGTAATTGGTATTAAAATGAATGATGGCCGCCGGCCGATATGTGTCGCACGACTCGCACGGCGAAACCGCAGGAGAGGGGGGTGCACATCTATGAAGAAATAAATGTCCACCCGTGCGAAGCCGGGGCGTGTCGCTAGTACTTTATAATTTTGATGTTTGTCAATCTCTAGAGCAAAGTAGCTATTTCTAAATCATAAACAATATTTTTTTAATGTTTCTTTCGCATTTAGTTATTCTAAAAACAGAAATAAATCGGTAACTCTACCTTCACCGCGTCAATCTTAAGACTTAATTAAGAAGCTAGATTTTTCAGAAGTTTCCTGTAATTAATGACTGGTTGTCAGTCATTCTGATTAATACTAAGAGTAATTAAGTAGATATTTCTAGTTAAGTTAATGTTATGTCAGATATTAAGTAGTCGTTTAAGTTTCTTATTGCTCTTTTGCACACTGTATTAAGAATAAAATGCTATCCCGTTAAATATTTAGATTCAATAGATTTAGAGTAGCTAATATATTTCCTGTTCTAATAGAAACATAATTATATAATAAAATTTGGAATTCTATTAAATTTATAATCTATAAATTATAAATTTATTAATTTACTGTTTTGGCACGAAAACTGTCTGATATCTCTAAATCAAATATTCAAATGATGTCACATATCACAATTTCGTTCACATACCTACGTTAAAAGCCTTTGGGACTCGATGATTGATAGATATCAATTTCCATTTACCCCATAAGATGGATTAATGCACTCGGGAGGAAAAACCCTTCATACGTATAATGCGGCTACAGTACCCTTGTGCTTTTATGTTCAGAGGTGAAGGGAATATGCTCATTAACGAGTTAATAACATCAACTCGATTCAATTAAATTAATATAATGAAACAAAATCACCGTTAAATCCTCCAAATATTATAAATGTGAAAGTGTGGATATTTGGATGTTTGTTACACAATCACGCAAAAACGGCTGAACGGATTTGGATGAAATTTGGCAGACATGTAGCCTTCGACATGGAAAAGAACATAGGCTACCTTTTATCCCGATTCCTTAAGTAGTTCAGAAGCTAGTAATTAATATAACAAACTGTAGTACCATTCATTTTGTAGATACTAAGGTGAGAACTTATCTAAATATTATATCTTAGTTCGATCATTTATCCTGAAAGACAGGTACGCTAAGTAACTTTGAAAAGAACATAATTTCCGTCTGACAGATGCTTATATTATAGGCTAGACCTTTCAGACGAAGTCTTAAAAGTTCAATTGCAGAAAGATATTATCTGTATACATATAAAATAAAGTGGAGTTTGTTACTTTAGACTCGAACCTGTGACTACTGGTTCAACGCACCAGTGGCTTTCCTAAATGTCCCAAGACGTCGGTGAAAAAGTAGCCTACATTATAACTCGAGAACTAGAGGACCGATATTCATGACCCTTGATTTGCTGGATATTTCTCCGTCAAGAATAGCACAATTAAAAGCAATGCATGTTAAGTACTATAATACGAAAACGGGGACAGACTACATTTAAATATAAATTTACTGGAATGAAAAAAAAATAGGGAATGATGTAGATCTATATTATCTTTTTAAATTCTAGAATAGTGTGGGTACTACAAAACGGTTAGTATTTCACACATTAATTAAGTTCGCGTCGTCAACATTCGTATGAAATTTATTGCTGAGCAATACCCGAGCTGTTTGGCTTATTTGTTATCTTCAAATAAAAGCTATAAAATTCGCAATGGGCAGTTTCAGTTTGAATACGACTCATATTACCCATTTAGACTGAAGTCTTTATTGTAGCTATAAGTAATTTCACACCTATTGCATGTATAAAACATATTGGATACCCATACGGACAGTTATAAAAAAAAACGAGTGTACTTTAGATGTGAGTGTAAAGTAAAATTTCTTTAGCTGCCCTGCACTGTTTCTTAAATGTACGAAACGTAACTGGCTATGAGAGGAAGTGAGAAATAAAATGTGTGCTGGCACCGCTCTTTCTTGTCTATAGTATGTAATATACGAAACGTAAATCACTATTTTATCTTCACTGACTTATATCTCCCTCTCAACTTGCGTTCGCCTTGCCCGATCACACTTTTCGTAACGCTCTCGTCACGCATTCACCAGTTTACTCTCCAAGTCAAGCGTGCTTAATGAAGTTTTACTTTAATAAATGGCATATCTTAAAAGCAGATTGTCGCGTCATATTTGATTCTTCTACCTATCTATAGATAAGTATAAAGTTTACGCCTGTAAATATACTTATGCTACAGTGAATTTTATGAGCACCTAAAAATAACAAGTCGTGTCTTTAATAACGGCAGCAAGTTTGAGTAATGATGGTCGTAAACGGCCGTCGTACAAAATCGTGTACCAACATTATCCATTCAATATCTTAATGATATTCAGTTAGATGTTCGGCGTCTATTAATTAATGCGGACCCACACTCGGCTTCACGCTGTCATCGGCTCCATTCACTCGTTCAATGGAGGTAGGCACAACATGGCTGTCAAAGGCGGTATAGAAAGCTGTAGCTACGCACTGCCGTTGAATAGAGTCTGAAGTGGCTAGCTATATGTTCGTTTACACTTCCGACGCACGTCGTAAGCTTTACATATACAGTTTGTGCCGGTACACCTGAAATGTCCACTCACTAATGTTTCTTGCGAGCAACAACACATTGAATATTAAAAAGTCTGCAGTGTTTATGGGATTACTGGTTTAATTTTAGTCAAAGAGATACTCGCTGAGTAGAGGCTATTAATAAATAATTTGTGAATCTAAGAAACTAAAAATAAGATTCCTCCTATAAAGAAGATTACTTTGATGTCTGATCTTAGATCTATCTAGAAATAAATCTTCGTTTTTGTTTGTTTCAGATATTATGGATCTCATTAGTATTGTATCTTTTTTATGATACCTATATTTATTACAAGCTTGGACAACAGTTTTATTATTTAAGAAGAATATTAGGGGTAAGTTGGTAACTAAATTGCACAACCTCCAGTAGCCACAACTCGCAGAGTGTAAAATAAAAATGCCGCATGTGTTTGAAAAAAGAACATGTTATTTCATAAAACGAGTTTTTTCTCACCTGCCAGCATTCATCACACAGACTGAAAAAGATTAAAAAAACCTCGTCGACGATATTTTTATTCCATTTTCAGTTAGGACTGTGCATATCCCGTGGCACTGCGACTGTTATAAATTTATGTTGCGCCCTGGTGTTGCTGCCTATATGCAAGAAGTTAAATCAATTGCTGTACAGGGTCCTATCGAGATTATGGCCACGTCTCTTCTTTTTTTGGCTAGAGAAAGCGAAAAGCTTTCATATGACTGTGGCCATAACACTATTGGTGTTTGCTGGTAAGTCTTCATTACTATTATAATGAACACGTAATGTACCTAATTTACATATGAATTACTTATTATATTGGTCGTCGAAACAAGAAGCGTATGTTTCTAGGAAAGACTACTTAAATAGTAAATTAAAACGAAAAGCCGTTTTTTTACGTTGTGAGTGTTTTCGTAACGAAGAATTTAATTAAAACAGCTTACGCCTGTAAATCAAAGAGATTTTTTTCGTTAGGTAGTCTGGCAATATTCATTTATTTTTTAAACTGAATTACAGAACATTGATTGTATAAAATACTCTTCAAAGTGTTGAGTTGTTTGAAAATTTATTTAGAGAATGTTTTGTGCAAATTTTCAGATCTGCTTCAATATGCGATTGGGATTTCGTATTAGTTCTAGATAGTCAAAGACTGGCCTTAAAAAAAGAGGCTGTCGTAGTTTTAAAGATTACAAAGCGAATTGGGAATGGCAGTAGGCTCGTTAGAACTCTTTGCGTATGTAGAGCACCATTAAGCTGTTGAGACGCAGACTAATGGCTGCCAACACCACAGTTAGATTTTTACCTTTTGTTCCTGAACTAAAACGTGGGGTCTATGAGTACAGTTTACTCAATTTTATTCTGTTTATCTGTATGCGCAAAATAAGGGATATTTTTTTTATTCATTTGAGAAAACATTATAAAATATTTAATATTAAAACTACGCGATGTTTTCTAATGATAGGACAAAGAAAAATATAGAAGAGCATACTCTACATAACCTATGAAATATTTAATCTTGAAAAAGAAAGCTAAATTGAACCCACTCCTGAAAAATAATACCTTATCTCATATTTTTAAAATGTACAAGTCTCGTTGGCCAGTATTTCACTGTCGGGAACTTCTTAACATTTTGTATATCAGGATTTAACTTGGTTGTGAACACCTGAGAATATCGTAATACCTATACTCTATACCTAGTTTATATCTACTAGTCTACAATATCCGTATTGTTTCCAGTCGTACATTCCATTTCTCACTTGGTGAACTTGTGGAATTTCTCCAGAGGGTACGACCAACAATACACCGAGATTAATTTCGCCAACTACCACAATGAGGTTAGTTTGAATACTTTAAGCTATTTACGGTAACGCAACACTAACTACTGTTGTTCTATGTTTATAGTGCAGGTGTTCTAGAATGTGACTTTATCCAGAATTTAGTGCTTTCATGTTGTCAAACAGACCTAGAGTTTCAGGCAGTATTTATGCTATCAATTTCAATGTGGAACTTAATTCTAGTGCAAGAGAGTCAAACTATTTAGTAACTGTTAAGGTTAATAGTTCAGTTGACTTTGTTTTTGAACGTATGCTATCAGTGAGGCTAAAAAATGGAGATAAAATAAAATTGTTACGGGGTTCTTTTTAAGAGAGTCTACATTTCATATAATATTTCCAACATTCAATTTGAATGCGTAGAGTTTAACAAGCAGTTCCAATTTAATTAAACGTGACTAAGTTATCATGACTATACCCAGCGCTGAGGCATCATGCTTTTACACATTAAAACGTTACCGTCACCAGACTACACAGTAAAAGCGATGATTCACCTCCCAAAAGCACTATAATCACATATCACTAGACAAGACTATAATTATTGTAGCTAGTATATTGTAGATCATTTTTATTTATATTATATAAGTTCCATTTTTGTTCGGTTTACGGCCGAATACTATAACGTTATTATGTCAGCCATTATGTCTCATACTGTCTCTGTCACTTTCAAGTGTTAAGTAGCGACAGAAAGATATTTAAGAAAGTGTCAAAGTTAATTAGTGTTTCAGTATCCCTTTGTGCACCAATCAATGAAGATTTTGATCTAAAGGTTGACTCGAATACCTCGTGTAATACCTATGTGCATAAAGTTTTTTTGCAGTACTTTATCGGTTATGTCAATTTCATTAGAAACTTAGTAAGAATTTTCACAACTACGTACAGCTATGAATACTTAAACAACATGCTTATGCAGTTTGGTTTTAGTTTTCTATTTATTTATTTAAACTTCTTGCACAAAGTTGGCACAAAGGCGGACTTAATGCCCTAAGCATTCACTCTCAGTCAACCTCTATACACTCATTTTACTAACATTAGCGAAGAATTCGAATTTAATTAAACAATTGAATCCATTATTCTTGATAGAATTGCAGATAAATTAAATTGAATAATGCAATTCAATTAGATTTTAGCGTTAAGCGTATTCTAGACTTAATTTCCGTGCTTTTCGTGTGAGTGATGGTTATTGGTCCAAATTCTTTGAATACTGTTTGTAAAGATGTTAAATACTGAGGAATTTAATATTTAAAATTGAGTTAATAATTCTTGTTTGCGGCTCGATTACATGTTTTCATGACATGCGCTTTAACTGCATTGATAATGGGAAAAGGTTTTTCATAGGTAACTATTCGGGTTTTTACAGTAATTAACTTGGTACCAGTTTCTACCTACATGGTTTTGTTTCCATGTGTCATAAAGATAAAGATAATTTATTTTGTTAAAACATGAGTGTATGTTTACAAAAAAAAATAGTATTAGATGTATTCTACAAAAAACTTTTCCTAACACGTGTCATTGAAATAACTACTACCTACATGCTTTGCTACTTACTTATGAGAAGAAAGTGCCATAATAGAAATAATTTCATTTTAAATCTTTACTCTGTAAGGTTAGATCTTTTAAACTACGCAACAAATTTTAATGCAGTTTTTAGCTACAGATAGAGTAATTCAACGGGCAGTTTTTATACATCATAATACCTATCCTTGCAAAGCGGGGACAGGTCCGCTACTTAATAATATTTATCCCTAGCTGTAAATGAATTTTTACTTTTTAGAGTATCGTCAATATGTTACGTAAAGTATGCTGGTGCATGAATTTGTTACTATATATACTATGAGTTTTCCATACTACTTAACAGAATACTATCTATACTAGTTTAGGCACCAGTCCCCCTCAATACTAAAAGCCATAATATTCACATTTTAAAACTTAAATACGACAATCATTTATTTTTTAATTATTAGGTATTATCACGTTTTCTGAATTTCAGAACCCCCTTCGCTTATTATTAAGTACAGCTGGCTTGACAGGCGTGTCTATGCTTATCATAATCTTATGTATGGGTCTAACGTCTACGAGAATCGTCCGGAGAAAAGTGTACAATGCCTTCTGGTATACCCATCAGCTGTACTTATTGTTCATTGTACTACTCATTATCCATCCTTTAAGGTAAGGTAATATAATGTAAGGTAATGTAAGTAATAGAATTGTGAAACATTGCAAAAAAAAATCATTTTTTTATGAAATTTAAAATGCGGAAGGTACTTAGTGTTAGTACCTACTTAGGTGAGTGAAGAAAATTATGTGAGTGTTTATAATAAACTATAACTACGGCCGACGACTCTTGGTGAGTCTTGGCGCACCTAGAGTCAGTAGTTAACGTTTCTAAAGCGCCTATTTTAGGTTTACTAGAAATAAAAACATTTTGATTTTGATTTTGAGTCTTAAACGAGATATAAGACAGTTTGTGCGAGATGCAAGTTCACATCATCGGTGAGTGAGAAATAGACGAAAATATTTTGTATCGCTCTTTAGGCACGCCAAGATACAGCGGCCGAAGAGTACACCTTAAATGAATCTTTATGAATTAGAATTTTAAAATCTACTAACGATGATTGAGCTTTTACTGGTACGGTCTCTGCAGTATTGTGTGTTCGTTTGAAAGGTTACGTAGGTACCGTGTGTGTCCAATATGTAACTCCTAAGAATTAGTAAACGAGTACATTTACAACGTACCTAACCATTAAAACAAATGAAACGAAACAGTAAAATCACATCAATAACTTTGACTGGCCTGTTGGTCTAGTCCTAGTGGTTAGTGACTTCCTGTCTTCTAAGCTGGGTGTCCTGGGTGGGTGTCCCACCCAGGACAAATGTTTGTGTGATGAGCACAATCATTTGTTTAATGTCTGGGTGTAATTTATCTATAATATGTGTTGGGATCCCTAGTTTGGGATCAGATGCGGATCTAGAGTCATTTATTTTTAAAGTTAACGGTTCTGAAGCGCAATTTTAGGTTTACTAGAAATTTTTACATTTTGTTTTTTTTTATGGCCTTGTGTGAGTTATCCCAACATATTTTATTAGTTTTCGTGTAAACATCATAGTAGACATATTTGAGATGCGTGGTCTTTACCGTTTTCTAGAGCAAAATGCATTGAGTGTAAAGGGTCGAGTACACAATGAACCAACTTGTTTGTGAGTCAGATAAAAGTATGAATCATTCTTAACAGTATGTTAAGCTAGCTGTGACCATATTTAGTAGTAAACTTCATGGTTTATTGCAGGAACGTGCTAACGATTGTTATTGATAAATATAGGAATTTCAGTTGGAGAATCATGGCGCAAAGGCTGAACGTTTTTTTTTTTAAATGTGTCGTTTTGTCTTTAGTATTTTTTTAATATCTATAGTTTTTAGCATGTGGAATTACTGTTAATTCAGCCGAAAATTCCACGCCATGCGTGACTGCTTTCCGAATAAATATTTTAACTTAATTATGTATCCTTCAACATAGTTGCATTACTCAAAACTAATTAAAATTGATTTATAGTTTTAAACCTGTTCTATCAGTCGAAATTTGTTTAAGTATTTGTAGAGTCTTTTATAAATGATGAAGTTGTATCAGTGGCTCTTCAGGTATTCTTAGTCTGCTGTATTTTGATGTAGTTTATGTATTATAATTTGCAAATATTTAACTTATTGTTCATTTCAGCGGTGTCCTGAAAGAAGAGATTATGGAAAACGAAACTAGTCTAAATTTTAGTCAAAATGAGAATACTCCAAAATTCAAACCTATTAAGTCTACGGTAAGTTTTAAATTATTATGGCATGTTCATTAGAACTTTATACTTTACTATTTTAACTTACGAGAACATAGGTATTATTAGGTTAAAATTAAACAGACAACTAGGTACCTACAAAATCACATGTCGTTTTCATTCACTCATAACCAAAATATCGTACATTATTTTGATGGACAGAAGTCCCTGAAATAGGCACTTACGAGCCTGTCTGCGTCTGTCGGCCTGACCCTTTTGACAAGCTCTCTAGGGAGGAACAACCCATTATCATGCACCTTAAGTAACTCATATACCTACGTGTACTTTGAACCGTCTCCTAACTAATCTATTTAGTATATTCATTATAGTATATGCTATACGATAATGGTCGGTACTCGGTGCACGCTATACAGACTTTTAGTTGTATAGATATCTATACAACTAAAACGCTGTGCTTGTGTTACGAGTGGGTTCACGTCGGTATGGCAATGGGTGGGTTTCGAAGCAGCACCTACTTGATCGCAAGTCCGAAGCCTAGCCATTAGATTACCGCTTAAAATTATAAACTACATTAGATTATAGCAAGGAGCGGAAGTAAGAACTTCTTAGTTAAAAAACCTGCGACAGGAGAATTAATATGTAACGGTAGAAAATAAAATTCATCCTTAAAACTTACATAAATGCAAAATTCTTTTAAAAATAGATATTATTTCATGGATATTTTTGTTAATTTATTTCATTAAACTTATTTGGCTCTGTAATACTCTGAATCGTTAAACCACCGTAATTGATGGCCCGCACTTTGAGCTAATATATTGTTGTTACATACCCCAATATATTTTCTATAGTTTGGCACTAGGATGGGAATGTAAACAATTAATTGGAACTAGAACGCATGGAATAATACTCGTATTATTATTTATCCTAAAATGTTTTGTTTCAAATCATGTTAGTTTTCGATCTGCTAACTAAAAATAGTTTTGTAATTTTGGTGCCCGGGCTGAATTTTACATTTAATACTTAAACGCTATGTTACATGACATTGAATGCGTATGATATTCTAAAAATCAATAATAAATAGCAATCAACCAACCAACTAACAAACTAACTACTTACATAGTTAATCTGTCTCCATCTTAATTAAAAAAAAAACTTCCCACTAAAACGAGCAAGTTCATTAAATTATATATTTTCCTAAACAAAGAGCACGAATAAAACATATTTTCTTCGATCTGTATCGATCATTCGTACTGTATTTTATGTGTCAAACCTATTTTATTATTACATGTAAATTGTTTGACTTATAACTAATTTAGTTTAGCAAGTAAAAAAGTTCTGGTCTGTTGGGACAAATTTCTAAAGAATTATTCAGTACCTACCTTTGAACCTATTTTTTCTTTTGTATCTATCGTTGATTTTGTGTGAGTACTTACTTAAATAATAACTAAAAAAACATCGATCTTGGTCCCATTATTTTAAGTGGAGATGACTCTACCTTGGCTCTACCAACAATGAGTTGTAATTCGTATCGTGTAAGGTAAATCTGTAAACGGACATACTGTGCTTAGTATGCGGAAGTATTCATGGGTACAAATTAAAGACAGTTTAGTCAGTTCTGCACCATTACGTTGCAGCGTCACAATGTCTTGTAGGCGCGACCGATACGATTCAATTCTAACCATTTGAATTAACAATCACACGCTTTGCTATTTATTTATAGGGTGAGGAAGAATTGATCTACCGTTATTTATTTTATTATAAGGAAAACCAATTGGTATTACAAAATGTGAAAAATCAATAAGGATAGAAAAAATAAAGCTAATTACTGGTTTCCAAGGATAACTACACTGAAGCATGAAAAAAATTATAATACTATGTGACGGGGTAGCGGGGGTACTTGATTGAAAATACTTGGTAACTTGGTAAACTTGAGTGATATAATATAAAACTTGAACAATTAGATACATAGATTACTTTTACAGAAAACACTTTAGACATAGGTACACTAAAGAACATTGGATAGAGTTATGATTTGTGGCGTGGGTGGCGGGGAACTGTCAACGCTATTATAATAGTGTGTTATCTATGCTGTCAACTGAGAGACGCGGGCACGCGGCCCGGCGCGCGCCCAAGACGAGCGATCGCGCGTGGTTAGGGCGGCAAGCGCCGTGATTGGTCGACAGGACGTGATTGGTCGAAAGTTAAGTTTCTGCATTTCGCCGCTATGCGCGCTACAACTAGAGAAAAATCAATTGAATACTATACCAAATTAATTTTGGAAAAAAATAAGGTTTAGCTGCTTACTTGGCACTGAGCTTTTAGTATTGAACGGATCAAATAAAAACTATACACAAATTGTCAAAGTCACGACTTTGCATATAAGAATGTATGATAATTTATAATTAGAGAATGAAATTGGGAGCGACACAGATGAGTTTTATAAGTAGTTAGAAAGTTGACTACACCTAGAGTCCACTTGGTAAGCATAAATAATATATGTTTTGCGAAATGTCAAATGCTAAAAGCTTGAATTGAAATTATGCTTGCATTATAAGGTTATGGCCCATTCCTAGTAAAAACATTAACCTCGATATTTACGACTCTATTCTTAGAAAGGGTGGGCATTACGTGAAATGATCGAAAATGTTCACTAATTAGTAGCTTTTAATCGTAATTAAGTAATTTTATGGTATTAATGTATAAAATAGGCAAGTTAAATATGTATAAAAAACATCACCATCTATTCTCAACCTAATTTATTAATCAAAGTATTAGCACTGATTTTAGTTTTAACAACTTAAGCCGATCGCGATGTCGTGAACTTGATACGTTTAGAAATTTAACATGAAGCCCTAAATCAGATAGGAAACCTATGAATTGCTTTAATGTACCTATTACAAAACCTGGATATGCTTAGTTGAATCTAAAATTCCAATGGTTGTATTTTGAGCTTTATTGCCTACGTAATAATGCTGTGTGGCAGTTCATTGTATGTTTAAATACATGATAGGTTTAGCAGAGGCGCGGTTAATTTTCGTTGACCAGCTGTGGCTTTACGAATTGGGAATGGAATTATAATAGAATTTACGAGCGACCGTCGAGCTCATTATGCTCGAATAAACTTTGTCCTTCCTCAATGTGAATTTGTTTACAATTTTATACTTGATGGGATCGTAAAATGTAGTTTTCGTAACAAAGTTGGTTATAGTAAAAAACTTAGAAAGTTAGGTACTACATTATAATTATATTTTTATAGCATCTTCTTTTTTATACCTTGTTAAAAAACTTCATTTTTAATATTTTTTCATATTCCTTATAGTGTGGTTGATTTTTAGGTAGCTTTTATTCAGATATTTTTTGCCTAATGGACTTTTTATTCAAATCATTACAAGAATAATATATATACAAATTCTAAGAGTATTATTTTATAACTCCCAAAAAAAATAAGCTAAATTAAAAACTCTCAAAATCAAAATTGATAACTTACAAAATACGGCGCATAAAAAATTCATCAAATTCATTTGTTAAATATTCTAATTTCTGAAAGACGGGTACGGGTACGGGGAATATTAGAAAAAATCTGTCATAACTAAAGACTCGCTATTATAATCCGTTCTTTAAAGATTGTTCACGATTGATCTTGATCTCAAAAACGTGTATACATCCATCATCATAATCATAAACAATATTATGGCCTAAAAGCAGTATAGGTACCACACATCAATATTTGCGTCATCTTTCTTAGAACACGTGCGGTAAAAATTGTCCTAATTGTGACTCATATGACCCAAAACTAATAATTCCCTGACGTCATTATCCTTTGTATAATAATGGAAACTAGGTCAATTGCGGTTATTATAATTAAAAACAAAATAAACATGAATTTCAATATTTCTTAAGAATTGAATAGAGTTAATTTAATTGTTGTCAGTGTATAATTCATCATTTCATATGATTTACAACAACCTATATATTATATACTTGAATTCTTGTGCCTTAATATTATTTCATGCCAGGACCTTTGTACCTATAACGGCCAAGATTTTGAGTTCCTTTTTGTCTAGACGTTAATGATTCTCATCGAGACCTGTTTTGTTATGTAGAACAAAGCATTAAGTATTCCGCGGGGTTAGGGTCGAATATTAAATGCTTGACTTGATTAGTAATTCTAGATAATGATGTCTGGTATGCAACCAGACATCATTATCTAGAATTACTAATATTCTATGCTCTTTTTATACGATTTGTCATTTTTTTACCTTGCAGGCTTGGCTGTGGATCTCCTTGCCATTGACGTGTTATGTTATAGATTTACTGTGGCGAATTTGTACCCGAAATAGAGCGAGAGTCAATATACTGGACGTAAGTATTTATCGCTTACTTCAGTGTGTTTTATATCTTCAGTGACCATGTATCTAGAAGACTAAATAATAATACTGGACCCTAAATATAATTATAGTCACAACTGGGCACAGTCCTCTTCTCATATAGATAAGGATCAAGAAGAGAACGAACGAGCATTAATCACCTCGCTTGCTCATTGCAGATTTCAATTTTTCGGAATTGTTTCCTCACGATGATTTCCCTCACCAGTCGTCAATGATATCCCTAAATAATTAAAAAATAAATATAACTCTAAAAAAGTAATATTGAATTGGTAATTGACAGTAATGTGTTGAAACCTGCAGCCTTGTGCATCCAAATCCATTCAAGGAACCGCTATGTCAGCACGGCAGAATAAAAACGAAAATTGACTGAAGTATCACAGATAATGACTGTACGATTTAGGCCACAATGTAGAATGTTCAAAACAATTGATAGTCAACATAAATACAGTTCGAAATAGATTGAAATCGTAAAAAAAGAGGCTAATAGGGTATCGTGCCCATATTTAGTCAAAGATTTTAGCCAAAATAGTTACGTGGCCCGTTTTAATCCAATAACCGATCAAGCTTTGCATAATCCTCTTTTCCGTAACTGTACCTGTAGTACCTACATTTGATATATTGCATATTTTGTTACATTTGACTCTACATTTTCGAGAGCCATATTTTCGGGCCAAGTTTTGGGTTTCTTAGTAGTCTCTTAATTTAAATTGTATATTATATCTGTAACATCTTTTAACAGGTTTATGGTCCCGCGGGTAATTTCGCATTTATGGCTTTATCTATTTAAGATTCATGAATTCATCATTTCCCCTGAGTTTGAGTAGTATTTCATTTTGATATAGGGTTCAAGGTTTTATTAATATTAAAATGTTAGCTAATCTTCCTGAGAATCATATGAGATTTGTTTAGATGTTGTTGAATATGTTGCTGAGCTGGTAAAAAATATTTCGAATCAGTGATTATCTTTTAACAGGCTTTGATTTTAAACACAGTTTAAATATCTTCCTAAATCCTAGTTACTAGAACTAGGAGTACCTTAGTAGGTACTATTTTTGGCCTGACCTGAGATTCGAACCCGAGACATCGAGTGTACGGCAGTCGCACTTCCGACCGCTAGACCAACAAACAGGCGAATTAACTTTATGAGGTTTCTGAAAGTATTTACGTCGCTTATACCACGTAAAGTGATAGAGACATCATGAGACTGAACGAGTCCCGATGAATAAGTTGCCTTAACAAATTCGTCCATAAGTTGGCCAAATATGTTTTAAAACAGTTATCTACATAAAATATTTGTTATTACTCAGCAAATTTTATCTCTACTTATTCGTAAGCCTGGATACATGAACAGTTCCCCATTAATTTTATAGGTGGGTCACATGGCGGGCCGCACTTTAAGTCTGACAGTGAGCTGTCCGCAAGACTTCAAGTGTCGCTCCGGTCAGTACGTTTTGCTGCAGTGTTTGGACGTCTCGCTCATCGAGTGGCATCCCTTCACTGTCGTTAAGGTGGGCTTTTCTTCAAAATTATTAAACAATTGGATTTCTTGGGTCTTTAGTGTAGTAAGTCTGTTTATCGTTGATTTTATTCGCTTGATGTAGATTGTAGAGTCATTACACAAATTGCTGGCATATTACTGTGCCTAAGTTACGTTCCGTGTCCCGTTAATAAAATAATAAAACAATCGTAAACTAAACCTAAAGCTCTGCTTAAACCTTGAAGATGATAATTAATGTCTTAAAATTGGTCAATGTCATTTATTCATCTTTACCATAAGCATTGTAGTCCCATAACCTTCGTGGGTGGTAAATTTAGCCATCCATAAAAGGTTCTTGGGCCATTAGCAATCATACATTATATTTGACAAGTGACAATAGCATTTACAGCTAGGAATAGAAGGTTGAAAAGATGTTACTCAGATGATATAAACGATTATGCAACGATCAGCTATTTATAATAGTTTTGCAAATCAAGTATAACCACGTTACTGGAATGGACCCTTCCTGATAGGTAACTACTTGCGTTAAAAGTTCTCTTCTTCGAATAAAACTAGTTTACTTAACTATGAAACATGTCTAATTTATGTAACTGATAAAGTTTTACCTAGAGTCGAAAGAACTAATATATTCGTTTATTGTATAAATCATTGACTAATACTGCCAAAGCTAAGAACAAAGTCAATCAGTCAGTGCCAAATTACAGTTTGTAATAATCTGTATTATTAATATTCTAGGTTCCTACATCACACCAAAGAAGCTTCGTCGTATGGATAAGAGTAAAGGGAGATTGGACTGAATCATTAGATAAATTATTATTAGGGCGAAAATCCAGTGAACTGAGGTATTCTTTTTTTTTTGAACATCCTAAACCATTTCAGCGATACTACATAAAATAATAATTGTCTTTTTATTTTTCCAGTGTTTTAGTAGATGGTCCATTCTCGAGTCCCATGGAAAGCGTATGTCACAGTGGAGTAGCGATTTGCGTAGCTGCTGGCGTTGGGATCACACCGTTCGTTACCATGTTGCATGACATGTTGCAGTAAGTGTTCTAAGTATTCATTTACGATTGTTAATAGCCCATGCATGTGACTGGATTACTGTTTTTATACTTAAGTGTCGGTTGTGTTGATTGCTGGATTACAATTTATTATTACGATGGTAACTTTTCAGTTGTCGCCGTTGATTTTAAGCGGTCTGGTCGCTTCAACTTGTGTTTAAAGTACATACGCAGTCTATTAAAAGTTAAAATATGTGCTTACCTTTCTTTTTTTTTTTCAGGACTCCACGCAACCCCTTACCCGGTAGAATCCACCTTCTTTGGATAGTAAGAAACGAACGAGAGCTAACTTGGCTAGCAGAACTGGCAAATAAAACTATACTAGAACTACGCAACGCTAACCGCCCAGATAGACTGCACATTGAATTTTACGTGACTAATACACAAAACGAAATTAACCCTAAAATTGAAAAATCTCCTGTAGCACATATGGTTGTGTTAAACGAAAAAGGCTTATCTCACGTTATAAGTAGAGATAAAGATGAAGAGAGAGTGACTCTACTTACTCCGAATCTGAAAAGAAACGCAATCGATAAGAAAACGGGAACAATTGAAGATAATAATTATAATTTAGCAAAAGAATATCCCTTACTTGGCTGTAGAGTTAGACGAGGGAGGCCGCACTGGGACAGAGTTTTTGGATATTGGGTACATTTATATCCTGGGTATGTTTTTCTTTGTGTTTTATTCGCAATACCGACAACTGTTTTCTTAAGGCTCAATAACGGTTTTCTAAATGCTAGTTCAATCATAAGCTTTTGACTGTGTAAGCATTGACTTTGTTAGTAATTTCTTTGTTAATAAAATCATATATGTAATTTTGATTATTGAATATGAGACTTTTAACATTATTCGTCTTTACGAAAAATACTAGACCTGTGACAAAAATATATTATTGTTTTACTTATGGACTATCAGGTGTACCACAAGGTCCAAGTATAGGACCATTAATGTTGAGTTAAAAAGTATCGGTGATAAAGATAACAAGATGTACTATTTTTATTTCAGGGAACATCTAAGCCTTTTTTGCTGTGGACCAAAGCAATTAGTGAAAATATTAAGAAGCAAATGTAAAAACGCTTCCAAGACTAGTAAAACTAAGTTTACATTTATTAACGAAGGTTTCTCATAGTCAGTGATTTTGTAATTGATTATTTATTATGAATACATTGTGTTTATTAAGTGAATCTTATTGTTTGATTTTAAATGTTGTCACTGTAAATAATAACACGTGTTTGGTATTTTATAGATATATTTACTACCTAAGTTTTACCTATATATTTAAAGCCACTGGATTTTTTATCAAAGTGTTAGTGAGAAAAACAAAACTTGAAACCTTGACTTACTCATTTCAACTTCGATGTTGTTAGTAAGTGAAAGGCAGGCCATACCCATGACAGGATTTCCGTAGACTATGCAGGCATGTGTAAGATGAAATTATATTACAATCTCATTCTTATGAACTACTCTTTTCTTTAGCGTGTCGATGCTAGTACTCTGTCTGATCATGAGCTGGGGCCGTACTGGCCACAGTAATATAAGGTAAACACGAACATGTACATGCTTATTGATCGCGTTTAAATTTTGACGGTAGGTAGGTAAGGCTAAAGAAAAATTAATCATAAGAATTTTGGACGTTTGATATCAGTACAATATTTTCAGAATCATTATCTGCTCTTTGCTGATATACTACTTATTTATAGGCCCGACCAAAATAGACAGTATACGACAGTATACTTTTCTAACATGAGATTCTGTCAGATGTTATGTCAAAATAATGTCTGACAAATCAAATTATTTGTAAAATGATTTCACCATCCTAATGAAAATATCTATAACATATAAGGAAACACAATATCAATACACGGGAATGACGCCTGGAGTTCTGGAAGCAAAGGAGAAATTAGTGAAAGAGAAGAAAACTAAGAAACAAAAGACAAAAGTAAGCTTGTATATTATGACAGTAATATAGCAGCAAATGCATGTGCCTATCGTTTTTGCATTAAAATTTAAGTCTAAAGAAATCTAGTGGAAGGTCAACGATACACTGTTTTGGACTGTGTCTGTTTAGTGGTACACAGTCTCATTGGTCCACTGAGCTGCAAGCTATAGGGTTGCACGCTCTTGTGTTCATGTCCAAGACCACTATCTGAATAATGTTGTTCGTACTATAATTAGTTTCATAATATGCCTTCTTTAATGCGACTTGTTATTGGACTACCAGAACACATGTCCGTTTTTTAATTGGTTGATAATTGCTGTCCTCTACTTTTGAAAGAAGATCAATTATGTCACCCATCCCCCACCTACCACTAGAAAGTATTATTTATACCAAATTTAAATACTGAGTAGGTAGGTTTAACAAAATTTAAGAGTACCTATTCAATGTTTTCAGCCTAAATCTAGACGTAAACAATTTCTGAGGATTAGATGCCCGATATGCTTCAATAATCTAGGAAAAGAGTCTGTTGTCTCGACGAAGTGTGGGCACGTGTTTTGTAGAAATTGTCTTCAGAAGGCTTTGATTCTTAAGCCAGTATGTCCTACATGTCGAAGAAAGTTAACAGGCTTTCAGGGCTATCATGCTTTATACCTGGATGACAATGTGTACGACGATTTCATGGACGATATCAACATTACTCAATAGTATGAAAACTAATAGATTGTAAATGTGTTGTGTATAATAAATAAATTTAGGATGAATAAATTATATCGTGAATTATTTTCGGATTGTTAATATTTTTTTGTAATTTGTATTTGTTATCGTATTTATCAATGAATATATCACCAGTTTTATTAATAAATAAACCGATTTTTACTAGCTCTTTTCATGATTCTTACGTTTTTTGCATGTTTTTTAGGTCAATTTATAAAAATACTAGCTGCCCCAGCAAACGTTGCTCTACCATATTAAAAAATCTGGAGATAGATGTTGGCCGTTTTTCAGACCTACCCGATATGCACGCGAAATTTTATCCAAATCGGTCCAGCCGTTTCGGAGGAGTTTGGGAACTAACATCGCGACACGAGAATTTCATATATTAGACTAGCTGACTCTGCAAACTTTCTGCCATAGGGCGACCCCTATCACTTAGGAACATCTATATTTTCACACCCCTAAGTAATACCGATTACCCGATTCTCAGACCTACCCGATATGCACACAGAATTTCATACGAATCGGTCCAGCCGGTTTCGGAGGAGTTTGGCAACAAACATGGCGAAACGAGAATTTTATATATTAGACGGATAATTTTTAATGAGGGAAACGCAAGATACAGCATCTGGTCTGAGCTTGCATATAAAAAGATACAAGTTAGGTTCATAAAAAACAATGATTACATAAAGATCTAAGACAAAAAGAGAAAATAAATTAGCTTCTTTTAAATTTAATAATTTTTTATAAAAACTGTTATCTGTCTCTTAAAAAAATCGTCTTCGAGTATTTTCCACTCGGTCCAGTTTCACTGCCCATTTCCTTCCAGGATTCGATCAGGGGATTGAGAAGTTTTAAGTTCTTATTCCTTTTTTTAGTGTAATTTACAAATCGATCGATTAAAAACAAACTGGTGTTGCCACGTGTTGCTAAAAGTGTAAAATGGTGAAAATCGAAACCGAGACGTCAATAATTAAATGTCACACTGACAGACGACGGCAATCAAAAGTTTCAAAAATAAAACAGCAGTACATAGCCAATTTATTATTTTAATTCTATTGTAATTAACGAAATGAATTTGAAATCGGAGCGAGATTTGGGTAGTGAGTCATACAAAAAGGTTTTTGGAAAAGCAGATAGCTCCGACACAATATACCAGAATTATGTGAAACTATTAGCCAAGCATCATTTTACTGTGAAAAATATTATACAGGTAATTATAAATAAAAAATTTACTATTAACATTGTTGCCCCTGTTCATTATATTTGGCTTTGTCTTCTATTGTGCCCATCGTCTCGTACGGCGGAAATGGGTTCTTTATGTTATGAATTCCTTAAATACTTGAAATTCATTTGTTTAATTGTTTCTTGTAACATTTTGAACAAAGTAATGGTTGATCACGATAAGATTGCTTTTACAATTATTAATAAACTTAATTTAAAATACTAGGGCCAAGTTAACTATAATAATATACATTTACAGGATATTTTAGAATGTAGGGAATCAATGGAAGCTTTGAACAAGCTAAATGAGAAGGGACGAGCGGCTATATCAGTGCTGCGCGATGACCTGGAGAGTCTGGAGTTGTATGGAAAGGATGTCGGCAATATCAAGTATGCCAGCGAGGTGGAGTCACAAAGGCATCAACTAGCTTGGTAAATATGAACTAAAGACAAACATACAAATTTAACTTTGTATATCTATTTTCATTTACTTATTACCATTTTTAAAACTGTTACCTATGGAGTTTCTTGCCAGTGCTTCTGCAGAAATAAATGATATCTTGGAACTGAGCAACTAGAGTAATTTTACTTTTCGAAGGAGCCTCAAAAAGCCTACTTAAAATAAAAATATTTTGTTTATGGTTTTGACCTACATAATGGTAGTGGCTTATGTTTTAAAATATATCATAATCTTGTTTAAATGGTTTTTTTTCCTCTTTGAGAATTATCTCTTGAATTTAAGTGCAATTTAATAGAGATAAAATATAATGTATTGAAGTGCAGGTTTGTCAAACCTTTAGATAACATTACAGTAATTATTGTTAATGTTTTTCAACATTAGCATTTCTGATCTGTTAGTGGAAATATATCTATGTCACAGTTCCCTATCATGTAGCGTACAAGCTCAAAGTTTGATTTATATTTTATACCACAATGTTTTGGAAAATTCATATCATCTAATTCTACACTTTACTAAGGTTTGGTGTTTAAGGAGATTTTTCAATAATATATTACATGATTTTGCTCTAATGTAGAAAGACGGCAACCCTTATAACATGTTCATTCATGATAATGTTGCTTTTTTATACCTCTTCTAAAAAGCAGTTGTATCATGATTTAATATATTGAAATGATAGAAACATTGATTTATGTAATTGAATTTAAACACCTAACACTAATATGCATTTTATATAATTTTTAGTCTTCTTAAAGAATTCAAGGATGCCAACATAACCAGCATGTTTGCTATAGAGAAGGCTCAAAGAGAAGAATTACTGAAGGCCGGAGAAGGAGATGATACAGGACTTAGAAAAAGAAATACGAAAGTGGAGCGGGATGGATTGCTCAAAATGTCTTCAGGTGAATGGTTAACTCTTATGTCTAGTCTTTTCTCAAGCTGTTGGCTTAGGATTCCTGTCCTTTGCAGCTCAATACTGTATTTTACATGGATTGCTGATCTGACCACCACAACCTTACTGGGTAACACAGTATTTCTGTAAGACTAGTTGTCAGAATTTTAATAGTTTTTTAATTGACAATAATCAACTTATGATATACGAGAGCAACAGCTTAACTTGCTTTCGGAGGAACAAATATTGTTATTATACAAACATAATATAAACTACTGACAGGACTAAAGTTTAAAGTTACAGGTGATTAAATAATTTGTCTATTTTTTTTTTAATTATACTGATAAAAAAGTCAGGCTCTTCTTAGAGAATAATCACTACTCTAAAGCCTTCGAAATGACATAGGCTACTTTTTGCCGCGATAACAGCCACCCATACGGGCGGAATAACGGGCTACGGCTAGTATTAAAATATAGTAATATTATAATAATTACACTGTGTTCCACTCAGAGCAATGCCATTACAATAATATCGACTGCAGTATTTGCTATTAATGTTTTAATAATTTGTATTAAAAATAACATTCAAGTCTTCTAGACCTCTAGACTTCTAAAATCTAATCATTACTCAATTATTTCTCGGCAGGTGTGACAGAACAGTTATTGTCCATTAGTAGACAATTAGCAGACACAGCACAGCGGAGTCAAGACACACTAGACAGCTTGGTGTCATCCAGTTCTACCGTTCATGTAAGGATTTTTCTCTGAAATATATAGGCAATTATTTTGTTTAGTTGCTTTTGAGAGACAAGTTAAAAGAGTTGGGAGGCTATGTTGCCTTGCATTGGGATGTCTGTGCCATAGTAATATGTGATGACTGTGATACTGGAATTAGTATTATGGAATAACATGTTACTTAATTTTTATTATATTATTGATGCCCGCAATAATTACGAAGAGCCTACAGATATATTCTATTTCGTTAAGTGTGTCATGGTTCAACCGTCAACAAACGTACACAGAATGATAATGTTTTATGAAAAATTATTAAAAAGTTCAGTGACCCTACACATCACAAGTGATCAGAACTTAAAATTCTTATTAAATGCTTGTATTATTTTTTACAGGGAACTAAATCGGAGCTACAAAACACAGCAAGCACAATATCCGAATCTAGTAAATTACTGAAGAAATATGGCCGACGAGAGTTTACCGACAAAGTTATCATGTTTTTTGCATTCCTATTCTTTTTAGCTGTCTGTCTGTACATTGTACAGAAAAGGTTCTAATTTATTATGGTTGTAATCGTTTTATGTATAGGACTATATTTATAATGGATTATGATAATGAATTGTAAGTAATATTATAATAAAATTACTTCGAATTGCATGACGTGGTTTAATTTTAATGGTATTATGGAGGGTAGAGGTAAGGAGGGCAATCTTATATGGGAGAAAAGTTGAAAAAGTGTCCAGTTGTATGCGCTAAATAACAGTTCCAAAATCCTCCAGAATGGCGCTGGTGTGTCCAAAGGGTATGGTATGAATGTAGCAATTGTAAACGAATTGAAGTATGTCGAGTTAAACAATTTAAATATTATTATCGACCAAAGTAGTTACTTATTGAAATTTCAACTACTTGCGTAGTTCAAAATAATGTAGTAAATATAACCTTGAAGAATTTTGATGAGAAAACTTGTAGCTGGAGTGATTTTATTTCGTAAACTGTGAATAGTACGTTAATTGACTTTTTATTAGCTTCCTTTATAATTTACCCTGACGCTAAAGTGGCGCCGCTAATTTATAGAATTTGACGAACACTTTTCATGTACGCAGATTACCCTCCTTACTTCTACCCTCCATAAATGGTATGAAAAAGAAATGGTTCGTTAGAACAACGCCATCTATTGGCAGCTAAGACAAACGAAACTGTTACTGTAGTATGTTCAGTGTTCTAAACTTTGTAGTAAGATGTCGCTAGTAAACAGTTTTAGCGCTATTTCCAATAGTTAACAAAATCAGAATAAAACGAAGCGCTAAGCTATTTTATATCTGGAAATCATAAAATTGCTATTGCGACTATCTTATTGATTTACAAAAGACGCAATTTTTAACTTTCTTTCAGGGCTTCGTGTTGAACGTATTTTATTTTTATACCCTACTAATCAACACATGAACACTTTAGCTTTGAATTTGAATAAACGATTTCAATACGTGCTAACCTGTCACTGTGTACATAATTACCTATATTCCTGTTTTTTTAGTATTGATTCACTATCCAGCTTCTAGATAATGGTAGCTGGTAGGTGAGTAATGATTACAAAATATTAAATAATCCTAAAATAAAAATTATTTTCTATTTAAATCTTTCCAATCGGAATCACTCGAAACCTCCCAGTGCCATGGTCATTCCACATCCGATGAATTTAGGTCTCAGATAATTCCTGTTCCATTGACGCGGGAAGACGGTGTGGATGTGTAAACATATTAATATTGATTGTGTCGTCTGTGACGTCTCGGGAAGGCCGTCTGATCGCGTGGCCGTGGACACCGACCTCTGTGCTAACTACTGGTATATATCTATATCCATAATATATTTCTATTTACTTCTAGGAGGTACTTACTTCTATTAATAATTGTAAATGTGATGTTTGAATTAACAAATAAAAAAAAAACAGACAGTAGGTAACGCTGAGTGGTTTAGCCACGAAGCACCTATGCTTCGTGGCTAAACCACGGTTTAAACTTCGGTTTAGACTCCCAGACTCTAATACCTATATTAGAGTCGGAGTCTTAACCGATCTTGATAAAATTAGGTATAGAGATCTCCAATCTCAAAAATATGAGTACTGGACTGGGTATGAGGACTCTAAGAACTGTTGACGTAGGTTAAGTTTATATTTAGCTTTGCTGTTGTTTTGATATTTCGCGTTGCTACTAATTTATTGTTTGTTTTAATTGCAAGTTAGTATTTGCATAAATGCCTAAGTACCTACTTAATTATTTTCCTGTAGGTGGTTTGGTTAATCAGTTTCCTTTAGTATTATTATGCAAGTTCTGTAAGTTGCAAGCGTCGTCAATATCTTAATGAAAAGTTCTAAGATAACAAAATAAAAAGAAACATACAGTCGAATTGAGTATACATCCTCCTTTTGAAAGTCGGTTAAATGATCTAATTATGGGTATGTAAGAGGTCCTCTGCCGGAGCCTTGCAGAGTTCGCGTAAGTGATCCCGCAGCCCCAGCAAAGGCAGAGTCAAGTCCGACATATCTTAAGGCCGTATACAGAAAGAAAGCTGGAAAAAACTGGAAACTTATCGGCGCTTGACAGCGCTGGTAACCCGCGCAGGAAAATAATATATGAACGCGCGCCGATACGCGCTGACCGGCGCCGACAAGTTACTGTCAAGCGCCGATAAGCGCTTATAAGTTTCCAGCTTTTTCCAGCTTTCTTTCTGTATACGGCCTAACGCTATGCCCTCAACGTGGGTTGAAGTCATTGCAAAGGTAGGAAGTATATTTCAAATCATGGACCTTTTCAAACACACCACATACCTAGCGTCTACATTAAAATCGTGATAGGTCAGCCTTAATACGCATTATAAATCTTATTCGTCGCTTTCATAACACGAAGACTGGGATTGCAATAGAAATCGGATAATATTACTAATAAGGAAATTGTCTTCCTTGTTGAATATGCTTGAGAGATTCATATTGTGAAAACCAGGAATCTGAGAATTTACGCAACAAATAAGTGAACTTTGCCAGTTAGGGAATCATAATTTATTATTATAGGTAGAGATAGTACTTTTAAAATTAAATACATTCGTCCAAACATAACTGTTTAAAAAGAGAGGGGTTCAATTACCACCAATTCGTAGATTGTTAGTTTTAATTAAGTAGGTTGGGTAGGTACCTACTACTACTTTACTACTATATCTAATAGTAAATGTGGACATCATCACATAAATTGCTCCGAATCCAAAGTAAGTAGCTAAAGCATTTCTGTTATGGAATCAGAGACAACGAATGTACCACAAATACCCAGACCCGAGATAATGTAGAACAGTGTTGTTTTTTTTCTACATTGTCCCGACCGGGGATCGAACTCGGGACCTCTGAGCTAGCGACACCCTGGAAACCGGTGTGTACGCCACTCGATCATCGAGTTCGTCAAATGTAGGGGAGCCCAAGAGGGGATTTCGGGATTTACTAAAGCGCGGCAGATTAATATACAGGGCGATACCTTGTATCCGCTAAAGTACCTCCACCAAATATGAGCCCCATATATAAGGCCGCCCGTGAAGGATAAAGGATCAGATTAGTAAAAAAAAATTGATCATTAGAAATTGTCGAGCGCGTCAGATTAAGGTAGGGTGAGTTAATTACATGATAAAAAGTGTATATTCCACTAATCTGACAATTTGAGAGTGACGTAAAGAAAGGGGAGGGCAGCAAAGTTGTAAAAAAAAAACGTCATCTCGACATTCTCGAGCGTAGCCAATTTTTTTTTTATTTTGAAGAATATAATTTAAGGATAACGAAAAATATATAATCTGACGATTTCCGCAAGCCGAAATAATAAAAAATCGTCGATAAAGTTTAATGCGTGCAGCTGGGTGATGGCTATATTTCCCTCCGCGTTTCTACTCCTCTCTCACTTTTTCTCTATCTATTACTCTCTCACTCCGTCCCCACTCTGGATTTTATTGCCACGACGCCATTACAGATCACACACATAAAAAATTTTTTTTTTTGGGCATTTTATTTTTAATTATTTTCTTATAAATACAAGTATTCTACTTAAAAAAACATACACTTATTTATTTGCATGCTATTACCTGAGCTTTACAATTAATTAGTTCAATAATTTAAAAAATAGTCAAACAAAAATTTCTTTTTGTCAGATTAGGCGAATCCCTTTAGATAATCGTCAGATTATGAAACAGCACGTCTAGAACGTAAAGATGAACCATATATATCTTAATCTGACGCGCTTGAGTATTTCAAAATGGCGAATTTTTTTTGCACATTAAAATAATGGCCGCGAGTTTGCGTCAGATCAAAATCGTCAGATTATTGAATGAGAGCTTTTTTTTTGGTGCACTTAACACCCCCTTAGAAAACCTGACGCGCTCGATTAATTTTTTTTTTTTTTCATTTTTGACCCTTACGTACAACCACCCGCATCATGCAAATGATCAGATTAACATACGTACATTATTAAAAATACGTAGGACATTGATGCTATCAATATCTGACGCGCTCGAGTATGTCCATGCAACAGTTTTTTTTTACATATTTAAAAATCTATAGCCGCTTCCCCCACCGATGAAAAGGTATTATTATATAACATTTTTTTCTTCTTATCATCTAAGCTTAGCAACCTAATAAGTCTCTATGACGCTCGAGTAAATCCCCATTTAGCATCGTGGCCTCCCCTACCATAAATTGATTTTCAATTTTAAGATTTCGACCTATGTTTCTTGGGAAAAGTTGGTCAGGTTTATGCACTTGATTATCTCGTTGAATATACGCACTACATAAAAAATAATCCTGTATATTAATCTATATTAATAATTTCGTTCAGGGCTACGGTAGACTCGATCGAAACCTTATATGAATAACAAAACATAAAAAAATATTGATTTCGAGTCGACAACATATATCCGCAAAATTCGGATTATGGAGAATTTCATTAAATTCTAATGGCACTGACAAACAAAAAAACCGCAGTCGCCATCTTGGGTAATTAATAAGGCCGCGTTCCGTAACAGATAATTCTGCTTCGAAGTGATTCAAGGAGTTTATTATCATACAACCTCCTTGCATGCATGCATGATAGTTGGGACCAGAATCGTTTCGGAACGCGATATTTATTTCGCTTTTTTCACGTTCCGTTGCATCATATACGCCTCGCCAATTAACACATCGCGTACGTCGCGCCAAAGAAGTAGCCATCACAAAGAACTGTGACTCATTTGACTGTGTAAAACGAAACGTTTATATTAATAACACAAAATGTACTTATAAAATATATGTGTAGTCTGTAAGGTATATATCTATGGGCCTAAGTAGCCTGAAAATGCCGGCAACATTGAGTTAATCATAACAAAACTTAATACTTTTCTTCAGTCGTTGACGTTTCGCGAAAATATTGTTTTTGAAACTTTTTTCATGATATACTCCTTTTTATGATAAACTCTTTGTTATGTGTTCTTTCTTTAAACCTGAGATTGGCCAATTGCGATAAGAACCATAGAAAAAAGAATACTAACCATAACAAAAATCAATGCTGTCAGTCAGCGGTAATGTTAATTTTTTAATTACAAATTATTATTATTTTTTTTTCTTATTTATGGCCATATTATTATTATTATAGAAACGTCTTGCCGGAAACATTGATTGAATCATAATACTTCAGTCATTGACGTTTCGCGAAAATATTGTTTTTGAAACTTTTTTATGATAAACTCTTTGTTATGTGTTCTTTCTTTAAACCTGAGATTGGCCAATTGAACCGATATTATAGAACCGATGACTACAGAATATTTACCTACATTGTGTATCATGAGTCACATTTAAACCGAGCGGAGCCGGGTTTTCATCTAGTATTGTAATAATTCCGAATGTCTTTTAGCGAACAGATCTACCCAAATCTGAACGCTAGTTTAGTCGTAATTAAAGCTTCCACACACCTACACAAATAACAGTAGTACATATACAAACTATTCATATCTAAATAAATAAAATAGATTATTCATATACTAAGTATGCTAAATTCCATGTAATTAATACGAATCAAATCGGTCAACAATTTAGAATTTCATAACCAATTAGTAGGAAATCAGCATCAACATTGTTCATTAACGATTCCACAAAATATATCTAAACAATATGTTACTGCGAATCTTAAATACCTACGTAATAATGAGTATAAATAATATAGCAGTTTTAATTAGAGTTTCCTATTTTAATTAGTAGGAAAAATTTGCATCAACAATGTTCATTAATGTTTCAACAATAAATAATTCTGCGAATCTTTAATACGCATTAAGGACCGTAATAAAAAACAAGCCTTCATTGGAATGAGATGATAACTTAGTTCAAGGAATTGATAAAATGAAGCTGAAGGATTAAAAATAAATGTATGAATACCTAATAAGTAATATTATTTCGCAAAATAAAATACATCGGTTTTTGATTTTATAAAGAGCCATGAATAATCGTCGCTCTATCTATAACGCAGATTGTGGGACGATTGTACCAATTATAACAAGGATAGAGTTAGTCCCTATGGCATTTAGGTACTTACTATAAAATATCATAAAGAGTGTGATCTCTTCGATTTACGAGATACTTTAAGCTTGTTATGTTTTATACTGGAAACTGCATAAACCTATGCCTCAATTAAATAAAGATCAGTTTGTCCACCTTAAGAACATTAATAACATCACTTAGTCGGAACTAACGTGTAAATATATTTAACTTCATCCAAAAATCAAGCCCTCACGAAATGCTTCATCGTTTTTTCTTCCCATCCCATTAAAAGGCATCACGAAAACGACCAAGTAGGTAACTAAATAAAAATCTTCATTTTTCTCCGTCCAAAGTTCCACTGTACAAGAACGGTATGGATACTGGAACTGCATGTGTAAATGAGTCAATGAGTCAGTGTAACGCGAATATCGGTCGGCCTCCACCGCACTTAGGGTTGCTTCTCTCATCTTTAATGTTTTCACATGCCTTAGGCATGTTGGAGTCAAGGACAAGTTTAGCTAGAGAACTTTCAATAAGATTCGTTGCATACTTTTTTCAATTGTTCAATTTTATTTGTTTTTCGACATTACTTTGTTTGTGGACCAACTTTTTTCTACACTTATTGTTGTTAAAATAGTCCTGCATTGTTCCAATGCTGGGTAATGGATTTCCTCCATTATTTACCTGTTCAGCGATCTTGGTCTCACGTGTTTCTTCCAATTTACAACTAAGTCATCCAGTTCACCAATCTCTGTCGTGGTCTGCCACTGCTCCATCTGGTTAAAAATAAGGTTAACTGTTAATTATGCACCTATAAGTAATATTATGAACCCGCTAATCTCAGGAACAACTGGTCTGAACCAGGCCAGACGAAATGACGGCAGGTGGACTAAGGCAGTGGAGGAGTAGTGGCCAAGCTAAGGCAATAGATGTGTCGGTAGTCCGGGAGCTAGGTGGGCCGATGACATTATCAAAGTTACGGATCGAATCTGGGAGAGACTGGCACAGAAAAAAGAGAACTATAGCCACAGCCGTTGGATGACAAGGGCTGTGAATGATGATGGTGATGATGTTGAAAATAACCCAGTCAGCGAGTAAGAATATAGGCTACTTTTTGCCGCAATAAGCGACGCCAACGCGGGCTAGACCGCAAGCAAAAGCTAGTTAAGAATGTAAGTATTAATATGATTGGACCAAATATATCAAGTGTCATGCTTTTTCAAGTTATGAAATAATTTATTTAGGGGAGCTGAGCTGAGCTGAGCTCGCTGAGCTCGCTGGAGTCTATCGACACCTCTTTAACATGGATTGTATTAGGGAAGTGATTAGCTTTCAACTACACATTGGTATATCAAGCACATACTTATGAATAATTCAAATGAAGAAGTGGAACGGAAATACGGCTTTTGTTTCTGAAAACGAAGAACGTCTAACGTTTTACAGTATTGATTAGTTACCTCCAATCAGTGGCGCCAATTAACGAAGAATTTGGCTTTGTAATACAGTCTGAGTGGCCAGTAGTCGATATTTCATTCGCATTTGTGTTGGCAGAAAAGCTTCGGCGAAATTGACTCAAAGACAGTGGTTTTATTCTCATTGAATTGAGGCTAATCGATAAAAATGAAACAATATTTGAAAAACGGTTTATTGTTATTAATTACTTAACACTTATTCGCATCATACCGACATCTAACGCTTGTTCCAATGTTTAATCTTCTACAGGATTAATTTAAAAGGAGTGCGTAAATCAAACGAGGTAATCAGGTACATAAAACTGAACAACTTTCCACAAGGAATATAGGTCGATTTTTTTTATATATCTGGTTACCTCGCTGAATATACGCACTACTTTTAAATTAATCCTGTCTATTGACTATCTGTCTAGCACTAGCATCAACCGAATGTACCTTGACACCCTCAGGGAATAATTCGGAAATGCTTATAAGTACCTATAAATTAACGAAACCGCCAGTACTACATCAACCAAACGTTATCCGAGTCTTAGACCTATTGCCTTTTGGATTACGCAGAGGCTAGAATTAAAACGTCGATTTTTAAGTACTAGTCGAATTCGAAATGGAAATAGATTTAAGATAAGGTTATACCCTATTTACATAAATCTGCTATTAATTGTAAGTTTATCAATGTCTTTGCCATATTAAAACAGTCTAGCCGAGTCGAAATTCTCAAAGTTGTCGATAGAGGCTTATTGTTACTTGTGGAAGATGGTGGTTTAATCAAAATAATTAATTTCAAATTAGGCTACTACGTAGAACTTTTTGAGAGTCAAGTTACATCTAGGCAGCACCCTGATTCACCCACCCTTCATTGCTTTCTAAGTTAGTGCTCTAGCTGTGGAGAAGAAACGATGCAACAAACAAAGAGGTATAATACAAAAAAAACTTCTTAGAGTATTGAATCACTGTGTCGTGACCTCACAACCATTCGAAACTCTTGCTCAAAGAACGCTTAGATTTTGAACTAACATTTGTGACTGACAATTTTTTTTCATTCTCTTGCGTCGAACGTGTACCACGTTGCACAGTGAAAGTTAGGTGTCAAATAACTCCCAGATATCCGTTAAGTTAAATAGTATCAACGTTGAATATCTCATAACCTCAGAAATCATTTCCCCGTACATCTCAAATAACAGGAAAACCGTATCGAACTTTCACACAGCCCTACGTTGTTGGACGACATTGAGATGCATTAACGATAATTTGTCAGAGGCTCGGAGGTCAATTGAGATTAGGAGTGAATTCGGCACATGTTAGTTTTAAGGCCGTTTCGCACTATGATTGATGTCGCACTAACTGGCAATGACTTGATCCAGTTACGTGTTCGTTCTTATGTAAGTGGATTGTAGTATTTTGTTTTGTACTGAGCTACGTTTAGCTGTTGTTTTGATCTTTACCGTCTATTCCTTAAGTTTTTAAATTTTTGATTAAGATAACCTGTAGGTGTCCATAAACCTAAGAGGAATTCTCTATTCGCGCATCATGAGAGAAGCTCTCCAATCTGGCAAATTATTACAAGCGATCAATAAAATTATTGTTTATTTATCACGCCTATCGAATGTGGCGCGGATATTTGTATTAATTTTACTAGAGATTTATTTTTTAAGTTAATTGAAAAGAAGAACCAGAAATCTTAGATAGATATTTATATAAATAACTTCTGAAGTTAATAATTAAGAACACTTAAAACTCCGAATACTGTCACGCAAATTACGTGCTTTAATGTATATCTGTCGCTACTTTACATGTTAATGTGATAGAGACAGCTTTAGTCTTAACGGTGGTTTAGAAAGACACTTAAATTTTAACCAGGCAATATCGCATTAACGTCGCAAGAATGTGGACCACTATGGACTTACTGAAAACAATTTTTGCAGAGATGTATTTCAAATTCAGTACGTTAATCTGATCTGAGGATATTATCTGGCTATAGTTATGCTAGTACTGTTGTCTGGTTCCCTATAGCTAGTACGAAGCTGGCCTCAACCTTACACTGCCGGCAGTACAGGACGGATCGTCTGCCGCGCACTGGCAATGAACTTGCGGAAGGTCAGTTCAATCGCGTGCCAACAGTTGACTCTCAAGGATTTGTACCGTTTTAGGAAATAGATTTAGGAGGTATGGGACTGAAGAATTTTGGCCTGGACAGGACTGTTTATTTATAAACATGAGTAGGTAGGTAACTGAAGATGAAAAAACTTAGAAATAACATCTACACTTAGAAATAAGATTTGAGAAAGAGAGTTGTAAGTAGTAGAACACTTTGGGAATATTATGGAAAATTTTTGTGAAACAATTAGACAATTGATCCACGGACTCCAAATTTTCACCTAATTTTCCTATGATGCTGCTCAGTCGGAAAATTGTAGTAAAATATTGTTTTACTTTATTACATGATGAAAGTCATTTGTTTTACCTCCATGCAAATATTAGCTTTGCTAACTGAAACCACGAATTGGCAGCTCATAGTTTAAACTGTAAAATATTGTAGATACCTAATTTAAAATGGAAATTGCGGAAAAGTTATGGAGACGTCCAACAGTATAATCAGGATAACGTTTTATTTTAATATTCCATTAAATGATGTAAAAATTCGCTGTTGCACATACAATGTAAAAAATATATGAAACGTGGTCAATTTCAGTTTTGCGATGTTAAATAAATCGATTGATTCAAGTAGTTTTTTTTTATTATTTTATATTTTACAGAGTATAACTTTATAACATTACATATTTGAGCCTAAATACTTAACTACATCTCCATGCCACTCCTGTCTAACAATGTTTTCACTCTATGTAATTTGTCACCGTCCGTTTGCCTGCGTTGACATAAACCGCAGTCAACGAAGCCATGTTTTAATCGCGAACACCTAAAATTGGTACTGTCTATTGATTAAAAACTCGACGATTTAGCCGAGTGGTATTTGAGAAAAGGTCACTAGGTCCTGGGAAGGGTCTGATCAGATATATAAGACATCAAGATCGATCCATCTTGCGTCTCAGTTTATTATCTACTTAGTACGGCATTAATACTAGGTAAGATAAATTTAGACAATATGATTACAAACTTGATGTAGAGCTGCTAGCTGGTTACAACAAAAAGACGAAGGAAAACAAACGAAAAGTGGGTTATGAGTGCGGCACGGCTCTCCCAAAAAATGCTTACGAGTGAAAAAAAAACTTACGTCTACTATATGTACTACGATAATCTTCATACAAGCGTGATGTGTGATACTAATCGTGAAGCAAAAAATATTGATGTGTGCATTAAGCATTATGTGTCTATCGTATAAGTGTATGTATGCATGTGTTGCATTTTGCCATTTAACTTAAAATTAAGGAGATATTTGATTTTGCACTAACCTTGACGCATGACGGTACGTTCGGACGTACCAACTGTGTTGATATGACATAGTTTAAACGGCTTCACTATTCGTGCGCATAATCTTTTTTTAGGCGTTATAGTTCTATGCTTGAAACAAGATTCTATTCTAGAATCTAAACCTTAACAAAAGCAGTTAACATCTGATATTCACATTAAATAAGTCTTTAAGAGTTGATAGGGCTGGATAGAATGCGCTGGAAATGACCAGTAAACTTTCCTCGCATTACGAGGTATAAAAAGATAATGCATCCTTGCAGGTACCTAAGCTTTTAACTTCATGGCATACTAACTTACGTCAGCACTTTATGGATAGTAGAATAAAGTTATTAGTGGACGTGTTCAATACAAGTCTTGATCAGTAGGCTTATTGGCAACAGCGATGGTCAACGAAAGCAATAATTGATAACCAAAGAAAACTGTGAAAGCACAAATTTCGTGTCTTTTAACGTTGTTGACCAACTAGATCTACTACAGCGCAGTCGAACACCGACGTTAGCCAATATTACTTACATTTTTGTTTTTGACGTTATTCTTATCCAGTGAAAATAGCTTGGATTGTTTAGCGATCCTTGTTTCTTGTATATTTAATTATATATGCGGAGATCTGTATAGTACAGAGTTACCTACATATACAACATGTAACAAAAACCCTGTCCGATTCCTGAGAGTATTATTCGGTATCGTACTGCGAACACATATACGTAGTCATTAAATGGATTGGAGTTGATTATTTTTCCCCAGTGAAAATAATTAAATCAAAATAAAAACTGATCCAAGGCAACAGCAACACTGACCGCTCCTCAAAGTTCACGTATTCACTACCTACAGCTTTGTGTCAAAGATGCCGCATATGCGAGACGGTTCATGAACTGTACCACGAATACGCTTTTATTGGATCTGCATAGCGATTCCGATAATACATTAGACAAAGTCACAGCGAATTCGTCGGTGAAAACTAGATTTCGTATTCCGAAAACCAGTGAAAACTAAAGTGGCGACGCCAGAATGAGTTGTGTCGGCGAATAGAACTAAATAAATGTGAAATCTTTTCACGAGTACTGTCAGTGACATTATCAATCGAAAACATGACATTTGAAAGGGGCAGATGGTATTCCGAAAACTCACTTGGCACTTTTCACGTACGAAATCACCTGTCAAAACAAAAGTTACTTATTTCTCGGTGAAAACTGAGGTGAAAACTTACGATAAATCTTTTTAATGACTAAATAACCTGTAAATTACCTAACATTGTTTCTCATTAAGTTTTTATTCTAAACCAAATTAAATGTTCATTATTTTAATGAATAAAATAGGATAGTTCCTATTTTAGGTATTAGTATACCAACAACAGAATAACGGCGGCTTACCCTTTATATCCATCGGTCTGTATACGACTTGTATTTAGCCACGAACCCTTCAATAAACCCTTCAATAAATCACTTTATGGAATTTAGATAGACACAAGCACTCATTATTTAAACCGCACCAGTTTTTTCAAATGATACCTACGCCTAAAACAATGCCAAACTTGTTAACATTTAGAGATAATAATTTAGATTATTTAAGAAGCAGAAAACGATACCATCTTAAATAAGAATTTTACATAATCGTAGTTGGTGAAAAACCACTTGAATATCGAAGCACAAAGGTTTTTTTATTAATTAGTTAAAAACAACACCAAACACAAACTTCTGAATGTACACAAACAATTTGTTTACATTTAACAACTTTTCGTACCAAGTGCTGTCATAGCAAAGGTAATAACACATACAGCCAATACAATCCTATTAAATTAAATAACACCCTTTTAGCTTCTTGAAGAATTATTTTAACCAACAAACATTCAGTAATCAGTCTCGAGAACATATCTTATGGAGTCTAGATCCTTAAATTGAGTAATTATTTAAAAAATTAAGGTTTATTTGATGTTACTAAAAGCAAGTCCCGTCTAAGCCCACCTCTAAAGTTTTCACCTGAGATTTCGACATCACTTGAACTTGAGTGTGTCAAAGCAAAGTTTCAGAATACGGTGAAAAGTACAAGTGAGGTGAGCAGTGAAGTGAGTGTGAAAATCTATGTGAGTGGTGAGGTGAGTTTGGTCATTTTCGGAATCGCTAGGCTGAAAGAGGTTTTGTTACATGTTGTATATGAAGAATTTGAGTAAAAAGTTTTCCACTTATTGTTCTTGTACAAATGCTTTGTCTTTAATTACTGACAGATTACAGACAGATAGAGACCTGAAACTTGGGGGTCGTGTTCTTTGTATGACGTATTGACTTAGGTATCTCTCAAACTTTCTTTCGAATTCCAAAATTGCCGGATGTCGAGTCTATACATTGCCTATACATGCGATATACAGAAATACAAGGCGGAATATGATATCAAAGAATAGTGATATAATATGACAATGAATTAAAAACAACCGACTTCAACGAAAAACAATTATTATTACAGGACAGTACAAAATACGCGAGATTGTTCTTAAAACCAATCCACTGAATCGGCTTGAATGAAAATTATTTGGCCACCTTTGAAGTATCTATAGATTTTTTTAAATCGATCGTTGGATAGGTATATTAGACTAGCTTTTGTTCGCGACTTCGTCCGCGTGGAATCCATTGAGAAATAAACATTTTCAATTTACCACCCTTTTCTCCCCTTTGGGGAGGGGAATTTCCAAAAATCCTCTCTTAGTGGTAGCCTACTCCTCCCAACAAACACACATTATAAATTTCAGCTCTTTACGATCAGTAGTTTCGGCTTTGCGTTGTCTGTCAGAAGTCAGTCAGTCAGTAACGGAAGAGTTTTATATATATAGATAATTAATAAATCATACAGTTGAACTCTTTCCCTTTTGAAGTCGGTTAATAATGATGAAATATTTATAAAACATTTAAATATATTCATTTATTAAGCAACAATAAATATAACTATAATTAAACACATAATACTAATTATAATTAAAATAAAACTATACTATAACCTTACTATCATTTAAATATTATTTAAATGATTTTTTAGTCTCCTGAATAAGATTAAGTAGCGCAAATCGATACGGCGTATTCTAAAAAAAATACTTTTCTTAAAATTTGTTAAACATTTTCAATGCCATTGACCTAATCAATCGTCTACATAAATCTGTTATCGTAATAAACAAGTTTTTAGAGATAGCTTTTGTTTATCGTTCTTCGTTCTACTGTATGATGATATCTTTACTTGAAGCACCGAGAGACGTTACTCACATTATTTACATATTTATGGATGTGCAATTTGAGTAGTATCCATGATGGATTATGTATGTGAAGCAAGTTCTGATGTCTTGGGCGTAAGTATGACAGATTTATCGGAAGACATTTTTCTCTTTGTAGCTCGGATTTTTTAAGGCATTAAGTTATGAATAAAATATGTTATTCATGAAATATAATTTATATAGGATTCAGTAAAGTTGTTTATGCAAGCCAATACTGGGCATATTTAATTAGAGTGATGACCACGAGAGGGACGCACGTGCTTGTTTGCCAACTTCGTAATTAATACAAAAACAGTAGTGTTGCATATTTTTGTCAAAAATAATAACTACAAAAAAAATTATTTAAAGTTACATACGATAATAATGAGCTAACTAAACAGCGGCAGCGTTTATTATCCTATATGACACATCCATAGATTATGCGTAGACCATATACTTCAAAGTAGCCACGTAATTATTGTATCATTGATTATACGATTACGCTGATATCTATCAAATAACTTGTAATATGCATATAAATGTGGTCACGTGACATTTTATGGCCTATGTACGCATAAGAAATAGTAATAAGCATAACATTCAGATAAGACAAAGAAATACAGGATAATGTCTTTGTATTAGTTGTATTTCTATTACCATGCAAATATATGGATGAATTTCAATAATTATGTGAAACTGGAAAAATACTGCAATTTAAATAAATTATTTTCAAGACGGATCTTTGTTCTTGATTAAGGAATATGGTTTTGATATGAAATGAAATATGGTATAACAAGCAGACCCATTTCCCAGAAGATTGGATTAAAAATAACTTATACGGTACAATTATTCATTTATGATTCTGTAGTTATACGTAGTATGAATTTCAATCGTAGTACTAAAAGTTCCGAGAGCGTTTGTTTTAAACAATTTTATTGTAATTAGGTACTTCTTAGGTTACGTAGGTTTATCCTTGATGCTGTTTTGTTTGTGACGCGTCATTGTTGAAGACACATTGTATGTATATTATGCATGTATTCCCTGAGGCACAGAATATATTGCGAAAATTGTATAATAGAGAATCAGGGTGATTGATAGCTATTTACAATTTATAAGGCATGTTTTATATTATTAAATTATTTTGGTAATAACTAGTTTCGTATTTAGTTGATAATCCTTTGTCTAAGAGATTTCACATAAGGCAAGGATTTGTGAAAAAAATAAATCAACAAAACTTTTTAAGAGTTGGGAAGCATACTTCTCAATAAAATTTAATTTCATAGCTAATTCAACAACATAAATAATTTATTAGTATTATTTGGTACTAATAAATTTCATGTTAGTACCATTTGGTTCTAATAAAAGTCGTTGTTTCATATGAAAAAAAAAGAAGTTTTATTAACAATTTGAAACATAAATCTAAAGGGCCTGCGACACTGCGGCACACGAGGTGCACGATCGGTGCATATTTTATGCGTAGCTTGTCTATGTATGCAGTGGAAGTTATCAAACAGTTTTTCAAATAAAACTAAACGCGTGCATAGACTCTCAGTGCGCTGCAGTGGAGCACTGCCTTTAAACTATGTGTCACCAATTTTATGTTCTTATATCGTTACTTGCAACATTTGACTACACACTTACGTTATCGACTGTAGTACACTTGAGTACACAAGTGCATAAAGCTAAGTGTTTACAACTGTTTGGGTAGCATGGCATCCAGTCACGACTTGCATTTATCCGCTTACAGTATGGGACTATTGGGAAATAGTTGACGATCGAAAATAAATGTGCGATAATGTGTTACGATTAAATTTTTGATTGAAACTGTAAAATAATTAAGATATAGTTTTTGATTTCCTACATAAGCTATTCTGGTTTTTATCTAGATTTTCTTAGGTGTAGAAATCAAAACAATGTACCTAAGAGTGTTTATTATAAATTAAGCTCTTTTTTAAGAAAGTAATCATTTCAGTTCTCAGAACTATCATTGAACCCAGAAACTAAGTTAATGTTAAGTAAAGGGCTAAATATAATTGTTATATCACTTTACTTACATCTAAGATCAAATCCGAACGAGGCAAAGGTCACTAGACCCAGCCTTTCAACGAAGTTATCACGAATCATTGAATAAACACACATACACTATATATTCCATTTGCTAAACTACAGTCTTGAGGCTACGAAGGTGGATAATAGGGGCCCGTATATCAATAGCGAGTGCTGTAAGCTGGTCCTATACAAATATCTCAATGTCCTCGGGGGACTATTTTCAAAGCATTGGAAAAAGAGTGTTGAAACTGAGGTGACCTTACTCACATTTAGGGGCTTTTCAGAAACAATAGTTGAATTATCTTGAACTATGAATGTGGGTTTGAACTAATGTTGTTTTTATTACAATTGACTCTACTTACTTATGGATGTATAGAAAAAAATCGTTACCAAGAAAGAGGTTTTCACATCGCATTTAGTAAGTATATTAGTACCTACCTATGTATGTACACATAAATAATTTTATTTCTCCCATACGTAACTAGTGAATTTCAAAATAAGTGCCCATTACAAAAAAAAACAGAATTGTAATTTATTTCTCCATGAAACGATATAGTTTAAAAAATATTTAAACGTGAGTTAAGCTCCAGGAATGGCGTTTAGTATGTCATCGTATATCATAAAGTTAGCTATGTGTTGTACAAACACCGCTTCGATTGATTTATCATGAAGTGGGCTAAATGCGTACAAGTTATTTATTTCGTAATGCAAGCAAGATTTTTTTTGTATTGACTTCTAGACCCTTCTAACTTGTGATGATTGCGAATTTTTTATCAAGTCATCAATATCATCTTTAACTCAGCCTATTGCAGTTCACGTCTGGACACAATATGTATGTAGCGGGACAACACGCTTTTTTTTTTTGGGGTGAAACGCTTATTCTTTAAACCCACGCCGAGGGCGCGACGTGGGGATATGTCGGACTTTCACCGACCAAAAACACCCCGGTCCCGTCTCTGCCTTGGCCGGAGTCGTGGGATCACTCGCGCATTCCTTGCTCGATTCCGGCTGGACAACACCCAGGTGTTGTTCCGCTCTCTTCTGTTTTTCACATCCAGTCCGACCTAGTTACCTTTTACAGGTCATCGTCGGCATTTAGATAGAATAGGATTTGGATTCTATATCGAAAATATTCGTTTATGTTTCTGGTAAAAGAGAATTGAGAAGCGACCCAATTAGTTCAGCCTGTAAAAGTAGTAGACCCCTTCGTCTCCCCAAAATCCGAATTTCAGTGAAAGAAAAAAATTGACTATTGGAGGTCAGGGTAACTTCCATTATCTTACTACACATTGCTTCTATAATATGAAGGTTTCTTTCTTGATTTCGTTAATAGAATTTATTAATAATAATTGCAAATACTGACACCCAGTTGTCTATGTTACCGAGAAGCCCCGAGTTTTGTAATATCTTTGAATTTACTCAACTCTTATCGCTCTAGGTCTAGTTCAAAACTTTCTTATCTAAGCCTAGGCTTAGATAAACAAAGCAAGTTTCTTAGATATTCGATCTTAACAATATTATTGTGCCATCTTGTTGTAAAGATTTTTAAGCAGGTAGATACTTATTGTATAAATATTAAAAATGTTTTTATATGATTTATTATTCCTAGATCGATTTAATACCGATTGTATAATAATGTGCGTGCATAACACGTTCATTCACGCGCCTTTTTGGGAATACCCAACGAGTTACTTAAACTTTCTGCAAAGCAAATCTTTCATTCCTCAAATTATAATGGTGACATGCTTAGAGCCTCAACAAAGGTTAAACGTAAATAGAATTTCCATCATTCTCTATTATGAAGCATTCCAATTCCACCGGCTATTATCCAAATCGATGACTGACAATGCGTTACCTTGTTGATACATTCCCATTGAGAATCCAGAGAGAATCCAGTTATACCGTATTTATTTGGAATTAACCCTACATTGAGCGACTAAATGTAGAATGGGTTGAGTGAACCAAAATTATTCGTTCGCTTTGATAGGTTTGCCGGCCGTGCATTTCATTCGAGCCTTCAATTGCAAAACTGCCGTTTGTGAATGTAATGTTGCAACGTTCTATTGATTTTACAACGTGTATCATAGACGTAATTAAAGTGTCTGGGTTTGTTCTGACAGTTTATAAATAGAATTCAACGGTTATTGCTGAGATTAAAGTGGTTTGACTTCGTTTTGAATTCAGAACTACAAAGTAATTTGTTTTTAAAGAATGTTGACTTGTTTTGTTTTTTTTACCGCAAAAAGCATTCAAATTTACTGCCGGACTTTAACGATGCCACAATTTTTATAGTTTGCTTAAATAGTAAACCTAAGGCTAGAATGTTTCATTTTTGAATTTCTCATATTACTTACCGTTTTTGTACTACTTTTAGATTTTTGAAAGAAAATTCTGCTTCAATAGTTCAGTATATTTCACGTACTGTCAAAATGCACATGAACTTTGAACTGTATTGTGTTAACCCGTTTCTTAATTCAAATTTATTGTGTCCCAAATTCAAACGTTGTATTCATCAAACGGTTAATTGTTTGGTGGCTGTTTTTTTTTTTTTCGTTTTTGTTCATTTGATTGGAATAAGTTTGTTTGTACATGTCATGTGTTAAAAGTTTGCGTTTCGTTTATTGTAAAAGGCGTACCTTTACCAGCTGTGTTTGCAAAATTGATAATGAATTGGGTTGTTTGCTTATCATATGATGCACTGGCGTATAGTATAGAATTATTCAGGAGATTAATTCCTGTTACATGTTAAGTAGGTTATATAATCAGCTAAATTATCGGCTTAAAGGCTTAACCTACTAACAGGTGTGTGGAAGATATGGATCCATGAAAAACGTATAAAACTTTTTTGTTAATCAAAGTAAGGTTAAGAAAATTGTTTTCATATATTTCAGATACCGTGAAACTTTCATGTTTCAAGTGTAAGGGTAATTTGTTCATGAAAAATTCAACATATTCGACTTTTATTTATCAGTGTTAAAAATATTCTAAGACCAAAAAAGGTAATGTTATCCCATTCTCGTCATTTATATTCTAATAGTTCTTTTCTTCAAACAAATAAACCTGAAAGTACTTAATTGTTAAATAAAACCTTATTTTCGTAGTTCATTTCCGAGCATTTTGTCTAATTATAGCCGCGCGGTCTATAAATACGAAACTTGATTTTATAGCGCTATCGATGACTTATATGGCATCTAATCGTGTTAATAACCTGGTATGGCACGAACATATCCACATGTGTTTTCATTATACACGAATTAGGCTAGTGAATGGTCCGTAATTTACTTAAAACCTACGTGGTCAACATACATGACTGGCCGGTTTTAATGCAAGTGAATTTAAATTCAGAACTTATTTTTTTACAAAGACAATTTTACTATGACTGCCAGTGTTTTGAACTAATAATAATTATGAAGCTATTAGTTTAATTTAAATTGCAATATTTTGTTTAGTTTAGAGTAGTATTCGGAAATCCCAACATTATTTATAATGTAAAATGACACCATAAAGTAGGACAAACTTTATTCCTTTTCTTGCCTACAATATTATTAACATAAAGGCAGGCAAAGGCATAACTTCAGTCAGCCAAAGCAAAATGTGTGAAGCGTCGTGCTGAATCGCAAATTACGGACGGAGGTGAACGCTCGCACCACGCGTTGAACTTGACTCGCTACCTTAACATTGCCTGCTCGCTGCCGTGAAGATATTATATAAGGAAATTACCTAATCATGCGTCCTTTGCTACTTTTTTATAAGTGCTTCTAATGACGGTTACTCACATTGTATGCTTTTGTAAATAGAACGTTGATTTTTTCAGAATTTATTTACATAATTTATGAACTACTTATTTTTAAGTAGTGGCTTAGTTTTCCACCTGATAAGAATGGTTTTTAAATCAATTCTTGTATTAATTAATATCATTTCTAGTTCGTATACATAATATATAATTAAGGAATGCAGATAGTTTATAAGCCGACCTGCATAATAAAGTGGGAATGACAGTTATTAGAACACTATTAATGTTGTTATGAGCAATAATAAGCTATTAATATATTGTTTATCAATGAGGAAATGGTTATTATGTACAAAACCTTACCGGTATAAGACAGATTACTCCACTTTGATACTTAAGTGCAAAACCTACTTACAATCTAGCTTAAAGCGAACAAAGTACCTCAGCAAAACGCTTCCTGTTTACGAAACGTCTTACAAAACGTACCCTTCGAATATTCCGCAGTAATCAGTGGTCCAATGCGACTCCAGGGTACAGACCGTGAACCCTGCGCGCACGCACCCGAGCTGTCCGCCGTCGGATGATCCGAGGCCGATATATAAGCCGGCTGCATGAACACCCGGCACCATTCGCGATTAAACGCCACCGGAGTGAGCTTCCGCAGACTGAGGCCGGCCTGACCGTCAACTGAATTGACACAATTACGAGCTACCCTTCCGCGATGTCTGCCATACGGGTTCTGCTGATCGTTACGCTGTGCCTCGCCGTCACCGTCGAGGGCAAGCCCTTCTTCGACGCTATATACGACGCCATCAATGGTAACGCGAGAAGATCTTATGGTTACAACGGCTACGGGAACTACGGGTACGATGGCTATGGCTATGCTGGAGGCTACCAGAACCCTAACTACGGTTACCAGAATCCGAAGCCGAGGAATGTCGAAAGAGCACCAAGACAAGGAAAAACCTACAAGGAGATTTGCAGGGTGCACTTCCCTGACTCGGTAGCAGTACCTGGCGCAGGGGGGATCGTGTGCCCCTACTGAGGGTCAGATCGCGTGTTCTACGCAATGGAGCGCCTGCTCCGACGACGTAACATCATGAGGATGGGTTGAACTGGTTCGAAGCATCGACTAATCACGAACGATCTCAAATTATATCGAAAGATTCTTTTAGTGAAAATGTTTTGTGTGACTCGATATTTATGTACTGTTCTCAGTATTGACCTCTCGATTATCGTAATCGGTTTCAAGTTTGCCAAGTGCAAGTGTCAAGTGCCTCGTTATCAAATCCGACATGTTTACAAGCTAGCTCGACCTATCTTAAAGTGTGATAAGTTACTCTTTATTTTCATTGTTTTCTAGCGTGTGTTAAGAAGTTTATCTCTTGTGTGATAACATTGTGAGAGATCTTCATTTAGCAATTATTATACCTACTTTAGTTTCCCTGGACACCGGATGCCTAGAACACGCGATAATAGTTTTTAAAAATTGATTTGTAAATACTTATTGTGGCAAAATTATGATTGGCTTTTTGTACTTAGATGGAAAAAAAATATTTTTATACCCCCAGTTTCTTTCACTTCCAGGAAATTTCAACCAAAGCGTTTCATTAGTTTTAATTTAGGATTAAGTTATTGTAAATATATTATTTTTAAGTTATAAAATAAATAATGTTACAAAAATTGGGCGTGTTTCAATCTGTTACGCACGTTAGGTGCGAATTAGGTCAATTTTGGTGTGTGGAACATGACGGCAATAAATCTGGGGCACAACTCAATCATGACAAATAACTCTTTGGTCTTGAATCACTTGACAGATTGTTTTCTTATTCGTGATAATCTGTGCGGGATTCTGATTGCAAAGGAATTGCGTGTTATGCCTTATACGCCTCGGTGCACCTTGGAGGTTTTAAGGTTTGTCTATGTACATATTCGTCGTTTAAAAATAGAGTCTGACGATGCATGGCCGTTGTAAATGTGCAATAGGCCTGTCTTGATAGGTGTGAAATGTCTCACAAGGACTTGTCAACTATAGCGCTGCATGTCAGTGCAAAACTACAACAGATAATAATAAGGTTTAGTCTTAGGTTGATCGTTGTTTATATTGAGGCTGAGTTGCGTTTAATTCATCATCGTTAACGAGCGCAGGTGCATACTGACCTAAAACTCGAAGGATATATTAGCTATTATGTTAGATTTGAAATAACTGATTTTGCACATGTTCTTGTTACTTGTCAAACAGTTATTATGAATCCTTGCCTGCTATCGATCTTGAAATACACATAATGCTACTTTTAGGTCTCCTATCGACTCGCACTCAAGAATATTATATAATGATTTATATTTCTATATAGTTTATTTTTTATTTGTAGTTATAATTCAACTACTAACCAAATAATTAAGTTCGGTTATCTAAAAACCACTTTGTTTTTAATTAGTTTGTCCATCCTGTTTATTTTTTTTTAAATTGGCAAGCTAGTCTCACTCGATCTTCTTTGCAACTCCTGTAAGCCAGGTTCAACAATAATTTGCCATCGAGTCACTTTAGCTTGCTGTGTCCCAGGGAAATTATTGCCTATCTTGAAACCTGCAACAAAAACAATCAGAAGAAGTTAATAGGCGGAGTAGGAAAATGATTTTCCACAGTTTTGGAGTTAAGTACTACTTCATTGCAATAGCATTTTAATTATTAATTACCTTCTCAAACTTATTTATATAGGTGTTAGCTGATTAAGATCAAGTGTCCGCATCTTGCTATTAAATTGAAACACATTGGTGACTGGCACCTACAGTCAAACCGTTCATACGGTTTTGTAGGGCATTGTTTATGTTTTTGAAAATTGAAAATGTGATCAATAAAGACCATACCATACAAACAAAGGCCTACGAAACTGTATTTGCCATCATAGATTATTTCTAGAGAACTTTTTAGTACCAGGAATAGGAAATAGGTCAGTCTACTCGTAGGTATATCAGTTAGTAGGCTAGTAGAGACAATATCACGCTCAACAAGTGACCCTTCTGACGCATTTTGATCTATTGAAAAAGAGTAGTGCTGTAAATCTCCTGTGTGTAAACATACTGTCAAGATAATTTGAGACTATTGTGTCGCATGATTCAAATTATTCATTTGAATCATGCAACTAAAAAACTATGAACGTGTAACTAAAAAAATGCTAGAGAGATTTTCAAATCAATAAGCAGATTTTTTTAATTTTATGAAACATCTTCAGCTTTCAAACAAAAAAAAACAGTATTGAAATCAGTCCATTCGCTTAGGACCTGCGATGACAGGAGTTGATGCCCATCTTTTTTGTCGGAGATTTAAGATCGGAGTCAACGCGATTACGTAATGAAAACTTTGATATTTTTTTTTACTTGTGGAATGGGTAGGATAGCAGGCTAGTAATTAAAACTTTTAGTACCGACTTTAAGGGTTATAATCGGGTATTATGATTATCTTAAAAAAAAATACATGCAGTCGAACATAGATTCGCCTTCTTTTTTGGAAGTCAGTTAAAAATGGTCGTCGTCTTTAAAATGGCTGATGACAAATGTCAGTTATTTCAGGTCATTACAAACTAATCACACTTTGGATCAAAAAATCTGATTTAACTTCTAATGTGTGCTTTTTATGGGTACAGCTAATGTTTGTTTAATTGATATAGCATTGTAGGATCCAAGTCCCAACTCTGCATACGTATACCAACAATAATGTATTATAGGCAATGATGACATAAGGTTTTATTACAGAATAAATTTGAAGCGGCGGTAGCCTAATGGCTAGGGCGTAGGACTGGCGATCATATGGTTGCGGGTTCGAATCCCACCCATTACACTACCGACGTGAACCCACTCGTAACACAAGCATTTTAGCTTAGCACGAGTAGTTAACAAGAATACTATTAATGTGCGACCCACATTGCTAGTAATCTTTATAAAAAAAGCTTCAGGGCTAAGTGTACGGTTTGACCGATATTAAAAGTTAAGCCGCGCTAGCCGTGCTGGTTTCGTGGATGGGTGACCAATTGTAAACATCCTGAGACCCCTTTTTGCCTCTGAAAGCATGATATGCCATACCGTTAGTCCCGACTGCCATACGTCGATCTTTTTAAGTCATTAGAATTCTTACAAGTCTTACTATGGGAAACTGTACCGTATTACCCAGTAAAACGGGTTAAGGAAGGCAGATTGATCGATCAAGATTGTTCCATGTAAAAGTACGGTATGCAGTTAAATCCGGTAAGTCTAGAAGCCAACCCTAACATAGCTAGCTAGGCAGATGATGATGACTTAGTGTTTCTAAACCTACTCAAAATTATCAATTCAAAAGGGCATAACATAAGATATGGGCATAATTGAGAGTTTTATTCAAACAATAATTAGCAATGAAATAATTTGAGGATTTCAAGGTTACATACGTTGTGATTATTGAGCAATAAAAGTGCTCAAAGGATGTACGTAGTCTATAGCTTAGTCAGACCTATATGACTATGTATAAGTCCCTGATAGATAGGATGTGCGTCTCAAATACAGAATAACAACGGCCAAAATTCAGCAAATCACCCCCAATCTTCATAACACCATGTAACAGAACGCACTTCGCATACAGATGGTTAAGTTTATAACCATAGTTGATGTCCTTGGGTCATGTTGCCATTATTTGACTTATAAATATTAATAATACCATAGTCTATAAGACCCTAACTGAATTTATATTGTTCTAAAATCAAAATGTTTATTAATTTGTCGGTCTGATTCGTCATAAGGAGGTTTGATTAAGATAAAATTAAATGACGTTCTATGTTTAAAAAGGACATAATATATTGTTAATAAACAATCATGCTTTTTTTTTAAATTATACAATGTGTAACAGAAGTTGTGGAGAATGCGGTATTCAGCTGAATCCGCAAAGATTGGAAGCTGATCTCAATATAACTCAGGAAAAGGCTAGGTAGAAGAAGATTGTAAATGATGTGTGCTGCAAACTATTTCTATATTTTTTTAACAGCCTTTTCTTTATTCGCTTAATCACCTTATGGTGACATATCTTTACCCTATTTGTAGTGACGAATGATTGTATCTACTTGATAAATGATTACGACTACAGGAAAAAGTGTATGTTCTTCAAAGGTAGTCTAAGATTTCCCTTACAAATAGGTTTAGGGCCTCGCCTCTTAGGCATATAAAGGTGTTGATGGTGACTGGTTGGAAAGGCTATAATTCAGGGTCGATATATGAGCTATATCAACTGTTCAACGAATACCACCTCAGTCTGCCTATGACCATGACAATGCAAAGGTTAAAACGTCGGGAATTTAAATCCAAATAAAACGCAATAGAATCCATTTAAAATAGTTTTATTTTTATGTAGCTTTTTTCAAATACCAACTTGAATATCATTCAGAGCGCTTTAGTATTAGGCCAACGTTGGTCTAAGCCAGATTTGGCTATAGCCATCACACTTGTACGGGCACCTACCACTTTTCTAGCAGAGACTTTACCATCGTACATCGTTCCAGTTCGTAGGCGTCCTTAAAGGTCAAAGTCGAGATCAGCTCCAAAAGCTGCTAAGGCGTGTCCAAATTCCGTTGTTTCAAAATCCCCTTGGCTATTGAATCTATGGATGCTCAGATGATGTCACAGATCAGGTGTATGTTTTTTTTTGTGTATGCTATCAGAATAGGTAACTAGTAGGCAGTAAGGTAAAGAACCGTGCGTCTTAATTATTTATGGTAGTAAAATAATAAGTAATCGTACTATTATTCATTTGAAGTGTTTTATATACTTACTAAATTTTAATTTGACTGGCCTGTTGGTTAAGTGTTTAGTGACTCTGACTGCTAGGTCGTTAGGGTTCGATTTCCACCCAGGACAAATTTTTGTGTAATATGCGTGATTATTTTTTCTGAACCTGGCTGTAATATTTATCTATATTATGTATGTATTTAGAAATATATAAGTATGTTTATCAGCTGTCTGGTCACCATAGTACAGGCTCTGCCTAGTTTGGGATCAGATGACCGTGTGTGAGGTGTCCCGAATTATTTATTTATTATTTAAATAATATATTTTTTCAGTTATGTCTAAGTCTGATTGTAGAGTACAATGAATGAAATAATTGGTTTTAATTACATTAAACTTTTTTGGTAACAATGCACGACTTTCATAATTACTGGTTTCCCACACAATTGAAAGTTGTATGAGATCTGGACTGAAATAATTCTTTATCTTTATGACTCAATTATTTATTACGAAATGACAAAGTTGAATGAACTTTTATTTTTAAATGTTTTGTTATTTAACACGTTACGTGTAATGATTTTATCTTTTCAAAACACTTTGTGGAATATTATGCCTGTAATGGTTCTGTTATATACCAAATCTTTAAAATCAGTCACAGGCTTATATTGCAAAATATATGAATAAATGCAGCCAGTTATCCACCTAATTGCATACAATAATAAATCTTAGTTTCGCTTGACGGATAGGAATGTCCCTTCTAAAAAAGTAGGATCCTATTTATAGGGGCTTAGTCATAGTTTTTAGCAATCTCAATTGACCGGTTGGCTTGCATTCTTCTGCCCCTGGGATTTTCTCTACAAACGTTCGTTATTGGGTAATTTCACTAAACATATCATGCGATATTTTTTTATATCTTGGCTAATAATCTCTTTATCAACGTCTTTTTTCGCCCGGGAGAAGGCTGCTGGTTTTACCAGCTGCAACCTTTAGGGGGTTTACCTTCTTCCCGATTCTTCTGTACTGGTCAACACGTGTAGATCTTTAGTGGTGATGCAGTTGGGAAATGGTGGATCGGTAATGAGTGTGTAAGCAGCCAAAATTAATTAGGCTGCTTTTACAGGGGATCAGGCAAGAACGTAGTAGCAATCTACCGCTGTAGCTTGCTCTGTCTGGGTTAACTACTACTTGTTATTTAATCTGATCGATTATTTCAGATTTTATCACGGCATGTGTTCATATTTTCTGTCCATGCGAGGAGGAAGAAGAAGACCAGAGGTAGAAAAATCTGTAACAAAAAAAAAGGTAACTAAAACCACAGACTTAAAATTTATATCTGTGCTGGGAACTCTTTAAATTTGACCATAAACTTAAACCAAAATTCTGTGTTTTTTAGGTTGTAAGAGAGTAGTTTTTCTAAAATAATTTTGTTGGACAAATACTCTACTAAGTGTGGATTTTATTTCCCGTATAAGGTACTTTACTAGGGGATTATAGTTACTTCGGATATTTTTGTTTTTTTTTTACATATTTGAATACAAAAACTGTCCGACGCCATTTTTATTCCACGAATGAAAGTTATCTGATTAAGGGCCTATTTCACCATCGTCAGATAACTTTATTCGAGGAATAATTTAGAAATTTTGACAGTTTTTTCACACAGAAGCTGTCAAACGTCAATTTTTTTCGTTGAATAAAAGTTATCTGACGATGGTCTGAAATAACTATGATCAACGAATAATTTAGACAAAATAGTAGTAACTTAGTCAAATAAGCCGTCAGGATGATTTTACCATACTTCTATTCCCCGCATATGGCTTGTACTTCGAATAAATATAGAATTGTTGACATATTTGAAAACGCCATTTTCATTCCACGAATAAAAGTTCTTTAAAAGTAAAGTCTGTTTTAGGTCAAATCAGCCCTAAGTGGAAAATCTCTGGAAACCTGTAGTTGTATTGTTATCAGAGTTTGAGAAGCCAGTCCCGAGCCGGCGGGAGATAACGTGTTCGACAGTTGGCTCCTCTCCGAGAGATCTTTGTCGTACTTTGTTGTTTTCATTACTTGTCCGCTGTAAACAAAGTGTTGGGACAGAAACTGTATAGAGCTGATACCTGAAGATATTTAGAATTTTTAATGTAAGATTCTTATTCCTCCTAGCACAATGACATGTATTTCAGATACTTAAAAGGAGGGCTCTATATAACATAAACCGTTATCTATAGTTGAATACTTGACAAGAAAGCTTGACAATTTTCTACGGATGAAATTTTTAAATAAAATATTATTTTGCCTCGTAGCATATAATGCAATCCATTTGCGATGGTGGCATAATATCAACAAACAAGCATATATTGAGTATACTTCATAATCACTAATTAAGAACTCATGAATTTGATCATTAACTTCGACGCAAGAAAACAGCAGAGAAACAATGTGTATCTTGAGTTATACACTGAACAGTCAAAAGGTTAATTATAATTAATTATTTTGTTAAAGGTTTTCCTACTACAGATTAGAAACTGCAATGACGTATCAATTAATGTTTATTACTCGGAATAGGAAAAGTACAATAATAATTATGCGTAGAAGTATATAGGCTTGAACAAAACATATTTACATACAAGAAACGTAGTACGAAGAAGTTATCAAGGATCACCGGATTCTCAAATTGTTCAAATGAACGCAACTTATACTCTACTAGCTGTTTCCCGCAGACCTACCCGTAGTCTAAATTTTTTTTTAATATAATTTAGATGCAAGCTATCCTATCTTTTAAGTTGGATCAAACTGCACACGGTGTGCAAATTTGATTTAAATCGGTTAAGTAGTTTCGAAGTTCATCCCGGACAAACATCGTGACACTGGAATTTTAAATAATAGAAGATAGAAGATGGCTCCGTGACGCTTGTCAGTTTAGTTAATTTTATAATTAACGTTTAAATATAATAAAGCAAGTTTGTAATTACTTCAAGTGCTTTATTTATATACAACACAAATACCTATTGTATTAATTTTCTTTTGTACATATTTTAAACTGTCAGGAAATAATTAAGTTAAGCTTCGATGGATAAAACAATAAGAATCCGGAAACATTTTGCGACTGCAATGGTCAACGAGGTTATTGACTTGTCATCTTTAAAATGGTGAACTCCCTTAACCCTGCTTTTACAAGTCCGTAGTTTATTAAGCACTTTCTTTATTTATAATATCCTTGAACTTTGGTGTTGAACTAATATAATAAATTGGGTAAGTTCTTTTACATTCTACAATAAACTTTTTTACTGTATTACAAAAGAAGATCCCTCTTCTAAGGATAGGCTGTATTGCTTGTGTTACGAGTGGGTTCACGTCGGTAATGCAATAGGCGAGATTTGAAGTTGCAACCACACGATTACAAGTCCGACGCCCTATATACAGGATTATTTTTTATGGAGTGCGTATATTTAACGAGGTAATCAGGTGCATAAACTGAATCACTTTCCCCAAGGAACATAGGTCAACATCTTAAAATTGAAAATGAATTTTTCATACAAAGTGACAGGGCACGTGACTTATGTTTGTATCCAAACAATCAAATGAGTTGATTATATGTTTTTTTCAATGGTAGGACAATTATGTTACTGCTGTGTTTGTCCACTACACAATTTATTTTAGCACAGGATTCACTAAGTGTACACATAGTCTTTTTAATAGTTTCTTAATTCTTAGATAGTAAAGTTTATAAGGAAAATTCATTTTGTGGGAAAATATCATCTAATTGCTAAGTATAAACTGTATCTAATTGTGCTGATTAGAACAATTAAGAATCATCAATTGTAAAGGGTTTTTTGAGTCACCAACAGTCTTGACGATTGCGCGATTCTTCCTTAAGTAAAAGGCATGCTTTGTAAATGGTATAATTTATATTTTATATACAAATTAAACTCGACAATTAGACGCTATACGCGTTTCCGAGTTAAGGGTCTTGACATACAGATGGACGGTCGGATGGACGGACGGACAGACCACAAAGTGACGGTTCCGATTTTTCCAGCAGAGGTGCAGGGCCAATAAATATTCCAATGAATTAGAAACCTCCTTTTTTGTAGTCGGTTAGTACGAATAATGAAGACGAGGCTACAATGATAAATTATATAATACCTAAGTTTTTTTAAATGTAATATTTTTAAGTTGCAGTTGCACAGATGCAGGTTGCTATTAAGTAAAATAAGCTCCATTTGTCTCATTAAAACGAGTTATATTTTGTTAAAGTTACGAGTACATACAGTTTTTAAGTTCTATATAATGTTTAATGTATACAACGTACTTTTTATTATAAATCTTGTTGACCGATAATACCGTGACATGAATGTTAAAAACTTGTTATGTTTCTTGTTATATTTTAACTTGTATGTTAATCTTTTAGTTTACTTATTCGTATTTATGTAACGTATGTAATTTGTTATTAACAGTTTGTTTGTATGTTGTATTAATGTTTGTTTGCGATAATTTATTTTGATCATGTCTTTGCGTTTACGATGTTGAATATGCTCGTTTAACTTACATTATTGTGAATTGCTTGGTATGTACTATTTGACATATTTTGCATGGTATACATAGTTTTGAGTCGTCCTACTATTTATTACATAAGAGAGGCGCGAAATAATTATGTGATGTCATGAATACAGGATTAATTTAAAAGGATTGCGTATATTTAACGAGGTAATCAGGTGCATAAAACTGAACAACTTTTCCCACGAAACATAGCTCGAAATCTTAAAATTAAAAATCATATCTTTATTCAAACATAATTAAAAAAAAAAAGAATACCTTTTGTGCGATCTTAAATGCTTGTTCTTTGTTCATGTCGTTTGAATATTTAAAAAACTCCGACACAAGGAGTAATTAGACGAAGTTCCTAAGCGCGGGAGTTGCTTTTTTCATGATTAAAAATGTATTATTTATTTAATACTTTATGCATTGCTAGGTATATAGGTGGACCTAATGCTAGAAGGCATTCTCTACTAATCGACCTTAGTAATGCAGATACAGGAAAGTGCTAGATGCACTGAGTATAAAATTTATAAAAATTTTTTTTTAGATTTTTAGCATAGAAGCATGGTATTACCTGTATTTCTAGCGTCTTTCCTCTAAATAGTACCAAAGCTACGTGCAACATGTTGTTGTAATTTCGTTCTAACATTAGAAGAATGTTTACTTTTTCGATAAAAATATTGTTTTAACAGCTCTATACAATGCTCGGCCAGTCAAAGTTACATATCGCATCGATTTGGGACAGCTTCATCAATCACAGCTAAGACTTGATATCTGGGGGCTCAGCAGTCTGACAGCCACACTAACTTAGTTCACAAAGACAGATAATAATTCAATATTGTACTAAAGTATTGTTCCAGAAGGAAGTACCTATATCTTAATGAGTTCAGTAAAATGCAGGCGTTAATATTGGTATGCCAACAACCCTGCAAAATGCGACATGAGAGTCCGTTTCCCACAGGCACCATTTTCGTTCATGTGAATTTCATACTTGGAGAAGACTGACAATTACCCACGGTGCAGGGTGCCTTATATAAAGAAAAAAAGCACAATAATTTATTTATTAACTATTTGGAAAATTTTGCACTTATAATTGACAACCTCCGTGGTCGTGGGGCGTACACACAGCTTTTCAAGGTGTCGCTAGCTCTGAGGACCCGGGTTCGATCCCTGGACGGGTCAATGTAGAAAAAAAACACTAACTTCTAGATTGTCTCGGGTCTGGGTGTTTGTGGTAAGTTCGTTGTCTCTGATAAATAAATATATTCTCTACACCAATAATCTGAAGCGGCGGTAGCCTAATGGCTAGGGCGTCGAACTTGCGATCGTGTGGTTGTTGGGTTCGAATCCCACCCATTACACTACCGACGTGAACCCACTCGTAACACAAGCATCTTAGCTTAGCACGAGGGGTTAACGAGATTACTAGTAATGTGCGACCCACATAGCTAGTAATCTTTAAAAAAAATATAAGCATTGCAGAGAATACTATCAAATTAGTAAACCTAGAAAATAATTGATAATCGAGAGATTAATAATATAACACACGGTGGAAACCTCTCGCCTTCACAGACGTTTCGCAACTCCCAACAGTTCAACTCTACTCCAACTGTTTGTAATTACAAATTAAAAAATATCTGCACGTGTTCGCAACAGTTTGTGCATGTTTGAGATTGTAGTTAGACTTGTTACACGATTTTTAAAGTTGTAATTAGTTCAGTAGTTTATTTTAAATAGTCTTAACTGTACTGGAAAGTATGTTGACATTTTGATTTTTTTTCCTAATATTGTTAGGAAATATATAGTATCATATTCTATGATTTTATTCCCTCGATTTTTAGGGTTCCGTAAATCAAATGAGAAAAAACGAATTGAACGTGTTGTTGTCTGTCCGTCCGTCTGTCTGCCAAGACCCTTTATCTCGAGAACGCGTGGAGACGAATCAAGTTGAAGATCAAACCATACATTTTGATCTACCGTCCCTTGATGCTGTAAAAATAATCAAACTTCTAAGTTTACGTAAAAAAAAATACAGGCCGAAAAAAACGTAGATATTTCAACACTCTGAAATTGGCAAGTAATATCATTATTTGTATATGTTACCTATTATGAATTGTGTTCCAAAAGGTTAATTATGTAAATGCATAAATTAACTGCACGCATATTAATATCATCACGATAAGTCAAGGGCAATGTTTATCGATTTCTACTATAACCTTCATTTTGACACTTGAACTAGTTTAATTAGAACAAACGAGATGATTATATGATATTGTTAATTAATAAACCGACAGAAACACAAACCTACAAATATTCAAATGAGATACCAAAATATGTTAGATAATGTTATTATCAATTCCGTTTTATTACACTGACTGGCCTGTAAGTATAGTGTTTAGTGACCCTGACTGCTAAGCCGGAGGACGTGGGTTCGATTCCCGTCCAGGACAGAGCCCAGGAAGGGCTCTGTACTATTTATTATTAAAAAAAATGGCAAGAATACTAGGTTGTTGCATGCGAGCCCCATTTAAAAATGTTTTATTTTAATTTAATAATTTATTTTTAAAGTAAATATGCTGTGAATACTTCAAGCGTCTAGTCTAGTGTTGCCGTTATCAATATCAAGCAAAAAAATACGTTCATATGGGATCCCTTTAGATATTTATTTTATTGTTCTTTAGTGATTTTTGTTATAGCAGCAACATAATTACATCATCATCATACAAACATTTCAACTATCTGACTATCACGGTTTATGAGATACAGCCTGGTGACAGACGGACAGCGGCGTCTTAGTTATTTAGTCCCGTTTTTACTCTTTGGAATCCTAAAAAAAGATAGCCATGTTACGAGATCAAGTGAAAACTGTGAAGTTGCATACTACTGGTCTCTTATACTTTAGTGTTACGTCAGACCTATCCCGGCAAGTTTAATATATGAGTTGTGAATGCAACATAATGGTTCAATAGGGCAGGAACTATAACCTTTTATCGGCTCACCACCTTAGCTGAATTATTGTATGGGAACTAACAACTAGCTAATTAACTGTTTGGTGCGTTGGTTATCTGATTTCTATAACTTAGCAGCGTACTAAATTCTAAACTATCGCTTTCTACACTCGCGAGCAAAAGTATGGAATCACTTACTTGAAATTTGCTTCGCGCAATCTGAGTACTAAATTATTCTGCTAATATTAATAAAAATGGTACCATTTTAAAGATTAAACTGTTACCTTTAAATTGATACCAAATTCATTAAAATCACACCAGTATTTAAGGAGCTATCCTGGATTAAGTGAAGGAGTTAAGGAAAACCTAAGGATAATGAAAAAATAATGAATGAAGAAAACAACAAAAATTGTGTAACAAAAACTTTAATTGGCTTTAAAATTAATTTTCAATATTTTGTGTTCCCTCCCCTCGCCCTTATAACTGCTCGAAGACGGTTCTTCATTGATCGAATCAGCTTCCGAATTGATTCTTGCGGGATACCTTCCCACTCCTCTATCAAAGCCGATTTCAGCTCATCTACACTTGAAGGAGCAGGATTTCTTGATCGGACCCTCCTCTTCAATTCATCCCACATGTGCTCAATGGGATTTAAGTCCGGGCTGAGCGCTGGCCAGTCCATTGTGGCGATACCGACTTCTTCGAGGTATTCAGTTGTGGCACGGGCAGTGTGACAACGAGCGTTATCGTGCATAAGGAGGAAGTCATCACCGATATATCCCGCGTAAGAAAGGACATGGTCCTGCAGAATATCGGTAATGTAGCGGTCTGAAGTTAGACCGCCTCCTCTTCCCCCGCCAGGCACGAAAACCAGCTCCGTTTTACCGTCGAAGGAAATGCCGGCCCACATCATACAAGAACCACCGCCATACGCCACTGTCTCAGCAAAACAACACTGTGCATATCGTTCCCCAGGCCGCCTGTAGACCCGACCTCTTCGGTCGCTGCCATGCAAACACATTCTGCTCTCGTCGGAGAACAGGACACGCTTCCATTGCTCAACCTCCCAATCAAGATGAGAGCGAGCAAATTGAAGACGTGCTTGTCGGTGGCTTGCCGTCAGTTTCGGGCCTGTGGCTGGCCTTTTTGGAGTTAAATCAGCTTGCTTAAGTCTTCGACGAACTGTCCACTCGCTGGCAGCTACTCCACGAACATTTCGGAGCTCCTGTTGGACGTCGACACCAGTCAAATGTCGATTTCGAAGAGAGGTTGACACGATAAAACGATCATCCCTCTCCGATGTGCACCGGCGCCGTCCAGATCTTGGTCTCGAGATAAAGCCACCAGTCTCCCGAAAGCGTTTATAAACTTTTGAGACACAGGACTGGCTTATGTGGAGCTGTCGTGCGACAGCCCTCTGGCTGAGCCCTTCTCGCAATAGGGCGACGATTTGGGCGGCTTCTGTAGGTGTAGTATCCATTGTCGTCCAAATTCAAGGGTCAAAATTAGCGGAGATGTGTACCGGTCAACGTTTGAAAGCAGACTGATAAAGAAAATCCGATAACACGTGCTTTTATAGGGGGTCAATAGGGCGCAAGTTGTGACCTATCAAACATATCTTTTTCCTTACTTCTTGACATAATCCAGGATAGCTCCTTAAATACTGGTGTGATTTTAATGAATTTGGTATCAATTTAAAGGTGACAGTATAAACTTTAAAATGGTACCATTTTTATTAATATTAGCAGAATAATTTAGTACTCAGATTGCGCGACGCAAATTTCAAGTAAGTGATTCCATACTTTTGCTCGCGAGTGTATAATACCTTGCATGATTATAATTAAATTAGGTACCTACGTCGGTAAACACTAAGACATATAATAAATGATCGTGCTCATCACACAAAGATTTGTCCTGGGTGGGAATCAAACCCGCTAACCACTATACCAACTGGCCCGTCAAAGAAAACAGAAACCCCAGTATTTTTTAGGTCCACTCGGGATTGTACCCTAGACCTCGCGCTCAGTAATGCTTGATACCACTAGACCAATAAGGTAGTCAATATTATCGATCGGTATATCGGATCGGATCGATAAGTATGCAATGTTATAAGGATTTATTCATACGTCTCATAGTCCGTTAGATTTTTGTTTCCGATTAAGCTGGAATATAGCATACATAATAATATGTATTTAGTTTGGATGACTGAATATCCAAGTTGTGTAAGGTTACTAGCAATGTGGTTCGCAAATTACGAGTATTCTTCGCGAAAATGGTTGTGTTACGAGTGGGTTCAGGTCGGCAGAGTAATGGGTGGGATTCGAACTGGTAACCACACGAACAAAAAGACTGCCCGAACCATTAAGCTTCATCGGCTTTCGAAATAAGACATAAGAAATAAACTTATTATTCCTTAGAGTCATTCCCAATTCTATCGTAGTTAAGTAGGTAATTGTTTTTATTCCGACTAAGTTTATAGACAAAGCAGGTAGATAATAATATCGGACTTTTATCAACGTAATTAGAAACGAACTCCACTCATGAATGTTGTACCAGTTGGAATGAACTATTTCACCCGCTAATTAACTTCGTATAAAAGTTACTTATTTACCCGGGTTAGTTATCTGTCTATTCAGCCTGTATTGATCTATTGCGAGCCAATAAGCCTCCTCTTCATGTTTTGAAATACATTCAGTATAGACCATTGATGCAGTGAAACCTAACCCTGAGATGTACCTTCAGTGTCTCAAATTAATGCAATCATTTCCATTGAGCTACCAAAAAGTTTGGTAGTTATACGTTGCTTTGTAAAAACCACTTTATGCCATGCAGGTACGGTTGAATTTAGGGAAAAACTTCACAGATTCAAAATTGTATCCTCGCCTATTTGTAATTGAAGATAGTTTTGGATGTGATTTTTGTTGAAACTGTGTATCTATTTCAATTGGATAGACTAAGGTCGTATAGAGAAAGGAAGCTGGCAGCCTGCGCCGATCTAACAGCGCCTATTTTTTTTGTTTTTTTTTTTTACCAATGGATAGAGTTATTACTCTATTAAAATCCAAAAAATATGAAATCTGTTCGATACCGTTTGAGTTAATTTTATAAATTTATAGATAGTTAATTGTGAATAGATTAAATAAACATTACATTTTAAATATATTAAATAAAGACACTTAAATACTATTAAACCCAATATTTATATTGAGATGGGTATCATTTAAGCTATCACCAATTTAATTAGTTTTGTGTTTCTTAAATAAAAGGGTTTGTCCTCAAAATAGTCTGTAGATCTGTCACCAAAATGTAGTCACCAAACAATGCAAAATCAGTTCCACAATAAATCACCTAAGATCCTGAGATATAAGGATTAGTACCAAATAAATGTTTTTGTATGTATTATAATAGGTGTGTCCTAATAAGTATTTAAGCAAACTAATTTAAAGAGATCACCAATAAATCATATTATGTTACCCCCTAACCTATCTGTAATGGACAAGTAAAAACATAGCAAGTCGCTTCTGGCACTCGCCGGCCGCTGCCGCGGCACGCTCGCTTCGCTCGCTCGGCTCGTGCGTGGGGGGTCGCAGTTCTAACCTAACCTAACCTATATCTTTACTTGCCTACTATTACGAAATAAAATGTTACTACTGTAAATATCAAATAAAAAGGAGTCGCAGTCAGGGATCGATAATCGATTTATTTGGTGACAGATCTACCATTCTGAGCACAGAGCTATTATTTAAGTAACAAAACTGTTATTATAGGAACGAAGTTTATATTCATGTAATGCAATATAATTTTATTGGTTATCGATCTCTTATTTTACACATATATTAACATTAATTTGATAATTCATACCTGGGAACAATTTTTGTTTATCTGAGAACGAAAATATGTCGTGGCGATAGATCTATTTATTAGGTGATACAACTTGATGACAAATATAAATTTTGGTGATAGAAAATATAGTTCCCTATTGATATCATTTGTTAAAATAATGTTTTAGCAACATCGTCCCACAACATGTGGCTCAAACATTTTGTGTAGGCGTTAAATACATCTGGTATTTAGCATTTCTGTTTTATTAGAGCCGATATGAAAATAATTGTCTCTCATTATGTTTAAATAGATAGATAGATACCGACATAAATTATATTGACGTTCAGTACCTACCTATTTTATGTTTGACGGCTGAGTATTAAATCTAGACGTTATGCTAGATTTAGGTATTAATTAATTATTACTATTAATAGACTTACGTAATTATCCAAGTTGATGACAAAAAATTACTAAAATATAAAATAATACTTAAACATCCTCAACTACTTTATAAAAATGCAACAGCCACGGCGCACATAACTAGTACCTGAAGCCGAAACAAAAACCTACCTATACCTGATAAAGAAAAATATTCTAACAATACACACAAATAAACAAACCAAGAATATTCACTTTTATTTCGTGTACATGGAAATCAATAGTCACTTAGTAACTACTTACATGGGTTGTACAAATATTTTCAGTAAAAGCAAAAAAAGCCCTTACTAACTAATCCAAAGCCAAGTTCTACTGTCACGCACACATCAACACAACTGAATAATATAGGACATGAAATATGGTGTCTATGCTTGTATTAATCTATCCTGATTAGCCCCGTAGAGGGCTTTGAAACAGCAAGGATTCACCGTCACACATGTTTACCTACTACCAAGTTCATATTATTGTCGCATTCAAAAAGGTTTTACTCAGCCATCGGAGTACTGGCATGAATGTTAGGGGAATTTGACATCTTCTTTTGACGTGCACTAATGAGTTTGTAGGCATTACGAATTTGAATTCTTGTTCTAAATGACATGTGAAAATGTTTTGCAGTGGTTTTGCACGTGTATCAAACTTTAAATTAATTAGGCTTGCAACAGTTTATTTTTATCCACGACGGAATGGAAACGGTGTATGCGTTTGGGGTGGAGGATGTTTGTTTTAGAATTGAGGGATGAATTAATATAGATGTTTAATTTGTCTTGATCGGAGCCTCTTAATATAGTAATTACGAAAACCGAACAGACAGAGTTGGGACTAAATGGGTTAAATGAGTCCAACTGAAGAAGTATTAGCCCCGATTCTGTTAAACATGTACTAAACTAATTTTGATCCCATCTCGTTCACTTGTTCATATTTAGAAAAGGACAGACGAAGATTAGAACTGTCAAATTTAGTACCGACTAAAATTCTCATAAAAATTCGCCGGCAAGTAAAAAAGTGTGCTCTAAAAATACTGCGATGTTTAAGGCGAATACTACACTCGCGAGCAAAAGTATGGAATCACTTACTTGAAATTTGCTTCGCGCAATCTGAGTACTAAATTATTCTGCTAATATTAATAAAAATGGTACCATTTTAAAGATTAAACTGTTACCTTTAAATTGATACCAAATTCATTAAAATCACACCAGTATTTAAGGAGCTATCCTGGATTAAGTGAAGGAGTTAAGGAAAACCTAAGGATAATGAAAAAATAATGAATGAAGAAAACAACAAAAATTGTGTAACAAAAACTTTAATTGGCTTTAAAATTAATTTTCAATATTTTGTGTTCCCTCCCCTCGCCCTTATAACTGCTCGAAGACGGTTCTTCATTGATCGAATCAGCTTCCGAATTGATTCTTGCGGGATACCTTCCCACTCCTCTATCAAAGCCGATTTCAGCTCATCTACACTTGAAGGAGCAGGATTTCTTGATCGGACCCTCCTCTTCAATTCATCCCACATGTGCTCAATGGGATTTAAGTCCGGGCTGAGCGCTGGCCAGTCCATTGTGGCGATACCGACTTCTTCGAGGTATTCAGTTGTGGCACGGGCAGTGTGACAACGAGCGTTATCGTGCATAAGGAGGAAGTCATCACCGATATATCCCGCGTAAGAAAGGACATGGTCCTGCAGAATATCGGTAATGTAGCGGTCTGAAGTTAGACCGCCTCCTCTTCCCCCGCCAGGCACGAAAACCAGCTCCGTTTTACCGTCGAAGGAAATGCCGGCCCACATCATACAAGAACCACCGCCATACGCCACTGTCTCAGCAAAACAACACTGTGCATATCGTTCCCCAGGCCGCCTGTAGACCCGACCTCTTCGGTCGCTGCCATGCAAACACATTCTGCTCTCGTCGGAGAACAGGACACGCTTCCATTGCTCAACCTCCCAATCAAGATGAGAGCGAGCAAATTGAAGACGTGCTTGTCGGTGGCTTGCCGTCAGTTTCGGGCCTGTGGCTGGCCTTTTTGGAGTTAAATCAGCTTGCTTAAGTCTTCGACGAACTGTCCACTCGCTGGCAGCTACTCCACGAACATTTCGGAGCTCCTGTTGGACGTCGACACCAGTCAAATGTCGATTTCGAAGAGAGGTTGACACGATAAAACGATCATCCCTCTCCGATGTGCACCGGCGCCGTCCAGATCTTGGTCTCGAGATAAAGCCACCAGTCTCCCGAAAGCGTTTATAAACTTTTGAGACACAGGACTGGCTTATGTGGAGCTGTCGTGCGACAGCCCTCTGGCTGAGCCCTTCTCGCAATAGGGCGACGATTTGGGCGGCTTCTGTAGGTGTAGTATCCATTGTCGTCCAAATTCAAGGGTCAAAATTAGCGGAGATGTGTACCGGTCAACGTTTGAAAGCAGACTGATAAAGAAAATCCGATAACACGTGCTTTTATAGGGGGTCAATAGGGCGCAAGTTGTGACCTATCAAACATATCTTTTTCCTTACTTCTTGACATAATCCAGGATAGCTCCTTAAATACTGGTGTGATTTTAATGAATTTGGTATCAATTTAAAGGTGACAGTATAAACTTTAAAATGGTACCATTTTTATTAATATTAGCAGAATAATTTAGTACTCAGATTGCGCGACGCAAATTTCAAGTAAGTGATTCCATACTTTTGCTCGCGAGTGTAGTTTGACATTTCTAAGTTAGTTGTTATCTGTTGCCGTCCTTTCCTCACGCTTTATGTTAGTAGAAGACAGCAATGGTTTAAATTTAGTTTAGTTTACATACTGGAAGAGTGTTACAACTGGAGGAATCAGCACCAATAAGTGTAATGTACCTATCGGTTCTAGAGTTTTTAAAATGTCTATTTAAGTTGGTATTTATTGGAATTTCTAAGATGTTAAGTAATACATTCTTGTAAAAATATTTGGCTTACAAAATTGTGTTCAAGTTACATTCTCTCACAGACAATGACTGTAGGAAACATGGACTCCTTTACATTCCTACCCTCGTTTTATTTACTGTCTGACGTATTTAAGGTAGTTGCCGAAAATTCTAAATTACCTGCCTTTGTATCGGCTTTTTTATTACTACTTTATTTAATTTAGAGGGTTTCACGATAGCTTCGCGGTTTCACGAGACAATCTAGTTGTTTATAGAAAAGATTTACTGATAAAAGGATCTACGACGGGACATTACAACTCCCACATTTTGGCATGCAATAGGTTTTTTGGCTTTGGAATTAGTTCGAAAAAGCAAATGCTCGCGTTCTTCGTCTTTGTGTCGCAATTAAACAGAATTCACTCGAATGTAAGAGAATTATAGAGTTACTAGCTGCGACATGCGGTGTTGTTTTATTTTTCGGCATAAGAAGTAAATCCTCCAATCCAAATTTTATTGAAATTGCTCCAGCCGTTTGAGCTAGAGATAACAAACATTTAACATACACTCACACACACAAACCTTCGCATTTATAATATTCATGCAATTAAACGGACAAATTGTATTTTTGTGTAATAATAATAATTATAATTCGGCGATATACACTTTCCCCCAGTTCGTTAACGACCGTTGCTCTGAAAGATAACATGATTGTAATGACTGGTATGAGCAGTGAACGAAAATCCCGTTCAATTATATTATCTGCCAATCGTGTACCGATGTGTGAAATCACAACAGATTAAACACCCAACGGAACCATTGTTATTTGACATAAATCTTACTATAAATGTATATTGGTCGTAAATTGGTCCTTTTTGGGAAATTATTATGTGAAGGGAGTTGACCAGTGTTTCAGTGTATGAGAATTATCGAATTACATTTTAAAAAAAAATAGAAATTAAAATAGTTGGAAAATCCAAAAGTGCACGCCTCATAATCTCATTCATTATAATAAAATTAAGAATATTTGTAAATAATAATTAAACTACATCGAATTATACCGTGAAAAGTAATAGTCTTCTATTCCTCAAAATACTGAAGCCTATAAAAAAATCCAACTCGATAAGTGAAGTATTTCGCTCGTTATCGTGACCACAAGATACGGGATCCGTACATACAGATTACAGACACACGGACGTCCAAGACAGAACTTTTTTAAACAATTTTTTAATTCGTTTAAATAATAAAAAGAGATTTAACAATATCATGAGTGTTAAAAATAGTGTTTTTTCTCAACATTTGTGTATTTATATTCACTTATAAAAGCAATAAAGAATAAAAAAAGTGACATTTTAAGTTGGAGAATCACTTGGTGTGCGTAAACTGACAGTAATACCCACCTCAACGCTTCGCTTATGAGGCGTGCAATATTTGTGGAGTTATGCTTAAGATTTTGTATGCAGAAAACTTTGTCAGGCCGGTTTTCAGTCAGGGTTCAGGATAACCAAATATAGCTAAGCGCCCTATTTTTTTGAAAAGTATACGTGGATAGGGATACACAACAGGGGTCTGCCCGGCAAATCTCAAATAAAGTTTTAATAATAATAAATGTGGACAACATCACATAAATTGCTCCGAATCCAAAGTAAGTAGGTAGCTAAAGCACTTGTGTTATGGAATCAGAGACAACGAAGGTACCACAAACACAAAGATCCGAGACAATGTAAAAAAGTGTTGATTGGGAAATCTGCAATCACTTACCGAAATAGACGAGGGAGAGGAGGAGGAGACGGTCAGGTAGTGCACCAATACACTTTTCATGGTGAGTTTGAATATTTTCGTGCACTGACGCGGGTTACGTGTTGCTAGCAAAGTTATAATGGTGTGGGGGGAAAGCGGGAAGATGGCGCGTGACCACAATCCACAAATCAAAATTGATCACGTTTGAGGTGCGTTCCGTTTTACGGATTTTTACTAAACAAGTGATTTTACTGCATTGACCCGTCCGGGGATCGAACCCGGGGCCTCACTGCTAGTGACACCTTGAAAACCGGTGAGAACCCACTCGACCGTGGAGATCGTCAAAGTTTTACAACTCTTTTACTTAAAGTTAAAAACGATTTTGCAAAAATACTTCTAGGGACATAACATTAAAGTTTCACGTCCCCATCTCGACAGTATTTCAGCTGTGAGTTATTTGGGCTACATAAAAATAGTATGCTACAAACATAATACTTTTTCAAAGGACTTTTCTCATAAGTTTCTAGCGTTTAAATCATATTACTTCTCCCTCATGACTCGGGTTTCCTGTAAAAGGCGATTTACTTTGATGAATGAGTTGTAAAGATAGACTGCATTGAGAGTTTATCACCCTATTTATTATGGAGAAAATGTGTTTGTACGATTTTCAATAAACTGAGAAAAGAGTTTGATTTTTTATTGGATAATTCTAGTTATGTTGTTTTCAAATAAAAAACAAATGTATTCTTCGTATTATTCAACGTTTCTATTATGGTTTCTTTTAATGATGTCTTGCTGCCCAAACATTAATGTCATTCCTATGCACACAAAGTAAGGAAATAGAACTAGTTTTAATAATTGTTTTATATTATACTATTTTATCTATATACATGTATAGAAAACTAAGTCGGTCGTTTGTTACAACACTTATAACTCGAGAACCGGTGGACCGATTTTCATGATCTTTGATTAGTTGGCTTTGTCTCGAGCCGGAAAGGCAGAATAAATCATTGGTAAAAAAAATATGTTTTCGGGGACAACTTAAGCGTGAGAAACCGCGGGACACCAGTAGTTTAAAGTTTAAAGATCTTTTAAATTGCATGTTAAAGAAAATATGAAAGTGAACCCAGGCCGAGCCCCTAGTTATGTTACAAGCATTACATTATAAGCACGATGTCCCGCAATGTTGCAGCGGGGACAATTTTCCACTACGTTCATCAAACAAGACCCTATATTTCTTTTAGTATCTACTTGAAGTTTTATAAAATGAGGAACCGCTTTTAAGTAGATATACATTCTGAGAATCTTATGGCTTCGTGTCGCCTTCTACTAAAGTAATATCTACTGAAAATCTTGTTGAAAGGAAATCATTTTATTGAGTACAGCGAAAAGGCTCCTGTTCGTGGGAGTTTAATCATAGTGGCGCGGGGAGTTTTAAATAGATTCAAAACACATGCACAAAAAACAAACAGGCTTGAAAAAAAAATTGTGAAACACAAATGCTTGTTTCATACATCGAATCCTCAGCAACTTTGCACGCGCAGTGGTACAAATTGGCGTGCTGATCACTCGGCTATGCGTCCAGTGAAGTATTTTTTTCTATGTGAAGAGTTATTTATGAAAAAAATAAAACATTTCTAACGAAGTACTTTTAGATAAGAGGCCTGCATTGGTGATATTAAGGATGGTAATTTTGCAGAGCATGATGATGATGAGCAGAGATGGGAAACGCCATAATACCAAATTTATGGTTTAAGCGGTGGTTCCTAATAATGGGGTAAAAGGGATTATGTGGTGACCAGTTCGAAATCCACCCGTTGCCGTCACCCAGACGTGAACCCACGTCTGGGTGACGGCAGTAGTCGTCGCACTTTGGTATAAGCTATTTAAAAAAAACATGTCGAGCTTAATTATCAGGGGTTATTTTCATTCAGTACCGACACGAAATATTCTATTAATAGGGTTAAACTTTGAAATGTGTCAAAGTTATCAATATTTCATTATTAAATTTTCCGTCAAAACCTTCGAAAATGGTCGCTAAATCATTCGTTAACCGATTGGACAACACGGTTAATTAATATCGTGATAGATGATCCCGGGTTAATGGTTCACGGTTCAGTACGAGTATTAATATTGTAGATTAATAGACCCTTCAATATTCTGCGATGTGCCGCGTTTTTCTTAATAATGGAGCACTTAGTAGTGGTGATATCTTCTTATAGTTGCTAAAAATAGATTGTGTATTTTCGTAGTGATATTTTGTTTTGTTTTTGTATATATTTGCGGATTATTTTGCCTTCTTTTGAAGCCTCATGTTCCTTTGTTATTGAGAATCTTATATTATATTTCTGAGCGTCAAATGATCTATATATTAATACGTGATGCCAAAACTTTGGACCCCTTTTTACGAAAATTGCGCGGACGCAGGAGCATAAAATTTGGCACACTTATAGTTTATGTGTAGGAGAAGTGCAGAACGCTAATATTTTTCAATAATAATGCTTATAAAGTACATTAAATCAATAAATAAAACATTACCCACACTACCATGCATTTCACACACACATGTTTCTTTTGTAGACATAGTTATTACTACTGACATTGACATATCAAAAATATATATGTATTTGCATAGACATACTCTGTGGTCAAATTGTTTTTTTCATTTTGTAAATAGACCTATATAGTACTCAAAAAAAAAGTTTTATTTGCCTCATTATATATTAATAAAGATTTTAATAATAATGCATAAAAAATACAATCAATAAATAAAACATTACACAAACCAGCATGCATTTGACACACGCATACATACTCTGTGGTCAAATTGTTTCGTTCATTCGATGGTTTAAGGTTTTATATATAATATCCGAATATAACGGCCAAGGACATTTAGCAAACGACGAAAGAGTTTTTACAAAAAACATTGTTTTCAGAGAAGTTTTAAATCATTACTTAAATTATTGCAATTTGCAATAAAATATGCTCTAAATGGATAGTATTTTTAATTTCATATAATTTGTTCAAAAAATAAATTGCCAAATAACAGTCTTGGTCAAATCTGTGGTTATAGTAAGTAGTTTAGTTTTCGACAGTAGAACCTTAATAATGTTTGAATATTATATTTTAATAATCACTCACAATTTAAATTTATTTGGTCGAATTTCGACCACTGGGCGACCACTAGTTTGCTTTATTTTGTCATCGCTTCGGTTAACGACTGACTTTATTGACATAAAAAAAGAACAAAACACAAACATGTATGGCGGTTCTAGTCGTACGTTTTGTTACTAATCATAACACAGTTTAGTTATTATTACACATGTCTAAATTTAACAATGGAACATGAACAAACTGAGATCAAATAATAATTTGGTACAATATAATGAGGTAGTTAGTACTCATTCTCTTAAGCGAACCAGTGTAGATTTCGTAACTTCTTTTGTTAAAGGAGTTACATTGAAACAAAATGCCGCACATAGCTCACGGATAAAAAGGTTGACAGAAGCAGACAAATTGGCCCGTTCCTCTTGACACAATGAGGTGTATGTTCCCGGAGGCATTCCTGCACACGTGTGTACACAACACACCTGAATAACCATCTAATCGGGTGTTAAAGGTCTAAGGCATCGGGCTGATGTCGAAAGATTCGTGTTTAGAGTACCTACTTAAGTTTTTTATGGTTGAGATAAGAAAATATTCTAGAGAATTTCTTGCAAGTTCAAATGTTTGAAAACCTAGGTTAAGTTTATGATGAGTTGAAAGTATGACCATTGTATCTACACTGTCGTGATGGCTTAGCGGTTCAATGAACGGATTTTCGTGGACGAGGTTGCAGGTTCGAACCGACTACAGGTAAATTACCACTGTGACTTTTTCAAAGTTATATGTACTTTATTAATTATTCTAAGGCATGATTGACAATCGGTGAAGGAAAACATCGTGAGGAAACCTGGATTCCAAAAATTGGGATCTGAAATCGCTAACCCACAGGGAGCCAGCGTGGTGATCGATGCTCGTTCCTTTTTGATATGAGAAGAGGCCTGTGCCCAGAAGTGGGAAATTTATAGGCCGGTATTATTTTCCAGAAGTATAGTATTGAACAAAATGAGTTATAATAGTCTTCTTAATATTCGTGCTGGTTTTTGAAGAGTTGCCATTTTGCATAAAGCATTTAAACTTTTCAAATCATTCAAATATTCTTGTGACATAAAGTTTTCAGAAGGTTGAGTCGTTTTAAGTCCTATTATGGTCCAAAATGAATGAATATTTTAAGTCTAGGTACTTTGGAGATAATGTCTCCTTGGTTGTAATTACTTTAAGTAAGCATACTAAATTGTAATCCTGCTCTTATGCAATTACTTAGCTACACACGGAAAAACCCTTCAGAACAAACGTCTAGAACTTTATTGTAAGGCAATAATTTTACAAGTAAAACATTGACATGTAATATATTACAAAGGCTTGTTACGTAAATATCTATACATATAAATAAAATTGGAGTGTCTGTTTGTTATATTAAAATAACAGTTTTTTTTAGGAAATACATAATGGATACACGGTACATATGTATAACCAAAATTTTTTTTTTTTCATTTTTGACTTTCTATCCGTTTATTCCGGCTAATCTCTGAAACGGCTGCACTGATTTTGAAGGGACTTTCACTGGCAGAAATCTGATGAAATTTTATTTATTTTAAGTTTACGGGAACGGACAACTTATGCGGGTGAAGTTGCGGGGCCAAGCTAGTTATACATATAATAGTAATATTTCTAAAAATATACCGTCATTAAAAAAATCCTCATCTATTTTTAATTACGGTATATTTTTGTAAATAAATCATGTATATTGTAGGATCGGATATTAGACAAGTCAACCTTTTTGGTCATAAATTAAGCTATTTGATTTATAATCATAGTCTGCTACGGGACTAATAAAAACAAAACTAACGTCTTTACTTTTCAGAGGAAGTACGAAACTCATGGATGTACATAGGTAAAAGATAGAAGTGTAATTATATTTATATGGACTCAGTAGTATATTATTACTAGCTGACACGGCAAAACTTTGTTCTGCCATATTAAAAAAATCTGGAGAGGGCCACCCTTATCACTTAGGGGTGTGAAAAATAGATGTTGGCCGATTCTCAGACCTACCCGATATGCACACAAAATTTCATACAAATCGGTCCAACCGTTTCGGAGGAGTATGGCAACGAAAACTGTGACACGAGAATTTTATATATTAGAAGATATAAATTCATAGATCTACCTATTGACCGTCAACACTTGTTTATGTGGTGTGGTCAATACTTAATACTTCATCTTTATTATTATTTATTCAATTTTAAATAATAATAATAATAATAATAATAATAATAAATGTTTATTTCAATAACTTAAGAATACATTTACAGTTAGTCTTCAAGGAATTTCCATTTAAGTAAGAATTATACTTGTGTTAGGAAGTTCCGCTCTTCCAGTAGTAACAACTTGTATAAGCTATTGAAAAGACATTCAACTACAGTAGGTATTAAAGAAAAAGTAATATAAAAACAAAACAAAAAATAAAAGTAAAAATCAAAAGTTAAACAAAGTAATGGTTATTCAAAGATGCGCTGCAGTGTGAAGGTGTGTATTAGTGTGTTTGTGTGTGTAAGTGTATGTGTATGTGTGTGTATGTGATTGTATATGTGCTAGTGAGGAAACAGTGCTTTTAAGGACATATAGTTTGAACTAAATTCTCAATCTCATCGTAACTTTTTTCCTTTAGCCATTCAGTCAGATTATTTTTACAGTCTCGATACGAAAGCGGATAAATATTTAATTTATTGTTTATATAGTTATAAAGGTGTGATGATTGTCTAGCGTACTGCCTCTTAGCGAAAGTTGATTTAACAGGAACAGAGGGGATCATGCATTTCCTCCTGCCTTGTCGAGTTTTGGGGTTGAAGTTGAGAGATTTATGTCTTTTTAAAATAATTTGGAGTACATAAAGTTTCCGAACCGACAGAACATCAGAGGTTAGGTAAAGAGTTTCTGTTGGGAACCTGAAGGGCTTAAATAAAATTACTTTTAATAGTGATCTCTGAGCTCTTTCTAGTTCTAGGAATTTCGTTTTTGTTGCTCCACCCCAAACTGGTAAACAGTACGCTAGTACCGACTCCGCCAGTGCTGTGTAAATTTGTAACAGAAGCTTTTTAGTAGTCACATAACGAAGTGTTTTAAATGTCCAGATAAGTTTCCGAATTCTTTTCATAATCAGTTCTGTGTGCCAATGCCAAGATAAACGTTGGTCGATCATTATGCCTAGATATTTGGTATATTGCACTTTTTCAATTTCTGTGCAAGGGCAAGTAAAAATAGCGTTCGATGGGGTCCGGCAATTGTGAATTTTTATTTTGAGGTCAGTAGGAGGTTGCGAAACGTTATATTTAGAGAAACAAATGAAGTTGGTTTTGGATTTATTTAGGGTCAAAAGATTGTGGTCGAGCCATGATGCTATCCTAGACAGGCCGGCTTCGGCAGATTTCTTAACCTTGTTCCAAGTTGTGTCGCTAAATACTATGACAGTATCGTCCGCGTATGAATAGATGTACCCTCCTTCTATGTTCATATTACACAGGCTGTTTATATAAACTAGGAATAAGGTGGGGCCTAGCACACTTCCTTGACCAACGCCGTAAGTAGTAGTTTCATCTAAACTAACAGTGCCGCCAATTTTGACTTTTTGTTTCCGGCCACATAGATAGTCCTTGAAAAAAGCAAGTGGCTGACCTCTTATACCATTGCTTTCCAACACGTCTAGAAGAGTGGAAACAGAAACGGTGTCGAACGCTTTTTTAAGGTCAAGGAAAACGGCCAGGCACTTGTATCCACTGTCTACTTTACTGGTTATCGTGGAGGCAAGAGCCAAGGCTGCATCTTCCGTTGATATTCCGCGTCGAAAGCCAAACTGATTGGATGACAGTAATTTGTTTTTATTGAGATAATTTATTACACGTGAGTTTATAAGTCGTTCTAAAATTTTGGAGATCGCTGGTAATACCGAGATGGGTCTATAGTTTGATGGGTCTGTTTTGTCACCACTCTTATGCACAGGTGTTATCAAAGCAAGTTTCAGAGCCGTTGGAAATGTCGCATGGTCAAAGCACAAATTTACCAAATGAGAAATAACTGGAACAATCAGTCTATGGGCAGCCTTTAGGAAGCTAACCGGGATACCATCCCACCCTGGGGCGCTATCAGACTTCAGAGTCATAAGAGTACTGTAAACCTCTTTATGATCAGTTGGAAGAATTACGAATGAAGACGAAGGGGGGTTGTTCTTTGCGCCAGGATGAAAAGCGTGTGTTCTAGAGGGGTTCGAAATTATATCGTTGGCGAGAACGTTACCTATGCTACAAAAATATTCATTTACTGCATTTGCAGACTCTTGTGCAGTTGGTTTTATATTTAAAAGCTCTGTGTTAGGTGTTTTATTAGGTTTACGTTGAGTTATAGAGTTAATAGTGTCCCATAGTTTTTTAGGATTTTTCTGTGCTTTGGTTAAGAGCTCTCTATCATAAGTTTTCTTTTGTTTTTTGATTATATAGTTACAATAATTACGGTATCTTCTGTATGTGACTCTTAATATTTCGTTGTACTGGTCTGTCTTAAGCCTTTTTTGCATGTCATTCCTATTTCGAATGCACCGAAGTAAGCCAATGGTCATCCATGGTTTAAGCAGCCTATGTTTCACAGGTATTATATTGGTTAAAGTGCTGGAGATAAGGCTAATTTGTAACATAGTTATTAGGCGATCGGTAAGTATATTAGGGTCATCTAAGTCTAACAAATTTTGAAGGTTACTTTGTTTTAAATGTTCTAGCGCGGTTTCTATGTTTACCGTAGTTTTTGTGACAGTGCTATTATGTTTATATTCCTGGTCGGATAGTTTTAACAGGGTCATAAAGTGATCGGTCACAGTAGAGTTGATAATAGCTATAGTTCCAGTTTTGTGTGACGACTTTAACTTTAGAATAAAGTGGTCAAGACAGTTTTTCCCTCTGGTAGGCAATATGTGACCTGGCAGCAACCCGTGCATTGCCAACATGTTTAAATAACTTAACCTTTTTGAACGATCAACAGCTTGTTCGTCTTGATTACATATTAAATTAATATTTATATCGCCCGTGATTATTATGTTTTTATAAGGTTTAACTGTAGCTATGTGTTGGTTAAGAGAGAGAATAAACTCATCGGCATTTGACGTAGAAGGCGACCGATAGATTGCCAAAATAATTAAGTCAGGGTTGATGCTAATTTGTAAACAAGATGCTTGTGAAAGTATTACTTCATTTACTATAGCGCTGTGTGTATTTTTAATGTACGCGACCACTCCGTCTGCTCTATTTAGATGGTTTGTCGTTTGGTAGGATGAGTAGTTGTGTATTTCTGGTATTAATTTGTTAGGGTTTAGTCTGCACTCACTTAATATTATTACGTCAATTTTAATTTCTAAATTTACTAGGTTAAGTTGAAGGTCATTGAAGTTGGAATAAATACTTCTTATATTTTGAGATACTATTGTGATATCTGTTGATTTAACTCTTAATAATTTGGCAACTTCTTGAGGTGAGCATTCGTAAGCTTGGGCAATCTCTGTATTATCTATTTTATTCAAGGTTTCGAGGGTGCTATCCATATTTAAAATTGTTGGAGAGGTATGTGTACATAACTATATTACGACTGTGTATGTAAGTGTGATGAAGGGTTATTGTGTATATAGTGTGAGTGTAGTGTGTTGTACTGATATTTAGGATATTTATTTTAAACTTAGAGATTGAATTCATGTATGTGTGAGATGAATGTGTGAATGAGCGCGGTTTTACATTATAACTGAACATAATTATACAAAACAATTTATACGATTTTATACAGAAAATATAGGTTTCTAATGAGAAGTAGATAAAAACCATCAACTGCAACCACTGAGGTAAGAAATCCTTATCTAGTCATTTTTGATGCATTAGTTGGTGAACCTGCGTTTCGCTTTTTATGAGTATAGTGGGCGAGCTTTCGTCTTTCTTGACGTAAACCCTGCCATAAGCAGTCCAGCAAAACTTATACTCTCCTGTTTTTGCTAGATCTCTAGCTAGAAAATACAATCTTGAGCCTATCGTGGTTAGTTGTTCTGACACAAAAACTGGGGTATTTTCTTCTGATTTAAAACCTAAATGTTTTGCGCAGATTTTTTCCGTGTTTTTCCTGTTGAATTCTTTTGTTTTCTTAAGGAATTCGGTTTTAAGAAGTGTTGAGCCCAATTCCAGTACTATTGTACTGGTTTTAGTGTCCGACCGTTTATTCATCACTCTATATATGTCTGTGATATCTCTTGTCTCTATGTTACAATTAATGGAGTGCGATAAACAATTAACCATTTTTATTAAGTCGTCTTTCCTTTCCTTTGCAACTTTAGGGACATTTTTTATCTCCAGATTGGCCTTGCGACTTCCTCGTTGGAGGTCCTCGATTTTATTCTCCAGGATCAATATGTACTCGTTTTCTTTTTTAGACTGAGTTTCCAGTAGTTCAATCTTCTTTTTTAGATCGGCATTTTGTGCGGAAAGAGCGGCCATTGCGGATTCAATACTAACATTGGTGTTTTTAATTTCCACCAAAGTGGGGTGAATTTTTTTGATTTCGTCGTTTTGAGTCGCCATCATAGTTGATATCATATTCATCATTTCCTCCTTGAAGGCATTAAATTCATCATTTTCAAATTCAATCCCTCTCGGCCTCTTAGCACGTTGAAATACAAAGCTGAGGGGTGGAGGAGTACGTTGGTCGGATTGTTCGGAGATATTAGATTCGGAAAGAGATTTATTACCCATATCCTGCTGCATAGTGAGTACTAGGAGATTATGCGCACTAAGGAATCTGTGTTATGACAGCAGGTTTATTTAACTCAGCTAGTGTGAATCTCAGGGAACAGCGAAATATGTTGAATTATACGCAGAATGTTATCGCATAAATAACAAATAAATTTTAGCAGTTATTAAGCTTTTAGTTTCGATTCCAAAGACGATCACAGGTACCAGGAGACAATAACTGACAGCAGGTGCTTTGTCGCTGCAAAGATTTTATACATCGCCGTATTTGCAAACGTTGAAAACGTCCTCCTGATATGTGTCACGTAGTGGGCGGGGCTATTTGACTAATGACGAGTAAGAAGGCGGGTTACTGACCTCTCTCTCTGCATGCGCTTGCGATTTTTTCACCAGGATAGCAGAAATAACGTTTCGTTTCACCTTGTTTAATTGACAGTTGGCAGGTGACGTATCGCTGACAGTTGACGTTTCGATGACAGCTGACAGGTAACGGTGCGATTGTGTTTCTGTCTCAGCAATTGCTATCTCGTTCTTTCACAGTGAAGCTTGCCGGATCATGAGCGCCTAGTACTCGTGAACATTTTAATTTAATATTTTTGTTTTTTAAAATATGTATTTTTGAAATTAGCTATTAAGAGTGTACGTCTACTCGCTATTGCGGTCCGGGGGGAAGAGGAATTTTCTTTGAATAAAACAGCGTGCTGTTAGGGAGTTTCTTTCTGCGCCGTTTCATCTTCACAGCTAGCGCAGGAAGCGGTGAATGGGCTAATCAGGGCACTGTTTATCTTTATCTTGACTTTCAAAAAGTGCTACATAGTACTAATTTTTATTTTCATTTTAATGCAATTCAGTTATTAAAATTCTCTGGTATGTAAGTTTGCAAAATTGCGATGATGAATTCTTCTTCCAGAATCTGTTATATAATTCAGTCGCATCTACGGCATATGTGCATATTCAGCAATACGTCAGAAACACTACGGTGTAATATAGCTTTAATTTAGTTCAAGCATAAACCACTTCCCTTAACCCAAAAATTACCACGTGAAATAAATTCAATTAAAGTTTCGCTTACGTGGATCGCCAATTGTCCAAAATTGGCAATTTTCAGGCAAAGGTTGGAATTTAAAATGTTCCTATCAACATAACAAAAAACTGCTTTATCACAAATGCATAGGTTTTTATGGGTTCGAGTGGAGAGCCAATTACTTGGAGTAGGGACACGAACTCCGTTCGATGGGTAAATGGGTAATTTAACATTTGTTTGCGATGGGGCGTCGCCGAGAAATTTTCATTGTAGACGGAGCGCAGGTACTCCATGAACATTTACTTCAGCAACTATAAAATATTGCTGCATTAGTGGGACCGTGTGGCGAGTACTTTTTGAAAAGCAGTGAAATACTTATTTTCTTTAGTTTTTTGAAAACAGTTTCTGAAAAAACAGACCGAATTTAGCGTTCGTTCTTTTTTCTTTCTGGCTGCAGTTCGCTTTTTTTTCTATTACATAGTAGGTACTTAGTTCCAAGCTTAGTTATTATTTCTAAAAATATATCGAAATGTCCACCGATAACCTCAAAATTGAATCGACTTAACTTTTCTAATATTGTCATAACATTTTACACCATTCGTTATTTTATACGTTTTCGGTTATAGGAGATTTAAAGGTTCTTTTATAGACTAAATAATAGACCCACAGTCTAACGGAATGACAAACTTTTCGCAATTTCCCCAGTCCCGCATACTCCTGTCTTTTAACAAAAAATCATTCCCGATAAAAATTCAGTTTAAAAGTTTCGATCCAGTGTCCATACGTTGGCTCCGTATGCATATAGAGCGATTTTCAATTTACAATCGAGTTGTTCCCGGCTGGTGCAAAGGGTGCAAATGGTGCAATGGGCCCAACCGCGGTCGGAACGCTGCCCCGTGGGTACTTGCCGGAAAATTGACTTACGACTGGATTGTCCGATTTAAAAGTGTTGTAAATATATCTGAATAAAATGGAAATAGTTTTTGAAGTGGCGACATCGTAGCGAATAAATTGGTTTCTCTTGTTGTGGGAATAAGCGAAAAAGAGATTGTTAAGCTGGTAAAAAGAAAACCCGTTGAAAATATGCGGGCAATGTATTCCTTCAAAATATATTTTTTATTAAAAAAAACTTATTATAAAATAATGGGCTTAATAGCCTAAGTACGTCGTCATAGAAGTTTAGCTATCGAAATAGTTTTTTTTTTAATATAAACTAACCTTTTTTGATATCACTTAAAACCAAACTACGCAACGTTAGCCTTGCTAGAAACACTTAGCTTCACGTAGAAAGAGCGATAAATAAAACTACAAGGAAAATATTTATTTCAGTCCTCCGCCTGCCTCAATTGAACTATTGCTCTATGGTGCACAATCGTGGAGTTTTTTTTGCCCTAGTCATAAAACTGGGCAAGCGGGTTGGTGACCGCGGTTTTGTATACGTGCTTTAGGAAAACGTTGCTACCCATTCTCTTTGTTTCTATATCCCGTATGCCTTGATCACACGTACCGAGCAAATGGCGAGACAGTGCTCTCGGCCGAATACTCGGTACGTATAAACATAACATATATACATAACATAGTGCAAACATGTTTATACTTACCGAGTACTCGGCTGAGAGTCCGCAGGGACCGATCTGTGATCAAGGCATAAGTCGCCTATTAGGTCACCCACGAGTAGAGTGGGGGTGTTTTGTTATAAGCACCCTCCCCGCAACCCCACGGGCACGCTACAGCTGTGAGCGAAAAACGTCAGATTATTTCAGAATCAGTCGCTGCCTTTAATCTCGAGGTTGTTCAGTTCATCAGTCTTTAATAATCCATCGCGGTAACTGTATCTCCTTAAGAATGATAAGATAAGGCTGACAAGCCTGCGGTATTAGCAAGACGAGCGGCGTTTTAAATAGATACTTACTTTGCCCTATTGCAGTACGAAAGTTGTGGTTTGAGTAGATTTTGAGGTCGTAAGCTGATGAAACAATACAAATAAACTTTGAATATTGATAGTAGAAGAAAATTACCTAATAATTAATTAGGTATTAAGAAAATTTTCAAAAATCTGATTTATACATATTTTTTACAGGGCACACACATTTGTTATTGTTTAGTCAATGTTTATTAATTATTTACACATTTCGTCAGACACATGAATGATCCCATCGACTGATAAAAGTACCTAATAAGGTGTAATTTTTTTGAAAATCAGTCCGTTCGAATACCGGGGAAAATATAGCTATTCACAAGCGTATTTAAAAAATCTGTTAATACAATTAATGTTTATTTTTAAAAATGAAATGATCTTTTCTTTGTGTATAATTTGCTATCCAGTATTTGGAGACGATAAAGCACATATTTTACAAAATAAATAGAATGTTGGTTTTCCAAGAAGGGTAAACAAGATATTACGTTTATTGTGGAAGGAGCTTTCAAAGAAAATTAGGTGTAAAATAGATGAACCGTTACAAATACATTGAATATAATTTATGTTGGCTTCTACAATTTCGTTTTAAATTATGAAAGCGAGTTTTAGTTTTTATTGTGTACTTTTGAGGTATCTCGATAACAAGATTTTAAAGGTTTCTGTGTGCTTCAAGGTTCCAATTGGTATTTCGTTATGTCGATAACAATAAACGGAAAATTAATTTGAGGTGGCCTTCTCCTATGTGTTGTATTCGTAATTTGTCATTACTTCGAAAATGTACCTACTCGTATATTGCCACAAATTGATCTAATCCAGTGGCGAAATCTGTAATATTATTATACTAATTTAATTTTGTATAGCTTTAAATATAAAAAAAAAATCGGAAATAAAGATTAAATTGACTCCTTTTACAAGTGTCAAGGAGTCAATTTAATCTTTATTTCATTTAGTGTAAAAATACCAATTGAGTTGAAACTCTAAATTCAACAACACCGTCACCGGGTCAGAAAAAGAATTTCATTTCATATCATATTTCAAAATTCTTTAAAAGCAGTAAATCATTTTATAATTATTCATAAAACTACTTTTAAAACGGATTCTATCGCGGTTTTTTTAATTTAGTTCCCGACGTTTCGACGCCTTTGCAGGCGTCATGGTCACGGGCCAACCCTAAAATATTCGCGTAAACCTCAGAAAACAATACAATCTAACTAACATATAACATAATTATACTTACCTTAACAAAAACATGAAGTTACTTACAATGTAAGTCTATCATTTTCGAGGAATATAAATCAATTTTCAACAATAGTGTCGTAGTTCCATTAAGTCTGCCGTGGCTTGAATATTTCCGATATAAAAGCCTGTTTGCTGCTGACCGCGTTCTTTGGTTTGTGCTTACTTTCAATCAGCTTCATAAAATAAGCTTCGTTTTATGTAGCTTGGCTTAGTAGAAAAAAAATACAGAAATATTAATGAATATTAGGAGTTGTTACGTTGCAGTTTTTATTAAATTTATTAATGTTCTGGGTTATGTATTTGAATTAGAATAGTTTTATTATTATTTAATTAATATACCTACTTAGTATTTTGTCTCTGTATCAAACAGAAGTTGTGTGGAAGAGAATGCCTAAAGCATTAACTTCATCTGTTGAATTGTTAAAAAAATCACCCTTCGTAAATACCATAACCTTTGGAGTTGAATTAAAAATATTGTCATTTATCATTTAATAAGGACGAAGGGACTTTTGTTCATATATGGATGATTTTGTAATTTATAATAATAGGTACTATTTCCAAATTGAAAAAGAGTCGGACAAAGTTGTAATAGCTTTAAGGCAACATATATTTTAAAAGCTATTGTATAAAGACTGAGTTCCCTTGGGCAGAATAAAACGAATGAAGAGTCATTTATCCAGATTTACAAACTGTACTTAACTTTTTGAGACAACGGTATTACTTTTTTATGCCTTTTACAAGTCTGTCAACAGTAGACTATGTTGTATAATTGAAGAGATAAAATAATGCTTTGAAATATTATCCACCTTTTTATTATTTTTGTTATTTTTATATTCAACCCACAAGGGAAGGCACAACCTTCCCTTGAGAGTTCATAGATATAATGTAGCTAATGTAACTTGACGTATATAATAAATATTGGATTATTCCTTATTATTCGTCAAACTATATTGCATCTTATAGAGTTTTCGGGTGTAAGAACACAATTGTAAGAAGTTTGTTTGACGTTATTTTATGAAATTTCGCGGTAGCAGCGTGAATACTTGTTTTTGTAATTTTTATTGAAGTATATTTTTTTGTAGTTTACTTTAATGAGTCTCATTTGTGCGATTTGATTTGATTATGAGCCTTTGTGTTTGCAATAAAGCTTTATTATTCTTATTAAAACATAAAATGACAATTCATGCACCACATAAAAATATCGATATCATCATGTATATTTTAATACCACTATTTAAAAAATAATGTTATTTAAGTATAATTTTACTGTCTACATATAAATTGTTTGTATCTACATTCTGCACATAGGCACATTCTGAAAACACTTCTCACAAGCGACATTGTGTCACGCCATAGCAGCTCGAGTTATTCAATCAATTTACGACCCCTTTAGCGGGTCGTGGATGTAGAGAACTGGATGGGGCTTAAACATCATTCCTACCATAAACAATTTCAATTTCGTAATAAAAATATCTTACAAAATGTTATAAGCTTTTATCCTCCCGTTTTAACATTTCCGTTGTTTAAAACTGAACTGATCCAAATAATAAAGTAGATTTTTCGTAGTACGAGGAATAGGAAGTCACTTACTCTTTGGTTTTTTTTGGGGTGAAAAGATAATGGGTTTAAAAACCCACGCCGAGGGCATTACGTGGGGATATGTCCGACTTTCACCAATTAAAAACAACCCCGTCCCGTCTCTGCCTTGGCTGGAGTCGTGGGATAGCACGCGCTCTCTCTGTTCGACTTCGGCTGGAGTGTCACATCCAGCAAAATTGTTCCGACAATATCTTTGTTGGCAATCTGTTAGAGCAACATGTTGTAGGGTTTGTTTGCCTACAGTCGGATAGCACCGATCAAGTGAGATGACTAGACCGGAATATAGCCAATAATCTGTTTGACATAATATGAGCCAACAATGTTGGCGTAGCCTGATTATGTTGGCCGTCTGAATAACATTTTGACGTTATGTTATTACGATGTTTGGACATTTTAGGGATATTTGTGATTAGCGTTTTTATGGTTGATTGGTTCGTGGAGGTTAATGAACCATGCCTAATAATAGTAACTTAGAAAAAGCTACTAACATAGAAAAGGATAAATTAGGTAAAAAAAGGTGATTTTAATTTTGTTTCGTTGCTAAGGTACCTTCACCATAGGTAACCATTACCCTTTATTTATGCTTTGCTTCTGAATGCTGTCTAACTTATTATTCGTGTGAACATGAAGATCTACCTCATGTACTGTCAGCATAAAAGTCGTTGTTCTCTGCACATGCAAAACAAACGTGAACAAAGTTTTTCAGTCGGTACGAAAATGATGACGACGAATAAATTCGTAAATTATTGTGTTCACTAATCACAACAGTGATTTATGAACACTTTTTAAGATTTCGGGTAAACAGGGGGGGGGGCTTAAATATGCGGTCGTATGTAATATACCTATTGCTTCAGAGTATAAAAATGAAAAACGATATTTTAAGGATATCGTACTTAATTCCCTAAAAATAATAACCTTAGGTACTATACTATACAAAATTCTCATGAAAATTAGTGAGTAGATTAAGGAGTATAATGTCGTGCTGGCCTAGCGGTTCAATGAACGGATTTTCGATTTTCGTGCACAAAATTGCAGGTTCGAACCCAAATACAGGCAAGTACCAATGTGACTTTTTCAAAGTTATATTATTCTTGATTATTCTAAGACATCATTGACAATCGGTGAAGGCAAACATCATGAGGAAACCTGGATTCAAAAAATTGGAATCTGAAATCGCCAACCCGCAGTGAGCCAGTGTGGTGATCAGTGCTCGTTTCTTCTGTACATGAGAAGAGGCCTGTGCCCAGCAGCGGGACATTTAAAGGCCGGTATTATAAGGAGTTCCATATTACTTTCATATAGAAAGTTATTTATAAGTTATTTCAATGGGATATTTGAGGTAATATAAGACCTGTCATTCTGTGACACTCTGTATAATCTTACTAATATTATAAATGTGAAAGTGTGGATGTTTGGATGTTTGTTACTCATTCACGCAAAAATGGCTAAACGGATTTGGATGAAATTTGGCATGCATGTAGCCTTTGACATAGAAGAGAACATAGGCTACTTTTATCCCGATTCCTTAAGTAGTTCCGGAGGGAAAATCGAAAATTGTTTACGAGCTAAGCCGTTGGCAGACAGCTTTGAAATTTGGTATTTCTCTCTATTACCGCGCAAGCTATATATAACACGGGTGAAAATTTTATTCCATTTTTCATTACTTTCACCCTTTTCAATTCTTTTTGGACCCAATTCTGAAGTCCACGCAGATGAAGTCGCGGGCAGAAGCTAGTATTGTATACATTCGATTTTTAATGCTGACCGTACGCTGCAATTGTAACGTGTTTATGAATGGGTTGTTCACACCTTCAGTTTATTCATCGGCAGTTATCGTCACACATTGTTTAGCTTTGCGACGTCTGGTAGCTATTAGCGTTACCAGATTTACCGCCAGAGTGGCTTTTGACGTCATACGTTAAATAAGAAGTATGTACTAGTTATGAGCCTTAGTAAGAATCATTTTGGAGAACAGTGACGTATATTTTGAACTCACACGCAGTATAAGTAGTATAGGATCGGATTTTACTTGAGAGAGCAAGGCAGAGGGAGCAATGGATCGATGTAGGCTGAGTTTAAAGAAGATATTAGTAACTATGAATTCGTATATTATTAAAAGCCCATAATGTCCAGCAGCTGGGCTAAGGCCTTCTTCCACGTCTTCTCCTCGTTCCTGCAAAAAATAAAAAATAAAATACTGTTTAATAATTAATACTTTATTTAAATTTAAAGAAGTTACAAGTACTTAGGGTTCCGCTGCTTTAAGAATGGGAAAAGTCGCAGCGTGGTAATGACAAAAGATAACAAAAATCCACAAGGAAACATTCCACGTGGGAATATTTAAAAAGTACCACTTCAATATACTCTAAAACTAGATTCAACAAACAAACTCGTTAACGTACCTCATTATTATCTTCGTGTAGGTGGATGTAGAATATAACTGTCTAGCATTCAGAATGCCTGAAACAATTCAAATTCAACGATAACTGCTTCGCTAATTATCATGAAGACCAATTTGAATAAAGGTTTCTATAAAGATAAGACGCAAAGAAGTAGGTTATATGCAGATTGTTTTTACACAAAGAAAAAGACTGGGATAGGTTTCCCGATATATTGTAGTTGTTCTCTTTACTATCTGGTACAGCCATTCCAAAAAGTTCCCAATCAGCGTACAAGCACGAAAATGCTTTATGACTCAATCTCAGAACAGGTGCTAAAACGGCTAAGCTGCAGGCCTTGCAATTAGTAATGGGCAAAAAAATAGAAGGGATAAAATAAACTTATTTCATAAACGTCACCTGTTATTATATTTTAAATTTCTATACGAATGAGTAAATCATTCATAAATAATAAAACAAAGGTTAAAATTCATGCCTTAATTGAAATATATCTCCAACACTATTGAACGCAGTGTCAAAGAGAACGAATCGAATATTTTTCATTTCGAAATTCAAACGTTTTCATATTGAAATGAAAATGTGGAATATTTAACACAGACAGAACTTAGAATACGTTCTTTTTTTTAATTCAACATTCACGGAATAGTTTCGTCCATATTGCCAGTATCACAAAGGGTGCAAAAAGGACAAGTTGTTTATGGGTAAAAAACAAATATCTTTCAGAACTTTCCTTGATTTTATTCCAATTATGTATGTATGGTTTCATGTTTTTGAAGTGAAACTTCTTTTGGCGCATGAGGGTAAAATTTTTACAGATGAAACGTCACGCCGGTATGCAACGGAAGTAGTAGAATACATTACAATGTCTTTGAACGGAAGTGTCAGAAAAGAGAGAGAGAGTGATCGAGACCATGAAGGTTTTCATCTATACCTTCATGATCGAGACCGATTGAGAGAGAGTAAGACAGGGCGAACGTAGCATGAGCAACTAGCCGTGGAGTGAGAGTATAGCAAGCGAGTGAGAAAGATTGCGAGAAAAAGTGAGACAGAGCGAACGTCGTATCACGCATAGTGCTATCACAGACAGGGCAATCGTGCGGGGTGCGAGGGGCGAGACGGGGGAAGGGCGCTCCCGAGCTGCATACATTACCATGTTAGTAGCTCGGGAGCTAACTTTCAGGGCTATCTGGTGTTTTTTTGGATTTAGTTCTATTAGTTTTAATAATTATACATAATAATTTTATTAAAATGGGTGCCAAGAAACCAAGATGGCGTCGACGACAATTTGCAAATTTTTCGTCATGGGTGTCATTTTCATGATTCCCGAGGTCGCTTAAACGATTATGGGGTCGAAATTAAAACCCAAGATGGCGCCGAGGAAATTTTGCAAATTTTTCGTCATCGGTGTCATTTTCATGGTTCCCAAGGTCGCTAAAAACGATTATGGGTTCGAAATTAAAACCCAAGATGGCGCCGACGACAATTAGTAAATTTTTCATCATGTGTGTCATTTTCATGGTACCCGAAGTCGCTAAAAACGATTATGGGGTCGAAATTAGAATCCAAGATGGCGCCGAGAAAAATATGCATTTTTTTCATCATGGGTGTCATTTTCATGGTACACGAGGTCGCTAAAAACGATTATGGGGTCGAAATTAGAATCCAAGATGGCGCCGAGAAAAATATGCATTTTTTTCATCATGGGTGTCATTTTCATGGTACCCGAGGTCGCTAAAAACGATTATGCGGTCGAAATTAGAATCCAAGATGGCGCCGAGAAAAATATGCATTTTTTTCATCATGGGTGTCATTTTCATGGTACCCGAGGTCGCTAAAAACGATTATGGGGTCGAAATTAGAATCCAAGATGGCACCGAGAAAAATATGCATTTTTTTGTGATAAGTCATTTTTAAGATTTGCGAGGTCACTAAAAATAAAAATGAGGTCAAGCTTTCGCGGAAATGTCTATCGCGCAAAAGTTACTGATCCAAGATGGAGGACATTTCTCTATATGAAATTACATGTATTCGTCTCAATCTCAATCTAGAATTTTTGCATGTGAGACCATAGACGAAGCGCATTTGCATAATAGTTACTGTTTTACAAATTGTGTATCTCGCTATTGTTAATTATTGTAACAATACTTATTTTTATTTATTTTAGATAAACGTTATGTCAAACAATGTAAATATTGAAGAAATAAATTGAAAAAATTAAATTTATAATTTACATTAATTTTCAAACCTTTTTTTATTTTAATGACAATTAAATTCCTAACCTATCTTCCTTTTTCCCTTCCTCTTAATCTTGGAAATTTAAAGTTTTAGATTTGTATAAATATAAACAAGATTTATAAATTAGTTCGCCAAAGAAGTTTCACTTCTGACATGTGTACTTTGTACGCACGCATGTTTTTTTTTTTTTGGTATTGGTGTTACTGAGTAAGGTGTACCGACACGGTAAAACGCGACACGAGGAATGAGTTAAAGGGTTTCCACATAATAAAGATGTGAATTATGAAAGTAATACTTGGAGGCCAAAACCCAACAGTGCAGCTTATTGTAAATCTTCGACTATGATACATCCAAAAACTTTAATTAATTAAATAAGAAGACCACATTATTATGCGTAGGTAGTACATGGAATGCCGTAAGAATTGCTTTTTGCAAACAGCGAGATCTACTATAGAATCCTGAGATTGCGTTTTTTACTTTTGATGCAAGAGTTATAAAACCAATGCTATTATGTAAGTATATAACAATTATGAAATTACAAATAGATACAATCGCACGTAGAAAAACCAAACCCAAAGAAACTTTGTAATTCGTGCCATATTGGAAAATCACATGCGATATTCTTTCTTTCTATTTTTGAAATTGGAAAAAGGATGTTCCATTTTGTCGTTTTTAAAGAGCTACAGATTCGTTGTTTTGTTGGCAACCGTCGTATGGCTCGTTTATTTGACACCCCTATCAATTCAAAGCGTAGTGAACATTGTTTGGAAATTCGGAATAGATAACATACTGTATTCTCGCAAAAATGTATTTATAAAAACAAATGATCAATGGCTCGTTTTATTGATAACTAGCTTCCGCCCGCGACTTTGTCTGCGTGGACTTCAGAATTGGGTCTAAGGCTTCGCTTGTTAACAATTTTTAATCTTCGCACGGAAACTATTTGAGAGATCGGTATAGAAAGTACCTGCATGTCGTTTTCCATAGCAAAGGTAACATGCATACCAGTCTGCCCGCGAATAAGCTCGTAAACAATTTTCAATTTTCCCTCGGGAACTACTTAAGGAATTGAGATAAAGGGTAGCCTATGTTCTTTTCCATATCATCAGGCTACATGCATGCCAAATTTTATCCAAATCCGTTCTGCCGTTCTTGCATGATTGAGTAACAAACATCTAAACAACCAAACATCTAAACATCCACACTTTCACATTTATAATATAGGATCTTTTTGTTAGACTTTAACCATCGCTAAAAAGAGTTTTTGATGAGAAAAAGACTTTGAGATGTGTACTAAATATAACTTATATCTATAAGTATGTATAGTAATTATTTGATGTTATATAATTGTTGAAGTGCTTTAACCTTTGGTTACAACAAAAGTTGGAACAAAATGTGTACACGATAGTGATCTCTGAAGATGAAAGACTTTGTCGTTTATTCTGGATGCTTCTATTGTGTTTTTGATTTGAGATAAGGACAGTTTGTAAGGATACTTAACATTAAGGTGGTATTAACTTATTGTTGAGGTGGAATCAATAATATTGACCTGTGATACAAAAAGGACAGTCAAAATAAAAATATTTTTATTTGAAGTAAAAAGGCACAGGCAAGGCCTGCCTGTGCCTTTTTCAGGCATTCTCAAAATGTAAAATGACAATAGTTGCGCAGATCCAAAATGTCAATCTATTGAGGAAAAGCGTCAAGGAACTCAACATAACTTTAAAGGATTTATTGTAGGATATAAAATCTTTATTTTATAAACAGAGTTTGTAGTATGTATTACATTTCGGATTATCTTATTTAAGTGTTGTACTCACTGCCCCATTCAAAGACGTTATTGGTTGCTTAAGAAGATTACTTATTATCGATTTAAGTAAGCTACTATGGAATCCCTCGAACCGATATACTCGTAAGTAAGCCAATCTGTTGGCTTACTTAAATCTATAATATGAAATTCTATAAGTAAACATTGATGTCTCTGAGTCGGTATATTGTTATTTATTAATGTTGAACTGTTAACCAGTTTTTGGAGCTTTGGACTTTTATGTAGTTTTTTTACGGTTTTTACTTTTAATCAGTTTTTTTTTTAACTTAAGTAAAAATTCTGTTGAAAGTTCAAATCATTTGTCCCAAAATTGTTAATTCACTATAATTTCGTTTGATTACGTTGTGTGACAGATTTGGTTTGGTTTTCGCTTAGCCGACACGCACGGACATGAGTTCCGATTGGTTAGCCCGGTGGAGCCTATTTCCTATGCCGACGCCAACTATTGATTCCATGTTCAATTTTGAGCAACATTCGTTCAACGTCATTTTGTATTTTTTTTTTAAATAAATGTGGACAACATCACATACATTGCTCCGAATCCAAAGTAAGTAGCCAAAGCACTTGTGTTATGCAATCAGAGACAACGAAGGTAACACAAACACCCAGACCCGAGACAATATAGAAAAGTGTTTTTTTTCTACATTGACCCGTCCGGGGATCGAACCCGGGACTCCAGAGCGAGCGACACCTTGAAAACCGGTGTGTACGCCACTCGACCACGGAGGTCGTCTAATAAAATAACGTCTAGTAAATGAGATAAATGTATATGAGTATTAAAAAAAATTGAATTATATAATCCGCGTCTTAATTTTTATTACATAGAAGATCGTGTGTCTTATGTTTTCTATGCTATGATTGTCTTTCAGTTGTTTTAGAAGTTAAAACATAGAACTACTTATAGCAGTGTCATTAATCTGTGTCAAAATAAGCAAGTCGACATTGGGATTTAGAAGTAGCGAATAACGTAATTAAAGTGGATTTTGATAATTAAATATTTGTAGGTGCAAGACCACCAAATTACTGCTGTTTACCACTAATATATTATCTACTAGTTAAAACAGAATTAAAAATCACTTAAAAGAGAGTATTCCAGTGTTTGCTTGCGTATATACAGGCTTATTTAAAAGGAGTGCGTATATTCAATAACAAACACACGTGATCTGTTACTTAGTATGAAAAGTTAATTTTTCATTTTAAGATATCGACCTATTTTATTGGGGAAAGTTGTTCAGTTTTATGCACCAGATTACCTGGTTGAATTAACGCACTCCTTGCCTGCCGGTGCTGCGTAGAGCTTGCGTAAGCGATCCTGCGGCTCCGGCAAAGGCGAGGACGGGCCCGGGGTGTTTTTGGACGGTGCAAGTCCAAAATATCCCCACGTCGTGCTCGCAGCATGGGTCGAAGTCATTAGAGTTTCAACACGACAAAAAAAATAGAGACAAAAAAGGGCATTTGATACGGCAACCACATATACATTTTGACTGGCCTGTTGGTCTAGTGGTTAGTGACCCTGACTGCTAAGCCGCAGGTCGTGGGTTCGATTCCCACCCAGGACAAATGTTTGTGTGATGATCTCGATCATTTGTTCTGTGTCTGGGTGTTATTTATCTATAATATGTATGTATTTAGAAATATATAAGTATGTTTATCAGTTGTCTGGTTACCATAGTACAGGCTCAGCCTAGTTTTAGTTATCAGATGACCGTGTGTGAGAAGATGTCCCAAGATATTATTAAAAAAAAAAGAATTGCAAATCCGACGCTTCAGCCATTAGGCTATCACCACTTCAAGCCTATTTACGCTCGCTATGGCTTTTTTTCACGTACATTACGAAGCTCATTAGAACCAGAAAGCGCGAAATTTAACCCTCTTGTTTCGGCCTTCGTAAACTCTTTGCAACTTACTTTTCTTATATTTACAGCGTTGTAGCTCTACCGGTGAGAGAGGGGTTAAGCTGGCAATAATGTTGGCGCTGAAACGCTTGTAGCTGTTAGAGGGTTAACGAATGACGCTGTTTTACGGTACGCAATGTTTCTGTGTATTGTTTGGTTGTTTATATTTTGTGTAAAAATCGTAGGATAAAAAAAAAATAAACTGAAAATTTAAAATATTACTCTGATAAAGCATCTACAGTTCAAAGTATATATAATATATGGGGCTAAAAGGTAAAAACGTATTTAATTAAGTAGTCCTGATGGTTTTCAGTTTAGTAAGAGGTTAGATATTGTGTACCTACCCTAGGGATCGAATCAGGAAGTTTATAAAATCACACAAGAAGTTATTAAATTCATTCAATAAAATTCGTCACCATGTGTATAATACCGGCCTATAAACGTCCCACTGCTGGGCACAGGCCTCTTCCCATAAAGAGAAAATCACCATGTACTTAATTGTAATTTCTAAATACTTTATTTACGCTTGTGTTACACTCAAAAACACTAGGAGATAAATGTCTAAATGTAATTTGTAGAGAATATTCGTGAATTAGTTAAATAAAAGGGACTTTTTCATATTGTCATTGACTCTTGTGAACAGTTCGCACTCCTCAATCTTAATTCCGTTCCCGTGGGATGTTGTGACGTCATTATATCAACACGGACAGATAAAACCACTTGAATGTTTTATCCATCGCCCAGTTAACTCTACGACACTTCATGCACACTCAATATTTGTTTACGTAATTATAAAGATTTATATATAAAGTAAACAATTTATAATTTATAATGTTCAATTTCAGAATTTTGTACTCGTTCTTACGTAGCTACAAAATTCAGAACCAAAATTCTGTACGTGGGTACAATGTTATTGATTTCTTAGCACAAGTTTTTTTACTTGTCATTTAACTTATTCTTTGACTTTGTGCGAGTTTTAATGATATTCAGTCATTAATTATAATAATCGCTGAAACATCGTATAAACGATCTAAACACAGCCAATCACGCTAATAACAAAACAACGACTAAACACAAAAGCAATTAATTATAACTTTTTAATATCCTCTCAAAGGGGAAATAGAAAGAAGTTCAGATAAAAAAGATCGGATACTTTCGCATGAAAAAGTTTTAGCGGGCGGAGCTTATTCGCGCATGCGCTGTGGTTGCGCTGAAGAAATGCTTGGCGGACGTCGCCGTCAACGACGCCGGCGGGCAAGCAGTCGCCGCGAAACCTCAGTGCCACGCGGACGCGAGCCCATGCACCTCTCATTACTTCACATTATGTCGTAGTGAAATAATATTTTCAAAGTACTTTCCGCCGTATAAACTGAGATAACAAACACTTTAAACAAAGTTCCAAAACTTTTCAAGTTCGCAAAAGTTTTACGAAGTAACAAAAGTTGTTTGTTGAATGAAAACTCGTCTTTTGGATCATTGGTAAAGGATTAATTAAGTTATCATATATTTACCCAATTACACATAAACTTAAGTAACATACACAGTCATCGTTATATCATAAAAGTTACACTGTTCGCTAAAAAAATACATTTTAATAGTAAGACCAATAAATATGAAAACAAGAAAGTTTTTAACAAATTTTACCGTATCCCAGTGTTGTCATCTGTAAGTATTACGTACAATATTTTATACTATTTTATTCTTTGATAATATTTTTTGCAAGCAGCCTAAAAAGCATATCCGTTCAAGTTTGTTTCATTAACTAATTATTTCATATCGCTTACTTCCAATCTTAAGGAAAACCTTAGTACCTACTAAAAATATTTAGGTATTAATTAAAAAATAAAATTAAGTACTTTCAATAACTACAAATGCAAATAAATATGACATAATACCACCAGTAAAATGCGTTATTTAGTGATACAACTAGTGATTCAAAGCCTTAATTCGTTTATTTAATAAAATTCGTGAACATTTCATACTAATAATTATTTAAAACCTTCATTCACGCTTGTTACCCTCCGAATACTTAATATAATTAAAACGCTTCAAGACTGTGAGCAGTGATTTGAAACTCATTAACCCATAAAACAGCTAAGTAAGCTAACCCTTAAAATTATACTCGAAACAAATGCCGACGGAACCCTAATAATGCCGCCTAAACAGTTCCGTACGAAAATAAGCCGTAATTATGTGACGTCAGAGGACCATTGACGTCATTTTACCGTCGTAATTGTCAAGTTATAGGCAGTCATAATCATTAAAACAATGCGTTAATAATATGCAACCATATGTGAAAAGAGGTATGATGTCCCTTACGTGTTAGGTAACTATTTTGTGTTGCTTGTAGAATGGCCAGTTTAATAAAAAGTTTTGAATAAAGTCAAAAAAGAAAGTTATTTAAATTGTCAAATCAATATATTTCTAACAAATGGGTCTTATTTGTTCCAGAGTTGTCCCAAGATATTATCATTATTTTAGAATTGAGCAGTTTTTAACACTACAATTTTCTAAACCACTTTCATGTGTACATTAAGCGCTATTGATCAATGAAAAACTTAAAATGATTTATATGCTGACTTTGTAATTGGAAACTAGGCTGAAATAATAATATACCGTAAAATGTACCGTTGGGAACTAGGTATAATCTAAAAAAATTAGCGATAGAGTTCGTTTTAAAATTTTTTTTTCTTTAATCATTCGCAAACTTAAGTCACAGAAAGCATGACTTATAAATACCTAACTAAAAAGCTTGATATCTTACAATGAAATTATAAATATCATTTTAATCTATTGTTTAAAAATGATACTCAAATAACAAACACCATAATAATATAATTAAACTTTAAAATTCGTGCAAAAAGTGTAATGTTGAATACAAATTGGTTATCAAAAACTGTTTAGACGGCGCATAATAATAGGAGGCTGTGTAAACTGTAAACTAGTATACAGACTATTCTGCTGTTAAATGCGATAAGACTGATGTTTATTGCAAGTATTTAGCAAACATTTTTGCGCGACAAGCATTTGTTTGACCCACAGATACTTGTTCCAAGTCTGGGTGATCTTTGTTCCTGTGATTTGAATGTTTGTGAAACCCCGCGACACAAGGATAAAATTGCTTAGTGCGGGCTTCGTCTTAAAAAAAAGTATCACCCCTGATTTTAAATATTATAACGGCATAAATACAATTTAGTACTTATATAATGTAAATACAATGTTGTTTTCTCAGGTTTACGCGAATATTAGACATTGAAATAAAACTACTTTAAACTAAAATCAAAATAAACCGCGATAGAATCCGTTTGAAGTAGTTTTATTTCAATGTAAATACAATGGTTAACAATGTAATTTTCGGATTATTTTGAACTGAACAACATTATACTTTAATGTGAAAATTCGTTAAATGGCCTAAAACGTATATACTAACACTACCCGGTGACTCCCAGAACACAGAACTATAATCTGTTTTGGTTTGTTTGGACTTACAGAATAGCCCCCATTGGTCCCAATTGTCATACAGTGATCTTTGACAGTCTTCTGACAACCAGTCTTACTATGGGATACTGTGTTGCCCAGTATAATGAGTAGTGGAGGTCTGATAGGCTGTCGCTTCTTGTAAAATACGGTATTCAGCTAAATCCGGTAATACTGGAAGCCGACCCCAACATAGCTTGGGAAAAGGCTGGTCAAATGATAATGTTTATATGGTTTAACTACTCTATTAATACTTATGATGGGATATTTAAATCAATACATTAATTACATTATTACAAACCTCCACGAATTTTAATATTCGCCACAATCATTTAGTATTCAGAAAGCATTCGTTATAATTACGCTCTGTCAACTCACATGGATGAACAGACATACACTGATTTATCAGACAGACCAATATGGCTTTTATCTGTGAAATTACAAAGCTGATTATTCATTACAAAATAAATTTCACTAATTATGAATCAGAAACATTTAATGCAGAGAATTTCCAATTATTTTAATGGCATTTTAATTAAAATCACACTAATTACACTCTAATACTATAGAGACGAATGTTTGTGAGCGTGTGTGTCAGTTTGTTACCCCTTAACGCTAAAACGGCTGAACCGATATTGATAAAATTTTATCCGGAAAAAAAAATAATAATTCTAATATCTAATCCCTAAGAAATTTATGTAGTGCAGTGCAGTTAAGTAGGATATTTTGAAGTCATTGTATAGTAGTAAGACATACTAAATTAAAATGGCGTATCTTAGTGAGCAAGCTTGCTGATTATTCGTTTCTTTTATTCTATTGGTCAATTTTTTTTTCAAGTTGCATTCTCTCTATCACTTTAAGGTGTAAAATAACGCCAAATAGACGTTTAAGAACAACTCAAAGATAATTTCGGTTTGAGTATTAGGGAGTGTAATATGCAATTAATAGTTCAACTCTATATGAGTAGATCACTCCCTACAGTGGGACAGCATCATTCATATTTTTTGAAATATTTTCTATAGATACCTTTTGTCCCTTTTTTTATAATAATATCTATGTGAGTTGTCGCCAAAGCTTTGATATTCTGATAGGGTCTGAATACATGAAGCCAGGGAAGCCTACGATATAATTATGTACACTTGTATGAACATCTAATATACATTTCTTGTTATTTCAAACAAGGCAGGATATGGTGAAAGTTTTCTTTTATATACTCCCAAAAATTAATCTTCCAACGTCATTTTCGGTCATTGTTAATATATTTTAATCATTCTCCTTGCTAATAAGTAGAGTTACATTTTTATAGTTTGTTTAACTTGATTTTATGAGTCTTTTAACTCAATTTATCAACATAATGATAACCTAGGGCTAGAAAATGTTTTTTTTTACAATTGTTAGTTTTGCAGAACCTATGTTAACAATTTAGGAATTCACAATAGATAACAAAAAGTTTATGACAAATGCATTTACACCATATAAATTGGTAGAATTAATTGGTAGGATTTATTGACCGTATACCAAATTTTGTTAAGGTTGGGTTAACGGTCAAGAGGTCGTGCACTTATTCCCAGTCGAAGTATTATTGGCGGAAACCCACAAGATTTTTATAGGTATTCTAATTGGGGAGGTTTTGTACGAATGTGAGGCATTTATTAATTTAATTGCTATTAAGTTATCACGGAAATGTAAATAGTGTTTTTCATACGTTTTGAGCTAATGTTTAAGAAAGAAAACGGCTCCGATTGAAAACTGTTCTGGTTTTAAATTTACAACATATTTTTTTTTATTTAGTCACACAGTTTTTTAAACTAAGTACTGCCAGGATTTTATTTATTAAAAAGTTAAGTTATAATACAAAAGATATTTCTCTCAACGATTATTGCTGTCAACAATAATTTTCCTACATTATCATAACTTGTTCGATTATGCAGTTTCACGTCCCCGTAGGGTTGAAACATGAAGCTTGCTTACTTATCAAACTTCAAAAAAGTCCTACACTATAATTTTCCCTTTTTCTGATCTAGCAACGTAAAAAAGGGTAATTAAATTCTAATAGAAATTTACAGCCAGTTTTAAGAAATATCTAATATTATGAACTTAAAATAAAATTCGGGTCTATGAGATCAGGATTTTTTCTTTTATGCATTTTATCTTTTATGTTGTAGACTCTGGAGAACTAAGTACTAGGTTGCGAGTACGTGTATAGGTATATAATCCCGGCCTTAAAATGCCCAACAGCTGGGCACAGGCCTCTTCCCATATAGAGACGGAATGAGTATTGATCACCACGCTTGTTCATAGCGGGTTAGAGATTTCAGATTCCTATTATTGGAATCCAAGTTTCCTCACGATGTTTTCTTTCACCGTTTGTCTATGGTGTCTTAGAATAATTAAGAAATTACATGTAACTTTGAAAAATTCACCTTGGTACCTGCCTGAGTTCGAACCTGCAACCATCTGCATACGAAGCCGCTCATTGAACTGCTAGGCCACCATAACATTATATATTTGTATAGGTATACTCGTATCTAAAGACACGAAAAAACAGTGCAGTTTGAAAGCTACTAAAAACTTGCAAATTGCATAATGCAGAAATTCTCCAAAGAAAACAGATGAAGTGCTACGTCCGGGAATTGTCGAGGGAATGTTACAGGTTGTATTTAATATTCAGAGGAAACTTGGTGCACAGTTAATTAGTTAGCTTGGTAGCCGCAAGCGTAAGATCCCACACAGCAGGTTAATGCTAACGTACGTAATGGATCATCGGGGAAATTAATGATGAAAATTTGAGAAGTGACTTCTAAGCAGGTTTATTTACGCAAGAAGAATGACTGTTTTCTAAGGAGGTTTGCAAACTTTAATCAGTAACCCTCTGATTATACATATAAACATCTATATAATCAGCAAAGCCTAACCGATGCAGGTCCTGATCTTATAGTAGTCTTACAGTAAGAGAGTAAAAGATTTGCAAAAGGAAATGTCTCAGTTCTTAGTATCCATTCATTCTAGCGAAAATAACCTACAATTTCGTCGATATACTATGTGACATAACCTAAAATGGTCGTGGTGGCTTAATGATTCAAAGACCGGATTCGCATGCTCATGGTTGCAGGTTCGAGCCCAGGCAGGTACCAATGCGACTTTTACAAAGTTATATGTACTCTCTTAATCTTTTTTAGACATCATTGACAAACGGTGAAGGAAAACATCGTGACGAAACTGGATTCCGAAGATTGAAATCTGAAATCGACAACCCGCAATGAGCAAGCGTGGTGATCAATTCTCATTCTACCTCTATATGGGAAGAATCCTGTGCCCAGCAGTGGGACGTTTATAGGCCGGTATAACATAACTGTCGCAGTGTTGTCTCTGATGTACATGACAAAACATGGTTCAAGTATATGTAGTTTTAGGGTTTTATATAATTATAGCCCTACCTTGGGCTGCTTTTGTAGTATCAGTGTCGTATGACGTGATTTCATTAATCATGCTGTGTTTGCGTCTAAAAGGATATAATCCCAGCATGATGTAAAATTATATCATTTCTAATAACTAGCGCTAAAAAATATATAATATAGTTTCTAAGAAATCAAGCAGCAACAGCACTGATTCACAGTTTGGTTCTGCCGCATCATGAGTTTATGAATATGAGCCCTAGTCGGATTAAAACTAGTCAAGCATCTCAGATTGTACCGCGTGAATAAAATATTACTTTTTATTAGTCGATATCTGAAGGATTAGGCACGTAGATTTTTAATTCCTGTAACTTTATAATTCTTACGGACATTCCGTTTTAAAGTTCATATATACTTTTACGTTCTCGGATTGGCTGTAAAATGTTTATAGTTCCGTCCATAAAATTTCAGTGCTTAAGGGTTTTGCTTTGTAGGTCCAAGTAATATCATAAAATATCAAGACTTTTGTTTAAGCTTGATTGGTGAGGTAAGAACGTAATTTCTTATACTAACACTTAAATCTTCACTTGGGTTGGATGTTTCTAGAAACCTGTATACTTGTGGAGAGTCCCAATGTTTCAGAGGTCGTTTATTATCCTCTTGCGTGAGTGGGGTTTAGATTCACGTGTTTATAAAATATGGTGATAGGATATTTTCGATGGCCTTGCTATTTTTAACGCTACATGTTGTGCCTGTATTAAAGGTCTGTTTAACATCTGTTGAAGTCTATTAGGGCTGAAAATCTGGGTTGACTAAATTTGGATTGCTATCATTTATAAAAATATCACGAAAATAAGGCCACACATTATCTTACTATGTAATATTATATTGTGAAAGCGTGGATGTTTGGATGTTTGTTACTCAATCACGCAATAACGGCTGAGCGGATTTGGATGAAACTTGGCATGCATGTAGCTTGGACATGGAAAAGAATAAAGGCTACCTTTTATCCCGATTCCTTAAGTAGTTCGCGTGGGAAAATTGAAAATTGTTTACGAGCTAAGCCGCGGGCAGACAGCTTTGTAATTTGGTATTTATCTCGATTACAACGTAAGCTACGAGTATAACACGAGTAAAATTTTTATTAAATTTTTCATTACCCTCACATTTTTCATTTTTCTTTGGACCCAATTCTGAAGTTCACGCAGACGAAGTCGCGGGCAGAAGCTAGTTGTTTATAAATCGAAAAACTTGGACCACGTTTATGAAAAATTCTACTTAATATGGACAGTTTATAACTGAAAATTAAAAAGCCTATAATAATATGATTAGTAAGTGCCTTCGTAAATTCTCCTACAAGGAAAAAACTTTAATGTATATTATAGCATTTACTTATTGCGGGCTCGATGTAATTAGTTAGCCATAGATCATATTCGACGGCTCATTTGGGGGCAAGTAATTTGGAAAGTTTTATTAGCAGAGTAATGATGACAGATGTGACATAGCTCATGATTATTTTCACGCGAATATGAGGAAGACATAAACCGCGTCCTCCTTTGATTAAACTAAAGTAATTAAAACAGAAAGTTATTTGCCGTTATTTCTTACTAATATGTTTTGTGTAGGTATGTTTCTATCCGTGTTATATTATCACGAATAAATTACCTAATAATAAATGTATATAACATCACATACATTGCTCCGAATCCAAAGAAAGTAGCTAAAGCTCTTGTCTTATGGAATCAGAGACAACGAAGGTACCGCAAACACCCAGACCCGAGACAATGCAGAAATGTCCGGGGATCGAACCCGGAACCTCAGAGCTGGCGACACCTTGAAAACGTCGACAATGGCTATTTTATGCCACCATTATCTGATTATCATCATTCATTAACACCGGACAAATTAAACATTACAGATTAATTAATGATCACAGTTTCAACATGTCTGGTTAAATGAAGTTCTGTATGAGTACCTGTTCTTTTTAAATAAATGCAATTTTAAATGAAATTTTAAAGAAATAAACCGTACTTCAGGTGTTTTACGGCACTTTTTGTTTCTTAAGCAAAACACGTACGTTATAAGATATTCATGTGTCTTGCATTTTATAACTGCGTATTCCGTATTCATAGTTGTACTCTGGTTATTATAAAAGGGAGCTAGAAGGTTGGCCTTAACCTAACATAAAATCAAGTTAGTCTTTACGCTGAAATTATAGTTCGCTTATATTTTATTCATACCTAGGTATAACATTATCATATCCACCACTTCATATTATAAGTGGTGGATATTCTTAATCTAATTAAATTAGGATAATTTAACAACAACCATGCAGCTCAAATCAATCAGTATTGATAGCTAAAAACATTTAAAAATAACTTAAAATTATTGTATTTTTAAATTGTTTACAACAAATGTGTCTGTGTTGTTAGAAAATGTCCTTTCTCCTCGTGTGACGCAAGAATGTTCCTTTATTAATTTATTTGACTTCTGTAATCGGCGATGCGAAAACTCCGGCCTTGGGTCAGCCGAAACGTAGTTTTTAATAACGCGACAGCTTGGGTCAAAAGGTCCCGAAATAAGATACGCTTTGTATAGCTACACAATAATTGAAACACTAAATTGCAATAAATATGCTGTAGATTGTTTAACTTGATTAAAACTTAAGTAAAATAATGTTTATGGCCAACTTTTCCTGTGGGGCACCTCTTTGACACAGCTTCCGCGCTTCCATTACAACAAACCTCTTTGTTTTTAAATACGAAACAGTTTTTTCAGAAAGATTGCCTAGAATATTTTTTCAATTTCCTTTTAAAAGCTAAAAGAAAAGTTGAAGAATAATAATTCCGTTCACCAACGGTTACGAAGCCATTTTGTTTTTCAATTTCTATCTCACCTTGTCACGTTTAAATGCCGCAGTTCCGTTTTCAAATAGATTTGAAATTTGAATTTTCAATATTCGAATCCAATCTGTTGGTAAATGTTTATGAACGAAGTTTGACCGAGATCAGATTTTGAAATGCGATTGTAACTAAATACCGGAGAATGGGAGATTGTTAACTTATCGTTTGTAAGTTAGTACGATGGAGTCGAGGCTCGTTGACTTGTTGATTCACAAGTTGTGCACCTGCTACAGAAGTTGAACATTAAAATATCGTAATACTGTGTTACACAGGCTTACGATGCGGCGCGTTTCTTGAAACTTTCCTTAACTTAAAATGGTTTGTTAGTACGAGTTCATAATAAATTAGGAACATTATTACTCTAACTACAGTGAGTTAAGATTTAGAAATAGGACGAAGGAATAGCTGTGAAAGTTACAAAATGAAGTTAAGTAAACTTAAATTAAAGTAGCTTTATTTATATGAATGTTAAATACTTAATTTAAAATATTTTTTTGGCATTACATAGAACTTTGATTAAACAAATTACATACTTTAAAATGTCTTTTATTTGAATCAAAACAGTCATAGAGTACTACGCATAATGAAATAAATAAGAAAATATAATAAAAATGACATAAATGTATATTATGTTGGCGCCAAGACAAGTTGCCTCGGGGAGCTCGCTCCGGATTCCCAGTGACAGTATCGCAGTTGTGTGACGTCATTGTTTTACACGTCGACCCCGTTCGAAGGCGCGACGTGAACGTTGCCAAGAGCTTATTTAAGAAGTTAGAGTAAACCATGCATTAGTACGGGTGAAAGCGTTTGTAATTATTGCTACAATAGACCATGTCAGATACACGTTTGGGGATGTAAGTGAATGAGGCCGTACACGTGATAAGGTTAGAAATTATGTTACTAAGCGGACTGGTAAGGAAGGTAATAAGATCCTTAGAATACGGCCGTAAGCCTAAGATTAGTTTTCTACGTCACAATTTACAGAATAGGTATTTCATTATACTAATAATATAATGTAAGTCTAAAGGAAGTAAGGAAAACAATTGAATAGGTCTCAAAAATACATTGTTATCAGAATTTTTGCGGAAATATTATTTTTTATAATTATGTAAGTAATTTGAATGGAGAAACCCCTGAATACTGAAAATAATTGAATACTGTAACTGTAAATTAGAAAACAAAAACACATCACCTATATAACGTACACACACTGAACAATACAAAAATACCAGAAAATAAAGACGAATTTTCATTCACGAATAACAGATCCAAAAACATGTGAACATCGAAACACCAGTGCGCCAGAAATGTTCTGTCGGTTGTGCGGATACAGTTAATATAGAACGAGTGTGGAACTGAACTAAACAAAATGATGTCCCAGCATTTGACGAGCATGTTCGAACAGCTCGGTAACTTTACAAAGAACAACTTGACTCATAACAGTAAGATAGTTAAGGAGAAGGAAAATAAGGCGAGTGCGAACCATGTTGGTGTACCCGGTGGGGGAGGAGGGCAACAGCAAGCCTCTCCTTCTCATAAGCACGCTCAACCACCGCCGCCGCTGAAGAAACCGTGCAAGCTGAGGAATGTAGCGTCGAAGGCAGAGTCGTACGACACCCTGTATGGCAACGGGTCCCTGGTGAGTAGTAGACTAAAACTTGTTTATAAAAACTGTCGTCAAAAAACTGGACAATTTTTTTTGGAATGACAAGATTTTCGAAAATCCTGTACTTTGAAATAATGCCACGTATGCCCATGTGTTCAAATAGGGAACATGTTATATCAAAAATGTTTAAAATTAGAAGAAAAGTATATGAATTTATATATTTCCTAATTTAAATGTGTTTTGGCTTTAATGAAAGGAAAGTACAAATTGCAAGGATAATGCTAAATTATTATACCAATTACGTAGGCTGATCGATAGGAAAAATTTTTTAACAGTGAAGCAGCCATTATCCTTGTTGCTCGCTCTTAAAATAAAGGCGTTGTTACTACGGTTAGATACGGCATGAATTGAAGTAAAAGTACGTATGTAGGTAAAGCTGTATAGTGAAGAACGTAATGAAGCTGTATAGTAAGTGCTATTTTACGAGGATAACATGAAAAGTTTGCAGGGAGCAGGGAGTAACATCTCATACATTTTACACATTTTGTAGGCAACAATTCGTTTCGCGAGTCACAACCGAGCGCATGACCGAAATTATGCTGCCGGAATATGCCACGGTGTCGTAGTCCACGGAAACGTCTAGGAGGAAATCATCATTATATTTTATAGGAAAAGACAAAACATGAAGACGCTAGGCTGAGATTGGTAACTTTATCATTTACCATTTACCAGACTAACCAGTTATATTAACCTCCAGTTTCAAGATCAGAATTTAATTTCAGTTGCCGGTGGTAACTATTATTAACTTCCTCTTCATAATTCTTTACCATTAGATATAAGTTATATACTCACAACTATAACATACACAACTGCTGTGGGGATTAAGCTTAGATCCCCCTCTCTTTCCGTGGGTTTCGTGAGACGACTTAGGGATTTAGGAATAAGGAGAATGGACAACAGCGTTTTCCTAAAGAACTGAAAGTAGACTGCGGTCATCAACCTGCTTGCCAAACGCACCCCAAATTGAGAGCCACCGCGATAGGCTGAGTTCATTGATTGATTGATATAACACAAGCTAAATTAGTTCTTTCTATAAACAAATAGTTAGACTAGTTGATGTTCTGGGTCACTCAGGCCATTGCCAATAACAATTCCTTTCATGTTAATGTACCTGCCCGACTGGGCCTTAATTATTGTATGCCCAAAAGGGCTGATTGTTGTACTATATAATAATATATACCCAACACCTGTAACCAACACAATCAACACAATAAAGATTACTTTTACTTTTACTTTTTTTTTTACAATAAGACTCACTTACATAATTATGGAAGCACCTTATTTCTCGTAGTTCTGCTAATTGTTGGTTTTCCCTCGATCCTGAATTATTTCTCGTAGTTCTGCTAATTGTTGGTTTTCCCTCGATCCTGAATCAGACGGTGTTTTGTCGGATGATTTGTTTTACTGATAAAACTAACATCGGTTCTGATTTATAACACTCATGTAAAATGATAGATAGATAAAGGTCACGATAAGTGTATGGGAATTACTGTTCCAAAGTGCGTAAAAATATGAAAATAGAACAGATCAACAAAGTGTCGGTAAAGAAGATTGGTTAGCAAACATTTTGCGATTTCATGTTATACTGACGAAAATAAGTGAAAATGTTAATCATGACAATTGAAATGTTCGTAATAAGTTTGTTATCAGCTCATACAATCTGAATGAAATAATAAATATTCAAATAAGTAAATCTCAGAAATATCTTATTACAGATTATTTTGTTCTTCGTATTCTCCATCTTAATGAAGTTTCAAAAACGTAATAAAGTCGTTTAGAACTTAGCAAATTAATTAAGAATAAATTTTACTTCGACCTTATTAAATCTGAAACACATTACGTTTGCATATAGCATATATTTGAGTTAGCATTTTGAATGCCTCGTAATTAATTCATTCGGAGAATTTTCATTTCGTGTACAATGTATAAAATGGAAAAATTAAATTAGGTAGAAGTGACATTTCTACAAGAGTTAACGATGATAGAAATCGTTTAGATGACATTAAAAGTATGGTGACATTTCGTTTCGATAATTCACGTGACTTAGAATTGTCACTTCCATACATTTGAGTGATGTGAGTAACTTTAACGCTTGTAGAAATTTGACTTGGCTAAAGGGGCTTTTTTATAAACTGTACAAAGCATTGTGTATGATTTTTTTAAAACGTATGATGAATTTGTTTTTCATATTTTAATAAAAAACAATTATTATAGACCTTATTCATACTAATATAAGGCTTAAAATACATCCTGATTTTAGTGGTCTAGAACCGGTCATTATTAGCTACTGATGTTTAAAAATAATTATTCTCACCATCAGCTCCTGATAGTCTCATCGATACAAATATTAGTTAGCCAACTGTCTTACCTTATGTTATGAGGATAAAGAAAACACGTATCACTGTCTTGTTCTTATGTATGTATTTAAAAAGAGAGGGTCCGACCAAAGTCGGTTTCACCTAGGTGTTTTAAGTGTGTCCAAGTTTACCTCTACCTTCATGAACCAACCACAGTTGTGATTTGATTGATTTTGTACAAGATATTGAAATTCAAATCAAAAGACTTGCGAGACTACGGTTAAAAAATCGAACGATAACCTACTTTACATCTATATCTATCTTCCAAAAAACGAATGAGAAAAATCCATTCGTCACAAACTGGTATATAAGGGAGGACAACACGTTCCGAGGCTAATAAAACCAGACCTACCTTCGGTTAGGAGTCACGGGAGAGTACAAAATGGCGTCCATACGTAGCGGACAGGCTATAAAACGACGGTAGATTGGAAATCACATCGATGCTTTTTCGATGCTCTGTGACACGTATTTCGTATCGGGGGAATATTTAAGTGCCGGCGAAAGGTTTGTTTCGAAATTCTTGATGTTACCAGCTATAGTTTATGGGAGATTGAAGTTCAGCTCGATATATTGGATATTTTTGGAGAAATCGACGTTCAACCGGGTGACAACCAAGATCTGCACATGAGTATTTGACGTAAAATACCTATATTATTATCATAAAAATTATAAATTAATTTAACAAAAATATTTAACATTCAGTTTATGACAGTATTTTTCACTGCGGTCCTCATTTCTATTTAATATTAAATTAATTATGCTAAGGGCCAGTTTCACCGGTTACGGATAAAGTGTCTGTCAGTTATCTGATATTTAATACTATCTACCACTTAAAGGCTGGTTATAACTTTTTTCTGTTTCACCATCAAACTTCCTGATAATTTATCTGGTAGATAAGAAACGGCCACTTAATAGCTAGCGGAACGGCAACGTCGCTTCTTAGCGTTTCGATCGTAATATATTTTCATTTGAAAACAATTTTGAAAACTTAATTATTGAAATAATTTTTGTTCAAAATAATCCAAATCAACTTTTTTTACACATTAAAGTATAATTTTATCATTATAGACCGAACTTAGTAAGATTCCTATGATTAAAGACAGGTTTTAATTCCAATTGTGCTTATATTACTTATAGAAACGAAACGCAAGGTTCAATTGTTTTGTGTTTGATAGTTTGTTTTAGACGCTTTTGTTTGAAAATGTGGTAATTAATCATTTATCTCTTACTTATCGTATGTTATTGAATTTCTTTAAAAAATAATTTGCATGAAAATAGTTATTTCTAAGTTTTTGATTTTTTTACTTACTAGTCCGTTGTAGTTTTAATATCACTTTCTATTAACGATAGAATGTAAACAACAGCCTGTTTGGCAAGCTTAAATCGATTCCTATTGTGTATTAGTTGAATAGTAGTAGTATGTTTGAATATTTGTAACACTTGTAACTGCAACCGGTGCAAAGCACACAATAACGCTTTAAAACTATTTTCGTTCCCGCCACTTGAAACTTTTTTATCAATAACATTGAAAACTGGCACTTATCGCACTATGATTAAGATACACTTTTTTTAACCCTTTACGCTCCGGGGTCACGGTTACCTGGTAGATGACCCCGCGATCCCGCTGATTCCAAGCTCAGCATTTGATATCGCTGCGCTTGGTTCCTTAAATTACCGCTGGTACCGCCTCAAATGCAATAACAAACTTTTCCCACTTGAAATGTACTATAATGTAGATAATGTACTTTGTCGCAGGAAAAGCTGTTAGGTACAGGAAAAAAAAATGTGAACCGATTGCCGCTATTTAAAAATAATTAGTATGTAAATTGTCAAGTATAATAAATAAGTTTATAAGGTTACCCATTGTATAAGTAACAGCAATAAAGGCTTATTTTATTTTTTTATTTTATTTATAATGTATATGATAACTTCCTTAACAGCCACTTGATTCGGCTGATAACTTAATGAATACTTTATCTACCAGATATCGTTATCCGACACCTGTGAAACCAAAAGTTTTAGTTTATCTGGCAGATAAGTTCCTAATAGGCTATCAGAGACTTTATCCGTAACCGGTGAAACTGGCCCTAAATGTAATATTCAATACGAAAAATTAGTCCTTCGTGCTGAATTTATTAAATTTTTTTAATACTCCATTCCATCAGTGATCGTTAAAAAAACATTTGAAAGAATTACATTATACAGAAAAAAATAAATAGTTTTACAAACTTTATAATGAATGATCTATTTAATTCAAACATTTTGGTTGACTTGACTATGAATTATATCATCATTACCCGTTGAAAATAAACATACAACTTTTGAAAATGGGCAATGTGACAATGTCATCTTCAAACAATTTCGGACTAGTAGAACATCTACCTATTATTCAAAGGAAGGCAAACACGTAATGTCAACTCTATCAAATCTGTCAATAGTAAGCTTAGGATAGCCTTCGTCTTAGTAGATCATGATTTGCTGTGATCTAGCGCTAAGCTACGTTTACGATGATGATATTAGTTAGGTATTGGTATATTCTGAGCTTCGCATGCTCCTGTATTACAGGGTATCGGAAAATTGGAGGAGAACTTCGGTAAACAACGTTAAATCAGGGTTGTGTGGGAATTCGGTTTACATTGAGGTGTGTGATAATTCTACGTATAATAGATAGATCTTGAAATCTATTTGTTCTAAATTATTAATAATGGAAATATTTTGTAAAACATTTTATAAGTTAATATTAAATCATGTTACGTTTTATTTAAAAAATAGAAAAGTCTTTATTATAATGCTCGTGAAACATTCTTGAATTTTTTTATATATTCGTTTCCTAAAGACGTGTATTCAGTATTTCAGAAAATTATTACGTACATATCAATAGCACAAACATAAAATCTGTACATATCAATAGCACAAACATAAAATCTTTTAAGTAATTATCTTTAAGCGCGTTGTTCTTGTGCCAAGTTCTTTTGGAAATAATACCCCTGGTAAAAAAATATTATCTTAAGAAATTAAAAGTGTTGGCACTTCACAAGATTTGCTCCCCCGCTGAGAAAAGCAATATATTTTATAGGCATTACATAAAGTTTACCACAGCTTGTCTACTTTATAACTTTTTAGAAATAGGTGAAATTCAAGGTTACCAAAGAATTTTGATAAATCATATTTGTACTTATTTTAATTATTAGAATTGTCTTCGCATAAAGAACTAGCTTCAGTCACGCGGCCACGCCGCCGCCCGCGTGGGCGTCCGTTATTATAAATCTCAATTATCGCAAAAAGTAGGCTATACCTTTCATCAATAAATGGACTATCTAAAACTGAAAGAGTTTTTCAAATCGGAGCAATAGTTTGTGAGATTAGAGCGTTCAACGAAACATACCAACAAATCCTTTTTATAATCATAGTATAGAAATATAGATAATTATGTCAAATTAGTCCTTCAGGCATGACGTGCATTTACCTACAACCAAATAATTATGCACAGGCCAATGCGCTCTACGATGTTATTTTATTGTAATGAGCAAAATCACTCGACACAACTCAAAATAGATTAAACCAGTTAATATAAGAAATATCTAATGAAACACTGAGGATACATTAAAATACAACATGTAACAAAAATCCTGTCCGATCCCTGAGAGTATTATTCGGTATCGTGCTGCGAACACATAGATGATTATTTTTCCCCAGTGAAAATAATTAAATCAAAATAAAAACTGATCCAAGTCAACAGCAACACTGACCGCTCCTCAAAGTTCACGTACTCACTACCTGTACAGCTTTGTGTCAAAGATGCCGCCTATGCGAGACGGTTCATGATCTTGTACCACGAATACGCTAAACTATAACTAATTTGAACAAACCACATTACCTTTCAACACAAGTTTTTATCCAAACTTAGATGATTGAACTTTTGTACAACATCTTCAACAATGGCGCACCTTTTCCCTTGGCAATTACATAAACTGCGTTAAGACGTTAGGGACATTCCTTTTATTCGACAGACTTGGAACTGTTGTGTGATAAAGCCAGTTACACAATAAGCTCAGTAAAACTGTTCGAAGTTAAGGCTATTACACACGAGTCGCGTTATTCTCGTATACAATATGCGCTATTGTATCCTTTTCTTACATTTCGAATTTATTTTATGTGGTTTAAAGTGATTTTTTATTGTAATACGATTTGTAATGTTGTTGTTAGTTTTATATATTTACAAAATTCCTCAATCTTTTATTTCTTACTAGAAAATCCGTATCCACGCAATCAAATGTTTTATTTCGACACTCATTTAATACCTATTTTTCTAAAAAATATTTAATGAACGTCAATAAATATAAACATTATAATTACTGTTTTAAAATAAATGTAGATATTATGGTATATACAGACCTGGATGAAATTTTTTAGAAAAAAAATGCATTGACCGGATTCGCATGCACATGGTTGCTGGTTCTATCCTGGCTGGTTAATTATTCTAAGACACCATTGACAACGGTGAAGGAAAACATCGTGAGGAAACCTGGATTTCAAAAATTAGAATCTGAAATCGTCAACCCGCAATGAGCAAGCGTGGGGTCATCAATGCTCATTCCTTCTCTATATGGGAAGAGGCCTGTGCCCAGCAGTAGGTCGTTTATAGGCCGGTGTTATAACCTACAATTTTATGACAGATATTTCTGTGTAGCTATCTATTATTATAGATTATAATTCACAAAATAGCTATTTCATACGGCAAATAGTTTCGCGGCAACATTGCCGAACTTCACCCGCTGGAGCATAACTAAAGTAGTTCAGTGTTAGGCATTTAGTGCCGCTCGCTAATGAAGTTTCTGAATTATTGACAACTAAATATCACACATGAAAAGTTTTTGTGGAGCTGCAGACAGGTGTCTGCAGCTCCACAAAAACTTTTCGGATGAAAATTTGGTTGACATTTTATCGTAAGTTCTTAAAAAGTAGTGTAAGTAGTTTTACTCGCGATTCCGCCCGCGTGGGCGTCGGATATCGCGACAAAAAGTAGTCAATAGCCTTTATCGATAAATGAACTAGCGCTAATAACTTAAGAGCTAGCGACACCTTGAAAATCGGTGTGTAGGTACGCCACTCGACCACGAAATCAAAATATTTTTTCCTACTAGTAAACCTAAACTAAGCGCTTTAGAAATGTTAACTTTAATACCAAATGATAAAGGTGCGGTAACTTGATGATTATTATTATAATGCAGGCCTTAAAACCTCTTTTTTATAAATTAGTTTCCGTACCTCACAAAGTAAACGTAATAGAAAATACTCAAAGAAAAGTTAAGGTGAAAACTAGATTAACTTTGAAGACATTTAAAGAAAAATAGAAAGTATAACGTTAGCTTGTGAAAACACAGCTGCTGAAACCTGTAATTTGAATAATATTATAATCAAGAATTGTATTACATTTTACTTTTGTAGAATTTATAAATAATAAAAGGAATATCGAAGTGCAGTCGATATTACAAGCCTGTGCGGCAATTGTAAAAATAAATGTAATTTTCGAGTCAATGAAGATGTCTTCTTTATTTTATCATTTTATGTATGTGTTGGCAAACCATATTCGTTCATTAAAGTTGGATAGAATTTCTTCGAAACCCTTTGTTCGGTTCTGAAGATTTTTTTTTTTTTGTTTTGCTTCGTGTAGGTAGTTACTAAAGTTTTCTATAGATATAAATTAACCAATAAGTATTCGACTTATATGTGCTTTCTCGTCGTCTGTAGATAACATTTTAGTGTGAAGTGTTATCGTGAAATTGAATTTCTAGAAGCTTCCACAGTCCTTGTTGGAATAAAAAGATTTATCTCATGTACGCTCTGTTGTTCTAATAGAACCCAAGATTTTTGCGACTTTAAGCCGCTGTTATCTCCTTGTTTTAAAAGTAATTGTGGTCTTTTAAAAATGAGAGAACTCACATACTCGGTCACACTTTAATTACTTAATTGGATATTTTTTCCTTGTTCTAGTTAAAAGTAACGTTCAATTGTAGTTAGGTGTTTAGGTGCCTTCTCTAAAAAATATATAGCTACGTTTGTAAAACTTTTTTGTATTGAAGTCAAATGAATTAACAACTTGTCATTTCTTCTGTTTTTTAACTTCAACAGAACGTCACCACGAGTACGTTAAAAAAAGTACAAAATAGACTACTAGACAATCCCGGGGAGAAACCTGGATCAGTTGGAAAATGCGACATCAAAACAATACGACGATTAGGAAGCAGAACAAACACTCTAGCTTACCAATTGTTTATTGAAGCGCAAACAATCAAAAGGCATGAAAGCCGTTTGATTTAACTAAGATCTTGTATAAATGTAAAATATTCTGTATAAATTATAAGGTAGGTAATGCTGTGATCCATTTGCGTCTCTTGCCTATTCATCAGGACCCAGGTTTGGCGTGCACGGATCTCTTGTTGCCTTATACCTCATTTCAATAAAGAACCTTTAAGAGCTTATGTACTTTGTCATCTTTGAGACACTGGCAAAAAATTGCAGAAGATGAAAACAAAAAAAAATTATATTTATTTTTTTAATTAGAATTTGACAATACGTTATCCATTAATTTTTTTTAAGTGCAAACAAAAGTAATTGGTTTAAATAAAAATACTTTTGTCAATTTCAAGATCTCAATATTTTTGTATGAAAAATAAATCTTTAAATAAAATTTATATAATAATTCACATTCACGATTATTATTTCTATAAAACAGCAGTTTTTGTTTTGATAATTATAAAATAATGATGTCATATTGTTAAATGTAAAAGTATCCAGTGATTAGCAATTTATATATTGTTCAATTGTTTCACAATTAATTAAATCAGCATTTTGAATATAATTGGTAAATTTCGATTTAATTAACTGTGTTTGCCAATAAAACACAAAAAACCCCTCCATACCATTTTGCAGGCGCCGCAAAATTCTTAATTAAAACTTGTCATTAAAAGATAATATCTGATATTAATTGGAGTAAGAATATCAATATAATTGTGTCAACATTGCGACGGTTCGTAGATTGGATGAAAATTAACTTCTGTTCTTAGTCTGTATTGTGTCCGGTAGTGCGGTTGACAGTATTGAAACATGCCTTACCATCTTATTAAGTGGTATTACTCTGATAAATAATTGAAGCGCGACTAAAAACCGAGTTTTATTGAACTAATTAGTTGTCATTAGCAGTTTAGTTTTTATGAGTCTGTGGATCGGATAGACGTTTATTTATGTCACTTGAAAGTTTTATTTATTAAAAATAATAATAATATCTTCGGGCAGCTCACACACGGTCATCTGATCCCAAAATAGGCAGAGCCTGTACTATGGCAACCAGACAACTGATAAAAATACTTATATATTTATAAATACATACATATTATAGATAAATTAATCCCAGACACCGACAACAAATGATCGTGCTCATCACACAAAGACATTTGTCCTGGGTTGGAACTGAACCCACGACCTCCGGCTTAGCAGTCAGGGTTACTTACCACTAGACCAACAGGCTAGACAATTTTATTTGCTTCGCGTTTGCTGGACCAACTCATTTACCTTGCACATTATGACAATAATTATAATAAGGACAAAAATGCGGTTGTATTCTAATGAGTGAGACTTTCTATCATGGGTTACCGGTTAAAAACCCAACCATTGCACAACCGACGTGAACCCACTTGACGATGTGAACACGCAAGCATTTACTTATCACGAGGGGCTACAACAATACTTGTTAAGTGCGACCTTCATTGCTAGCAACTTTTTTTAAATCAGTTTTGTTATAAATCTTTTGGAAATACTATCCCGTTTTCAGGTCTAACAATTTTCCTAGAGCCTTTTAATGAATCTTCAACAAAAGATTTAGGATATAAATCCATATAATCCACATTATTAACTGGCCGACTACTAACAATCACGAGGGAATATTAACATAGTCACAGATAATAACCGTCCTGACAAACAGATTAGAGCAGTCAATACCTCACAAGCTCACAGCTCAATGGGCACCGTGACAGCTCTAAGCTGTTCTTAGCTACAACCTACGCAATTTGTGAATACTAATAAATATTGAATACTAGCTTTAGCCCGTGGCTCCGCTTCCAAACTTGCTTCAAATCAAGTATCATTAATCCATAGTCTTCTAGCGGCCGGATCCTGAAACGTCAATCAATTTGAAGTCTCCGTTATGTCTCATACTGCATTTTTTTATTTTTGGGAATTGACTTGATTGCAACGGGATGCAGTATTGCAAATATAGAATCGGGGATTTCTGTAGATCTTTGTAATTGTCTCTCTTTCATCGATTGAATAATTTGTTAGTTTATTATTATTTTAATAAAATTACGTCACGGGAATTAACGCGAACTCATGCATTTACCTTTTAAGGCTTGACGTTTCGGATTAAACTGGCCGTGGTCGCAAGCAGACTATTATTAGGTTTTTTTCGTTATATTTTGTACAGAAAATTTATGCATTTTATAATATAAACTTGTTAAAAGAACACCGAAATCTAGGTGAGTAGATATTCCCAAATTATTATGTAAATGCTCGTTTATATATCCATGTTTCTTTAGCGAAGAGAAGTTTCAAATTCTGTATTTAAATTAAGCAAAACTTTACATTATGTGTTATCATCTGAATAATTTAATGGTATATTTCATTTAACTTTGTTTTCGTTTTGTTATAAGAGAAATATTTAAGAAGGGTATGAATAAGACATTTATTAAGTTTCAGGGTGTTTCATTAATTAAATTTTCTTATTAAATGACCATTTCAATTTTAATTACGGAGAACATGATTTATTTTATGTCTTGTTCGTTTAGTTTTCTTGCATATTTGCTTTTTATTCTATTATATTCATAAATTATACTTATGAAAAGTTTCGACTATTGATGTTGTTTAGTTCATACTATAAATGATCATACAAACTAAAGACAACGGGTCTAAACCGCGTACGTAATAAAAGGTATAAGGTTTATACTCGGTTCAGACCCGTTGTCTTTAATTTGTATGATGTATTTGTATGATGTATACAAACCGCGAAAATCTAAAAATTTGTATTAATGATGATAGATAGAAAGAAAAGACATTCATTATAATACCAAAGACCGTTTAAAACTACACGTACCATTAAAAAGCGGACTTGCGATCATGTGGTCGCGATTTCGAATCCCACCCATTGCACTAACGACGTGAACTTATTCGTAACGCCAGCATTTAGCTTACCACGAAGGGTTAGCAAGAATATTAATTATGAGCGACCTACATTGCTAGTAAGCTATTATTAAAAAAAAACATCAACAAATTTAGCAATACCCTAACCAATACGATGAATTTACTGGAATCTTCCAAAATAACTTACCTAGGATTATAGTTTTTTTTTCTTAGCCTCCACTGTCCCACTGCTGGGCAAAGGCCTCCCCGTAGTTCCTCCATACATCCTTATCCCGTGCAACCTCAAACCAACCCTCGCGGTATACGTCCAGATCTTCGATTACAGTATTAAGAGTCAGTCAGTCGCAAGTACTAATCACGAAACATTAATTAGAGTTTAAGACACATGGACAATAGTTACGAATTTCCATTTACCGCCTAATCATCGTCACCTACAGATGTAGTAGGTATAGGTGGTAAGATTGAAACGCCAGCCTCAAGGCACCAGCCTACTGAATGGCGGGCTTGCGGTCACTCAGTGAAATGGTCGACTGATAGCATTCAATGCAAACCAAAGGAGAAACACAAACAATGTTCTATAGAAAATCATATAACACTCTGTTCATGTTAGTGTTCATAGTTTTTAAAGAAAAACACGCGTTAATGTGTAGTTTCATGTTCGAATTCTTTGTGGCCTTCCTACATATTATAAATGTGAAAGTGTGGATGTTTGTTACTCAATCACGCAAAAACGGCTGCACGGATTTGGATGAAATTTGGCATGCATGTAGCCTTTGACATGGAAAAGAACATGGGTTACCTCTTATTGCAATTCCTTAAGAAGTACTCGTGGGCAGACAGCTTTGAAATTTAGTATTTTTCTCTATTGCAGCGCAAGCTATAACACAGGTGAAAATTTTATTCCATTTTTCATTACTTTCACATTTTTCATTTCTTTTTAGACCCAATTCTGAAGGCCACGCAGACGAAGTCGCGGGCAGAAGCTAGTAGAGATATAATTGTAATTCTATATCTGTTTGTGGTACAGTTTTGCGGTTGTACAGATTTTTTTAAACTTTTGTGGACGTAATAATAAGTTTCAAGTAAGGGATAACCCGCATGTACCACCGACCACAGTACACCACGTGGTCGGACGTATATTTTGTATTGAATATGAATACGACTATTCTCACGTACCACATTTTGCAGTCGTTATCGACCGCTTGTAGCCACTGCTTGACGACATTTTGACGCTGCGATGTGGTTGTGAAATGTGTGGGTTGAGCGTAATGGAATCCATCTAGAGATTGACGCACTTATTTAAAGTACGTAGTGCGTCAATGAGAACCATAGGTATATGGATTCTGCACCAAAAACACAATTTGAGAGATACTTAATGGTACTCAAAACTATGTCTATTCTATGCTTTATCAGATTTTAGAACGAACAAACATGTTTTTAAATTCACCTTACTTATTAATCTCTAGAACGTGTATATCTATTGATACACGTTCTACAGGATGAATTTAAAAGGAATGTGTATATTTAACGAGGTAATCAGGTGCATAAAACTGGTCAACTTTCCCCAAGAAACATAGTTCAAAATCTCAAAATGGAAAATGAACTATTCAAAAGTGACAGGTCACGTGACTTATGTTTGTATGAAAAGATGATTTTCAGTTTTAAGATTTCGACCTATGTTAAGCGGGAAAATTTGTTCAGTTTTATGCACTTGATTACCTAGTTGAATATACGCACTCCTTTTAAATTAATCCAGTATAGGGTTGGTTGGGGACATAAACTCGTCGTCTGTATTTTGAAGAGATGTAGATCAAAAATTTTTCGACAAAATAAACTTCGAATCGCCTTCAACAGCGAATTGAAAATTATTCAAATAGCTAACAGAGTTTTGTAAACGCCGTAGCTATGCGTTGTAAATAAACTGTAGGCACTCATGTAGCTGCCGTGTAAGCTTGAATAGTTTAAAAGATTTGCAAAACAAACTTGTCCCGAATGCATGTTTGCACCGAGTGCACTCAGATATACTTCTGTTTGACCTAGCAGAATCACGGCTATTTGTCGAAGCTATAGACGGCTGTTTGCTAATGCTTAGGTACTTCTGATTCCTCTCGTTCAGCTTATTGAAGCCGATGATATAAATATTGAATTTAATGCGATATTTTGTATACATGTTTTAAGTTATTTTGTTAAACGAGCGTTGACGAATTGTGTTTTCCTTTTAATGTATTTAGTTTAGAATCCTTAGAGCACAATATCAAATACTTGTTCACTACTGGTGTGGTCTCTTTTGATGGAAATAAAATAAAACACGATTTCAATCAAGTTTCTTAGCCCTCTATTTGTAGCGCTATTAAACTTGCCTTAAAACACAGTCAAAAACTATAAGAGAAAAACATTGAAAACTCATTTGAACAAAACATTCCCTCGCCAATTAATTATGACTCTTAACAACAGAAATAGTGTCTGAAAATACACGAAATTGATCAATAATATCTACAAAACTTTACTGCCTTAGTGATCCGTATTTCAGCCTAACATCTTAAGCGTGTGACTAAAAGCCTTTTCGCCTCTATCATTGTAAAGATAGCTCGTATTATGAGCCGTCTTCAGTGGATGGCATCGCAAGACACATGAATACGTTAGGGCATTATGCAAACACGATACCGGTTCAGCGAGGGTTCAAACGCATATAAATTTACGCGGAAAAGTGAGCTGAGGTCGCCATATAGATCTTAAATTATCTGGATGGTAACATGCAAATAAAAAATGTATCAAGATTTATCGTCAATAGGGGTGCGGACTAGGTATGAAAAATGAAATCAATTTAAGCCGTAAGTTATGCAATAAAAAAATAATAATTAAGTAGTATTTTTTCTTTTTCAAAACAAAAAAATTTGACGAAGCTAAGTTAAGTATTGGAATGCGGGTTTGTGACATAAGTAGATTAGCAGTAGCCACAAGTAACGTGGCAAGAACGGGTATTTAGTCTGAACGGCCCAAACCGAATGGCCCGTGGGCCATTCGACCGTAAACAAAAATCGCCTACGTTCCAAAGGACCGGTGATAAAAACTGGTAAACAAATTCAGTGTCATAACTACATCAAGTACATTCGGGTGCAAAAGTTAAAAAGTTGAAATAAAAGTTTTTTCTTCTTAGATTTGTATTATCCTCCTTAGAAAAACCATCAACAATAATATAAAATGTTTACAAAAGATAAATTTGATAATAAATTAATTTTAAATAAAAATCAGCCTTATTTAAAAAAAAAAAAACAAAGAAATATAAAAAAATTACAATTAAACAATAAGATTTAGTAAAATTCAGTCTTATTTTAAAGAAACAAATCAACAAAATATAAAAAAATACAATAAAAAAATAAGATTTAGTAAAATTCAGTCTTATTTTAATGAAACAAAATTTAAAATTTAGAATTAAACAATAAGATTTAGTAAAAATCTGTCTTATTTTAAAGAAACAAATCAAAAAAATATAAAAAAAGAAAGGACACACCTACATTATTAAAATTTTAATTTTTCCATAAAATGCCCCACGCTTATCTGCCCAGTCAATAATTCATGTACTGCAGTTTGTATTTTACAGTTTCTTATTATAGTTAAGGTCGTAAAGTTACAGGTAAGGTCACCAAATAGGTACATACTTGAAAGCACCTAAGCTTATCCTCTAGCCATGTGCTAACAAATTAATCATTGAATGTGGTAAAATCTTAACTGCTTAGACTTTCTGCCATAATATAAAGCCAACCATCTTCAGCGAAATGTGATTAGGTGATTTCGAATATTTTTTTTTAAATAAATAAATAAATAATAATTAATAATAAATAATAAATCTTTATTAATACCAAAAAGATCACAAGAGTTACATTTTTAGGATCATGGCTATGTGGGCCAGAGCATAAAGACCCTGACTTCCAAACTAGGAAAAAACCTGTGTCTTGGAAGTCAGTGCACCTTTGCAGTATATTATGCGAAAAAGCCAATACAATTACAATTACCTGGATAGGACCATGATAACAAGGAATTAAAAAGTTACAGAACAAAAATTAAATATTTAAAGAGTTAAAATTCATAAATTTAGCGACTATTACAATGTATGCGACTGTACCTTTAAATTAATTTTGAAATCATTTTATCACCGGTCCTTTGAAACGTAGGCGATGTTTGTTTACGGTCGAATGGCCCGCGTGCCATTCGGTTTGGGCCGTTCAGACTAAATACCCGCAAGAACATACTCCTTAAAGTAAAATTCGATGTCTCTAAAATAATAGTCTGACATTTTTTAGTTATTTAAAAAAAATGGTCCACATGCCTATTAATGTTACTTTGGTAAAAACTAGTTACCAATCGCAAAACCTATGAAAATTATTTTGTCCATTTCACCTTTCAGAAACAATGGGTTTGTTTTTTAAGGTGGTCAATCCGACTTGCGGCTATTCCGTCATTCGTTTACGGTCAATATGAGACAAACCGCAGTTGATCGATGTTACAATCAAACGGCTGTAATGGTCACGACACACAGCTTCGTCAAAGGCGCTTATTCGGTCTTGGAATCGAATGTATGACGGTTTACTTAGATGAGGCCAATGGTGTGTAGTGTAGTATAGAAATTTGCTGGCTTGCAAAACGGAACACGGACACATCAGTCTAGGGTTGGTAAAACGCAAATTCCCCTCCTTTCAACACTAAATTTTATTCGTTTTCATAGATGAAAAAATATGTCAAAAGACCGTCAACGTAAAATCAACTTTATTAACAATGTTTGAACGCTTGTTAACTAAAAGAAACCTAATCTCTGTCTTCATTATACGTCTTTCTTCGTGAATACAAAAATCCTGGGACAGAATATAAAGCACTTTTCCAGCTAGCTCGGATGGGTGGGACTCAAATGACTATAAAATAGATATTTTCTACTAAGTCGACGATGTCAATCGGCTCGCTTGCGATCGGGGTCTCCTGCAATTTTACGCATTGATTGGTGCATGCAGCTCGTTCGCAGCTTTATGTAGCTATATTGAAATAACTTTTGAACGGAAAGAATTTAAACATTTCTGTGAGCGTTGGATTACGTGTTTCTGTATGTTTTCAATTTTCCCGGCGATTTTCTGTTATGATTTGATTAGACGTTCGATTTTTGTGGCGTTTGCACAGAAAATTATAAAACGATTTCACGATTGTGAAACATATTTTTCTCTTTCTTTATATTGAAAATTGTAGAACTGTGTTATTTCGAATTTTAAATTTGTTGTTTTAAAGTATATATTTATATAAGTCTGGTACAGGATTATTTAACTTCGAAAGTGTTTTTAAAAGCTGTTGGAATCCAATTGCAGGTATTTTTTTAAGTTAACACGTGTACATCTAATTTCTAATCATCTACAAATGTATGTCGCAGATTAAAACAAGGGGAGAATGGAGCGGGACTTGTTTGTTTCAATAGAAAATAATAAAAGTCGTCCGCGTCGCGCAGACAATGGTGTCAACTTCGTTTGTTGTTTCTCTCACTGTGTGCATGACCTGTGTCATTGTTACCTTTGGTTCAATTTCGAATTTTATATATTAATACGTTGGCATTCGTTCTGGATATACCTCAAGAATGTACTAAGAGCACAGTGAAGTTTTATACATTTGAGATCTAAGAGCTGAAACTTCTGTAGTCATGTATTATGTTTTACGATTGTACAGTTTAATTCTATTGTACCTTCATTTATTTGAAAATAATGTAATACATTTTTTTATATTCTTATTTCCAAACAAAAATAAAACAAATGCCTATACGTAAAAATTTAAATAAGTATCCAGCCATCATTGGGAGCCGTTGGTTAGGACTCCAGAAAGAGGATCCCATTAATGCTATTATTATTTAAAAAATATATTGTTTTAAATATCTCTGGACCACTTTTTGGATTAACTGCTGCTTGTACTCTTCAATACTAGTTTTAATTGATCTTGCAGAAAAATACTTAAGGTAAATTTATTTAATTATCTAAAGATCACCTACAAACATGATTGTTTGTCGTAGGCATCTGATGATGCCTTCTGATAACCTAAGCAACAAATCCAATCAGCAACCAATGTATTAAGACAATTATATTAATGGAAATTACGTTTACAGATCACGTGCTTAGTCAAAGGTTCATGCCAATTCAGGCAGTGTCCTGTGCAGTGTGCTAGATTATATTCACGTCACACTGGCAGGCAAATTATATGTAATAGTAGACTATTGTTATACCTAAATTAGGGCTATAACCAGCTTTCTGTTTGGCTTAGTTGAAAGGACCATCTAGATATTGGTAGCGTGGCCATGATTAGTTTGGAAAATTAAATTATAGATATTGAAAACAATGCTACCGTTAAGTTTTATCGTAATCACAAATAAAATGAAGATAGGTACTTGCTTGTGACTATTACTTTGCAATAGCGCATCGTCTATACATCTATCCTGTATTAAATTATGTAAAATGCCATTGCATTAATCCTAAAAAAAACACAGAATTTTCTTTGGAATATCTTTGGAAGAGCATTCAGTAATTCCCGTAGTGCTATCGAATTATTGGCCATCGTAATTTCAATGAGTCGTAATTACTTAGTTAACTTATCTATCTTGACGTGCATAATTATGATAAAACAAAGTTTCCAAACTTCTACCAATGAATTTGTGACCATGTGGTTGCCGGTTCAAATCCCACCCATTGCTCTACCGAAATGAACCCGTAATTACGGATAACGACGTTAACAAGAATACTAGTAATGCGCGACCCATATTGCTAGTAAACTTAAAGAAGTTTTTTTTTTGTATAATTTAAGTAATGATGTGACTGCTGTATATACTGCATAAAATATAGGTAAAACAAATATGGCAGCGTCACAATAATGAACTTCCGGTGCCGTGTCTGGAGAGCGGGGAAGCGATCGTTGTCTACCCTTCTTCACTACAGCTAAATAAATTAAAATATCTTAGTCGAGAGCTGTGCTTCATAACAGAGACACACTTTAGACGCAGTTTAATTTAAATAATTAATTTAATTTCAAAAATAAATCGGAATGTAATGCATAAAGAGCACAGTAATGATACAGTGCTCTTTTATATGTAGTGAGGCGATTTTCAGAATATATTTTTTTTTTAAATAAGCTGTGGCCCGCGGTTTCAACTGCGTTAGTCCCGTTCTCCTGCAACATGTGATCAGCAACAATCTTCTATCTAATTCTCTTCCAAAATTTTCATATTATGAGATTTTAAAAAGAATGTGTAGTTTTTAATTTTTCTGTTGGTTATGTGAACCTTGTCCTGATAATAAAAGATACAAAATAAAAATAATTATCCATTATGGTGCAGTAAGTTGTTCGAAACTTAGGCGCTTAGCAACATGTTATGCGCTTCTTTTTTAACTGACTTAAAACAGTAGGTTCTCAGTTCGACCTGCATGTTTGTATGTATGTTTGTCCGCGATTATCTCGCGTTTTGCTGAACTGATTTTGATGACGGTTTTCAGAAAAGTGTTCGTTACATTTTGGAGAAAGTTTTAATATAAAACAATAATGGATGGATTATAAGTACCCTCACACACAAAATTTAGACTGTTAATTAAGAAATTTAATTTTAGAATCTGCAGATTAAGTAACTTTTTAGCCTGTCGACTAATGATAATATATTTTGGAAAAGGTTAAAGGTTACATGAAAAGATCTCGTAGTTTAATATATTATACCTTAACGGAGTTTCTCGAACGTTTTACAACTAAACCTCTTAAAGGATTTTATGAAATACGTGCAACATGTTACCGTAACGAATTTCCGTTTGTATGTAAGAGGACGGAAGCTGCACTCGATCCGTGTCTTTGACGCACGTCTCACGGCACTAATAAAATCTCTCAACTCTCAACTAATAGCAAGGTAAAACTATTTGATATCGGATTTTTTATTAATTTATTAGAGTGTGGATGTTTATAAGGTTCATATTAAAAATGATTTTCCAATTATGTAATCATTTTTAAATAACATTAAAAAGGACGAGGATTTTTGAATGTAGTACCTATTTCAGAAATAAATATTTTTTCTGAGATTAAATTTATACGATGTAAGGTTTTAAATTCATGTTTCCTTGAGTTTTCATTTATCAGGTGTGTTTGTATATATTTATAGGCACTAAACTTATTCTGAATTTAATAGATTAGTTATCCACTAATTATGCATTGTTATAGCTACTTAATTAGGGAACGAACAATAAATTTTGTGTTCTGATATATTAAAGTCTATAACCCAAATTACCTAAGCTTAAAACATTCTCTCTAATCACCGCTAATGAGACACAATTCATTTTCTATTGTAATGCGGCGACCGGTCGCCGATCGGGGACGAATAGGTTAATTGCTTTAAAACATGAATAAAATTATATTTCCTAAATCGAAAGTTATGATATTACAGTGAACAAACCAAATTAGTTCTTAGATCTTACAATTTTCAATAACAAAATCCAATAAAACAAGTTTCAACATAAAGAAAAATAAGCAGAGTCAATAACCTTAAAAGTTTAAAAGCAGCCAACAAATTGTCAGTTTAACTTAATAACTCGAGTTTAACGGATTAAGTTAGTTAATAATTTACCGAAACTACCAGCAGACAGTTGGGAGCAAAATATTAATTTTAGATGGCAATATTGGTTCTATCAACATCTGGTAGGGTTGCTACAAAAATTACAAAAAAATTTTTGCACATACTTTAATTTTTATATAAATTAAATGCGAGCTTTACAAAATATTAGAATAAAATTTATAAGTAAAACCTGGGTAAAAATTCCTATTCGAAATTGTAAGATGTGACTTCACTGTTGTGTGTTACAATACCATGTACTTAATCTTCTTATTTCAAGTATGTTCAGAACAGACCACAGTGGTTATACATTGACATTGACAGCAATCAAAACTTAAGCCTTTTACTTTTCATTTTGATTGTAAGTACTAACCTACTAGCACTTTTTTGCATGCACGGCAAAATCGTATATTTAATTTATGTTAATTTTTTTTTGTCAAGCTAAATACAGGATTTTTTTTTATGGAGTGCGTATATTCAACGAGATAATCAGGTGTATAAAACTGAACAACTTTTCCCAAGGAAATCCCAAATTGATTTAAAAATTTTCATACCTACATACATAGGTCACGTGACCTGTCACTTTGTATGAATATTTCATTTACAATTTTAAGATTTCGACCTTTGTTCCTTGGGGAAAGTTGTTCAGTTTCATGCACCTGATTACCTCGTTGAATATACGCACTCCATAAAAAACAATCCTGTATACCTACCTAATGCTCAAACTGCTAAAGGTAGTTGAATAAGTATCATCAGGTCTAGACGATAAGCTGCTTCTTTCGCCCACGCACTGGATTACCAGAACTAATAGTTGTACAGTAAACTGTCTGTACTTTAAATTGCAAAAGTTATATCAATGCGTCGATTGGCCACTTTTCAAGCTTGTTGAAAGTCGAAAACGGCTTATGAGATAATCCGTTGCCTGGCAGCCCTGTACCAAGTGTGGCGGTCGGCTTCGAGCAGGCCAATCTATTAGTTTGTTAGTGTAATCCCCACACTAACGGATTATTTCATTGTAATAATAACAGCTTGGGAATGGATTTGTGGTTATAAGGTGTTTTGTGCGGTCTATAATTAACATGGGTATTGTTAATTGTGTTACGATGGGAGAGAGGTATTAACCACGAAACTAGTAGGTATTACTTTGAGACTAGTGTGTTTAAATGTTGATTATATACAAGCTATCAGTGAATAGTGACGTAATATTTCGTCATAAGGTTTGTAGTTTCAAAAAAAACTATATTTTAAGTCTATTTTTAGCCAAAAGACATTGCTAATGCAATGTCGCGTGGTACGAAAACAAAAGTTAAAGTTTTTGATATATAAAAACTTTTAATGATATTTCATGAGCGAATGACGTCATTAAGGCACATTGCCTGTAAAATTAGACTAGTAGGCTATTGAGGAACATTATAAATATCGCTTTAACTTACCTTAATTTTTGTTTTAGCCTTAATGACTAGCAATGGTAGAAGGTATATTGATGACGTCTTTGGCAGGGTTGTTTCAGCGAGGTCATCTCTATTTTCCGGCTACGGCGAAGCAAAACAGAAGGGTAATATTTTTGGCAGTCTATGTATGTAATTATGTATGTATGTATGTTTGTATGTTACACCTTAGTGCCTAAACTACGAACCGATTTGAGTGATTGAGGTGTCAATCGTTTTGTAATAACAACCCGGGTTGACCATTGGTTCGGTTGGGTACAAACCCATGCATTTCTAGACTTCTATTGGACTTGTTTTTTCTTTAGAGACGCCTTTTAAACCCAGTAGTCGGGTTGTAGATTTTTAGTTATACATATTTCATAGTTTCATAATTTTCATTGAATAATTTTATTATAATTATAAAACTATTAAGTAGGTACTTATGTTTATTATTAACTAAAAGCGCTAAAGTATTTTCGGAAGAGCCCTGAATCCTTAAAGTTAGGGTTTCTCTACCGCGTTGTAGTTGGAATTAATTAATGAAATTATGTTAATTAATATGGTGAAGTTTTATAAGTATCTGGTTAAAGCAAAATAGTTTTTAAGAACTAATTATTATGAACATTCGGTCGTATCTAATAATATTTAAAGGGATAGTACACTTTTCACATCGTATTCGAGTTGTGAAAATTAATTGGAAGAGTGTTTATGGTAAGTTGTCTTAATTAAGTTTGTATCCAAAAAGTTGTCCTGACCTACCCAACTCCTAGCGGGAAAAAAAATAATGTTCCGTAAACGTAAAATATCTAGGCAGGTCTACTGTCTAGAAATTTTGTGTTTTACATTTCTATAGGGCGTAGAACGCTAATGGATAGGGGTGAAAAGGGGCCGACGTCAGATTTAGCTTAGCTGTACATATACAAACTGCAAATTTAAAAATAGAATAGGGTTAGCTTGGGTCTAATTTAATTATGCTTCATTTGTTTTTATTTGAAGAAATCCCGAGTTTGAATATCGAGTACTTACTTTTTTTTCATTCTACTTATTATTCAAACTTTGCAGTTGCAAAGGCTATCAGAAATCTTTCGTTCAATTAAGTAATTTCGGTGATGTTTATAGATCAATTTCACGTTAAAATTTGCTTATTTAATTTATTAAATTTTAAAAGATTATTATTTTTTGCACTGTGAAGTAAATTTTGCTTGTCATTTAAATTACGAAATATATTTTGCTTATTTGTTGATAAAAATTAAAAAGAAACATAAATATTATCATAGGAGGTTTTATACCTAGTCATTATTTGGTTTCGGCTATTTTAAGGTAAGCCCTTGTTTCCGAGACATTGGCCACGTTTCGTGTTTATGGCCCTTTTTATACGGTTCCTTACCGCGTTTTCCTTTAACACTTCATCATTCATACAACTTTTCTTCGTACAGTTTTTATTTTGCGTCTATGACCAAAATATGTTTGATGTTATAAGTTCATATGTTTTTTTTTTGTTTTTTATTATCTACTGACATAGACAAAAAGTTGTTCCACCTGATAAACAAAATTGTCAACAGTGTTCCACAATTTACTTAAACAAAAGAAACTCTTAAAAGTTTCATACAAAATATATTATTCATACAAACTTGAGTGATTAAAACAAAAATGAAATCTCATTTTTTATTAAATATTAATATGTACTTAATTACATTGTTTAAATTAAAATTTATATTTTTAGGGTAGGTAGGTAATATTAAACACGATTTTCCAACAGTTAGCTACTTTATTTTTCGGCGAACTGTTTTCACATTGGAAAATAGTTCAGCAAAAAATAAAGTGATATAATTTGTTTTAGTAATTTAATTAAATCTATTTTCACATAAATTCTATTCTTGTTCCATAGAGAGTTAGGTAGGTTGGGTATTAAGCTGTTTGTTCAGCAAAAGCGATGCTGTACTACGATTTAGTGGGAGAGTCCATTAGCAAAGCTTATACTGACTGATAGCTAGTTGTTGGTAAGCCTTCGATCTCAATTAGAGTACCCCGCTATGGATCTCTAGACTGAGATAGAATATCTGAAATAATATACGTACTGAAAAATATTCTAGTGATTTTGATCCTACTAATCCTACTTCCTACTAATATTATAAATGTGAAAGTGTGGATGTTTGGATGTTTGTTAGTCAATCACGCAAAATCGGCTGAATGGATTTGGGTGAAATTTACCTACATGTAGCCTTTGACATGGAAGAACATAGGCTACCTCTTATCCTGATTCCTAAAGTAGATCCCGATGGAAAATAGAAAATTGTTTATTAGCTAAGCCGCGGGCAGAAGCTAGTAGCTAGTAGCTTATAAAAATCAGTTTCGGGAAAAGGTAGTCAAAATAGAGACGACTTTCCCGTATTAATAAGTTCAGTGCTTACCTAACACTTATACCTTAGGTGATAGTTTATTTAATGTAGGTAATATTTAAGCGTTATCGTACGACTGTCACATCGGTATGACACGGCTGTTATTCTCAAGCCCCGCGGTCTTTGAGTGATTAAGATATTATAATTAACTAAAAATTATCATTTGAAATATATACTTAGTTCGTTTAATTTTACAAACAAACTCGATATAACTTTTAAAACATTTCGTTTCGTCGGTAAGCAATGATTTACCTACTTTAAGTATAATTAATACTTACAGGATTAATTTAAAAGGAGGGCGGATTTTTAACGAGGTTATCAGGTGCATAACACTGATCAACTTTCACCATCGAACCTAGGGCAAAATCTTTAAACGGAAAATGAACTTTTCATACAAAGTGACAGGTCACGTGACTAATTTTTGAATGAAAAGATGATTTTCAATTTTAAGATTTCGGAGACTTGTCCTAGACTAGACTTTCCCCAAGGAACATAGGTATGTTCCTTGGGGAAAGTTGTTCAGTTTTATGCACTTGATTACCTCGTTGAATATCCACACTCCTTTTAAATTATTCCGATATATTAAAAAAAATCAAAAAAAGCATTTCAAATATTAAATCGAAAAAGGGATTTCCATGAAAAAATTGAGAGGCCCGATTTTTTAGACATCTCAGGAAAAAAACAAAAAAAAAATCATACGCAATTCTGTTTTAATCCAGCATGCTTGCAACAAATTGCAAATCCGTGCATGAGCAATCTACTGATAAAACTTTCTCATTTAACCACGAACTGGCGGAATGCTAAAATGTACGCTGGTACGTATTAATATTCCTCTACCTTGCCAGATGAATTTTATATTACACTTCAAACTTAAATCGCAAGAAATGCAGATTTCTTTCTACTGTTATAGTTAGACAAATGAGTTTGTATATTTAATTCCATTTAGGAATTATACTTAGAGCTTTCGAGCTCTCCTTGCTTTGTGTTGTTTGTTGTTTTAAAGAATTGAGATTTCATTTTAATACTGTTTTATTTGTTCTTATGTTGACGTTCAAAAAGAGCTATTTGTTTTTCTATCCAGTTTAAAGGAAAACTGGATCAGAATCTGATCTAGAGAAGAACTTTCTGGTTCTCAATCTCAAATCACTATGAAATAAAACATAACCTTTACAAATCCTTTTACATTTTATTATAAATAGCCAATACAAACGATAATATGAGAAATATTAACCAACTCTATCGACATAAGATCTAATTATGTTCGATTTTCCTTACAAACCTTCGTCATGGCTAACCCTTTTTATGTCACCTAACGATTCGATAAAATGTCCCCGTTATTTACAGGGTTAACTTGTAGCTCGTTATAGCGTAATACCCTACGAGAAGGGTTACGCAATCGGGAGAAAGTATTTTTCACACTACTACAGATATTACAAGTGCTTATATTTTGTAGTTTCGCCAAAATTAAGTTTCTATAAAAACTAATTATAAGACCATCGACAGCTTTTTGTAACAGCCTGTTGTATTTGATACATTATCCTGCCAGCCTGAACCAAAGAACGTACAGTCAACAGCAAAAGTAGATGATCAAAATCAGAAATTCAATACTAATGAACGGAGTACGCGTCAGAACTGTGTGGCGTCGAAGTGATTCAAAATATGGGATATTAAATTATACCAAACATTTACTACTAGTACAGTTGCCGTATATTCGTGACCTATGCTCTAAAAGTTATAAACTCAATTCATCATTTACTTTTGCTGTTGACTGTACCAACTTAAAAAAATATATATAAATAGGTACAGTCGAACCAAGAACCTCCTCCTTTTGGAAGTCGGTTAAAAATAGAGAATTATCGATGGTTTATTGAGCAATTCTTTTATTTTTATTTATTGATAATTCATCGAACATTCAAATGAACAATAATGTTTCGTCACGATTTAAAAGATTAACTAACAACATTGATCGAGAAAAAACCCGAGAAGAGTCAGTGTCTCAAATCCATCCTCAACAACGACCACAGAAATGCAGTCAGTTCATTAATTCTGGCATTGCAAAAATAACTTTATGCTAAGGCGCTAAGCAGATAAAGTTGAATTTGGCGAAAAATATATTTGTTTCAAAACTGTTACCACCATGTCTTTCTTTTTAGAATTCTACAGCAGTAACCCTGGACATTTGGCGACACCTTTGGGCCTACCGCGAGAGCTATAGAAAAACTAACTACCTTAGAAACGTCCACTAAGGGCATCCCCTGCGGGGTTCGGATCTCGACTCAGTGCGTTGCTAACAATCTTAATAAGGCAAACAGCAAGATAGGGCTGGAAATTTGTCTTATTAAGGGACTTATTTTAATTGCTAGTTGGGCCGGCTCAGGTCAGCTTGAGCTAGAGAAGGGGGAACAACCATGTGTCACTGAAGACAGATTTGGCTGTTACTTTTCCGTGACTAATAATTTCGGCCTATGAACGTCCGACTACTGGGTACAAGCCTCTTCCCATATAGAAAGAAATGAGCATTAATCACCTCGCGATTTCAGATCGCAATTTTTGGAATCCAGGTTTCCTTCACCGTTTGTCAATGATGTCTTAGAATGATTAAGAAAGTTCTTAGAACACACACATTGCTACTTGCCTGGGTTAGAAACTGCAACCATATGTGATGTGCATGCGAATCCGGGCATTGAACTGCTAGGCCACCACAACATGACTGTGTCTAGGTTTTTTCCTTCATCAATGACTATTAAACATTACGTTGAAATACTACTTATTTATGCCGTAAACACATATACGTACATCCATTATAATTTTCACATCAGACGTATAAAAAGCGTGTTCACATCGACCTCATTTCAGCCTATATCAATAGTTCCCTATCTACAACCTCATACACACTTTATATGAACATCACTACTGATAAGAGAAATTGAGGAACACTTAAATTAGACTACCTGAGTATGAAAAGAAGACCTAGAAGCTTATAATATCTATAGGATCTTAGTCTAACTCCTGTTACGTAATATAAACTTTTGCGTAAAGTTCTAGTGGTGCTTCTTGTGTATACAGGTCTACCATTACCGCAGACACACCTATAAAAATCCTGAAGTTATTCAGGATTTTTTTTAGGGTTCTGTACCTCAAATTGCTCCGAATCCAAAGTAACTAGCTAAAGCACTTGTGTTATTGAATCAGAGACAACGGAGGCACCACAAACACCTATACCCGAGACGGGTCAATGTAGAAAAGTGTTTTTCTACATTGACCTGTCCGGGGATCGAACCCGGGACCTCTTGAAACACTTTGAAAGTCGGTGTGTACGCCACTCGAGCACGAATGTCGTCAAAATTAAAACTATATACCGCAACAGACTTATATTTCAACACTCTTAAGGGAACTAAAATTAATATGGTACCTACTTCGGCCTTACACATTATAGGAAAAAGTAAAAAAAAATAAATACTGGCTTCTCAAGGTGTTCTATGTGACTTCCTATCTGACCTTTACTATCAATTTTTACTTGGTAATTTAATTCAGTATCCCATAACATTACTGACAAATATACCTCCCATCCCATCCATCCCATGTACGAATATCATAAAGCGAAAGTTGCTCTTTCTGTAGGCTTTCACCTATAAAACTCTTATCAGATCTTGATATAACTTGGTACGGGATAAACTTGCATCCCTTCATAGGACATAGGCTAATTTTTGCCACGATAATCGACACCTACGCGTGTGGAGTCGCTGTCAAAAGCTAGTAATTTTTTTTACGTGTAATTTACTACTTCTATTATGTAATGGCGCATAAGAACTCTTAGGTATGAAAACTGTAAGTCAATGTTTACCAATAGTCTACGCATTAAAATCCAACCTATTGAAAACCCAAAAACAAAATAGAATCACATTAGGTTCGAAAGAAGGGTCTGCAAAATGGAAATTGAATATAAAACATCTGAACCTCTATATTGCAGTGTATGAATGATGCATGCGTCGCACTCACGCTGAATATGATATCCGATTAATATAAATATTTATTCATTGTATATTTTATAGTTTTCTTACCGACTTTGCATTGCGGTATGAGAAATATCGGTGTTGAGACACGTAATGTAGGCAACGGAATTGGAATAGTTGTGTGGAGAGTTATTTCGATTGACTGTATAACATTTTGAGATGCAATGACCTATATTTTTTATTTAATATTTCTCACGTGGCTTGCAAATGACTTGTGTTCTTGTTAGCCCATCGTGCTTGGCTAAATGCTTGTGTTACGAGTAGGTAAACTTCGGTAGTGCAATGGGTGGGTTTTGAACCCCCAACCATTGATCGTAAATCCGACACCATAGCCGCTACCACCACTTCAATTTATTTGACAATAAGTACATAATTATTTTGATGTTATCATCATGGAAATTTAATCAAAATTATACCTTTACTTCTAATTCCCAAACAAGTTGGCATATTTTCAAATAGCTCTGATGAGCCTTTAAAAAAATGGCTTCGTTTTCACAGCAGATGGTACTAATTATTTTTAATACTTACTACAGACTTACAATCAAAGCCAACGAACATCTACAACTCTCAAGGGAAAGATTATCGAAGGAACAGTAATAAATTCTTTTTTTAATTTATAATTATTTTTATCCGTCTACGGGCGTTAATGTCTTGCTACAGCCTGTTTCATATTCATTGGCAATAATGAAGTGGCTACGTAATAAGTCCGAATGGACGTGCTTATTTCCAAGACCAAGCGTTTGTAGAATAGCACTTTGTATGTTTGTATTGCAGAATATAATATAAATTTTTATTTGTTAGTAATTTAAGATATGCTAACGCGTTTTTTTCTAAAATTATTTGTCTATCAAATGGTCAAATTAATTGGAGAGTTAATTAATTAACCATTTGTTAGAATAAAAATTGATGAATAAACGCGCTCTACCGAAATTTGAAACCATTAAGCATCTTTAACCATTGGTTGAAGTAACTTGGGATAAAAAAACTGGGCCTTAGAAAAGTATGGATAGATTCTAAAACGTCATAAGTAAATAATTAAATCATTACAAAAATAACTAAAAAAAACCGTCAATAAAGTAAAAATATAATCTATTTATGAAAATGTGTACACAACATTCAAACATGGTACAGTCGTTCACATAAATACCTATTGTACATTTAAGTTCAAAAGTACATAATAAACATTTGAAACGCGAACTTTGTGTTCAAAATCGGCACTGTTTGTCCGAGTACAGGTGCACAAACAGGCGCGGAATAATACATAGTGACTGTTTTTGTGGCAGACTTCTGTATGTTTGTGTTTCGGACTGTACCTCAGTTTATTTAGGACAGCGAGTGGAGTGTCGCTGTTAATCAATTATAAGCAGGTGGTTGCTTAGCAACGTTATATTATTGTTTCCTTTAGTTGGTCGGTTGTCGCAAGGAGATAAATTCTCACTTGCCTCAATTAATCTTGATTGTAGTTTACTTACGCAAATTAGCCGATAATTTAAAAGCTACAATTTTTTTTTTCTCGATTACCTTATTCAATACTGTTTTTAACTCTTAATTGCGTAGACTGTTTAATAGTGAAGACAACCATTTATTTTCTTAAAATAAAAATATTTTCTGTTCGAGAGATCTTCTTAAATAACCTAATTCTAGAAATAAAACTTTATTTTTTATGGTCAGTCTCTCCAGTATCTACTTTACAGCCAGACTATCGTTTTACGACTTAGTTCATGACCACAAGAACTGTATATAAGCTTTCCCACACAAAGGCGAAAGATTCTAAAAAAGAAAAATCGTTATATAACAGTCGAAATACAAACCAAATCTTACATTCGAAAGTAATTCATGAAATGACGTCATAGGTTCTTGAAGTGAGGGCGTTTGTCGCAACGTGGGCGGTTGTATCGGGTTATGCGCGCATGGCCTTGCATATGCAATGCATGCACTATATTGTGGCCGAGACGTGGACGACAGTGCCGCCGTTATATTACAATTTAGCTTTTATTGGATTTGTCATGACAATGTCCATGAGTTTAGATTTGTAATGTTTTGAATACTAATAATATACCTATTGTATTTTTTAAGAGAGTGTTATTAAAATTTGAGTAAACTAAATACTTTTTAAATTAACAGTAACGATTTTTATATAAAAGACAAAACTATAATTTAAACAACTTTATTATGTCTTCTGCCTAGCATTTTCGCAAGCTATGTTGGGGTTGGCTTCCAGTCTTACCGGATTTAGCTGAATACTATATCTGACATGGAGCGACTGTCTATCTGACCTCCACAACCCATTTTACTGTATAAGTACTTTTACAGTATCCCATAGTAAGACTGGTTGTCAGAATTATAATGACTTAACGAGTGTCATAGATCACTGATGACAGTCGGGACCAACAGCTTAACGTGCTTTCCGAAGCATGGGGGGTCTCGGTATTCTGACAAATGGTCACCCATCCGCGGACCAACCGCGGCGAGCGGCTTAACCTTTATTATCGGTCAAACCGTACGGCTTATACTTAGCCACGATCACCTCAATTTAAACAATTATAATCATTATGAATTATACAATAAAAATTATGTTTACCTAAAGTAATTGTGATGGATTTGGAATAAAAAAAATATGATAAATTGCTTGAAGGCACAACTTTTTTACTTATTGAACTACGTTTATGAGGAGAGCTGCTATCGTAATTCATCCCAAATGCCGCAAGTAACAAAACACAGGCTCACTTTGTTTTGTTACTTTCACATAAATACAGACTTAGGTAAATTTGTACCTATTTACCTCCTACATATTGTACAGCGGTACAAAGTAGTTTCGCTTCCACAACCCCCAAAATGGATAATTTATAACTCAAACATTTTCTGCTTTATTTGGTCTGTTATGATATTATTGTTGTGACTGTTTTACAGGCAAATTACAGAATTGCCTTTTAGTGTTGTGTTTAAAAATTATAATATTTTCAATTGAGGGTGTGTTAATGTGTGTATTTGAGATGGTTAGCTCAGGTTGGCTTAAATGGCAACAGATGATTGGGAGGATAATTATTATTATGTCATCCAAAGATCCCGTTAAGCTGAAAGGTAAAATTTATAAATCGGCTATAAGACCTGTTTTGATTGATGTATGGATCAGAATGCTGGGCAGTGAAATGGACATGTTATGAAGAGGGATGAACGTCTAACGAACGTCAATAACTAATCAAGTTATGAGTATGACTGTGGATCTGTACAACAGCAGAGGGAAACCGAAAAGAGATGGATTGTGTGAAAGATGATATGAGAATGAAAGGAGTGGATGCCGCGATGACGAGTAATGGAGATGAATGGAAGGAAAATACGCATTGCATCAGCATATGAATGGGATAAGGGCAGGAAGAATGTTATAGATGGTTGTCCAGTTTTAATAACTGGACAACCGTCTAGAAAAAGTTCATTTGACACAAGTATACGGAACTAATAAGGTTAATTCTATACGTTTGCTCAATAGCAAACGTATAAAATTGCCAAATTGCAAAAGAAGCAAGCCGAAAAATGATAGCTCTTTCACTTTCACGATTACAGGGTAAATACTTTAATTTATCCCTCAAAATTTCCGAGTTAATTTAACTGTAATTAGTTGCGTAACGTCTGTTAAACATTTTTTTAGAAACAGATTAACTCATTTGCTTTTAGCAAAATAGAAAAAACAAAATATTTAAAACAGAATATTCAATGAATCTAAATTTAAACAGTTAAATTCTCTTTTTGAAATCACTCAAAGCCCTAAAAGTTTAGTAACACCTCTCGTAACATAAAATATCACTTTTAGCGCCAAATTCAACGCTGTTGTTAAACTTTTGATATTCGAACGATACGCCAAATTAACCCTCCGATGACTTAGCTCGGGTCTCTGCTACATAAAACACAAGTTAAACTGCTGTATTTTGGATGTTCCGCTTTTATTATTTGTTTTATTAGCCGCGTGTGTTTATTTTGATTCTATTTGAAGCGGATGTTGGGTTAAAGTTGCGTGGCTCTTGTATTTCAGAATTTATTGTTTCTTTTTATTATTTCTGAAATATTTACCCATGGTCAATTTTGAGGAAAAAGTTTTAAAATGATTTATGCATAACGAATATCTAGTAGGTATTTTTAGGGTTCCGTACCTCAAAAGGTAAAAACGGAACCCTTATAGGATCACTTTGTTGTCCGTCTGTCTGTCTGTCTGTCTGTCTGTCTGTCTGTCAAGACCTTTTTTCTCAGGAACGCGTGGAGGTATCAAGCTGAAATTCATATCAAATACTCAAGTCTATGGTCTCTTGGAGCTGTGAAAAAATCAAACTTCTAAGTCAACGCGATCAAAAGATACTCCCGTTTATGCCGCAAATTTTCGACACTCGCAAGGGAATCAAAACCTACAGGGTACTTCCCGTGAACTCAGAATCTTGAAATTTGGTATGAAGCAACGTCTTATAGCAGAGATATAGGAAAAATTGCGAAAAGTATACATTTTTAGTTATATCATATAATAAAAATATTTTTAATAATTTTAAACTTACTACCCCTTTCCTCATGAACGCGTAGTGGTATTATATTGAAATTCATATCAAATACTCAAATCTATAATACCTTTAAGCTGTAACAAAATCAAACTTCTATGTCAACGCAATCAAAAGAAACAGGAATTAAAACCGCATATTTTGAAACTCGCCACTACTCGCAAGGGAATCAAAACCTACAGGGTACTTCCCGTGAACTCAGAATCTTGAAATTTGGTACGAAGCAACGTCTTATAACACAGATAAAGGAAAAATTGCGAAAAGCATAAATTTTTAGTTACATCATATAATAAAAATATTTTTAATAATTTTAAACTTATTACCCCTTTACTCATGAACGCGTAGTGGTATTATATTGAAATTCTTAACAAATACTCAAGTCTATAATATCTTTAAGCTGTAACAAAATCAAACTTCTACGTCAACGCAATCAAAAGATACAGCAATTAAAGCCGCATATTTTGAAACTCGCAACTACTCGCAAGGGAATCAAAACCTAAAGGATACTTCCAGACGACCTGGAATCTTGAAATTTGGCATGAAGCAACGTTATAAAGTACACATATAGGAAAAATTCCGAAAATCTTAAATTTTTAGTTACATCACATAGTATATTTTTTTTAATAATCATAAACTTACTAGCTGACCCAGCAAACGTTGTTCAGCGATTAAAAAAAAAAAACAGATGTTGGCCGATTCTCAGACCTACCCGATATGCACACAAAATTTCATGCAAATCGGTTCAGCCGTTTCGGAGGAGTTTGGAAACAAACACCGCAACACGAGAATTTTATATATTAGACTTGCTGACCCAGCAAACGTTGTTATGCGATTAACAAAAAAAAATAAAAAAATAGATTTTGGCCGATTCTCAGACCTACCCGATATGCACACAAAATTTCATGCAAATTGGTTCAGCCATTTCGGAGGAGTTTGGAAACAAAAACCGCGACACTTATGTCTATCACTTCTCTTCTTAAAGAGATGAAGATTTTTCCGAACATACATAATGTTTTCATATATGTATTGACAAGGTACCGTCAGCTTTCCACATTGTTATGTTATGGATTTCATTTAGCAATAAAAATACCATAACTTTTACTTATATACCTACAGGTTTGTACGGAACCCTCGGTGCGCGAGTCTGACTCGCACTTGGCCGGTTTTTTTTTATAAATTGACCAAAGGAAAAAGCAAAATAACTACGGCAAAATGTTCAAAAAACAAACACAAAATAAACGTACCCCCTTTAAATACGTTTTATTTAGGGTAAATATAGCATAGACACAGTTACCAGTAGCTAAAAAAATATATCTTATCTTTGTAATTTTCTCCAAATCGCACCTAATTGTGAACCCTAACCCAAAACAGCAATGAAATCACACGACCAAACAACGCACGCAATAATTTTCACAAGTTTCGCTAAACCGCCGGAAGGGACTAACGCTCAGTTACCTGTGCCTCTGTACGAAAAAAAAAATCTTCACCGAATGTATATTTTTAACAAGTACAGTTGTGCTTCTTTTGTGCTCAAACATAATTTAAATTTGAATGGGAACGAGTTGAATTGTAATGAACGTACAGTCGATACAAAAAAGTAGTAATTACAAAATATAATAATAATAATTATAGAATTGTTTTTGAAGTGAAACTTCTTTATCGACGTATGGGAGAAAGTCACGTGATGAAAATCGTCACGTTTTTCGGTTACGCGCCATGTTGCTTTTTTTTCGAAGTTTAGTATAGTGACGTAAAGAATATAATGTAATATATTATTATGATAATAATAACAACAATATATTAGTTTTGAAGTTTGGTTTGAAAAAAGAATAACAATATATTAATTTGAAAGTGATAAAATAAAAAGACTTGTTCAAATTTAAGTGAATTAACAAGAAAAGTGAGAGTGATTATATATTTCGTTTTATAAATTCAACACGTATTCAAGCATGATTTTAATATTTATTTGAGGTTAACCTCACTTTTTGATTGTAAGTATCAGTGAATGTATATAAATCTGTTAAAATTAGCAAGTATTAATAAATATGACTGTAAATCTAGTGAACATTATTAATTCTAAAAACAATAAAAAATATAAATTAAATAATAATTTAAAAATAAAACAAAAAACGATTAGAAAATAAAGAAGTTTCATTTCTTACCTGTGTACTCTGGTACACACACATATTTTTTTTTTATTAAATGTGGTGTTGCTTGTGTGAATATTGTTTGAAGGAGGAGTAAAAAAAACTGAAGAATGCCTGATAAATTGCAATACCCGAATACAAGAGTTCAAAATAAAACATGGATGTTCATACCCCTTTGCGAAACCATTCGAGGAATACAAGCATTGTGCGATATTGTACTATACAATGTATTGTAGTGCTAATAAAAACTACATAAAAAACTTATTTAAAAAAATCATGGCGGTAACCAACTTGATAAACAAGTTATATTAACTATTGATATGATTCATTTAAGAGCTAGTAACATACATATTTTTGTCCACAACTGTACCACATTAGTCTAACCGCTGTCATTTTTTTTCGCGCATATTATACTTCCGTACCTATTTCGGCGCCATTTTGGTTTCAACTCCATTAATAAACTGAAACAAAACGATTCAAGTACCTACTTCACTCAAAGACTTAATTTACGTTGTTTTGTTAAATTATTGCTTTTAAATCTTGCCTTTTCGTTAAGTTACAAGTTAAGTGTTTATAAGAGTTTGTTTTGGAAACTTTAAGTGCTTGTACGGGACGTGGTAAGTTCATAATTTGTGTGGATTAAGATCGCTCCCGTGTTTGAGATGCTTGCGGTGAAGTCCGTATCTACAGTTGCCGTATTATGAGACAAAACAGACAAAAAGAGGCTTATCAAATTTCCCTCCGCTTGATGAGCTGTTTTGAGACAAAGCAGGTTTTTTTGAATGGAATATTTTTCCGGACTCTCGTGCGCATTATAATAATATCTATTACTTTTTTTACCTTCTACAATGATGTTATTCGTTATTTTTTATTTATTAGTATTACACTTTCGGTCATATTATGGTAGTTACAAGCGTACCAACGATTTTTTTGTAACCTAATTATTGTCCTACAGCTGGGCAAAGTCCCCCGTTTGACTCCAGATTTTTCGATTTTGAGCTACTTGACGCCAATGACTTAAGAACCGATCGATGTTATCCCGCCACCTTCTCCTTGGCCTGCCTTCGTTTGCGAGCTCGGGCAGCAAGAACCCAGTTCAGTAGCTATTTTAGCCCACCAATTCGGAGTCATGCGGCTAACTTGACCAGCCTAGCTCCAATTTAACTTAGCTGTTTGAATGCCTACATCTGTCATTTGTGTCTTGGCGCGTATGGTGTTTCGCACGCAATCCGAACCAACGAATAGAACGTAAAAATTAAAATACCTACAGACTTAGTTAACTTGTAGTGTCTGATAAATACTCGTATTTAAAAGCCATAAAAGTGACTGTACAATACGTACGTATACCTTTTCAATCTATTTATAACTATTAAAACTAGTGACAAACTTTAAATTGACAACGAAACAAGATTAAGATGGCTTACCGAAGTAAACAGTGTCTAGATTAATTTAATTATCCGATGCCAATTAATTTCATCACCATTATCGTGATTTATTAATTAAATTTATCAAGATTTAAGTACACTAAGTAATATTGTTTGAAATATTGTTTAGGAGTTATTAATTGATTATCCAATTTTGTTGAGCCGTAACTTAGGTGGTCTTTAGAAATAGATTATCAGCCAAGTTTACAGATTCATATACCTATTGCTTAAATGCAAAGTGCTACGGAAACGCCCGGACATACTAATATGATACTGCTACAGCCCATAGTAATGAAATTTGTATCTAATTCGGAAAACACATATTTATTTTTCTTCAGAAAGAGGATGTTCGTCATTTCACCTATTTTTTTTTATTTGCCATATCTCCGGCACTTGGGGATCGATTTGAAAAAATCATCACTCTGTCTTCCATGGGGTAGGTATAATCTCATCCTATATGAATTTCGTAAAAATTGATTCAGGAGTTGGTTTTATCAGAGCAAAAGATTTTTTTTATCAAGAATACAGCGTAGGAATCTATTCCGTTCAATAAATTTTATTCAGGATTGCAAAACTTTTTTAAAATTTTCTATTTTTAATTTACGTAGGTAATACATACCTACACAAAAGGTTATAATTCAACATGATCAGTGTACTAAGTACCTGGTTTCGTAAAGGATTAGTTGCCCAATAAAGTAGGCAAAGGTAAAGATTTATAGGTACATGTGCTTATTTTCTAAACAGACACCGCCAAAGATTTGTAGGTACCACAAAATGTGCCTGGAGATAAACAGTGAAACATAGGGCTAACGATTTTGTTCTAGGTACTAAAATATTTTATTGCTATCTAAAGGTTAGTAGAATACATTACAATGTCTTTGATCTAAAGTAATACGTATTTGAAATAAATACTTATTATACAAAATGATTATTCTCATAAACGAAAATATAGCAGAAATTATTAAAATTACAACACACAAAAACCTCGAATTTCAGTTGGTAATAATATCGTAAGTTCAAAATGGGTTCAATAATTGATTGTAGGCTGAATAATTTAGTGTGTGTTAGGTACATATGTAGATTGTATTTTATTCCCAAAGTTGTAAGTAGTGTCACACGTAGTATCTCTTCAAAACAACAAAACGTTGATAATTTAAATAAAATATCGAAAAGTAGGATAGCATAAGAGATTAATTTTTTTTATTGAAAAGCTGTCCTTCGTGGTTTCTTGTCTCAGTTTCAAAAGAAACAAGAGGATTAATTATCATAATACGTTTACCATTTTGAAATTTTCTTTTAAAATTGACACTTCTAGATAATGATATTATCGGTAAGAGAAGATACTGCTCTGTCAACATAAAGACAATTTTCACTACGTTTCCCCTTACTGGTAATGTAAAGCAAGATGTTATGTTTGCACGTCAACACAACTTAAAATTACGTCACAATATTGACGTGTTTGCTATTAAATTCTATGACGTTACCGGGAAGGTAGGGGCATACCTCATTTCGGCGTTTTGAATATCGACATTTTATGATGGAATTTAGTGAAATATTTTACACTAAACTAATTCAAAATTCAATACTAAATCACAGTCAGTTTTAAGTGTTTTCTTAATATTAAAGAAAAGAATAAAAATAAAACAGCTGTGACGGTTCGTGTTCGCCATCTTTTTTTGCTATTTACAAAGAACTAGGGCTGAGGGCAGTCTAACAAAAGGAGGGCTTTTTGTTAAGACTTGTAATATGATTATTTACTACTTTCCTTTTTTAAGTAGCAACAGATGTATTTTTATAACTGATTTACGCCATAAACTCCATTAATTGCGCAACAATTTTAAGTCTTTAAGGTCCAAATACAGCAAAGAAATAGTATATATGGGCTGTAATTCTCAAAGACGGACTTATTTTTATTATTCACTGCGGTGAATTTCTACGGGATCGCGGAGTTTCTTCGACATAATCCCGATACCGCTAGGAATACTTGGTGAATAAATTTAAACAGTCGAAAGAATTACCTATTTATCTTTTTTCCTTCGGGAGATTTAAGAGCTGTCTTATTTAGAACAGTTTGTAAATAAATATATTTTTAGAACGATTCATAATGACTGTTTCCGAATGTAGACTCCCGTATTAAGGATATTTATCATTGTGATGCGGGGGGGTTAAAAAACATGGAATTCACGTGCTTAATGAATACCCAAACGTGGAACAAGCGTTTTTGTATCTTACAAATACTTGTCCCTTGCAAGGACCTAGAACGGCTAGAACCTTTAGCACATTGCGCTAGGCTTGTCCAGGGTATTTGACGAAGTGAATGGGATCTAAAGATTATTTTATAGACATATAAAAAAATATACTTGACCTAATGCCAAATGTTGTTGGCAACACGCATCAAGCGATTAGATTCTTGTATTTTTACCTTTAGTGTCAGAACTGTGGTGTGACCAATAACACTTTGAACGTTATTAAATTATTGATCATAATTGATAGCATGATTATACAGGGATACTGGTAACTCGACTTATTCCTTGCAGGAAGTCATCGTAGGATTAAAATGCAACAAATGTAGCCACCAAATGCTCTAACGAAGTTCAGTAGTTTTCATGTTATTTAGATATTTAGTTTTTTTTAATGAAAAAGGAAAAAGTTTATATGTTAATAATAAAATTGTACTTTAGCGTTGCTGACTAATTAAAAAACGGAATTAGGACATTATTATTTTTAATTGAACTCTTTTTTTTACTTTGTATTACCTTTATAGTTAAGTAGGTATTGAATTTGTAGTCTTTCGAGGTAAAATATCACGAAATGTTTTTGTTCTTATAGTAAGCCTGTGTTTTTGAAAAATAAATCTATTTTATCCTATTTCCAAATGAGGAATATTAACTTTGTATGTAACATACTCATATAAAACATTACCAACCACTTTATGCAAAAAATATTTTTTTGCTTATTTAAAGATTTCACGGATCATGTCAACTAGAGGCTAATCTTGAAAAAGGCTTACATTTCTAGCGCAAAACACAAAAGTATATATCTAGTATTGCATAGTTACCAAATCGGTTTGCGTCAACAGCTGAAATCCCGAGTAATGCGTGGATTTGTGACAAAAATGTCGCTTCTGTACTTAAAGAGAAAGCTATTACTGCGTACAGTCTACACGTCCTCACAAATCACGAAAACCCAAAAAAAAGTTACTTAGTTTCTTTGAAATAAAAGCTGTTTTGATTTCTTGATGTTGGGGATGTAAGGATTACTGAAGGTAAGTAGAACTAAAAGTGCTCTCACATACCTATGTGAGAGCACTTTTAGTTCTAGATTCTATTTATTCTTATAAGATAGCATTATGTATACCGTACGATAAAGCTGCTTTTCGTTTTTTCTTGGTTATATAATTGAAAATGTATGTTTTTATTTCATAATAAACACTATCTAGATTATATATTCTTAAAAAAATATTTAAAAACTTTACTATACACACCTAAGTAAAACTAAATTGAAATAATTAAACAAAAAATAATAAAAATTAAGTTTTGGTTATTAACCTAATCATTGTATTCATCAAAATTAATCTAACTAAATTAATCTTACCAAAGCATTAAAATTACACTCAATTTCAAAATCCTTCAGATAAGGTACTTGCAATTCGCTATTTCATTCCCATCAGATGGGAATGGGACACTTTCCATTACATACAATCAATTGAGACAACAAGAATCTAATTGTCTACTTAATCAGAACCTAAGTTATCTCAAAGGCTTTACGGATTAGCAGCTCGTAGTATCTCGTTTAATCCTTTAGACCGAACAAGTTTTTACCCTTCTACGACAAGCCAAGTTTACGAAGGGTTTATTTTTACTATCAAAATGTATTTAAGTTTATTTTACTCGTATAAGACGTAAAAGGTTGATAATCTGCGCATCTTTGGGAGAAGGTAAACCTTTTAATGTGTGAAACGAATTTTGGTCCATCTAAAGGGCTTATATCGAATGTGCAGAGAATATTAAAATGAATGTAAATACATTCGTTTTCAGTTTATTATTTTTATGTGTGAGTAGTTTTTTAAACATAATTATGTTTTTTATTTAGTGCATAGGTATGTGTGCGACGGCGTAGGTAAATTAGAAATTAAAGAGTGTTTGTGAGTCAGATGTAAGATCTGATCGTCATATCTCTCAATTCAATCAGAAAAGTATCGAATATATAAACTTTTCCGATTCTTATCAACTTGTGTATGTATATTCAGTAGGTCTAAGAATATTAGGTAAACTATTTTCACACTCCCAAGTGATAAGGGTGGCCCTCTACTATGATTCAGACTAACAGTCAATTAACGAAAAAGAAGTATCTGCAAGTTAATGTAAATAAAAAATAAAACAGATCCTTACAGTAAAGCTGTGTTCACACCAGTGTATCGCTAACCCGAAGTACCCAATATTAGGCAGCTGCCATACGTGTAGAGTTAACCCAATAAACTGCTTCAATTATGGGTATATTGGGTAAACCAGACCTTCAGGGTGACTGGAATCTGCCGCCAATTACGGATTCCAGGAATTGTGAATACGTGCTGGTGTTTTGTTTTCATTATGGTCAAGTTCTGTGTCAATAGTATTAAGATTATAGTAGTTTCTTTAGTATGTTTTTTTGTATTAGGTACTTGTTGTCTGTTTTCTACGGTTGCCGGAAATTAACTTGGCAATGTTTTGGAGTAGTGAGAGCGTATTTTCCTATTCTATGTGCAACAAAAGCACAGTTTTATTGCTCGACTTTTATTGCTCACTGCTAGTAATCTTAAAAAAAAACCATTTTTTTTTAACATTTTATGTAGGTACATTAGAAATTTAGAACGTTAAAATATGAGATGCACTCGTAACGACTCTTGCCAAGGTACGTGCCGGGTACTGTACGATGCATTTGTGCTTACCTCCTAGTTTACAGAATTCAGTGCAACTAACGATTACCAAAACTATTTAACCATAGAGATATAGATATATACCTAAGCTGCCATTAATGAATCTCAGACATATTTTTAATCTACTATATAAAAATAAGTCGGGTTTTCCTTCCTGACGCTATAACTCCAGAACGCACGAACCGATTTCCACGGTTTTGCATTCGTTGGAAAGGTCTCGGGCTCCGTGAGGTTTATAGTAAAGAAAATTCAGTAAATTCAATAAATTAAAAGAGAAAAGCAGGAAAGGAAAATATCGCGATTATTGACATTAAAAACGAATAAACAATGCGGTAACCTTGGTAACCTCGGTAAAATTGGTAAGTAGGTAGTTGCCATGACGACCAAATTTCGTTATTTTTAGTACGATTTACTATCCTCCAGATCCTCCTCCATAGAGGTTATCAATTAAATAAACAAGGTTGTCATAACTCCTTGCAATGATATTAAAACTGTTTTCTTTTTTAATTATCAGGCTCGCAGACTTTTATGTTTTTTTTTGTTTGTCTATTTGGTAAGTCTGAGAGTCGGTCGTAGGTTATAATGAGGGTTATAATTATGATAAACAGGATGGATTTTTTATTGCCACCAGAAAGAAAGAGAGAAAGTACTCTAAATACATAGCATATTAGACTCAATTTATTTTTGAAAAGAAGTAAAGCTGCATTAAATAGATGTTTAAAAATACGCTTTGCGGACCGGGAATCGAATGGGCTAAAATTCGAAAAAATAGCACTGTGTACTTTTTGGCATCAATTAATCTATACAATAAAACAGTAAAAAAAAACTGTGTCTATACATTGAAAATACAAAAAAAAAATTGAGAGGGGTTTGCAAACAGATATAGAGCACGAATCAAAAAAAAAATTCTGTCCGTTTGTATTTCTGTTTGTCTGTTTGTTTGTACACGCTAATCTTCGGAACTACTGGACGGATTTGAATGATTTTTTTTGTTATATAGGTATTAAGTCTAGGTAACATATAGGCTATAATTTATTTTGGAAATTTGAACACCTCAAATCAAATCAAATTTTATTTGTTAAACATAGGTTGTTGTCGTAACAATGATGGTCTTAATAAATTAGGTACGCTATGTTTTGTCATAGAGACATACAAATTAGACGATAACATATACTATTTTATAATGCAGCAATATTTATATAGAATTTAAAATAAAATTAAACTGCAAATATAACATAACCCATACAACATAAAATTATATATAATTAGTTAGCAAACTCATTTAAAAGTTACTTATAATTTATCATTTAAAAATTCTTCTATTGAATAGTAGCATTTATCAATTAGGAATTCGTTTAATATTTTTTTGAATTTAAATAATGGTAGGTTTTTAACATTGTCGGGTAATTTATTGTATATTTTTGGAGCAAGACCAAAAAAGCTTTTCTGCATTAAAGCAGTTTTACATTTAACATGGCACAATTGGTTTGCATATTGAGCTCGGATTGGGTTTTTGTTTACAGTGGACAATTTTACAAATAGATGTGGGTTCATTTTTACAAACAGTGCAACTTCAAATATGTACAATGCTGGTAACGTTAACAATTTTAAAGATTTGAAAAATGGTACACAAGTATCTGTTGTTTTTAGAGATCACATTGACCTTATACAACGTTTTTGCATCTTAAATACTAGCTGCCTATCAGTTGATTGTCCCCAAAAAACAATACCGTAACGTAGAACTGAGGCGACTAGTCCATGATACGCCGTTACTAGTGTCTCGGTGTTTACATTTTTTGATAGCTGATGTAGTGCATATGCAGATTTACTTAATCGCTTACAAAGTTCTTCAGTATGTTGTTTCCAAGACATTTTGTTATCCAATGTGATACCTAAGAATTTGGCATGGCTAACTTCTTCTACATTATAATCTTTATAAGTAACATTAATTATTGAATTAAGGCGACGTTGGTAAAAGTGCATAACTTTTGTTTTTTCTAAATTAATGACTAAATTATTTTTATTTAACCAATTTATAATTTTAAATAGCGAATCATTTATATCATTTTCGTAGTTGTTTTTATTTTTGCATTCTATTATAGCCGTGCTGTCGTCCGCAAAAAGAACCATTTTATGTTTTATTTCTTTTGGGAGATCATTTATGTATATTAGGAACAATAATGGTCCTAATACGCTGCCTTGCGGCACGCCATATTTAACGTTTCTTGGTTCAGATGTGTATACAATTTCTAATTTACTTTTATGACAAATTCTAGAGATTTCTGTATATTGTATCCTATTATTTAGGTATGATTCTAAGAGATTTAGGATATTCCCTCTTATACCATAGCTATTAAGTTTTTTTAGTAACATATCATGATCTACGTAATCGAATGCTTTAGTCATGTCTGTATATATTGCACATACTGGGTTTTTTTTATCTACTGAAGTAATTATGTTAGAAAGTAAATCGTATAAAGCTATATTAGTACTCTTATTCTTGCGAAATCCTTTTTGCTCATCGCAGAATAGATTGTGCTTCTCAAAATACGCGTATATAGAATTATAGATTGTTTTTTCAATAATTTTAGAAAAGATAGGTATTTTAGCAACTGGTCTATAATTTTTAACATCTGTTTTGTCATTTTTTTTGAATAAAGGTTTAATAATGACTTTCTTAAGACCATTTGGGAATACCCCATCTGTAATGCATAAGTTGATTATGTGTACTAGTGGTGGCGCTATAACATTCTCGACATATTTTATAGCTTTAGTACAGACACCATCATAACCTATTGTATTTGTGTTTTTTAGATCGCGAATTATTCGTATTATATCATTATTAGATACAGGTAACATGAATAATGATTGAGATGTCTGGTTAGTAGAATAAATATTATTAGGTTGTGTATTTGTGTGAACTTGAATATTATTCTCAATTACATCTATAAAATAGTTGTTAAATTCATTGGCAATATCTTTGGGATGTGTTAGGGTATAATTATTAGTTTTAATTGTCATTATTGATTCCTGTGGCATGCATAATTTTGATTTGTTGATAATTTGCCAAGTTGCTTTTGATTTATTCTGAGCTGAATTTATATAGTAATTATTTTGAGATTTTTGTGTTAATTTTATGATTTTCCTATAAAGCAATGTGTATTTTTTAAAAGCAAATTTATTTGTAGGATTAGGATTGAGTCTATATGCCCAGAGTAGTTGCCTTTGTTTTTTACTGCATGTTTTCAGCCCACGAGATATCCATTTAGTTTTTTTATTGGTTTTAATAGTTACGATTTTTTGTGGAAAACATAAGTTATAAAGTAACATAAAATCTTCCATGAACCTTTCGTAAGATTCATTTGCAGATTTGGCGTTGTACACTGAGTTAAAGGATAAACAATTAAGGTGTGTTTTAAATTTAATTAGGTTATCTGAAGATAGATCCAATTTTTTAGTTTTCCAAAAATTCAATTTACAAGTTTTGTTAACAGGCACTTTAAGAATTTGTGAACAATGATCTGAGAGAACAAGATCTATGATTTCTGCTTTACATCCGTGGCGATAGTTGTGTGCAAAGTTGTCTATACAGGTGTTACTACTTAATCTAGTTGGTTTATAGAGAGCTAATTTTAGATTGTATTGCAATAAAAAATATTCAAATTCTAATGTTATTCTATTTCTTTTAAGTACATCGATATTGAAGTCTCCAGTTAAGATTACTTTTTTATTTGATCGCAGACTTATTTTCTTTAATAAGTTATCCAATTTTTCATAGAAGGTTTCATAATTATGCCCAGGTATTCTGTATATGCATACAATAATAACTTTGAAAGAAACAAGTTCTATTGCACAGCATTCGAAAACACCCGAGATTGATTGTTTTGCCACTTCCGAAATTTCCCTATACTGAATTCCTGCTCGAACAAAAATGCAGGTACCGCCTCGTTTCGTATTTCTAGAGAAGAAGGCCGCCAGATAGTAATTAGACAATAGCAGCAGATCTTCGTATCCTGATTTAATGAAATGTTCCGTTATGCATATAACATCTACAGCTATTCCTTTACTAAAAAGCTCATCAATTTTAATTAAAAGGGAATCAGACTTGTTTATTAGTCCCGCAATATTTTGATGTAAAATATTTATGTGTTTATAGAAAAAACTGCGAGTTATCTTGTGTTGAAGGTTTTGAAGATTGAGTATTATTTTCATAGAGGCAATCAACTTCCGGGTGCATAGCAATTATATCACTTAGGTCGGTTATCATAGCCAATAAATCTCATGCAGAACCGCAACAGACCAGCTAAACTATAAGAGATACAAAAATGGTACCATAGCAAAAATTGTTCCACGTGATGAGTATTTTCTGCTGAGAGAATAAATTTGAAGATCTGGAATACCTGATGTGGAACTCCAAGAGCCCAGCTACAGTATAACACATATAGGAATGGCGTCTTAGCAAGAGTTGTTCAGCCTGATGAGCACTCTCTGTTGACGTATAAAAATTGAAGATCTGGAACACCTGTTGTCGAACTCCAAGAGCCCGGTTACACCATAACACATAATTATAGGAATGACGTCTTAGCAAAAGTTGTACGCTCTGATGGGCATTCCCTGTTGACTTATAAAAATCGAAGATTTGAAACATCTGACTTGGAAATCAAAGCTATCACTAATTTCACTGCATAATTATAAAATAACATAACCTTTAGGACTGATTTTCGATGACGATGGTACCTATATCATTTATAATTCGTCTCAACTGGCCAAAACTCCAATTTTTTTTAATTTTTTTTTATCGAATACATATAGGTATATGTTTTCGGGCTTATGTTATTTGAGCGTTTAATTTACTTTGCAGTCACTTAGATTTTAATTGATCAGGTATCTTCACAATAAAACTATAACCATGATGAAAGAGGTCAAATCTTTCCCAATGTTCCAAAGGAGCTAAAAGATTGAGGATCATAAGATCCCAAGAATCTACCGAAGAGCGTCAGCTTCGGATCGCGAAGCACGCCTGCATTCTCATCGTATTTACGCATCTACATCCACGTCTCTAGAAACCAGTGAAGAATATGAAGCGCGACTGACCGCTGATCGTGAGGAAAAGTTCTGATGGCATTTCCTGCTATTTTACAAAAATGAAAGATCTGGAGGGTCCCAAATCGTCTCGCGCATCAAGTTGTTTTCCCGTCCCCGGGCTTTTAGAATTTGACATCAGACGTTTCAGATCTTTTATTTTGACGACCCTGTTGTCGCTGGCATAAGCAACAGGATCCGCGTACGAAGTCGCGGGCAGAAGCTAGTTATAAATGAAAAATAATGTACTGTACAGAATACATTTCTAACGCAGGTGTTAAAAATCTTCTCCGGAATAAATTCAGTTTAATCCAAGCTAAAAATGTTGAAACTGAATATGGACGAAAATGTAAAAACCATTTTATGACAGTAATTTTCATAAAAAGAAATGGGGAGTGAAATCATGGCTAATTTTATTGTATGTTGGGCGAAAAATACTCTGTTTTAAGACATCATAACCATTGCCACATTATAGGCTTTTTCTCAAAAGGCATGAAAATAAAATATTTTACGTAATATGAAAATAAATAGAGTCATTTACACGCTGTTCATGTCATGAACTCTATGAATACTTTGCCCATTGGTGGCTCTTAACTTTAACGATCTCTTAAACGTATTAGAGTCTCAAAATTCTCAGTTAATTAAAGTCTTCCTATTGGGATAACTACAATAGGCTTCGTGTATTTAACAGATCAGTCCGTAGAAGAAGAATTACTGGAAAAAATTGCCGTTAATATAAAAATGTAGCCAACATTAGTCATAAATAAAATTAATAAAGTTAATGCCATAGGTATAAATTAGCATAGACTTAATTTCAAAATGAGAATATGAGTTCTGCTTAGCCTTTTGCCAAGACAACATAGGTCGGCCTACAGTCTTCCCGGATTCATCTAAATACCATATTTACCAAATGAGAAATGGACTATCAAAACCAATAATTTTCGTAGCCAACGTATTTCGTGGAAAATTGTAAAAACTGTAACTTCAGGAAAAAGAGGATGGTATATTTTTTACTTCCTCACAGCCGCATAAGTTCACATAACCCCCAGATCACGTATAGGACTATTTTATAAAACACATGTTTTATTTTTTATGCCAAATTGAGTGCGGTTAGAAAAGTAACTATTCCGGGAGGGCAAGCCAGGCCAGCAGAGGTTTTATGCGAAGCCTCTTGGCCCTCTTTATTATTCATGAATATTAGGCCTGAGCATAACGGCTCTCGACTTCCTTAAATGGCGCCTTAAACTTTTTTACTGATTATAAAATTTAAGAGATAACAAAAGGTTGGACCGTTTTGGAAAGTAAGGTTTGGATGTAAGAAATGTATTGAATATGGAATAAGATTTCTTAAAACTGAAACATTGAGCTACCACATTTAACGGTTATAAATATATCTCCGTGGTCCAACATACTTAACACCTGACTATTCAGAACAGTTTTTAGAGGACAACCTTGAGATGAACAATAATGAAGATAAAGAACACAAACAGAACAAAAAGGAATACAAACAGATAAATAACATGGATACTACAGTGGTATCCAAAATAAGCAACTTGTATTTATTATAAACTAGCTTTTGCTTGAGGCCTGGCCGCGTGGGCGTCGGCTATCGCGGCAAAAAGTTGTAATAGCTTTCCTCAAGGAAAGGGCTAACTAACACTGAAATATTTTAATTTATCGGACTACGGAATACGGAAATATTAATTATAGATTGAAAAGTAAAGAGCAAATGTATCACTATTCCACAGTTCCTAATTATTTGACCATCACTATTTTAATGAATTATAAATACGTTGATTGATTAGTCGCCGAACCGTGGTAGGTGCTAAATATTTAACGAAGTTTAACGATGTTCAAATAGTTTGATCGAGTTTATCCTGTCTGTAATTAGTCACCTAATTCAATCAATAGGTCCCTGAATTCTATATTTAGGTAAAAGAGGGATGTGTTAAGAGAACTATCAATAAAAGTTTATAATGCTCTGTTGGCTTCTCTTATAATTAAAAGGCATTCTCTTAGATTTTTAGAGCAACTTATTTGATATATTACCTAGTTAAATCAATTTCAGTGTGTGAAAAATGTGAGTTTCCGTAACAGCTTCGGCGACTTATGTTTTCAGTTCACAAATCAGTTGGTCTGTAAAGGCCACTAAAAAAAAATCAGTTAATAGCTTTATCAATGAGGTATTTATTTTAATATCAGGCAAACTTTTGAAAACTATGTTCGTAGGTTTATACGAAACGCAAGAAGTTTCTTAATACGGTAACTATATTTAATAATAAGGCTGTATGAAGGGCCCAAATGAACCAGGTTTTAATTAACATAACTCCTGATTCCAACAGCAGGTGAGAACAATGTACCCTGACGGTATAATCGCAAGATTAACCCCATAATTATGTTCGTGACACGAAACTCTTGCGCCGACTCATATTTATGTTACTCCATAGGATTAGTTAGCAACCCTTCTCTCGAATAACACAAACAATTACAATTGTTACTCGCATTTAGAGGGTTAATGTTTGTGTATAATGAATCGCGAATTTTAATCAAGAATTTTCCTTTTTTACTTTTATAGGGTTGAAAACCCGTGATATTGTCCACGAAAATGAACTTCATTTTCTAAAATACGAATATTATAGTACTTTTTTCAAGTAATAAAAAAAATGTAGTTTTTAGTATAAAAACAATGACAGCATGTTACTTTGTGTTGTAATATAAAAATATGTTTGAAACGAGACTGAAATTGTACCAAAAAGTTTTTATGCCAGCTCTAACATTAATGAGATACATTTTATCTCGTTGCATTATACTTTATTATGACAACGAAACGGCATATTGCAGTGTATGAGATTGGATAAAGACCTATTTAGAGGATATACAGTTCATTTTAGCTTGGCTTTGCGAGCTTACATTGTGGCTTAAGCATAATAATAACATCATTATTACGCCATGCTTGTCATTTGTTTCATTCAACATCCGTACAAGTCAAGGTAGGTAAGAAAGTTTGGCATATATAGGGGTTGGATGAACTTATGATTTAAACTCGTAAGAGTGAATAATAACCGAAAACTCAAATGGAAAAACTAAAACACTGCAATAGGAAACATACCTTAAAATAAATATATTAAGTTTTTTTTTTAATTTGTACAGAGAAGTGTTTTTCTCGTAATATTTTTTGAATTAGCCATCACAAAATAAATTCCTACCTCAAAATAAAAAAAACCCTTTTCCGCATCATTTATCAAAATCACGGCTACTTTTCTTTACTGCCCAAATCTTCAGTGTTGGAAGATATAAAAATGTGGTAGAATGTGTTTCTGAAATATTTTACAGGCTTTATTTTCCTCCACAATTCTAAGATAATAGGAGGTATTTCAGCCGAGTTGTAAGACTCAGTGATGTCTTCCTTCAACGAATATAATTACTGTTTTGCATTGTATATTCAAAATTATTCGGGTTGGTTTCGTTGGTAAATATTTGTTTATTTAAAATACAGACTATAAATAGAATCTCAGAGATTTATGCAAACATAGTCCGCACTGTAAGTATTGTTGTAGTTGTGGGGTATGTAGAATCAATTTTATTTTTCTGTTTATTTATAAAATCTGTAAATAAGCAGTGTTTTACAAAACAATACTTATCAGCGAGTTATAGTAATTAAAATCACTAAAGTTTACTAAGTAAGCTTTTAAACGAAATTATATTTACAAAAATGCTAAATGAAATTGTATAGTATTCGAAATACATTAAACACATTCACATAAAAATATTTTCTTGAAGCATCGGTAGCCTAGTGGCTAGGGCGCCGGACTTGTTATCATGTGATTGCCAGTTCGAATTCCACAACCATAACACTATCAACGTGAACCCACTAGTTACACAAACATTAAGCTTAGCTCGAGGGGTTAACAAGAATGCTAGTAATGTGCGGCCCACATTGCTAGAAATCTCAAAAAAAAAATCTGGAATGTTAGTAGCATATTATATTCTGGTGTCATTTCAAGATAGTTTTGTTGGACGATGTTTGAGCGCCAAACATTCAGTTTTATGAGACGTCAATAGAGTATTGACGTTATTTGTGATTGCGATGGTATTACACTTCGGGCTGTCTCCTGTCCTCGACTATTGCCGCAGACACATAAAATAACAGAGACTTTGAGATTTCTAGAAAGTGTGTCTGAAAGACGATGCTGATATTGTGGAAAAGGGTTATAAACTTGAATTATGGTGCTCTATGAATTGCGTTTTAACTTTTCTTCAACATTCTCATAATATTTTTTTATAATATGATGTACCTACCATGTTTGACAGAGGAAACATTAATACTAATAACTAAATTATTAAAGTTGAAAATGATGAAAGATATTTTTTTATGTTATACAAATCTTTTGATATAATTGCAATTTACAACTATTTAAATCTAATTTTGATCTTTTTTCTATTTTTTTCTGCTCCACGGCAGAACAACGTTTGTTTTGTTAAACTAATATTATAAAAAAAATTGTGAGTACGTTTGTTACCACTTCACGCCCAAATGGCTACACCGATTTTGATATGGAGTTAACTGATATTCCGGATAGACATATAGGTTATTTACTCCAAAATAAAAAGTCATCAGATAGACCGCGGAAAATACCGCGGGGCGCAGCTTGTTGGAAATAAAATCTTAATTATGACGAGCAAGAATCTGAAAAAGCAACACACAAACATTTTAAATTTACTGGAATTATTGTTATTCCAAACAATTAAAAATTATCAATTATTAGATAATAAAAATAAAAATAATAAATCATTTTTTTATTATAATAAATGAAGAAAACCTCTGATTTATTTATCTAATAATTGTTATTTTTTTCAAAGAAATAATGGAATAACATTAATTGCAATAAATTGTAAAAAATCAGAGGTTCCCTTCATTTATTGCTCTGTGCCAAACGTCAAGCTTTTCGTTCTACTTGTAAATGCTGATAACGAAAGTCAAATATTTCGTTTGAGGTTTGGCGCAGTAACTGGCTGGATATACCTTGGAGTTTTGTTACTTCACTATGCAAATGTTGCTTCTAAATGGTACAAATTACTTTTGTATTGTGTTGCTTCTTGTACAAAACTTTAAGTAAGAAAGAGTTGGATATAGAAGTGATTTTTTTATATATATTTTTGTTCGTTTTAAAAAGACTACTAGCAATGTGGGTCGTAATGTATTCTTGTTAACCCGTCGTGCTAAGCTAAGATGCTTGTGTTACGAGTGGGTTCACGTTAGTATTGTAATTTATTTACAGTGTATTCGTGCATTTTAGTGATAACATTTTAATATGTATTATAAAATAAGTTGCAGTTAATTACTTACTGCAAGTTTATGTTGTATATGTTATGGACAGAACAACTTTGTTTAAGTTAAAAAAAATATGTATTTGAATACAAGTTTTCAGAACTTCCGGACTCCAGAAACACCGTCATTTCATTTGACGTTTTTACAAAATAATTGAATCTTATACTGTTGTGGGTAAAATTCACTTTCATCGTTACATTGTACAAACCAATTGCTTGAAGAAATAAAATTGACTGAAATCTATCCCTCGTAAAATGCGTTGTGATTGCTTTGCGGCTACTAGATCGATCACTGGTTAATCCGAGATAGGCTGCAATCTACGATAGCGAAATGTTCATTGGCTACTGGCCATAAAAAGTCAAACCTTGCAAGCCTTAAAGTAGGTAACTAAAGAAAAAGGCGTTTTTTTTAATAGATGTATTGTAGGACCAACATTAGGTATTATATATTGACTGGCCTTTTGGTCTAGTGGTTAGTGATCCTGAAGCCGGTGGTCGTGGGTTCGATTCCCACCCAGGACAAATCTTTGTGTGATGAACACGATCATTTGTTCTGGGTCTGGGTGTTATTTATCTATAATATGTATGTATTTAGAAATATATAAGTATGTTTATCAGTTGTCTGGTTACCATAGTACAGGCTCTGCCTAGTTTGGAATCAGATGGCCGTGTGTGGGTTGTCCCAAGATATTATATTATATTATATGATATATTAAATGATAATACTACCAAAAATAATCCTATACAATAAATTATTCAAAATAATTATTCAGTATTTTTCCTTTAATTAAAACAGTTTTAAAATTTAAACTTCCAGGCAGTGACCTCGGTAGCTTAGTTGGTAAAAGCGACTGGCGCGTCAAGCCAGTGGTCGCAGGTTCGAGTCCTGCCTGAGGTTTAAGTTTTTCCTTCTACAATTTGTATTTAATTACAATATTCGCTAACACATGCGATAATGTGTATAAATAATTAAAAATAATAAGTATTGGGCCAGCGCCATCTCTCGGACTTCTAATTAACACATTGTTAATCAGAGTCGGTGAGGCCAACCGTAAGGTAGGTTCACTAGATGTCGCATACGTCGCCCTATAAAGACGTCATAAGTAGAAGGAGAAATTTAAACTTCCAGGCAGTGACCTCGGTAGCTTAGTTGGTAAAAGCGACTGGCGCGTCAAGCCAGTGGTCGCAGGTTCGAGTCCTGCCTGAGGTTTAAGTTTTTCCTTCTACAATTTGTATTTAATTACAATATTCGCTAACACATGCGATAATGTGTATAAATAATTAAAAATAATATCATGTCATGGACTTACGTTAAATGATATCTTAAAAGGACAGTTAGAATGTATTAAATTGGTACATATTGTTTTCTGTGTTTTACGCGAATGTTAGACATTGAAATAAAACTAATTTTAAACGGATTCCCGACGTTTCGAGGCCTTTGCAGGTGTCATGGTCACGGGCCGACCATGTTTATTTTATTACTTTTTTTTCTTTTCCCCATAAAGCTTGGGACTTTAATAAGCATTTGACTTATGATGCAAATAATATTAATTTATTCATTCATGTAATATACTAATTGGCTTATAAATTATTATTTTATTAATTGTATCAAACGCGTAAAGCTTTGAAATTTGGAACTGCTAATTGGCTTTTCATTTAGTGAAAAGAAAATCTCTTAACAGAATCAGACCAATTAAGTAATTGAGATAGCCAAATATTGAAGATGAGGTATAAGGTAAATGTATTTTATATATACGATGACAAGTCTTACTTTTCATTGAAATAATGATAATATTAATTTGGCAGACATGAATCAGTTTTCTGAATCACGTCTTAATGAATAACAATTATTATTTTGTATTGGCGTTATATTGGAATTAAAATTGTAAGTAGGTAGGTAGTACAGGGGGTGTACGTGTACAAGGTGATTTTAAAACATACGTTATCCATTTACCTAGAAAAGAAAACACGTCTATAAAGTATCAAAAGTCTATTAGTAAAAATAAAAAAATCCGTGCAATGCAAACAATGCAATAGTTGGCTTGAATACCTCCAATTAGCCAATGGTTAGTATTAATTGCGGCAAAGGCAATAAGTAATGAACTCTAATAGCAACTACGTTTTCAAATTCAGACCTAAACTGCCAACATTCAAAGTATAATTTAGGTCGTATTTTGTTTGTTAATCTGTCTGCTTTACAAAGAAACGGGTATTATTTGCAAGTTCCCGCGAGCTTTGAATAAATTCGGCAACTGTGATCTTTTGTAATGTGAAACCAATTTCTGGTTCCATACAAAACGTGACAGCCCATTGAACGAAGAAAAACAATCTGCGACAGATATTGGAAAAGGAAGGAATCAACTTCCAATGAAGAATGTAGACTTTGCTTTTGGTTACAAAGAAAATAATAAATGCTCAATAATAATAAATTTGGATGTTTGTTACTCAATCACGCAAAAACGGCTGAACGGATTTGGATGAAATTTGGCATGCATGTAGCCTTTGACATGGAAAAGAACATAGGCTACCTTTATCCCGATTCCTTAAGTAGTTCCCGAGGGATAATTGAAAATTGTATACGAGCTAAGTCGTCAGCAGATCGCTTTGAAATTCGATATTTTTCGCTATTACTGAAATATTCTATTTTTCATTTCTTTTTGGACCCAATTCTAAAGTCCACGCAGACGAAGTCGCGGGCAGAAGCTAGTAAATAAAAATAAGTACAAATATTTATTTTTTAAGAACAAATACCATCACTATCCACAATTGTTTTAGTTGTAGAAGCATAGTTATGTCTATTTACGAATTTTTCTTATGTCACTTATTTCTTTATTAACCTATATATATTTATATATTGTCATATAAGTTGGTAATTAAACATTGGGTGAACGCAGTGAATGAAGCGAAAGCAGACTGTCGACAATATATTGTATACTAGTATATTATATGTCCCACATGCATATCGTTCCCAGCTCCCAGCGGAAATCCGTAGTTTCTGCTTAGCCGCCTGGGAAGCAGCACCAGTTCATGTACCTACTTATTTGTATGTTGATATATATTTATACTCTAGCTTTTGCTCGCGGCTCTGTCCGCGTGGGCGTTTATTGCCTTCCTCAATAAATGGGCTATATAACACTAAAATAATTGTTTAAATCGGCCTAGTAGTTCTTGACATTTACGTGTTCAACCAAACAAACTCTTCAGCTTTATAATATTAGTATAGATTATAAAATTATCACGCCGCGCGCCGCCACCGTAATTAGAATAACATTCTTCTTCCTATCAAATGTAGTAGGTAAGTTAGCAAACTTTTCATAAAACTATTTGCTTTCATCAACAAGAAGAAATTATTACCATGTCTTATATGAATTGTCAAGTGTACCCCGACGCTTCACGTTTACATCCTCATAATTAATACAGACACTTCTTTTCGTTTACTTATAAATTGCGTGTCCTAATTTTTCTAGGCTTTTCTTTATTAATTCTTCCTTCTACCAAACTTCTCCTTCCTATCTGTTATAATGACGGTAAATTCTGCTTCTTATATTATCTTCGTGGATCTGTAGTACCTACTGTACCTTGTAAGTGTGTTTTCATGAACCTCAAGCAGTTGTTTACTTGGCATGTTCCCTAAACTACTTATATTTTTTTATATTGTAAAGACAGCGTGCTGCTGGGGAGTTTGTTGCGCCGTTTCTTCTCCCCGGCTAAAGCACTTAGGAAGCGGTGGGGTGGGCGAACCAGGGTGCTGTCTGTGTCGATGACCTTCAAAAAGTGCTACATGGTAGCCTAATTTGAATAAATGGTTTTTTGAATTTGAATTTTTTTTTGAATTTGATAAGACATTTCAGAAATCTAGGTAAACCGATTGGGTTGTCTGCTTTCGATGTTGCACCGCAATGTAGGCCACGGCTGATGGGCGTCTCACTAATCTGTAGATCCCCACTTCCCGAGATGCGGTTGTTTCTGATGAGTTTAAAGGATTATAAGCTTCTATTGTATTTTGTTGAAAGAGAATGTATCCTGAAAGAAGTGAAATTATTTCCAGTGGAGATTAATAGCTTGTATATTTTATACAAAATTGTTTTTATGAAAGTCTTAGGCTTAAAGCAAAAAAAAAAAATCTATGAAACAAATATAGGAATACACGTGCCAAATATATTATGACGTGTTTCTGTTTGGGCTACATAGTTCAAGAAATTTTCTAATACATTCGTAAGTCAAAGACTGTTTCTAACATTCTGAAAAAAAAAAAATAACTTGAAAAAATTATTAAAATATAAGGAATATAAAAATATTCTAGTTTTGGACAATTCTGGGGCTATTAGAAAAATTGTTACACTTTAGATAGCCCATTTATTGAGAAAGGCTTTAGGTTACTTATCCTGATAACCGCCGCCCACGCGGGCAAAGCCACGTGCAAAAAGTTAGTATCAAATATATTTAGTTTTAAACCAACACGATTTTTTTATTAAAACTATACCTAAACTTAATAATATTAATTTGTGTGCTTTTCAAGTTCTCACCTAGGAATATAATTTCAGGAGGCAAAAATACAAATGAATTAATTATTCTTAATAGAACGAGGGCAGAAGGTAAAAATGTGACGAGCATGGGCCACTGTGTACAGAGCCCAAACATCAAATCCAAACTTGGTGAGATTTGCATGTAAATGGCAGATACGTCTTTGAATTCTTATCATCATAATTTGGGAGGAGACCTCGGGAATGTCACTTGAACTTATAAAGAACCTCTTTTAAAACTCTGGAACCCGCACTTTAGTAATAATGGTACTATTTAGGAGATTACCCAAGTTTTTAAGAAGATGAGCCGGAAAAATTGGGATATCAAGACCAGTCCCTTGTTGGAGTAAAGTTAAGTCGGAATTGTATTGTTCGTGAGTTTAAGAGAATACGTATAAGCTGCTTCATTGATATTTTTTAAAAAGGTTACTTTGATATTCTGACTCAATGTCTGAGTCTACTGCTAGCTACTAGATTGGAAAGGTCGAAGAAGATTTAGAAAAATGTTTAGGCCTAACCTGTTTGTAAACTAACCGTTGCTAAAAATACCGTATTAAAACTTCCTTTACTAGATATCTCGCTATGAAATTCTCCTGACGATTTAGAGAAATTTCTCATATTCATAAATAAAGCAATGCGTATTTGTATACAATATGAACTATGCTGATTAGACGTTGACAAGCTTATTCCCGTATTGGGACCATTGAAACGGGGTAGACGTTAGAATCATACAACTGTTCAATTCCTAGAGGAATAAATATCAATTTAATTGATAACAATAATGAATAACGAAATTCATCGTTATATCTTCTCTCTTTGACATGCTAAGACTTGTTCAAGATATTGTATTGATTTATTTAATAGTTAGCAATGGTTTTTAACAAATGATAAAACTTATAAAGAATGTAAAATAATTTTAATATCTCAAATTCACTCATTGTCTCAAGTAGTCATGACTGAGGTTTATATTTTTACTCAGGACTATTAGTACTTAATTACTGATTTATCAAAGCGCCATGGTGTTCAGTTATTAAAACCCCCTTCTGTACTCGTAGGTCTCGTAGGAGGCGAAGAAGGTATATAGAAACAAGTAGAGCGAGCAGCAGCGTTCTGAATGAATGAAAATGAATACAAAACTGCGATCACCAACCGGCAAGCCCAACGTGGTGCCTAGGGCAACAAACACCCCATGATTGCACACTATAACACACGGCCCCCATAGACGTAATCTAGCACATTTTCAGCCAGATGGACCAATGACAGTAAAAAAATACCTGAAAACGGTAGCTGGGTCGGACTGGACGTGGAAGGCAGAGAACCGGGTGTTGTGGTCAAGCAGTGGACGTCTAATGGCTGAGTTGATTGATTGACTGATCTATTATAGTGGTTTTACTAGTCTGTAATCTAGTAGAATATCAAACCAAAATAAATAATGACTGCACGGATAGCTGAGTGGAATAGGTCACCACGCTAATTACCACTGCGCTCGACGTGCTGCGGGTTCGATCCCCGCTTGGGAAAAGTATTTGTGTGATCCACAGATACTTGTTCCAAGTCTGGGTGTTCTTTGTGCATATGATTTTAATGTTTGTAAACCCCCGCGACATAAGGATTAAATTCATTAGTGCAGGCGTCGTTTTCTTAAATAAAATCAAATGAAAAAAATATAAAATATAAGTATTTAAAAGCACATAATTATAATGGTTACCGAATTAAATTGGAAGTGTTTCGTTCAGTCTTTTTTAATATCGTATTTATTTAATGGCGTAAAGAGTAGGGGTACATCTGAAGAAAACCCTTACCTAATTGATTTTGTATTTGAAGAGGTTTTTGCCTTCCGGGTCTTTTTGGTTTATGCTCCAGCTGGCCCATAACAACAACCTGGGTCCGACTGATTCAACCATTTGTGTAGATTATGGCGCCACTCAAACCAGGTAAACATAGGAGGTTTATAATCTTCTTTATGCAATTTCCAAGCTATTGTATGCTCTAAATCTATATGCAGTAAAGTCCACGAAATAGGGTGGTCTCTTTTTAATCACAATAAGTATATGAAAATTTGTTAATATGGACATGTTTTGAATGCTCTTGTACTAAAATAATTATAAATATTGTATGGTAATGAAGCAATATGCTATGCCTTCGACACATGAAATTTAATAACAAACATTTAATTTGACGACCTCATTTAGGGAGCCTGTAGCGATATGAAATATGATTTGGTTTACTCATTTAATTTGTGAAAATCGTAATGAATCTCGTTAGATCACCCTCCACAGATGGCTACAGTGTATCTTGTGCGTAACTGTGAAAACATTTGTCAGTTATAACATTTTCTTGGTAATTTTATGTCCTTAAACACAAATAATAAAATATTAATACTGAAATTGGGACTTTAGATAATACAAACATATATTCAAATTAGGTACATTTCAGGTTTAAAAAAAAAAATGAAGTTTCTAAGGGTACAATGTGATTAAATAGGTACCTACTATGAAAACCATAAAATTTTATATCACATAGTAGAAATTATAATTTTGGCTCTTCCACTAAGTAAAAAATTTTCCTTCATTTGTGTAAGTGCTTTCCGAAATTAAAAGACCTGATCCAAAGTTAGCGATACGCGTAATTTAAGACACTTACGAAGGTAGCTTTTGTGTAATATTCTGCGGGAGAACATGCAGAGGTGTTGCGAGAACAATCATCGATTCCTCTGCAAATACACACATCAAAAGTGTCTAGGGATCAAGCATTTTTATGCGGATTTCTTGAGATTGAGATGTGGCTTTGTAATAAATTTATGATTTTATAAATTTATATGGATCCTTTTTGGTGCATTTCATAATTCGAATCAGGAACTGTGAATCAAATTCGAGTAAAAGATGAAAATCAGCTGTCAATATTTTCCCTATAAAAACATACAACGCATTGAAGACATTATTAGTGCTACTGTTTCCCTACTACTGATTAAAACCAACGTTATTATGGAGCGGCGACGTCATTTAAGCAGGGAAGAAATGCTCAGAGCCGTGGGAATGATAGAAGCTGGTTCCCGGCAACGTACTGTGGCTTTAGCTCTGAATACAAGTCAGAGTGTTATCAGTCGACTTTGGACACGTTACCGAAGCACTGGTACCGTGGCTGAGCGCCATGGAGGACGGTATCGCTGCACCACACGGAGACAAGACCGATACATTCAAATCTTAACTCGAAGAGCTCCAACAATAACCGCCATGATGTTAGCCGTGAGGCTTCATCACTCTTCAGGGAACTTAATTAGCGACCAAACAGTCAGAAACCCGCTTGCATGAAGTGAACCTTCATTCCCGAAGACCGCTACGGGTACCACCTATAGCAATGCACAATCGTAGGATTCGATATCAATGGGCTCTTGAACACAGAAATTGGGCAGAAGAACAATGGCGTTTCGTGTGCTTTTCTGATGAGTCTCGTTTTGGTATGAGACCGGATACAAGACGTATACGACACTGGAGAACCCCTGGACGCCAACAGCGATTAAAATCCTGCCAGGAAGTCCATCCTTATAGTGGTGGAACCATCATGGTATGGGCGGGTATTTGGATCGGCGGAAGAACTGAGTTGATTTGGATCAGAAGCAACCTCAACGCTCAAATTTATGCTGAGACGATTGTATCAGACGTCATCGTTCCTCTACAAGTGCAAATCGGTCCCTTATTTCAGTTAATGCATGATAATGCACGACCGCACACCGCAAGAGTTGTAAGACAGACTCTCGCCGCAGCTAACATCAATGTCCTGCCCTGGCCTGCTCAGTCGCCAGACTTGAACCCGATTGAGCATGCATGGGATATGCTACAGAGAAGAGCTCTGCCGAATATGGAGGGTATCCAGTCGCAAGAAGACCTTTTTTTGTTGTTGCAACGAACATGGGCGGCCATTCCACAGCGTGATTTGGATGAACTCATTTTGAGTATGCCAAACCGATGTTCTTGTGTTGTTAGTGTTCGCGGTAGAAACACGGATTATTAATTGTTTAAGATACCCAATAAAATTTTAAAGAAAACTGTTATTTCAGTCTTTTTTTCGAACTTTTGTGTTAGTGGTTCAAATGTCAAAAATCCCTTTATTAGGAAAATGGCAAATTTCTTTATTAATGCAAAGGTGACTTGGTTTATCGTTACTGTGACAAACGAAAACACTTTATTCGATGAATCCTTAAAGAAAATTTTAATTAATATCAATCAGGAGAAAAGTTATTGCAAAAATATATGTTGATCCCTAGACACTTTTGATGTGTGTATTTGGGAAATAAATATTATTATACATTAACGCATTATGTAAAGACGACTGGGTCGGACTGGATGGCAAAAGTTGGAGAGCCGGATGTTATGATACAATTTTTGAAATGTATAAAAGTGTCAGCTGATGTAATATTGTTTATGTTATAAAATTAGACCCAAAAGGAGGACTCTTGGACATAAATGAGTTTAATGGTACAATAACTCACTTCAATGCAAAGACGCGTCTAAAATCACGTTTGTAGCGCGCATAGCGGAGAAACGCCGGAACTAAAAACATTCAATCCTCATTCAATCAATCAGTTGCTTTCGACCAATCACAGTGGTTGCCGCCGTAACCACCCGTTTTCTCATTTACCTTTCACCAAATATAGTTCATGTAACTCACTTATCTGATAACCAATATCACTAAAGTGTTCGTATTCAAGATTCCTCGCGTGTGCACTATTGATTGCTATAAAACTTTCATACAAAATTCATAGGCTATCAGACTGTTTTCATTTTATTACCGCTAAAGAGGCAAGCGAAAGGTGGCTATCGGAAACGGTATTACGTGTCTTGCAAAAGAAAAGCGATAAAAAAAATTACACATTTATTGCTGTCAAAATGATAATTAGTTTTACACGTTGCGAAATCGTCATACAATGAAAGCGACAATTTTAAATTTTCGCTATCGCTTTTCTTTTGCAAGACGCGTAATACCACTGTCGATCAAGTTGAATTGCGTTACCTTGTAATATAAAATATTAATGTTGGGTCTAACCAAATCTAATATTCTGTGGGTAAAGTACCTGTATAATGTCAAGTTAGGATGCACGCAAATGGTGGCACTTAATTTCTTTCAAAACTGATTCATTATTCACTGTGCAGGTAAGAGTCACGGCGCATGCGAGATTTGTAAGATGTCCTGTATAGCGCAGTGGCGTAGTGATTGGGGTACTGCGAGTTCGATTTGTAGATTAAAATATTTCCTGTGGACAGCAGATAGTATTTAGTTGGGTATCTAGGTATGTCAGGATATGTCCTATGTTGTGAATAGACATGATTTAAAACTAAAAATACCTCCTAGATCCTGTTAAAGAGGAGAAAAAAGTGGGTATTTATTTATGTAGCTTCCTAGTGCAAATACATATGGCAAACATTTGTTAATGTAAAACAACAAGCTATATTTTCGTTGCTTACAAAGGCACTTAAGGTCAATGGATTATATTCACCGTTTACCCCAAATAAGGAAACAGTAACACTTGGTATTCCCCAGGGAACGCCGACTTTCCTCTCACCAAAGGCAATAAAAATAAGTAATAATCCTTACAAAAAGGAACAATTGCACATTATCGAGGAAAAATTTAATCGAAAATTATGAACGTTATGCGAATTATTATAAAAGATACGAGGTTGGGTGAATTTATCATAAATTATTTAAAAATCGAACTTACAACTCCATCGCCTTCTTTTAGCTGTCATCTGAAAAATTAAGATTTTATAATATACTAGATGAAAACCCGGCTCCGCTCGGTTGAAATGTGACTCATGATACACAATGTAGGTAAATATTTCTGGTCATCGGTTTTCAAGGAATATTAAATGTAAGCAAGCCATAGATTCGTATAGCTTCGTTCATTGTGTTTAATAAATATAGTAATTAAAACTGAAATAGTTTTCACACACATAATTTTTATTTTTTACACACTAATAATATTAATATTTTCGCGAAACGACAACGACTGAAGAAAAGTTTTAAGTGTTGTTAAGATTCACTCAATGTTTCCGGCAAGACGTTTCGTTTTACACAGTCAAATGAGCCACAGTTCTTTGTGATGGATGCTTCTTTGGCGCGACGCACGCGACGTGTTGATTGGCGAGGCGTATATAAGAGCTAGTATGCAACGGAACGTGAAAAAAGCGAAATAAATATTCTTGAACTATTATTTCAAACGCGTTCCGAAACGATTCTGGACCCAACTGTTAAGTAATCGTGAGGCCTAGCTTTTTATGTGAAATAACACCATCTTGTACCAATAATAAGTAAATATATTTTCATCAGAGCAAATGTTTTCTTACATCATTGACACACAACAAAGAAAAACAATTAAATTTTAAAATTAGAGAACAAATTAACTTAGCAGTAAAGGAGGTTTTTATACGAAACTCATACCTCTTTCATTTAACACCAACTATCATGCAACTGTCATACGCCTTGTCAGCACTGTAATCACTACCCAAGATGGCGACTGCGGTTTGTTTGTCAGTGCCATTAGAATTTAACGAAATTCTCCATAATCCGAATTTTGCGGATATATGTTGTCGACTCGAAATCAATATTTTTTTATGTTTTGTTGTTCATATAAGGTTTCGATCGAGTCTACCGTACCCCTGAACGAAATTATTAATATAGATAAATAAAAATAAAATGACAATTAAATTATCGTCTCTGGCAAAAAGGTCCCATTTTTATTAGGAAGAACTTAATATATTTGAATCTGGAAGCGACAGAATGAACGGTGTATCATATAAACGACACTTCTAGTGTGTCAAAGAAATAGTTTAGCCGTACTTGTGAACAAGTGGATGTTTGAACAAAAGTACCAATATACGAAAAAGGTTTATGGTAACCGGTACTTACGGTAGTTTTAAGGACCGACTGTTGGTTTACTGCTTTCAAGACCGGTGTATTAACACACTCTCTATTTGCTCATTTTGTTTCATAAACATCAGTGTAGGACCTATTTACCCAAGTTTGTCTCAAGGCTCCCTGTAACTCTGATAAAATTTGTTATGATACATTAGTGAGATAGGCTAGATAAACAAACTATTTTCCACGTGTACTACGCTTTTTGTACATAATCTCCGAAAGTAGATTTTATTGTTGCCGAATTTAACATTAAATTCATAGACGCTCCTAGTTTATATTATCCTTAGGTTCACGAGCCCTGATCTATTAGCAACAGATAGATCAGGTATCGTCAACCTTTGCGGTGCGTTCTAATTAAGATCTAAAGCAGACGCATTTCGATTCTCGCCACGTATACACGTCATTCCCTCAATCCTCTACGTCAGCGTCTCAGCTAGCGACCGTCAAATAATTACGTCACGCGACATTAATCAGCGTAGTCTGAATAACGCGATACGTCTCTGACAGAATTACCTTCATGTTGAATCTTAATTAATTTTAATGTTCAAGTGATAAATGTTTTACAGTTGCTATGATTTCTTGTTTTTGATGATGTTTGTTAACATTTTATGTCATCGTTATGCGTTTACGGTTGATGATCTAAGGGCTTGTAAAAACAGACATTACATTAATAACTATACCAACTTAGCAAAATCACTTAATTTTTTTATATTTTAACCTGTAAAAAATGTTGTTGAAACTAGAGCTTTGCAGCAAAATGCAGTAATTGCAATTATAGAAGACACAATGAGAAGTGTCTATTTAAGATCAATTATTCTGAAAGAAGGTATAATTCTTCACAATTTTAGTAAGTTTCGTGGTTCATTCGCTTCAGTGTTAGCACACTAGGATACACATCTGTAGAAAACGCATTGACCGTAATGCGAAAGATATCGGCTGCATACATTCACGCTCTATTTCCACAGGTGTAGGCAGATTATAGGTGTTTACTTTCTAGTAGAGGCATATTCTGTTATTGTAGATCTACCTAAGAAATTGCTAATAGTTCTCAATTTAAGTAAAGAATATAAAACATCGATCTCCTCTCAAGTAAAGTCAAATGCTGATGAATAACGAGGAACAACAGAAGAAAAACAAATGGAAGAAGATTTTTCTGACTTTGAAAGGATCAAAGTATGATTTACTAGCTTCTGCCCACGACTTCGTCTGCGCGAACTTAAGAATTGCGTCGTCTCTCGGGAACTACTTAAGGAATCGGGATAAAAGCATATGTTATTTTCCATGTTAAAGGCTACATGCATGCCAAATTTCATTTAAATCCGTTCAGCCGTTTTTGCGTGATTGAGTAACAAACATCCAAACACACATTCACATTTATAATATTAGTAGGATTTGATAGATTTTTGGTAGATTTTTTAAAATAAGAGGTCCAAAATGTAAAATAAGTACATTAGGTTTTTCATTTTACATTTTTTACACAAGATACCTACCTCACTCGTTTTACGATCAAAAAGCTAATCTTATTGTGAGATAGCTATTTAATTATATTTCATTCTATAGGAGAAGTGGGAGGAAAGTACACCAATTACGTACGGAAAATATTTGTGTCATCAATTCTGTGTAACAGCAATTTGTTGAACAAAGAGTCTTCTCATTTTATGTTGCGTTTATACGATAATATATTCCGAGATGGATTTTAAGGATTAAGTCAGCGTATTTTATAATGAAAATGCGTGACGTAACGAATGGTACGATGAGGAACTGTCTTTGAGATTCAAAGTTGCAGGAATGACAGATCACATATAGGCAACTAGATATATTACTTACGCTAAAACAGCAAATCAAAGGGGTCTTTTATTTAAAACTTAAATAAATACTATCTAACTAGCTAAGACTTCCTTGATTTAAGCATTTTTTTATCCTGTGATATGACGAACAAAGAGGGGCTCGTGGCTAAGTGTAAGCCGTACAGTTTGACCGATAATAAAGGTTAAGCCACGCGCGTCGCGGTCGGTCCGTGGATGGGTGACCATTTGTAAACATATCGAGACCCCTCCGTGCCTCGGATAGCACGTCAAGCCGTTAGTCCCGACTATCATACAGTGATCTTTGATAGTCGTTAAGTCATTACATTTCTGACAACCAGCCTTAATATGAAATACTTTATTACCTAGCAATAGGTTGTGGAGGTCAGATAGGCAGTCTCTCAATGTAAAATACGGTACCTATTCAGCTAAATCGGGTAAGACTGGAAGCCGACCCCAACATAGCTTGGGAAAAGGATAGGCAGAAGAATATCAAGCTAGCTAAATAAGAGCGTAGGTACAGGCAATTTTTAAGGGAGCGAAAATCTGTTTTCTTGTTTCATTTTCAAAATCTATATTGAAGCAGACTACTCAAGTACATAGTTCCTAAGATATGAGTTCGACATGTTAAGTCTCAAGTACTTATTCGTATGTTTCGGTTGGCGCAGTGCCAGAGCTTGAACTCGCATGATCTTTATCGTAAGGGTCGCGGTTTCAATACCGCAAGTGAAACATTTACTTGTTTCTAGTGGATCTTCGGTGTTGGTCCGTTCGTACTTAAGATTTACATCTGTAAATGAGGAAAACATTAACTATTTAAGTGCTTTAAGAGGTCTTTGGAGACCCTTTTCTTATGTAATCCTAACATGAATTGGGTTCTTCCTAAGGGTATATTAAAACTTGTACAATTTTAATGTAAGAAATAGCTTATTTTACGAAACATACACTATAATTATGAACTTTTGTTGTATATACTAATCAGCACCTACTTAGTAAGTATACCTAAAATGCCTACTAAAAATGATTTACTCTTTCTTCTTTATTATTAGTAGCTGGTTTTCCGATTTAAAATTTATCTATACGGAGCTGGCCACAAATTCTCGTTTTCTAGTTTGTATTATTGATACTAAGCCTTCTGAAATTCATAGAGGTGGCACGAAATATATAGAAGGCAAGTATCACGATTTGATTTGGTAATTTAGATTTTTTTTTTATTATTTTTTATTATTTTATGTCTCTAATTTAAATGATTATTAAGTATAAGGTTGAAATATTATTAATTTTATTGAACATAAACCGGCCAGGACAGCGATCAAACCCAAAAAGTCAAGCAGGTAGGCGAATAGGTACCTTATCAAATATCAAACTTTAAAAAATGCTCTCTCAAATATTGTCAACACTAGCCCTTTTACCACTTTCACGTACAAAATATTAACCCAAGTTCTTTTGTCGTGTATCTGTTACCTTCGGCATGTAATAATGAAGGGTGTGTGATACTGGCGTACCCTAATAACTTCTGATAAACTTTGTTATTTTTGTCTGTAGTAACTCTTTTATAGACGTAGTCTTCCTTACAGAACATATGGTCTTGTAGTTTTGGGAATTAGTTTGTTGTATGCGATCCATGCGGTGAATGAAGTTACGGAGTACTGAAATATTTTTGATGGGCTACGTTCAAGTTAATACGCTGTCGAGGGAAATAAGCTTTGTAGATGCTATAGTAAATATCCACTTTGTAACACCATAAAAAGCGAATCATGTTTTTTTAGTAAATTAAAAAACTACTACGACTATTTTGCATTTATATCATGGATTTTCATTAAATTATGTGTTTGCGATCAGTATTATAAATAAATCCCTACATATATCTTGATATGGTACAGCAACAAAAATCAATAACAAAATCAGAATAACTTTTTCTTGGCGTAGCAATCAATGGCATTCAAGTTTTTAAAGGCAATTTTATTTTGTTATGCCAGTACTCAGCCACGCAGACAGCATTGTCAGTGGCGTAGTAAAGGTCTTTGCGCGTCCGATTAACTAAACACCTAATTGCAGTAAAAACCCACATATTGAGAAATAGCGTTAACACTTCGTGAAAAGACGTATCTTATTACCAAATCGTAACACCACTATGGACTCTTAAGTTGTGGTTTTGTTAAACTGATTTTGTTCATGAACTTTTGCTGCTATAAAACTGTTAGAAATTTTGCACAATTTGACTCAGCAGTGTTAGCACGTTCCGCTCAAAAACTGGGCAGTCCAACTTAATGTTGCAGGTAAAATTCTAGTTTTACCACGGATGAAGTTATCCTGCTTTTTGATACACGAGCAGTCTTTTAAGCTAACTTTAATACTTATACTTGACTAGAACTAATTTAACTTGATATGTAAACTTTCTTCGAGAAAAAATTAGGGGCGTCATTGGAGTTGTTATTAAATGTTATAAGTTTGTCGAGCCACTACTGAAAAAACTTTCCGTATTAACTCCAACATCCTCCCAAAATTCTTGTACATGAAAAAAGATAATATTAGCTTAGTGTTTTGGTACTAGACACACATATTAAACATTTTTAATCAGAATAATAATTACACATAAAAACTCGACTTCAATGGCACGAAAGAACCAAGTATGTAATTGGAATAAGATATTTTTGGTAAATTATTCCAAATTATATCCAAATTATTATTGATTAAAAAAAAGTCACTAAATCGATTTTGAAGAAAATATGGGACGACCTCCGAGGTATTTAGATATTTAATGACAAAAATATTTTTTGTAGTCGATAAACAATCTTCGGAGATATCGCGTAACAAATATACAAAAATAATAACATATGCAGTAGAAATGAGAGCTGTCTTTATAAAGTTGGTTAAAAAGTATAAAAATAATTAAAATTATAAACATTATGTGCTTATTTAATAAAGTTAAAAATAAAGTTATCCCAAAACAAGCGTTCCTGTTTTAGGAGGTTAAATGGTGAGATTTTAATAAACGATTCATACGAAATTAAACATTATCATTGAATTACCTGATATTGACGATGATGTTGCTACACACTTTTCTACATTGTCTCGGGTCTGGGTGTTTGTGGTGCATTCGTTGTCTCTGATTTGGATGGATTCCGAGCAATGTATGTAATGTTGTCCACATCCTTTTTTTTTTAAACAGAATGTGTGGGCTCTCTTAACAATATGTATATTCGTGTATATTATCTGAAAGAATCTATAATAAATGAGAGGTCTATAAGAGACTTTTCACATCTCCCCTTACACCTATTTAATATCTGTTATCGGTGATTTTCATGTTAAGATCGAAAACGTGAGCTATCTTCGATCGGAGATTCCCCAAAATTGCTTATTAATACGACATCGTCTGATATCTAGATTACTTCGCCCGAATTGTTAATAGACTTGTTACGGGTTTTATTGGTTGGTTGGGAATTTATTCATATTTATTTATGACTGTGGTGTAATTATTCTTAAAAATATTTTCGCTTTTTTATAATGTTATTCTAAAGATGTACCTATAAGTTTTTTTATTTAAAGCAATATTACAACTGATATTTTAATAAAATAATATAATAAGTAGTCAGTCAGCAATCTTATAAGTACTATTTTTTTTTTAAATCGACGCCCGCACTAAGGAATTTAATCCTTGTGTCGCGGGGGTTTCACAAACATTCAAATCACATGCACAAAGAACACCCAGACTTGGAACAAGTATCTGTGGATCACACAAATGCTTGTCCCATGCGGGGATCAAACTCGCAGCACGTCGCGCACAGTGGTAATTAGCGTGGTGACCTATACCTCTCGGCCATCCGTGCAGTCATTAAAATGCGTATTTGTTCATTCAAAAAAATTTAAAATATTTTACAACAAAATACCTCATGTCGTCATTATAAAATAAACTCATTTAAAATAGCAAACCGGAAAATAATCATACGATTTTCGTTTCCTAACAGCCAATGAAGACCTTTTTCTCGAGATTTGTATGCATTAAACAAACTCCAATTAATATTTTTACTGATTCTTGTGTAAATGAAAATCAAGCAATCAGAAAGGGGAATGACTGTATTTCGCATAAAATTAAATTAATCCAGTCATTGGGCTGCAATGTAGCGTATTTTGTAATTAAAAGTAGTTTAAATATATATTTTTTCAGCCGATAGACTTTTATTCTTATTTTTATTCGGCAGTGAGTTTGAATTGTCTTTGATGATATGTGTCAATATTCCACCATTGGAATGTCAATGGCTGAAACGCCCTGTGTTTAGATTTAAATTTTAAAAGCCATAACAACCTACAAAATTTAACTATAAACCTAAAAAACGAAAATATTTTTTGTTGCACATAGCTAAATATAAAAATTATAAATATTCGTTTACATTTTTTTTTAATTTTTCCTAGTCAAATACATTATCATTATACGGAAAACGTCAATTTTTTAAAGTGTTTCTAAAGAACGAATTATGAGATAATTATATTATAATTTACTGTACCACTGAAAAAGTGATTTATGTTTTAGTCAACATTGCTGTTTTCCTTTATAAAAGAGCTAATTTTAACGCATTAGCTTTTTTATAAACAGTGGTCGGAGAAATTAATCCTTAAATTAAATCTTTCCTTGAATAAAACTTGTATTTTTGCAACTAAACCGACTGATTACTCAAATCGGCCAGTGTAGTAAAGGTTGGGTCTTTCCGAATATACGATTTAAAACCAATTTTTATACCACTCATAAAAATAAACATAATAAAGACAAGTAAAACTTTCCTGAGTCTGCATCACTGGTCTGGTCGACTGGTAAAACCTTTTTAAGGATAATAGGTACCTAACCATTATTGTAATTAGGAAGTTTGACTTTTATATGCTTCATTAGTATCATGACAAGATTCTCAATAAAGCTACTAACTAACAATTACAATACTAGGTACACTTCCTGCACGGCCTGAAATCACGATAAATCGAGAACGGGATATAGTTGAAAAAAGAATCACCTTTTTGAAGAGAACTGTACTTGCCGTTTAAGAGATAAACGCAAAAACTACGATTTTTGACCTTTGACATCGGATAAAAAAGTAGGAATTCCGGGATCGATGGTGACTTTTAGCATAGCATTCATAATGACGTATTCTATACATGTGCAAAATCCAGCTTGTCAACATTTATTTTAGTATAATTTTCCTGCGCTATAACTTTCATAAAATCCGCATTAAGATAAGCACGGCTTAGGCCCAGTTTACTGATCCCTGGTTAATAGAACCATTGGTTAAATATCCTAACTAATGGTTTCAAACTTCGGTAGAACGCGTTTAATCATCAATTTCTGTTCAAACAAAATAATGGTTAAATAATTATATCTCTGACTAATTTGACCCTTTGATAGACCAACAAGACGCGTTTTACCGAAAAAAAACAATGGTTAAATTTGTAAAATTTCGGTAACTCGCCTCTTTTTGACTTAACTAGGGATTATAAAACTGGCCTTAATCAGGTAGCATGCGCCTCACGACCGGCTCAAATATACGTTACACATGAACTAAAGTCATGTGATTGATCAGGCGGTTGACTTAAAAGTATCTGATTCACACTGACTCTAATTTTATATAATTAAACAAATAAAGAGTACCTATTTATTTATTACTTAAACTGATAACAATGTTAGCTGTTACCATGTTTGGAAGGAGTGATGCAGCCAAAGATAATAGAGATTGTACAAAATAAATATTTGTTTATTAAGAAGTCTGCTTTGAACTAATAAACAGTAGCCACAAAAATATGGGGTTTTTCACCTTGTTATTCTCTTTTAACATTGTATTGTTCTATAATATTTCTATTTAAAGATTGATTAAAAAAAATGTCCTTTTATGAAGATGTAGGTTGGCTATAGAGCATAAAGCCGTGGCAGTGAAAATATTTGGGGAGTAAGAAGCTTGAAAACTATGCTTGAAATAATAATAAATTATTTTTTCTATTGTAAATCGTGATTGTACTTGTTAAGCAGCTCTATATTTATATTAAATTATATTAATAATATAACTGGCCTATAAACGTCCCACTGCTGGGCACAGGCCTCTTCCCATATAGAGAAGGAATGAGCATTGATCGTCACGCTTGCTCCTTGCGGGTTGGCGATTTCAGATTCCAATATTTTAGAATCCAGGTTTCCTCACGATGTTTTCCTTCACCTCTTTGTCAATGATGTCTTAGAATGATTCAAAAAGTACATACAACTTTACAGCCTGGGTTCGAACCTGGAACCATGTGCATGCGAATCCACCAAGACATTTTATTTGTATTAAAATTCATAAATTAAATGTAAATGACAACATCTGGAGCTAAAATTATTGTTCAAATTAAACTGGCCAACATCGCCGAAATTGATTTCAATTTTGAACTTAAATTAATTCCTATCCATCACCTGGTCCTTAATTTCGGTAGTTGCTAACGATGTTATGCAAACGCCTTGTTCGCAATACATTACTGGCGAATTAGATCGCTATCATCCTAGGCGCTGGGGGTAAGGATCGATGAATATTTATACTTTTGGAGTATCGCTCGGATATTAATTACGAGACTGTGGTTTATTAATGTATTGCTGATGTCTTGAAGATCTGAATTACTTAGGGCTTAAAGGTTGCTTTTAGGTTTGTGATCTAGCTAAGATTATAATATAAATTAGAATGGTATTTTTGTGCAAATTAGTATTCTTATTATTATAAGAATTACAATGTCATATTTTTATTTTAATAAAATTATTTTTTATTGAAATTATTCGTATCGTATTATGTTACGGATAGAGTTGAATATGAAAGTTTTTTTTTCGCAGCTATATCGAAACTGTAAAATAAAAAAAAACCTTTTTTATTGCATTCTTCTTCTTATCGTGTCGACGGCAATCATATTGCATTTATTCCCACAAATGAAAATGATGTTTTTGTTGACTTTCCATACATGTCGAGCCTATATTTTTTATCACATTTTCTCCACGCTTTGATGTTCAGGGAGCGAATAACATACGTCGTTGCTTTCATTAAGTAAATATAGTATTATAAACGTCAACATATTCAACGTAAATACGTCAGGAGGTATCAAATGCTTAAAAAAATGTTTGCACAACATTATCAGTCACGCTCTTAGTCAGGTGTTACGAATATTTATTTTGAATATTTTTTTATTGAAATAAGGTCTTACGTTTCAGTACGACGACCAACGGGTTGAATTCTTTCGAAAATCCATAATGCGGGTATTTTTTAAGGATTAGTTTATGTTTGCCTTAAAAACATCATAGACAAACTGCGTATCTTAGTACAATCATGTTAAGGTTCGATTTACAACGTCAATTTATGGTCCAAGTGCAATCAGAAAAAAAAAAAATGAAAAATCTTTGTGGCCCAGCTTTTCGAATCACTCCTCATATTGCATTTTCTTCGTAACAATTCTCATAAACATACAGCTATAAATTCCTTCATTCATGTGAAAACTCTCATGGAGATCCTCAGTTATGGGAAAGAGTGAATGAAAAGCACACAAACCATGAACGAACATTTATTTATTTAAAAAAATTGATGCTGTCGACCCAATCGAGCGGTCAGTTAATTTCTCTTTTGATAGTCCAACATATCCAAAAGCTAATGGAATCAATACAGCCTCCATCGAATGCTAAAAGCTGGAATCCAAAAGTAATCGAGTTGTGTCCATTTTTCACGTATGAATTTTTCATTCTAAAAAAGCAATAACGTAATGCTAGCTTTTTTAGAATTAAATGCACGGGAAACATTATAAATAGTGATTTCTTCAAATGCGTAACAGTTTAAAGAATAATACTATTATAATTATTATTGAAACATTTATTTATTTATTATATGGAAAACCAACAGCGATACGAAATGTGAAAAATCAATAATAAAAGAAAAAAATAAGCCAATTATAGGTTTCCACGGACATAACAAAAATTGAATAATTGAAAAAAATAATTTCAATGCTATAATTATAATTATATCAAATTAATTTGGGAAAAAAATAGGTTTAGCTGCTTACGTTCCACTGAGGTCTTAGTATTGAACGGATAAAGTAAAAACTCTACAAAATTTAAAGCGCATCTTTAGATAGTCTGTGATAAAATTATGTCCATTTTGTGACGTAGGTGGGTCTGGCCGCACGGAGGGATGCCTTGGCACGCACGATTAACTTTTATTAATACCCATCGGCTATGGACGTAAGGCTTTGACGTAATATCACTCACGGGGATATGGTCGCAGCTAATCCACTTCGGAAACTCAATATTATTACTATATAAGATTTATTTTTCCCTAACTGTAAGTGTGAATGAAGTTATGGAGCTCAGATTTCCGAAATATTTCGAATAAAGATTTCGTTTACCAGATAGTATCCAGTCTTTATGCGGTAGGAGGTGTTTTCTCTTTTATAATAATAAAAGCGTTGTTTAAAAAATAGTAATTGAAGAATTTCTTAATTAAAAAATGTTGTGCCTGTAGATATAGGTATTTTGGTATACAAACATACGCATCGTACGCATGCCTGCTAAAGGCGAGAATATGTGTAAACAGTTGATTATGAAAGAGAGTTTCTTTTTTTGTTTATCAATTTCAAATATATATTCTATTCTTAGTACCAACGTGTGATAAATATGTAACACTCTTTTTTCTTTGCTTTTTTAAGAAGTAGGAAGGCATGATTTAGAACTACTTATAACCCTCTTCTTCTCTAAGTGCAACTCAAATTAATGAAGGATGACCAGCTGCTGAAATCGATCTATATATTTTTTAGGCGGAACAGTAATAACCTTACCTTAATAATATTTAAAACCTATTTTCACCTATCATTTAGGAATAGCAGCAAATATGATAATGTAATTTAAACAACTTCAATTTAATATTTGACTGTTTTATTTTTACTTATTTTGACAAGGCTTGATTTAATCTTGATTATCAGAAGCATTCTATAAACAAGACACTCAGAAACTTTTACAAACCACACTTAAAAGCCAGTAAGTGGCTCTCAATTCAATTTCAAACAAATCGTTCTAACTTTTCTCCTCACAATATTAGTTTAGATAATAAACATCGTCAATTTGAAGGCTCAAAGTTTGAAGAACGTTGCCAGAAGTTAGGCGCATTTGTAAAAATATAATTAATTCATTGGGTATAATATTTTTGAAGCGGCGGTAGGCTAATGGTTAGGGCATTGGATTTGCGATCATCGCGGTTTGAATCCCACCCATTGCACTACCGACGTGAACCCACTCGTAACACAAGCATATATTTAGCTTACCACGAAGGGTTAACAAGAATACTAGTAATGTGTGACCCACATTGCAAATAAGCTTTTGAAAAAAAAAATCTGTTCTTTATAATGTTGGTAATTATAATCAAATCTTTAATAATAAATATGGGTAGAATTTTATCTTCTTTGAACACATCCTTGAAATCAAATGCGTAATGGTAACGAATGATTACGTACTATTTATTAGGTGCATATGAATGTAACAACGTTTATTTATTTGCGCCGTTTTTCCCGCCCTACAGTCGGGTAGATCGTATGGTGTGAATAAAAATGTAAAACAGCGTATTCAGTCATTCTTATTTTTATAAGAAATAAATGTGGACAACATCACATACATTACTCCGAATCCAAAGTAAGTAGCTTTAATTAAGCACTTGTGTTATGGAATCAGATACAACGAAGGTTTTGTTTTCTACATTGACCCGTGCTAGGATCGAACCCGGGACCAAAGAGCTGACGACACCTTGAAAACCGGTGTGTACGCCACTCGACCACGGAGGTCGTCGATTCACACAGTTAAATAGTTGTACCTTTTTTTTCCTTAAAATTTGAAATCATCCACCAGACGTGACCAGGTCAGACCAAGTGTGATTTGACCGGCAACGTAGATGAGCAAGTATGATTATCAATTGTCAGCTATAGATACTCTAATACGCTACAGATAACGTAAATATACAATTTCAACATAAATTTAACATCATTTTTATACACCATTTTAATAAAGAAAAAACTATTTTAACAGCAAAAATTAATCATGAACACAGTACTATTTCGCAAATTAAATGGCAAGTTTAAATCCAGCTTTTTCTGCTGTCGCTACAGAACAGCGGGTGGTGAACTGGCAAATGAGTTCATTGTTTGTCCTGGCTGTATTTTTTGTGGTCCAACGGGGATAACAGGCTATTTTGTCACTGTGTTAATATTTTATAAGCGGTACTTCTTTAGATTACGCACATGTTTTATTTATTCGGGTGCTATTGGTATGGTTTGGTAGGTATAGTGAGGCAATTGCTATGATTTTTTAAGTTACAATTGAATTTTTTTTAGAACTCCTTATGCTATAGTTTAGAGATTAGTCCTAGAGAGCGAAGCATTTAAAGGTTATTTTCTTACCCATAGAAACTTTATACTTTACACGATCTTTTTTATGTAAAAAATCCACTATCAAAAGAATATTAAATAGTTCTGATAAGGTGTTTTAAATACAATAACGTGGTCTTTGTACATATTTTCGAGGATTTCATCCGTTTTTCTCTTCAATCATTATTATTATTATACTTATGCTCTCGTAACTAACATGAAAATATAATTTATGACACGAAAACCTTAAATCTGACAATGTTATTACATAATCCTTTTTGTCATAATAAAAACTACTACTTAGTTCTTTCTAACTGAAGTTATTCGTGCGTCTAATATATTTAGGTGACAACCCTGAAAAGGTATTCAATTTTTATATTATAAATTATTTTACATTTCAAAAGGTTTGTGTATTAAAATTAGCTATAAATTTAATAAGCAATATTTGTTGTGTCAACATTTTGTTCAAAATAAGATACCTATGAGTTTACCCAGTTATCCCCAATACCAATGTGATATCCTAGTTGCCTAGCATACCTGCAATATTAAGTAACTGATGACCATGCAGACCATGCATGCTAGCGTAAGGTTTGCAAATACACCATTACTAGATAAACACGTCTAGTTGCGCCGCTCTGATTTGATAGCCATGTTGGTTCTGATAGCGTTACTATTTGTCCCACTGTCCCAAATATATGCGCTGCGTTTATTGTGAACTACTGTGCTAATAAACATGATACCACGTGAGCAACACTGAACTGGATGTTGTTAACCCTTTTGATGCCCGGGTATGTACATCAAGCGTATTTCTTAAATTCTGAGAATGCAGTTTTTCGTTTAGGATGGATGTATGTATAATGTTAAAGAAATGTTTTCTTTTGATAGTTATTCTAATATTCGGGACGAAGACCAACCAACAAATTAAACTATAAAAATCGGTCCAGCAGTTGTCGAGTTACAGATTATTTGACTTTGGAAATCGTTTCTTCTTGCAAAAGATTAATTAAGTTTATTTTTATTTTACGTAATATAATATCATCCAAAGGCAAATACCTTCTACAGTTGGAAGTTACTAATATTAACGTTTATTATCACTGTTTTATTTTTTTACTGATATACGAGATATACTTCATACTAATGTTTTATAAAACCACAACTTTCTAATATGAACACAGAAAGTTTTCACGTACCGGGGATGTTATGCATGAAATATGTTTCAGTTAAAAGCTAAATTCAACACGAGGATTGTTTTAAATACTTTTTCCCGCGTATAGTGTTTTTGCTACGCGGAAGTTAAGCCATTCTTTTTTTTTGAAATTGCATTATGTTAAATAACTTATTTTACTCAACTAATATGAATTATTAGTAACATTTTGGTGTGACCGAAATATCTTGTTTTATTTTAAGTATTTTTTTCTATAAGTTCATGGACTGTGCTGTTTCTTTTTTTTATTGGGGTGCATAGTAATTCATGCGAGAGTTGCCATTGAAACTTTTTACGCAAAGGAACTGAAGTCCATTGTAAGAAACGAATTGTATTGTTTTCACTTTCTATTCATCCTAACCTTTGATGACCTAATCACCGTTTTATCAAATTATTGGACAGAAAGTATCGCATAAATGTATACAGTAATCTGAGACTAGGTACAGATATTCTTTGTTGTCCCAAATTTGCAATGGAATAACTAAAGCATATAATTTACACACTTTTTCATTTAGTTCGATAGTTTTATTTAGTACAAGTTTTTAGTTTTGTAGATTTTAATTTATAATATAGGATTTACTCACACAATTTAGAATTATTTTTAAAGTCCTTAATAGTAGCCATTTTACCAAATAAAAATACTGAAACCACATCGAAAACACCACAGTCCATGAACGTAAAATACCCAAATAAAACAAGATATTTACGTCACACCTCGTGTTACACCAAAAGGCTACTGTAATGGCTTTACGTCAAAAAAAGTAAAGAATAAAAAAGTATCTCGCTAACCCGTCACATGTCGAAACGAAATGATTTAGTTCGGATCTCAGCGGGTGCATGACTTTAAACAAATAATTTATTAGTAAATAATGAGCACATGACTAGTTTATCACTGTTTGTAGACCCGCTTGTATTGTTTGCTTTATAATTTGAAGAATTTGTACTAAATTATAATGAATGTTTCGTTGATATGTTTATATTTTTTGGGGTACCTATTTATAATGATTTTAATTTATCAGCGAAAAATATTAAACCGATTTTAATAAGATTGTAATTTAGAATTTGAAATAGTATCTAGCAACAATACTTAAAAAATTATAAATTTGATGTTTGCTAACACTTTTCTCAGTATTTTTTTTCACTTTATTATAGAGGATAAATCTAAATTCTGTTAACTGTCTGCAACTCTCAAAGTACATAGCTGTAAAATACTGGACCTGCTTTTTAATAAAGTAAGGAACTAAAAAATAAATAATTGAGAGGTGTCAAGGGACACCCGGATGGAACGAAGTGTATTTGACTTATGGAATGCTAATAAAGAATTGAGTATTGAGTTTAAGTTCCTTTCGATTAATTAGTAAAGGAATTGTAATAAAATTTTATTTTTTTTAAGTTATAATAATAAATTATGAATAATAATTTATTATTAATAATATTAAAATTTTTAGGTAATAAGACAGACAGACAGAGAAACATGCGCACGCCGCACAGCTTACAATAGCTTACTATAGCAAAAAGTGTCGTGACAACTTTTCGTAAGAATTTTTTCCGTCTAGCCCCCTTTCACAACGCGCGATAAGGAACTTCGTTCCAAAAATGTTTTTTTTTTGACTCAAATGAAATGAAATGCTATAAGTGTCATACATATTCAATAGTCAATGTTGTTTTAAGCTTTCACCCAATAATATCACACAGTTATTCAATAAAAACTGTCATTTTAAAATAATCCTTTATTCTTTAAACAATAAAACAATGAAAGATCGTATGAGAACATGGTTTTTAAAGGATTGTCTGAAAAGAACCTCTTCGCAGTGACCTATATCTTCATTCACATCAAGTTATACCTACTAAACAATCCAGTAAGGAGTCTGGACAGACAAAACACTATGTTCAATGTAAATATTTTCATTAGCACCGCGTGATCAAAGCCAGTATGAATTGTATTATGATTCACATTACATATTTATTGGAGTATTAACTTTATTTGTGGCGCTTAGTCGAATATACCTATCAGACTATTGTACTATAAATATAGAGTTTGACTGATAATTGTTTTTTGTCTAAAAAGTTCATTATTTTGAAGTATTATGACGTCACAGTTACAGAACAAATATTGACACGTTGTAGACAATCAGTATTTGGTTGTTTATCAAAATGTACTAAAGCAGACAAAAGATCAATAGGTTGTCTCACAAAACGATATCGTATCGGTGTTATTCTAGGAAACGTAGTACTCTTCAAGTAGTAGAACGATAGGAAAGTCTTTTAATATTATGTTCCTAAATACCTTAACTACTAAATTACTTAATTAAACCTTCACGTTACCGCTAGGAGGCGGAGAGTGTTAAGACTGTGCATCCAAAATCACTGATACTGTCAACCATAACAATTAATATCTGATTTAAGAAAATAAAATAAAGCTAATTTTTTTTATGATTTCATAGTCTTATCAGAAATTCAGAAGACCCTTTTTATATTTTAGTATGACTGTGTTTAAAGAATAAAGCGTAGAAATAAAATGAAAGAGTTCCTTTCTGTGACAGCTACGGAGTTGGATTTTAGTGTTGATTTCTTTTTTCCGTGTAAAAAATGTACTTACGTATACAGTTTTAGAAATTAAATTTTAATCTCATTTTGTTTGGGAGAACGATTGCAGTCTTATTGAGTTGAGGACTGCAGTTATGAGCGAAATGTTTTGTGTTTTTTTTTACTTGGGCTTATTATAAGCAACCAATTGTATGACATAACATACCTACCTGAAAACTAGTACTTCATGATAAACGGATGATTATCTATAGAATATTTTTCATTGATCATCGCGTTAAGACGAAGATTGTTGTCCTTGCAAAGTACATATCCTATTTAATATTATGTCTTAAGCCCATTAATGAACCAAGAAATAATAAGCAGAACCGTACTGTAGACTAAATTGTAAGTATAATGTTTATTGTATGAAATCAATAAAATGGCTATGAATGAACGCCAAACAAGCCACTGTTTAATTTCGTAGTGCTGTGTTCACGCCATGTTTTATGTATCGAGTACATTGGTTGTTGGTGGTACTTTGTAAGGAGATTAAAGAAAAATAGAGAGAGCGGATCATTTTTGTTGTCATTTCATACGATGGAAACGAAGGAATAATTACGTAGGAACTATCAATAATAAATTTATGGTCACTGTTGTCTAAAGATTTTCATTACGTATAGTATAGTAAAATTCCCTATTTTTTGTGCCGCAAATGTTACTATGTAGGCTAATAAAGGAAGTATATGGCCCAACACTAGAAACATAAAATGTAAATTTGAAAAAGTTGATAAATTATGTTTTTTTAAGCTTGCTAGCAACTGGTAGCCATTTAAAAAAAATCTAATATATTTTTATTTAAAATCTAAAAATTTTTTCAAGACTGTTGTATACTATTATATTATAATCCAACTTCGAAATTATAATGTTCTTTAGTTTATGACGGAAATATGGACATTTCTTAGAATTATTACTTGTATGATAAGCTAATAAAGGTGTGCTTAGAGATTTGCAAAGCGTTTATCTAAATACAAGTCCTTGTAGATGAGTTTAGTTATGGGTGGGGATCAGTCTGCGACTCAATCCGTTCGGTCGGTGCCGTTTTACAAAACTATTATATTTAACTAATAATATATGATATTTTTTTTATTCGTCTAATTATGTATTTCAAAAAAAGTTATAAGTAATTGACTAATCAACCAACAATTATCATAAAACAATTGATAATCTGACCGAGGACCTTATACCCTTCGGATACTCAGTGCGAGTGCGGCCTTCCCGACCAGACAATGCCGCACTTACTGGAGTGTCCAAAGTGTCCGGACACCTGTACTTTGAAAGACTTGAAACTACTGGGCGCATAAAATTTAAATACTTTTTGAAAAAAGTGTAGTACCATCGACTCGAAAAGAAGAAGAAGAAGAGCCGAGGAAAGACGCACAACCACACACTAACTGAAAACAGTCCCAACGCTAAGCTCCATAAGCTTTTCAAGTAACGTCAATACTTAAGCCGCACCGTGACACGAGTAAATACACCAAACATCTGTCACTTAAGATAAAACTATTATAAATACACCAGTGACACCTACATTACGACTAGTGCTGTCGCGTTTCGCGTACGCCTCATTTCTTTAAACTATCTTCAATTCATTAACAATGGCGCCGGGAGTCGCACAAAACGCTGAGCCGATAATAGCGGAGAGTATATCGGTTAATGGGATTGGTGTGTTGGCTGAGCCAGTAAAGACGTGTCCAGTGGAACGGCGGGTTTTGCCGAAGATTGAGATAAATAAGCCTGTAAGGAGGGTTATAAGGCCAAAAGTGTTGAAGAATTATGAAAGTCGGGAGTACTTGTATGACCGGCTATATGATACCACATGTCCCAGAGCGGTGAGTTGTTCTTTTGTTTTTTTTTTGTTTTTGTAGACTATTCCTTCTCTATTTTGGGAAAAATAATCATCGGAATTCACCCTGTTATGGTGGTGATGAGATAGATATGAAATATTAGATTTAATAATTGTTGAGCATAATTTACTGAACCTTGACAAATTTATGACTTATTATTATTAAATATGAAGTGATTGGCATATGAGCTAAAACAGCGAATGTTTATTTAGACATAGTGACTTGAATTTAAATTATATTATCACAAGAAATACAAGAAATTTGGTGCTAGTTCATGTGTTTGTTATGTTAAGACTGTTTTAGACATATGTTAATTATATTCATCTTCAGAGCCAGTGTAATAACTCCCTTAAATTATAATAATGGTTTTCAGGTGTGCTACATTTAACGAAGTTCTATTATTTTGTACATAAACTATTCCTTAACGACGATATACCACTAGATATTCCTTAATTAATGCGAGAATGAAATGAAAGACTAAGTACATAATCAAATTAGTCTTTTTTTCTCTTAAATATCAGTAAAAAAAAAAAAAAAACTTCAAAACCGTGTTCGTTGCCAACAACAGCGACACGTGATAAAAAAATTGATAACTTGCTGTTTGTAAACAAACATTAGAAAAACTTCTCGTGAATGTAAAACGTCATTGCAGTCAAAACGTCATCTATTTTAGCTAAATGTTGAATATTGTTGAAAAATAATCGTAAATATAATTTTATTAAAGTCAGTATAATTAATTAATTATATTACAAGCACACAGATTATAGTCGTTATATTTGAGGAAGCATTGAGCACGCGCACTGAGTCAATAGTTTCCCGAGACTTTACTTAGATAACGAAGTGCAGGATACGAAATATGTGTTTATATCATAATGCTGTCTATTGACTGTCTAGATGCAGTATCATTGAGATAATAGATAATGTTTTGTTCTACTTATAATATTAAATACATTGCTCCCAAAATTGTAATCACCTTGAAGCTGAAGGTCGCGATAATTCTACCAATTTAATTAAAGTTTTACTCTAGTTCAATGAAATATTATTGATTCAAGTCCATATTGTGATCACCCCACCATGGGTGGACAATCGAAGGTTTATTCTTTATCTTAACTAGTACAGCTTTAAGCCTTAAATTATGAAAATACTGAATTTCAAAACAAGAGAATGCCCTCGTGTATGTAGAAAGTCTTTTGGATGTAATAGATTGATCAATGATCAAACAAGGTTGTAAAAGATTCTTATGAACTGCTCAATCTTGGCAACTCTGATAGAGCTATACCTATGTGATAACTAGTTCAAAAAAGCGACGTGATTACTCAAATCGGAAGAAAGGGTGAACAAATTGATTGCTACAAAACCCTTCGTAATAGCCAACCCGCACTGACCAAGCATGGTGTTCAATGTTCCTCCTTCTCTATACGGGAAGAGGCTTGTGTGCCCAGCTGTAGTGGGACATTTATAGGCTGGAATTATTATAAAATCCTTCGTAGCACGAGCTGATATTTACTGCCTAGAAATAGTAGCTCAAGTTGTAAAAAGGACTGCGCAGTTTGTGACTAGTGCACATTTCTTTTTCGAAACGCGTGCGCTTTTTTTTTTGCGCGAAACCTTAAGGTCCTCCTGCCAGAGCAATAGGTTTGAAAGTTAGGTTAGGAACGTTTACTAAGGGCACCTCCTGCGGGGTTTGGACCTCGACTGCGTTTCTTGAGTGCGTTGCTAAAGATAGGACTGGATCTAAGTTTGTTTACTTAGGGACTTATTTTTATTGCTAGTTTGGCAGCTCAGGCCAGCTTGATCTAGGAACGTGGCGGTAGACGGGTGCACCTACTGGCATCTTTACTCAAAGTAGCTCTACTTGCAACCCTTTCAAAAGACTTCTCTCTAAATTAAATATTTTAGTAATTTCATAAAATATTGTCGTTAAATATGTACTGACACTGATATCATTTGCCGTGACGGGGTTTCTGATTTTATTACTCGGCTATTTGGTGCGTTCCGCGCGTTAACTAATGAGTACACTAATCACCAACACATAAAGATATTGTGTGTACATAGAGTAAATGAGACTCACACAGCCACAAGTCTGTTTGTTTTCATGGTACATTATGACTTTTGTTTGTTTTAAATACAATAATATTTAGTGCAGGTTTAATAGATTGTTTGTTTAGCGTTTGTACAGTCAGTTGCAAAAGGTGATTTGAAGTGATATTTACATGGTTTAAAGGTGGACAGTATAATATATACTATATAATATAATATATCTTTGAAATTTGCAAGAGGCTATTTATTATTTATTTTTAAAGGAAACATGATCGCAAAAAAATATTATATGCGTAGGTACCTAAAAAAGTCAAGAACAAGAACGACGGTTGTGAAAAATACTTTTTTCGAATAATCAGTTTCAAGTGAAAATTGTCGATATTTTTTTTTTTTTTTTTTTTTTTTTTTAAAACGACGCCCGCATTAAGGAATTTAATCCTTGTGTCGCGGGGGTTTCACAAACATTCAAATCACATGCACAAAGAACACCCAGACTTGGAACAAGCATTTGTGGATCACACAAATACTTGTCCCATGCGGGGATCGAACCCGTAGCACGTCGCGCGCAGTGGTAATTGGCGTGGTGACCTATACCACTCGGCTATCCGTGCAGTCAATACCAGATATCGGTACCATTTTTTTTTCTGTGCTAGTTTTACACGTTCTAGAAAATTCTTCCACGTAAAAATGTTCAAGTAATTTCTTAACAATTTGAAACTCATATTTGTTAGGCAAAAAGCTTAGCAGCGATGCATACTTAACAATGAAATTCGTACGCCGAAGCGTCGCAACTCGCAAGTTTTAACCAACTCATGCATTTGTAAAAATGATCCAATATTTATTTCTTGTATCCTTGCGCTACAAACTTGGCCCGTGGTAAAATTGCTGCGGGGTACGTCGCGCGTCGCTCCAAAGTTACTGTATCCAAACTTTGTTTCGTATGTAGGGTGTGAGCCCAAGATAGCGCGTAATGTATGTAGTTTTAAAATATTGCATTTTAAGTATGTATGACACGAACTACACTACTTTGATTTAAATATCTATGGTTTTACTTTGGTAATTTAATTGTAATTGTTTATTTTCCGAATGTAAAGATTTTTTTTTGATAGACGTAGATTAAAAAAAAAATAATGATAACACATAAATGTTGACAAAAGTTTGACTGCAATTGCACGAAAGTACTAAGTAATTTTGTCAAACATTCTTAGTAAATTAAGTACTGAATCGATTTTTAATGAAATTTATATGGGACTCTGTGAGTGTATCATACAACGAAAAATACAAAAAAAAAAACATTGGAATTGAGAATTCCTTTTGAAATCGGATAAAGAAATCAAAGCTACACACAATTTGTTTAGGTCTGCTTAAAATTAAATGAGATTTAGTCCACTTAAAAAACTTTAGCATTATGAATACATTTCTTGACAACTGTCAGAGATAACTTTTGCGATCACTTTTGTTAGTATCAGCAAAAAATAAGTTTTATGTATTGTATTTTCACCCGTCATTATTTTCAAGACTATTATGCTGTGACACGGGAGGGGCGCACGTCCAAAGGCATAATGTGAAAATAATTATAATTCCAGGTTCCAAAACAAAAAACTGCAATATTAAGACTATCTAGTTTTTATTTGGATAAAAATAATGGAGGTGAACAAAATCATACTGTATTTGCATAGTGGCTAGAATTAGTTTTAAGTAAATAGTAAGTTACTGATAACATCAAAGTAGTAATATTAACGTATAGATAACAAAGTTGTCAACGTTTATTTGTAATCATAAATATTATTTTACACTTCATGTTGGATTAAATAACAATGGCGGTGGCAACAATTATTTGCTTAGTTATTATTATTCAACATGTTATATTTAAATATCATCAAAGTAAATAAATTATGTATAATTAGATTTCAGTGACGGAAAGTAATGTAGGGCATTGATCTCGTCTCACCTCTCAAAGTTAATACTGAAACGTTAATTAACTTTGAGAGGTTCTTAAATGTCTATCTATCTGTCGCTACTTCACACCTTAAAGTGACAGAGATAGCATAAGACTTAACGGCTGCTTCAAACTTATTGAATGTTCTATTCTACTGCACTTCAGTGAAAATAAATAACATCGTTTAGAAATAATTATTTTTAAGTACAAAGTTTTGGCATTAAATTGTGGTCAAATTAAAATTCGCAATACACATTAAAGTTTAACCCGACTAGGTAGTAGGAGACAAAAAAAGTGGAAAATGCTAACAATTATACTACTAAGTAGGTACACGTTCGTAGCGCAAATTCTTTTTTGATTTGATAAATCAAAAATTCAAAATTGAAATTAAAATGAATTTAAGAAACACGCACTGCCATCGTCGCACATCGGCACCTTGTTCGACGATACTACTTTCCGCCTTGCTGTTGCACTACGCATAGGTGCTTCATGTTGTTCACCGCATCGCTGCCACTGCGGTGAAGTAGTCAACAGCCTCGGACACCACGGCCTATCCTGTAGCCGTAGCGCAGGTCGCATAGCGCGGCACGCGAATATCAACGACATTATTCGACGAGCTCTTGTTGCTGTCGGCGTTCCAGCTGTACTCGAACCCAATGGCTTGGCACGTGATGATGGCAAGAGACCGGACGGCATGTCGCTATTTCCATGGAAGATGGGTAGGCCTTTAGTGTGGGACGCTACATGTGTCGATACTCTTGCGCCATCCCATCTTCCAAGTTCATCGTGCTGTGCTGGTGCTGCTGCTGCGGCTGCTGAAAACCTCAAACGGCGGAAATATAACAACCTAATGGGCAGTTATATATTCGAGCCGTTTGGGGTTGAAACACTTGGACCGTGGGGCCCGAGTGCACATATGGTTTTCAAAGATCTAGCCAAACGCCTTGTTGACACTTCACGTGACCCGAGGGCTGGCTTTTACCTTGGACAAAGAATAAGCATTGCCATACAACGTGGCAATGCAGCCAGCCTAGTGGGCACACTTCCGGTCGACAGCGATGCGGATGAATACTTTGACGCCATTTTTTAAACTTTTATTAATATATGTATATTAGTTTTTTATTTATTTTTTCGTGTGTATATATCATTTATTATTTTAGTTATGTTAAGATTGTATATATTTAAAGTTATTGTAAATAAACGAAATTATCATATCACACTAACTACAATTCAATTAAAAAAAAAAAAAAAAAAAATTTAAGAAAAATAACATTTTATTTCGCAACAATAAATAGATCTAAATCTCAATTATGTACAATACAACAAAAATAGTGTTTACGTCTATGACGACCTCTATAAAAAAAGTTGACTCCCTAACCACGAAGGTTTTTCTTTTTACATGAAGCTTTATAACTGGCCATATTTTATGCAAAAAAATAAAACGATTCAAACTGAAGTTGATCAAATAATCCGCGGTTGTTTGACAATACTTATCGTTGTAGCGAGAGCTAACAACAATTTAACTGCGAGATCTAAGAAACTGGTGTAAGCTTGTTTACAAACTGTCTTTTACGAGATTAAGCTAAGAAAAATTGCCGGAACGGATATCATATTTTAAGTAGCTTAGTAAGCGATTTTGCTTGTTAAAAAAGTTGTTTAACTGCTGTGAGTTAACTTTATACGTCGATATTTAGATGTATTTATTTATTAGGGAGGTTTTTGGTTTGGATGTTTCGTGTTTTATTTATTATTAGCTGTAGCTTGCGACTCCGCCTGCGTGGGTGTCGGTTATCAAAGCAAAAAGTACCCTATGTTCTTTCTCAGGCCGTAGACTATCTTTCTACAACTTTAATTTAAATTGGTTTAGTAGTTTAGGCGTGATTGCGATGAACACAGTAAAATACCATAATTAATTAACTAATAAGGATATCAAAGCGCTAACCCTTATTGCTATACGCTATTTATTTCTTAGTCGCAACATCAATTTATGGACTCTACTAAAAGTTCTTGGTGTTTTGTAGACCTGATTGCGTACATAAACTTTTATTGCTGACAGTACCTTTTAAACAAAAAGCCTTTTTAATGACGACCTCCGTGGTCGAGTGGCATACACACCGTTTTTCAAGGTGTCGCCAGCTCTAGGATCCTGGGTTCGATCCCCAGACGGGTCAATGTAGAAAATCACTTTGTACATTGTCTCGGTCTGGGTGTTTGTGGTACCTTCGTTGTCTCTGATTCCATAACACAACTGCTTTAGCTACTTACATTGGAGCAATGTATGTGATGTCCACATTTTATTTATAATTTCTTGACATATAGGTACCCATTTTTTTATATAAAGGTAGCCTTTAATACTTAATGTGCAATATTAACCTTGAGTCCAAAGAAGGTTATACCAAAATGATTGAAACACCATAAAAACCCCGTAACATTTTACTGACAATTCTTTTTATGGTTACTTGCCATGAAAATATTGCTGTTACACATAAAATACAAGTGTTAAAGAGATTTGGGATTCAGTTAGGAAGTTCGTAAAAGAAAGACATAAAGTCAAAGTTGAGTAAGGGATAATCTTATCGAGTTATTATCGCTGTTTGTATGTTTATCACGGAATTGCTATCAAAATTGTTTAATACAACAAACTATAATTATGTTTGTGTGACGGGATATTTGGTTTTTGAGTTGCAAGAGTGACTTATGAGGCATTGAGTGTGTTTTCAGCCTTACATATGCAACAGACTATTAGAATAATTATGATTGTTATGACTAATGACTAATTTACAAATAATTGAACAACTGATACTTCTACACTAATATTATAAAGACGAAAGATTTGTATTTTTTTTGTGTGTATGTTTGTAATGAATAAACTCAAAAGCCACCGATTTCAAAAATTCATTCACCTTTAGAAAGATAATTCACCCTGAGTAACATAGGCAAAAAATGTACCGCGGGCGGAGTCACGGTGAAAAGGTAGTTAAAAATACTATTTTAGTGAGTGACATGCATGCATATGATACGATAATAATGTATGTGTAGTTCACAGCTTTGCTGGAGTGCCTTGCATAGCTATCTAGCTTGCTGTGTGTTCTCATTAAAAAGTAAAAGAAAAATCGTGTGGGATGTTAAAAATTATCGATAAACAAAACACTGTCTTTATAAAAGAAATCTTAAAAAATCGAAGTGTTCGTTACATTTAAGATAAAAACATTTATAAGCATAATGTAAAAAGTTGAGGAACAAACAAGCACTTTACTCCACTGCGGGCCGTAGTCTTTTTTATGTAATGAAGTTATCTTGTACGCAGCCGGTTCAAGACAAAGGGTGTTAGGCCCGCCACTCAGTCTAGAAAAGCTAGTTTTTGTTCTTGTTATAAAAGGTAGAAAAAAAAATGCTATACGGTAGTAAATGAGTTATCGATCTACCATATTCTCGATAATTCTGTTGAGTTCAAACACTAAATACGACATCAGAGTCATTGTGTGTAAATAATAATAAAAACCAAGTGGCAGTATTTTTATTTTAAACAGACAAAAGAGTTTGGACATCCCGAGTTTCACTGATTGATTAATGAATTCATTATAATGGAATATTTGATTGAGGATTTTTTTATTATCCTTTACATATTACTTATGTTTCTCTTTTTCAACCTTCTCTGAACTCAATTAACCAAATCGGTCCAGCCATTATCGATTTTTAGCGAGAAAAACGAACAGCAATTCATTGTTATGTAAAAGATAGATGTCAAATTGTACCCATTTTCCGGTTACACGGTTACTTGAAAAACGTGGATAGTTAAATGTTGAATTTGTCTTAAACAAACAAAAAATAAATTTTATTTTTCTTTTATCTTCTGGGTTAAAAAAATAATTTTAATGTTTTACAACTGACAATGATCAACTTAAAATAGTCACAAAATAAAGAAGCACATAGCATAGTCATCTGTTGTCGGTGAGTAGCCGGCCTAGCGTGCACTCAATATTCAGCTCACGAAGAAAAATTATTTACCAAGCTAGAGCGATTTGTGATCCCTGCTCTTTACGTAACTGAGGCTATGTTTTAAAACTTCATTTTATGTGTGAAACATGTTTAAGGTAAAGAATGTTGTACTGATTTTATGAGACGTTTTCTGACATACGTTTTATGGGGGCGTTAGAATTCGCCGTAGGTGCTTCGGTTCGATAAGTACTTCACTTCCTTTTTTATGTGAACGGCGTATTTTCTGTTAGTCTTTCAAAGGTTACGATAGATATTTATTTAAACCAGAAATTGAAGGCAATCTTTTACAGAATCAGTTTGTAATATTAAATCACATTAATGTATTAATTGTGCCCCTGTGTTAAGACCTTAATGATTTATTTTCAAAAACTAAAATTAAAACGTAATTAACACTTTAAAAGCGCTACATACCTTCGTACCGCACTCATTTAATGAATGTAAATATTGCGTCAAGACTAATTGAGGAGTTTTAAGCAATTTACACATGTATGAGTTATTGAAATCCACAAATCACAACCAATCATGAAACGTACTATAATTCCCCATTCAAATTTGCTCCTTTTTTTAAATATTTCAACTTCATTATTCTGAACAGCCAGCATTATGTTAACTACGGCTACAAGCTAAAATTAAAAGTAAAATATTTAAAACATAAATGGAAAGAGGTTGCATAACATTGGATTTTCTCCAGGAGATGGCAAATCTATTTTCTCTGATAATAAGATGAACCTATCTATTCAGATGCAACACAATCTTGTACCTACTTACAGCATACTAATGCACTACTTATTCTGTTTTTAGATTGGAACCTCATTTTCTTTGCCGCGTGACTTGTTTACTTTGTAACAATGAAGAAAACACAGCAAGACAGTTGAGAAACACAGTTTCTTTTTGTTTTATAACTAGTATGCAGAATACTTAATAGTTTTATATGCACAATACATAAATTTCAATTAAAACAATTACTTTTATAGTTATTAGGTACCTAGATTATTACTCATATCGAACATGAAAAACCTGCATATTTTGATCAATGTCCTTTGCGTATTTAATTATACCATTTTTTTTTGTCAACAGCCCACACTATGCAACGAGAAGTCGTGCCTTGGCAGCCTGATGGCGATCCCCGGCCGCGGGGAAGTGCCAAGAGAACCAGAAGAAGTCCTTAACGATGCTAATGACTTCCTTGGACAGTACTTCGCGTCTATACGCAGGTAAATAAATTACGATTTCAGGATACTGGTAATCAAGAAAATTGTGGATTGGTCAAGAATTTTTGTTAGGTAGATTTATAAGGTTGAACAAAAAGGAGAACTATAGGATAATAATACTATATCATCATACAATTTCATTGATTTACTTCTTATCCAAAACTAACCGAAGTCGTATATATTTTAAAGTTTTAAATAGCCTAACCAAAGTTGGTATCAAATGAAGGCTAAATCAAGGCTAAGAAGACAGTATTTTGATCGCGAAACCAACTTTTATTTAGTTTCTAAACAACGAAGCGTAAACGAAGTTACGAGCGACACAAGCTCCCCGTGCGAAAGCCATTGGCAGACTGGGGGTGTCAGTCGCGACATCTATCTGTCGACAGCTCAATTAATCATAAAATAGAAGGAAATGTGGCTTCAATAGACCTACTAAAGTTTACAAAAAAACATAGATACTACACTTATTTACCTGCAAATGAAAACACTCTAAGAAAAATAACAAAATTACAACTCGGGCATACACTTAATCGTATAAAACAACTCTTGTTCCACGAAAATATTATGCGTTCCGTCCTGAGAATAGAAAGCCATTCATATGAGTCGGTTCTGACGTATAACAAACCTTCATTTCTTTTATACGGTTCCAGGAAAATTTTATCATCTTTCAAACGTTGACATCAGGATGCGGACGTGCAAGTGGTTTTAGGAATTCGTTTTCTTAAATAAGATTTTCGCAAGGAACTTGGAATTTGAGCAACATTAATTAATGCATTCTTGGGCTGCATCTTGTTGTACAGGATTAAAATGTACTAGAATAGAAAATAGAGTCAGTTCGTTTTATGTCTTTGCTGCTAGTAGTTGGTAGTATTTGTAATGAATTGTCTCAAAGGATTTAGGCACTGTTTAGGGGTTTATTCGCCTCATAAAATTAGGGTAAGGAAAGTCGGGATTACGTGAGCTGCTTGGGATACAACGCAATATGCGTTGCTGTGTTAACAATTTGGATGAAAATAGCTTTAGGTCTAACTTCAGGCGTGAAATTTTCTTATTTACTCGTTCTGTTGTTTATCAATTTCATTTGGACTTAGACTTGGACGAAGAATTTTTCATGCCTACTGTTTGATACTATGTCATATTTAAATTATTTGTCTTGAGTAAACTAGGTAGGTAGATGTTTTTCTTTTTTGGACAGCCATACATCGGTATTAAATAATTTCTAGAAATACATAGTAGCAACAACTTATTTAACAAAAGAATTAGTTAAAAAACTAATAGCAAAGTGACAGCGAAACGCAATTAGAAGAAATATATCGTCTAAAATCTGTACATTATTCCGGTTGGTAATGATTGTGTTAAAATAATCTAATAATACGTGAAGCAAAAACTTTATATCCCGTTTTACAAAAATTTCGCGGACTGAGGAGGATAAAATTTCGCACGCAGTTTAGAATGCTAATATTATTTTTAATATTATGCTTAAAAAATGAAAATAAATCAACCTTGAAATCAGCCGCATCATAATAAATGTTCCAATTATCATAATAATGCTTCGTCGGCTTTTCAATTATTATTTGTTAATACGTTCATGTTCCTACAGAGCCAACACACCGGCTCATGAAGCTCGTTGGAAGGCGGTCCAAGAGGAAGTCGCGAAGACTGGTACCTACCAGTTGACCACCACAGAGCTCGTCTTTGGAGCTAAGCTGGCGTGGAGGAACGCCAGCAGGTGCATCGGTAGGATACAGTGGTCTAAGCTGCAGGTAAGATACACCTACTTTTAATAAAATATTTTCGTAAATAATATTTCCAAATGAATTAAAGTACTTATAATTTGAAAAAGAAATAAGATGTAGGTAATATTTACTTAGTAGGTACAGATAATATTTCGTTTATACAGCGTGTAACAAAAACCCTGTCCGATCCCTAAGAGTATTATTCGGTATCGTACAGCTGCGAACACATACATATACGTAGCCATTAAATGGATTGGAGATTTTAATTTTTGCCCAGAAAAAAATTAAAAAAAAAAACATCCAAGGCAACAGCAACACTGACCGCTCCTTAAAGTTCACGTACTTACTGCCTACAGTTTTGTGTAAAAAAACCGCCTATGCGAGACGGTTCATGAACTGTACCACGAATACGCCATTATTGGAACGGACAGGGGTTTTTTACGTATTGTACATATGTATATTATAGCAATTAAAGAAGTAAGTATGAATTATTATTTTTAAAACATGATTTGATGGTAAAACACCTATGTGCTTAATAGTTCAGTACTACAGTCTTGAGAAAACTGATATATTTTGTCAAAATAAAACTTCTAATCATAATCCATTGTTCTTTCTTTCTTTTGATAAATATTTCTTTAGAACAGTTGTAATATAATATCATTAAGTTGTGCTCTTAGAAAACATTTAGCACGTTATTTCTAACGAGAGAAAAACATTAATGAACACTTGCTGACTGGCCGTTTTAGACGTCACAATTTCTTTTACGTTAGCAACTTACTTACATAATGGCAATTTAAAAGAAAGTAAAGACATTCTTATTATAACTGTTTACTAGGTTTGTCTAATTCGTCTTTTGTTTGAGCCTTTATTCTACAGTATGAATTTTTTTATACGACTGCGCCAGAAGGAGGGTTTTTTTGTTCAAGTGTGTGTATGTATATTTCTTTGGCACACATTATACCAATTTCTAAATATTTAATGACTAATTTGATCTTATTTTTTGGTTATTTATGTAAGTACTAAAAATTTGTAGGTCTAATCGTCATGAATTTTCATGACGATACTATAAAAACAAACCAAGTGTGACAAGAAATAAAGGTAGACAATAGATATCGGCGTGTTTATTATTTTAACATAAATGAACGTTGTAACTATAGATCTGAATTTGCTAGATTTCATCATTTACTGAGATCAATAATCATCGCAACCTAGATATAATGATTACAAATCTCACACTCAAAATAATTAAAATCTAAGAACTATAACAAACCTACATTATGAATGGGTCATTATATCCGAAGAGCCATTGTTCTGCATTTCCTTGTTATTACAATATTTAACAAAAAGAATAAACTGTAGATGTACAATCAATTATAATAGTTTTTGTAGTAAGTGTCTTCAGTGAACCGCTAGAAAAGCGGCAAACTAAATGAATTTGCTGACTCTAATGAGAAAACTCCCATTTCACAAGCGAAAGAAAAAAAGGTAGGCAATTAACGGCCAGTTACAGTGAGGGTTGTGCTAAGTTTATACTTACAAGTGGTTTTTAAGAATTCAATTGTTCTATGAACTAACAAACATTGTTGCATTTTCATATTCGAAAATGAGCGATTTAACAGATACGTATAAATAATAGATTTCCTAAATGGACAGTATAAGTTCCTTCAGATTATTGACTATTACTTTTTTCGAAAGAATCCGTGTAAATTATTTAAGAGGTAAAACAGTTTGATTTTTATTTCAATGCCTTTTAGTTACTTGTATTAAATAACAGAAAAACAACCAGAGCCTAATTGCTTCAAAGTATTTGAACATGTTTTGTTCTGGTTACCATGTCAAAAATCAAAATGTTTATATTTCTAGTAAACCTAAAATAGGCGCTTTAGAAACGTTAACTTTAAAAACTACTGACTCTAGGTGCGCGGCATGTAGCATAAGAAATATATTTATATGAGTAATTTTTTGGTACTATAACAAAACAAAATTTGATTTATTACAGCCTTTTTGTGTTACATCAAGACGATATATTTTGTTTATTTTTCCTAGATTATGTCATTTTTGTTAAAAACAGATAAACTAAATTAATATGGGTGGAATTCGGTCTGCCTACATTACAAAGAATCCACATATATATAAATAATCAATGTATTTAATAAAACTATAGCTATACTTATAACTTATTGTTAAAAATACTAATAAAATAGACGGTTATTCAAACACCTACGGTTTTTTTGGGTAGACAGTCTTAGACACCAATAATAATAAGAAAATAAGTGCCTCTCAATATTACTTCTACGTAGTACTAATACATTATTCAGAGCTACTTAACTAATAATATACCAGACAACTTCAACAACTTGGTAAATAAATGTCTAACCAAATATTATTATATCAGTATCTTATAATAAAAGTCGTTTCGAGATGTGTTTGTTAACTTAATTAATCCAGTTCTATTTAATTAGGGATATTTTCAAATTGCAAAATAACATTAAATGGTGTAACAGAAAACAGTTCGCAATATTCATGAATAGGCCAAGACATTTTCTTATTATGCCACAAACTCTGTGAATGAGTTCAATTAGCTGTCTGTTTGTATCAACTTGGTAATATTATTGTATACGGCCTCACCTGAACATAATTTATGTTTGAATTTAAAATAAATGCGTGTTGTTTTTACTTTTAATCGATTTGTTTTAGATTGAGCGATCAATTTTCATACCTTTTACGATTTCGAATTGTTTTCGAATTTAACACAAATAAATTGCATATCCATACTTTCCATAAATTGTAAATATTTAATCAAATAGGTACCTAGCCAAAACTAACATTAGCGACTGTAAAAAATGTAACGAATTCTCCAGAATCAAAATATGTTAATTTGTTGCTTCAAGAAATCTTTTAAATAAGAGAGCTCGAGAATACATAAAAGAAATGGTATAAATTCTTATTCCCTTTAAAATAAAAGCGGGTCTTTTTTCTAAAATATTCTCAAACCACGAACCAGCTACAGAAGTTTCAAATGTCAATATTTTTGTAATTAGAACGTCTAGGAGATGTCGCGTCGACGACGAAACGACTTTAATTCATTCGTTCATTTCCATTCACTCTCTGTCGGTTAGCGAAGGATGAGGGTGACTAAATCGGTATTACCAGAGCCGACTGCTAAATCCTTGTGATGTTAGCGAGTACGTTTCGTAATTACACGGCTTAAACAGATTGGTTCGGTTAATCGGGGCGAACGATTTGATTATAGACTTGCGGTCTTAGAGATATTCTGCAATCATGATATTTTATTTTCAGATTGTGTTTTGATGCATATTATTTCATTTCTTTTTGCAGTCAAATTTAGAACTTTATTTTTGAGTCTCATAAAGATATACTGCTATATAAAATGTATATAAAGCTGTCGCAAACAAACGTATTTTATGAACAGAAGACTACGAAACGTAATCTTTTTAGAGGATGATATTTACATTTTTGCTAAGGGGTTGAAGTTTTATAACTCGTGAAATCCAGTGATGCGCAAAATCTATTTTTAATTTAGGTATCGATACGTTAAAATGCTGAATCATTATTGAAAATTAATCACTTTTGCTTGTTGACAGATCTAAGTATAGTCGTCAAAATTCATATTTAACCGTAATTGGATTTCTACTGCGTATATGGAATTTAAATTGTATTCATATTTGAGAAATTGTAATTTTTAGATAATTCATAAGCGGTTTTGAGCTAAAGTTAGTTTGAAGATTTAAGTCACTATTTTTGAAGCTTAGATGTAATTTCCTTTTATTTCCGGATGTAATTAAATGGATGTACGAGCTTTAAATAGGTTAAGAATATCTTAAAAAAAAAATGTTCTGCATTCCGATTAAATATTTCGTTTATTAATCTGAAAGAAATCTGAAAAACACAATTTTTTTTCAATCATTAAAATTCAAAAAAATAATCCTTTTTATATTCTTCCGTTACATCGGTTTCGGTTACAGAATCACCCATACGTAATGGTTGAGTTCTTGTTAGCACCCCTCAACCTTTTAATACGATAGGGAAGCAATGCTTACCTACCACTTTATGTAGCAAAATGTTTATTTGTTTGGCTGACACGAAGCTTTCAATGAATACAAGATTGGAATTACGCAATCTGCCCCCCTAGCCAAGTGTCATTTCTACAAGCGATTAACGCTGATAGAATCGCTCAAATATATTGAAGTGACAAGTCTGAGTCACGTGACTTATCGACATCAAATGTCATTTCCATACATTTAATGTCATTTTTGCGTTTTCTATCTTCGTTAACGCGTGTAGAAAGGTCACTTGGCTAGGGGGGCTGACCTTCTAATTAGATAACATGAAACATGTGTAGGATGGATACTTAATTGTCAACACAGTTTATAATTACTACCGGAACATTTATAATCTGTTGACAAATTGTGACGCACTTCATTTCGACCAGGGGCCCTAATTACTAAATCCATGCCTGTTCAGTTAAGTGTATGTCAGAGGCTCTTTCTACTTTCTATACTTTAAGTAAAAAAGTCTGTTAAATGGCCTAGAACGTATATATTCATATTCATATTTATTTGCATTCCACAATGTATATAAGATGTTACAGAATGCCTTAGAGCTAAGTGCAATCGCGGACCCTGTAGGGCACAGCAAAATAAAATTAATCTTACATCTAAAATTAATAAAACAATAAAAAAAATATAGGTACATAAAATTCAACAACTAGACCTAAAAATTAAACATCCTTATTCGTATATATAGGAACTATAGACAATACAACATGTAACAAATATACTAACACTACTCGGTGACTCTTAGAACACAAAATAGATTTGGCGATCCGGTGTTATTGAACTATAATCTGTGTTATGCCACGTTATGTTTTGTTTGGACTTTGAGAATAACACCCCAAATTTTTCCTTTACTGTTTTTACTACCGGTACTTAATAATGAATTAGGTTATAGTAAGTTGTTTTGAAGTATAAGTGCAATTAAAATCTAATTAGCAACGACTAGCATGTGCTCGCTGCTCCGCTCGCGTGGTCGTCGGTTATAGCGATAAATAGTAGCATAGCATTCTTCGATAAATGAAGAAAACAAAATGAAGAATAAGAACTTTTCAAATCCGACCAGTAGTTCCTGAGATTAAAGCGTTCAACCAAACAAACAAACAAACATTTTATTATTTTCTAGTATAGATACATAATTATATAAACAAGCTTTATATAATTAGTATAGATGTATGGTCACCTGTACCGCTATACATGCGTCCTGCGGATATAATATAAACTTAGAAATGCTCAATTTATTTAACAATACTGTTTCGTGCAAATATACACAAGTTTATTCTGAAAATCTTTTTCTAAAATATATCAGCAAATCAATTCAGAGCACAATTATTTGTTTCCCTTAAAATATTAACCATTTACATTAACCATATTGTTCGAGAGTTTAGAACTGAAAGAAAACAATCATACCTAAAAACCATACCCTACCTTTTGTTGTATAATAATGTAGGTTTAAAAAGAACAACAGTCATCATTGCGTAACGTTTTCAAACCTCAACCGAAATGTCAGCTCAGTAATTCCAAAATGGAACAATCTCGAACATTGTATAACAATTTGAAGCGGCTTCTACCATCGTATCATTTCCTTTGTGTTGTGTATTAACCGTGTGTATGTGTGCAACAGGTATTCGATTGCCGACAAGTGACAACTACGAGTGGCATGTTCGAAGCGCTCTGCAACCACATCAAATACAGCACCAACAAAGGGAATATTAGGTGAGATTAGAATCTCCCTTATATTAGGTGAACGCAAACAAGATATACGAAAAAGTTGACTTATGTTTTGATTGTATTGCATCGCAATGTGAATGCTAAAAAAATATTAGTACATATGGTCTGTTCATCTATACTTGTCACAAATAGTAAACAAACCGACGTCAATTACAAATCACGATTTTTCTCAAAAATCACACAATGTATGTTACCACAATTAGTTTACAATTCTGAATAGATCACACAAAGTTTCCCATCACTAATTTTATTGACATTTCTTACATACGCCATATTTGTTTACATGTTTGGACAAGTATAGATGAACAGACTATATATAAGAACAAGATGTACAAAAAAGTTGACTGATGTTTTGATTGTATTGCATCGCAATGTGAATGCTAAAACAAAATATTAGTACGTATACGTATTTATCTCAATTTTAATAAGGTAAATTTTGATTCAAACTTAATGGTGGCTGTGAAGTGAGTTAGTTATACACAGGTGTATGATTTATTACTGCACAGCGACAGGCCTCATGCTCACAACCGCCATTAATTAATTAACTACTATACTTAATGATACTGAATTCTTCACCCATATCTAGGAAACAAAATAATCTATAAAAGCTCTTGAAACAAACAAAGATAATATTTTTTTTAAGCGGCGGTAGCCTAATGGCTAGGGCGTCGGACTGGCGATCATGTGGTTGCAGGTTCGAATCCACCCATTACACTACCGATATGAACCCACTCGTAACACAAGTATCTTAGCTTAGCACGAGGGGTTAAAGCGATTACTAGTAATGTGCGGCCCACATTGCTAGTAACCTTAAAAAAAATATATTTAAATTAACCTAAATAATAAAATAAACCTAAATTAATAAAACCTACGTAAAATAAGATCGTGTGCTCTGTTGTTGCCAGGTCTGCAATGACGGTGTTCCCCCAGCGCACTGATGCTAAGCACGACTACAGGATATGGAACAGCCAGCTCATCAGCTACGCCGGCTACCGGCAGCCAGACGGCACCGTGCTCGGAGATCCGATGCATTGCGAGTTTACTGAGGTCAGTGTTCTAGACAAACTCCAAACAAAAAATATATTTTTAAAAGCTTAATAGCAATCCCCTCGTGTTAAGCTAATAATGATTTACATCGGTAGTGTAATGAGTGGCCTTCGAACCGGCGACTACAATGACATGATCGCAAGTTCAACGCACTGGTTATTAGGCTACCGATTTTGTACAGACTTATCATGTCTTGGTATATCAAAAGCATTACAAATAATCAAAATTTAATTGTATTACCTAATTAAAATAAAGGGATTGAGTTTTGAATCCACCTTTACGTTAACCCAATCTGATTTTACCCATTTGGGGTTGAATGTCGCAAAATCCATTTTTATTCCTAGCATACCTCTTTAAAACTTCTGTGAAAAAAAAACAGCTTTCTAGGTCTAAGGGTTTGGTTGGGCGAAGGTGAGTCAGTGAGGCAGGCTTTAAAGAATTAAAATTATATAATATCCTTCATTCAGAAAAAATTACCGTTCAAACAAAAAGAATAAAACTTAATTTTTAATTTGAATATAAGTATATTTTTGCAATAAAAGTTGCAGTAGATACTATCATACGATTGATGGTCATTGAAAACATTCAGTTATTTCGACCCCCACATATAAATCATTCAACGAATGACATATCTCGTTCTGCATGCACCTGCTACAGGCAAACAACACTGAAACCAAAACAGTACATTACACTCATAATTGTTTGCACATCCATTGTGTACAGTTGAATTTAGTTCACACAGTTTATTTTAGAATGAGTGATTACATGAATAAAACTATTATTCAAACTAATTATTTGTTTAGGATGTCGCAATTGTTACAATTGGGTTATGTAATTATTCAATAATCCAGCCGTCATTAAGTATTATTATACGTATTCAATTGCTCTTGAGTGATTATTTTGCTGCGTTACGTGCAGGTATCATTATGTAATCGAAAAATTTATATTTTATTTTTCAATCTAGCAGAAATCGCAATATGTAAATTAATGAAAACTTGGTAATTTTTACAAAAAAAATGATGTCTACTGCCTACTAAGAAAAATTTAAACTTTTTGTCTTCATAAGGGTATACAATGAAGACTCTCTTTGTGATAATATTCACAGTGACAACGATACAATTCATACAATACTGCACTTAAATTCAGCATGACCAAATACTAAAACGTCAATCAGTTTTAAGTCTCGTACTGTCTGTGTCTCATGAAGGTTTAAAGTAGCGACAGATAACTTTTATGAACTTCTTAAAGTTAAATAGCGTTTCAGTATTCGGCGGTATGTTCCATATACCGATACCAATTTAAAAAACAATTTAACTTCTTCCAATTATTTTTCAAACAAACTATACCATAAATATTGTTGCAGCTGTGTCTTAAACTAGGGTGGAAGACTCCCCGGACTGCGTGGGACATCCTGCCGCTCGTGCTCTCCGCTAATGGGAAGGACCCGGACTACTTCGACATCCCCCGGGAACTCATCATGGAGATAAATATGACCCATCCCACGTGAGTTACGCCGATTATTTACATCAAGGTGAAAGGACGATGTTGTTTTGTGTGTTGTAAATGCGTTTTTTTATTATGAAACAGTAGGGACTTACGTACCTTTTTTCTTCATTTTTTTTTTAAAACGACGCCCGCACTAATGAATTTCGTCCTTGTGTCGCGGGGGTTTCACAAACATTCAAATCACATGCACAATGAACACCCAGACTTGGAACAAGCATTAGTGGATCACACAAATGCTTGTCCCATGCGGGGATCGAACCCGCAGCACGTCGCGCACAGTGGTAATTAGCGTGGTGACCTATACCACTCGGCTATCCGTCCAGTCAAATAAGTACCTGAAAAAAAAAACGTAGTGTTACCAACAGGATACATCTAAACAAAACGCTTAGAGCAGCGCATGTTTGGTATAGAGTCGATTTACAAAATTTCAACTCAAAATTACAATTTTAAAAGAATTGAAATCTAAATTAAACCTTTTGAAATTTTATGGCGAGAACACTGGGTTATTCTACGTAGGGATTCTTATAAAAATCATAGATAATGTATTAAATAAGTCTTCAAATAGTACCTACTACTGTCAATAAAACATGGTCCGTCACAGTAAAAAGGCAATTAAATACTTTACGTCATTTAATTATGAATAGGATAATATAAATGAGAAAACTACGCGTTCAGAAGTTGGATATAAATTGAAACATGCGGAAACACCTGCGTCCATGAAAGTTGATACAATATTAAAATACGCTAAAGTTTACCTTTTACGTAAATTATCCGCATTGAGTTAAATAAAACATCTGTTAAAAATAACTTTGTCAAAAGATATAATTGTAGCGTACATTTCAGTTGAGCTGTTGTATATAACTGTTATCATTTAAAATAAATAAATCATTATCTAAGGAGAAAAGAACTCACAAACAATATCTTTAACATGACATGATTTAGACTCGGTAAACACTAGGCCTCCCAAAATAAATATCAGAAACATACTTAGGTACTTGGTAAAACTAATAAAAATATTTGGTAATTTTTTCGCGATATCTCTGGGTATCGTAGATTTATTATTATATTATTTATTTATCTATTATTTTGACATGGATAGGTTCTAGGTTTTTTTAGTCGATTCCTTAAAAAAAAAACTTCAATCTTTAAAGAGCGATTAAATGAATAATTTTTTATTATTTTGTTGTAGTTTTATTGTTATTAAATTAAAAAATAAGAAAGTGCTAAAATAGTTAGGAAGATATAAGTCCGAAGAGGTTTTATATGGGCGTTTTATTATTGGGGTCTTGAGGACTCCACGCGACCAACCGCGTAAGTAAAAATGCGCGACGGACCGAAGGTTAAGAAATTCAGTACTTTTACTTTCAATTTTAGTTATTTATGTGTAATAAATTAACTGCAAAACAATAGTGATCATCTCAAAGCTGCGGACAATAACAATAGCTGTAAGGTCCTAGGTCAATGATGACTCTTAAAAGTAAATACCGACCCCGCCTTTAAATTATTAAATCTTTCCGACACACATGTTTTTCCACAAGTCAGACAATAACACCCGTGCATTAGTTAATAAATCTGACAGTAAAATTTATCGATATCCAACCGGTTTTACACTTTGAACTTTTAGAATTTCTCGTTTGGGGAAATATAAACTGGTTTTACAATTTTATTGATATACCTAGATGACCGTCATTATTTTAGTATAGAAGGGAATTTTAACTGGACAATACCAGGCGTATTTACCGAATTTATACATTAATTGGGTTTTCATCTTTACATGTATTTTTGTGAGATTTTCCTAAAAATTTTTCTCATTATCTCAGAATATCTGCTACTAGTTGTAAATACATTCTATGTTTGAGACAGTGAAAATGAAACTTTTAACCACGATCCTCACTTTGACCAATGTAAAAACTTTTGAGACACAATAGACGTATTTAAATTAACACATTATATGAGAAGAAGCATGTGTCCAGCAGTGGGACATTTATAGGCTGGTATTATGGCCAAAGAAAATATTCACAAACAAATACTGCCAACATTGATAGTATGTTATAAAACTAGCTGATAATATCTGACCATTTAGGTCTGCACTTACGAGTATGTTTTGGTTATTCGATTATTTATAATAATTTAACAATTTACAAATAAACATATTGTTATCTTTTGACCCATTTCCCACAGTACTTGAGCCGTAATACATTAACTTGTTTATGCATATTTTGTTTATTTTTAGTCAATTACTCATTAAAAATCATTGTTTATATTACCTAAATCACTACGCTGTACGATAAATTGAAATATCACTACATAGTTTAAAACAAAGTCGCATACAGCTGTCCGTGCATATGTATGCTTAGATCTTCAAAACTACGCAACGGATTTTGATGCGGTTTTATTTCAATAGATAGAGTGATTCAAGCGGAAGGTTTATGTATAAATTTTAGGCATTTATAACTGTGCTAGTCGTGCGAAGCCGGCAAACAAGTAGCAGCTATAAAGATGTGAAGATTTTGCAGCAAAATACGAAGTTCGTACAAAAAGATCGCAGATTTACGACAAAACCTATGTATTTCACGGCAACGCTTTCTTATATTCCATCAGGGATTTATGTCGGCGTAAAAAGGTCTGAGAATGCATATAATGTCGAAAACAGGTCCTGCAAAACACGAAACCTCAACCTAAAGCTCATAAAAGCTTGGTCCAACGATCTCCAATCTATATTTATTGGCTATAAGACCAGCCTATGTAATAATGTATGCTGTTGATAATGTTAACAGGCATTAAAGTGTCATAAATAGCAGTGATAGGTTGAGATCGCTTTTCGGCTGTCAGATGTTTATTACGTTTTTTAGATATAATGTTACACACATTTACCGTCTAGTACTTGGTGGCTTTAATGTTGAATATAACACGTGTTTTTAAGTAACGGACTTTGTTGAAAATTTTCGATTAGCTGAGATCATGATAGCATATAAGCCCTTAACAGTAAAAGAGCAATATTGCTAATACAATAGGAGTTGATTTCGATATTATCAAGATAAACAAATTCCTTTTTTTATGTATCGTAAATGATTAAATAATATTAGATAAATTTCTACTAGATTCAATTCTTTTACACGAGTATACCGTAAAATACATGATAGATGAAGATATATTTTTAATAGATAATGAAACAAACATTCATCCAAATACTCAACACGAAAACAAACCATTAGGAGACTCAGATTGCAGTACATTTTACTGCTTTGGAAACAGAAAGAGATTATACAGAATATACCACGAAAAAATAGAAGAAGTATTCATTGCATTTTCTATACGTTTGTGTATAAGATTAAAATAAAATGAGAGATGAAACTGTACAGTTTAACATCAAAAAAGCATTCCCACGTTTATGAATGAGCAGTGTTTTTAAAAGTTAGTATTATTTCCATCGTGGAAATACTCCTTAAATCGGCTTTATAATACTTACGTAACACATGCTTTCATACCCCATTACAAACGAATTACGAACTATTTTTCTTTATTTTTACATACGTCGCGTCGTAAAGCCGTTAATCGATATCGAAAATTGTCTATTAACGATAAGACACACAACAATTACGATATAATATCGACTTTTGGAAAAAACATTTTAGTTTTTTAATAAATATAATTGAAAAAATTGAACAAGAATTTCAAAACAAAATAGCGTATTTTGAAGTTGTGTCTTTTCTGTCACTCCCTCTATCTGCACGTTTAGATCTTCTGAATTACGCAACGGATTATAATGCAGTTTTCAACAATAGATAGAGTTTTTCAAGAGGAAGTTTTCGTTCAAAGCTTGGGCGTATCCGCTGTATTATTATAAACTCTGTAAATTAAAGGGGAAAGGTGCTAGCACCTGTGATTATAAAATTCTCATTAGAACAGGTGCAACCTTACCCTTTTTCTGTTGCATTATTAATTCTGTAATAAAATTATTATTACATTTATGGCAGGTACGAATGGTTCGAGGAGCTGAACCTGCGCTGGTACGCTTTGCCTGCCGTTGCCAACATGCGCTTCGACTGCGGCGGGATCGAGTTCACGGCTAATGCCTTTAACGGATGGTACATGAGCACTGAAATCGGGTGCAGGAACTTCTGCGACACCAACAGACTTAATATGTTGGAGGTAAGAATCGTTTAGCTTTTATTTATTTATTTGACACCTTGAGAACAAATGATCATGCTCATCACAAAAGGATTTGTCCTGGGTGGGACTGAACCCAGAACATCCGGCTTAGTAGTCAGGATCACTACACTACACCAACAGGCCCCCAACTATGTTACAGTTTTACACCACACATAAAAGTTAAAGACTAAATAATAATACACAGAAAAAAATAATAATATACATGCCTGTAACAAAAATAATAAATATATATTTTAAAAAGCTTACGAACAATATAGAACACACATCACTAGTATGCTTGCTAACCACTCGTGTTAAGGTATCTTTTTGTGTGGCAAATCCAACACCCTAGCCATTAGGCTAGGATAAGAATAACTACTACCGCTTCTACTTTATTTAAGTTAGGTATATATTTTAATAGATGTAGAATTGTAGACTGAAATTTATTTCGCTATCATCTAAACATTTACTTTTATTTCATTTTTAAACAGTTGGGCCATTACAAACATGAACATCCTTTAATTTAATGGTAAAACCACGGAAAATTATTTTTGGCAACAAGTAATAAACTATGTCAATCAAATATTACGTTATATTGTGTAGAAAAAATACACGGTTGAGTCACACATAGCACGGTCGATCACAGTTATTTTATTAATAAAATACACAAATAGTTAACTTATAAAAAACAAGCCATACATATACAACATGTAACAAAAACCCTGTCCGATCCCTGAGAGTATAATTCGGTATCGTACTGCAAAGACATAAACGTAGCTATTAAATGGATTGGATTTTTTTTCCTAATCGAAAATAATTAAATTAAAATAAAAACTGATCCAAGTCAACAACAACACTGACAGCTCCTCAAAGTTCACGTGCTTACTACCTGCAGCTTTGTGTCAAAGAAGCCGCCTATTCAAGACGGTTCATGAACTGTACCACGAATACGCCTCTATTGGATCGAACCGAACAGAAAATGACATCTAACCCATCAATGATAAAACCATTTATGTTCTGGGATCACCGCTGAAAATCATTCTATAATTAACCAATTCAAACAATGTATTACAAGCTCCATCACAATGAATCATACTGTGTAATAATTGTGCGCGGAATTCACAGATTTCACGTGAATTTGTATTAGTACCTTTTAGAATATCAAAACCGCTAACATTACCAGGTTATATGCGGTTAAAATTTAGGACATATGATTGTCGACTAATTACCTGGCAGTCAAAGCATAGTTAGAAATTGTATCATTACTAGCGGTGGCCCGCGGTTTCACCCGCATGTGAAAATCGAGTTTCCCTAAATCAAGTGATCCATTTCCTCTACAGGATTAATTTAACTAAAGATCATAATATGAAAAAATTATCACACTTACATTCACACACATTTTTTCATGTTAAGATATTTAAAACCAAACGTTATATTTTTTTATTCTCCATACGATCCTGGTCCTCACCATAACAATATATATATAATCATAGAAAAAAATGGTGCAGTCGTTTAGATGCTGAGCGGCCTACATACATTTCCTTATTATTTTTTTAGACGATGTTTATTTAAAGGGTCCCGAATAATTTGTAGGGTAGGTAACGCCATTTGTCGTTGCTGACACAAATTTATAGAAGGTAATCGCTTGGGAATATCAATAGTAAAATGAATTTATTGGATCCATATTTTCATTCAATTAAATGATTTAATACGATTAAAGAAGACTGAAATATCTGTGAATTATTGCATGAAATTATATATTATGATTTACCAATGCCTGTAAATTTAATGTAGGTATTTCTACTTTTTGTATTTTTGATGCAATTTTTTAGTTTTAGTTTTGTTTAATTAATATAGTTAACGAAAGTATTTAATTAAAAAACACTCTTTAGTATTAAGAGTGTTTTTTAATTAAATATTTTTGTTAAGTTCGTAAATAAATAAAATAAAACTGACAATAAAATGAAAAATAAAAAAATTACAAAATTGAACCGAATTAATATACTTTTATTAATTGTTATAGTTGAGTTGGAAATATTTATATATATTATAATATATATAATTTATTTATATATATTATAATATATATTAATTATATTATAATATATATAATATAAATATTATAATAATAGCGTGTTTAAATTAAATAAATCTTTTCTACTTATAACAGAAAGTAGCTCAGCGAATGGGCTTGGATACAAGAACTCCAGTGAACCTTTGGAAGGATAAAGCTCTGGTTGAGTGCAACGTGGCCGTGCTACATAGCTTCCAACAGCACAACGCTACCATAGTGGACCACCACACTGCTTCCGAGAGCTTCATCAAGCATCTCGACAATGAAAACCGATTGAGGTAAGAACAACATAATAATATTGAAATCGAGAAAATATACCAAAATATATGATAATAATTTTCGATGATTTGAAGGTGGTTGGTTGGTAAGTCTGTATCGAAAGTGAAAGTTATATTTAGCGAAATTAAATGTAGCGAAGTGATAATGTTGTACAACAACTTATAGTATTTGTAACTTAACACCTTCCCTGTCCCGTCAGAAGACACAATAGTTAAACAATGGAAATGTTCAAATGTGACTCACGGGACAGGGAAAGGGTTAAGGCAGGATTTTTTTCCAGCAATTATTTCTTTAATTATTCTTCTAATCCCTTTTGAACATACAGAATAAACAAAGTTTTAAAGCTTGCACCAAAACATACAATAAACTTGCTGCGCAATAATTGTTTGCGATAAAATATTTTTTCACATTTAATGTGACACGGTGGGTGCCGTATTCCGGCATTTGTGGTCGGCGGTTCCCATAACCTCCGCGGAATAAACATAGATAATCAGATTAATGTCGCTGCGGACCAAACCATCCGGATCCGGTGGTTAATGAGCAAATGAGCGCAATTTACGCCTAATACATCTCTTTACAGCCATTACTATGTGAAAAATAGACCCGTTTTTGAATGCTCTAGGCGTTTTACAAATACAGATACAAATATTTTGTTTTCTTTAACAAGATCGTACAACTTCAATAGTGATAGAAGTGCCCTTTTAAGCAAGTAAATGTATTAGGACACGCCACTTTTCCGTAACTTATACGAGATTAATTTAAAAGGAGTGCGTATAATCAACGAGGTAATCAGGTGCATAAAACTGAATAACTCTTCGCAGGAGCATAGCTCGAAATCCTAAAATTGAAAATCATCTTTTGCAATATTTTGTGGGAATGTTTGTTTTTTTTATTGGTTGAATATACGTCTTGATTTTACTAAGGAAAATAAAGGTTCTAATTGCAGACACAAATTAAAATTTAATTTATATATAATACCTTTTCTTCATTGATACCTGTTTGCCTTGTTCAATCAATCATTCTTCATACAGGATTAATTTAAAAGGAGTGCGTATATTCAACGAGCCTCGTTATACGAACACCTTTTAAATTGACCCTGTATATTTGCCATTTAAATACCAAAACTATAATTAAAACGTGATTACTCTCTTGGCACAGCCGCTAGTACTATTTTATAGTCTTTATCAACAAAATCGTGTAGGCTTCTCAAGCATTGACTCACAACCTTACACAATTTATAGATTCACAAAATATTTTCATCAACTTATGACGTAAAACCACAACAACTATAACTTTGTCACGTCCGCTGTAGTAAACAGATTGCGGATGAGAAAACTAGACTTAATTACATACAGACCTGCTTGAAGATAAAGCTGTCATCACGAGAGCCTTGCAGATGTAGGTACTCAGCCCTGGTGCCATACCATGAGCTTATTAAGCAAGGTTGTTGCCGCTGTGGAAGCGAGACGCTGCTACGTGCATTGTATAGCGCTGTCTCGCTTCCACAGCGGCAACAACCTTGCTTAATAAGCTCATGGTATAGGCACTGATTGGGTTAACCATGTGGCCAGAAGGACGTGTAAACATGCTTGTTGTGAGCTATCGTGTGACTGTTTAGGTTTACTGCTTCACTATAGCATGTACCGTGACGTCATCTCATTAGTCTGTGTCTGAAATTATGTTAAGTCATGTTTCAACTACCGTCTGTAGACACGCCTAGGTTTTTTAAAAGAGCAATGTCTTTTTTACGTACTTACGAGTAAAAATATATTAAAGAAGTAATTTTCCATCTAATTGTAAAAGATAGTTTCAATTAAGACATGTTTTAAACATTTACAAACAGTCGCCAGCTCTGAGGTTCCTGATTCGATCCCCAGACGGGTCAATGTAGAAAATCGCTTTTCGACATTGTCTCGGGTCTGGGTATTTGTGGTACCTTCGTTGTCTCTTATTCCATAACGCAAATGTTTCAGCTACTTACTTAGGATTCAACATTCATTATTATTATTTAAGTACAAGTAGGCCTTAGCTATGTGCTATAAATAAAATAAAATTGAATTGAAATACAAATCAAAATGTTTGAAATATATTTCTGAATATCTATCGTTTGAATCGTTTGAGTTCCAATCTATATATTAATACGTGATGCCAAAACTTTGGACCCCTTTTTACGAAAATTGCGCGGACGCAGGAGCATAAAATTTGGCACACTTATAGTTTATGTGTAGGAGAAGTGGAGAACGCTAATATTTTTCAATAATAATGCTTATAAAGTACATTAAATCAATAAATAAAACATTACCCACACTACCATGCATTTCACACACACATGTTTGTTTTGTTTTTCATTGACTGCTTACTGACATTGACATAAATAAGTGGTTTAAGTTTTTATATATCCGAATATAACGGCCAAGGACATTTAGCAAACGATAAAAGAGGTTTTACAAAAAACATTGTTTGCAGAGAAGTTTGCAATATGCGATAAAATATGCTCTAAATGGATATGTATTTTTTATATGTATTTTCCTCTTATAGCATGTTTTCTTTTAATAAACATTTTTTAAATAGATATTCTTTATTTTACTTCCTTTTAATTTCATATAATTTGTTCAAAAAATAAATTGGCAAATAACAGTCTTGGTCAAATAAATAAATAAATATAAATATCTTGGGACAATCTCACACACGGTCATCTGATCCCAAACTAGGCAGAGCCTGTAACTATGGTAACCAGACGACTGATAAACATACTTATATATTTCTAAATACATACATATTATAGATAAATAACACCCAGACACAGAACAAATGATCGTGCTCATCACACAAAGATTTGTCCTGGGTGGGAATCGAACCCACGACCTCCGGCTTAGCAGTCAGGGTCACTAACCACTAGACCAACAGGCCCGTCAAAATGTGTGGTTATAGTAGTTTAGTTTTCGACAGTAGAACCTTAATAATGTTTGAATATTATATTTTAATAATGTATATTAAGTCACTCACAATTTAAATTTATATTATAAGGTCGAATTTCGACCATTGGGCGACCACTAGTTCTTATAATTACTTCAACGTACACTTAAAAGGAAACCCAATTTATTAGGATACACTATCGAAATATAATGGCCTCTTTGTTGTTATATTACACAAGACTCCAATTAGAGGCCTCTTAGAAAATTTGAAAATCGTGAATAGGGTATGATGCTGGAGTACTTATTTAGAACCGACTCGTTACCATACAATGAATCACGAATCTTGTTTGATCATGCATACATTATTTAGTAAACGTCACAATACATGTACCTACTGCGTAATAACCAATAACATTACTCGATGCGGAATATTTATTAAGTGTAGAGAGATTAGTCTTTTTAACGGAAAAATAATGTCCGTCGCATTATTTTATCGTAGCAGAAATTGGCCTGTACCAAAGGAGTCAAGGTAGTCCAAAAGTTTTATTATCCACTAAAAACTGTTCTTGACCTCTCACACTACCAAGCATTAGCTTTTGAGATGGAATCGAATAAAGTGAACGATTCTGACAAGTTACCAGCCGGGATTAGCAATTGCGCCACGATAAAATTGTCGCGGCGCAATTGTTTTATTTTGTCGTGTATGACTCGATAAAAATCGAGTCATACACGACAAAATATCGTTTTATCATCAGCCCTAAACTGGCTAGCATGTGCGCGTCGTTAGAACTAGGCTTTGCCATAGGCAGCCATGTTAGAACTGAAGATAAAACGTTAGAACTCAGATATTTCGATGATAGAATTTTTTCTTGGCGCGCATGGTAGCCTTGCTACTGTAACATTTTTTAATCCACAAAATAAAAGGACCTTAATAATTGTAACCTCTACTTCAGTGCGGTAACTAAATTATACCGATTTAGAAATCGTTTTCAGAAATTTGGAGCTGTGATCAAAAGCTTGCGAAAACGCCCGAAATAATTTCGTGGGCTAATCGAGTCTAATTCAATTTGGGCGGCGACGGGCCATGATTACATTACTCCGTTTACGTGACGATCTGGAAGGCCACCGTTGCGGTGCATAAAAAATATTTAGATACAAGATACAGATTATGTTTAATACGATTTTCGGTCGGTTTTGTCCCTGTAAAGATCAAGAGACTAAGCTCATATATCGGCTATGACCATATCTCAGACTGAGAACTGGTCACATGCCACTAAATAGGTTTGCATTTCAAATAAAAAAGAAACTCACCCAATTGTGGTGTGTAGAAAAGCGGGGCCTATATACGTGGGTACGTTCCATCATTTATTGTCGACATTTAATTCTAAAGAAGCACTGTTTATTTAAAAATTTGTAAAGTTGCGGTTTTGATAAGTTTAAATAAATTAGGATTAATGTAAGTGTTTACAGTAAGTAATTACAGGGTACGATGAGACTGGCATGTGTATTAGATATAAAAGTTCGTAAATTAAATAAAGAGAAAAAAAATATGATCAAATACCTACTTAGTCAAAAAATAACGGTGATTTTTAGGATTGGTTAAAATTTTTACATTCTATAAAGTTCTCATATCTTAGATGAGTCTACAGACAAATCGCACATATTCAAACAAGTACCCTAATCGCGAAGAATATTTATTGAAAAAAATACTGTCAGGAAATCTTACAAAAAATCAATAAGTTGTAACTGTTCTAGGACACCATTTAACTCTTGTTCAACAAGCATTGGCGTAATAAAAAAAACCTGATACAAGTTTTGAGTGGGCGAAACAATAATAATTATTATTAAAATAAATGTTGAATGCGATATTATGTAAATAACAATTATAATGCTTTGCAATCGATAGACTGGACATTCATTATAATTAATTAATGAATAATTCATTAATTAGTTCTACGTTGTGAACAGACCTAGTTAGATTTTCCCCTTAGTTGTTGAATAGCTATTAAAATTTTACAATGTTAAGATTTTATTTAACATTTTGTAAATTCTTATTGTTGACTTTTACGTGCGAAGAATCACGGGACTTTACGTTATTTACAAACTGGTTATTCATAGCAGGTGCTGTCTCGAAAGATTCATTTCGAAATAAAGTTTTGTTTAATTAATTATTCTAGTTTTAAAGTTCAGAGCATTTTAATTGACATACTTATGTATGTTATGTTGAAAACCAGCATTTTTACTATAATACGAAAATCATAAATCTCTTGTCGCGCTTGGCTTATGATATTTACAAAAGATGCAATTATTATTATTATTGCAATTGTCATATACATAAATGGATATTTCACAGTAACATATGATATATATCAAAGATAATGGTTTCCTGAAATTAATTAACTTCAACAGATCGGGTTGCCCATCTGATTGGATTTGGATTGTACCTCCGATGTCGTCGTCGATAACTCCTGTGTTCCACCAAGAGATGGCGCTTTACTATTTGAAGCCATCCTACGAATATCAGGTTATTTTTATTTACAATTCTTCTTTTTGAAATTTTGTTTAATTTGATATTCATAAAACAGTATGTTTTCTTGTAAAAATAATTTACTTACTATTTTATCATTTTGGGATATATAGGAACCGGCATGGAAAACTCATCAATGGCAGAAATCAAAGCCAATAACAGGGAAAAGACCCATCAACAGAAAATTCCATTTCAAGCAAATTGCTCGGGCTGTCAAGTTCACATCTAAACTATTTGGTCGTGCCTTGTCCAAGAGAATTAAGGCGACTGTCCTGTATGCAACCGAGACTGGGAAATCGGAGCAGTTTGCTAAAGAGCTAGGAGTTATATTCGGACATGCTTTCAACGCTCAGGTGAGTTAAAGAAAAAATGCTCTTAATCTGAAATAGATAATTAACTATTATTATAGGTATTCGAATATCTTTAGGTGACTTGCATTTTTTTCAAATACGAATCGAGATTATTTCGAAGAATTATTTTTCACGGCTAAACTGTACCGAGAAGTAGGGTCATTAGCACTAAAGATTAAATGCATTTTAGGTACACTGCATGGCTGATTATGACATAACGTCTATTGAGCATGAAGCATTGCTGTTGGTTGTCACATCTACTTTTGGAAATGGCGATCCTCCCGAAAATGGAGTCGTAAGTATAAACCTAGTTGATAAATGTGCACACGTATTGTATAAAAAAAACAATAATTATACGAATATTTTAGGCTTTTGGAGAACACCTTTGCGAACTTCTTTATGCTGATCAAGAAGAGAGCTCAGGGTAAGTCAAAATAACAATGTAAAAGACCTTTTTTGCATACTTATACAGATCAACCAAGTAACACTTAATTTATTTTCAGAAATCAAATGCTGACGCCTAAATCATTTATAAAAGCAAACAGCCAAATTGAGCTGCAAAGATACGCAGCTGGTAACCCTAAAAAACTGAGCCGATTAGAATCACTGAAAGGTAATGAACAAGAAGCGAGTGAGAATATTCACTTACTAGACAAAGATTGTGCATTACCTAATTTAATTTCGTCCACAATTTTAGGCAGCACAACAGATGCCACTTCCATAGACAGTTTCGGTCCATTAAGCAACGTTCGTTTCGCGGTATTCGCTTTAGGCTCGAGCGCGTATCCAAATTTCTGTAACTTCGGCAAATACGTGGACAAGTTGCTTGGCGACCTCGGAGGGGAACGAATCCATGACCTTGCGACCGGTGACGAAATGTGCGGACAAGACCAGGCCTTCCGGAAATGGGCCTCTGGCGTCTTTAACGTGAGTTCTTAGAAAACGACTTGTTACTAATTGATGACTACCTAGTACCGAATCATTATTTGCAGCTCCTGAACAATATACTACTTATATTTCTTATTGTCATTAACGGAAAACTAGTAGTTTTTGCACGTCATCTTAAATATGAACTCATTGATAATGAAAACGTAATTTTCAAGTAAATTCGGTACCTACTAAAATAAACCCAAAGTTATTAATAATGGTTATAATGTTGGTCATACTTCATATTATTAGTTCCGTTAGTTGTTTGTTTCATCAATCTAAAGAGCTGGCTGTTTTAGAATTATGCTTCATCACTGTAATCCAGTAGTTTTAAATAAAATTGGTCTATCTTTAGGTATCTTGTGAAACATTCTGTTTGGATGATGATGAAACTTTGCAAGAAGCTAAAAGAGCGCTCGGAACCGTAGCTCTGAGTGAGGAAACTGTACGCTTTGCGAGACCTGATATTCGCTCACCTACCTTGCAAGGCGCTCTACAATCGGCACTGAACAAAAAGTTTGTGCATTGTGTTGTAAGAGCAAATAAAGACCTGGGTGATGATTCAGCTGAAAGATCTACCATATTTTTGGATATGGAACCAAAGGTATAACTAAATCCACTTAATTCACATCAAAATTAAAAAGTTTTTTTAAAAAGTAACTAAATAAATATTTTTCTATTGACAGGAAGAGGTTAAATATGATCCTGGAGATCACGTAGGGATAATTGCGTGCAATCGCAAAGAGTTGATTGATAGCATACTAGCTAGACTGAAGGATGTTGATGATTTTGATGAACCGCAGCAACTTCAACTTATGAAGGAAACTCATACATCAAGCGGTAATGGCAAAATCCAAGTGCATTTAATTAGTTGTAAATTGGTGGGGAACAGAAATAACTTAAGATACTTTAATACAGGTCCTGTGAAGTCTTGGGAAAAACATGAGAGACTGCCAGTAGTCAGTGTCCGTGAACTATTCACACGGTTTTTGGACATCACCACTCCACCAACGACAATTTTGCTGCAATACTTAGCTACGACTTGCGAAAATGAAGAAGAGAGCAAACAATTGAATATTCTTGCTACAGTTAGTATTGAAACTCAACAATAAATATAAAAATTTATCATTAATTATTACAAGTAATTATCGTAATTGTTTTCTTTAGGACCCAGGTGCTTACGAAGATTGGCGTCATTTCAATTTCCCGACATTATCTGAAGTGCTAGATCAATTTCCCTCGGCAAGACCAAGCGCGTCACTCATAGCTGCGCTTTTGTCTCCTCTGCAGCCAAGATTTTATTCCATTTCTTCATCTCCAATAGCTCACCCAAAACGCCTACACTTGACAGTTGCTGTCGTCACATATAGGACTCAAGGTTAGTAACAAGTTAACCTGATGACAACAACTTCAACTATCAACCTACCCATACCTTGTGAAATATGCAATTTAAATAAATATTTTTGGAAAAAATGTTTCATATGTCATCCATGTGGCTTTGTATAACATAGGTACTAAACATTAGCCCGTTATAATATTTAGCGTAAACAATGAAATGCATTAATGTCTCATAGTTTATTATTGGTGATACCCACATACACTGAAATCACTGGATTCCATTGAAATACAGTTTATAATATGATCTAATTTTGAATGAAACGACGTCAGTTCAAAACAATCTGATAGATGAGATTTCTAATATTAGCGACATCGATGTTTGGGAGGTTAATCAGTTTTATTTTATGATTTTCTATTTATGATGCGGTTAGTTGTAGTAAAACTATGATGTCATATACAAACAGATGGCGAAGGACCTGTCCATTATGGAGTTTGCTCAAACTACCTCATGGACCGTAAGCCAGGCGACGAGTTGTATCTTTTCATTCGCAGGTATTTAAAACTTACTTTTTTGGTATAGCAATACGACTTTAAATGTGTTTCCTAACATTAATTTTTATTTTTTAGCGCTCCGAACTTCCATCTCCCTCAGGACTTATCAGTCCCGTTGATCCTTATAGGCCCTGGAACTGGTATAGCTCCTTTCCGTGGTTTTTGGCATCATCGCAGAACTCAGCTCAATAATTCTCGTAATCGTTCGAGCGCTGGACCAGTCTGGCTATTCTTCGGATGTCGAACCAATAACATGGACTTGTACCGCGAAGAAAAGCAGCAGGCTCTTAAGGAAGGCGTCCTCTCCAAAGTTTTCCTTGCTTTGTCTAGGGAGAAAAACATTCCTAAAGTAAGTAATCTTATCAAATTAAAGCTAAGTGACTTTCAAATGAAGAAAATCTCCTATTAATATATTTACTTTTAGATGTACGTCCAGGAGGTAGCGGAACAAGAAGGACCAGAAATTCATGACTTGCTGATAAACCGAGGAGCTCATTTCTACGTGTGCGGCGATTGTAAGATGGCTGAAGATGTTCATCAGAAGCTAAAGGGGATTATAAAGAAACATGGCAACATGACTGATGACCAAGTACAGAGCTTCATGTTTATGCTCAAGGTTTGTGATCATATTATTATTTACATATCCGCAATTATGAAGTTTAGTAATAGTAGTAGCATATTAAAATCACAATATACAACAGTAATGCCCGATTTCCTTATACGATAGAGAATCTGCTTTCGTGTCCTATTAGTCCAGTTAGCATAGTAGATAGATAGCCAACATTATTATTTAAAATTACTAACTGTCGATATCAGGGGAGAAGATGATACATTTCCTTAGACTGCAGTAAATTTTTCTTATAGGTAGTAACTTATACCATGTTTCTTTTGAGTTGTTTTGTAAATTTGATTGTGTTCATTGACTTTTGTTCCGACTGTGCCTACGTCATTAGGGCCCAGCATTGCTATAGAAAAAACAGTCAGTTTCTCAAATTCGCCCTCAAAAATGATCAAACAAATTCAGTAATTTTCATGTCATTTCAAAAAGTTTGGTCGTAAAGTTTTATTATTTTTGTACGCAGCTTAATAAAAACATCTTTATGGCATGCGAATAAAATTTCGGCATATATGTTTGTTTCAAAGGTGATATTGTGAACTACACAACTGAAGATAGTTTTGGCTGTAACTTTTGCTCGAGACTGTGTATCTAGCAATTTATCTATAGGACCTAGTTATTTATTTGTAATGTGTATGTAGGAGGAGAATCGCTACCACGAAGACATCTTCGGTATAACGCTGCGCACCGCGGAGGTGCACTCGGCCTCCCGGGAGTCGGCGCGCAGGAACCGCGTCGCCGCATTGCCATGACGCCGGTCCTCGCGATTCCATCCCAACTCGCTCACATAGCCGAGTAGCTAGCATCCCTGCCCACTGCAACTAAACTTCCCCTCCAGACAAGTGAATTTTCTACCATAGTTAACGCTGATCAATCGCTCAAATTTATGGAAGAGAAAATTTAAAGGTCTCGGTCACCCTACAGAAGCTGTTTGTGGAATAAATACTTTAGAGATACACGTTAATCAGCAACTAAAAATCATGAGCGTCTTCTGTAAATTTCGTAATCCTCTGACTTACTAGTTAAGTGCATGTCATGCAAGTATCAAATCGTACTGAATGATCCTAAATAATAACCTATCATAAATTACTTACAATAAGTTTAATGACACTGTTATCATGATAACGATTACCAACCGTTTCTTGGTAGACGGTATGAAAAGTTTTACAAGTCAGATAATGTTGTGATTAGGGCTACTTGAACATCATGATATTCAAACACGAACTTACGGGTGGTTGAATGGCTTTAACTGGCAATTAAATTACTCGAAACTTTCCTTGAGGGTGGTGAAAGAGGCCCTCAGTCACGGTGACTTATCGAACAGAAATGTCATTACCATACATTTGAGTGATTGTTTATATTGTTAGCGCTTGTAGATTTGTAGAAGTGTCACTTGTCTTATGGGCTGACTGGACTATCAACGGAAGAATTCATTTCTTATAACGTCGTCATCGATCTCAATTTGATAAGCTTCAAAATTATATATTTTTTTGGCATTGGGGATTTGCGTTGCCAATTTCTGAGTCAGGTGAGTCAATTACTCTATTTTGGCTTGGTTTAGGAATTTGTTGGTGTATAAGTCGCTACAGGGGTTGTGCGTGATAACGGTCTTGAATTATTGTACATAGTCTTCAATAACTTCAGAGTTACATTCCATTTCAGTATTATTATTTTTGAAAGGTCACCTCTATAGGCTACTGAAATGTTTATAAATATTTATATTGTTATTTTATATGAACTCCAAGCAGGGTGATTTTATATTTAATAACGCACAAAACGCAATTCCGTATTTTACGTTCTCCTTACGCCCTCTTAAACGCTTAACAATTCTTATTATTATTGATACAGAATAATATAATTATTACACTGATTGACTTTAAAATATTTCTGAATAATGAGAATTTACTTGCTACATAGTATCTAGATGTAACTTTATTCCATTTAATATTGATAATAAATCTATGATGACTTTCAATGACGTCATAAAATAAAATATTGTCCACTTATCGCTAACAGAAACGTTATGAAATATAATTATATTTTGTTAGTAGGTAATCATACAAATTTTAACTAGTATAGTTAGTCGCTAAATATTTTCTTAATTAATTAATTTTCTTTAGATATCGCTGTTACAACATCATCTTGTAATGCTTACATTGCCAATGTTGTACAGTTGTGGTACTTAGTTATTTTATGCTATCAATGTAAATAAAAAGTATTTTAAGTTACTGTAATCGTGAATGTTTTAGATTTAATATTTACCTTTAAGTTGGAATTATTCAGTGAAGTTTATATTTTGTTTAAGATTTTATCAATATTATCTACCAAAATGACCATGTTAAACGCGTATAGTAAATAAATTATAATTGATATATGAGCAGCTATATTATAATAATATCTATTCAAATGTATTTAAATTCATATGTCCTTTATATTTGACTATTAGGTGTGTGTTACATTTGTGATCCTTAAACTAATCTTAAGAAATGTATTCATATTTTCTATTATTCGTATTATGAGAATTTAATATACAAATAAAAAATCTTTTCTGATGTTACCTAATATTTCTATATTAAAATATCATATAATAACTGTCTTTGCCGGATATTTACAAATTCATATCTTCTAAATTTATTCGAATGCACATTTGAGACTAATAACAATGTTACTATCGAGTTCATATCACGCAAAATATTATCGTAACGCACTACTATTTCATCTAATATTGAACTGTTTGGAAATGTTTAAGGACGAAAATTATGATGGATTACGAAAATATTTGTCTGTTATTGGTCAAATAAAGTTCCTTCGTATTCGAAAATGCAATTGATTTTTATTTATTCACCTATTACCTCCTCATCCTGATTATTAGTTAATTAATTTAACGAAGCGGCGCGCGGCGGTAGCCTAATGTGTAGGGCATGCATGGAGCTTGTGATCATGTGGTCGCGGTTTTGAATCCCACCCATTGCGCTACTGCCGTGAACCCACTCGCAACACAAGCATTTAGCTTAGCACGAGGGGTTAACAAGAATACTAGTAATGTGCAACCTTAAGCTTTATAAGAAAAATATTAAAATTAAAAAAAAATGACGATATCAATATTATAAGCAACATTTTGTTTACTTTTGTCCTAAAAATAAAGCAAAGTACCTACTTACCACGCACTATTTCAACATTCCAATGTAAATTTTTAACAGTTATCTGAAAGTTAAAATAATAATTATAACGTCATAATCTACCTAAAAACATTTAATAGTTTTTTCCTTCTGATTTATCTCAACAAAAAATTTGAATACTAAAAGGTGTACCTACGTCAAATCAATCTGCCTTCTGAGAATATAGTCCATACGTGATGTTTTATTTAATAACCAATCTTCTGCAAAGAGGACAGACTAAGTTTTATTATTCCTGCAAGTTCTACCTGGTTAGTGAAAAGAAAACCACGTTTACGTGTTAATATTGTTGGCTGAAGTATTACAAGCCCTTATTAGTAACCCTATAACTATACCTACGTAGGTATATGTATAAAGGAGTATGATGTATAATAGTAAGTAAGGACTTAGTTCTTTCATAAAGGTGTTCGAGTGTCGAATTTGCAAAAAGAGGACGAGAATAGAGCCCGTATAAAGAACGTTTCTATTATGTTTTCTGAGGAACGTTGATATAAATTTGACAGACATTGAATTAAAACTACTTTCACCCGTGACCATGACACCTTCAAAGGCGTTTGAATGTCGGAAATTAAAATCAAACTAAACCGCGATGGAATTCGTTTAAAAGTAAAACCTTTCTTAATTTGGCCGAGGGAACACTTGGGATAAAGGAAAGGGTTTAAAAGAAATACTAGATAGTACTACCTAAGTTCTAACGAATCCTTCGTTTACTTGTAAATTAGATACAAATATATATCTGTATTCCTTTTTACGCATATTCGTTGCATAATACTTACTGTCAATTTTTTCACCAGTAGCTTACATTTCGTTCATCTTATCCTCGTAATCCTTTCGTCGAAATTGTTGTACCTATCAGGGGGGCTATTCTCTAAGTCATACACAACAAAACGTGGCAGCAGCAGATTAAATTCAAGATTCCGGGTCGCCGAAACTTTTTTTAATTCTGGTGATCACCAGGTACCTATTGTAATTACATTTTAGGTCATTTATGAGTTTTTTTATAAAAGTGTCGTGAGTCGAAAGCACTCTTTTGACTCTCTACACGTAATTGTACTTAACTGCTTGGAGTTAGAGAATAAGACCCCTGTATCGCAACAAGTAGCCAATCAACTTAACCACATACAAATCGATGCTACCCAGGCCTATTGAATGGGAAATGGTCTAAACAGTCAATTTTACTTTGAGGTTATTTGGCTCAACTACCAAAGCGAGCCTTTATCAGACCAATGAATCCGGTCTGGATGTCCAATTGGTTCTGTCCGATAGATTTCAAATGGAATATTAAGCCTTTGAGATAATTTAGGTGTGTCTTGTATATAATGTTCATATTATACAAAGATTTGTCAAGTGTATTAGAAATTTGTTACTTCTAAAAAAAGTTCTTATTTTGTCTTACATAGTGTAAAGGGATCTTCTTAGATAATTGTAGATTTAATTGATCGATATGATGAACTTTTATTATTTGAAAAAAAAAACTATTTATTATTGAACTATTTACTATCGCCGTGGTGTCTGTAGTTCATCTAACGAGCTTGGCAATCTGTTCTTCTAAGGAAGGAATTAGATCAATCAAAAACTTTTCCGGCCTTATTACGATAAGCAGTTTATCTAAACCTAGGTTTAAACCGTTAGTTTTACCGTACTTTATACAATTTAGGGCCGATTTTTCCATCGCCAGATAACTTTTATTCAAGGAATAAAATTGAAGTTTTCTTGTACGAAACAACCAAATTTCAAAATTATTCCTCGAATAAAGTTTCCCGACGATGGAAAAATCAATCCTTAAACTGGGGTTTTTATTTCAACCTCTTTTTGTAATTCGTTTTTGTTTCGGCAACAAACAAATAACAATTACTTATATTTTTCCGCTAAGTATCTTACTAGTTCTAGTAATTGTATTGATTGAAGCTACTTCAGGAATACTCAAATGAATACATCTAAATTTTACCTATGAAGTGTACTACCTGTACTCACTAGTGTTTGATTTTCAAATTAAAGTTGTTTAAATAAAAAAACAAATTATTTTGTATCTATTGCTTAGTATTTAAGCACAAAACAATGACCTTCAGGTGTTACCCTGAAAGTCGAAAGTGACAAGTGACGTATCATAACTTCACAATGATTTTACTGTGACATTTAGATCAAGTGTTCATAGAATCAAACGAGGAAATGTTAAGTACAACGCTTATCTATACGTACACATCTAAATTCAAGAGTGGTACGTAGCGATGACTACTCAAAAATCATAGCATAGGTACTTGTTAATTATTACTGTTCATAGACTGATATCGTATTGATAGTTGTCTAAAATTCGTTGAGGAAGCTAAGTGGGCATTTGCTCCAAGTAAAATACAGCATTCACCTAAATCTGGTTAGACTGGAAGCCGACCCCAACATAAAAAAATTATGTCTGGAAAAAATGATATTTTATTTTTATTTTTTTCATATATTTTAGTTAGTCCACAGATTGGGAGTTTTATGCAAATGAACATTGTACCTATATCTAACTTTATGTATACTATGATCTACTGATAGTTTATTACTAAAAACTAAAATATTTTCTAAAAGAGGCGAGTACCTACAGAGAAGATCGAGACGAAAAAACGAGCCTTAAGTCTGAAGTGTGTTAATAATGAATTGAAAAACGAATAGTTCTAACTGACCAAGAGTTTTGTGAAAAAAGTGTTACAAAAACTGCTGGCCTAAGTATAAATTATTGAGTAAATCATATGCAATTCTAAGTAAACACTCTACGAGTGGAAATTGCTTTTCTATGTGATATCACAACCAGTGATAACAGTTACATGAAACACATTAAGATATAAAATGAGCACAAAATGAACCATTATTTTGATTGTTATCGTAACTTTATAAACTAAGATAAAAGTTATTATTTTATAAATTAGTATTAAAAATAAATGAGAAATCTAAAATTATCATATACCTATATAATTTGTAAATTATCAAGAGTTGTTCTCTACTGATATTAATGTTGATTGCAATTTTTTTTAATTAAAATATTTTAGTTTATAAAAAAACCCCATGATACTGAACCCTCACCAAGTCTAATGTGGGAATCCAATATGAAGAAAGAACGATAATTAATTGTACCTAAATAATTATTTCGACGACTTACTGTATTTCGGCTATTGTGTCTATGTCTATTACTGACTGAAGTCAAAATATTATGGGGATCAATAAACAATCGTCTCAGCATGTCGCAGTCCACTGCTGGACTTAGGCCTGGACTAGGACTAGGACTTTTGTCTGCACGGATAGCCGAGTGGTATGGGTCACCATTATTTCACCTGTGTTATAGCTTGCGCTGTAATAGAGAAAAATACCAAATTTCAAAGCTGTCTGCCCACTGCTTAGCTCGGAAACAATTTTCAATTTTCCAACGGGAACTACTTAAGGAATCGGGATAAAATGTAGCCTATGTTCTTTTCCATGGCAAAGGCTACTAACTGCCAAATTTCATCCAAACCCGTTCAGCCGTTTTTGCGTGATTAAGTAACAAACATCCAAACATCCACACTTTCACATTTATAATATTAGTAGGAAGTAGGATTATATTAATGCAATTCAGAGTATTGTTACTCATTGATTGATGCATTATTTCTTACGGTATGTGGGAGTCACCCACTACAGTTTAAATACGGGATTTACCTGTATTGCCCCTGTGTAAATTATGTAGAATTAGTGATTCAGTAACTATTGGAGGTTTACGGTTTTATCATTATTTATTTTTCATAAGAATTAATCAAAACACTCACCTACGAGAAACACATACAAATTAAGTATTAAATTATCAATAGCACACTACTTTTACAAACAATCAAATAATTCCTTTCACTATGATAAGTTACTTCAATTTGTAATTAAAGCAAAGATCACGGGTATCAAGTCGGTATAAGGCTAATATAATATCATAAAGCTGAAGAGTTTGTTTGTTTGAACGCGCTAATGTCAGAAATAACTGGTCTGATTTAAAAAAATGTTCACTGTTAGATAGCTCACTTATTGAGGAAGGCTATAACTATAATTTGCCTCGCTAACACTTTCCCACATGGGCGGAGCCGTGAGCAAAAGCTAGTTATAATCAGTAAAAAAGTTATGACATTTTGGATTTTATGTTTAATTTGACCTGTTTTTTAACTTACTAGCAATGTGGGTAGCACATTAGTAGTTCTTGTCCCCTCGTGGTAAGCTAAATGCTTGTTTTACGAGTGGGTTCACATTGGTAGTGCAATGGGAGGGATTCGAACCCCGCGACCACATGATCGCAAGTCCGATGCCTATCTTAGCCATTAAGCTACCGCCGCTTTTATGTTAAATATCTCCTATTTTATTTACAATAATGACAAAAACTTAAAAAATATTTCGGGTTGTATTTCTAGGTAGCACATTTGCTAGTGCTAACGACGTAAAGAATCCGGTTGGTGCAGCTGTTTATTTTTTATTAAAATGCACAAGGTTATTGCTTCAAAACAAGACAAATTTTATAAAATATATTATTATATTAATATGTTTGTTTATTTTCAATCGAAATTAAAAAACTAGCGACGAAAATATATATCCTGGGTGTGATAAAGCACTACATACCAAAATAAAAAATATAACAAGAACATGAGGATTGAAAAATAAATACATTAATTTAATATAAAAATTTTGACAAATATCCTTTTTTTCCGAATAACTTGCTATCAAATAGAATATCATAGAAAGTTCATAGGAACCAAAATATAGGTATCTATGCAGAAATAAATAAATCGTTTTCAATATTCTGTGAACTCTGAATGACGTATTAATAAATGTTTAGGCGCAAAGTCCGGGACAAACTGAGAGTGATCTCATCATGTCAATATTTGAGTGACTACAATTAATTGGGTATTAACGATAGATCAGCTAGTTGATCTATGGAACTCTATACCTACATAAACACAGTGAATACAGTATAAGTAAGTATGCATATTAGATTGAATGTAATATGTTTTTTTTTTTAAACGTTACTAGCTATGTGGGTCGCACATTACTAGTAATCTTGTTAACCCCTCGTGCTAAGCTAATATGCTTGTGTTACGAGTGGGTTCACGTCGGTAGTGTAATGGGTGGGATTCCAACCCGCAACCACGTGATCGCAAGTCCGACGCCCTAGCCATTAGGCTACCACCGCTTTGTTGTTTTATTAGTATGCACATGCAGTAAATTCCAAATATTTGAAATACTTATTGATTCGTATACATTTTGTTTTATGATTGCTTATTATAATTAACTCACCTCTCTGGAATTAATGGTAGGAAAATAAAATTATATTTATCTGTCACAATGCCAAAAAATAAAGTTACATACATTGGTATCTAGAAAATTCAAATTTCTAACTACAATTTTACCAGAGAACATTATATTATTTTGTCTAAATATTTGAAAATACAAATCTAAAAACTTATAAATATTTGAAATCTGCCCGTGACCATGACACCTGCAAAGGTGTTGAAACGTCGGGAACTAAAATCAAAATAAACCGCGATAGGATCCGTTTAAAGTAGTTTTATTTCAAAATATTATATATATTAGAAATATTAAAAAATGTTATTTTAATAATTCCATTATAATAACAAAATCCACAATTCAAATGTTACTGTTTGAGAATGAAGCGCTTAAGCATAATGTATTTTGTCAAATTAACAATGGTTGTAGGTAGTATATTATTATGATTTGCTCCACAAAACAGATTTGAGCAGCGATGTTCTTCTTTCGATCCCTTTAAGAATAATTTAAGTCACGTTTGTAATAAGGTATCTATGTCAAACGTGACCGTTGGAATTGTTGGTCCATCAGCACGGGTTACAGTTGATAAAATCTAATGAACTATTGATTAGTTCCTAGCTGATATGCTAGTCATACGCTACAATTATGATCGAAGATCAATGGAGCGTTTACCACTGAGTATGAATAAACTAAAGTGTTTGTAGGAACGGATATAAAAGTTGGTAAGAGGAGAATTGAATTGTAGAGTCAAGTTACTGTTTTTATGTTTATAGGTTTTCATACTTTTGGTTTTATAATTTCTACATTTTAGTTTTATTAAGGAACAGACCCGTGCGCACTTCGCTGGGCATCAATCTTCATCAAATTATTATACATGCCTATTGCAATCAGAAATAATGTAGCTTTCTACTGGTGTAAGAATTTTCAAAATCAGGTTAGTAGTTCCAGAGATTACAAATACAAATAAACTCAACAACTTTACATTTTTATGAGTATAGATTGTATGTTATCCTATATATTTACTGTAGGAACTATAAAAGTAGGTACCTACCTAACTGTTGGTTATCGGAAAGGACTAATAAATTTCAGGTCTCAGGATTTAGTGAAATAATATGTGTTTAAATAATTAAAAGGTGTTGTTTTATAAATTAGTAATTAAATTTACGAGTCAGTATCTCAAGGTACTTACGTCCATTGCAATAATTTTATCCCTTTAATTAATAAGGAGTGAATGATACAATGAGGATGCATTAGTCTGTAAATTGAAGAGTAAGACCTCTTCAATTAAAAGGCCAATGCATATTCATTGTATCATTCACTCCTTATTAATTAAAGGGAATTAATGAAGCTTGAAAAATATATAACAACGAAAATTTCCTTGAAAGACGCGTGATTTCTTTGTTTTTTAAATACTGAAATCATCAACCCGCAAGGAGCAAGCGTGGTGATCAATGCTCATTCCTTCTCTATATGACAAGAGGCCTGTGCCCAGCAGTGGGACATTTATAGGCTGGTATTATTATAATAAATACTCAAGCCCATAGTTCATTAAGAGATATCTTTGTATTAGTAAAATTGTCAGTCATTGATAGAACTCAATATTAATGTTGAAATTAATTATGATTGGAAGCACATGTTAAATTGAAGCTTGATTTTACTAAATATATAAGAAGGTGTTTTAGTACCTACATATTTTTACCTGGATGTAAGTTTACAATGAAGTAGAAGTCTGATTTACCCTTTCCAAAGATACCTACTTAAAAATGTCCTTTAAGAACTAATTTGAAAGTAAAGATGCCGCAGTTTAGCAATAATATTGATTTCAGTTATATATTTTGCTTTCCCACAAATAAGGAAGTTCGTAATGGGTTAATATATAAATTATAATAGAATAATTATAAAAAAAATGTATCCTGAGTATTATTATGTTCAGTCATTGAGCACGGAAACTGATTTTACTAAATAATACGACCGTCACGTAACTTCCGTTTTAACTTATTTTTTTCCATAGACGATACTTTTTTGCACTGACTTGCAGTGCAAAAAATAAAAGGAATTATAATTTTAACACTTAATAGATTTTATAATTTAAAATGGACAGGAATGAAATTGATAATCGAAAGGTAACAAGCAATCAAGGTAGCAATTAACGTAAGTATTATTCCAATTATGCTTTTCAACCATTTACTTATAATAATATTTAGATTATAATTATACAAGAATAATCCTTATGTACACCATGAGAGTATCCGAATTAAAATAAGACAGCAAATAAAAAAATATTGAGAAAATAAAGTAGAGTTTAAGATCACGCATTGATAGGTATTATACATTTTATTATAAGTAAATCTTAAATGTTTCATGAAAATTAATACTTACGGAATTATTATTTTTGTCTGAAATGTGTTTTCACCAATTAAAGAAAGAATTGTAAACACAAAAGTCCCTATTTAAAGTATATAACACATTACCTGTTTTGATGCTAGAATGAAGGAGAAAATACAAACACAGAAACTTCCTGTACACACTTACTTAATTACTTTCTAATTATTTACGACTCAACAAACACCGTAACACAGTCTTAAAAAACCCATTGGTTTTTCCTACAAGATACTTTCTTGTTATACTTTATACTTCATATAATTTTTGTAATTTATTTTATACAATACATACCCAACCTCACTCCCACCCAAATACTAACTGAAATAATTACAACTTTTATATAAAAAAAAATGTCTTAACTGTATAGCGTTTGTACAAGTACATAATATAATTTGTTAATTATAAATGGAGGAGTCCTGGTGACCTGAAATACAGGCCTTGAGCCTTGTTTCAGGCACCAATCTCAAACAATATAATGCCCCTCCTACTTATTCCTCTATTCCACCGTAAAAATAAGGTAACAATTAAGAGTAATATATGTGGAGATAATAAACTATTTTTATAATTCTTTAATTATAATCTCCTAAGTAAGGAAAAGCATCTGTTCTTAGGTTTTTAATGATTATGAATGTACACATAATCCGGATTAGCTATAGTTTGTCTAGATAATACCTCTTACGACATAAAATTTACCTTGATGATGATAACATCCGTCATTCAGACAGCTCGAGTCAGTGCCGAGTAGTGGCCGTGCGCTCCGACACGTTTATTGTTAATATTTTTTACCGACCGCGCTTCGAATGCCCACTGCCAGGTTCTAAAACCGATCTTTAGTTCACCGCGGGACCTGCACCGGTGTGCATATATATTATGCTTCGAAGGCCGCTCCCGCCAGTTTGAAGAAATACGCGAGAGATTCACAAATAAAAATATTTTTAGAAATCAGGACTTTTGAATACTATTGTTAGGAGTTTTGGTAAAAAGACGTTAATAAGTTCGGGAAGATGGCGCAGCCAAATGGAAATTGCTTGGCCTCCTGTCCTAGTGAAAGTGTTCAAGTTAACGGGGATGATATTGTGCAGAAGCCAGTGAAACCACCACTCAGCATCAAGGTTCCTCAGCCGATAGAACTGAAGAACCATGTGCTTGATGGATATGATAACTTCGACACTCTACATTCCCAAATGGGGGATTCCACCGGCAGTTCTGTAAGTACATGAAGAATTTTATTTAGAAGAAATTTAAGATTTCTGAGGTTTATGCGAAAGTTAGAAATACTATTAGAATAATTCTTGATTTTTTTAAAGAAACGATACCGGTCCATGTGTATACAATAGTTCTATTTCGAAGAAAATCTAAATTCAAATTAACTCGTACCCTGTACAAATATGTTTGGATGGTCTATCTCAGACTTAAATATGTCCATAAATGTCAATCAAAATCAGTCATTGAAGTAGACATTAATTTCAAGATTTGCTTTGCGAAGCTAAAAACAATTGACGACAATGAAATAGATGACAGAACAAATGACTACACTTTTAGTTATTTGACTATAAGTTTAAAATCACAGACATTTAAAAACCATGGTTTTTTTATAAACAAAAAATTTTTTTTAGGTGCGAATAACGTTTATGATTCAGAGATATAATGAATCCGTGTTATATTAAAAAACAGTGGCATTTTAAAGATTTTCCTGGATTGTTTGCCTTGTATAAAAAATATTATTATTTACTTCGTGATTTTTTACTTAAGTTACTAAAATACCAATTCAATGCCTTTTTTTGCGACCAGAACAAAAATGTTTGAATTCCATTAAGTTCCTCATCAATAATTCGAAAAAAAAACCCTGTATGACATATTTTAACAGCTGTTAGTACTTGGAGTTACCAAGAAATCACTACAATAGCAAAACCGATTATTTATCTTAACACATCACAAAGACTCGAACCCGGAACCTCGGACAGACTAATAGACAAACAAGATATTAAATAAATATTAGCAGTTGACCTTTGTCGAAATACTTGATTTGTGAATAATATACACTACTTATCATTAAATTGTTACAATACGAAACTAATTTTAATGCGAATGATTTAAAAATATTTTGCTGACGTCGATTATTTAGGAATAATTAAAAAACTCGTTCGTTCTTAATATGACCAACTTATTATTTTTTCACCAAAGACATATATTTAATCTATATATCTAAAAAGCTCGTATCACATGGTTTTTTATCGAACTCCTCCGAAACGGCTTCACAGATTTTTATTGATTATTTTGTGTGTGTTGTAGGATATTTTTTATACCCCTAGGAGATAGAGTGAATTTGGAAAAATATTTGACGGATCAGCTAGTATAATGATCAAAAAATTATTATTTATTATTTAAATAAAGCTTAACTACGACGATTTTTGCGATTATGGTCTTGTAGATTGGATATTTTACTAATTATTTTTATTATTAATTGAATAATTAAACCCAAATTGTGTCTAATTTCAAAGCTTATTCATTGATCAAAGCAATTCAATTTAGTAAATGTATCGTAATATTGACAGCATATTTAGTTGAATGTTTACGTACCTATTTCTCGTATTTTATTTATTTATTTATTAATTCAAAACAATTTCTATATAGAAAATTGTATTACGATAGTGCAGACTGCAGACCAATATAGAAAAAAATATACTACTATTTCTAAAATGAGCATAATAACATAATAATTATATTTATTGTTACTCTAGTAAATTCACTGCGTGAACAAATAAATGTATCAATTTTTTCGGCAACAAGTTTTAGCGTGTGCAAAGTTCCTTATTAATAAAATAAAAATTTTGAAGCGGCGGTAGCCTAATGGCTAGGGCGTCGGACTTGCGATCATGGGGTTGCGGGTTCGAATCCCACCCATTACACTACCGACGTGAACCCACTCGTAACACAAGCATCTTAGCTTAGCACGAGGGGTTAACGAGATTGCTAGTAATGTGTGACCCACATTGTTAGTAACCTTTTTAAAAAAAAAAAAAAATGGCGTGTAATAATTTTGTTCGATTAAAGGTTTATTTTAAATATTTAGTATAAGATTGTTATGATCTATTTGAATGAAGTACTGGTTCTGTAAGCACATGTTAATTAATTACTGCACTGTTGATCACAGATTATTTAGTAGGTATAAAATTTTTACCTAATTGCCAATTTATTAGCATTTCCTTAAATCGACATCAATCTATTCGTTACTTAGTATTGTGTAAATAAAGTTAGTTAATTCACCCAATACCCAATACCCAATACCCAATCACACTGCAGACCGACTATGCAAATGTAGTTTAGTTTAGATAAGTAAGCTCAAACAAGCAATGTTTATTCCCGACTTATAATTACAAGGGACCACATTCTCGCACGACCGAAGGACGGTCACGCGCAGGCGCAGCTTTGCAAGCTAACTGGAACTACGGAGTTATTATTAGTTGATACAGGAAAATTAGCTCGGGGCTTTTTAACCAACAAAAAAGGGAGGATGTGCTTTTAAGCAAAATAAGAGCTTTTGATCTTTTGAGAATACTAAGCAGTTTACTATACATTACTTGTTCACGTAGTAAATTATTCAAATTATGTTAATAAACAGCAATGAAAATAAATTAATAATAACCAATCTGTAAGTAAGTTTTGTTACTACATATTATGTTATTTGACCTTCAAACAGGAAAATGTAAACTTTAATATTATGATGAGGTCTAGTTTATGTTCAGACAAAGATTGATAACAGGTTTCATTGAATAGATGCAAATAAATTCAACAATGTTAATTTAGTGAATGAATTGTGCCGGTAATAATAGATATTAAAACTCTTCTCAAACCGAAACTAGACGAAGTCGTAGTTAGCTTAAGTCCGTAAGCAACTACGACATTCTTAATTCGACGCGATAGGTACCTCCGGCAATTAGGGATTGATTTTAATAAATAAAATAATATTTTCGTTTTTAATATTTGTAGTATATTTTGTAGATGATATTAGATATATGTAGGTATATATATGATAGTAGAGATTTGTAGATAATAGATAGATTAGAATTTGTAGATGGTAGGTTCCTCAGAAGAGGTACAATATAAATTGAATTTAAATTAAAAGTTTAAAAGGTAAATTGGTTTTAAAAATAAATTAATAGTAAAATATTGCCAAGAAGCCGGCTTCTAACTACCCAATTTGGTTTTGTCATTCTTGGCAAAAATAAAGTTTTTTTTTTATAAAAATTATTGTATAAAAACTATTATTAATATTATACTATGTGTCTTTTGTAAGTTATAATTTAAAGCTAGGAGGAGAGCAGCTTTCTTTCCTTCCCACAAGCTAAGGAAAACATTACTTTTATAACCTTTGTGAACTACCTTTAGATCCTATAGTTATAAAAACTAAAGGTAGCTCACATAGTTTCACGTAATTCTAGCAGATAGAGGCATATAGCGGCTGTATTAATTTTGCAATGACCGGGCCGGCCGGCAAGTATTACAGTAGAAATTCACATTGACAAATACCTAATTATTGGTGTACCTATAGATTTTATATAAATGAAAACTCTTTTATTTACTAACTTTTTAACTGTATACAATTATAATAACATTTTATCACGAGAATCAACCCGAAGATGCATTTACTCGACTAATTCTTGACGTTTCGACCAAGTTGCAACGGCTGCGGTCGAATGCAGACTGGAGACGCGGAGTTATTGGTCCTGGCATGAAGTAGATAATTCTTCATCTATGATAATTCTATATCTTTTTTTTTTAATGAAGCCCGCACTAAGTAATTTAATCCTTATGTCGCGGGGGTTTCACAAACATTCAAATCACATGCACAAAGAACACCCAGACTTGGAACAAGCATTTGAGGATCACCATGCGGGTGGGTATGGAACCCGCAGCACGTCGCGCACAGTGGTAATTAGCATGGCGACCTATACCACTCGGCTATCCGTGCAGTCAAATCTATCTTCAAATTACCCTTTAAAGCACATAGTAAGTTACTAGAGTACTTTTAAGTTAGCTCAAACAAGTCTCCATATTAACTCAACCGGTCAATCTGTTCTTGGCCACGTCATCACACAAAAAATGTGTATTATTGTGTTACATACCAATGTCAATCTACATTTTTTGCCGGAAACATCAGACCGGTTATGATCAGACCGGTTGAAGTTGAATAGATCAAGGAATATTTAATAGCGACGAATTTACGTGTAGAGACGAAAGTGTTTTGAAATAAAAAAAAATAATCTACGTTTGTTTATTTATGTACACAACATACATAGGACATAATCAAACAAGGAAAATTAGGTATAGTGCGATTCATCTTAACGGCGGTGGTGAACAAGAGACGAGTCGCTGCGCAGTTACAAATCCATACACCAGGGCGATGTACTGCGCAGTGTGTAACCAACTTAATGGCAGCTGTGACCATTAAGTTTGAATCGATCTATAAATACTGTTTATTTCTTACAAAATTTCTGAAAGCAGTCCTGCAACAGGATACATTAATGAAGAAACGCAATAATTTGTATATGCTTAGCGGTTCAAGTTAATTGTCATCTACGACTAGTGTAGCGGTAGTTATATTCCTAAAGCTAGATAATAATATGTATGTACATTAATTAAAATTAATAAAAAACAGAGTGAGGACATCTCTTACGCTTTGGCTTCATAAGTAATTAATAAGTATTAAGATTCTTACGTGCACGTTAAACCGAATATTGTAAATGTCGTGGTTTGTAAGTTTTTTGGCTCCATTAAGTAATGGATCACAGGGGCGTGAGATACTATTATGTCGAAAAAATTAAAATACGTATCTAATATTTTTTATTCTCTAAAAACCGAATGTGTAAAAAAAATTGTCTTCATTCCCATTGCGGTAAACTCATCACAATAATTATGAAAAATCACTTTCATTTGATTTCTTAAAAATAAAATAGATACCTACTATCTATATATATAAAACTCTTCCGTTACTGACTGACTGACTGACTGACTGACAGACAACGCACAGCCGAAACTACTGATCGTAAAGAGCTGAAATTTGGCATGTGTGTTTGTTGGGAGGAGTAGGCTACTACTAAGAGAGAATTTTTGGAAATTCCCCCCCAAAGGGGAGAAAAGGGTGGTAAATTGAAAATGTTTATTTCTCAATGGATTCACTTAAAACTTTGTATGTAGGTTCCACCAGTGAAGCAAGTGAGCATTATTATATAGTACACACATGTAATCGATAGACCATGGAACAGGCGATAACTAAGTGAAAAACCCAAATTCTGACGGAAGTCATTACTCCACGCGGACGAAGTCGCGAGCAAAAGCTAGTTTCTTATAATCGTACAAAGAGTACAATACAACAATTATCAAAAGGCCAAGTACTATATTCAAATCGGTTACAATTATGGACTTCGCACGCACCGCGTGAACACATAAAACAAACAATAATAAGCTTCGTTCTTCAACGATTGGGTTAAACGGGAATAACCCGTGGCTGGAGCAATGAACTGGTAATCAAGCAAACTTTGCGCTTTACTGTATGCACTGTTGGCGCAAAATCATTTACTTGGACTGTAAGGGTCAGCTCACACCGAGACGCGACGATGCGCGGACACTTTTAAAAAGCAATTAATACCTATAATTTTATTTTCTACACGAAAACGTTGTGAGCTGCGCAGCGCTTCATGGCGTAACATATTTTCCGAATCCTCACAAGAAGTGTAGAAAATAAGGTAATATTTTGAATCGCGCTTTAAAAGTCTACGCGCAGCTAGAACTGACCCTAAATAAGCATTTATCACCACGCTTAATCACTGCGGGTTGGTGATTTCAGATTCAAATTTTTAAATCCAGCCACCTTATACAAGGTACATTTCTACAATCTTTATCGCTGATTGATACCCTCAAATGTATGAAAGTGACAAGTCTAAGTGACTTATGGAAAAGAATAAAATATGTCATTACCATATATTTAATGTCATTTAAGCGATTTCTGTCATCGTTAACGCTTGTAGAAATGTATTTTGTATAAGTGGGAGTGTTTCCTTACGATGTTTCCTTGCCGTTTGTCTGTATCTTATGATATTGGGGTTTATATAAATAATTATGTTGGCCGAGCCAAATTCCATTTTAGCACTTTCTGTTTACATAATGGTTGTGGCATCAGTGATTCTCCTTCACAACAGTAAAATAGTTAGTAAAATAGCGTAATATTCATAGCATAATGTTATGTTTTTAAAATTCAAGTTATCATCTGATTCTCATTTAAGATAACCTGAATTCCTGAATTTTGCAAATAGTAACGAATGCATATATAATTATTAATAATTGCACAATGAGACACGCATACCTTCGTAAATTAAAAGCCACTAAATAAATGGAGATAAAAAGTAGTGACTTGGAAATAATCAGAAACTAGGTACATTATAAAATAACTTTAATAAAGTCACATTGGTACTTGCCTAGATCTGGTTCGAACCTGCAACCATATGCATACAAATCGGGTTATTTAAACGTTAGGTCACTGCAACACTTTCTTACCGTGTTTTTATTCAATTAAAATAAAACCTTCCTAAAGTCAAATAAAAAAACAATGAAGGTACGTACCCGAATAATGTCAACCGTGGTGTAACAATTTTTAGTTTATCTCTATCTAAGATAGCTGTAAACCGCTTTAGTTTATTACTAACGGATAGAAAGCTCATATCTTGGATCTTGTGAACCAATTTAACGTTTAACAGACCAATAAGATTATCTTAGGATCAAAACCGGTCTTACAGGTAATACCTATGTGTGATCCAAATAATGGTAATACTGTAATCGTTCAGAAACTAGGATTACAATTATAATTGTGAAGAGGATCCTCGATTAATAATTAATAAATTAAATTATAATTCTTATGCAAATCACAGACAATTCACTGATGTAATTTTGTGAAGGCGTTCAATCCCGATCGCGCGATGTATATTTTTATAATTTTATAATTTTGTATATAAAATTACTGATAAATTGTTCTATATAAAATTGTAATGATTGAATTTTTCAAATTGCTAGGTGTATATAAAAAACTTACCCAGAATATATATTTTTTCCCATCTTCTCTATATAATAATACGTAAAGCAAAAACTTTGTACCCCTTTTCACGATAGACGAGTGTATAAAATAACGCACACTTATAGGTACACACACACACACTTTTTATAAAGGGGAAAAAATAGACATATTTATAATGTTTATAAAAAATATGCATAAAATACATTAAATCAATAAAAAAAAATAACAATCACTAGTATTTGAAACACACATACATCCAAAGCCTATAATTAAAAAAAAAATACAAATGCTAACTTTTCTTTGGCTCATTTGGAGTCTTCAAGCTTAGCTACGCCTACATTAATATTATTATTATTGTCACGTATATTCAGGCTAAACGGCAATAGCTGTGAATCCCACACCAGACCAACACAGGATATTTATCAAAGAGGTTATAAGTGTGTTTAGTTTATATGCAGTAATATGCTAGGTATGTCTTGAACATACAGCAGCGAATAGGTACTACGCGGAGTTCTAAGTATAATCTAATAAGTGATCTAAGTATTGACATAAGTCTCATCAATAATGTTTTGCGTTACACTGCAGACATGCGCAAAAAGTGTGTATGAATCTGGCATCCAAGGAAATAAAACATCCACTCGAATTTAATAAAGCTTAAATCTTTTAAAAATACGAGTCATATAAATGATTAAAGTTAACGATCTAAGTCCGAATAGTCAAAGTCAGTGTAATCTATATAAATAAAAAGAGAAGGCCTGACTGACTGACTGACTGACTGACTGACTCATCAACGCCCAGCCCAAACCCTTGGACCTAGAAAGCTGAAATTTTGCACAGAGGTTTCCTTTATAATGTAGGCAAGGAATAAGGAAGGATTTTTCGAAATTCCACCCCTAAGGGTGTTAAATAGGGGATGAAAGTTTGTATGGAAAAACGTTATTTTTGTAGTTTAAACCATAAAAATTCGTGGTTACCATTCTGGTAAAAAATTAAAAACTACGTGTTTCAGTATTTTTCAAAATTCAACCCCTAAGGGAGTTAAATAGGGTGTGAAAGTTTGTAGGGGAAGTTCAGTATTTTTAAAGATAGACACATGAAATTTCGTATACGGGTTTCTCAATAGAAATAAATAAAGACGTATTTCAGCGATTTTGAAAATCTACCCCCTAAGAGGGTAAAATAGGGGATGAAAGTTTGTATGGAAAAACGTTATTTTTGTAGTTTAAACCATAAAAATTCGTGGTTACTATACAGGTAAAAATTAAAAACCACGTGTTTCAGTATTTTTCAAAATTCGACCCCTAAAGGAGTTAAATAGGGGGTAAAAGTTTGTAGGGGAAGTTCAGTATTTTTAAAGATAGACACATGAAATTTCGTATACGGGTTTCTCGATAGAAATAAATAAAGACGTATTTCAGCGATTTTGAAAATCTACCCCCTAAGAGGGTAACATAGGGGATGGAAGTTTGTAGGTATATGAATTGTGTAGTTTTCATAGATAGGCACATTAAATTTCATAGGATTATGAGTTAGAAATAAATAAAACGTACCTATTTCCGAGATTTTAGAAATCTACCCTCTGAGGGGGTGCAATAGTAGTTGGAAGTTTTTTTAAGAAGTTCGTCATTTTCAAAGAGAGAGATGAGATTTGGTTTCATGAGATTTGATATAAGGGTTTTTGGTTAGAAATAAATGAAAACATATTTTAGCGATTTTAGAAATCTAGGTACGCCTTAAGATGGTTAAATAGGGGTTGCAAGGTATTGTGGACTTTATTTTTAAAGATAAGGCCATGCCTTTCAAATACGGGTTTCTGGTTCGATACAAATAAATGACCATCTGAAACATATCTTTACGATGACATCCGTGTTCGAGTGGCGTTCACAACGGTTTTCAAGGTGTCGCCAGCTCTGAGGTCCCGGGTTCGATCCCCGGACGGGTCGATGTAGAAAATCACTTTTCTACATTATGTCGAGTCTGGGTGTTAGTGGTTTCTTCGTTGTTTCTGATTTCATAACACAAGAGCTTACTTTCTTTGAATTCGGAGCATTGAATGTGATTCTTCTTCATCTTTTCGTGTCAATGATTTTCAAGTTTTGATGACCAAAAAGTTGCCACCATTTTAAAAGTTTATCCAAACTCAATGTATGTGATGTTTTCCCACATTATCTTATTATTATCTTAACGCCATAATATTTTATGAAAAATATAATTCATGCTCCTTACTTTGAAAATCACAGAGTACATCCATCTATCCTTTACTACTTACTACTCTTAACTTTACGCGCGTGCGAAGCCGCGAGCAACAGCTAGTTAGGAATAAAAACGCATAAAGAAATAAAATGTGGACAACATCACATACATTGCTCCGAATCCAAAGTAAGTAGCTGAAGCACCCAGATCCGACAATGTAGAAAAGTGTTTTTCTACATTGACCCGTCAAGGGATTGAACCCGGGACCTCAGAGCTGGCGACACCGTCACGGTTAAAAAGTTAAAGGGGCTGTAAAATGATATTGTCTTCATAAGCCCTCGTTTACTGGACTTGACGTCTTATCATCGTACGTCGATACTTACCGATGTTAATAAGAACGAGTTCAAAGGATCGCTTCTAGTTAACATACGTCAAAAACATCATTAATATCAGTTTTATTATTGATATTATATTGTTGCTTATATGAACTCGTAAAAACTTAAGATGTCGTGAAAAAAGGACAATTATGTAAATTCTTACTTTGCCCGTAAGAATTACAGCGTAAAGAGCATCATTATAATACGTTGTTTTAATTAAGAGTGTTTAATTGTATATGTATAATACTTACTTTACTTATATAATAGTCGACTAGTTTCAAAGACGGCAATCTGTGCATTTTTCAAAAAAAGAGTTACTATTGTGGTAACACAGATAAATTTGAATAAAACCGCTTCAATTAGAAGCTACCTAACAAAATCGGCAATCTGCTTTTCTAAATCCAATCAAAATCTTGGTTTAGGATCAAATGTGGCATTCTGTTCATATTTCGGAATCAAAATCGGCCATCTCATTTCATCGACCAATCAGAAGCTAGCATTCAAAAGCGTGGTGTAATGGCCGCTAGCACATTATTGTACGGAGATTTTTAAACGTTCTTAGTGTTTTACTCATTATAATTAAGTGATTGAATGTGAAAAGTTATAATGGAGTCAAGCCCCAGCGTTGTTACTAATAAATTTGCAAGAAAACGCAAAAGAGATCCCGAGAATTGGTCAAGAAACCAAGCTAAGAAATTGAGGTTAGTTTGTAGCTAGGGCTGTCACGAGCTGGCATGCTGTTTGGGTTAACTTTGGTTTTATTGGTGTGCATACTGCTTATTTACCTGCTTTCGTATTTTCTATTTTTTTAGATATTCCCCAAAATCAATGCCAGAAAAAGTATGTAACCATAACTCTAAGGCGCTTAAGTGTGATACACTAACTATGTCACAATTGAAAAAATTGCATGATAAATTTTATAGCTATAAAAACAAAAAAGATCAAGATTCAATTATATTAAAATACTGCACAGTGGAACCTGTCAAGCATAGGGCAGGTTTCAAAGGCAAGAAATTAACCACTATAAAGTATGGTGTTTTTGTGGGTGGTAAAAAAGTACCAATATGTCAAAAATCATTTTTGAAATTATTTGGTATTACAAAACACAGAGTACAATATGTTATGAACAGATATTTTCATGCTGGAGATTTAATAATAACTGAACACCGAGGTAATTTTTTGCTTTTTTTCTCTATTTCAAAGAATGTTCCTATTGCACTCACCCAATTTCTTTTACCTAACATCTTTTCAAGCTGTTTATTGAAAGCCATTTTAATCTTTGCTTTCAGGTGGAAATCATAAAGAGCGTTTATTTGCTGCTCAAAAAGAATCTGTTCATAATTTTATACAGCAACTACGTTGTGTCGAAGCACATCATTGTAGAAAAACCAAGACTGCAGAAAGAAAGTACTTACCCTCTGAATTGAATATAAATAAACTTTACAAAATGTACAAAGACAGTGAGCATTTAAATGCCGCTGTAAAAAAATCATATTTCCGTCATATTTTTAACACGAACTACAATTTGGGATTTGGTACTCCAAAAACTGACGTCTGCTCGAAATGTTTAGAGCTTACTGGAAAAATCGCTGCTGAAGCTGATCCCCAGAAGAAAAATTTATTAATTATTGAAAAAAGGGCTCACTCATTGAGAGCCAAAGCTTTTTATGATAAACTAAAGGATGATTCAGATAATCTCAAAATATTGTCATTTGATTGTCAAAAAAACCTGCCTTTGCCAAAGGTTCCGGACCAAACAGCGTATTACTCTCGGCAGATATACTTCTTTAATTTTACTGTGGTTGAGGGACCATCTAATGCTCCTCTTGTAAAGGAGCGGGTATTTACCTATTATTGCACAGAAAATGAATTTAATAAGGATTCCAACTTAGTAGCTTCTGCAATAACTCACAGGCTGAATAACACAAATTTGAATAATATATCTACGATTCGATTGGTCGCAGATGGATGTGGGGGCCAAAATAAAAATTGCATTCTTTTGGGCACGTGCTCTAAATGGTTGTTGGATCATAAGAATGTAAAAACAATAGAATTGGTCTTTCCAGTAACGGGACACTTATTTATGCCAGCAGATCGTCAGTTTGGGATTGCTGAAAAAAAGCTCCGGAAAATGGACGTAATTTTACATCCAGATAAAATAAGAGATGTGCTTGGTGAAACATCAACAGTGATAAAATTGGGCAATGATTGCCCAGTTTTTAACTGGCGAGACGCAGTTAAAAAAGTCTTTAAGCCTACAGCCTCTTGGAGGATGAAATTTAATCAGTGTAAAAGATTCGTCCTAAGACGCTCTAAAATCGCGGGGAATGTGCTTATTAAAGGCGAGCTGTATTATAATTCTGACACGGCGCAGGCACAGAATGTGTGCCAAAAAAATAAAAATATAAATAATATTATTCCGGAACAACTACCGAGCATTGTACCGGTTAACAAAGAAAAAATTTCGGACGTAAAGAGGCTATTGTGCAAACATTTTGGTGCTGAGTGGAAAGAAATTCCCACTTTGTCCTATTACTGTAATATTTTTGGTGAGCAGGAGTTGCTTGACGCATCGACATTCCCTTCTGATTATTGCGAAGAGGCGTTAGAAGAGGTCCCAGATCTCCGCATATAAATTACATAATTTATAAACAGCGTATTGAAATAAGTGCAATTAAAAGTCTGATTTTATGAGCCTATGTTTTATTTATATGTCCCCGTAAATGAATATGACCATAAACGTAACCATGAAGACTAGTGGAGGCTACCAGGATTCAGGCATTTATCAGTTGATTCAACTGCCTGCCTGATAAATGATAATAATAAATATCCCCATATTTAAGGTATCAAATTTTTATGCTATTGGGACAACCCTGATTTTACAAGCAGGTATTTGGTATCAAAAATGGCATTCTACACGTATGTCAGTTTCAAACCCGGCTATCTCAATAAATTAATTTCAAATACGGAAATCTGTAAAATTAATACTTAATTTATGGCTTATACTTAGTAAAAAAATGAAATATCCATAGCTAATTAGTTCTGTTAAATATTTAAGAATTTTTTTAATGTAGTTTTGTAATCCTAAATACTACTAACATAAAGTTAAGCGTTTTTTTTACTTAACCGAAAATTTTCTAAAAGTCAGATTGCCGACTTTGAAACTCGTCGCCCGTTGTATTATATATTATATAATACAACGGGCCTGTTGTTCTAGTGGTTAGTGACCCTGACTGCTTAGCCGGAAGTCGTGGGATCGATTCCCACCCAGGACAAATCTTTGTGTGATGAGCACGATCATTTGTTCTGTGTCTGGGTGTAATTTATCTATAATATGTATGTATTTACAAATTTATAAGTAGATATGTTTATCAGGTGTCTGGTCACCATAGTACAGGCTCTGCCTAGTTTGGGATCAGATGGCCGTGTGTGAGTCGTCCCAAGATATTTTTATTATTATTAATTGTTGTTATGCTAAAATTGCAATTGTGATCAGTAACTAATTAAGTAGGTAATGGCCACTAAAATTTGAAAAAATATTTATTAACGAACTAAAACAAAATAATTTCAATTTATTTTCATTTTTTAAATAAAGATTTTAAACGGTCAATGGATTTATCAAGTATGAGCCCAGGTTGTCAAACCAGATTCAAATTTAAGACTGCATTGATAGAAGAAATTCACTTTTGCTGTCATTTGATTGAAACTATGCTTGTATAGAAGATTGATGATCGAAAAAGAACGTGATCGTGGTTTTTCCTTTATATCGGCGTCACTTGCATTCTGGTTTTAAAATTGCTTCCAAATTGTTCAGTCAGCGAGACCAAAAAGAAATTGATTGTCCATAGAGTGCCATATGTATTGGAAGAGTCAATCAAAATGGATTTCCCCAAAATTATTGCAACAAGCAAATTTGAGATCGATGATCCCCACCCAATGAATGACGACATCATGGAGGTTTAGGAAGATAGAGATTAGGATGTTATTGACGATATCCAAACAGTATCTATACCATGAACTCTTAAAGCAGTATTGTTGCCGCTGTGGAAGCGAGACAGCGCACTACACTGCACGTAGCACCGTCTCACTTACACGACGGAATAAATCCTGCTTTAAGGCATCATGATAAGCGCACAGGTCAAATCATATCGCTTGAATTTTACATACAATTAATTGTTTTTTTTTAAGGTTTACTAGCAACGTGGGTCGCATATTATTAGTATTCTTGTTAACCCTTCTAAGCTCAATGCGTGTGTTACGAGTGTTCACGTCGGAAGTGCAATGCGTGGTTTTCGAACCGGTAATGATCGGAAGTCCGATACCCTAGTCATTAAGCTACCGCCGCTTATTGAAGCAAGTACATAATCACAATAATATTTGACAATTTCAGGTATCAAACTAGCAGTATATAATTATGTACTTACTACTAGTTTGATACCCGACGCAGTAACAGAGTGAAATATAACTCTATCTGTTGATAAACAAAATGGTTGGAATTTAAATAATTAGCACAATTTACTTGACATTTTTAATTTTATGAATACATGTTTCTCGTATAAGAATAAACTTTGCTTAGATATGAATATGTATGGTCAAAGCACATGCTATGTTATCGAACGACTAGACATCGTGTGGTAACCGGTTTTTGAAAATGTCATTTATTGATACCAACTTCCATGATATTATCAATAAAGCCGCCGCTACCAACCAATTGTCATTTGAAAGTTAATTTAAAACCTGTCATTAAGATAGTACTCGGAACAGTTACTTTGTATTGTTTGTTAAAACAATAGAGTTATTCAACGGTTGATTTTTTCTCAATTCAATTTTAATTGGTAATAAGTTTACGGACAACCAAGGTGCTGGTTGCCGGTTGTTCACCTTGAATAATAATATTAAATAACAACAAGTGTAGTTATCAAGGGCTTGGTTTCGGCAGACATGTGTAAATCGCGTAATAAGACTTCCTTGTTAAAAGTATTTTTTTACTGTGATAGATATGACGAACAATGATAGCCTTATGGTTTCACCGATAATAAAGGTTAAGGTCTGGTCCATGGATGGGTGACCTTTTGTAAATATACCGAAAACCCCTTCTTGCCTCTTAAAGTACCTACGCAAAAATGTCAAAGGTCATTATATGACACAGTCGGGAGACTGTCATTACAATTCTAACAACCGGGAAACTTTGTGACCCAGTAATATTGGTTGTGGAGGTCAGATAAGCAGTCGTTCCATGTTAAATACCAGTATCCAGCTAAATCTGGTAAGACTGGAAACCGCCCCCAACTTAGCTTGGAAAAACGCTAAGCAGATTATCGTTAATTTAATTCACTTTTAATACATCATGACGTAATTTTGATTAGTGTGTTGGTTTTACGTTTATGTGATCGACACATTATTACGTTTGGCTCTATGATGGTGCTTGAAGCGGACCATCGAATCGTACGCCAAAAAAATTCAAGAGGAGTAACCAAATGGCAGAATTACGTGGTAAGCATCTGATCTTGAAAGTGCATGAGAAGTAAGTATATAAAAACAGGAAAAGATAAACAAAGTTAACGTCTATCTGTAGAATAATATATGATACACATTTTATTTCATACTTTCATATATTATAATATAAAATACAAAATTATTATTTTATTGTAAAGAAAAAAAATAGATAGGTATACCATCTTCTATTTATTTTAAATAATATCTCTTTTATCACATCTTGATACAACCTTTCACATAAAATTTGGGAACCGGCAAAATAATGTTGTTAATTACTATTTTATTATAAGTAAGTATATTACCTATGTTGCTCGCAACTACTTTATAGGCGGGTATGAAGCGGTTGCGATTGCAAGAAACAAATCAAAATCATGACAGATGTAATATTTCAATTTAAACTGAGGGTGTGATAACAATCTTAAGAACAGTTAGATCACATAGAACACAATGCTGCGAGACGGAAAATAGCTATGATAATGATATATATCTTTATGATAAGATGTTTATGTAACATCCTTTTCTTTATTCATATTTTATTTTGCCTTCATTCATAAGGGAAAAAAGACCAGTAGTACGTATAGGCCCCGATTCTGTTAAACACCATTGGTATTTTTCACACGGTACATAATTAGAAGAGGACAGACGAAAATGAGAGCTGACAAAAAAAAACGTGTGCACTCAAAACCCTGTGATGTTCAAGGCAAAAATAGTTTGACATTTTATGTTAGTTGTCAGTTCTTGCCGTCCCTTTCTCACGCTTTAAGTAAGTAAAAGATAACAAAGGAATCAGGACCATAATCTCACCTTTTATTTTAAAATAATTTTCGTACTAGGGTTCACCACTTCAGTACGAAGCTTTCAAAGTCTCGCCAGCTCCGAGTCCCGGATTCGAACCCCGGACGGATCAATTAAGATCACTTTTCTACATTGTGTCGTTGTCTATGGTACCTACTTTCGTTGTCTCCAATTCTTTATCATATCTAATGTTATAGAATCAGAGGAATTCAGAGCAAGGTTTGTGGTGTTGTCCATATTTATTTAGTTAGCATTTAATCCCTGGATCTTCAGGAGAAAGAGGAAGAAGGGCTTCTTCTTTTCGTGTTGATGGTTTTCATCAGAAGTAGCCTGACCTAAATATTAACAGATCGATTGCCTCTTCTACTGTCATGGTATCTGTTTACCTCTGTCATTCAAATTAAATATCTAAGAATACCTAGGTTTGAGTAGACGTTAGTGGTTAATCCTGCATCACGCTCGGCAGTGTTAGTCGACAAAAATACAGTGTCATGGAATACTTTGTGGCAATACCGTAATTATTAATTACTACGCATTCAAACGAGTACTTTAGTAAATGGTTAATTAATCACAACAGTCGTTTATTTAAAATCTTGATTGGTCATTCCACAAATGATTCAATTGACTGAAATGGTTGTACCTCGTAACATCAATCAATTGAGATTTTTTGTTACATTACCGAATGTTACATTGTAATTTGGATGATGTATAAAAACCTACTAAGGTTTTCTTGATCTTCTTTTGTAATTATAGTTATTATGTGTGATCCGGTAAAACAAAAAACCGGATAAGTGTAAGTCGGACGCATCGTACGCATCCGTACAAAAATATTTTATAATATTTTATTATTATATTTTTTGGCAACAGATAGTCATATACAAACAAATAATTCTAAAAATTGGTTCCTTACAATAGATAGTGCCGATACCTATAGTGACGACAATGCTATAAATTAGAACAATAAGTGGGTACAATAAAACTCCTGTTATGGAAGGACGAGTTGAAAATACATAATTAATTCTGAAAAAATAAAGAGGTTAAGTTTTAATTAGTTTATATACCTACTTTTTAGCTTAAGTTTGACTTTATTAAATGTCGTGGTGGCCTAGCGGTTCAATGACCGGATTCGCATGCACATGGTTGCAGGTTCGAACCCAGGCAAGTACCAATGTCACTTTTTCAAAGTTATATGTACTTTCTTAATCATTCTAAGACATTATTGACAAACGGTGAAGGAAAACATCGTGAGGAAACCTGGATTCCAAAATATTGGAATCTGAAATCGCCAACCCGCAATGAGCATGCGTGGTGATCAATGCTCACCCCTTCTCTTTATGGGAAGAGGCCTGTGCCCAGCAGTGGGACGTTTATAGGCCGGTATTATAATTATATTAAGTTTATTAAGAGATATGTTAAAGAGAACTCTTCTGCCTGCCTAGCCTTTTTCCCAAGCTATGTTGGGGTCGGCTTCCAATCTTACCGGATTTAGCTGAATACTATATTTTAGATGGAGCGACTGCCTATCTGACCTCCACAACCTATTGCTAGGTAATATAGTATTCCATAGTAAGACTGGTTGTCAGAATTGTAATGACTTAACGACTGTCAAAGATCACTGTATGACAGTCGGGACCAACGGCTTAACGTGCTTTCCGAGGCACGGAGGGGTCTCGGTATGTTTACAAATGGTCACCCATCCACGGACCAACCGCGGCGAGCGCGGCTTAACCTTTATTATCGGTCAAACCGTACGGCTTACACTCAGTCACGAGCCCCTCTACTACACCTATATCTGTAAATTCTTTATTGTAATTGTTAGTGGAACGGTATAAAAATGAATTACGAGTATATGTTTTATTTCGTTGAGTAGGAACAAAGAGTAATTTTGTACGGGCGTAAATTTATTAATTAAATACAATTGTATAGTTCTAAGACTTCCCCGTACTTGTAGTACCTATAAGATTGCAAAATTGCAAAATTCCAAAGTTCTAGCTCAATGGAGAGTACTTTATAAAATTTTGATTACCTTGAGAGTGTCTAAATATACATTTCTGTGGGTTAGATGGCCGTATTCTTTGTTATAAGTAACTAAGACGTTTGATTCACAGGTTGCTTCAAGAGGCTCTTGACTATATATGGTTTTAATTTCAACTCGATACCTCCATGCGTTTCCCAAGCTAAAGGTTCTTGACAAACAGACGGTCAGACGGATGGATGAATAGACAGACGCACAAAAAACTGATCCTATAAGGATTCCGTTTTATTTCTTTGCGGTACGAACACCTAAGAATATGACCGGATTCGCATGCGACCGAGGCAAGTACCAAACTCACTGTTTCAAAGTTCTAAGACATCATTATCAAACGGTGAAGAGGAACATCGTAAGGAAACTTGGATTTCATTAGAATCTGAAATCGCCAACCCGCAATGAGCAAGCGTGGTGGGAAGAATGGTTTTCAAATACATTGGTCCAAAATTGGAAAATCATTTTGACTTACAGGGAGTTTTTTTTTTCGAACTTATGAATAGTCCACCGTGTGGTCGTTAATGATTTTTTTAGACTGTGTATTAAATATTCATTATTTTCCAAATAAACTAAATTCGTTTATCATAATTACGTGTACCTTATACCATACAACCATACGCGCAAGTAAGGCCGTGAGAACACTAAAACGTGTTAATTTAATAACAAAGCTGTGTTGTCGAGCCAACCGTTCACATTAAGTAATGAGGGAGTTTCGCGCACGTCTTGTTAGTGGTATATTAATTTACACCACGGAATTATGTGAGGCAATATTTGTTTACTGTCTGCTTCGTATGTGAGACATGTGGTCAAAACTGCAGTGTTCACTTGTATATTGTTATAATTATTGGGCATATTGGGTTAAACTAACAAGATAGATGAACAACACTTTGTTTCATTTTTTTTCAAGTTTACTGGCAATGTGGGTCTCACATTACTAGTATTCTTGTAAACCCCTCGTGTTAAGCTAAATGTCACGAGAGCGTTCACGTTGGTAGTGCAATGGGTGGGATTCGAACCGGCAACCACATGATCGCAAATCCGACGCCCTATCCATAAGGCTACCCTGCTTAAAATATGAATATGTCAAGTCTCAGAAAATATATTCTATGACTTTTTATGATAGTTTTTCATTTGTTTTCGTACCGTGTAGGACTTATAGTCTAGTACTATATAATGGCTACGGAATAATCCACATTTCGACTAAGGAACCTCAATGTATTTTGTAATGTTTTATAAGTTTATATTACAAAATGATTTTAATTAAACACCTAAATTAAAGACACAACACCTAAAGGAATTCATAGTGTACCTCAGTATTCAATTAGTGATGACTTTTTTTTTTTAAATTAGCAAACACATTATTTATTTAATACTTATTATACAGAAAAGACATCAAATCATAATAGAATAAAGCACATAATTGATTAGCGCTCACTTGTCATAACAAGAGGTTACAACAAGCATCCATAGATTTTGACCACACTAATTCAATGCCAATTACCAGCTTATTAATTTGGTACTTTGAGCCATGAACGCAGAGGTTTGTTTGTTTGTTTAGTAGCAATTAAAATGATTGTGTAATTAAGTCTATATTCCTGGGGGTACCCAGCTGAGTTAAAAAAAGATCTTGAATATTCATTTTAATATTTCAATAATAAATTTTCTAATAATATGCTCTATAATAATATATTTCGACTAAGGGTAGCAAAAAAGTATTTCATTCAAATCTGTTCAGCCGTTTTTGCGTGATTGAGTAACAAACATCCAAACATCCACACTTTCACATTTATAATATTAAGTAGGATTATTGAAATCTGCAATCGCGCGACAGTTAAAATCCAATGAAGTAATCTACAAGTAAAACTTAAGTTTACATTAATTTACTGGGCTCTAAGTGTCGAAGCACCTGTTCCGAATTATTGTAAGCAAACCTTTCATACCGTGACCCCTGTCTGATTAATATGTAGAATTAACCCAGTCTGGTCCCATCGTTCAATTCACGAAGTTATATTGTAATTAAGTATGCAAATATCTTAACTTTGGCAGCTAAGGATATCAGATATTATTATAAGATCTGGTTGAGAATTATAAAATTAAAGTTTAAAAAACGATTTGCTGCACGTGCCAGTTATTGGCGTTTCTTCGGTGCAGTTTTACAAGTATTTCATAACTTTTTTTTCTATTGTAAATTGAGGAATATTGTTACATTAATACTAATGATATTTCTTTTTTATATCACGTTCATCAATAAATAATAAAACGTCGTGTTTCCACAGTTTAAGTCTGGAAAAATCTACCATTTTAAGATTTGTCGTATTGTATTAAGTAGTTAATGTTGTGTATTAAAATGGGAAATAATAATGGTTCCGAAAAAAAAAAATAATCTCCAGCGATCTGTGGCCGACTATTATTCTAATTAACTAGCGTTATAATGAATTACCGACAAAAAAACCCAAAACATACCGAAAAGAAAAATTATATTTAACAAACAAATAAGAGCACGTTAAAATTACATATCTCCTAAAATAAAATTGAACTTCGAAATACAAAACTAAACTTCTGAATAAAATACTGAACCTCCGACAAAATTACTAAGTTACCGACAACAGAGCTTTAGTCAAAATATTCACATTTTTACGACTTGCATGAACTATTTTAATTTCTATTGTTGGTTATAAAATATATTTTTTACCTCTCAGTATTTATGAAAATACCTAAACTGTTCGGCCCGCGCGATCGATTCGATCGATTTCCATGCTCTCAATTTCCTGAATTATTACTAAACTACTCTTGTAAGTAGAATTTTTTATAATTGGTATCTCGGAAACGGTTGAAACGATTTTTATGAAATTTGGTATACCTACCCACAGGGGTTTTCGGGTCGATATATTATTGTCCTACTTGCCCATTGCAGATAGGTTTAAGTGTCAAATTCGACTCAGTAGGTTAGGTTAGGTTAGAACTGCGACCCCCCCGCACGAGCCGAGCAAGCGAAGCGAGCGTGCCGCGGCAGCGGCCGGCGAGTGCCAGAAGCGACTCGCTATGTTTTTACTTTTCCATTACAGATAGGTTATGTTAGGTTTACAGTCATTCATCTTTACTTCAACTATTTGGATTTATACCATAAAAAGGTATTATTACAAGTACATTTTAATATTTTTTAATTGTTTCTGTATAACCAGTCTGAATAGTATTTTCATTATAACGTTGTATTTAAATTAGCACCACAGTCTATGAAATGTGAAAGGTAATTTATGAATTAATAGTAGGCAAGTAAAGATAAAAATGCCAAAACATAATTTTCAGTAGAACGTAATTTAAGCTGGTAGAAAAGTATTATAGCAATAAACAGTTATGTTTATTTTTCAAAGATTTTAGTATCTGATTCGGTCGTTTCGTCATTTTTATTCGGATGAAAGTAGTCGGAAAGTAAGTATTTTAGGCAGTAAGAATTCTTATTTTTTTGTCGGAGCTTTTATTACTACCCTATTAAAATATCATTCTTAATAGCATTTATTAAGATCGACATTGTTTGTTTAAATACATGTTGAAGTGTTGAGGTAAAATAGTTCTTAGAAGTTTAATTATGCAATAAATAAACAACCTTTTATTAATTAACAGCTCTATATATATCTCAAATTAAGTCGTCGCTAGGTTTAATTCTGTGTAATAATAGCAAATAAATCAATTCAAGTCGGCAATTACACCATTGTAAACCGTTATGTCGGTAAATACTATTGAATAAGAATAACATTCACTGTAGGGCTGTAAAATGAGCGGGTTCTAATGATCCAATGATTTATTAGAATCTACGTAACTATATTAATATGAATAGCGCACAACGTTGTGTATAAAGATAACGTAAGATTTTGTATCAATAAAACCTGTTCAATTATGTCACAATTATTTTTCGCAAGTATCATATTTGCAGCCTTACTCATTATAGTAAGTACCTACGTATCTACACTTAATAATGCAACTGTAATTTTTTGATAACTTGATTAAGTCTTGTGCTAGAGAGGTAACTCATTTAGACTAAGCGTGCAGTACGATAGAGAATAATTATTACTTATTGCAAAAAAAAATCGTAAAACTAAACAATAGAAATACACTAAAACCGCGAATTGCGAAAATAAATTGATTGCAGAATTTACTTTAGCAGATGCGAAATTTCACATATTTTGTACCCTAGAATAAGTACCTACTGAACTCCGTGCAAAGCAAATAAATAAAAATGGCAACAATATACAATAGTGCACGCTTAGCATTACACAGATAAAATCAAAGTTAATTAGGTTGCTAATTTAGAACATATGTTCTACAAAAAATCTTAAAAATCATGCCGACAAAACTGAAACAAAAAGTAGCATTATTCATTACTCATAAACAAAGAGTCAACACAATAACCAGCAAAAAAACAATACCTTGATAATGGTTTTCGTAAGCTCGACATTTTCAAGGCCACAATGACTTGGCAACAAATGACAATCAGCCGACATTCTGCCGATCAAAGTTGAACTACGATAGAGAAAATAAAAAACGGAGTCACAGATCCGCGTGTCAAAATTTCATTGTTAATGCGGATCGAACCGGATGTCGGGAATACCGATGTGAATTGAATATTATTCAACGGACGATATTGTTGGGCGGTAATTGTTCATACTGAAAATATAAAGTATTACAACTAACCACCTAAAAGTAAAAATGGCTCTGAAAAAGTAAAAAAAATATTTCCTACCATTTTGATTCCATTGTCATACATAAAATTCTAGGTCGCAAATACCACTTAAATAAGCAAATTTTATCTACATCTACAAAAATAGCAATGTTAGTTATATAGATAACACTAAAAAGGAAACATTGCTATTTTTGTTTGTTAGTAACGAATAAACTCATAAACTACTGGACTTAATTAGTAAATCTTTTACCATGGGAATGCTACAACACTCGCGAGTAATATAAAAAAAAAAAAAAAATATCTCGGGACAATCTCACACACGGTCATCTGATCCCAAACTAGGCAGAGCCTGTACTATGGTAACCAGACAACTGATAAACATACTTATATATTTCTAAATACATATTTATTATAGATAAATAACACCCAGACACAGAACAAATGGTCGTGCTCATCACACAAAGATTTGTCCTGGGTGGGAATCGAACCCACGACCTCCGGCTTAGCAGTCAGGGTCACTAACCACTAGACCAACAGGCCCGTCATATATAGGCTATAAGGTACTTATTTCTTACTAGAAATAAAGGAAACACGAGCCGGGGTCACTGGCAACAGCTAGTTGGTGTTATCGACAGGACAAATTCTGATTACAGTGGAAAAAAAGTTTTGGTTAACTTAATTCATCGGTCTAAATTTTTAAGGCAATCTTAATTTCCATGCCGAAGAGACTAAGTAATTTCACCATAAAATTATAACACTCCTATAAATAATAACTTTAAAACTATCGCGTTGCATGATTTTAATAAAATTACGTCACGGGAATTAACGCGAACTCATGCATTTACCTTTTAAGGCTAAGGCTTTTAATAAAAGGTAAATGCATGAGTTCGCGTTAATTCCCGTGACGTAATTTTATTAAAAACTCCTATAAATACTTGAAATTCATTGACTGAGTAATTTATACCGTAAATAAAACAAGCGACTACAACATTCGTTAATTCTATAAACAAATATTTTAATTAATAAAGTAGATACCTATGCAGTCAGCAAGTCTAGAGGAAAATAGTGTTAAACAATCATACAAAACTCATCCGCATATAGGAGCCAAATACTAAGAATAATACTTATAAAAAGAAACAAAAAATTGTGTTCATTCTTAATGTTATTTGACTATGATTTACACATCGATTTTATTATTTACTCACTTGACGATATTTAATCTTTAAGTTGTTACCTTCAATAATATTGCTTATTGAATATAACGTCCATATTATTCATCTCTATTAATATAATGGTGTGTCTACATCAAGCGAATGCACCGCTCGCGACCCGCTTACAACCCGCTCGTGCGCCGCATGCCTGCAGTTACTACAATTTTAACTCTTTATATTTCGTAATTGAGCGTAAATCACGCGGTTGTGAATACACCTTTAAAGAATTCATTATTATCTATTGTCTTTTAGGTCTACCAGTATAGTACAATAGGTCTTTAAAATATAATGTTACGATAAAAATAATTGCGAAATAGCGAAACAAATCCATAATGTTCTTAGAATAAATAGTAAATAGAATTGAAGTGAGTCAGTAGCTATTTGTTGCAACTGTAAATCAGCTTTTCTCAAACTGTACAGTATATTATGATGTACAGTTGGTATATACTGTAACAGTTCATGAAATAGCATTAAATATCTACAATAAAAAATCTCATTAAAAATAAAATTAATGTCAAAATCTTATGAATATATTTTATTCATAAATTAAAATATTTCACACACTTAATGGTTTTAAAGCTAGCTCATTTGGATAATTAATACCGGCCGAAGACACAACATCTTAAAAATATGGATTATCCAAAGCAGCCAGAAGTTCAAGGCACATTTTGCCTTGAGAACCACTGGCTTACATAATTTCCAAAGGTCATTCAAAGTGATTCTAAGTTTATCTAAAGTTTTTAAGGAAAGATGAAGAATGGTGAATTTTAAATTGAAATTACTGAGAAATGATCATAAAAATAGATGAATCAAATTTTTATTTTGTATTTGGCGAACATTAAAATACATCTTTCGTTTGTTTTTTCTTTCTAATCTTCCTTATCGTCGTCAGCAAAGTTTAGATGTATGACATATTAATTTAACTTATGATTTATGAATAAATATAATATTTTTAATTCTTTATTACACACAAATAACTATAGAGAAGAAGAAGAGAAAAAAAAATTACAAGAAGAGGAACTACTAACGCTGGTGAAAGCCCAGGGCTCATCTAGTTAAAAGTAATATATTGGTGTTACATATTATATTATCTAAATAATGTATTAGTTGGTTATTGTTGTTTTCATTCCATATGTAAAAAGTTGCACATTTAGGGCAAGATATCATTGAACACGAAAAGCTTTTACTATTCCCAGATTAAACCATAGATAATGGTAAAAAGCTATCGTTTAACGTCATACAATGATTTGACGTGACCCATGCCGTGTTAACTAATGGTATTTATGAATAAATTCAGAACTGAAAAGTATTTACAGTTTTGTATACAAAGTTTAAGTTAAAAGTTATAGAGTTTTAATGGAATTAATAAAATGAAAATACGTCCGTTCAACTTAAAAAAATAAATTAAAATAAAACTACTTTAAACGGATTGTATCGCGGTTTATTTTAACTTTAGTTCCCAACGTTTCAACACCTTGTCACTTGACATCCAGTCTGCCCGTGACCATGACACCTGCAAAGGTGTTGAAACGTCGGGAACTAAAATCAAAATAAACCGCGATAGAATCCGTTTAAAGTTTTATTTCATTGTTTAATATTCGCGTAAAGCTCAGAAAACAAAATAGCTCAAACTAAACAAAAGCTGCACAGGAAAGAATGAAATTCTTTGCTCTGCTAATCCTCTGGTTTTTTCCTCGGACAGTGAATAAGCATTGCCATACAACGTGGCAATGCAGCCAGCCTTTTGGGCACAATGCCGGTCGACAGCGATGCGGACGAATATTTTTATGCCATTTTTTATATTTTAATTAGCTATTAGGTATGTTTTTCGTTATTCGTATGTAAATATATATTTTATTATTATCCTATAAGTTTATTTTAACTTTGTAAATATTTAAAAATCTTCTCGAATAAAAAAAATAAAACAAGTTTGCTATGCAGCTTTTGACAATAACACTTTTTATAAAAGTGTTATTCTCTCTCTATTATAATCTACGTAATTAAGAACGTCAACCTTTATTTGAACTTATTATAAGCTAAGAATACATGCGAGGTAACTAAGTACATTATTAAACTTTTAGATTGATTCTTTGAAGCGCATCGCCTTTCTTGTAGTGACCCATATGTTTAGTTATTAATTACAGATTATTTAAGGCCTATATTCTTTTAGCTTATTCCAGTAGCTAGAGCTATAATTACGCACAAAGTGTTCATAATTCACAAGTTTTTTTTTATCTGTTTAAGTGGAGTTGAAGTACATATTTTTAAATTTTAATACATAAAATCGCTTTGGGATTCAAAATGGTATGAATGTATTTTTATTTATTTATCTAATGTACGGACCGTAAAGTTTTGAGAACAATGGGTTTGGGTTTAAAGTAGAATAAGTCTATCGTTTAATTGTTTTCAAATAAAGTCACACAACTTTTATTTAAAAGTTATTACACCCAAACCCAAATGAAATACGAAATAATTACCTTCATTACAATAGTATTAACTCAAGGTTTCAACCAGGATATCAGCTGAACATGGAAGGTCTGCTCACTGATTGGAAACCGCCTTGATTAGTTCCAGCGAACAGTTACACAATGGCAGCTCGGCAACAAATAATTAGTTAAACGCAAACGCAAACGGAACACGTCGAACTAATGATACTCGTATTATTGTATTGATTGCAGTCACGTGATCAAACAAAATTATTATAATAGTAATTTTACAATCGTACAATGGATTGGATAACTTGGACTTTGTACGCAATGCCTGCAGACTATTTATTAAATAATACCGGGCTATTTAATGTCCCACTGCTGGGCACAGGCTGCTTTTTGCACAAAAAAGGACCGAGCATTGATCACCATTTGATCAAGAGCAACGAGCATTGCTCAAATGACGATTTCAGATTCCAATTTTTGAATCCAGATTTCCTCACGATTTTTTCCTTCCCCGATTGTCAATGTCTTAGAATAATTAAGAAAGTGCAAAGTTACATAAATCTGTTTATTGAACCGCTAGGCCACGACACATTATTTTACGTAGGTATATAAACACACTAGTGAAATAATACACTAGACAACACATTTTCAAAGGCATTGCCATTTATTTTGCAATTTTTTGGCTATTTTGTATTTACTTTATTATACGTTATGTAAGTACAATTATTATTATTCGTGACCTAATAAGATGCTATGGTGTAGTTTTGTAATAAAATAGCAAAAATGCAAAAATATAATCAAAAGATTTCCATTTCACATATTTGACTTTACGCATAACAATTGACAATTAATAAAAAACAAAGTATATTAGGTATTATTTTTCTATATTTAATAAACTATTTTAGAACAGGTTCTAGACACCTGGTAACCTGAGAGCTATATCGGAAACCTTTATATCTTTATTTACATACCTTCGGAGACAATGATAAAATAGCCTGGGCATGTATATAATGTCTAGTATTGACTAGATAAACTGTTAATGACTTGCTAATAAGTTGTTAGTTCAGCCTAGTTAAGTGCTCAGTTTGTTGCAGTTTTATGGGTAGCGAGTTATTGCTACATAAACTGAAACCATCACTCATTACATGCTGGAATCGACCTCTTATATGTGACTATTATAAGAACAAATGTCGAAACTAACTCAGGGGTCAGTCTAGAATAGCATTCACATGTTATTAAAATACCATTGTAAAATATACCCATAAATGGATAGAAAATTATGTAGGTAATTTCATAAATCAATGCTCATTCCTTCTCTATATGGGAAGAGGCCTGTGCCCAGCAGTGGGACGTTTATAGGCCGGTATTATTATTATTTATTTCCATAACTGTTGTTTACGTAACTTAAAGATACGATAGAATTTATAGGTATATTTAAAACAATATCAGGAAAATAAACATAGCGTACTTCCTGAGTAACATTTCATTACGTAATTATGAAACGGTAACCTATAGATATAATTATACGTATAACGTATAGAGGTAGGTTCAGTCCGCAAAAAATAAGAATAATACCGGCCTATTAACATACCACTGCTGGGCACAGGCCTCTTCCCATATAGAGAAGGAATGAGCATTGATCACCACGCTCGTTGCGGGTTGGAGATTTCAGATTCCAATTTTTGGAATTCAGGTTTCCTTATATCTTCCTTCACCATTCACCAATAGGCAATTTTATATAAAAAAAAAACCTGTATTCTCTTATGGGGCACATGAGCTCTGAACTTTCCAGGGTAACTCCCAGGAAACCTGATTTAGTATTTAAGACTTGCTTGAACTGCGCTTAAGTTACAAACATGGTGTATCCGAAACGAATGAAGAGTACTTCTGGTACAGAACCTGCTACAAGATATCAGTTTAAAATTAATATCTATATTTTCATTTATCAGTGCGGTAATAATATGTATATTGTCCCCCATAATGCGGTGACACATTTGTTTCTAAAAATACGGATATCGAATATTTCATTAACGAAATATAAACTAAAATTTTGGAGACTCTTTTCTATCAGCTGCACTGTTAACCTTTTCGTGTTGATATCACCTTGTTGCAACACTATATAAACGCGTAATATGTAGTAACGCCTATGACTGAATGGAAAGAGTCTTTTAAACTTCAATAAAAAAAGCTTGGAAGACGTTTCGTAGTATCTCGTCGTCTAAATGTTAAGTTTTTTTTAGTGTTCTTAATTCATATATTTCCGTATGTTTTTATAAGCCGTATTATCGACATTTGCGAGTTAGCAGCGTTGACAAGGATAATATGAGGAAAAATAAATTTACATTTTTTATTATAGTTTTTATTTAACTGCCAAAACATTTTCGTTGAGACCCCGTCAAAGATTTTTGTATATTTGATTCTAGTTACATTTCTGACATTATTAAAAGCAAAGAACGTAGTGAAATGTTAAGTATTATAATAGCATGTTTTAAACATAAGTACATATTTTTTTTTATCATTGATCGGAAAATAGAATTTTAACTAAAATAATTTATTTTAATGTTCATCCATTTTTTATTTTAGCTACTTACAGTATATTATGCTTATAAAATTTCAACTTTGGTATTTTGAACGATATTTTGGTTTTAAATATTAATATGAGGCCATATTCAGCCAGTATTTACCCATTTAGTAATAATAAAAAATAGGAAGCTTCGCGCCACCTACAACATAGCTAGCAAGTAAATTTTTTTTTGAGTTCTAAAATGTTTAATTAATTCTTTGAAGGTCATCCAAATAATTTGAGTGGTAGGTATTAATAATTTTCAATAATTAATTAAATCACTGAATCTAAAATTGGAAATTAAAATAATAAAATTAATTTTATATTTTACTATGTGACTAGACGTTTTAAAAATACTAAAGATAATTTTATTTGAATGAGGTAGTAATTACTTAGGTAATTAATTACATGAACGTTTTATGATGAAAAAATTTATATTGGATTTTTGTTTACATTTCATTGATAAATACACATTATGTGTCTATGTATACAAAAAATCTATAATCAGACTTGTAAAAAGAAAACAATGTAAGTAGGTAATAGGTACTACCTTTTTTTTTAACCCGGGGCAAATCCTCATGGACTTCCACCGCCCTGGGGAAGGCGGAGGGGTATCTTACCGGGGACTCTTACCGGCTAAAACCGCCGGAGTGCTTCTCCTTTACCTAGCTGAGCCTATGCTATATATTCTCGATATTTAAAAATAAATATTGATCCACATGCAACAAAACTAGAAAATGAGAAAATAAAAACAAAATAGGTACTTTTACAGTAACACGTAATTATTATTTTTCTTTTCAATTAAAAAAAAGAAAACTTTCGATCGTTGTAACCAATCAGTATTAAAAACAAAATTTTGAAAGAACGCTATTAGATATATTTTTTATCGTTTAAGTCATACCGAAGCCATCTGACTAGTTTGAGACTTATTTTTTTTTCTAAAATGGCATTTTCTCTGCATAGCATGAAGTTGGTTTGGCGATGCGAAACTTTTTGAATGACTGTGCATCTTGTTCTTTAACGATGCCAATACCTTCCTATTTTTACTAAACAAAGTGTTTAGGTCATCGTATTTGATCTTCGATTATCGTTGAGTTACGTAAATAACGGCTTTGTTATGATTGTACACAAACATTTGTCCAAGCTTGGTCAGGCATTACGCCAACTCACTAGATAATTCGCTGTATATTTGGCTTTGGGATAAGATGTCATTATTGTACTGCTAATGATATGTAAACAACTGTGTATGGATATAATGTACAGACAGAAATGTTGATCCAAGAACTGACAATTTAGTCACTGGTATCAATTAAAAAATTACACGTTACCGACTTAAAAAATAACTGAGGTCTTGTTTACATAATGTTTTGTAGCAGGTCCAATAAATTATATGATGCGCAATGGACGTGATTACCCTTTTTTTTCGTTTTTTTTTCGGTGAAAAGCCGAGGGCGCGACGTGGGGATATGTCGGACTTTCACCGAGCAAAAACACCCCGGTCCCGTCTCTGCCTTGGCCTGGACCTTATTACCCTAACTTACACTAGATATGCTACGGTACAAACGTCGCTTGGACTTTTTTCCTTTTTTCACATGACGTTCTTTCGTTTAATTTAGAACTTGACTGCTACAAAATTAATCCAATCTTTTTATCTTCTTCATATTGCTGGCGAACATTAAGACATTTATTTCTTTCAGAACACAAGATGTACGGAACGCGTGTGCAGGGCCAGTATCATGGGCATCCAGGGGAGGGGTGACACCCCCCGCACCGCCGACGAGGTGTACGCGGAAGCTGAGGTCTTTCTGAGGCAGTACTACGCATCCATCCGCAGGTAACAACTTTATCTCATCATCTACATCTCTGTGTAAAATTACGGCCGATTTCAATATTCTATCCATCTATCGATTTGGATATTACAGATAGAATTTTGATTTATACAATATGTAACATAACCCCTGTCCGATCCGATAAAGGCGTATTCGTGGTACAGTTCATGAACCGTCTCGCATAGGCGGCTTCTTTGACACAAAACTGTAGGTAGTAACTACGTGAACTTTGAGGACCAGTCAGTGTTGCTGTTGTCTTGGATCAGTTTTTATTTAATTATTTTCACTGGGGAAAAATAATAATCTCCAATCCATTTAATGGCTACGTATCTGTGTTCGCAGTACGATAGCGAATAATAATCTTAGGGATCGGACAGGGTTTTGGTTACACGCTGTATATGATATATTATGAATCTTATGTCAAATAGAAAACTTTCGCCAAGAAACAGGTCGAAATCTTAAAATTTAAAATCATCTTTTCATACAAACATAAGTCACGTGACCTGTCACTATATGAAAAGTTCATTTTCCAATTTTCCACCTATGTTCCTTGGGAAAAGTTGTTCAGTTTTATTCACCTGATTACCTCGTTGAATATCCGCACTTGTTTTAAATTAATCCTGTACCTATATGTCTAGTAGCCAAATACGTCGATAGGTAGGTTATTAAAAAGGCTGTTATTGTTGTTTAAGGTCCATTTCATAAAGAACAAAGTAGAATAAGTAGTACCTAGTGAAAATGAGTTCTACGTTAGCGCGATCGATATTATTATGGTAACCGTTTTAACTCAACCTAAACCAAAATCGCAATAGACATACAGATCTAAATGAAATCTCTAACAAATCTAAAAGCCAAGTCGCAGTAATACTTTAATTTAAATTAATATTTATTAAATTATATTTAACGTTTTTACGAATTTAATTAATAAATGCAAAGAGATAAAAAATTAAAATTAATTAAAATATATTATTCGTGACATTTAACTATTGTACAAATAAATATTATTTCATTTCTATTAAAAAATATTGTTTTTTGTGACATAAATTAATAAATTTATGTTATTTAAAACTAGTGTCACCTTTGTATTTGCCTCTGTATTGATTGTATCATAACGTATTAGCATTGTTTTTCTAAATTAATTCTTCAAGACCCAAAAGCAGTAATGCGTTGTAGAACTTAGAAGAATATGTCATTTTTATCAAAATATATTGTTTTTTGTGACATTATGTTAATAATTTCATGTCGTAAAACTAGCGTTGTTACAAACCTTTGCATTTATAAAGCCACTGAATTATAACTTATTACTAGTTATTAGCATAGTTATTTTGTTAAAATAATTCTTCAAGGCCCAGAAATGCATTGTAGAAGTTCGCTAAGCAGATGCTGAATATACATTTCTTGTATTCAGCTTAACTCAATGTGACTGGAAGACCATCACTAAATAGTTTCTAGTTTCAAATAGAGATAAAAATGTGATTGGCTGACCAAAAAACTAATAACCAATCACTTCATTTGAAATGAGGTTTTATGAAATTATTATTTTTTCTTGAATCTGGGCTTAGAGCTTAAAGTACATAACTTTTATTTCTCAAAAACGGGGTATTATTTTTAATTACTAAATTTTTAACCTTACTTCTTGTTTACAGAGAAAATAGTCCACAACACAGAGAAAGAATGGAACAAGTTCAAAAAGAATTAAAACTCAAAGGTACTTACCATTTGAAAAGACCGGAACTGGTGTTTGGTGCAAAGCTGGCGTGGAGGAACGCATTCCGATGTATTGGAAGAATACAATGGAGGAAATTAGAAGTGAGATTAATGTGTATTTTACTTTGACAAAGTACTATCTACTTTTACGCATCTGAATTTTACATGACCGTTAAGTTTTAGCTCAAATCATATTATGTAGCATTAAGCTTTATAAAATCAGGTTACGAAAAAATTACAAATGTCCACTCAACGACTGACCCAAAAGGAAGTGTAGAGTGCGTGAGCTGAGACCTGAGGGATTTCTTCAGAAAGTTGTACAGGATACTTAGAACGAACTCTTCAAAGAAACTGTTTGAAGAGTTCGTTTGTTTGTTTGGTTAATCTCCAGATCTACTAATCCGATTTGAATAGTTTTTCCAGTGTTAGATAGCCCATTAATTGTCGACGGTGGCTATTTTATGCCGCAATAATACTTACTTAATATTTAAGACTTTGTATGCTAGGTACTTAGTACTTTTTATTTATTATGATATTTCCTCTATATTAAAATACTGAAGTGCAGGTATGGAAATTAAAAAAACACTATAATATATAGACATTCGATATTTATTTGTTTTAAATGTCAGAAGATACGGGCTAATTGAAAAAAATATGGAATCTAAAATAACACATATTAGAATTAACAAAAATACATTTAGATCAATAATAGACTTAATGCTGCTAATCTGCTAATATTGGGTTTTCTATAAAAATGGTCACTGATGTTTAAAATAACCTAAAACAAGCACGAATAGTCACATAGAAAAAAAAAACTATTAGTGAGACACACTCACACACGTTCAAACAACACATAAAACAAAAGCAACCAGTTTTCTGAGACCTCAAAATAATGACTTGAACAAAAATCTTGCGTGACTCAAACTATTTGCAGCCTCCGAAAACAAGACGTTAATATATAAATCTAGTTTAGTTCACCATTACTCGTCACACAAATTAGATTTCGCAAATCTCTAAGATTTTTCACGAATTCCGTTGTTCTCTGTATGACAGGTTACGTGAAATATTGATCCACATGACTTGAATAATTTATGATTGTATGTGTTATTGGTGTTGCTTTTCATGTGGCAAGAACTTTGAATAAGATTTATCAGCCAATGTGCTAAAACTATCTAAGGAAAAAGAAATGTACAATCTTTCTGCATATCTTAACTTTATTTATCAGGGATAGCTATAATTCTAAAACTACATAGATACTTACTATTTAATGAATCCAAAGTTCATTTTTTATTAAGTATTTTTAATAATTTCGAGTAAGTACTAGGTACTTTAATGGGTAACTACTCAAATGGTTATTTATTATTTATATTATCTCAAACCTTATTATCCTGCAGTGGGACACACGACGCATAATAATAAATAATAAGTGAAAATTATTTAGAGTGATAACTATTACAACCATCCCCATAAAACCAAGAAAATAATAAAACACAAACATTAAAACACTAGCTATGTATAACAAACAATGATTTAAATGACGACAAAATCTTTTTACTAAAATAATAATATTTTTGTTAGCGTTTTCTTAATTCAATTATTTATTCAATTCACTATTATAAAACGCAAGTAAATTTAGACGTTGACGTGTAATACAATAACTGAATTATATAAATAATTATAATTGCTAATAAAATTAAATATAATATAAATAATCATAAAATTATATTTTAATAAAAGCCTGTCTTTATTATGGAATTCTTATCAGAATTGAAAACGATAAAATTAATATTGTTGCGTTAAAACTTTTTACATGCGGACACAATTTTCTTACACTACGACCGACGAGTCTTTTTTGTGTGAGATCCAAGATCACAGTATCGGTAGGTGAGAAAGAGACGAAAATATCTTGTACCGCTTTTTAGGCTAGCCAAGTTACAACGGCCAAAGAGTACGTGCATTCTTCGGGCTTGTTTCAAATTCTAGTATAAGTTGACGCTGTGTTGTGAGTCGAAGTACGGTCAGTTCAGAACCGAATTGGGCATGAAAACAGTGCAGTCCTATACAATGCGCATGATTGCATACACCTAAAACATTATAATTTCATCTTACGAAAGTGACTATACTTAAAAATTACCTTCAAATCTAAACAGAGATACGAACTTTTAATTAGGGTACCAGAGCTTACCTAAAACTTTATAACGAGCCACAAACTAAGTGTCATTAGTCGTCTTAACGTTACTCAGACAAGTTATGTTGCTTTTAAGATAAATTATGACTTACGTCAATTATTGTAACTTATGTCAAATGTAGTTAGGAAGAAAGGGAGGCCTTTGCCCTGCAGTGGGACAGTTCAGGATCAGTCCAGGCCCAAAATAAAATCAATAAATAAATAAGTTTTTTTATGCTATTTTTTAGTTTTAGTTTTGGTTAATTAATATACCAAGTTTAGTATTAAGAGTGTTTTTTAATTAAATATTTCTGTGAAATTGAAGAAATAAATATATAGAAAGTATCTTAAATGAATAAAACAAATAATGTCGAATGTTACAATTTGAAGCTAGTGCTTATTTCCCCTCGAAATTTAATAATAAAACAGTTTCTAAGTTGAGACTGTACCTATGCAAAATCTTAAGTTACATACATTAAACACGATTCATATTCACTGGTCATTAAAAACCTTAGATGTCATTCACACAATGTTTATCTTAAAAACTTAATAAAATTATTTTTTGTTGGTAAGTGACAAGTATGTTTTTTTTAAAGTGCTAAGCTAAGATGCTTGTGTTACGAGTGGGTTCACGTCGGTAGTGTAATGGGTGGGATTCGAACCCGCAACCACGTAATCGCAAGTCCGACGCCCTAGCCATTAGGCTACCGCCGTTTCATAGTTTAGATTATTCTAGGTTAATTATTAGATTATTCTAGTTACTATTATATAAATTCTAATTTAACGTTGCGTTTACAGCTTTTCGACTGCACGGAAGTCACTACCGCCAGTGGCATGTTCGAAGCTCTCTGCGATCACATCAAATATGGTACCAATAAAGGAAACATCAGGTAAGATAATATTTTATACTGCTTACTCTACATTCAGGTAAAGAAGAGAGCGAGAAAAAATATATTATTTACCACGTATTGTGACCCTCTCTGGCACTGCATGAGCTATTCGAGGCCTGATTACCATCTGTTGGCACAGCCTCAGATCGATCTAGTTCTTTCTTAAAAAGGCCAGTCCAGGAAAGACACACATAAAATCATTTTTAAAAGAGTAAACTATGGAGTTTCTTGCCGGTTCTTCTCTATAGGAATGAGACCTTGGAACCACGCAACTAGCTTCATTTAACGTTTTGAAAGTACCTGAAAAGGTCTACTCGAAATAAAAATATGTTGATTTTGATTTTTGACTCTGAAACCTGGAATCAATTAAGTTGTACTATTGCAGTGCTCACGATGTGAAAATTTGCATGTTCATATGGGAAGTGACTCTTCACAAAGTGCTAATGACTTCAAATTCTAGTCTGGAATATGCTTTAGTATGTAGCATAAAATGGGATAGTACTTACATTAATAAGCGCCACTTTCACCTCCATAAGGGACAAACAATAAAATTGTGTGGACCACAGATTTTATTTTTTTGTATACGTGCATTTGTGTTTGGAAAAATATTAAACCTCCTTGACGCAGAGATTTAATCGCCCAGTGATTAAGAAGATTATAACCCATATCTATAGTGGTGAAAAATGACCAACCTATTTTCAAATGTAGATAAAAATAAAATAATGTTTTTTTTTATAAACTTCATCAATCTAACAATCATAAAATTACTTAACATTATAAATTAATAAGCATTAATATTTTGGTTTATTATTAAACCTAACACAAAAACGACACATTTTTATGCTACTTTAATTAACGTATTGAATAAAAATTATTAAAAATATCAAACAAACAAAAAAACTTCGCCTTGGTTCTTAGAACCTCTGGATTCCCTCTTAAATTTCTGTATAATATGAAAACTGCATGTTGTACAATATAATGTATCTATAGTGGTAGGTCCAATAGACCCACGACTACAGTTAAGGGTTTAAGACAAGTTATTTATCTTATTAAAAATCTTTAATTAACACGTTCGCCGATGGAAATGTCTTTAGTCAGTTGTTCTGAAATTAATTATTACATGTCTTCCAGATCGGCGATTACCGTCTTCCCTCAACGAACAGACGGCAAGCATGACTTCAAGATATGGAACCCGCAGCTCATCAGCTACGCCGGCTACCGGCAGCCAGACGGCACCGTGCTCGGAGACCCTGGGAAAGTCGAGTTCACTGATGTAAATATACTTTTTTCGTAAATATTTGCACCTTTGTTGCACAGTATTACGTCACAGCATCCTTGTCAAGTACTTTTTTGGATATATAAAGAAACCACTGACCAGAATAAATATTAAAAAGTGTGCGCGCCATATTCCATCTGATCCACATTTAATTAATAATTAATCATCAAGTAAGAGGAACAATTTTATAACTGTAAAATCCTGGAAACCAAGGTCTGATCACGATACCCGATCATTCTTGTAAATATTATTAAACATTCAAATTATTATAGGGTATTATTATATTATATTAAATATAAGCCAAATTCTAAGTTTTTTACCACCAATAATCGATTTATCAGCTGTTAAAAGAAACCCATCTGTTTAATTAAATAAAATTTCTCAGATCTGTTCAATAAAATAATGGATAATAATATACATATACTATATTCCATACTACATTCAATTGAAAATAGATGCACTGTATACAGAAAAATTAAAAAAAAATATTTCGTGTTAATATAGTAACATTTTGTACGTTGGTGATAAAAGTCCAGTAGTATTATCTTTAGAAAAAACCAGTTAATAATATCCTTTATTTTCTGAAAATATGGTGCAATATGGTGTCAGTATTATTAGATCACTACATGACATATAATATTTTCACAATTAAAAAAACATAACATATGATTTTAGCGTATGTTCAACTAATAATGATTACGAACTATCAAGCTACTGTAAAATTACTTTAGAAAACTAATAAACATGATAAAAAAATGAGATCAAAGTAGAAGATTTACTAAACTACAACTGATTAATACCACCTGGGTAAAATCTTTCCAAGGTGAAATGAGATGACTTAAAAATCCATGTTGTTCAACACAGTGGATTATGCCATTTCATTATGTATAGAAACTCGATTTTTATTATTAATCAACATGACTGGTTTCAATCTATTGTAAGTTGTATACAATAATAAGTTGGCAGAGTAGTAAAAAGCATCTTATTCTGTTATACACTTTGTAAAATGCATACTTACATCATTTTTTTTTAATTATTAAACCTGTGCCTCGCGATGTCACCCGCGTTGTATCAGATTTTTTTTTTTCGGGATACTACTGACCTACGTGCTAATCCAGGGTGTCAGCTACCTCTGCGCCGATTTTTATTTAAATGGGTTCAGCCATTTGAGCGTGAAGCGGGAACAAATACACACACACATAAACTTTCACCTTTATATTAGTGTGATGTGATAAAGATGTTCTTAGAATTATCGTTAAACGTTACAAAAGAAATTGTGTTTCAAGATTGGATTACCGTTGCAACTATCAACAATTTCACGAACTCGTAAATTAATTATCCTTACTACCGAAGTGTGACCTATTCAAATGACGTTTTTCAAGGACGAAATCAGAATCTGATCAGAATCATAAAGATCAAAAATGATTTTAATATTTTACGACTTTAAATATTTGTAGTGGTATATTAGCAACTCTTAAGTTACGACAAATAATCACTCAAAAATACTAGAACAACGTGTTTTTTCTATCTAGATAATATTATACGTTACATAAAGATAACAGGTTTTTAATGAAAAAAAATAATAACAATAAAAGTCTACGCTTATAACGTGTAACAGGTTTTTTAATGTCAAATGCTAATTTGTATTTTGAGACTTGGTGAATAGTCAAAAGTTATTTTTTTCATCTTTTGTGAACCTAGGTGCACCTTCCCAAAATATTATCAAAACCCTCAAACAAATACCTTCAAATGTCTGTCTCGATTCAAGAAAATCTGGGATCGTTTCGGGCGTTTGACTGGACTATACACATAAAGAAGTCAATGTAGACTTCTTTATCTACATTACTACAATCCTCACTCTTTTCAGGTCTGTTTGAAATTAGGCTGGAATCCAAAGAAAAAGACTGCCTGGGATATACTGCCTCTCGTGTTGTCAGCTGACGGCAAGGATCCTGAGTACTTTGAGATCCCAAGAGAAATTGTTATGGAAGTGAAGATGGATCATCCGAAGTATGTTCGAGTAATATTTTCATAGATCTCGTAGGGTCCATGTCGGTTAAGATTCAGAAATATATTTTTCAAAAGAACGATGATTGGTTTCCCAAAACTATTCATATTATTTTAAACTAAATTTAAACTTCATTCATACCATCACATAGATCTGATGTCTTCTTTACAAGAAGTAAATAATTATTCCATTAAATTTGGGGAATTAGTAAAACAATGGTATCAAAAAAAAAGATCGAATAAAATATTAAAATTCACAAAATTTCAAATTATTTAGAATCTGAAAACTTCTTCCAGATACGATTGGTTCCAAGATTTAGGTTTGCGGTGGTACGCCCTACCAGCTGTCTCTAATATGAGGATGGACTGCGGTGGACTCGAGTTCCCTGCGACCGCCTTCAACGGCTGGTACATGGGCACAGAGATTGGTTGTCGAAACCTATGTGATGCCAACAGACTCAATGTTCTGGAAGTAAGGATTCCCTTTTCAGTTAACAATATATCGACATATTTTTGTTAATTTCCTAACCCGTTCAAAATAATAACGACTTTCCAAAAAACTGAAAAAAAATTACGAACAAATTTTAACACTGTTTAGCTCTGCAAGTGCCATCAAGCACCTCAGCACAATAACTTTGGATTTATCAACGAAGAAATTGACATCTTTGAAATAATAAAATGTTGTTTGTAGGGCGTGGCGAAGAAAATGGGATTAGATACGAACATGTCAGTATCCCTTTGGAAAGACAAAGCACTGGTAGAAGTAAATATAGCAGTGCTGTTCAGTTTTCATAGGGACAACGTATCGATAGTGGACCACCACTCAGCGTCCGAACAGTTCATGAAACATATGGAAACGGAAAGCAAAGTGCGGTAAGGAAGATACCAAATTATTAGAGAACAATAGCCCATGGACTTATCATCATCATTGATTTAAGAGCCCAGCTCTTGTCGGTGTCGGTGTAGCTTCTTACATTTTTCTCTGGTTTGTGCCAGCTATTCTTCCATAGACTTATAAGACAAGGAAAATAGCTCCAAAGTTTTGAGAACTTGGAGAAAAAAAATAAAAAAGAACGGTCTTAGTCGATCTTTTCCACCAAATGGTTACATAATAGCGTCATCAATCATAACTCTTGATTCCTAATAAAATCGCTTTTTTTTGTTGGGCTTATCCCTAAAATTTTTCAGTTGAGTATTTTGGAACCTGGTTTCCAATTATGTTTTAACTGACCGTAGAGCTGAACCCAAGACCCAAAGGTGATTTGTTTTTACGAGACTATCAAATTGATACAATCGACCAACGTGACCTAAATTTTTTAAAAAGTAGGAAATTGCAGTGATTTCTTCCACTCAATTTTGTTATTTGTTCATTATCATTAAGAAGATTCTGTTTTCTTTTGTTGTGTTTAAAACATTTTCCTAAAATTAAAGCGAAATAAAAAAAATGCCAGCTATTCGCCAAAATAGTAAAAACAGGAGCTTTCTTTGAGTTGCTAATTAAACAATTATCTTTTCAGGGGAGGATGTCCTTCAGATTGGCTCTGGATCGTGCCACCGATGTCTGGTTCCCTTACTCCTGTTTTCCACCAAGAAATGGTCGCATATCACCTCAAGCCTTCGTATGAGTATCAGGTAAGCTTAACACTGGACTTCATTCAATTCATTCAATATTCATTTTTGCTAAGAGGTTACATTTTCATCATCATTTAAAGCATTATTCATGAAACCTATATAACTTTCACCTTTAGTGAATATATCTTCATTAAATATAGTCGTACGTACCTACGGTCGAATATCCAGATTGTTGTGTTAATCTGAAATCATTACTCATCTTCCTCGCCGTTTCCCCAATAATTCGAGGTCGGACCATGGGTCGGAATCATTCCTAACATAATCTGACACTCGACCATAAATTCTTCGAAAAATACGAACAATAATGCCTTTGAAAGTATTGTTCCTTTGTTTGTGTGCATGGAAAGTAAATCATACGTTTTAGTTTAAATTTTAATATACTAAAGTACATGCAGTATCGAATCCAGCAAACAGTCTAAAAATTATAATTGAGGAATACTAGAAATTGAACACTATAAGTGTAATGTTGCATTATTAATACTAAATAATAAAGGCTTTATGTGAAATTAACAGGAACCAGCTTGGAAGACCCACCAGTGGACTAAAACCGATGGCACTAAGACCGTACATAGGAAGTTCCACTTTAAGCAGATTGCTCGGGCCGTCAAGTTTACTTCCAAACTATTTGGCCGAGCTCTCTCTAAACGCATCAAGGCGACTATCCTTTATGCCACCGAGACATTGAAATCTGAACAATACGCTAAAGAGTTAGGAAACCTTTTTGGACACGCGTTTAACGCACATGTAAGTTTTTGTCAATAAAAAAATAATTATGTATCAAAGCAAAGTTCATAACGTGTCTAGAATTTTGATAAATTGAATGCTTAGTCATTGGAGCGGCAACAACATAGTGATAAAACTGTGAAAAAATTTTTTTATAGTTCGTGACATTATCAGAATTTAAAGCAGTACTAAGGATAAGCTCTTATTACCACCTAAATGTTGATACCAATCTTCCTAAACAGCAGGAGGCTAACAGAATAATAATAGCGAGATATAATTTTAAAAGGTTATAAATTTCTGATCCTTGAATGTTGTTGTCCATATTAATAAAGCAACTATTACAACCATCCTTGGAAGTGGCTTCTGTTTCATAAATTATGTTTTTAGGTTCAATGTATGGCGGATTACGATATGTTCTCCATTGAACACGAAACTTTAATTTTAATTGTCACATCAACGTTTGGAAATGGAGAACCACCAGCTAATGGAGAAGTACGTATATTTAACACAAATAATAATAAAAAAAATATTTATTCAAGAAAATAGTATCTATTTATGTATGATTTTTTAGGTTTTTGCTGAACATTTAATCCAAATGATAAATAATGAGAAAGAGAGCCAAATGGACAAGACAGATTTCCATTCAGCGTAAGTAAAATTAATTAATGTATTCGAAGTTGATAAATAAAATGATGTCCTAATAATTCATTTTATTTTCAGGGGTTACAAGACACCAACATCAAAGTCATTCCTAAGAACCAACAGTGTTCTTGCAGCAAACATGGATAATCGAAAATTAACCCGATTGGAGTCCAGCAGAAGTAAGTCTTGGAAAAAGTGTTAACGTTAAAATGATTTTTGATTAAATGTTTTCAATTCTTTGTTTTATTTTTCAGGTTGTGTAACAGGAACATCATCAGTAGAACACATAGGCCCACTAAGTAATGTACGTTTCGCAGTATTTGCGTTAGGATCAAGTGCTTATCCTAAGTTCTGTAACTTCGGTAAACTTATAGACACCATCCTAGGTGAATTGGGTGGTGAGAGAATAATGGATCTGTGTTGTGGAGATGAAATGTATGGACTCGAACAGAGATTTCGTTCGTGGTCATCAGAAATATTCCAAGTAAGCCATGGTTTCTCGCTTTATGCATATCTAATACGATATTGCAAAATTGGTTTAAAAACTGAACTAATATTATTTTGGTCATTTGTTTAAGGAATCGTGTAAAACATTCTGCTTGAACGAGTCTGATATGGTAAAAGACGTACAAAATTCATTAGTATCGGTTCCAGCCACAGAAGAAACAGTAAGATTTGGCAAGGCCGGCTCAGAAATGCCTTTATTAAACGCATTAGAAGGAGGATTCAAGAAACAGTTAATAACTTGTACAATCAGAGAAAACAAAAGTCTGGCAAAGCATGAAGAAACACACACTGAGACAATATTTATAAACTTGGAAACAAAGGTAACAAAGGATTTACCAAAATACCAAACATCGTACATACAATAGAACCTCCTCTTTTTGGAATACGGTTAATGTCTATTTTAATATGCAAATTCATTCTTATTGGTAAAAGTTTTAACCCATTTACATAAAGTATGTAAATCATAAAATATTTTTCAATTCGTTAGAAAGAGATGTAATTATTGCTATAATAAAATATTGCCCAGAACTCATATGGAAGAATAAAAAAATATGTTCATTTAATGTCAGCGCAGCACGTCTTCCATACTTCTCCTAATGTCATCACACAATTAATAATATCCTTTTTAGCCATCGTATTTCAAACAATCCATCCCCTGTTAAAAATACCCATACCTAAGCTAAGTACAACTTTTAATTCCAGAGTGAAATAAAGTACGTACCAGGGGACCATGTCGGTATATTAGCTGTTAATAGAAAAGAAATCGTTGATGCAGTTTTGGCCAGGTCGAAAGGCGTTGACGATCTAGATAGCATAGTACAACTTCAAGTCATGAAGGAAACACTAACACCAACAGGTAAAAACAAACTTAAAAATAATAGATATTTTGCGTTTTAAACAGCTGTTAAAAAGGATAAACCATAAAAATTGTTTAAAGCAAAACGAATTTAAAAAATCAAACGTTTTTATTAGATATTAAATAATATGTTTTTCTATGTCGTAGTAATTATTAATAGTTTGAACTAGCGTGATAGGTCATCATATTACAAAACAAAACCAGTTTCATTTGTTATACAACTTCAATACAAAAAAGTGTTTTTTCACCCATACGATATTTACCCATGACTTTTAAAAAAGATGACTAAGCAAAAAAAAATAATGATAATGAATAAAAAAAGGCATAGTCAAATATTTGATAAAATAAAAATGTTTTAGGTACTGTTAAATCTTGGGATTCATATGATCGGATACCTCCTGCAACGGTACGAAATATATTTACAAGGTTTTTGGACATCACTACACCACCTTCAACTAAAATATTGAAATACCTGGCAGATGCGTGTACAGATGAAAATGATGCTGAGAAAATCAGAGAACTGGTTACGGTAAGGAAAAAACGGCCATCTGATTATGTTTTTGTTTCTCTAAGTAACATAACGTTATTAAACTAAACGATTTATTTGAAAACTTATTACCTTTTGCACGCAAAACAACTTTAATGTTTTGTTGGATCGAAAATCCAAAAAAAAAACATATTATTTGGTATGGAACCACAAAATGTCAGACATCGTTGTGTTTATTGTTCACTTGCCTTGTTGTTTTTCACAGGATTCAAACAAATACCACGACTGGATAAGTTTTCACTACCCACACTTGGCAGAAGTTCTGGCTCAGTTCCCGTCATGCACACCTCAGGCATCGCTGCTCGCTACGCTACTGAGTCCACTGCAGCCAAGATTTTACTCCATATCTTCGTCGCTTTTGGCACATCCTCAAAGTATCCACCTTACTGTCGCTGTCGTTTTATACAGAACTGAAAGTAAGTAGACGGAAATATTTTTTTTATTTTGAGATTTCAGAGAATTCCTGTTAATTTGAAGAAACTAAACGAATGAATTGTTTCAGACGGCAAAGGTCCTTTACATTATGGCGTGTGTTCTACATACCTGCAAAACTTAAAACCTGGTGACGAAATCGTAGCATTCATCAGACAGTAAGCCTCATTTAAAAATTATTCATGTTCTTTACTAATTCGTATGAACTAAAACTCACTTGATGTGCTTTTTACAGTAAACCGACCTTCCACATGCCTAAAGATATATCTGCACCGCTTATCCTTGTCGGTCCTGGTACCGGTATAGCACCATTCAGAGGCTTCTGGCATCACAGAAAACACTTAATCAAACGTTTGGTGTCACATAACCCTGGACCTATGTGGCTGTTCTTCGGATGTAGATATAAAGAAATGGAATTGTATAAAGAGGAGAAAGAATTTGCGATAAAAGACAACGTACTAAATAAAACGATGCTAGCTGTATCAAGGGAACCTGGATCATGCAAAGTGAGTATTACTAACATTAGCTATAGAAGCTACCATGACAATAGTATTAGCATAAAAGTACCTAAATCTCGTAATTATCATCATAATCAGATTTTATGACACCCACTGCTGCCCAGCCTCCTGTCCAAACGCCACTCAGCTATGTTTTAGGCCCAATAAAGTATACATTCACGTCCGGCCTGGCACAACCTCAATATTATATAATTTGTAATCATGACTTAATCTGTCGATCTAAATAATTCTCGATTCCTTATTTTTCCATTTAGAAATACGTCCAAATACTGTTAGAAGATGAAGGTAAGGAAATAACAAGACTACTAATGGAAGAAAGAGGCCACTTCTACGTGTGCGGCGATTGCAAAATGGCGGATGATGTTGAACAAAAACTCCAAGACATCATTCAGAAATATGCCCAACTGCCACTGGAGGAAGCAAAGGAATTCATCGCCATTTTACGGGTAGGCCATGACTCATTTCTTCATTGTACTTTCGTTTGGAAGCATTTCATTGTTAGAAACGTATCATAGCGCAGACAAAATTTTTATTCATACAAATGATGGAATATAAAACGTCCAAGACCCTTTAAAAAGGAATCGCTTCGATTTAAAGTTAAAGAATTATTATTTTATTCTTTATTTCCTTCACAATATTTCTGGGTATTGTAAGTTAAAAAACAATCTAGATTTTTTACAAAAACGTGTACTTATTTACATATTTTACGTTTTAGAATGAAAATCGTTACCACGAAGACATCTTCGGCATCACCCTCCGCACTGCTGAAGTACAAAATGCATCCAGAGAAACCGCAAAACGGACACGCTTAGAATCTCTTAAATCCCAAAGTTCAACTGTTTCTATTGGCAATAATAAATTAGAATAATAATAATAAATGATACAGAAATCGGTTTGAACTGATTCATTGGGACCATGTTCAAGAACCATTGTTATTCCAATCACTTCTAGATACAACATTTAAGAACTTATTGTGATTATATTTAGATTTTTTGTGATTTACTCTGGTACTCCAGCTATATTGTAGCTGGAGTACCAGAGTAAATGTCTATTTGATATGATATGTTAGACTATTTCTACTTAATTAGTTTATTATTTTGACCTCATGGTTTCTAACTATTAAAGCTGTGAGTTCAAGAACAGGACGCTTCTTCATAGTATTTTTCCAGTGAAACTATACACTACTCTTCAATTTCTATAGAAATTTTGATCAAGCTAGATTCCTCGTTATCCTATTTATCATGATCATTATTACAACGTGCTGCACACTCGCGATCTTGTATTTTTTCCGTTTGTCTTTAGTTTGATGTCACTTTTGTTTATTATTTGTTAGGTTTGTACTAAGCTCTAGTTAAATGAAACTGTCTGCTATTATTATTATTTTGTGTTTATGTTGTTGAGTTAGATCTATTAGAGTAAGATTCGATATAGGTTAAGTAGTAGAACTAAGTAGGTATTATATTATAGCTCTAAGATACAGAACGGAATAGATATGGAATAATACAGTGCTTACTTAAAGATAAACAGGATCTCGTGGTAGACTAGCGGTACTATGATCTGGTACGTGTGCACAAGGTTTTAGGTTTGAACCTACTACAAGCAAATCAATGTAACTCATTGACAATCGTGAAAGAAAAAATCGTGAGAAAATCTGGATTGCAAAAATTGGAATCGAAATAAAAGACATTTCTTCGGATATTTTATTTTTAATAAATATTTCTTCTTAGTAAATAATTTATTAGATTTAAAGCAAGCATTTGAAAACGAATATATTTTAGGGCGATGTTAATTAATACATAAGGCTTGATTACCAGTAAATGTTTCATGATGTATATTTTACCAACTATTTTACTTTATAAATTGATAGCATTACTAGCACGAAAATTGATCAAAATACCTACCAATTCCCTTGCAAAAATATGTAAACATTTTTTTTTACTTTTTAAGCTATACTGTTTAATTATAGCTTGCTAAAACGATTGTTAGTAGTTAAATTAAATCATAAGTATTTAGGTATTAAAATAATGAATGTTCTTCATCATTAAAGTTTACAAACAATATTTGCAAGTTTTCTTTATTATAGAATTCAGCTCCCGTTGTTTACAACAAAAGTAGAACAAACAAATTTCTAAATCTAGTTCATATATTTTAAAATTCGATTCTTTGTTTAGAAATAATGCGACATACCTAATCTGGGCGCCCAAAAAGCCCTTAATTTTTTAAAATTTAATTAGATTAATTTAAGCGGCGGTCGTGGCTAAGGCATCGGACTTGCGATCATATGGTTGCGGGTTCGAATCCCACCCATTAGACTACCGACGTGAACCTACTCGTAACACAAGCATCTTAGCTTAGCACGAGCGGTTAACGAGATTACTAGTAATGTGCGGCCCACATGCTAGTAATATTTTTGTAAAAAAAAAAAAAAAGAAATGGTAAAAGTTTAATAATGATTACTCAAAATGTTTTGTTCAAAATGTTGATTTTATCAGCTTCTTCTTCTGACGACATGGTCATACAATTCAATCTGAGTGTATTTCGGGGAGTATATTCTTCGTTTGGTTGTGTTCTGACCTGGGTCCTGTTGGGGGTCAGGGCATATGATCTTGTGGTCGTGCCGGTTTTGGAACAGCAGGCCTCTGTCGGGGTCCATTACTGGCTGAAATTGAAAATATTATTATGTAAAGAAGCTTCAATGGTTGACATAGCCAATTTTTTAATTCAAAAGTAGGAAATGTCGGCACTAAATTACTACACTAAAATTACTGCACCTGGACCTTATGGTAGTACCTTATACCTCAAACTGATATTTCAGGGATATGCTCTGAAATAAATGCAGATACTATTTTTTGAAAATTTATCTATTAATCGTGTCACTGAATAAAAATAAACACAATATTAGTTGTAATAAATAAGTTATTTACCCAAAAGATGTCAACTTAACTTAATTTCGAACAAAATATTAAATATATTTTGAAAACAATACCGTCGTTCAGAAAATATGATGCAAAATTTGCAACACCTTACACAGCGATTTTTAAATAATACGTGCTTCTATCAAAAGTCTATCTTTCATCAGCAGCTGTTGCAATTGTTTGCATGTTTGTGAAGCGCTCCCTCGTAAATCATAATGGAGAACCAATATAATGGGATCCAGAATATAGCTAAAATGCGATGCAACACAAAAGCTCTCCAACTTCAGAGATAGGTTTGAATTATAAGTAGCTATAGTATAATAGTAGTATTTTAATAAAATTACGTCACGGGAATTAACGCGAACGTGACGTTTCGGCCGGGTTACGCTGGCCGTGGTCGTGGTAAAGGTAAATGCATGAGTTCGCGTTAATTCCCGTGACGTCATTTTATTAAAATCATGCAACGCGATAGTTTTAAAGTTAGTAGGTAGGTAATAGAAGTATAATTGTTAATAATAGTAGTATAAATTTCTCCTTGGTAATTTCTTATCTATTGTTGAGTGACTGATATTCCTTCAGATAATATACCTACAATAAAAACTATTTTAATGTTATATTTGTCTTTATTGACTGGCCTGTTGGTCTAATGGTTAGTGTCCCTGACTGCTAAACTGGAGGTCGTGGGTTTGATTCCCACCCAGGGCAAATCTTTGAGTGATGAGCACTATCATAAGCTGTGTTGGGGTGTAATTTATCTATAATATGTGTGTAATTAGTAATATATAAGTATGTTTATCAGTTGTCTGGTTGCTATAATACATCCTCTGCCTAGTTTGGGATTAAATGGTCGTGTGTGAGATATCCCAAGATATTTATTTACGCGTATAAAAACCCCAAACCATAGAGATATAATTTCTACTGTAATTAGATCGCTACGCCCCAAACGCTATGTTATTATTATTTCTTAAATCTCCAATGGCTAGCATGACAAGATCTAAACACAACTTTCCAAACTTTTTTCTTATTAATTGGTGATCAAACGAACTCGTAAATAATTAAACTTTCTAATGAGGAAAGGAGCACTTTAAAGGAGTTTAGCGAAGCTATTACTTGGTTGAGTTTTTATTGAATAACGTTTACCAGCTCTAGAACGTTTTATCGATGTACCGTAATTTTATACGATCATAGCACAGTGTTTCTTTTTAAATATTGGCCAATTAGGTTTTCTCTACCTTCCACCTTCATTTATTGAAGCAGCACTTAAAGAAAAAAACGGGATTCACCATCGGTAGCCAAATTTACTATAGCAGTTACCTAAAGCAATAATCGCTAACTGAAAACAAACTGAACTTAATAAATAAATACAAATTATGTTTCGTGTACGTCGATGACATGCAAATACTTTGATTCTTAACTCGAGATAGCCAACAAGCCTGCTGATCAGGTCTCTCCAATGTAAACTCTCTGCTACAACTCAAATTTTCAATAAAAAAAATTAAAAAGATATTTTCAGACTTTACCTTGTAATTCCTGCTAATATTACTCCTGACAGTTCCATGTCGCCAGTGATAGTAGCCTAGATCGTTATCCCTTGGCCATAACATTTTGCCTCCTTTGAAGAAAGGAGTCCAGTTTTCAGAAAGGAGTCTGTGAGCGTAGTCTATGTACCCTGAGATCTCAAAGCCACCTTTCGTGAAGTGTCGAATGAAAATTATTGACTGGAGAAAAAAGATCAGCGTTATCAACATTGTACCCTTAATTCAGGAAGATTTAAAAGAAGTCTTACCAGATTTACCCAAAATTACAGATTTCCGAAAAACTATTTTTTTTTACTATATCAAACTTCTAAAGATTTCTGACATGAAAACATAGAATTTTGGGTTCCAAAAACAAAGCCTTAAATTGGATCGCAAATCTTGCTCTAAATGATCTGACATCTTGTAATAATTCTTAAATTCTAAGTTTACCTGTAACATCCCGACTCTGTTGGCTCGCTCCCTCACAGCTAGCTCCCTATTGAAGGAATCGTCCAAATTTGCTCCTTCACTAACAAGTACGTATGGCTTCCCTTTAGGGTAAACAATCTCATGAATGACCTCACGGCGAGTGTAGAATTCTTTTTGAGATAGTGTATCACCATAGGCTCTGAAACAGTCCTTAGCTCAATAGTTCATAATTCAAACCCTGTAAATTTGTTGTGAACTAGGTGGTCCATTTATCTTCTATGTTACAGTTATTCTGTTAAATCTGGTGGATCTGGAAACCGATTTCGATTTAGTATAGGAAAGAGCTAGCGAAAAGAAGAATGACCTGATAATGTTTAAGAAACTAATCCTAAAAAATAATTTTTGGAGTCTCACCATCACCATGAAGCTTCAAAACAAAATGAAAGGATTGTATCCTTTAATTTTGTTTTGAAGCTTCATTATTGAGGTGGTAATAGCCATCGCCGTCAGCTAGCTTATACCAAACTAATTAGTTCATTTAAGTGTTAATTATGGAACTTATATTGTTTTCTGAGGTTTACGCGAATGTTAGACATCGAAATAAAACTTTTAAACGGATTTATTTTGAATTTAGTTCCTGACTGCCCGTGACGATGACACCTGCAAAGGCGTCGAAACGTCGGGAACTAAAATCAAAATAAACCGCGATAGAATCCGTTTAAAAGTAGTTTTATGGAAGTTATTTTTTGGCATTATGCAATCATACATACAAACACAAAGATACAATAACACAAGGAATTATAAACGACAGTGTATACACTAAATGTTCTCCTGGATTCCAATCTGGGTCTGGATGTATCTGTTGACGAGTGGAAGGTGATTTTGTTTAAATATTTGGTGTTCTGTGAGAAGACGGAGTGAAAGAGTAAGTACTGCTTTTTCTTTATTACTTAATTCGTTTTTTTTTAAGAATGGGTGTAATAATTTTCGTGTCGTTCTGATTTTATGAATAAATAAATAGTAATATCACACATTATTTATGTGATCAAACCCGATGGCCTAGACTTAGACCTTATGTAATCTAGTAATTCAGAACAAAATAACTGTTGTTACCTGTATCCAAACGCTGCAATAGTCCTGGCAGACGCTATGCTCCTCAAATTTCTGAGATCTGCAATTTCTATGAGAGAATCTAAATAATCTTCCCATGTATCGAAAAGAAGCAGTTTCCTGTCGGCTTCGACCCCCGGTGGGTATTCGTTTTTCTTCTCTGCCATCGCCATATTTACGAACTAATAAAAATAACTATAAAAAAATAACCTAAGGTAAAAGTAAAAAATAAAGTATCATTACAAAAGCTCAGTTATGAATTGTCAGCGCCCGGGGGTGACGGGAATTTTGAGGTTTTCAAAAAAGGTTTGTTCGATAAGGTTTTATTCAATTAAAAGGAGGTTTTATTCAATAATTTTATAATTTTAGTTGCGCAACTAATTTTACCTTTATATAATAACTAGCTGCTCGCGGCTTCGCCCACGTGGGCGTCAGTTATCTACCACACCATACATTAATTATGTACCACACTTTTCTGCATCACCCTAAGGTCGACTGGCAGAGAATGCCTTCTGGTCTGGTCTGGTGGAATTAAGTCCTCATGTACAAAAATAAAGTATTAAATAAATAAAAAGTCTATAGCTTATAGCCTTCTTCGTAAAATAGGCTTTCTTACAATGAACTAATTTTCCAAATCGGACCAATGGCTTCCGAGATTAGCACATTCAACATACAAACTTACAAAGTCCTCAATATTCTAATATTGAAAGTAATAAGTATCAACAATTAATAGAAGCTTTCAACTCATCTTTTATTTTCTCAAGAGTAAAGAAGGTATAGTTAGACAAAGGGGAAAAGGAAATAGAATTTACTTTTTTACCTTCTTTTTAGATTAGTTTGTAGGATTTTGTAGCCACTGAGGTTAATGCAGTCTAGTATTTACCCCGAAAATCACATATAACACATATATTTTCCTTGTGTCTAATTTTTGGTTAATTTATTTACTTATTTAAAAAATATATTACCAGCAATGTGGGTCGCACATTACTAGTATTCTTGTAAACCCCTCGTGGTAAGCTAAATGGTTATGTTACGAGTGGGTTCACGTCGGTAGGGTAATGGGTGGGATTTGAACCCGCTACCACATGATCACAAGTCCAATAGGCTACCGCCAGTTAGGTAACTATTTGTAAAATTAACTTAATTTTTTGCAAAAAATACTTACAATTACCTAAGTCTTTAAAATTGTAGGTATTTGTATTAAGATACCATCAATTACACGTAACAATTGCGTATCAACGGTTTATTTTTGTTCCGTTAATTTTCTGTTCTTGAAGTGATGCCGTAACAACCACGCAAACTGATAAACAGACAAACGGACTTATATAAAAGTATTCAAACGGTCCACTTATAATTATAAACATCTTTAGAAATATCTCTTATGTACAGGCTCAAGCTCTTAGCTATCGTAATCGTCAATTTCACACTAATTTAACAACTCGATTCCCTTTATTTTATTATAGAGTAATTTAGCCTTCACTGAAGAAAAAAACCCAAAAATGTAAATAGTAATTTCAAGCTCGAATTATTTCAAACGGTCCACTTTATTCGAAGCTTAGGCCTAGTTTAATATCAACGTCTTGTAAGGGACAATAGTTCTTGTTAATATTTAATGTACAGACATCCGATTCATATCACATTTCCATTATATCTCAAGCATCCTTTTGCCATTTGTTTAAATATTAATATTGTCTCTTTATATTTCGCATTGTATACTCTCTTTGTTATTTTAACGATATTCCTTGATATTTATGCTTCACGCAGTTTTAGCTTTTTGGGTCGTTGGTCCCTTTAGTGGTGAATGTAGCGATAGGTTCTTTAATAATATGAAGCTCGAAATTAATAATATATTATACATACAGTATACATTTTTAATTCGCTGTCTGTCTGTTTGCGATAAACTCAAAAACTACTGAACCGATTTTCATGCTATTTTCTCTGTTGGATAGGGTGTTTTTCAAGGAAAGTTTTATTATATTAATCGTCAAGTTTTTATATACATTGGCTTACCGACATCCACACGGGCGAAACCGCGGTTATATGTTATCTTGGTGTAATTACCTATTTACAGTTTTGAAATTATTAGCAAACTTTACAAAAATGAGAATGATAAAAATGATGAAAATGAGAAGGTTCCATGTTAGACTGTATAATATTTTTATGTACAGTCACGTTCAGTAAAATTATTACTTATTTATTTATTTTATTATTAACTGTAAAAAATACCTATAATCGGTGAACAACGGTTGTTCACCGATTTCTTTCATATATTTTTCTACGAGATTAGAGGTATTTTTTACAGTTAATAATAAAATAAATAAATAAGTAATAATTTTAAGTATCTCCATATAAAATTAAATGGCCTATTGAATAATAAATGAACACTAACCATTTAAATCCCCAGTGTATACTCTACAGTGTGACCAATATTAATATGCGCTTAGTGGAAAACCCAATAACCACGAAATTACCAATTTTGAGGTCAGATCAACTGGTAATCAAACAGTGAGGTTTTAATATCCATTGCGTTGGTATTTGGGTTGGTAGATGTGGTTAATGAAGTTGTAACTGTTAAAATTATAGGTTAACTAGCTTTTGCCCGCGACTTCGTCTGCGTGGACTTCAGAATTGGGTCCAAAAAGAAATGAAAAATGTATTAAAATTTTTAACCGTGTTAAAGCTTGCGCTTTAGTAGAGAAAACAACCAAATTTCAAAGCTGTCTGCCCACGGCTTAGCTCGTAAACAATGTTCAATTTTCCCTCGGGAACTACTTAAGAATCGGGATAAATGGTAGCCTATGTTCTTTTCCATGTCAAAGGCTACATGCATGCCAAATTTCATCCAAATCCGTTCAGCCGTTTTTGCGTGAGTTACATCCACAATTCACATTTATAATATTAGTAGGATTTTTCAATTTTAATATGGCACTACAAGTTCTACTTAAATACAAATTCAATGAAAAATCGAAAAGGTAACCAACGACACGAGATAATGTGAGTTTCTCAATACTAAATTTTATTCTAATAAGAAAAAAATGTATTAAAAATATTTTTTTCTATAAAATAATAAAAAAACATTATCCCCTTTTATTTCTGGAGAATTTCAACGAAACATTTCTTCATTAGCAAATTCCAAATTAAAATTATTAAGAAGGTATAAGTTGATGAGTGTGTGTGTGTTAGTTTGTTACCATTTCACGCTCAAACAACATAAATAGCAGGACTATTTTTTACAAAGTTTGGTATGGAGGTAGGGATTTTACACAGGCTACAATTTTCCCCCAAAAAATAATAACTTATTTGATAACCCACAGGTAAGTGGATGTGATACAAACATACAGTCTCTTTTTTGTTCTTACTTTCCAAGTTTTGTTTTGTACTCACTCGCATTATTACTGAAAATCACACAATCACAATCCACATGCACAGGATTATCGTCTCATGCAAACACCCACAGATGTCAAAAATCTTGATGGTTTTCATACATCAAGTGTTTGTCGTACGATTTGTATGATCATGTTTTATCAATCTGTCAGATTGATGTCACGAATGCTTTTATTATAAATTCATCTTTTATTTAATGACACGGTGGCCTAGCGGTTCAATGAACAGTTTTGTGTGCACATTGTTGCAGGTTCGATCCCATTACAGGCTATAATATACCAATGCGACTTTTGAGTTATATGTACTTTATTTATTATTCTAAGACGTATTTATTAATCCGTGAAGCAAAACATAGTGAGGTAACTTGGATTCCAATTATTATGATTGGAAATTGAAGTCGCCGACCTGCAATGTGCAAGCGTGGTTATGAATGTCTGCCCAGCAGTAGGATATTATTTTATAGGCCGCTATTATACATATTTTATTTCAGGTACCGTGTAATGATATTAACTGACTTGTGATTATTGTAGGCTTGATCAATGCTCCTTCCTTCTCTATAGGGGAAGAGGCCTGTGCCCAGCAGTGGGACGTTTGTAGGCCGGTATTATTATTTTAAAGGGTTATTCATACGATCATATCACTTCACGTCGTAGGTACTTTAACTTTGTAACCTTATTTTATACTTAATTAATTATTAATGTAAGTATACACATAAATAATTGACTTCTTAGTTACATATGGATGAGGACCCATTTGGTCCGAATCGCTTTGAATAATATGCTGTGGTATAATAATTTAGTTCGGTTTAATGTAATTTGAAAATTTAAGTTGTAACTATACGTTGACAGCATCTTAATTCATGATAATTTAAACAACAATGCATTAGCTTTCACGTAAAGATAATTTAAGAAACTTGCTTTATCCCAGGATTTTTTGGCCACTCATGTGGCTCTCAAAAAGTTTACCTTCCAACATTGCGTAGGTTTTAAAGCGATTTGCGTAATACCACTTGACATTCGTCGTCATGCCTCTCGGTTTTTTCGGATACATGTAATTATTTAAATTGACGATAGCTCTCGACGAAATGTATTCTTTCGTTGAGGTTTGGTTAGGTATAGAATTGAAAGCTTTTTAGAATTTTGTTCTAATATAAAATATGCTTAGATCAGATATACATATATACATACATGCTAAAATCAATAAGGTTTTTGCTATAAAAAAGAAAACCATTTGTACGATTGAATCGTGCATCACATAAACCCTTCTCTGACTGTCCTTGTAAGTTCAACTGTTTTGAGTTTTGATGAAGTTCGCATAAAACAATTATATTTTCGCCTTCGAGTCCTGCATCTTGCATCAGTGGATGCAGGACTCGAAGGCGAACTGTAAGGAAAACAGCGGCGATCACAATAGATCGATGACGATCGCAGTGATACTGGGGCAGTATAGTCCCAGAATAGCCGCTCAAGATAAAATAAAAAAATATAAAATAAAGGTAGGACATAAATTATGTGGTATGAATATTTACATTTCCTTTTTCATATATCGAGGCATTAGACCAGGGCCGAAGCCTTCAAAATTTGTAAAAAGTGAAAAAAAATTACTGTAGGATGAAACCCATTAGAAAAGGAGGGGAATATTATAAAAATGAAAGGAAAAATAAATTACGGTCGATCCGAGTTCGGGAAGTGTGGGAGGGGGGGGGTTTTAAGGGTAAAAAATGGTTTATTGAAGCAATGACATTTTTTTGATGAAATTGTACATAGTGATTATGCATTTTCTGAGAACATTTACTATAGTAATATATATTTTTTTTACACCATCAGAAAGTAGAGATTTCAACGAACAAAAAACCTTCATATTCACTACTTCAAATTGATATTTTGACGGGTGAATTTTCGATTGAAAATTAGGGTGTTTTTTTGATATTAATTCAAAATAAGGTGAAAAAATAAATATTTTTAATCAAATAAATTACAGCGTATTTGGGACATAAAAAGGTAAGTTTTCAACAAATATCGTGAAAAAAAAAATATTTTTGAAAAAAAAAAATATAAAACCAAAAACTTGGTTATTTGAATTTTTCACCTAAATTTTGAGGTTATGTGAAAAATTGCAAATACAAAAGTTGTAGATCTTTTTATGACCTACAACTTTGCCATTTAACTTTTTTCCATAGGACTTGTAGTTTTGCTGGAAATCAAGATAAACCATTTTTTACCCTTAAAACCCCCCCTCCCCCACTTCCCGAACTCGGATCGACCGTAATTTATTTTTCCTTTCATTTTTATAATATTCCCGTCCTTTTCTAATGGGTTTCATCCTACTGTAATTTTTTTTGGTTTTAAAAATTATCGGCCCTGGTCTACATAGAAACCTTGTAGAAACAACAACATACGGAGTATCCCGAAGATGACAGTTTTAAAAACACTGATGTGTACTATCTTACTCTCATGCAATACTTACTTGCACGTAATTCAATTCTCCTTTTGAGCTTCATGCGAATACACGCTATAGTCTGCACCCATTTTATAAATAAGTTATTTTCATCGCGTTATTATTTTCATTTTATATTTCACCGCGTTTTAGCAAATACAGTTCGAATTGAAAAAAAATTATATAGCCTTATAAAGAAATATATTACAATTTTAAGAATCCTAATTTTTTTTTATATTATATTTCATATAGGAATTTCAGAAATATATTGTTATTCATGTATAATAAGTAATATTCAATGGTTCTCTTCAAGCGATATACATATAATGTCTCGAAGTTACAGGAACTTGATTGTCGTGTGAAACCAAACAAATAATCAATTTCAATAGATTGTAGGGATGCAGAATAGTACCTTTCCGAAAACATCTAACAGACATTTTATATTAAAAATTCGATTAGCTTACTCAGAGAATATGTTTTTTTGCTACGACAAAATAATGAGATCCTTATGGCACAAAATGGCGCTTCCGTGTAAATCGCACATTCAACATGACGTAATAAGTAGTGCATGATATAGCTCCAGCTTCAACTGGATCTTAAACTAAAGAAATTTAATTAAAAAAAATGATTTTCTAAAAATGTAGTCAAATAGTTAGTAGTTTAAAATTCGGTCAAATACTCAGACAGCGAGAGAATAAGGAGAAATCTTAAATAATTCTGGAATTGGAGCAGTCCGACTGGTGAGATACCACCGCCCTAGAAAAAAATAGCCAAACAATTCAGGGTTGTGTTCCTATAGTGATTAGGTTAAATATCTAGGCTTCTTTGGGGGATACGATGGCATAGCGTTTGGAACCCCCCCTGTTATAAGCGGTCAAGGGTTACGGTAACCGCTTATCCTCATTCAAATTGTAAACTCTTTTGCCGATTTGTAGTTACATCGCTCGTTGTTACGAGTTTATTTACTTCTATATGTAATGTAGCGACAATAGTCAATTAAAAACGGCTTAAAGCCGGGTAGTGCCACACGTGGATTTTAGGGTTAAAATAATACACTTGCTCAAGAGAATAAGAAGCAAATTCAATCTTTTTTCAGATTATTTTATATTTAAGATATAAAAAATTAAATTAATACAATAATATTAGTTCCAGAATTGACGTCACATAAGTTTTTGGCACTACACGAATTACTTGCAACACAACATACAATGCAACACAAACACGTAACAAGAGAAACAAGCTTAAGAATGAGTCAAATTGTGAGCTGTTAGAAAATATCAAACAGAAAAGTCATAACACAAATATATTATCCAGGTGTAATCTGAAAGAGTAATATAAATACAAAGTTACGAGTACAAGACAAGTTAACATTAGTATTCCAGGGGTCTTGCGCTGGGAATAAGCCAAGTTTTGTATATGCTATGACATAATTCGTAACAAGATTGTAGACAGAAGAAGTAATAGTGGTGGTGAAACTTGCATTCAGTTGCATTTTTTTTTTGTTTTAATTTATATTGAATGAATTGATGTAGCGTTTTAGTGTTGATATTGTGTAATTTTTGTTAAAGAAATAAATATATACTGTTGATGTTTTAAGCACGGGTTCGTCCTGCCCGAGGTTCAAGTTTTGGCTCCGAATGCGTTAATGCAATGTTAATAATAATAATTTTGTACCCTTATTGTATTTCTCTTCATTTTGATTCCCGTTCTATGAATTTTGTATATTGTATTTGATTAATTTGGTTTTTGATTTATTTTAATGGTTTTGTACTTATCAAACTTGTTGTACCTACATAGATAAATAAGTGAACGATGTGGTCGCATATAATTGGAAGCGAACACTTGTATTCCGCTGTAATAATGTTAACATGTATGTAATTGTGTAGCCTCTGTTAGCGATCCAATAAATAAATAAATATAATGACTGAAATTATACTATTTCTTGATAAATTCATCCTGACTAAAAACATTACCAACCGTGACCCATAAGTTAATGAATTCATGAGCTCAGAGTATAAAAACAATCATCATAAAGAATAGAAGTAAACCATCATATGAGTCACTAGCCATAAACTTGTAACCTTGGTCATGAGATAGTTGTTTAGAAAAAGAAAAAGAAAACGAGGTCGTCGTAAAGTAAATTGTACGTAAAATATTGTTATTCAGTATAGGATCACCGGGATTTTCTTCAGTGAAGCCACTTGTAAATAGACAACAGGGCCATTTTGACCAAAATGGAGTTAGATCGAGTTCTTTTGTTTAGTAAAACTGGTGGCATTGCTGAATGTACTTCCACACTATCATAATCGCATTGCAGTGGTAACATCATAGTTTTTTTTTAAAGATTACTAGCAATGTGGGTCGCACATTACTAGTAATCTTGTTAACCCCTCGTACTAAGCTAAGATGCTTGTGTTACGAGTGGGTTCACGTCGGTAGTGTAATGGGTGGGATTCGAACCCGCAACCACATGATCGCAAGTCCGATGCCCTAGGCATTAGGCTACCGCCGCGCGCCGCGCCGCTTAAAATGATTATTAACACCTAGACAGATAATCTTCATACATTCGCGTAGCTAATAGTGAAGAAGCAAAACGAATTGAAGTGTGCATCTAGCATTATGTATCTACTTTCGTCGTCGTCTACATATTTATTGCATTGTGAAACCTATTCAACACTTAAACCGCCATTGAACTTAAAATTAAGGAGGTATTTACGCTAGCACTTGATCTTGATGGCTGACATTAAGTTTTAACGTACCAACTGTGTTGATATGACACAGTACGCGCAAGAATAGTGAGACACTCCATGTCTCAATATTCTTGCCCGTACTCGGTTTCCAGACGTTATAGTTCCATGGGTAACATATAAAAACGTAATCTATACTAATATTATTTGTTTGTTAGTTTGTTTGAATGCGCTAATCTCAGGAACTACGTGTCCGATTCAAAAAAATATTTCACTGTTAGATATCCCACTTATTTAGGAAGGCTATAGGCTATAATCTATAGCGATAAACGATGCCTACTCGGGCGGAACCGGGAGCAAACACTAGTTTTAAATAAAATTAATATTAAAGGTTTACGGTACGTGGGTAGCGATCGACTATATCCCTGAAAGAATCATTTTATGACCACACCAATTTCAAGATAACAAAATCCACTTACGGAAACCAAGAAACACGAAATTCCTTTTTCTCATAATATCAAAGGGATCATGTAGGGAAAAATATTATAATATCGCGGTCCCGTAGTAAAGGCCTGTATTAATGTATGTGCATGCATTTGTTTTGATAAGAGACCAGTGTATCGTCGGTATCCAGACTATTGGAACATACCAATACAAATGTAGAGGCAATTTATTATTCACTATATTTTTTTTTCTAATTATTTACATTCTATTTTGTTATATAATAGTCCGGTTTTGAAAAACAGTTTTTTAAAATCCCTTACCTTTATTAATAAAATTGTTTTCCTTTTTCATAGATACTGGCTCTTTATAGAAAACATTAAGTACGTTTGAAAATCCGAGATCCGAGAAGAAATTGCGAATTTACAATGCCGCAAACTGTTTTGAAACTTACCTTTTTGTGCCGTAAAATAAACCAATACAACCGAATTGGGAACAGTCTCCTTTTTGAGAAGTCGGTTATAAATGTAATTTAAGAAGATTTTAAACTTTAATTGTTGCCACTTATTGACACTTCTTTTACGAAAAAGGAAGTCTTATTTAATCTGGCACGTTTCACCCAAAATTACTTATTAGCGATTATACTTTAAAGTTGAATAACTCGCAAAAGAATTCCAATTAAGATTGTTTACAGAAACCCTTCATTATGGAAGGCGAACGGACATTTTTAGTTAATACATCACTTTAGGGATGGATACAAAGGACACAAATTACACAGAATGTCACATAAACATGACATAGAATACGAAACAGACCACTGTTCACACTCATTTCTAAAACCTACATCATTCTTCCCAAACTGTACCTACACACTGTTTTTTTTACATTTTTTATATGTGTAAATTATGATAAAAAGTAATTTAATGTTTGTTGTAACCACAAACATGTTTTTTCATATCTTGAAATGTAAAAAAATATCCAAAGAAAATTTGACTTAGATATTTTATACTTACACATTATTAAAACAAAAAATCTAATTATCATTATTTTCTAATGACGTGTAATAATTCTAATCGTTTTTTTTAATTGTTAAGAATGTAGCGTTGTTTTTTCCACTGAAATGATAAATGAAAATTGAACAATAGTCATATCGCTGGCCCCGGGCAATATAGCGGTAAACGCCGGTTACGCCCTTTTTAATGTTATTTGATTTTTGGCTTCTCTGAGTATCAGTCTATCACTCTTATTTTTTTAGATTTTTTCAATTAATATTTCTTTAGAATACTTGACAATAACAGCTTTATTGCATGGAAAATTCTCTTACGACTAAAACTGTAAACATTGAATACGAAGTAATCACAAGATGTTTTATTCTGTACAAGCTATTACGCCTTTCTTCCCGGAAATTTATTGTGACCCCTGCGCCGTACTGTCGTAACAATTTGACTTTATAATGTGATTTATTTTAATTTTTAACTATTTTAGACAGTCTTCTTCTTCTTCCTGCCCTTATCCCATTCATATGGGGTCGGCGCAATGCGTATTTTCCTTCCATTCCTCTCTATTACTCGTCATCGCGGCATCCAGTCCTTTCTTTCTCATATTATCTTTCACACAATCCATCCATCTCTTTTTCGGTCTCCCTCGGCTTATATAGCCATCCACAGTCATACTTATAACTTGTTTTGTTATGTGACTTTCATCCCTCCTCATAACATGTCCATACCACGACAAACGCTTACCTCTTATCTTTTCATTCACTGGCGCTACTTTCAAGCTTCCTCCAATATACTCATTCCTTATCCTATCTAATCTCGTCACTCCAGTCTTCCATCGCAGCATTCTCATTTCCGCTGCATGCAATCGTCTTTCATCAGTCCCTTTCACTGCCCAGCATTCTGAACCATAAGTACATCAATACAGGTCTTATAGCCGATTTATACATTTTACCTTTCAGCTTTACATGGGCATGTTAGGATCACATATCATCCCAGTCATCTGTCGCCATTTAAGCCAACCTGATCTGATTCTGTGCTTAATATCTCGGTCAATCTCTCCATCATTTAGCAGTATTCTATGAAATTCATATTTTTTTAGTGTTACTACTACCTAATTTTTGTTTACTAAAATTTTAAATAATTAAAAAAAAACCATTACGAATCACATATTATTATTTATTAAATATTAAACTTTGGAAAACAATACGAAAACACTGAAAAAATACTATTCTACCTTAATTTGAATAAACTCACAATGTTAATTAGCTGTTATACTTCGGAAACAAAAATAAAATGGTCAAAACCTTAAAAAAAATACTACTTTAATTTGAATTATCGCTTTCTATATCGATTTCTTCTTCAGAGTTCCCAACACAATGTAAATTGTTTATATCTAATATTATAGTATCTATAAAGTATATAATTATAACTTTACGATTTACAACACGAAATCAAGATTACTCGAGCACATCCAGATGTTATTTATTTAAAGTATAACTTTAATGATGAATATATTCCTTTAAATACTGCATCAAACACCAGATCTTCAAGAGGAAGAGCCAAAAAGATGCTAGTGACTGATGTTTCAGAAGATGAACTGAGAAATCTGTATAGAGAGCCAATCGCCTTACCAAAACCACTTTACGACGATTTGATGGGTCTCTGCAAAACTTAAGCAATCCCGAAACATTATCATACATTTTATAACAATTTACATTGTGTTGGGAACTCTGAAGAAGAAATCGATATTGAAAGCGATGATTCAAATTAAAGTAGTATTATGTATTTTTTTTAAGGTTTTGACCAATTTTATTTTTGTTTCCATAGTATAACAGCTAATTAAAATTGTGATTTTATTCAAATTAAGGTAGAATAGTACTTTTACTTTTTTTAAGTGTATTCGTATTGTTTTCCAAAGTTTAATATTTAATAAATAATATGTGATTCGTAAAACTTTTTTTTTAAAAGGTCATTATTATTTAAAATTTTATTAAACAAAAATTAGGCAGTAGTAACACTAAAAAAATATTAATTTCATAGAATACTGTCTAAAATGGTTAAAAATAAAAATAAATCACATTATAAAGTCAATTTGTTACGATGGTTACATAAAAAAACCGGCCAAGTGCGAGTCAGACTCGCGCACCGAGGGTTCCGTACAAACCTGTTTATGCTTTTCGCAATTTTTCCTTTATCTGTGTTATAAGACGTTGCTTCGTACCAAATTTCAAGATTCTGAGTTCACGGGAAGTACCCTGTAGGTTTTGATTCCCTTGCGAGTAGTGGCGAGTTTCAAAATATGCGGTTTTAATTCCTGTTTCTTTTGATTGCGTTGACATAGAAGTTTGATTTTGTTACAGCTTAAAGGTATTATAGATTTGAGTATTTGATATGAATTTCAATATAATACCACTACGCGTTCATGAGGAAAGGGGTAGTAAGTTTAAAATTATTAAAAATATTTTTATTATATGATATAACTAAAAATGTATACTTTTCGCAATTTTTCCTATATCTCTGCTATAAGACGTTGCTTCATACCAAATTTCAAGATTCTGAGTTCACGGGAAGTACCCTGTAGGTTTTGATTCCCTTGCGAGTGTCGAAAATTTGCGGCATAAACGGGAGTATCTTTTGATCGCGTTGACTTAGAAGTTTGATTTTTTCACAGCTCCAAGAGACCATAGACTTGAGTATTTGATATGAATTTCAGTTTGATACCTCCACGCGTTCCTGAGAAAAAAGGTCTTGACAGACAGACAGACAGACAGACAGACAGACAGACGGACAACAAAGTGATCCTATAAGGGTTCCGTTTTTACCTTTTGAGGTACGGAACCCTAAAAATGACTCATTGATAGGATTCTAAAATAGCGATTAGTGGATGATACAGCTAGCTTTGGCTATAAAATTTCCCTGAAGAAGGTGGTAATCGGCTGGTACGCTCGAGACCTAAAGCGGAAAATATGTCGTATTATATTGTTATGGGCCTGAGTCTAAGTGGTCGGTGTGTTTATAAAGTCATTAATGATGTTACAATTGAATCAATAGCGTCTATAATTTGTATTATACATTTTTAGGGTTCCGTACCTCAAAAGGTAAAAACGGAACCCTTATAGGATCACTTTGTTGTCCGTCTGTCTGTCTGTCTGTCTGTCTGTCTGTCTGTCTGTCAAGACCTTTTTTCTCAGGAACGCGTGGAGGTATCAAGCTGAAATTCATATCAAATACTCAAGTCTATGGTCTCTTGGAGCTGTGAAAAAATCAAACTTCTAAGTCAACGCGATCAAAAGATACTCCCGTTTATGCCGCAAATTTTCGACACTCGCAAGGGAATCAAAACCTACAGGGTACTTCCCGTGAACTCAGAATCTTGAAATTTGGTATGAAGCAACGTCTTATAGCAGAGATATAGGAAAAATTGCGAAAAGTATACATTTTTTGTTATATCATATAATAAAAATATTTTTAATAATTTTAAACTTACTACATTTCATTTAGCAATAAAAATACCATAACTTTTACTTATATACCTACAGGTTTGTACGGAACCCTCGGTGCGCGAGTCTGACTCGCACTTGGCCGGTTTTTTTCAATTATTTAATTAAATAGTTATACCAATAGAATTATTTTTTAAAGGTTAGGTTGGTAAAAAAATAAGCTTCCATTTGACATTTTGACCGCCTGTTTTGGATCACTATACGCTGCACTATATGAAAATTATCGAATTTTGATATTACCGCTTTATTGCCCGGGGACAGCGATATCTACTAATATTTAAAAGTAATCAAACTTTTGTACATACTATCATCTACAGGCAACTCTAAAAACATTCCTTGGGTATATTCTAATAAATCTCGGTCCAATCTAGTGTTAAGACAGGCGCTTGCTTCAGCAATACGTTCAGCGACCTTCACTCCTCAGGGAGATCACACATCGTAAATCACTCGCATACTTCTCTCTTATATCTCAGGTTTCTGTGTAAGTTACTTTTTCAATCCAAACATTTGTATGTAATTGTTTGTGAATTGATCATCAGCATTAACTTAAAATAGATTTAAAAAAATATAATAACTTCTGACTTGTTTGAAGATCTATCAGGCCTGAATCGGCTGTACAGGTTTTCACAATAGAACCAAATTCAATCCTGAGGAATTTTAACCCAAAAACAAAAGACTTCTTGGCGTGCATTTTTTTATTTAATTAACACATCAACACGTTAAAATGTTAATAAGATATTTTCTTTTTGAGCAGCTTTCTGAGACTATACCAACAGCCCAAGAATCATTGCAATCGTTATCGATCTATTATGATCGCCGCTGTTATCCTTACCATTCGCCTCCAAGTCCTGCATCCACTATATACTACAGTACCTAGCTTTTGGTAAAATAACATTGTAAAGATATTAATGTTTGAAAAATAATTTTCTATGGCTAATAAGTATGATGACAAGTTCTGAAAAGCAAAATCTATTTCCCAAATATGGATTATAATCCAGACTTTCAATAAATAATTGTCTAGGAGTCTCGTGTTAAACTATATTCTTATTCACAAACATGGAACAATCATAATGTTTTACATAAAGTCAAAGTGTACAAAATCAACTACATAGTTCATGCTTCGTTAGGACTCCACTGTTTGTGTCGAGTTGATGTGTTCCCTCTGTTCTTGGCAAACATGCAAACATATATTTCTTGCGGCCAGTAAACAGGCGATTATCATCGAAGGGCTTGGCAACCTTTGTCCAGCAATGGGAAAGTTAAAATGTAAAAAAAAAGATAGTATGCAAATGATAACAAAGCATTTTGCGAAACCAGAGGTCGTGGGTTCGATTCCCACAAAGGACAAATATTTGTGTGATGAGCACTATCATTTGTTCTGCGTCTGGGTGTTTTTTATCTATAATATGTAGGTATGTATTTAGAAATATATAACCCCCAGACAACTGATATAAGTATTTTTATTAGTTGTCTGGGCACCATAATTTAGGCTCTGCCTAGTTTGGGATTAAATGACCGTGTGTGAGGTGTACCGAAATATTATAATTATTTTATTATTATCAGTATCTATTTTAATATAAAAAATATATATTATTTTTATAATAATTTTAGTACGCATAATAATTAATTGTAATTTTAAAAGTAAGTGGTTTGGCTGTGTGCTGTGCTTATAGAATTACATAAATGAAAATCTAAAATAAGTAAAATAATACACATGAGGTTTTCTAGAACCACTAAGAGCATACTTTAAAACATCAATTAATCAATCGTTTCCGATTGCAACTTGCCACAGTAAACATCATTACTGCTCGAGTACATTAAGGTACGTGACGTTTTACGCCGAAAATTAAGTAGATTTTTAAGCCATCTTGCATACCATCAAGGAACTTTGAAGAGTTGCAAAGTGTTCACAAAATAAGATTCTGTATATTTGTAAGAATACTCAAAAACTCAGCTGTAGACTTGTAAGTATAAAAATGATTACGTGCTCATTCTAGCTCTACGATTTGAAGTATTATAACGTTTATTATACTTATGTAGTAGAAACATAATACGCTTTTTTTCTACCGAGTAGTTTTATTTCAATGTCAAACATTCGCGTAAAACTTAGAAAACAATACTTCGTGTTAGGTACGTTAATATTCTACATGAATTTGATAAAGAATAAAATTTAGACGTCACATATTTTAAACATCCAATCACAAATCTCCTTGTGTTGTCCACCGCTCAAACTGTTGAAGACTGGTGGCAGATTACTTAAAAGTAAAAAATACTTATTTTAAAGATCTTAAAATATTACCAGTCGCTAACTTAGCAGCCAACCATTATGAAACACGCATATTTGTCCTTTTTACTTAGTCTCACAGGAAAGTTACAATTGTTCCAACATTTCACTACAACTGTGTAATGCTGTTCATTGTGTTTGTGAAGTGGACTCAATTATTTATAAACTCGGGGATAAAGGGATTAGTGCCGAAGGCATTACTTGGAGCTAGAAAGGGTGCCTATTATGCTAAATGATGTTAATGATTTAACACCCGTTTGTTGGGAAAAAAAACGGCCTGTAAAAATAGATGAAAATTTAGAAAAATCTGGTGGGAATTTAGTTTTTGTAGTAACTTCTTGCCTACATACTTTAAAAAGATCCTTATATCATCAATGATTATTAACATTGACAAATACACTTTGTTATTTTTTTATAAGCAGCTCCATTTATTTTTCATTAAGCCATCTTACTTGTATTTATTCTTAAATTAGGTCATTTACACCTATTGTTTGACGTATGTACCAAAATTATATCATCAAAATAATTTTAATTTTAACTAGCTGCCCGGACAGACTTCGTTCTGTCAAAAGTAAATTAATTAAGGTAATTCCCGAACAGTAGGAACAGTTTTTTTACTTATTATTTAAGTTCTACACCTTTTAAACCTTCCCTGGACCTCCACGAACATTTCAAGATCAAAATCAGCTAAATCGGTTCAGCCGTTCTTGAGTTTTGGCAAGACTAACGAACAGCAATTGATTTTTATATATATAGATAGATAGATTATTATCAAATAAAAAAAGCTTATAAAAAATGACATCATTGTAAAACTATGATAAAATGAAAATAATTTATTTTCATATTTCTCCTCATAAAACCGAATTAAACCTCCATAATGCAATCTGGTGAAACTACAAAACTGTAATGAACTATTTATCGCAGTAAAAGTTGTCGTTAAGTTGCTGCGGCAGGCTAACGGCCGAGTTATTAGAAGCAGCGGCGACAATGCTGTGTGATTGTGTGAAGTGAACTGGCGCGGCCAATAACTGGGCATTACTATCGTATCTCATTTGATTTTCACTACAAAATAAATTGTGTATAAGCAAGCAAATTTGTATCAGCACAAAAAAAAAAGTTACAATATTTTCGGCTGAACACAGTATAATTTTGTAGATGGAATAACAGAGTACAGTGCTTTAGTAGCAAAACTGTGTTCAGAAGAGTATTAGATTATAGTAGTACTATCTACACTCCGCGGTTTTTCAGATTTTTTTTATGCTAATGTGGTAATTCAGGATGTCAGTCTACATACCAAATTTAATAGGAATAGGTCCAGGCCAGTTCCATTTGAGCATGAAGGGGTAACAAATATACTCACTCACAAATTTTATTTTATATCCAAAGACACAAGAGTGTAATAGGTACTTAATACAATAGGGAAGTGTGTAGTAGGTATATTTATTATTATACATACTGATGCCTTTCTAAAATTCTCTTGGTTTGTCTGCACCATTTATGTACATTATGTACTTAGCTTTTCATTTAAAGCCGTCCACTACTGAACGTAGCCTTCCCCCAAAAAGTGACAAACATCCATTATTTGAATAATAGGTATAAATCTCTTAACAAAAAAAAATACATAAAGAGGTCCCAAACTAAATTTAGTAAATAGAACAAATTATAAAAAAATAATTAAAGAATTCGCCACTGACACGAGTGAGTTATAAGTTTAAAAGTACGGGCTGTGACACATTGAGTGCCAACAGACATTATAACTGTTACTAAACCTAACAATAAAACACTTTAAACTATTAATAGAGCTTTACACTGTTTGTATTGTTTATATTTTTGTATAATCGCAAGCTTACTACTGTATAATTGATAATTTTGATTTTCCTTTTTTATGCCAAGAAGTCGTTAAGTCATGCGCTTAGCAACATATTTGGGGATTCATTTTTATTTATAAAGATTATAATACAATCGTTGTCTGAACTTTAAAAGAGGCTATGTCTCTGATGATGACGTTTGTTTCGATATTTCTTTTCATGGAACCCAGTTAGTAAATGTCGACTCCAGCGAGCTAAAAAAGTGACATGTGAAAGTATCTGTAAAAATCGTAATTGTAAAATAAATAAGTTGAATTTGATAAATTGCTATAATTACTCTTATAATATAATTAATCTGTAACTAAAGAATTTTTTAAGTCATTTAATAAAGACTTGAACACTTTTCATATTACTGCACCGTCAAGTTTCCTCCAAAAACAGCAAAAAGAAAAATATTTTTCTTTTATATAAGCATTTTAAATGTAAGTAGGTCTTAGATAATGAATACTTACAGCTGGCACTGAATAAACTTGAATGATCGTCAATTCTCAAAGTCTAAACTTTAGAAAACTATTAAAAGGCACTTATCCAACTTGGAGAACCTAAATCTAGTATCACGATTTCAATTTATTACTAGAAGACCGAAACTTCACAGTAAATGAATGAGTGTACATTAGGACTTAAATATAATGAAAATGATTATTATATTTTCATTATTATTGTTGAAGAGGTTGAATATTAAATAATAAGATGCATAAGATAATTATAAATACATTTTATTTCATGACCACACAATATAACAAATTGACTGGCAGAAAAAAAATATGAACATATCGATAATAAAACGTGATACAAAATGTACGGAGGTCGCATGTTTAATATTATTTGTTCATTACATAATACTAATTGAAGCCAGCGTCAATATTCATATTTAAAATCTATAAAATACAACAGTTATTTCAACGTAAAAATTGTTTATAAAAGCATTCCATTCGTGTATTTTGGGTTAATCCAAACACAACATTTTTTATTTAAGTAAAAACCTATATTTCCATGAATAGTGAATTTTTCACATCACTAGCTTTGTTTATTTACTTTGTATTTGCTTTTACCGAATGTCTAACAAAATTGTAAAATAAACAGAATGAAATTGAACAACGTATTTGGCCAAAAATATATACCAAATGGGTTCGATATACACGAGTAAAAATTATGCAAGAGCAATAAAAAAGTAAAATAAGAATGAACAAAGTGTCCCAACTTCGGTAGGAAAGTTGTTCTTTCCAATTTACGATTATATAAAAGTAAGAGAACAAATGAAAACGCAATAGAAATTAATTCAGCTAAAATATTCAGGAATACAGTAGATGGAGGTGCGATTTTAGGAAGACTTTTTTTCCCTTCTGTGTATGTTGAATAAAATGTAGGTAAGTAGAGTTTTAGAAGGTAACTGCTGAAAACTGTCGTCAAAATTTGGTTAGTAAACATGTAATCAACGGAATTTTCTTTCAAATTATAGACATTCTTAATTTTTTTTTTGGTCTATAGATTCATACTTGAAATGTTATGCTGTTGACACTCCACAATATACTAAAATAATAAACTGCAAATATTAAATCAGTAACATTTCATAATAATTTCTATCTTACGTTCATATTCAACTAGCTTCTGCCCGCGACTTCGTCTGCGTGGACTTCAGAATTGGGTCCAAAAAGAATAGAAAAATGTGAAAGTAATAAAAAGTGGAATGAAATTTTCACCTAGGTTATCGCTGTAATAGAGAAAAATACCAAATTTCAAAGCTGTCTGCCCGCGGCTTAGGTCGTAAGCAATTTTCAATTTTCCTTCGGGAACTACTTAAGGAATCGGGATAAAGGTAGCCTATGTTCTTTTCCATGTCCAAGGCTACATGCATGCCAAATTTCATCTAAATCCGCTACCTTGTTATTGCGTGATTGAGTAACAAAGATCCTAACATCCACATTTTCACATTTATAATATTAGTAGGATGTAACTCTACGAAAGAAAAATTACTGACAAAAGTTACAAGTTGCATAACATGTGATGCATATAATTTTACTAGTACACTTATAACAAGGGCTCAAAGACGTTGAATATACGCCCTTATTTTCTATTTTACTTCATATACTTACTAAATAAGTCATAAATTTCCTCCTTACAAAAATAAAGAAAAATAACTTTTAAATTAATACAAATTTTATTTCAACGCAATAAGGTTTATTTTCCTAATCTATAGTATCTTTATATCGCCGAAGTCAAATAAAGCCAAGCTAGTAATGCACTCCACAGGTGGTAAGTATTACGTGACTTGGACTGCAGCCGCAGTTTGTCAGGGTAATGCATGTGCTACGTGCACCGATTTCAACCGATATAAATCAACCCGGGAGAATCTGTGGAAACATTTAAATGTGAGAACACTGAGAACTTGTTTACCTTAATAAATCCTCAAATTTTTTTATATATTTTTGGAACGAAGTCCCTTATGGCGCGTTGCGGCGGGGTACCCTAGCCGGCAAAAAACGTCCGTAGCGTTACCGTAAAATTGTTATGTTGTACTATGGTCTATGTATGATGCCTATACAGTGTCTAATGTTTAGTCTAGTATTAGTATGCGGGATGACTGTTATTATTATTGCAGTTTGCTATTATTATTATGTTTTTTTCTTAAATCATTGTAAATAAAATAAAGGTGTTAAGATAATTTTGTAAAGTTGTTTTTTTTTTATTTTTATCGATAAAAAAATCATAATCAATAATGTATACCCGAATAATTATTTTCTTTATACCTCGAATAGAACTTGAAATATTTATATAATAAGGAACTTCGTTCCTATCTGGTGTCCCACGACACCACACATTTTTTTATACCTCTAGTAGCATATTTAACTTAACAATACTGTTTATTTTCTATTGCGACCACGGCCAGTGTAACCCGGCCGTAACGTCAAGCCTTAAAAGGTAAATTCATGAGCTCGCGTTAATTCCCGTGACGTAATTTTATTAAAATCATGCAACGCGGTAGTTTTAAAGTTAATATTTTCTATTGGTTAAAAAAATATACTAACGTTTTTATATTATGTATATATACATAAATATGTTAACGTTGTTAAAGTAATAATGTCTGTAAGTTTGACTGTCTCTGTATTTGTGTGCTTTAACTCTGAGTGCCTATGTATTTGTGTGCTTTGTATTTGAATGTCGATTTAATATTGTGCATTGTATTCGTGTGCCTACGTACTGCACCTGACTGTGGAAAATATTTATCTATGCCTCTATAGGCTTTGTATAAGTGTGATATGTATTTGTGTGTATATTTATCCGTGCGTCCATGTATCTGTGTGTTATGTATTTATTATGTTTGTGTTAGTATATTTGTGTCCATGTATCGTTTGCTTTGAATCTGACTATGACATGTGTCTATACAGGACTTATTTTTAAGGAGTGCCTATATTCAACGAGGAAATCAGGTGTATAAAACTGAACGACTTTTCGGAATAAACATATCTTAAAATCTTAAAATTGAAAATCATCTTTTCACACAAACATAAGTCACGTGACCTGTCACTTTGTAAGAAAAGTTAATTCTCCATTTTAAGATTTCGACCTATGTTCCTTAGGGAAAGTTGTTCAGTTTTATGCACCTGATTACCTCGTTGAATATACGCACTCCTTAAAAGATAATCCTGTTTATATATAGCTAATATACGTACACGACAGCTCAATCCTGTCCTCAAAACAAACTCTGTAATTACAAACGTGACTCTATAATGCTTGCGTCTCCAACCAAATAACACAGTGAGGATCTTAATAACACTTTAAACAAATTGGGTGCATATTTTTCTTTCCGTAAGAAGAAAAAACACCTTTTGAATTTACTTCTCATAGTAGCTTTGGCAATGATATAATGTCAGTAGAGTTTCATTTGCCTATTCTATATATCAACTACTGAAAAAACACTAGATGTAGAGCTATAATAAAATAATGTAATAATTACAAAACAAGCCTCGTGCTTTTTTTTCTTAATATATTATTTCTTAGAGAAGAATTTTCTTTCTATATTCATCCAAATGACTTAAGTAAACCAGTTACCAAAAGACGAAATAATCTTTATCTGTATATGTCTAAAGTATAATTTACCTTGCAATAGGATTACAGCGAGGCCAAAGCATATTCTCATAGAAAAGTAACGAGCAATAAGCGTACCATACGATATTACATAGACACAACAAAATAAAAAAAATCCTACAATCGCCTTTTCAATATCCAAACACCCAATACTAAAGGCGCTACACCACCGCGGCTCACGATATACACGAATTCTATGCGTGGATATTATTACTACCATTTTTAACACGCTTTTATTAGGTCGACCTGTATGTATGTAACTATGTAGTCAAATCTAAGAAAACTAAATTAACCACCTTTTAAAGATCGTAGCGTTATGAAAATTGGCAGTTGTATGTGATTTTGATGACAATACAATAATATGGTACTGTCGAGCTGATCTGATGATGGAGCCGGAAGATATGAACTGGAACTTCATGAAGGATGATCGTATCATAGCCGTGTTTGGACTTGTTAGAAAGGTCTTGTAATGACCATTGACCATGATTAGGTTTCAAGGTCTGATGATGAAGCCGGAAGATAGGCACTAGCATTCTATGATGAAATATCGTATCATAGCCGTGTTTGGACTTGTTAGAAAGGTCTTGTAATGAACTTTGACCACGATTTAGTAAAGCGTGTTTTTTAGTGTTTTTTAAACTATTAATTTATTGTTTTGAATATAATATTATCTCTTAGAGAAGAATTTTCTTTCTATATTCATCCAAATGACTTAAGTAAACCAGTTACCAAAATACGAAATAATCTTTATCTGTATATGTCTAAAGTATCATTTACCTTGCAATAGGATTATAGGATTATAGCGAGGACAATGCATATTCTTACAGAAAAGTAACGAGCAATAAGCGTACCATACGATATTAAATAGACACAACAAAATCAAAAAAATCCTACAATCGCGTTTTCAATATCCTAACACCCAATACTTAAGGCGCTACACCACCGCGGCGCGCGCAGCCCGGATATCAACCCGATCGAGCATGCTTGGGACGAGCTAGGCAGATGCGTAAAACAACGAAATCCTCCCCCAATCACGCTTCGTGAGCTCAAAATTACTCTCACAGAGGAATGGGAGAATATTCCCCAAAATCGTATAAGGAACTTGGTGTACAGCATGCCAAACCGCGTAAACGCAGTAATGGAAGCACGAGGAGGCAATACGAAGTATTAAAAATCGTAATAAAGTTCATAAATTTCATGTTTCCTATTTTTGTTTAAAGGAGAGATCAGCAGTTTTTTTCTTTATGTAATTTTGTGTTAATAAAATGTATGGTGACTCATATTCTTTTTACTTTCATTTAAGGAGTATTACATTGTCTATTAAATACAATTTATTGCATTAACCTAGCATTTTTAGTTTCCGAGATTTTTAGGACTCTTTAAGTGACCCGGATTCATTGCTCTCAAGTGTACCATTTTTATATTTAAACACGTGCGTAGCGTCTCCATGTGCCGCAGTGGAATAATGCCTTTATTCGCAAACAACAAAAAAACAAAAGGCAACGCGATTACACAAAGAACGCGCGATCACATTCGAATCATAGATTTACCTCAGTTTACCTTACTCAAACATAAAGCTTGGGATACAAATAGTAACATCCGCGTGTCTACGAGATGGGATCGAGATGAATCAGCGGGTAGGCTTATTGCGACCACCTTTGCTGTTTTTGTGTGTAATTTTTAATGTTACGACTAAAATAAATAACAAAGAAATTCAATGTTCGGTGTTGTAATCTGCGTTGTTTTTAACACGATTATATGTTACAAGGTAGGTACCTACAGTCTGTTTTTAAATCTGGAGACTAGATTGACAAGTAAAAATGCCAAAATTACATAGATTCCATAGGTTTTTCGTCACATTAAAATTTGCACTTGTCAATTTAGTTTCTAGGATTAAATAACAGAGTTTAGATTATATTAAGTTTGGTTTTTTGCGCCACTGCTCGTGTTCTTTTGCCTGTCACCATGACCTGCAAAAGGCCTTGAAACGTCGGGGACTAAAATAAAAATAAATCGCGATAGAAACCGTTTAAAATTAAAAGGTAGTTTTATTTAAATTTAAGGTTTTTAAAATTTTCACATTATAGCCCACCTTTCCGTGACTTAAGAAACGAAAATAATGTATGACAAAGTATTAAAAAGATCCTTTGTATCACCTACAAATTTTACAAAGAAAAATTAATATTCCAGTGACATCCTAGTCGGTCACCGTCATAGCGAACAAGATGTCTCAATAATAATACATCTAGGAACTCACCGCCAAAGCGCATCACATTCCCTCATATTGCTCTCGTACTCTTCGAAATTGCGTTTGCATTACTTTTCAAGACAAAGGACAGTCGGGAAAAGAGGAACTAACAACTATTCCAATCTCAGTCCCCGTGAATTCTTCTAATTTGTACCTTATGCAGTGAATTGAATTCATAGTGAAACTTACTGAGTTGCATCCTTGCCCGTCGGCTCAATTCAACAATTTGTTGGATTTCAACTAGAAACTCTCCATTTGCATCTCGTTAACGTGGATTCTAATTTGACTGACGTCTATTCCGTGTTGCAGTTTTAGTTGGAGATGTTAAGTTGAAGTCGACGACGTGATTTAGATGCGGAAATTTCACGAACTTAGATCGATTTGCTAGTAAGTAATAATAATTACGACTTATGAAATGAAAAACTTTACAAAAATTACGTCAGGTACCTGAATATTGATAACGAAAGATCGGACTAACATTAATATTTTAATTAACTGTATTAGGTAAATAATTTCAAACTTTATTTTTCATTCCAGTCTATTTAATGTCCCACTCCTAGATCTTGCCCGTATAGAGAAAGAACGAGCATTAATCACCACGATAGGTAGTCATTGCGGGTTGGCGATTTGTGATTCCAATTTTTTGAATAGAATTAGAATACTATGTTTTCCTTCACCGTTTCTTTGGCGTCTCAGGGCCTATTTCACCATCGTCAGATAACTTTTATTCGACGAATAAAATTGACAACATGAAACAACTGTCCAAATTTCAAAATTTTTCCTCGAATAAAGTTATCTGACGATGGTGAAATAGGCCCTTAGAACAATTAAGAAAGTACATAAAACTTTGATAAAGTCACATTGGTTCTTGCCTGGGTACGTACCTGCAACCATGTGCATACGAATCCGGACATTGAACTTATAGGCCACTACTAAATAACAAATTTTAAGGACACAAAATAAAAAAAGCAATCGTATTAACTTTAATAAATTATACACAAGCCCGACCGTAGAAAAATAAAACAAAGTATTTTTACATTTTTATTTGAACCAGACCTCCTTACGCGTGGTTTTGTTGCAAGAATTCAAAGGAAATTCGTTACAAATCGTGTTTTTGACGAAGGCCAACAAATATTCGAGGTTAAATCAACCCTCAAAAGGGAAAAATTTGCATTCAGTACATATTTTTGCTGGGTATTAAGCCACGTAATGCCGTAAGCAAATCTTGTAGTAAACTATTAATAATATTACAGAAAAGTAGTTAGATTGAAGAGAAAATAATTACCTTATCTATACTAATATTATAAAGAGGAAATGTTTGATTGTTTGTTTGCTTGCATTGAATAGGCTCCGAATCTAATGAACCGTTTTGAATAATTCCTTTACTGTTGGGAAGCTACTATATCCGGGTGACATAGCCTATATTATATATTTTTTTTAATTGAGACCGCGGGCGGAGCTTCGGAAAAAGCTAGTAATAATTATAAAGCTCAAAATTCTTTCAGTGTTAAATAGTTCATGCCCCATTAATTGAGAAACGCTCTATATACTTTGTATCGCGATAAATGATGTCCGTAGCCGCGAGCAAAAGCTACAAATAAATGTAAAAAAACAACTTGAATTGCAAGACACATTGTTAAAAACTTTTCTTGTTGCGGTAGAATTAAAAAAATCGTCATGTTACATAAATTATAATAATATTTCCAATACCAGTCTTTATACGTCCCACAGCTGCGGGCACATGCCTCTTCTCATATGTAAAAGGATTGAGCATTGATCATGTTACAAATATATTACAAAAAATATAATATTAGAGCAATAATATGTCACAATTTTTATGAACAATATACAAAACAAATTAAATGAAACCTTTAACTGTACTTATGTATTTTGCACAAAGCATCCCTTAAATTAAATAATCTTTTCAGCGATGCAGTCTATCAAAACGGTAAAAAAAAGAAAGAAAAATAAACAAAACACAATCTTCAACCCTTCGGGCATCTACGTTATACCTTCATGTGGTATTTTATAAGGGCCAAGCTTCATACCAATTTACGAAGGTCTGAGAGGCCCCCGAGAAAAACGTCGGGGTAAATAATGGTAGCGTTATATTATTGTCATTTAAATCGAGACCGCAACGCGGTTCGGTAATTGAGTGTTAATTTACATTTGTTAAGCCGTTAAATTGATTTAACTTTGTTGATTATTTTTGTGGTTAAGTTAAGGACCACATTTGTTTGTTTGTTTATTTGAAGGCAATTATTATGAAGCCATTGTTCATTTATTTGGGGAGATGTATTTTTTAACAGCATTCATATATTTTCAATGACAATAACTTTTTTTGATAAAGAGTTATACTGGCTGGATTTTTTTGATCTTAAGGGAACTTTTTCTAAATACTAGACATAGGAAACTATTTTTAAAGGAAACATTCTTTTGCTTTCCAAAAAGAAACAAAACTGCTTTCACCTTTTTTTGTGATTCGGGAACTTATGAGCTATCTACCTCAGAAACCTCATCCTTTGGTAGCAGCTAACCCTTGGAAACTCTCTACCTCGGAAATACTATACTTCGAGAACTTTCTCTTTCGGACACCCTCTCCCTCGGGAACGCTCTCCCACGAGATCAGTCTCCCTCGAGAACACTATTCTTTGGAAACACTTGGTCAATATTAGAGTGCGCAATTTTATAAGAGATCGAACAATCTTTTTATTAATTTATCCCGTATCATTAAAAAAACATTTCTTCAATCCCTGTCCCATATTTTCCGGAATTAAAGCGTGTTCCATAGCGACGCACGCGATGCACGAATACTAAACCCACGTAGCTGCAAGTTTTCACTTTTTAGTGCTTACGGGTTTTATGCGAAGCGTGTCCGTGATTGCAGTGGATGCTGTCTCTACCAGTTTCATAAGCTGGTCATTTTTTTCATAATACTACTAGAAAGACAATACTAAAAGTGCCACTTCAAATAAAAACACCTAGATTAATAAATTTGACATTCGGATGTATTATAATCCTTCCTTTGATTTACAATGATAAATTTAATTCTGGAAACAAATAATTACGCCTTTTATTATGCGCAATGAATGTTTACGTGTGCAAATAATAGTCGAGAACGAATAACCCTGTCCGCGCCGCTTGTTACGAACTTAATTAACAGTTCAAACATCGCGATGGGTGTGATTTATTCGCGCCCATATCGGGTTTACAATTACATGACGATGCAGGGTTAAGGTATGTTTACACGAAAGAAGAAAAAAAAAAACTTGCTAGTCTTCAAAAGCCACGCCTAGAACCTGGCCAAAGGGGATAGAGTATAATATAAATCTAGTGATTTTAGCCGTTAGGAATTTTATGCCACTCCAGAAAAAGGGCTCCGCTCCTACTTCACGCAGTTAAAACCATTTTTAGGTTTTCAGTAATAAAAAAGAACACAATAAAACTTTATTTAAATTCGGGTTGCTGAAATTATAAATTTGCACACCTTTAATAGGTGAAAATATGTTGTGATCAAATAATACACTGTAACACCTTTTTTTTCAGCAAATAAATATTTTTTTATTGAAAACTCGGACACAATAAATGCGGACATTTGGTCCGAGTTATCATTATTTTTTTGTTTTGGCTGTCATAGTCACAATACGTATACACTGCCTAATAAACTTTCTAACAAACCCTAATAGTTAGTACAAAGAGCTTTCGAATTTACAAAGTCGTATAAAAAAGCTTTTGTTCTTACGTGATTATTTTATTTAGGATCTACTTGTGCCCTAATCAGTAAATATTAGGGAATAAACTGAAAGTTGAATTCCGCAATCTTTTTTTTTACTCCAGACGATTTTTTTTTTTACAAATTGCATGTTAATAAATATTAACATGCAATGCGTAAAAAGCGGGTATATGACAATTATAGCGATCACTCAATGCTGCGTTGAAAAGCTCAATATATGAAATAGTATCGATTTACGAGACGTGTTCGGTAGTTACCTCGTCGTGGTAATCTTTTCATCTCGTTTGCGTCGTACGTCACTATTTGGAGGAGTTTGTAAGTGAGATTAACTTGTCTCCTACACTTTGTGTATAGTAGCGGTGATGCGGGAGGAGCCAATCCGGTTAGGGTACATTTAGCTTTTAAATATCTGAATAGCGCCTCATGTGATCCTATAGAATTTGACGTTAGTAAACGGTCGAGAATGTAAGATTTAAAATATAAAATTTAGGTTTATTTATGATTTAAAAACAACGTTTCAAAAATGAATATAAGCGAGTGAGAAGTGAAAAGAAACGACGTCATTTTCAATCCCATTCTTTAAGTGCACGGCTTGTAGTTGGTTATTATGAAATTTGTTGGATTCAGTTATTTGTGGTATAGTATCTCGGTCAAAAAATAATGAAGTTATACATTAAAACTTAAGGTTTCAAGGTGTCTTTTTTGTCACAGTTTTTTATTTTTCTATGAACACACCTTTACAGATGAAACGTTTTCACATGATTGTGGTGACTGTAAATATTTTGTGTTTTTAGAATGTAACATTGTAACTATTTGTACTAGCGTGGCCTTAATTGTGATGTGGCTTTTTTATTTTAGGAAACAATGTTTTTTGTAATAAACATTAGCAGATTGCATTTTGATCTGCGTTTTACCTTTAATACAAAATATAAATAGGTACACAATTTTGTCTGAATAATATACCTTGATATTACAGGTACCACTGTAAAGATTGTGTGGTTTAAGTACTTGAAAAAGTATTTTAAATAAAGTCTATACAGTATGGACGAGACAAATGTGTAAATTCAAGAAAAAAATATTGTGAGAAAACTGGGATTTTTTGAAGAAAAATTGGAATCTGAAATCTTTTTCTGCAGAATTCGTTCCTTCTCTATATGAGAAGAAACCTGTGTGGAAGCAGTGGGACATTGTAGGTCAGTCATTAATATCATTTATTTATGTTTCATGTCGTGGTTGGCGAGCGGTTCAATGACCGGATTCGAATGAATATGGTTCGAACCCAGGCAACCAATGCTACTTTTTCAAAGTTATATTTACTTTCTTAATTTATTATTCTAAGACACCATTTACAAACGGTGAAGGAAAAATTCAACATCACAACCAAAAACTCGAATCCGAAATTGCCTGTGCCTAGCTGTTGGAGCAGTGGAACAGGTCGGTATTATTAGTATATAATATATTGTTTGATAAAGATGGATTTGAAGAAGGAGGGGCTCGTGGCTAAGTGCAAGCCGTACGGCTTGACCGATGACAAAGGTCAAGCCGCGCTCGCCGCGGTTGGTCCGTGGATGGGTGACCATTTGTAATCACATCGAGACCCCTCCGTGCCTCGGAAAGCACGTTAAGCCGTTGGTCCCGACTATCATACAGTGATCTTTGATAGTCGTTAAGTCATTACAATTCTGACAACCAGTCTTACTATGGACTACTGTATTACCTAGCAATAGGTTGTGGAGGTCAGATAGGCAGTCGCTCTATGTAAAATACGGTATTCAGCTAAATCTGGTAAGACTGGAAGCCGACCCCAACATAGCTTGGGAAAAGGCTAGGCAGAAGAAGACTGTTTGATAAAGATAAATATATAGGTACAGATAACTTTTATGATTAAATTTAATCAACACAACTCCTTAATAATCCAACAAATGAGTCCACTATATCCAGAGCTTATTTATTTCCTAGCTGCTTACGTGTTCTATAGGATTGGAAATCTATCCGTGTCTCAACTATATGTGGTGCGAGCAACCGCTTTGCGGCGACAGCCAATTAATGACCGCTTTGATTGTTGCTGGCTTGAAGAGCTTTATATAACATTGTGGGAAATTGAAAATATATTGTAGAGTTGTATTTGTAATGAGTCTTCTTAGTTCTTGAATGGATTTTAATATATCGAAAAATATATAAAATTCTCGTGTCGCGGTGTTTGTTCCCAAACTCCTCCGAAACAGCTGGACCAATTTGTATGAAATTTTGTGTACATATTGTTGGCCTGAGAATCGGCCAACATCTAAGTATTTTTCACACCCCTAAGTGATAGGAGTGGCTCTCCTGATTTTTTTAATATGGCAGAACAACGTATATCAATTAAAAGATTTGTATTTATGAATGTTTGTAACGAATAACTCAAAAATAACTAAACCGATTTCTTTCATGTAACTGTACAACTTTTATGTAATACCTAAGTACTCTATTTTGATATTTTTTACCTGTAAGTTATATTAGCGACATGTTGTCGTTTCTCACGGGTTTAAACCTTATACCCGGAAGAAGTCTGTCGTTTAAAAGGCTTACGGGACATCCTACGACCACCCAAGCAGTCCCTTCCAGAATATCTTAGAAGTAGATTTCGTAATATATTTATATATTTTGGTATAATATAAATATCTATACCATGTTGGTATACAATAAATTCCTTTATTATATGGCAGATACTCAAGTAAACTGCCTTCATTGGTAATACTTTTATAACGTCATAAGACGTTATAAAAGTATTAAAAAAATAGGTTTTAATTAATAAACTTGTGATTAAGAATGGTTTTATTATCCTGCTCCGAGTTTGTTACCATCATATTATTAGTCTACTAGAATTCTATATCTAAATACACAAACAATAAAAAGGCTCCATAACATTATATTCAATTGTTATTACGTAAACTGTTATGAAAGCATATCTCCTACGTTCGCAAGTTACATGGCTCGAGAAATTGTTGGTATTATCACAAATCCCCAACCATTAGTCAACCCGCCGAATCTACATTTTGACCTCTAAGGTACGACTTACCAAAAATAGCTTCATTTTATTCCCTCACTGTTATTTTTACAAGCGGAGCCATTCAAGAGTTTGACAAATAATGGGTCTGTGGGAAGTAAACATTTTTGTAACGACCGTCATTGTCTTTCAAAATATCGAAGGTAATCAAAGATTGGTGACGTTTATAATATACGTGTTTTCAGATTAAAACCTTTTTTTATATTATATATTTCTTGCAATCGACAGGCATTATTTATTTAATATGGCACTCAAGTCAAGGCGGAAACATTCGTACATAAAAGTTTATGAATACATACTACCGTGACCTTTGATGATAGACAAAAGGTAGGTATGTTTTTCTCATGCTTATTTATTGTTCTTACTTACAATCATTTGTTAATTTTATATCAATCTATGGAATTGCCGGAAACTGAGTGCTGTGTGTTATGGTAATCGTAGGTAATCATAAGGTGTTTGGTGCCCTAGTCACTATGCTGGGCAAGCGAGAACGCTGCTGCCCATTCTCCTAGATTCTACATCTTTGCCTCTTACGACGCCCACAGGTAGAGGCCTACCCACGGCAAAATTGAAATCGGCATTTAAATAAATTATTACACTAACATCGCCAAAAGAAATATCTAAATAAGAGATATAAATTTTGATATCAGAAATAATTTCTTTAAAAAAAACTTATTAATCAAATCAAGCAATAAATTTTAAAAGTCTTGGTTAGCTCGTAATAAATTGCATTACAAACATCTGAAGATCGGGAGATTCCTCAAATATTTAAAGACACGATTTTCTTTGACCGTCTCACAATAGAGTATGAGACTCCATCGAGTAAAGAAGGGGAATAATTTTATTTTGATAACTGCTTTACGGCCGTGCCTAGAGTATAATAGAATTTTATGGTAAAAGACTTCGTAAACAAATGATATTATCAATTTTTTCTTCGGTTTACAGATAAATTTAGTTACGGATATAAAGGAAAAACCTATATTTACTGTAACATTTTTTTTAATGCAAAGACGTCGTCTGATGGCTCCCAAACAATATTATTCATTGATGAATACCGAAATAGTAACGGGCCTTGGCGCTATTAGGTATTATTAATTTAATATAGAGTTAATTGGTTAATTTAATATACACCTGAAGCAAAAGCGATACCAGGATGTTTATATACACGCATGTTGATGTGAAATTGACATTGACCATGACCTATTAGCAAAGGCGTCGAGACATCAAGAACTAAAATACAAATTAAAACTGCGATAGAATCCGTTTAAAATAGTAAAATTTTAAATGTTAGTTAAGGAAAAAAAATACACCAGGTCTTGTTTTACTCTTATGCGTCTTTTGTTTACTGTACATAAAAATAAAACGTTTTGTTATTGTTTATTTTATAATTAAAACCTATAGGTACCTAATCTCGGATCATACAAACAAAAAAGCACTGGCCAAAAGCGTCGCCTAAAATATACAGGGGATGCGTAATTACTTATTCATTCTTTCATTCAAAATGTTCATTATAAAGACGGTGTATATTGCAGGTAATTATGAAGTTCCTTTGACGAGCTCTTGTTTGTAGGTTTTAGGGAAGAATTCAATCATTCATTCGGTCATTCCTTACATTTTGTTTGTTGCGTAATGGTAGGGTGTAATATATATTTTTGAATTAATTTATGTATTTTTTTGCCCAGGTGCCTGCAATAAATTATTATAAATATTCTGCTCAACAACAACTAATTGCTAATTCAGAATTAAATTAATTTCACGGTGTTAATAATTTCTCTAGTGGTAACTTTTTATCTGTTACAATGTATAGAGCTTTGATTGTTGTATCAGTAGAGGTATTTTTTTTTATTAATAGGTCACTCGTAACACATGAATTTAGCTTAGCACGAAGAGTTAACAAGTAAACTAGTAATAGGCGACCCACATTGCTAAATATTTTGATAAAAAAATCTATACTTACTGAAAATACTCGTACCATGTTCTCAACATTGATGAATTCAAAACAAATCAAATCTAAATACTGTATTGTATAAACAATAAATTATAATTATATCAACAGTTCTATCTCTACATTATAATATAACACACTCGTCGCTCCATTCAAATTATTGGCTAATTGTCGCCTGTCCCGAATGCAAGAGCACAATATTTCACCAAATCGCATTGATTGCGAATTTGATCTATCAAATTACTCTGTCAGCCTAATGGTTTCTGCTAATTGTCGTAATAGAATTCCGATATTTATGCGCATCGAATATGAGTATTACTGTCCTTTAATTTGGTATGTAAGTTTATAATTAGCTAAACATTTCTGATCAAAAAGGGGTTTACTTAAAAGTTTTTGAAAGGATAGTGATTTCTTTTCATTTTAGTACAAAATATTAACAATTAATTTAGAGAAACCTTCAGCTAAATAGAAGCTTACAGACCTAGTTCGCCACGCAAATTACGTAAAAAATATTTCCTACCGAAAATCCCTTTCAATTTCCACGAAATTCTCATTTTTGTGCGTCAACATTTACAATGCGGTCAAACAAGTCAGTATACGTCGCGGCCGTCCACTTTGCTTCGCATAAATATTCCACTATCATAACCCTCACAAAGCAAATACGTCTAATGCGAGTTTGCGCGAGTCTAGTTGACACGTACAAATCAAACTCAACGGGCAAACAAGGGTAGCTTTGTCCCACTTTATTATTGAATAAGGTAGTAAAAACTGGTTAAGTTAGAACCAGCCTCGCACACGAGGGGTTTTTGGTACCAACTTTCAAGATATACCTACAAGGTTATTATCAGCTTAAACTAAAACAGATGAACGTGTCAAATATTTAGATACTAGCTGTGCCCCGCGGTTTCACCCGCGTAAGTTGTCCCCGTTCCCCGTAAACATAATTTGTTTAAGTAAATTGTCTCTTGCTTTTAATATTTATTTGTGACGGAGACGAATCCAATATATTTTGCATCCAGAAAATCGGTCAACCCGTTCTCGAGTTGAAAAGTGTTATAACTAACGCAACAATGTTTAACATTTATACAAATTTTCAATAAACTCACAAAATTACATGATGTTTGATTTCCCGCCTCGTTGTTTCCGAAAAACTTTTCAAGGCGCGTGCGCCACGTTTCGATAGGATCTAACTTGGTGAAAAAGTTATTGCATTCGTTTCAGTTACTGATTCTGAACAAACTGATTATTTTTATATATTCTTTATTTATAATTAGGTTGTATATAACACATGTTTTTGTTCTATGTGCTATTAAACAAAAACATGTAAAAATAGATATAATAATACACAGCACTGCTGTGTATTATTATATCTATTTTACAGCGGCAACACAAATACAAACTAAACAATTATGGAGTTGTTGGACAATTTGGACCAATTTTAACCATAAAAGACATGGGCCTTTTATGGTTAAAATTGGTCCAAATTGTTTCATAAACATATGATTAATGCACGGAAGATATTTAATAATAGTTTTTAGCACCGTACGAGTAGGGAACCCTGAAAATTTTCACATACTGTACTGGAAAACACAAAAGAGGTTGAACGTGATCGTGCCACTTACTTTGTTTGTAGTGTTGTGTTAATTATTTATTCATTTTTTCTTCTTTTATTTGAATTGGGCTCGGAACAAACTTGATTGTTCAGTAACGTGCAGGTATTTTTTGTAGTATTCACAAAGTGCGTGGAAAATATTATTCAGAAAATTTGTGTTATAGACACATTCTATCAATTTATTTTGAGTAGAACATAATAAAAATCGGTTTTAGTTTTAAGAGTCGGTTTTGTATCTGCCTTGGATTCTACTTTGAGTAATTATCGTTTAGATATAATATTCTGACTTAAAATTCGGCAAGACTTAATTACCTTTTAAACGAAACCAAAATAAATTGTTATTATCTGCTAAAATGTTTATCATATTTTATTTAACTAATACTTGTACACACATGGAGGAGATCGGTGGACAAGGAGCTCAGGAAGGAAGAACTCAAATGGGAAGACGTTCGAAGAATCGCGCGGGATCGGCCGGCTTGGAGAAAACTTGTTGGGGCCCTCAGCACCAGCGGGGTGCCTTAGGACTACAACAACAACAACAATACTTGTTACACTAAACAATGATAATCTCACAACCTTCGGCTTCGGTAGCCAATCTCAGTGAAATCAACTATTTACGAAGGAGATATCATCGTGCACAATTGTGTGCACAAACACAGGAGCACTCTATGTTCATTCAATCTTAATTCTCATTGTCCAATGGAATGGCAAACCTAACCCAACACTAGAGCAACGAGGCAGTTTAACACGTATTTGATAGAAATTCATTTAAAATGTTTTCGTGGCTGAACACAAAAAAAATATGGTAAATGTAAAAAAAAAAACATCTGTAACCATACATTTTGCACAGGTTTTATAGTTTTGGAAGCCTTAACAGAACTGTCAAACCTCACAGATGAAGTAGTTAAACTATTCATAACTCACGTTCGCTATAAATAGGTAGTTTAAAAGTTTCCAATGTCTAGAGTTTAAGTTACTATTACTTTAGAAGGTTAAGGATACGTCCCTTAAAGGTACAATTTCACTAGGTTAGGAACTAAAGTATTAAGTCATAGTTATATATATATATAAAGTTTTTTAAGTAAATATAATAACTTTAAGTTTTAAGAGTTTGACTGAAAAATTTACATCAAAAGGCTAAAATAAAAAAATCTGCTAGGGTCGATATTAGGCGACATTTTGCATAATATCTATTTTTCAATTTCGACCAGTAGCAGGCTAGTGCTGTACTGGGACTATCGGGTATGGAGGGTGCAAACCTTCAAAAAAAAGACACAGTAGATTGTCTTTTTTTTTAAGGTTTTTGAACTGTTATTTAAATCTTACAGCTGGACACTGTTTTAAATTTTCTAATTTTTGTGATGACTCACCTTACCTCTACCCTCCATACGCGATAGCCCCCAGTACAGCCCTAGTTATGACGTTTGACAAGGGATTGACTAGTTTTTATTTTGTTTGGCCATTCTGTAAGCGGGGGTCTATTTTCAAAATCAGAATGAATGCGTGTTAGACCGTTGTTGCGGTGTGTGGTTTATAATAAGGGCGAAGGAAGTGTTTGCAGAATTACCCGGAGTTTTTACATGTAGCGGCAAATTGGGAGCTCCTCATTAGACGGGCCCATTTGTTTCACCCACTCTCGCATACAATTGCCTTCTACTTTACGCAAGACTATTTTATTGTTGACGGATAAACATAATTTATGGCACCTGGCTTTGACTTAAATACATGTTGTTGTTATTTATTGCTTTCGAAGGTTTACACGAATTTTTGAGCGGATTCTATCGCGATTTATTTAGTATTTTCCGAGGTTTTTGCGACGTATGAGCTACATAAAAAATGGTTATATTTAAAAACCTTATTAGACAAATAATAATACCGGCCTATAAACGTCCCACTAAATATACCTCTTCCCATATAGAGAACGAATGGGCATTGATCACCACGCCTGCTCATTTGCGGGTGGGCGATATCATAAACCAATTTTTAGGAATCCAGGTTTCCTCACGATATTTACCTTCACCATTAGTCAATGCTATTTTGAAATGATAAAGAAAGTACTTATAACTTTAAAAAAGTGGCATTGGTTCTTGCCTGGGTTTGAACCTGCAACCATGTGCATGCGAGTCCGGTCAAACGCTAGGCCAACACGACGAAATAGTTACATAAAATTAAGTGTCAGCTACAGTGAACCTTTGGTCCTCTTTTATCTACAAATACAGAGACAGCAAGCACAACTCAGTAAGTATATTTACAGGCAGCAAACCAATGTGTAAGTAGTTGAAATAGCTTGCAAATAATCAAATCGCCATTGCGATTGGATGGCACTCTCTGGAACAGTATAGCTAATTAATCCCGTATCACTATGATATGTGCAAACTTTGTTAATAAGCGTTGTTCCAGTTTACAGCCAAATACCTTTCGACTGAGTAGCATCAATAGTTTAGTCAGGTATTTCGTTAATTTATTTGATTAGCAATAGATTATGATTGATTTGAAATTCCGTATAAGTGGGCATCGAGTTGCATTCAAAGTAGAATTTTATATTGTGTAATAAATAAAGAAAAAGCATGAAGAGTCAGTAATATATTTTATATAAATAGCTTAATTCAAACACTAGCAAACATTCTCTGTACCTAATAGAAATATCTACCAAACAACACATTATAATATATTTTTATTATTATGACTGGCCCGTTGGAATAGTGGTTAGTGACCCAGACTGCTGAGCTGGAGGTCGTGGGTTCGATTCCCAGCCAGGATAAATCTTTGTGTGATGACAAATCTTGATGTGAGCACAATCATTTGTTCTGTGTCTGGGTGTTATTTATCTATAATATGTATGTATTTAGATTTATATTTAAGTATGTTTATCAGTCGTCTGGTGACCATAGTACAGGCTCTGCCTAATTTGGGATCAGATGGCCCAAAATATTATTATTATTATATTTTATAGGAGAGATACGAGTACTATTATCAAAAATCGATATTAATTAATTGAAACATACAGGGTGTCCTACGGAATATACATTGTAGTAGGTAATTTTGGTACCTCAAAGTGTTTGTTCCTTTGGACGTCAGTTTGTAAGTTCAGTTTGAGACATACTGTCTTCGATCATTATTGATCGAAGCATACTGTATAAGAAACATTACCAGCGAGGTGAAAGATAACCCTCGTCTACGTATTATATTCTTCAACAGTTCTCAGATTGTCGAACCTTTGTATATTTTGTGTTGACTTGAACAATATAATTGACAGCAAGGGGAAACTTTTGACGTAAGTTTCATGCTCACCATTGTTATCTGTCATTTCCAAACTTTGGCAAGGAATCTATTAGATGGATTATTTTAGTAGTAGGTTTGAAGGAGATAAGGCTGCATGTACCTACAGATAATTCTGGGCGCTTCCAAATGATCCAATTGGAAATTTATAGGGAGGGCCTATGTTAAGCAGTATACATACTATGGCTGTTATGATTATAATGATGATGAATGTGTCTTAATAATTTAAATGTGTTTGAAATTCTGTCTAATAATGCTAAAAATTAATATAATTAGTTTTCAGAGGGTTTAGTTTAATTTTGTGGCAAGCTAAGAAAAACATATTCGCTATTTCAATCTAAGGTATTTTAGAAGAATTCAACTTATCCTTAAAATACAAGAGTTAACTCGTACATTCGCATGAGGCACCAGTATCATTAATTCTACGATGTAAGTAGCTGAAATCTTATTAGGAAGTTAACATCTAAATGTTTCAAACTGTCTACGCGGCACTACGGTGCTACGGTGCTAAATTTTCATGACGTTTAAGTATTAAACATTAGGTAATTCCAAACCACATACATCCACCGTCTTGTAACTATTGTACACGAACGACTTTTTTAGAAAATATAAAAAAAAGAGAAATTTATTTAACGTTCATTTGATACCAATAAGTTTTATTTAATACCTAATAATAATAAATGTGGACAACATCACATACATTGCTCCGAATCCAAAGTAAGTAGCTAAAGCACTTGTGTTATGGAATCAGAGACAACAAAGGTACCACAAACACCCAGACCCGAGACAATGTAGAAAATTTTTTTTCTACATTGTCTCGGGTCTATATTTATTTGGAACATTAGTGAGAAACTGTTCTCACTAATGTTTAGTATCATTAGGCACGAAATTTTAATTATAATATTATTTTGATGCCTTATTATATAAATAAAAAAAACCTATTAAAAATATATGTGGAACGTTGGAGGACAGAAAGAGATGAAGGGAAGTGTGAGCGAGAAGAGGAGAATGGCGGTGGACTTAAGACGAGAAGACGTGCGGAATAATATAAATTACAAGAACAATATATTCAAGTTATTATTTGTAATCTATGTTTTATTTATGACATCCAACATTATATCTATGTTTCAAATTGAGTTATCTATAGCTAGTCAAAAAATAAGACACACTGAGGGAATTGTTCCTTTTACAATATGATTTCACACATTATAAAATTATCTTTGCTGTCATTTGTTTTTAAGAGAAATTATTTATTTCAAATAACAAAACCAATTCAACGGAATTACCAAATGAATATGCCAGATAATTAACAAGCAAAATTCGTAATTTTACGAATCAATCGAAAACTGTGTATTATGAAAAACTTCATACATAAATTCCATTGAAATGCCAGAAGTAATACCGTATTACTGGATTGGTTAATTAACATCCACATTATGTACAAAATAAATAACATTATTAATCACAACTGGATAAATACTTATCAAAATTAAAAGTAAATAATATTGTTCATAATGAGTACCTGCGTCATCAATCACCAAAATTATATTTGATAAACAATACGCGTGCTTTGTCATCATTACATTTACATTACACATATTATTATGCTTCTTCAACAGTTTATACTTAATGAAAGATGAGTGCTCATTTTAACCTCTTTTCAAGTTCATAAAATTCGCCAATTTAGCAATTCTAACAAGGGTTCCTTGTTCAATACAAAATCATGAATTTGGGTATCTTAAATATTAATATTACTGTCACTATAGTGTTCATATAATTATTTATCTCTTTTAAAACGCTTACTGGCTATAGCTATTTCCTGTATTATGTTTTTTGAAGACATTAATTATTTGGTAACCACAATATTTCTATTAAAGCTTACTTGTAATGTGGGTTGCACATTATGTACCTATCTTCCTACTGGAATTATTGTTAACCCCTCGTGCTAAGCTAAAGCAAGTCCGACGACCTAGAAATTAGGCTACCACCGCTTAAGAGTACAATCAGTCATAACCTACGTTTCAAAATTTTCATTCACTTAATTTTTTTTTTCAATCAATTAATTACTTACCAATGAGCGACGCAGCTTTCAGGATATACAGAACAAGTTTCTACACAAAACAATCTAACTAACAGTATGTAGTTTGGTAAACCAACAAATTTATAGACGCAGACTGCGAGTTTAATTATAACAATACGAGTCGTGCTATTAATCATAGCAATGTGTTTATTCGTAAACCAGTATTCTCTATAAATTGCTCAAATGTAACTTAGTTAAACTTGGAACGGTTTTATCAATCTTGATACAATGCTAAAGTGTCTTGGTTGGCATTATCTTAGCCCGCATTAGCGATCAGACAATGTTGATAGCTTTCGATGTGGATAACTATAATGCAAGATGGAAACAAGATAAGTTCTAATCTATTTATATTGCGAAAAATACTAGTTCATTTGGGATGTCTCTCATTTTATTGCTAACGTAGAACATGTAAAAATTGAGACCCTTGTAAAAAATGTCTCGATTGAAGAAAATCTTCATCTCTACCTACTTTTTTACATAACAATATAGACCCTTGGTAACTATCTCCCTCGGCAACTTTCTCCTCCAGAAACTCTCTGCCTCGGGAACTCTATCCCTAGGGAAAATGCTCTCTCGGAAACTAACTCCTTCGGGACTATGCTCCCTTGGGAACTATCTTCCTCGGAAAATTTCACCTTCCGGAATAATGTCCTTCGGGAACTTTCTCCCTAGGGAACACTCTCACTCGGGTAATATATCCCACGGGAACTCTCACCCTAGGGAAAATGCTTCCTCGGGAACTCCCCTTCTCTCTCTTCGGGAACACGCTCCCTCGGTACCTCCATCCTACGGGAACTTGCTCCCTTGGGAACCCTATACATAAGGAGCATGCCCTCGGTAACCTTATCTATCATAATGTTAAAGAAACATTGAACACCACGATTATTGCGGATGGCAACTTAAATTTCAAGTTTTGAAAGCCTGGTTTCCATACTGCATGTTCCTGCACTTATCAATGTTCTTCAAAATATATGTTATTTCAATTAAATCTTTTCAGGCATTTGCAACAACCTATCCGTTTGAGCACCATTTAACCGCCAGGCCACCAGGACTACCACACACTTGCCTATATCGTCACTTATAATTATCGTCTCGGAACAAAATACTTAAGTAATTTTCGACACATAAAATATTTCCTTACTTAAATATATAACTTCTTTAATTCATTAAATCCTTATTTAATACAAAAACTGAACCTAACGCACAAAATTCAAGAGATAAATTGATCCATAAATTTTCAATGATGAATTTTCGCTACGTTTACAATATGATGGATTGTGCTCATAACAAAAATTTAAACAATGCCAAAGATGAGCTCGGAAAGGAGGTGATGAATCGGGCATCAAATATGCAAACAAAATGCAGCCAATCAATTAACTCTCTTATCACGTTTATTAAGGAAACTTGAGGATCTTCAACGAGAATATTTGCGGATTTGAGGGTTTCAGGAACTTCCAGTTTGTTGAGATGCGGAAAAGAAATAATTATTATGAAAAAGAAATTTAAAACCCTGTTCGTTGCATTAAGTAGGTAAAAGTAATAAGGAATATATACATAATTTATGCAAAGCATAATAATTATTATATGGAAATGCGATGCAAATATATAAATGTATGTTTATTTCTCAAAACAATGGTAGGATATAACATAGTAGGATGATGAGCAGTCTAAGATGTAAGTCTTATACAAAGAGGACGCAACGCAGAATTCAAAATGTCCGTGAGAATTTCTCAGCTGTAAATTATATACCAGGAATACGAGATTCATCGCTTTGAATCACAAATGATGGAGAATTTTCTTTTAATAAATATGTACATGATAATAATATTAATCCAACAGTTTAAAATAAAATATTAACAAATGACTTCAGTTTTTATATACTTTGATCCGTGAAATGCGGCGCCTGTCTTACGAAAGCGTTCACAAGAAATACATGTATTATTACACACACACCGAGTAAAAATACTTTCCACTGATTACGACTGCACGGATAGCCGAGTGGTATGGTCACCACGCTAATTACCACTGTGCTCGACGTGCTACCTACGGGTTCAATCCCCGCATGGGACAAGTATTTTGTGTGATCCATAGATACTTGTTCCAAGCCTGGATGTTCTTTGTGCATGTGATTTGAATGTTTGTGAAACCCCCGCGACACAAGGATTAAACTTCTTAGTGCGGGCGTCGTTTTTCAAAAAGAAAAGGGAAAAAAAAGTATTCTTTGTAAACCTAATCTTTTTAATAGACAAACATTAGCTTATATGGTACTAGTCCCGATCCTACTAAGACTTTAAACTAGATAACTTTGTGCTTGCGACCAATAGACCATGAATGATGCATTTCCTCCATTTTCGCCACCCCTTGAATCAATCTGCCAACGTGTAGGAGCAACTCAACCGAAGTTACGCTATTGTTCATTCTACCTCCATCTTTTTACTATTCCAGACTTGAATTAATCAGTAAAAATATTGGTTACCTATTAATTTAAAGCGTAGGGGAAAATATATCACTGTTTTTTTTTAATTATGCAAACACTAAATAAAGTAGTAGAGACAGTACACTTGACAATAGATGAGTTTAAAGTAAGCTTATTGAGCACAGTTGATATCTAAGTAATGAGATGATGTTTGCTGCGATTCACGCGCCAATATTTCAATAAAACTGAGGACGACTGCTATAGTGGTTTATTTTCATTTTTATTACCTTTGTTTTAACGCCTCCGAATATGTCCGTTATAAATAGAATCCGTGTAAAAAGTAGTGTTGCAATTTCTAGACCACAAAGTTCACAAATTTATCCCGCGATATGCATTTAGCGATTTTTATCTCCCGGTTATAAGTTTTTTGTCGTAATATAATTCGTTTATTAGCCGAGACAATGCGCGACTCAAATAAGAAAGAAGAGAGGATTAGAATGTCTACCCCTTTAGTAATCATTTAAAAAAGGTACTTACTTAAGGAAAACCATCGGTTTGGTTGGTAGATAAAACCCAAAAATGTTTTCTTTCGTAAATATTCAAATAAGACTGTTAAAAGGTAGGTACCACCACCTACCACCTATAGCTGTAGAAGTGCACCATAGTCTAATGTTTCTGTGAAATGCACAATAGGTATATTGACAAAGACAACACTGCCATTTTGAAATTCATGTTTCGCCAACTGAAATATTTGTGTCGTTGACTGGAGCGGAAACTAATTTGATAAAGTGTATCATTTTCGTTGGCCGTAAACATACGATGCACCTGTGTCGTGTCTGAGTGGGATATCATGCAAATTAATTGAAGAAGATGTGCATGAAGTCTGTAGGAAGGTAGGTACCTACTTATTGTTGTTTTAGACAGGAATTAGTGAAAAATAATAAAAATACCTACTTACTTATGTTTATTTTTATTTATCATGACGGGAAAAGAGCTCGCGTTTTCGGCAAATTGTATTGATTTTATAATATTATCTGTGATTAGAAAGTACAGGCTGATTTCAGACTTTATTATTTTCGATAAGTAAATTATTGTGGATGCTTTGATTTTGTTGCAATGAATTCCAAATATAAAGTAATAAGACCGATCTGAAAATGTCCCACTACTGGGCACGGACTTCATATCACATAGAGATGGAACGATTCATCATTTTAGTTAATTATTAGGTAGCCTAGCTAATATTTTCAACAATTAGGTACCCATATATATAATATTGATGTGTACGTACTTGTTACCTTTGAGACTTTGTAAGTAACTAGGCACTTTCATAGGTATCTATTAAAAAAATTGGAGTGCTGTCGCTAACTGAATAATTTATTTCAGTAAGTGCACATCCAGGTAGCTCTCGTTCACTACATCAGAGATTGTTAGGTACTTTGTAGCATTTTACAATATTTAAATGGCATTAAAATTATTTATTGCACTAGTTGTAACGAATGCAACTTTGAGAGGATGCAATTTAAAGTTGCCAATTCTTATTTTATTCTTAATCCGCGAGTAGTTTACGGTTGGACACATTTAGAAAGGTACCTTTCTATTTAAAAGTTAAAAAACTTTATGTAAGAATAAATATGGAAAATGAAGTGATAAATGGACGTAGATACTCGTAGATCTATGTTGGAAAGTATCTATTTCCAAAGCAAAATTATTTAAATACTGAAGTAGGTATTCAAATAACAACAGCCTTTACTGTATACATTATACCTAGGTTGGGAAACGAGATGACTTTTATTAGAAAAATAAGGACCGGATTTAACTTAGCCAAACCAGTCTAAAAATCCCAAAATTTTGAAATTAATACCTGCTTAAATTCTACGTTGCAGATAAGCAAGTGTACTCAAAGGTGACTCAAAGCGTCAAAGCCTCCGGAGATTAATGAAACATCCACGGAGTAAAGCACCGTGAAACGACTGCAAAGATGAAACAAATTAACTTGTGAACTAATTACACTGCAGGCGGAGTGCTAAAGACCTGTTGGTAATGCAGCCTAGTTACAGCTTTACAATAATTATTTAGTCTCTGACTTGTAATGTGGTAATTTAGAGATTACTCATGTCTCTTTTTTAAAAGCTTAATATAGGTATATTGGTATGGGTCGCACGTTACTAATATTATTGACAACCCCTCGTGGTAAGCTAAATTTATGCTTGTGTGCCGAGTGGGTTCAAGTCGGTAGTGCAATGGGTGGGATTCGAACCAGCAACCACATGGTCGCAAGTCGGACACCCTGGCCGTTAGGCTACCGCCGCTAGGATTAAACATAGAGCCACCAACTTATTTGACCCCGTGGCCAAATTTGGAACTATGTAACTATTTTTTTATATTTATTCTTAAAAAATTGTCCATGAAACATAACATATTCTCCGCTACTGATTGTATTTGGAGAAATATATTTCCATTTTATACATAGCTTAGGAAGCTTTATTTTCTACTTTTGGCCCTCCTCCAATTGTAAGGTATTTCTCAAGAATCGACCACTTACATTTTCGCGTAAATCAACTCGTAATATCGTTAAGATATTTCACTATTTTTTTTCACTCATCACTATATTATAAAGTAGGTAGTGTAGGCTGGTACAGTCAACAAAGAGAGGTAGTAAAAAAAACAAGCGTTACTTACATAAGATTTATTAGATAAAATTACACATTTTTAAGTGTATAAAAATAACACGGCATAGACTCAATGAATGTTGTACTAATTGTTTAGGCACATTTAGTTTAGAGCACCAATCAAGCGGAAATAGAAGCTACGATACAACAGTAAGCTTTAGGCACATGACATACCTTATTTTATAGGTTGGTATAAGGACGAATGGCAAACGATTACTTCACCTTATATTAAATTTATAATAAATACATGAACAAATTGACATTAAAAGCAAGTTACTGCGTATGCGATAAGGTCTTAGTTTACACTACATCAATTATTCGATTACTTGTAATCGATACTTTAATCGATAAAAAAAATAAAACCGATGAAGACGAAATACGAAAGAAATGAACTGTAGGCTGTTTTAACATTGATTTAAATAAATGCTTGGTCTCCTCCATACAGATTATCAACTTCACGACATTTTGCATGATGGTATAAATTCACCACTGAAAAAATGGGTGATCGCTTGCCACACGCCCATTACAGAAGAATTGCTTATCAGAGTTAATGTGACAATGTAAATACATTAAAATCTACTTATTTAATAATTTTATAAATAATTCAAACAGTAGAAATCTTTATGCGTATATTTTAATCCTGGCTATCATTTTATAAATGAAATGTTTTACAAACACAGGTGGGAGTGGTGATAAATGCGACATACATTTGTAATATCTGACGTAGAAAAATATACTTAATAAGCTGGAAATGAAAAAAAATACAAAAATTACCTTTAAAATAATTATATTTCTATTTTAATATGGGTGGTATCATAAGCTTATTATTGAAATAAAAATGTGAGAAAGGGTAAACCTACAGGAATTGTCTTAATATTATATTGAAGATAAGTATATCATGTATTTATACGTAAATGCTGACAAACATTGGGTTCTTAGAACAATGAGGGCTGATTTTTCAATTGCCAGATACATTTTATCCGAAGAATAAAATTGACGATTGACAGATTTTGTATGAAACAACTGTCAACATTTGAAATTTATTCTCCGAATAAAGTTATCTGACGAAGGAAAAATCAGCTCTAAGATGTGTTAAATGGTGAAAATGAGAACTAATATTCGAAACAACAGAAAAATTTACAATATACTCAATAGTGGCTGCTGCGTTTTATTATCAATGTTCGGGTTTTAAGTTATAAAAAAATAGTTAGACACGTATTTATTGCTTCTTCGAAATAACGAATATCGACTCAGATACAGAGGAATTTAAGTTAAGGAGTGGGGGGCTCGCCACGTTACTTGTGGCTTCTATTTTTGCCTACTAATGACGTAACAGGCCCTCACCCTAACTTTAACGCGTTTTATCTTCGACAAATACGTGTCTAATATATTTTTATTATTTACCTTATGTATGTACTCAATAGATTTTTAGTTTTCATACATAGTCCGGACCCCTATTACATTTTTTTATTAGATATATATCCAACCTTGATTGACTTTGCCACAAACGCATCGTCTTTTATCAGTCTAACTAAATTTTATATTATTTTTTCTTAAAATTTATTAATATTCAAATTTTAGAATTAATTTATCAAAAAACTAATTAATACACATACAAAATCTTGTAAACACTTGAGATAAGATTCATAAGTTTTTCTTCATAATGAATAAATAGTGGGGCATATATTTCAATATCTGCTATCAATTTTAAATTGCCTTAGGCACGTTGTAGCTTAAAGCTATTTGAATTTGTATATTAAAATAATAATTTATGTATATATTTTTAATTTATTAAATAAAAAAAAAAACAATATAAAAATCCGATTTTTTATAATACTACCGAGATTATCATTACCAGATCGCGCGGATGGATGGCTTTAATATAAATATGAATTATGACGTAAATGACGGCTGATTCGCTTCTCGTTTATAAATACCTATAAATATTCGTCGTTCATAAGAAAGCGGAAAACAAGACCTACTACCAAGATTGTTTTAATTATCATTCTTATTTTATTATTATATCTATATAGAATTATTTGTATGAGCGCTTGGTCAATGTTTTATGTAAATAATTATGCTGTGTTCGGCAAAAATAAGATAGACAACAGCTATAAATCGATATTTTTCTAGCGAAAAACAACTGAGCTTCAATTGTTTTGCTATTATTGATGAAGACACTGATTTCAATCTTATCAGATCCAAAATGTTCGCAAATTGACGTCACATCAATCTTAAAATGAATACGAACCCTTACTGTTAAGACAATAAAGACGCTTTTACAAATACATTTAGACAATCGAAAACTTATATCAAACATTGAGATACTTCAGGCACACTTAAACTATGTAGGATGACGTAATAACATCAAATAACTGAGATTAAAGTAATGAATGAACCTTAACGTAACGGTGATAAGGTGTACTTCAGCTTGAAGCGATGTAAGCATTGTGGAAGTTAATAAAGGCCTAGCAGACCCAGGAGGCACTTCTTGTAGTGGCCGGAGCAGTCGCCCTGAAAGAGATAAAATATTAAAACAATGCAAAAATAAGTGCTATTTATAAGCACTACTCTTTTCAATTTTCGTTGAAAATGAACACTTTATAATAACGCAATGTTCTTTGAGTCTTTTTTTAAAGCCTATATTAGATCCCACTGCTGGCCAAAAACTTCCACTTTCGTCTTCCAAAATCAGTATCTTACGAAGATTGCCGTCATTGCCTAATTAATTATGTTTTATAACGCATGATCTAAACGTCAGATTATCGGACGCAGCGAGTCAACGACGGAATTAGTGATAATTACCTACACACGAAGATAGACTACATTGTAGTCATAAAAGCATTAACAAAGGATTTCACGTATTTTTTTTTTATTTCATCAGTAAGAATATAGTATCGAAAAAAAATACTGGCTTAGGAATCAAAGCCTAAATATTGTCACGTTTTCGTTCAGAAGCTTTTGGAATTTTCCTCATCACTTGATGTTTTACACACATTTCCGCATACAATTTTTTGCGTATAAATACTTTATTGTCATTGTCCTCCGGTCTAGGCGTTTGTGGTACCTTCGTTATTTCTGATTCCATAACACAAGTGCTTTAGCTACTTAATTGGATTTGGAGCAATGTATAACATGTTACAAGTCATCTTGCCACCCCTATCTGGGTTGGCGTCACCGGCCAAAAGTGGACCTAAAATAAACCGCCCTAAGGTTCAATTTACCTCAATCCAGCTTTGCAGCGTCTCTCCGTACTTAGTCTGGAACATGTCTGATATATCTCCAAGGTCGATCTCGCTGCGGGTCACCATCACGCGGATGAGCTGGCGGTCGTTGGTGCCCAGGCCCTTCATTGACTTGTGAAGCCGTTCCGCGAAGAACAGAGGCTTGTTGCGGACAATTTTTACTGGAATATAAAAAATAAATAAACTTGAGACAGCTCACACACGGCCATCTGATCCCAAATCATCACACAAATATTTGTCCTGGGTAGGAATCGAACTCGCGACCTCCGGTTTAGCAGTCAGGGTCACTAACTACAGCCCCTATGGACACTAGACCAACAGGTCAGTCTAATATAATAATTTTTATGAGGATAACACCAGGTATTTTGGGTTCGGCTGTTTGGTTGAACAATCAATTAATAACCAATTACATGGCTTCCTTTGAAGCTATAACAGCTTTCCATGTCCGTCGTGGAAATCTATGAAAAGACTCCAGACGAAATTCGGACGGCGCGGCGTAAAGAAAATATCAGTGAGGTTATATCATACACAAGCCGGTATATCACACACAAGCCTGTATATCACACACAAGCCTGGAGAGTGTGGTATCTCCCCCCCAAAACAATGGCTCACTAGCTGAGCTACCCTACGTGTCCTATCTACTATCTTCACACGTGGGGATCTGTACAACGCATCTGATATTGCAGTTAGCGTACTGGATTACTAGTCTGGAAACTTCAATGCATTGATATAGAACTAATCCAAAATGCTGTCTCAAATCCATCCTCAAAAAATGATCATACAAAGGTTGTTTTTTCCATAGGCATTTCAAAAAAGTTCGGACGGCTTCTTCGTAAAAACTACTTTATACTTTGTCGATAAGGTTGAATTTGGAAAAAAAATTGTTCTTTTCAGAACTGTCACCACCAATGTGTAATTGTGTATTATATTATACGCATAGATGTGTAATATATCATTCTCGGCTATTTTCCATTTATCATCTTATTTATATGTGCACGAGGCTTACAACTAATCATACACGATTTCTCGCAATGACGTCACGCTTTACATGATTTGAAGTTTACGAAGCAAAATACATTTTTTTTGTAGTAACCAACTTTGTCAAGCGTTCTAGAACCATAATCACACTTACCGATAGCTCTCAACGCCTTCTCAAGGTCACCGGAGAATTCAGCCTTGATTGCGTCATCGATGTCATGGCCGGTGAGGAACTGGTACTCGTTGAATATGGCCTTCAGTTGCGGGAACGAACGCGAGCATAGCACTGCGTTGAAGACCGACTCGTCTGTTCCGAGACGGAGCTCACCTGGTAAAAGAAAATGTGACTTAGCATGGAAGAAATATATTTATCTGTATACATTTTCGTGTTAAAATGTTCAAATATTTTTTGGTGTCAATTTCAAAATTGCTAGTAAATTTTAATAACTACTGAAGTGATGTTCTAGGCTTAAGTTTCGAGGGTGTAGATCGAGTCCTGTCCTTTAATAAATAATAATTTTCTTAAACATTACGTTGACCCCATATAAATGGGAAAAGGGCGGAGATGATGATTGATGATGTATTTGTGTATGAAGTAGACACATTTATTTATGCATATTTATGTTGCCCAGCCAGGTGGACCGTTGACCCTCAAAAGATAGCTGTGTCAGACTGGATGAGGAAGGCGGAAGCCCGGATGTTGTGGCGCAACTTGGGATGCCTATGTCCAGCAGTAGACCGCGATATAATTAGTTGATTGATTGACTTATATTATACAGCCTATACTCCTTAGTCAGTAGACAGGTTATTAAACTCTCACTGCACTATAAACAAACTGTAGACAATAAACGTCACACTGAGCGTCACACAAAACTCATTTTATATGACACATCAAAACAAACTGTGACGTTAAATATGACTAAATATACGTCATAGCAGAAGGACAGCATTAATCATACAAACACTACAGAATTCTATGTATAAGACAAGGTTGAGTAATGCGGGGGAAGCAAATCGAATGATCGAACGTGTTTCGTGACTCATTACTACATAGTAAGATCAAGGAATAATGACGTTAGTCATTGTATAGAGTCCGCAAGTTGATAAAGAATAAATAAAAGCTTGTAAGAATGGGCAATCGTTTATTAGGAAGCAAGATACACACTGTCTCAAATATACCTAGCAATAAAAATAACTTAGATCCAGCCCTCTCCTCCTGTTTGCCTTTTAAGATTGTTAGCAAAGCTATATTTATTATCATCGTGTCGATACATTTTAATAGTCTTGCAAATAGACACGCGTTATTCTTAAAGTCAAGGTGAATGCTCTTGAGCTGTGGTCGTTCATTCACACACAACACAAGTGTTGTCTCAAGCCAAGTAGGTATAAGTTTATTGGAAAAATATAAGAAATTTCTAGCAGTTTGGATATTGCCTAATAAATATAAAAACTTGGTAGCTATATCATGAATACTTATTTTTTATTTATTTTAAGCTAAAAATCTAAGTTTGTCCGGGATGAAGTCCGAAACAACTGAACCGATTTTAATCAAATTTGCACACCGTGTGCAGTTTGATCCAACTTGAAAGATAGGATAGCTTACATCACAAATATATAAAAAAAATTGAGACCGCGGGCGGAGCAGCGGGAAACAGCTAGTTTCACTATAAAAAGGTCTGTTATAACCATGAAATTTCAAAGTTCTATAAAAAAGAAGTGAATAAATTTTTCACATGTAAAAGTAATCATTATATTAAAACAATTTAGATAAATTTTAACATTAGCATTAACATTAGCAGTTTAGCACTATGTTCATGTTACATGATTTGTATTCTCTATGTGCGTTTTTTTGTTTTTTTACCCACACGATACACGATCTCGCTCGCTTCTATTTTGCAAGGACATGTCAAGCTGTTTTGTTTTAATGACATGTATTGTACCGGACAAAGTACGGGAAATATGACTGAACATTTGTACAAGCGAAAATACCCATAATATAATTGTCAAAGTATTTCACAATCTAGTAGTTTGATTTGTACTTAAAATTATCCTACTTAATATAAATTATATGTTAAAACGTACAGAAATTATTATTTTGGTATAATATTAGATTATAGGTAATTTAAAAATACTTCTATTTTTAATTTACCATAAAATATTTAACATTATAGTTTAACATACTTAAATAATTCTTAGGTAATAAATAAGTTTGTATTACATTTTTATGTAGGTGATGTCGATACCTACTCAGACCGAATAGGGTCAGAGATAACGACCAGTCTAGTCTAGACTACACTATTGTAGCCTCAACAAATAGTTCAAGGCAAACATGAGCTCTGTCCTGTTAAAGGTTCAAACTGTGAAAAACAACATTTGTTTTCAATTTACGTCACAGACACACAGGTACTTACTTTTATGAGTTATACATACAATAAAAATATACTTTATCACAACTATTCGAAACTCAATATTAAGTGAACAAGAGTAAAAATCGAATCTCAGCAAGACGAATAATAAATACCTATGCGACCTCAAAAAGACATACCCCACCTATCAAAGTTTATTTTGTTGTTGTACTAAAATGTAACATAATTTCTGAGACAGGTTTTTATTTCAAAAAACTCACCAGCTTGAAGCAAACTTCTAGCATCCTCTCGCGCCTTCTCTTGATCGACGTGGAAGTCTTCAGATCTATTACCCTGGAAATAACAATTGGAAAACATGAGCAACATATTTTCAATAATCATGTTCCTCACTCAACATTTCAGGATTAACCTACACAAACACACACTCCCACACACACACACACACTCCCACACACACACACACACTCCCACACACACAAACACACACTCCCACACACACACACACTCCCACACACACACACACTCCCACACACACACACTCCCACACACACACACACTCCCACACACACACACACCCACACACACACACTCCCACACACACACACACACACACTCCCACACACACACACACTCCCACACACACACACACTCCCACACACACACACAATCCCACACACACACACTCCCACACACACACACACACTCCCACACACACACACACACTCCCACACACACACACTCCCACACACACACACACACTCCCACACACACACACACTCCCACACACACACACTCCCACACACACACACACACTCCCACACACACACACACACTCCCACACACACACACACACTCCCACACACACACTCCCACACACACACACACTCCCACACACACACACACTCCCACACAAACACACACACACACACACACTCCTAAAATACACATACCCGATATTTGTCACAGTGAAGGGCAATGATTTGCCCAGATTCAAGTTAGCAATCAAAAATACTTATTAAATAGTATACATGATTACCATGGACAGCGAAGTCATGAGCCTCTTGAAGTTACCAGATGTGTCACCACGAAGATCGTCTTCAAGGAGAGTTCCGTACACTGTAAATTAAAAATAACAATACTTCAAATAAATTCAGAAACAAAAATGGATCCATTTGGTAAATGTACTATGTACTCAAATATTCTTCGCAATCCATTTGTTTAAGAGGTGTCTATCCCTTGAAGGAGACTTTAATAGCTTTGCCAGCCAAGCTATTCCATTTGTAGAGGGATACTTAAATAGAATGGTAGTAATACACTTTCCCGAATGGTCGACACTGAATAACTTCTAATATCTAAAACCATCCGTGGTTTTTTTGTTCAGTAGGTACAGATTCGACATAATACAAAGAATAGTTATAACAGTGGACTGTGAATGAACCTGAGATCCAAGTTACAATTGTACACTATAAATTTCTTACTAGAAAGCCCAGTTTTAATTCCTTTATCTAACAGGGAAAAAAGTCGGCCGAATATGTTCATATTTTCGGGCGTTAGTTACCATTCTATTTATCCGGTCAACACAAAAATTAAGATAAACATGAAACAATGATTCATAAATATTCCGTCAGGGAATCGGTCCATGAGACATTCTAATTCACAAACACATTCACAAAACAGGATAAACCCCTTTTGTTTGATTGATAAAAGCTTGTACAATTGACTGGGCTGAACGCCAACTTAAGTATGGGATGTCATTGATGATTAACGAAAATACTGTTCGATGTAATTTTGTTGGAGTTATGCCCATATTATTTGTTCTAGGAAAGCTGATACTGTTTCCTAAATTACCACTTAGACACGATGGTTCTGTGTAATACACATTATGTCTATTCATACGAGACGTACTACGTATACGAGAAACCCTTTTCCGTCATGTTATATATAAGAAATATTTTCACAGAACAGCTTCTATGCTACTGTTTTTTTAAATACATTTTTTGTGGGTGAATAGCTATTAACTCTTAACTCTAGTAATTAAATCGAGTATCACCGTTGAGGACAAGGGATAGACTAGCTAAGCTGTTCTGAGAAACAACAATAGGGTTTTTCCCACAACGTGTAGGACTTTCACTGTCTATGGCACCCCAGTCCCATCAGGAGCAAGATTGATCGCGCATATCCTGGACTTGCCCGGTTTTTTTAAATTTCAATAGCGTATTTGCATCAGAAATTTCATATTTGGAATTCCCAGCAACAGTTCCGTCCACAGCCCACTCTTCTTGATAACAAATAGGACCATTAACAAAAACTGTTGACTCATTATCCGTGACTCCAAAAAAGCGTAAGTACCCAATGACGTCATTATGACTTAACTGTTCGACATTTGGCTGCGAACCAAATATCGTTTCGATGAAAATGGGCGTATAACATGGTTAATAAGTGATATCTAGCGAAAAATGTTAGATATAACCTTGTACAAAATGTATAACATGACGTATGAGAGCAATCCCATTAGCCCGAAAACCCCTGTAACATCATCCCCATGGAGAATTCTGAAATCGATCGTGTTTTGTTTGTCCTCCCAAATGTCGTCGGCAATAAAACAAAGTTTCGGGTATACACTGGTTCTTTAAAAGATTTGGATGTATTTCTGTGTTTAATATAAATATTACAAGCGATTTTTGTCCTTAATATATATTCATTCTGAGGACAAAACAAGATAAATTAACTGAGCGTATAATTTGCAATTGTACTAGAAACATTGGACCGGTGTTATTTTAGGCACGTTCGTAGGAAACAGTTCATTAGTTAGAACATCACACGCCCAAGGACTCTTGAACTAAGAAACCGCAGGTTTTACTGCAATTTACGCGATTTCATACCAATCGTATATCGTTAGTATAAATTGGATGTATCCTTTGTTAGAATATTAGAATACTTTTTTTTCGGGTCTAGCCAAACCGTCTAGACACGAAATCTGAGAACAAAATCTTATAGGTATATCTCTTATATACATTAACCACGGATCTAAATAAGAATATTTTTTCGTATGAAATACGTAGATGTTAAAACCAGTACCGATATAAAAACTCCGTGGATTAATTTACAAACTTAAACAGAATATGTTTTGATCTGAATATTTTTACATAGGTAAACAACACCTCTAGAAAAATGTTACCCATGCTAAAAGTAGGAACCGGCTGTTTTATCGACAAAAGAAATTGGGAACTTACACAGCCGAAAGGCTGATTTTTTGATCGCCAGATAAACTTTATTCGAGGAATAAAATTGACGATTGACAGTTTTTTTATGAAACAACTGTCAAAATTTCAAATGTATTCCTCGAATAAAGATACCCGACGGAGGAAAAGTCATCTGTAAAGCGAAAAAGTATTATAATGATAATGAATACTTACTGGCGGTATAAGCCTGTTTGATGACGTTGATCTCGTGATTAGACATGGTGCACATGACTTCGATAAGCACATCTTCGTCGGTACCGATCCCCGCGATGGCGTCATGGAGTTCCTTCGCGTAGAACTGAGGCAGTGGAGTCATCAGCGCAACCAACAGGTCTTCGAACTTGCCGCTGGTCTCACTCTTCAGGTCTGACACGAGATCCTGACAAAAATTTTGATTGTAAGACGAGTATACTACACCACAAGCGTATTTTAAAAATTCTGTACAAAAAAACAAATAGAAGCGGCAATTTTTTTGTCCATTTCTAATGTTGTCCAGTGCTGCAATTATTAGTAATATTACGCGTTTTTTAATAGAAGCTGATCTGAGTATCGGGTAATTAATATAAGATCGGAACATATTGAGTTGTCAAATCGCAAATGCGGTATAAACTATGTGCAATTCCATGGTACATAAAATTATCCATGTCAAAGACCTTAAAACAACATAATTATTTAATGAAATTACTCAACAGTGGGTCCTACATCTTTTCTTGGGTGGCAAGCATATTTGAGTTCCAAAAGCTGTCAACTAAAGTGGTGAACGGGCTGCTGATCATCATGAACAATACTTTGTTAGAACTAACCACAAAATGGCAATGATAACTGAATATTTCTATAGCATCAAACAGAGGCAATAAGGAAACAATTACGAGTTTATACTTCTGTAACAGGAAATATATAAAATACAAAAGAAAAAAGTAACGGTAAATTCAATTAATAACACGAAAATTACAGGAATACGTCTTACGAAACCTACACGTGTAATTGTTCCTAAGCATATGTTTGTTCTACGAATGAAGACGTAAACATACATAGTACATAATACTGCTTATATATTTCCGAGAAAGACGATCAATAACCTTGGCACGTTACATTGGGACATAGCTATAGCTAGTATTCGAGGGAAAAATGAGGTTACCATATAAAATATAGAGTAAACCAATGAAGATTGATTTGACCCATAAAACAATAATGACATAACTGAAATGGGCTACTAGATATGGGCCCTATTTCGCAATATTATAAAAAAAGAAAACAACATATGCAAAGAAATATATATAATAGGACGTATAGATGAGTGCCACGGCACCCGCATTTAACTAAATTTATTTGGTAGGCTATTAAATACTGTTGTATATACAATGAAAAAGTCTATTTTGTTACAACTCTTTGTTATTCGTTAGCTTTTATAATATGAAAACCAATGAACCCACATCTCTCGGTCAACGACCTTAACTTCTAGATCAAGATCTCAATACCAATGCTCGTAAGCTTTGGACTGGTGCCGAGTCTTTATAGTAGTCTTTGCTCTCGATTTCACCCACGAATTTTTTCTCACACTGTGCTGAGAAGAATTAATCTTAGATAAGAAAGTTTCACACTTTCACGTTGTGCACTAATCACTCAGTCAATCATAAGGGCGGGGAGACCATTGTCACGATAGCAGCTGAAAATTTGGGTAGAATGTAGAACTTCTCCGGTATAGAATCTCAAAATTTAGGAATTAAAACTATTGAAGGATATTATACCCCGGATTTGCTAGGAAATTAATATGGAAAGCCTCAGAAGTATTCTATTTCAGTACAAAGAAAACTAATGGTTCGTGTTACCATATTCATCTTTAGCGTTTACTAGGGCATCGAGGCAATCATGAATATTCAAACGGTAAGGCCTTTGTGGAAAAAGTAATCAAGTTACCTACATGTAATATTTGGTATTAAGTTTCAAATCAAGAAAGATGTATTTCAATGAAAGGAAAACTACACTTTCTCGCCCGTTCTCCCGTGAAATGTCTTACTATTGTAAGACCATTATAAGCCAATCTATATGAATGTTACTTAGTGAACAATACTAAGACTCGTGTTTAAATTATATTTTCTATTCGCACAATTTTACAGACCAAATACATTGAGTATGTGCTAGTCTTTTTTTTTAACTCAATACATGTTCTATTTTCGCGAAATAATAATTCATAATTATTGTACTCACTATTGAATTTTAGTATTGTATCATAAGACTGCCTCTCAGAATTGTAAAAAATTGTTTGTTAAGGACAATAATGTCGTCCATAGCTGTTACACATTCATTAATTAGAATCAAATTGATATGGGCTAGCTTAATAAATTAATAGCTTTTAGTTAATTGGTAAACTTTAACCCCCCAAAGGACTGCTATTATTTGTATTAACAGCCATCGCGTCGCGCGTCGGTATCGCGTAGATTAGGTGTCCTACTGGAGTTGCGCATAGTTTGCGTAAGTGATCCCGCGGTTCCAGCAAAGGCAGGGACGGGACCGGGGTGTTTTTAGTCGGTGCAAGTCCGACATATCCCCACGCTGTGCCCTCAGCGTGGGTTGAAGTCATTAGCATTTCAGGCCGCCAAAAAAAAGGTGTCCCTAATTTAATAAAAAAAGTAACTTAAGGATGACGTCAGGTTTTCGGTTTTTAAACAAGCCTAGGGCCAACAATGGTTTGTAAACTCAACACAAGAGCTAGCAAATTTAATTGAAAGTACTAACATATACTTAGTTTGGATTACACAAAGGAGGCATAATCATAACTTATGAACTATTCTAGAATATGCTGTCCTATTTTCTCTAAGTTGCACGGAAACCTGTGGTTATGTGGTAAGTACCTACAACCTACCCACAGTGAAGAAACACGGTAATTGAAGATAACTAGAGTAAAGCGTCATACGACAAAACACTTAGATTCTTATCAAAGTTACCTGTAAACAAAGGATGTGGCGGTAATAATCTTATGGGTTTCATATACAAACGAACTACTAGTTTTTTAATTAATACGTCATAATAAACACCTGTTCCAGGTACTCTCATCATTAACTGGGATTAAAAGCGATTTTATTCCAAAGAACTACGGTTTATTTTCGCTATTCGTTTTTCCACTCGCGTTGTGTGCCGTACGTAACGAATTACCACATGAAGGTAAACATACCTCGTGACTCACCGTACTCTTTTGTTAATGATTGAGGCCTTTTTTATAGTAGCTTAATCATACATGGAGATTTGATTACAACACGACATTTTCTGTACTAGTCTGATACAGTTTATATGAATGATTTTCTATTATTTATGATGAGACCTACCTTCTTTGGATTACCTTGAGAATGGGCATGGACCTTAATGATAAGCCATGTAGATTTTGCAGTCTATTCAGTACCTTATACATGCCTCTTTTTTTTTTCAAAATGAGTCTTGAGTATATTATTATCACCTATATCATACGTATATTGTACGTGGTTTTTTAAGGCTGGTAAACAATGTATTTTTGGCTTCAAATTCAAGACAAGCCAAAGCTGACCCAACCTTGTCATTGTAAAAATTGGTCCCTTCAGTGGATAAACTTGTAATTTCTGACTAATTATTTGGAGTCTATTAGATCACCGGACAATAACGCTTGTAATGCGGTAGCCTAATGAGCAGGATGTCAGACTTGTGATCATATGTTTGCCGGTTCAAAACCCATCCATTGCACTACCAAAGCGAACCAGTTCGTAAAACAAGCAAATAGCTAGCATGAGGGGTTAACAAGAATACTAGTGTCACGATTTTCACCCAATTAGGTACCTGTATTGGACGATTAATTTTTTATTTCAAATATCAAAAAATAAATAAAAACTAAATCGTATTCTGAAAACGGCACACAATTACTTTCATATTGACCGAATTACAAGCATTTCAATATTGGTTATTGGATAGAGATATATAAAATTTGACGACAAATTTCAAATCTCCTATACAAATCTGCGGCTGCCCCGTACAAGTCGTCGTTTTGCGAAAAAGAGATAGAACATGAGTCATCAACTAACTTTAAAAGCTTATAACTTTTGTATTTGTGTATAAATTTATGTTTTTTCGCAATGTTGCTTAAATTTACAACAATTTTTGAAAATATTGTCTTAAACAAGTACTAAATACAGCAGCCATATTCTATTTGGGGTTTTGTATCACAATGGGAAGCAACACATGGACGGCGTCGCCGAGGCCAGCCTAGGATGTGGTGGCGGGATGGCAAGACGCATACCGTGAGGGCTGGTTTGAGGTTAAATGGAGGAACTTGGGTGAGGTTGCCCAGAGGAAGGACAGTATAAGCTAATAAAATAAAACAAGTCGAAATGAACAACTTACCTTTCCATACAAAGTCTTGAACTCGAAGGCGATTCTCAGACGCTGTTCATTGGTGCGTCTCGAGAGCACATGGATGATAGACTTCTCGTCTGTGCCGAAGCCTTTCATAGCCTTCCTGAGGATGGCGGCATCTTCGCGAGGATCGAAGGGATTTGCGGGCACAACTGTAGGTTTCGTCTGAAATAGAAGATAGAGTCAAAGGGACTGTTTGAAACATTTCACAAAGTTTCATAGAATTTAATGTACAGTAAATATTTTTCTAGTCGGATGAATGAAGTACCTATTGGTATTTTACTGAAAAAATATTTTTTTACGCCGCTCTTCGATATGACTCAAGTAAATCTCATACGAAACCTTTTTGAGATATATTTTTTTAATAAATACTTCTTCTGATTCGACTTACCAACTAAGCATATTAAATAAGTACTAAAACTAAAGATTGAAAGGTGATTAGCTGAAGGTATACAAGTGCATAATAAAAAAACAGAATACAATGTGTCGTTTAGGAATTTTGCCCATCATACCAGAGGTGAAATTATAATATATGACGTCGAAAGCAAGGATAGTTCCTAAAACTGATTTGAAATTTGTTAGAGATGAATAAATATTAATTCTTTACAAACCAAACTTCAGTTTTAATAAAATCTTAACACAAAACAGTCATTAGATTAGTTTGACAAACTAGAGTATGGAAAATTTTGAATTTGCAGACAGTGAACAACAGAAGCGACACATGGTGTTATTTACAATCAAACCCTTTGCGCTTATCACAAATATGAAGGCCTAGCATGATAAATAATTATAGTTCATCCATCATGCACTTATAATTATTGAGTTAAGTATCGTTCTGATATTAAGTTATCGTCAGTAATTGTGACAGTATGAAATGTTTATAGATGCGGTAGTACTCGACATTATCATTTTTATAAATAAGTACTTTAATCAGGTGTTGTTAACAACTTTATAGGAGTTACGATATACTTAGTATCAGAAGCTTTATAATGAAGTAGCATTTTCTGATATATCTACTGCAGCAAATATCTGACTGACCGACATATTATTTAAAAAGTTATAATTTCAGTGCGATAAGGATAAATTTAGTGTGTTGCGTGTATGTTTATCTACGGGAAAATCTTTGCCCAGCAATGGGACTGTACATATTAGGGAAAAAACTGAACGAGGTTCTATACCTAGGCTGATCAGTTAAGTTTGCCTTGTGAAATAATTACAAGTTTCATTTGATCCTTTTATTGGAATGATATTATGGATTCGATGTTAGTCCTATTTATAGTCATAAGTATAGCCAGCTACAATAAACACTACACAAACATCAATAGTCTTAATGTGCGTAAACGTGCATTCGACCGTTTAACTTGTTAGCTTGTTTGCGTGATACACGATTGTCTCCCAACCGACACAATTGAAACAAATACGTATCATTGAAACACATAAAAGAAAATAAATACCGTATAACGAAACGATTTAAATCCTCGCCGTATACCAATTGATGCTCTATAGGCACTGCGCATACTTGAATTAGATGTTACAGAGGACATATTAATCGTCGATACTTATTTCAAACCAAACGGAACAACACAGTCGCATCACTATTTAACACTATAAACACGAGACGATTAATAAATGCCTGGTTTACAGGTGAGAACAAAGATTTTAGAGATCACTACATCCATTGTAGTGGGGACCAATGCCAAGACTGAATCGTTGGTTGCTTTGATAAATGTACTGAGAGATGAAGTGAGCATAACAATGTAATTGCAGCAAACTGTTCCTTGAATAGAGTCACAGTACGAGTAGGTACGGACGCCAGTCTCCTGTGTTACTCTCAATAATGTTCGCAACGAATTTAAATTGCAAGTTTTTTTTAACGAAACTTGTTTTTTTTTTTTGGAAGACATTGAATATTTTTGTATCGATACTATAGTTACTAATAATATACAGCTACTTTGCTCAATTAAAATGAGTTCCAGTTTATTTAGAGAACTAATAACAATGAATAAAATTGAATGCCTGATTGAATGTAACAGGATAATTTAAAACATATTATCAGGCAAACACCTACCGATATTAAAGAATAATAATATCATGGGACAGTTCACACACGGCCATCTGATCCCAAACTAGACACAGCCTGTACTATGGCAACCAGATAACTGATAAACATACTATTTCTAAACACACACACATTTTATAGATAAATAACACCCAGACACAAAACAAATGATTGTGCTCATCACACAAAGATTTGTCCTGGGTGGGAATCGAACCCACGACCTCCGGCTTAGCAGTCAGGGTCACTAACCACTAGACCAACAGGCCATTCCAAAATAAAGAAAATACAAAGCCTAATAAATTGTATCACCACAAAAATTCACGATGGGCCAGTAGTCTAATTTATAAATGCCAATAAAAGCTTGCCTGGCTCAAGAAGGGGGAACCGCGATCAATTTAGTCTGGTGTAAGCATTGGGTACCTAATGTCTATGCCAGCCACATCACATTTTAAGCTAAATTAAATATTGGGACAGAACAGAATGGTACCTTACTAACGTGCTAATGTGAAATCAAACAGAGAATTCTCTTAGCTTGTCTCTTTAACCTTTAGACAATACCATATAAGTATTGTAAAGAGACTTCTTTCTCTTCATACATCATCTAGTGGCCGATTATCCTTAAGGCAAAAAGGGCGCGAGATTTGAAAGGGCGGATATTTTTGAACAAAAAATTTAGTATAAATTTATAACTGCTTCATTATAATCTGCGTGGTTACATTTCATCCAGATCTGTTCAACCGTTTTGATATAAGTTACAAACATCCCTCCATCCAAACTTTTGCATTTATAAATATTTGTATGGATGACTCCATATACACCCGTGTTGAGCAGTCTCCAACTTCTCCAAGTGAGGTGTTATGTAGGCCATTATGAGAGTCAAGTTGCCAAAGAGTCTAATTACAATGAATACTGACATAGGTACTCGTAGGTCATTAATAATTGGATTTTATTTTTAACCAGCTGACCGTGCCGGCTTTTCATGGCAGGCACAGTAATAAAATAAAAGCCTATATTATACATTCACATAAACTTCTCCTTGAATATATCTCCTTAAATCTATTGCTGTAAACTGGATTAAAATCTGTTGCGTGGTTAAAAAGATCACAGCATACAAACAGCGGGAGCAACTTTGTTTTATTCTTTGTAGAAGAAGGAATAGTGCACAGGTTCAAAATAAACGATGACCTTTTGCACCAACTTATTAACTTTTGAAGGACATTAAAACTGTTTTTTAAATTATTCATAATATGTTGTACGTATTTCTGATAACAAATACAGGATACTCATATGCCTAACTGATAGAATTTACCCCATTTAAGACCAAGCTACAATTATCTGGAATGTACAACAGCATCAGTAAATAAACGAATACTTTTTTTTTTTTTAGATTAACGAATTATAAAGCATAAAGGTAAAGTATTGTTTCAAATCCTGATATAGCGACTATTATATTATATATATTATATATTACAAATACTTGCATTATTAGTTGTTAAAATTGTAATTTATTTATTATTTTAGTTATGATTCATCAAACGAATTAGTTAATGAGAACAAAAATTGTAATATGGCATCAATATGATATTTAAATCAAAACTATTTAATTTTTTCCAAAAATTTTATGCAAAAATGTGTGTTATAATTTGCAAAAAATAGGTAGTTGCTAATATTTAGACCAACAAAAATCCAATGAATAATTTTTCAACAAATTCTTTGACTTGGCAGTACACAATATTATGTACAAACGAACAACTTTTTCTTCTTATCAAGTCCATGGCAATTAAATTGTATCAGTTCAGAATATAAAACCCGGAGTTCAAAATATTATATATACAAGTACATGGTAAGGTATAAGATGGAACTATTTTCCTCAAGCTAATAAAACATTCAATACAGCATGCAAACTATTACCAAACATGCATAAAGCTATGCCAATGTTTTGCTTATCACAATATGTTGTATCAGATTAGCAGAATGTAGATGGTAAACATAAATAAACAGCAGATTACCCAACAATAAATTTTAGAAAAAGTTTTATTTAAAAAGTAGTTTTTAGCATTTATTCCATCAAAAAGGTTGGATTAAAAAGCTGTTAAACATACCTGCGGTGTGTGAGGCTCTGATGATGAAACACTGTAAGCTTGTTGGCTATGTCTTTGTGACTGATTATGTTGAGTATAACCTTGGTATTGGTTAGTTTGTGGATAGCCTGGACTGGACTGTGGGTAGCCAGGCTGGGCATTCCCTTGAGGGTATCCACTTTGAGCTTGTTGGGGATAGCCCCCTTGAGCTGGGGGATAACCCCCTTGTGCTGGGGGATAACCCTCTTGTGCTGGGGGATAACCCTGAGAAGGGTACCCTTGAGCAGTATTCGGATAACTCTGACTTGTTGGATACCCAGAGCTTTGTTGAGGATAACCCTGTGATACCTGAGGGTATCCCGGACCACCGCCAGGCTGAGGTGCTGGGTATCCCACTGTGGGAAACCCTGGCATCGGTAATGGGTTCCCAAAGGACTGTGGGGCTGTGTTGCTAAATCCAACATTATGTAGATATTGCTGTTGCGGGTATCCTTGGCCCTTGAAGGAAATGAAAACGACAATCAATATATTGTCTACCTAACTATAGTACCTATGACTATGGATGAAATTTTAAATTCCGATTTTGAATTTTAACTTCCCAGTGATAATTTATCATACTGGTGAAATCATGTTGTGGTTTACATTCATGACACTGGCACTAATAATAACATTGATATTCTCACAACCATGACTAAAATAAATAAGAGACCCACTTTTTAAGTTTTATAAACTTTCGAAAGGAACTTGTAAGCTACATAATTATAACAAAGTAAAGTTGAATTGTTGATGAATATTTTAACATATATTGGAATTACGTTACGGGCACCTACGACAATTAAAAGTCACAATAAAAGTATTGAAGGAACAATGTTTAAGACAAAACCTGTTATTTCTAACCTTGAAACATTCAATATTATTGTGATAAACAAAGCAACTGCTTCCCAAAATACGCCGATAACGCATAACCAAACTTTTTACACACCAACCGGACTAATTCATTCTAAATTTATAACAGTGCATTATGAAAGACCTTCACACAAAGCCTACATTACTAAGTACAAAAAAGAAACCACTTACTTGTTGCCACGGATTCATTTTTATTCAACTTTATCGATGCCGAACTTACAAGAAACTGAGCGGACGGCTGATGCCTTCAAAATTTGTTATTGTAATGACAAACTACACAAGTACACACGCACTTATGACTAATATTAATGTTGCACCATGAGCACTACAAGAGACGGAACGATGACGTGAGCGATTATTTTCCTGCTTGCTTTTTGCTGGGAAAAAACTTTCTGCGTGAGCTAAATTCTATGACTTGAGCGGTCGACAGCGAGTTCGTACTTCGTTCGTCGTTCGTCACCGTGACGTCACCGGTTAATCAGAGGAGAACACGAGGAGAACCAACTGTCAAGTGTCAATTGAAAGTGACATCTGTGATATCGGTTCAGAAAATAAAACAAAATTAAATTAACTTAACTAAAGATATTTAGAAAGAAAGTCGTAACAATGAAAAATCAAAATAGCATCATATCATAATTACCAATGTATTGATGTACAAAGTTTTTTTTTCAATGATTACATACTGAAATATTTGACTTTATTCAGAACGTGTTACAATTACCAACATTAGCATGTTCGTGGCGCGAACAACGCGAGACTTTGAAAAGTTCAAACACATGACCATGTTGCCCATGTTGGTCCTGTGATTGACCTTACCACGTCCTATAAATTATTTTATTTTATCGTTCTTTTGAGACACCTCTAGTCGGGTTAAAGTTTTGTTTAACTTTATTACGTAATCGGCTAATCGCATTACAGTTTTTTTACTTCACGAATTTCAATTCTCTTATTTAAGGAACACTAAACCTACACTAAATACCTTTTTACCTGTAGGGGCTGTAGGTAGGTATATAGGCTATCTCAAATATCTGCAGATAAGGTTGTTTTCTTATTTTTTACGGCAACCAAAAACCCACGACGACGTTCATAAATAATTAAAATAAAGGAGTTTGTTTTTGAGACGACGTCACATTGATTAGTGATTGATTTGAAGTAAGATTTGAAACCAGTTTGAAACTAAGATTTGAAATTTCGCATGACATTGAGGTCACTAACTCCCACTCCTAAACTTCGATTCGCCTTATCTATTTATATATTTCGAAATGGAAACAAAAAATTATATATTGTCCCAGTAATTAAGCGGCGATAGCGGAGATTGCAAGTTGTGAATCCCACCCATTGCACTACCGACGTGAACCCACCCGTAACACAAGCATCTTATCAAATCACGAGGGGCTAACGAGATTATAAAAAAAAATATAGATTTCGTAATTTCAAACCTAGCGCGATAGCCTTCGTAAACTTTATTAGTGTTACTAAAAAACGTTTTATAATATTACTTAGTGTGTGCTCAGCCTAAAACGTGGGACAAAGCATCTGTCTTAATTGAGGATATTTATTTCATAAGTGTGTAGTCCTAGCCTTAGATACCATTCAAATTACAAATCGTTGGACGCCTGGCTTCATAGTGGAATCGACTTCTGAGCAGAAAACATGTACGATATCAATGATAAGATAGTTGTTATTACTGGTGGTTCAAACGGCATCGGGGCTGTGGTTGTTGACCATTTTCTGGCTGAAGGAGCTAAGGTAGACAATTTTTTTTACCTTTTTTCACTCTAAGCTTTGCAATAATACCAACATTTTTTATAGCTGATCTTGTGCTGAATAGAGTCAGGGCTACAAATAAGGCTTCATATTTAGGGTAGGTATGATGACCTTACCTACACTGCCAGGAGTCAAGAAAATTTTAATCGACATGCGACATGAAATTTAATCTTTAAGGCCTTTTTAACCGACTTCGAAAAGGAGGAGGTTATATGTTCGGCGTGTCACTATTTTTTTTTTTTTATGTATGTTCACCGATTACTCCGTCAATTGTGAACCGATTTTTATAATTCTTTTTGTATTCGAAAGAGTATTCTCCCGAGGTGGTCCCATTGTCACCAAGTCAGGATCTGATGATGGGATCCCAGTTAAATCGAAGGAAACCCTTAAATTTTAAAGAAATGTCGAACGTGTTTCATTATTCTACTGAGCCTATTTAGGTATTTACGTCCAATAGTCATCACCTCAAGGCTTTTGGTAAATACTGAGCTGATGATGGAAGAAACCTTGAGTTTTAGGAGTTAAGGGTTGATTTTTTTTATATAATAAATATGTATTGACCCTCATTTACATTTTTTTACGTTTCTAAGGTGAGCTGTATTGTATTATTATAATAAATATTATGAACACAAAAAATTAAAAAATAAATAAACTTTTGAAAAAAAAATTAAACCGACTTCAAAAACCAAAACAAAACCTAAAAGGCACAAAATAGTGTAAAATAAACTTAGAACTATCTAAAATATTAATACAAAACTAGAAGTGATCTGTTTGAAGTCGGTGCCAAACAACAATATACCAACAAAAAATAAATACCTACAAATACTAGTACAAATACGAGTATATATTATATAGTTTGGCACCAACTTCAAACAGATCACTTCTAGTTTTGTATTAATATTTTAGATAGTTCTAAGTTTATTTTACACTATTTTGTGCCTTTTAGGTTTTGTTTTGGTTTTTGAAGTCGGTTTAATTTTTTTTTCTAAAGTAAGGGTCGACTTCCAATTTCGTCTCCAATTCCATTCATGTTTATTTCTACTACCTAAATGTCTGAGACGTTTGAGAAGTAGAAGTATAGTAGTTAGGAGGTACAAAATCACACATTTCGCCGAACTCAAATAATTATTATCTACTGGGAAGACGTACCAGTTACCAGTCATAAGTACAAGATTTAGTTGAATACTGTTTTTACGAACACGAACTATAATTCAATATAATGATATTTTGTTTTTGTGGGGAAAATAGTGGAAAAACATCAGTATGCAAAAATGTTTGAATAAATTACTGATCAAAAATGTTTAGCAATAAAAATCGATATTATTTATGTGGTATTTATGTGTAAGTACTTCGTCATTGTGATAATACGTACTACACAATATAATTTATTATAATTATGTTAAATTTTTGCTAGCTGAAAATATTGTATTATCTACCTTTTATCACGTTGCGTAATTTTTACTCGGTGATGATTTTTATCGCATTGATACCCAGTAATGATTTTCTTCTTTGTGACACTTTTTACGCGGGCATGGTCTTTAGGTTACGATTTCAGTAGAGCCACATGTTTTTCGCCTCACGATCAATCGCCATTTCCCTCGGCTGGCGGACAACCTGTTGCACTCGTTTAAGGAGCCACCCACAGCAGACTTCACTTGGTCGGTCCACCTCTTGGGCGACCTTTCTCGCCTCCTGGTGCCCTCTGCCTTAGCCGGTACCACAAGGCCTTAGATGGAGTCATTTTCATATGGGAAACATGTCCAAGAAACCTTAACATTTCAACTTCACATCAACCGCTGAAGGACGTTGTTTTATGCCAAGTTCTTGGAGTATAGAGATGTTGGTGCGGAATTCGGTCCAAGACACTCCCAGTATCCGTCTCCAGCACCACATCTCCAGAGCATCAACTTTCTTCTCCTCTACTTATCGCAATGTCCATATTTCCGCAGAGTACTGAAACATGGGTCTTAGACTACTCTTAGTAGTCTTCGTACCATTTCGATTCCTTCATATTTTCTTCAGCTTGTCCAACACAGTTCTCGTTATGACTATTCCACGTTTTATTTTGTCAGCGCATCCGCCTTTGTTCGAGATTAAAGCTCCAAGATATATATATGTTTGAACCTCTTCACAATTCGCTATTTTATGTAAATTAGAGCGAATTTATGTTGGCTCACTTGTTGTCACTCAATAATAAGACGAGAGTTGGTCGAAAACAGGGCCGAACTGCACCGTCCACTGCACCGATGGACACGCTACGCTAAAAACCCGTTAACCAGCTGACACATGCAGAGGAGCAGCGCCTTAGAACTATAAAATTAAATAAAGGGGAAGGTACAATAAATATAGATTGAAAGCGAAGTCTTCCTATGGGATACTGCTTTATCCAGTAAAATTGGTTGTGGACGTCAGATAGGCAGTCGCTCCATTTATAATTGTATTCAGCTAAACCCGATAAGACAGGAAGCCTTACTGGACCTTACCATACTTTACGACCATCCCATTGCCATTGCTCGTGATACGGTGCAATGAACAATTCTATGATCGCATTGCATGATCGTGCAACCCTCAAAAGGACATTTAGAACACAGTATGTCAACAGCTTGGCGCGACGCCTGAATGTTTAGAATAGAATAGAATAGATAAAATTATTATTATACAGCGTGTAACAAAAACCCTGTCCGATCCCTGAGAGTATTATTCGGTATCGTATTGCGAACACATAGGTACGTAAACTATTAAATGGATTGGAGATTATAATTTTTTCCCAGTCAAAAAAATTAAATACAAATAAAAACTGATCCAAGGCAACAGCTGAACAACTGACCGCTCCTCAAAGTTCACGTACTTAATACCTACAGTTTTGTGTCAAAGGAGCCGCCTATGCGAGACGGTTCATGAACTACCACGTATACGCGTTTATTGGATCTGACAGGGGTTTTGTTACATGTTGTATATTGTACACTGCGTTACTGCACTAAAATATAGGTAGGTACATATTATTAGCCATAACAGAGAAACAAAGAGACAGAGTTACTTTTGGATTCATATTATTTGTTTGGATCATTTATTGTCGCTAATTAAAATTAAAAACATGAGCTAGAGATATATGTATTAAAAAGCGTCGGATCTGATATTGCTACAATAAGATAATAATTATATTTCTGTGATAAAAGTATTGCCGATATATCAAGAACAAAGTTTATCAAGAAAATTATACAATTACGAAAATGCACTTTACTGCATTGACGTATGCATTATTATACCTAACAGAAATATAAAGGTCAAACTTACCACTAATGTTCAGTCACAGGTCTGGACGGATTTTTAAACGTACCTACCTAATTGACATTTACATATTTTATTTTAGCACGTGAGAGTTCTAGACGTCGATGAAAAATCTGGTCTATCTCTTCAAGCAGAATTGAATGTAAAATACGGTGAGAACAAAGTAAAGTTCGTTAAATGCGATGTTACCAATACAGAGCAATTTTTTGGGGCGTTAACTGATGCTAAAGAAGAGTATGAATTTATTGACGTGTTGATCAATAATGCTGGAATCCCCGATGAGAGTACTTTGGCATTAATAAAAAAACAGACTGATATTAATTATGTGAGTATTTTGTATTTTTGAGCACATTCATATTATAGCATTCAGAAATAGTTAAGTAGGTACTGAGTTTCAATTGAATTGTATAGTAAAAGTTCCTAAAGCATTTTTTTTTGTCTTAACCTATTATACTGTCGTGCTACCTGGAACCAGCCCTCGCGATACACCTCTTCCTGGCCTCGGTGGTGTCGTCTGTCTGCAGGCTCCCATTTTGTAACGACCTTCGCCCAGCGGTATATCCTAAAGCACTAACATTGCTTTTTTAATCTTAGAGGGAGACTGCTGTAAGTTCAAACAAGATGATAAAAAAAAAATCAATCACATTATCAGCTTAGTTTGATCAAACTTAACAAATAGAAGTACCTTAATTTCCACTTTCACACTTAGTTTCGATAGGTTCCATCTTTTACATATTTGCAAGAATTCTACTTTTATTACCATTTAATTTTTTCAGTTAGCAACAGTTTATGGGACAATTAAAGCCTTGGAATTGATGCGTCAAGACAACGGAGGCAGAGGAGGTGCGATCATCAACATATCTTCGATTGCAGGACTGTTGCCCATTTGCCCTCCACTATATGTGTACTCCTCAAATAAGAAAGCTATCTTGCAGTTCAGTACCTGTATTGGAGTGAGTAATATTCCGTTGTTAGTGCTTCACAAAAGTGGTCAAAATTTACATCGAATTTGATAAACCAGTTCAGGACTCTGCTTGAACTAACAATCCTATCCTTTAGCTACATAGTCCAGTAGAAGACCTTAAATATTCATTTGCCTGCTTTATAACCAGCTTGGTAATTTAAGTGTCTAAAGAGAAAGAGAATCACACACTTGCGTGCACGTATTTATTCAATGCATCGTAAACTAAAAAAAAACATGGACAATAATAATTCGTCACATCTTGTCTTCAACTTCCTTTCAAGTACAAATTTTTGTTTTCCAGAGAGATCCTTGTATTAACACAGGTGTGAGAGTGATTGGTCTCAGTTATGGAGTCACCGACACCCCTATTTTGGGAACCATGAACTGTTTTGGAAGAGACGGCGATGAAAGAGTGCAAGCCATAGTCCATTCCGTCCCAATACAGAGGTTTGAATCAAATTCCATGCTATAACAAATAAAGCGCGTTCAATTTAAGGCTCAGTAAAATAAATTTTTAATTAACGTTTGGATCCTCAGTTCAACACTGTCCAAATAGTATTAAAGCAAAGTTCACATGGCACCTCGATAGATGGCGTTATTGAGTTATCAGGCTGTTTCTGAATCACGCTATGGTTTGGTTACACGAAAACTAATATATATCGCAGAACATTTCAATTGTTAACAACGTTTATCCATAAACTGTGAGTATATTGTACAGTAGACAGTGATGTGGTATTTCAATTGAGGATCGGGTATCTGAACTCTATTCAACACTGTGTTGGACGCAAAATGTTTGAAGAACTGTAAAGCTGGGTTACTGAAAAGCTTTCCAAGAATTTCCGCTTATTCAGGGCAGAGACTTACTTTTCTTTTCCATTTGAACATAAGTACCTACTTCAGAATACTCCGACACTCTGATAGCATCTCAAACTTATTTTTTATCATTATACTCTGACTAATATCATTTGGATCGATACAAAAATATCAACTAATGTGATCACGTTTTTAGATATAAGTATATTATGATACTGTAATGTATTCGATAAAAATGGAACCCAATTAGCTACACCTAGATTATTTTCGAAGATAAAAAATAAAGATTTTTGTGTAATCTAGTTATTTTATATAAGCGGCCTTGTAGAAACATAATGTTTTTTATAACTAGCTGTGACCCGCGCTTCCTTCCGCGTAAGGAGTTCCCGTTTCTGATTTTCATTCACTCACTATTCAAACACCTTTACTTTTTTAAAAACCTTTTTTGGGAAATAACAAACACGATTAAAAAAAGAAACATACAATTTGTTGCAGTCGTTCTAAGGTTATGCGTTTAGCAATACATTTGGCGATTCAATTTTATATTATAGAAGATAACGATGCCTTATTATGATTTTTCTAGTGTGGAGGATGCAGCCCGAGGTACTGTAGAAGTGTTTAAAAATGCAGAGACTGCTTCAATCTGGTTGGTTCACAAAAGCCAGCCTGCGAAAGACTTGACACCGATATTTGATAACGCAGATGCTGAAATGAAACGCGCGCTAATCGAATAAATAGGGTGGATTGAGAAGATAAATGTTTTGTTTTATTTATGTGGTAGCCGACAGATGGGCAAATTATTTCCTGTTGCCCATAATCCGTGACCTGCCTTTAAATTAAGTTTCTTATCATATCTTCGATCATGACCTTCTGATCAATTACAACAGTAACAATTTGAACGACCATGCTACTTTTCTTATAAAAAAATACGTTCAGTAGGTAGAGTTGACTATCATCAAGAAAATGAAAACCCGAACCGTGCAAGGAGAAGATTTACCGCACGCATATGAAGCAAAACACCTCGCGGCTTCTTGCGCTGCAAATTCGCATCACGACAATACCTCAGTTTTGTGTATAGTATACTCTCCGGATTGGAGGTAGTAGGTTCGGTTACGGTTTATAATAATAAAGCAAAAATTACAAATAAAAAATGTGTGGATATGAGTGTGAGAGTGTGTCTGAGAGAGAGAATGTCCCTGACACCCCATATTATTATTGTGTTATTAATATGGTGTTGACCAAGGGTTAACAATGTATGAAGATTGTTTAACGTTATTTATTATTATTTAGCTGTACTCGTAGTTTTGGCTCTCTACATTCAGCTGCATTACAATTTCAAATAGGCGGTTGCTCCATGTAAAATACGGTATTCAGCTGAATCAAGTAAGACTGGCAGTCGACCTCAACATGGTTTGGGAGAAGACTGCGCAGAAGATGATATCGACCGGGACGAGGGTCTACTAGAAAACTTAGATCGTTCATCAAGTTCGTTTAAAATGTTATAAATTTTCGTCAGACGTTGCTTTACACCTTAAAGACAAACACTTAAGTATAAACTTGGTAAACAGACTAGACGGCGACTTACAATTTAGAATTCGGCCACTAAAGTAATTAACAGGTCCAGTAACGCCATCGTTTAAGGGAAATAATGAGATTCAAGATAAATCGAATCAGCACTTTATGGTAATGTAGGTGAAGGATAATTAGACTGGTCCCATTAATAGCTATAGTTGCAACTCTTGTCAGATTTGAAGTAGGTACCTATTAGACGCATGTTTTGGGTAAAGGGAACATACCTTTATTTACTCGCGGAAGTCCTCATGGGCTTCCTCCGCCCAAGAAGGAAAAAAGGAAGGCGAAGGGGTATGCCGGACTCTTACCGCATAAAAGCTTCTTCCTTCCCTTTACTAGGTACTATAAGGGAACGCGTTACAAACCATCGCGATCCCCAGCATCCTTACCAGAGCTGCAACGATCAGGGTGGGATAGCTCTGTCGCCCACCTCGCTGATATAGAAGCCCGCGGAAGCACCATCAAGCACGCGCCATCTATTGGGAAAATACCAATTACGAGCTACAATGAACAGTATTTGGAAGATGGTTCAGTTTTCACTATAATCTAAACCACATTATTATTCTTTCTGAAGGATATTGTGGGACAAAATAATTATGTAATGTTTTTCGACAACATCTATTTCATTAATTACTTGCTCTGTCCCTCGGTTTTGCACGCGTAAGTTGTCCCCGTACTCGTAATTTTTTAGCCCATTTTTATTTTTATGGTTTTCGTACACAAGGGATAAATGGGACCATATTACTAAGATTCTGCTGTTAGTTAGTCTGTCACCAGACTTTATCATATGAACCGTGATAGTTAGACAGTTGAAATTATCACGGATGATATTGTGTCATGTTGCCGCATATACAGCGTGTAACAAAAACCCTGTCCGATCCCTAAGAGTATTATTCGGTATCGCACTGCGAACACATATAAGTAGCCATGGAGTTGGATTGGAGTTTTTTTTTCTTTGATGAAAATAATTAAATCTAAATAAAAACTGATCCTAGGCAACAGCAACACTGACCGCTCCTCAAAGTTGACATACTTAATACCTACATCTTTGTGTCAAAGAAGCCGCGTATGCGAGACGGTTCATGAACTGTACCACGAGTACGACTTTATAGAATCCGACAGGGGTTTTGTTACATGTTGTATATTCTTATATAACAAGAAATTAAGTGGGCTCCCATACAACAGACGTGTTTTTTTGCCGGTTCTATTAATAGACAATGGTACAGGACCCTTCATGACAGAACACTTGTTCGGTGTTTTAATAAAATTCTGCTATTCGGGTTACGAATCTAACAAATCAAGGATCATGAATATCGCTCCAATTGTTCTCGATATAAATATACCTAAGTGTTGTAACGATTCCTTTTTTTTGTTTATACTTACGTAATTTATAAATAGATTGAGATTTGAGAAAAACAGCCGTTTCCCAAATTATTTGTTTAACGGTTTCTCATGTTACTGCTACTGCTAACCCACTTTTAAATATAGCTTTAATTGGAACACAGCCTTTATTTATAATAAATTCTACAAAAGTAACCTTCGAAGCTAATTGGTTTCAATCTGATAGGTATTTACAAAAGAAGTTATTTATATTTCGGTAGTTTTTTTTACAAGGGACATTTTTTATCTTGTTCTATTAGTATGAGAGTTTTAAACTATAATTACTGCTAATGAGTGTATCTAGAATATAAGCTAGAAGAAACCTCTTTATGTTATTCTTAATTATGTTTAGTTTAATAGCATACATAAAAAATACCAATCGAATTGAGAACCTCCTCTTCTTTTAAGTCGGTTAAAAATTATGTGGGACTATTGTAAATTGTATAAATTTTAAATGCTTATAATTAGTGAATTATACCCGAATAAGTAAATAAGTATATCAGCAAAACTTTACCTAACCTACCTGACCAATAAATAAGAAAGATTTGTGTTTTTTGTTTGTAATGAACAAACTTCCAAACTACTGGACTAATTTTGAAATTTATTTCCCCATTTGTATGCTACTTTATCCGTGAGTAACTAATAAGAAGCTAAATACTATTGTACGAGACGGCTAGTTAAATATTGAAGCATCTAGCATTAAGGTTTAAAAACAAATATGTTTATTAAGCTTAGCCTTGTGTAACAGATGCGATGTACAAATATTTTCGCCGACGCCTATAGATTTGCACCTTGAGATTCAGTCGTAAGCAGTGATCTTTCGAATGCAGTAGTGTTATTGTGTTGGTAGTGCTGTAGTGGTATCAAATTTTGCGGTAAACGTATAAGGTACGTTTCGTCATTTGTTTTTTTTAGTCGTATTTAAATAAATAATGTTCGAAAGAGTATTTGTTGTTTAATGCATTATTGTTTGCGGCCAGTATTAATTTATTTATCATTTAATTTTATCAGCCTGTCATAGTTTTGTTTACTTATTTTGGACTGGTATCTATTACTGCCCTTCACGATAATCTTCGTTTATTTAGTTTATTTTTGTACGAAATGTGAAGATCAAAAATCAAGTAAAAATAAGATTTTAGATGACTGTATTAACAGATGTTATGTGTATCATCTACTAAAGCTGTCGCTGTGGCCGGCAAAGATTCTGTATTTGATTGTACTTTATGCTTTATAGTATGTAATATACATGAGTATGTTAGATAAATATGAAACTAAATCAACATTCGCTATCACAAGCAAACACTGAACTCTTAAACACAATTAAAGTGTTGATCTTACATTTGTAAGTTGCACTGCACATTATATCATTTAGAATTTTACCCTGCATGTGGACAGTAGTGTCACCTTTGCTCTTCGTTATTAATCAGGTAAATTAATTCATACTAGTATTATAATACCAGCCTATAAATGTCAAACCGCAGGGCACATGCCTCTACACATATAGAGAAGGTACATTGATCACCAAATTCACGACGCGCGACGCCTGCTCATTGCGGGTTGTCAAATTTTGTAATCCAGGTTGAATCTGGCTTTATTTCTCCACCTATTGTCAACGGTACTACCTCTTACATATTTTCATAGTGGAATAAGTCCTTTCCGCAGTTTGTCCGCTTAGATCTTTTACACTACGCAACGGACTTTAATGGAGTTTCAGCAAAAGGTAGAGTGATTCAAGAGGTTTTTTTTTGTATAAGTTTCAGCATTAATTACAGTGCTACCCAGGCAAAGCAGGAGCCTTTCCGCTAAGAGTATTAATAAACGAACATATTTGAGAGTTTTTTTGGTACTCATATTATAAGTAGAAAAATATTGTTAATGATTTTACGTAAAAGGTAATTACGCGGGTTATCAAAATATTTTGTGACTACTAAAGTTCTATTACTAAGCAAGGCTACCAAGCTTCTGTAGTAAGTCGTTGTTTATTAGATAATTATGTAAACCCTACACTGTTTTTCAGATTCTTCAAAAGAAAAGTTAAATTTTACTTAAAATTATTTTTTTATTAGGTACTAGCCGGAGTACTAGGAATTTGAAACTGTTTTATGTACCTACCTACTGTATATGTGGTTTAGTAGAAATATTTTGTTGTTAATTTTAAAAATCTTCGTAAAAAACTTAACTTAAACTTAACGTAAAGGTGAGAAGTTGGCGAATAATAAGTAAACAATTAAATATTACGAGAAAAGAAGAACATTGATGCTTTTCTACCAATAAATTACATGGGTATAATTACTTACACACATTATACACTAACTAGACTAACCTCGACTTTTGTTACGTATTCAAACTAATTTGAATTTCCCTTACCTTCAGCCAAGCTCTTGAAGAAATCATCGGTTTCCTATGTCCTTGATCCTTATCTATCATAGTTGCGTATCGTTTTTCTTGGTTAGAACGTGGTTAATAAATTTTAGATAGAACACCTATATTTTCTCAGCCGCTTTGTATAATTCGTTATGGATCCTGCCTTCCGAAATTATTCCGAGAAAAAAATAAACGTTTTTCTCCAAACAAAACCAAATTGGAACTCGCAGATTTTAGGCTATTTGGTCATTTTGCGAAAAGAACCCTTAAAAAGCTAAAGCAGTAGGTAGTAAGTGGGCTGCTCAAATTATTTTCATTTCTTTAACTAAATGTCATCCTTTATTCCCTCAGCTTCGTAAGGGTTAAAGTAAAGGATCACTGAAAATGCATGAAATTCGAGACAAAGTATGCCTTGTGACCGGCGCCGCTGCAGGCATAGGCGCTGCCATCGTTAAGGCTTTTCTGGACGAAGGAGCTAAAGTAAGTTTTATGGATAATAATGTTAATCAATTATTCACCACACAAGCAGCTGGTATAATTATTATCCTGTACTAAGTGCTATACCACGATCTAAACGTGTCGAATGAGAGAGATGTACAGGTTTCTTCTACGGTCAGATAAAATTTGATTCGATTCCATCGTTATGATGAACCTTACATAAAAATCTGTAAGGGTTAGATTTTTATGTAAGGTTCATCATAACGATGGAATCGAATCAAAATGTAGACCTAATTTAGTAATATATACATTACAGCATGTCGCAGCCCTCGATATCGACACCACAAACGGCCAAGCACTCCAACAGGAACTGATAAACAAATATGGCGCCGGGAAAGTGAGGTTCCATAAATGTGACGTCACCTCGAATGAGATGGACGCAGTGTACGACAATGTTGTCAATGACTTCGGCTATATAGATGTGGTTGTCAACTGCGCTGGCATTATGAATGATAGGCCGAATGCGTACGTGAAGGAAATCGAAATCAATGTTGTGAGTACCTATGGTTTTCTAAAAGTTTTACGTTGTACCTATCGAAAAGTTTTGCTTGCTTCGATGTTTAGCAGCGGTTGAAAAACTATTTATACTATTATATCGATTATATTACGTGTTTTTTAGAACGTTCAAGTTAATTTTATAGCGCAGGAGATTTGGAAGGTATACCTAATACAGACGAAGCTATTGCACAGAATAGAGATGGCATACCATTACAACCTCTTACAAAAAGGAATAAGATCTCAGCTTAACTTTAGGAATATTTTTTTCTCTTTATGAGATGTTTTCAAACCGTTGTGCTTATTTGTTTACAGACTGCTTTAATTAAGAGTTCGTTTAAAGCATTTGAACTAATGCGAAAAGACCACGGCGGGAGAGGTGGCACTATCATTAACATATCGTCCATCGTCGGCTTGTTTCAAGCTCATCTTTTACCTGTCTACACTGCTACCAAGAGCGCAGTCTTGCAGTTCAGCAACTGTCTTGGAGTAAGTATCGCATTCTGTTTATCGTCATCAACCGAAAGACTGTTGTTGAACGAAGGCTTCTCTTGTAGACCGCCACAGCGACAACTTGCCGTTTGCATCCAATGGTTATCCGCGACCATGACAATGTCATCGGACCTGGTGGGAGGCCTACCTAACTTCTATTTTTTTTTTGTAATTCCTAAGACAAACTAGGTATTAGCAATTATTTCTATCATATTTTAAGTCACTGACAATAGACAATGGCTTCCTCCATCTCTCCCTCCAGCGATCATCAGCAATGTCGACCTGACATCGATTTTGTAGACAAATCGCTTTTACCTGTTTTAAGAGTATATATGCAACAATAAAGGTGTATCCGTTTGAATGGAACACAGTACAATGAACAGAATCGTATAAATAAAGACATAGATAGGCACTTGTTCAAAATATTTGCTATGAAAAGATGTTGATTCAACTCTTTCAAGATTATCACATTCATTTAGTACCTATAGTACTCTGTTATGCTCAATACTATCTAATCTTTATAACTTTACACAGAAACACAAATTATATACCTACCTTGGTATATAATATGTTTATTTTCGAAAAGTTTATTACAAACAAATCCTTTTGTTTTAACATTAATTATTATGAATAAATCTCTCGTCTAAACGTAAGTATTACATATTATAATTAAGGTCATGTCAATTAATTAAACTACCAAAGGCAGTTTAATTTTTAAAAAGTTATGTTTTTGAAGTTTGAGTAACCAAAATTGGACAGATTTTTTGTTTCAAATCAAATCAAAAAGTTTTTATTTCTTATAAACCTCGAGAAGGCGCTCAAGAAACATTATATACTAATCTAATGATTCTAGGTGCACGGTTCCAAAGTGTCCTTCCCATGGAGAAGAACCGGCATGAAACTCCATAGGTTTCTTGTAAAGAATATAATAAGTATTAAAGAACTATAATCCCTTTTTTTTCATTTATAACCACTGTCCTTATGCTACATATTGTAGATAAATATCTCAAGATGCAGATTTTTTTTTATTGCTAATTATTTTTATAACATGAATTACTTATACATCTTTACAGAAGGATCCACATTGTTCTCGCTCAGGCGTCAGGGTATTGACCCTCTGCTTCGGATGCACTGATACCAGTCTATTCAGCCTCTCCAAAATGGGGGCTTTTGATAAAGAAACTGATGAATTACTCGTGGGAAGTTTAGGCGGATTGCCAATGCAGAAGTAAGCAGATAACTTTTTTGATATTATTTTAAAATAGCTAATTATTTCAAGAATAGGTTTGTCATAAAGTATCTCACCTATTTACCTATTTATTGAATTTGCTTGTCGTTTGAGATTTATCAATAACAGTATGAGGTATATACACTCGAGAGCAATGAATCCGGGTCACTTAGGAATGTTAAAAATCTCGGAAACTAAAAATGATAGGTTAATGCAATAAATTGTATTTAATAGACAATGTAATACTCCTTAAATGAAAGTAAAAAAAATATGAGTCACCATACATTTTATTAACACAAAATTACATAAAGAAAAAAACTGCTGATCTCTCCTTTAAACAAAAATAGGAAACATGAAATTTATGAACTTTATTACGATTTTCTTGAATTTTAATACTTCGTATTGCCTCCTCGTGCTTCCATTACTGCGTTTACGCGGTTTGGCATGCTGTACACCAAGTTCCTTATACGATTTTGGGGAATATTCTCCTATTCCTCTGTGAGAGCAATTTTGAGCTCACGAAGCGTGATTGGGGGAGGATTTCGTTGTTTTACGCATCTGCCTAGCTCGTCCCAAGCATGCTCGATCGGGTTGATATCCGGGCTGCGCGCTGGCCACTCCATACGAGTAATGTTCATCTCTTGAAGGTAGTCATTCACAATCCTACCTGTATGAGGTCGGGCATTGTCATGCATAAATATAGCATCCTCACCTAAATTGACCATAAATGGACCAACGTGATCGTTGAGGATTTCTTCCACATATCTTTCGCTAGTTAAAGAGCCGTTTTCTATGATCACCAGCTCTGTGCGACTTTCAGAAGAAATTCCGGCCCACACAAGTACAGACCCACCACCGTAGGCTACTTTTTCTTCGATGCATGCTTGCTTGAATCTTTCCCCTGGTCTTCGATACACTCTGTGTCTTCCATCGTGCTTGTAGAGCATAAATTTTGATTCGTCGGAGAACATAACTTTTGACCAATTTTCAATACTCCAATTTACGTGGCTCTGGGCATATCTTAGTCTTGAAATACGATGCCCAGGCTCCAGTTTAGGGCCGTTTGCAGGTCTAAGGGGTTTTAAGTTAGATTCAGCAAGCCGACGTCTTACTGTCCATGCACTTGGGTTACTTCCTCCGAGGAGTCGAAACTGATTTGTGAGTTCAGTTCCTGTGAGAAAGCGATTTCGAAGCATGGTGTTCACCAAGTATCGGTCTTCTCGTGCTATGGTACACCTGGTTCTGCCCGTTCCTGGTCTGCGTAGGTTACAACCAGTTACTTCGTAACGTCGGAGAACTCTTTGTACTGTTGACAGCGACACACCGACAGTCCTGGCTGTATCGCGCTGACTCCGGCCGGTTTCCAGCATTGTAAGTATTCTGGTGCATTCTTCAGGCGTAAGCGACATAATTTCAGCTTGAATAATGAATATAGAGCACTATCAACATGGTTTATGTACCCACATAAATGACAGATTACAAACAAAAGCAAAACCAAATGCTGTAATTTCGTAGTTCCATCTTCGAAAGTGGCCCTTTTTCAAATTTGTTTTTTTTATGATATAACTTTACAATAACTAAGAAGTTTTAATACCTTCATTTAAGGAGTATTACATTGTCTATTAAATACAATTTATTGCATTAACCTAGCATTTTTAGTTTCCGAGATTTTTAGGACTCTTTAAGTGACCCGGATTCATTGCTCTCGAGTGTATATAGCAAAAAGCCCGCATCTTTTTCTATAACTCACCTCGGTTCATGCAGAAAGGCTGATCAGAAAAGTTAGTAAATTACCTTCATTTCAAATCTCATGTGATTACCTGTTAGTTTTTTACCCGACTGCTCTGGAAGGAAGGTTGTGTTTTTCGAGAGCTTGTATATTTATTTGACATGTCCTGTAGCGTAAACGGGTTGATCGGTTTTAGCTTGAGCGTTAATTAAGCAGTCGGGTTTTTTCAATAATTGGCCAACCAATAACAACAGATTACTGTCCAACACAATTATCCGCCTTTCGGAAACGGGGGTTAATCTATAGTGGTAATAAAACTCCAAAATATATGAAGGCATTAATTAATTTTTAATAGCATTTATGTTTGTAATAATTATCACTTTTGTATATATACATTTTCAGGATCGAGTCGGCAGTGGAAGGACTCCTCAAAGCTTACAAGGAAGGCGCGAGTGCAAGCACATGGCTTGTGACGTCAGACAAGCCCGCTGAAGACATCACTGGAAACGTATCCAAAGCCTACGGAATCATGAGTCAGGGTGTCTTCAGTTGAAAGAAAATATCTGCGATGTATATAATTGATAGCATAAGTAATAAGACTTGTTTGAAGCTGTAGTAGGGATGAAACCTATACGTAAAATCATAAGCAATAATTAAGAGATATCCATTTTGATATTTTCTAAATGTATTAAATCTTACTTCTAGTCCAAAATACAATTCAATCAAACTTCAATATGGCTGAAAATGCCCTATGAAATTAGGGTCTTCTTTCACTACCTTCAAGTAAAGTATCGAGTAGGCTGACCGCCAGTTAAAATTACCCGTAACTTTATTATATACTCATAACTTTTATTTGCCGATTAATGTTCACCAGAAAGTAACTACCTACTTAACACATCACACGGAGGTGGTGAGCGAAGCCCTAATGCGAGTACGTATAAACATGCTCGAGCTATGTTTATACGTACTGAGTACTCGGCCGAGAGAACTGTTTCGCTCGTTTGCTCGGTACGTGTGATCAAGGCATGAGCCCGCCTGGGCACAACATTCCTGAAAAATAAATAAATCAAATATTATATATTCAATAAAAAAACATTCAGAACATAAAAATTGCTTTCGTTGTATTTGCCACGGTAGAAATATTAATTGTTACTGGGCCTCATCAAATTATATACCTAATCAGATTGATGTGTATACTGTATTATAATATTATACGTACCTAATAAATTTAGGTATTAATTTGAGCATTTTACAAGCAATATTAGTTAAACAAAAAAAAAAAAAGTACCTGCCTAATAAATTTTTTTTTTAATTTATGATAGTATTAAATTCTGTCGAAAAGCATTATAATAAAAATGTACCAACAATATTATATCAACAGATGTTATTCTTAAGTAGTCATATTTGTATAAAAATAATATTATAATTATGCAAATATGGTTTGCCTTCGTAAAGACCTTGTGTTAAGGCCGTAGTTTGACCCAAGACCACAAGGTAAACACGACTATAATTATGCGTAATAATACAATCTATATTTCGTTATGAAACTTCTTTTGAGCTCGTATAAATACTGTTAATAAAATAATACGAATGTAAGAGATTGAAATAAAACTACTTTTTAAGCGGATTCTATCGCGGTCTATTTTGATTTTGCAAGTCCGCCCGTGAAGATGACATCTGCTAAGGTGTTGACGTCGGGGACTAAAATCAAAATAAATCGTAATAAAGAAGTAGATTTATTTCAAAATATTATAATTATTTCTCTTTTTGAAGCTTGCTAGTAATGTGGGTCGCACATTACAAGTGTTCTTGGTAACCTCTCGTGCAAGACTACATGCTTCGTTACGAGTGGAATCGTGCAATGGGTGGGTTTCAGACCTGCAACCAAATGATCGCAAGTCCGACACCTTAGCCATATGGCTACTGTTGCTTCAATATAATCGCTTTCATACATATAAGCCCTGTCCCATGGTTTCCACAGTTTACATCACAATGCAGCCCGCATTGTGATGAAAACTGTGGAGACCATTTGGCTGGAATCCAAAATTATGTGCAAAATTGCGTGCTGAATAAAATTGTTGGTCTATCCAACAGCTGGTTCCTCTTTTATAGATTAAGAAAAAAAAAAGTGTTCATGTTGAAGGTGGTTCCAGGGGGGTTGCTCTTGAAACTGGTTATGTGACATTTCGAACTTAACAATCAATCAATCAACTCAGCCTAAATCGGCCCACTGGCGGACATAGGCCTATACCAAGTTGCGTCACAACACCCGGTCCTCCGCCTTCCGCAGTGGGTCTACCGGGAACTTGGGACCGTTTGTTAAGGCGCGCAATCATGAGGTATATATTAAGGACAACTAACTCAGTGAATATCTGCATATTTCAAAGTCAAATAATGTGAAGTGTGTGTGTGTAGATATGCGGCGCTGCACTTGCGTGGAACGGGTTCGCTGGCGGGATGAGGATCTTTGCACAATAAACAGTTGTTAAATCTTTGGAGTAATTATTTATTCTTCCTTTATCACAAATAATTGCCGGGCGAGGAATCTTGTTCGCGCTGTAGCCACTTAGAGAGAGATGTCACTTTGGTGATGGTCGAGAACGAACTGCGCGAGCAAAGGAACATCCCCCTCTTTTATACAGTCGCTTAGTGGCTGGCCAGCGGACCATTTCCTCACCCCGCGGTACATTTATCGACTATAGCCCACCTCACCAAGGCCGTGAGCTGGCGCGTCCTATCTTAACCCAGAGTTTACACTTCCATCTAACTAAATCCGTTCACTCCATATCGCTGCGATGCCCCGTCACGCAACGGCGAGGGAACAAACATTCCCCGTATATAAGGGGCCCTACCCCCCCGCTTCATTAGTATAAATACTGGGGGCGGCCCCGCCCCCTCGCTCAGTCGCGCCCGAACGTCGCAGCGATAAGGAGTTCACGTGTCAATGCCCCGCACAACGCACTCAAACTTAATTATTCCTTAATAACAATAACACATATCAACAAACAGTCTATCTCTCAAACAATCTAGTATTATTATACTAAAACCTTAACACTTATTTATATATAAACTTTCGTCGCTAACATTCTCCCCCACGGTGCGTCGCACTCCATCTCCTTGAAGCGACGATGGCGCAGGAACCAGCACAACGATCCGTCGAGTTGGGCGGCGAAGTATCCCTCCCGATGTCCGCACGTCCAGCACTCTCGTTCTTCCGTCTGGTCCTGGGTATGTCTTAATGACTTCTCCGCGGGGCCATGAGTTTCGTGGTAGCGTAGCATCTACTATTAGCACGATGTCTCCTTCCTTTGGGTCATTGGTTTCTCTCCCTTCAATTTTCCTCGGCATTAGGAGTGGTAAGTATTCCTTGACCCACCTCCTCCAGAAGTGGTCGGCAAGCCTTTGGGTGGTTCTCCAGTTTGCCTTCCCGATAAGTTCTCCGTCGCCAAACTCTCCAGGTGCCATTGCTCCGCATGATCTCCCCAGCAAGAAGTGGTTTGGCGTCAGACTTTCTTCGTCTTCTGGGTCCATACTCACTGGAGTGAGAGGCCTGGAGTTGACTATATGTTCGACTTCGGTCATCAGTGTATGGAGCACTTCTTCGGGTGGTTTTCTTTCATTGAGAACCACTGCTAACGATGTCTTTACTGACCTCACTAGTCTTTCCCAGGCGCCTCCCATGTTCGGACTTCCTGGAGGGATGAACTTCCACTTAATACCCTTCTCTTGAGCGGCTTCTTCCAGTTCTTTCTTGGCTCCGACGAAGTTGGTTCCGTTATCACTGAATATGGTTTTTGGCGTTCCTCTTCTGGCCGCCATTCGACGAAGCGCCATTATCATTGAGCTGATGTCGAGAGAGGGTGCCAGCTCCAGATGTACGGCTCTTGTGGTGAGGCAAGTGAACAATGCCCCCCAGCGCTTCTCGACTCTTCTTCCAACAGTGACGTGCATCGGACCGAAGTAATCTACAGCTGCGTAGGAGAATGGGAACTGGTTGTGTTGCAGCCTCTCTCTTGGTAGATCTCCCATCGGGGGTATCTCTGGCATGCCTTTTTTGGTCTTACACCATTGGCAGCTGTGCGCGACTGCTTTTATGGCTGCTCTCAAGCCTAGGATCCAGTATGTCTGACGAATTTCATTCATCACTGTAGCTGTGTTTCCGTGAAGAAACTTCTTATGGTGGTGCTGTATGATGAGGCGCGTAACCTTCTGTTTCCCATCTAGTATGATAGGGTTCATTGTTCTTCTGCAGTCGTTGTGAAACTTCATCGTTCTACTTCTTAGCTTGACGATGCCTTCGTCTCCTATGTAGACATCGATCTTCTTAAGACGACTGGTGTTTTCTAAAGATTTCCCTGTCTTCAGATTCTTTATTTCCGATGCGAAGCTGTCATTCTGACTCATCTTCATTAGAATTTCTTCGGCCTTCTTCAAGTGTTTCTCTTCCAGGGGTAGATACAACCGCTTCTTATCCCCTTTGTCGACGTATCTGTTTGGGACACTTGTCTTTTCCTTCTGGCGTAAGTTTCGAGGCTTCCAGGCGTCGTCCTTCTGGCATACGGCGGTCGTGGCTGCTTTGCGGGTTTTCTTCTGTAGCAGGCGTGTAAATGCCACCACTCTAGCCACAGTGCGTAGTAGTCGCTCCCAGCTTGAGAATCTGTCTAGGTCGAGGAGAACTTCTTCCGCGGCCTTAGTTGCCATCACCTTTTGCGTGTTTTTCTCTTCCGGCATGACGCTCTCTGGTTTGAAGTCTCGAAACGGCCACTCCTCTTCTGGTTCGCGAAGAAATGCTGGACCTTTGAACCATCTAGCGTGGTGATCAAACTCGATTGGGACTCCCCTCGTGGCGTCATCTGCTGGGTTTTCCTTGGTTGGTACCCATCTCCAGTTTTCTGGTTTGGATTTTTCTTCTATCTCAGCCAATCGATTTGCCACAAAGGTTTTGAATTTTCTCGGTTCTGCCTTTATCCACTGTAGTACGGTGCTAGAGTCTGTCCAGTAAGTCTTCTTTGATATTTCTAGTTCCATTTCTTCTTCAATCGTGGCTGCTAGCCTGCTGCCAAGCAGGGCTGCTTGCAGTTCCAGCCTTGGGATTGAGACTGGTTTAGTTGGCGTTACTCTCGCCTTGCTGGCGATCATGGCGATGTGAATCTTCCCTCCTGGCTCTACTGTCCTCCAATAGACCACCGCTGCGTATGCTTCTTCACTTGCGTCGGTGAACGTATGCAGTTGCCCCTGTCTACCACAAGGGGAGACACATCTTGGGATTCTTAGCTTTATTAATGCTGACACGTCTTCCAGGTATTTCATCCAGGCTTCTCTTTGCTGTCCGCTAATGGCTTCATCCCAGTCTATTTTCGTTCGCCAAATGTTTTGAATTAGTTTCTTGCCTTGTATCAAGACTGGTGTCGCAAAGCCCATTGGATCAAAGGTGGACATCACGGCGCTCGTAACTTCCCTCTTTGTCGGGAGTCTTCTACCTTCGAGAAGGTCTTTTGACGTGTTGCGCAGCCCGACGTTGAAGGCTAACACATCTTCTTTCACAAGCCATCGCAGGCCCAGAGTCTTCTCTTCTTTCGTCAATTGCATGGAGTTTTCGTTATTAGTGTCTTCTACTTCTGTCAGTACACTAGAGTTGTTACTCGCCCAACCCTTCAAGTGGAAGTTTGCTCTTGCGTGAATATCTCTTACTTCTTTCGATACCTTCTTAGCTTCGGTTACAGACTTAAAGCTCTGAAGGTAATCATCCATGTAATGATTCTTGTTTATTGCTTTCACCGCTTCTGGGTGAGTCTTCTTAAAATCTTCTGCGTTTTTATTCATCACGTATATTGCTGTTGCTGGTGACGACGCTGCCCCAAAGATGATGGACGACATTCTATATTCTTCGGGTTTGCCTGTTCTTTTACTTCCGCGCCACAGGAATCTGAGACTGTCACGGTCATCTTCTCGGACCTTGACGCGAAGGAACATGTCTTGGATGTCGGCCATGACAGCTACGGGTTCTTCTCTGAAGCGAAGGAGTACGCCGAATAGCGATTGGAGCAGGTCTGGGCCCGACAGCAAGGCATCGTTGAGGCTCTTCCCTTCGTACTTGGCAGCCGCGTCGAACACTATTCTCAGCTTCTTCTTAACTGGATGCACAACGGCGAAGTGAGGTAAGTAGAATGTTCTTCCATTGCTTGCGGTTTTAGGGGCCTTTTCTGCGTATCCCTTTTCAATTAGACTTTGTATCTGCTTTTCGTAGTGCTCTTTGGCTTCTTTTTCCCGGTCTAACTTCTTTTCAATGTTGAGCAAGCGTCGCATTGCTTGCTTGTAGTTGTTAGGTAGGGTCTCGTCTTCCTTTCTCCACAGGAGTCCTGTTTCGAATTGACCGCTTGGCAGTTTCTTCGTAGTCTTCTCAAGGGTGTCTAATGCTCTTCTGTCACTGTCGTTTGTTGGTGAGTGATTTAGGATGCCCAGTGACTCCAACTCGAAATGTTCTCGAACTATTTCTTCTATACTTTCTTCCTTAGTTGTAAGTTTTTCGTAATGAACGAAGTTCACAAGGGCATTTGTTCCCGTCTCGCAACCGTGTAGCACCCACCCTAAGTTAGTGAGAGAGGCTACAGGTTCCGATGAACTGCCTTTCTTCAGTCTTCTTGTCACTATAAGTCCCCAGTTGTCTTGACCTATCAGCAGTTTAGGTCTCTCAGTGACGTAGAGGAGTTGCCCTTCAATTGCCTTTAAATGTTGGCAATTCTTCACGGTGTTCTTGCTCACGCTTTGTTCGGATAGCTTCAGATCGTCGATGGTTCTTGCTGTGATAGACCTCTTTTCCCTTCTATAGGCCCCTTTTATTTTGAGCTCTATCTTCTGAGATCCATCTTTTCTTATAACCTTCCCACCGACTGTCTCGATTGTTAGCTTCTCCTGGTCGCCTTCGGCCCCAATCTTCTCAGCCACTGACGCGTCCAAGAGGGTGATCGTCGACCCTTCGTCGAGCAGGGCTAACACGCGAACTTGGCCCTTAGGTCCGTAGAGATCCACTGGGATAATCTTTAGATAGGCCTTGTCTTCCCCTCTTGCATTGTGGATCGATGCGACCTTTTCTTCTAATGCGCTTTCTTCTATCGCCTCCTTTCTTACTGGTCTTGTATACGGTTTGTCTGAGTGTAGGATGGTATGATGCCACCTTTTGCACTGCTTGCAGACGGGAGCTTTGCAATTGATTCTTGAGTGCTTGAATCGTATGCACTTGAAGCATATCTTCGCCCTTTTTATCATGTCCCATTTTTCATCAAGGTTGGCTTCCTTAAACTTCTTACACTCTATTGCAAAGTGTTCACCTTCACAAATAGGACATATTTTCTTGTATCTTTCTATCGGCGCTTCTTGGACCACATGTACTGGTTTTCTTATTGTCTTCTTATGCTCCGAAGGCACTTCGGGTGGAGCAAAGTCTCCGCACATGTCGGCCTCTATTGCCAAGAATGCTTCTATGAGTAATAATTCTTGGACTTCTTGATCTCTTCTGTCCCGATGGTAGGCGTACCAACGGAACTTCATAGACGTCGGCATCTTCTCTATTATGATTTTCAACGTCTCTGGAGAACTGAGGTATTGTGGTTTATTCAAAGCTTTGATTGTTTCAACGGCGTTCTTCACTTTACTTGCGAATATGCATATGTCACTCGGGTTTTCACCAACCTTTGGTAAGTTCTTAAGTCTTTCCAGTTCCGACAACGCCAGTGCACCGGGTCTTCCAAATCTTGCTTCTAAGCCTTTGATCACTTCACGTGGATCCTTGGCGATGAACAACAGACTTTGGACGGCTTCTCTCGCTTTTCCTTGTACTGCTCTTCTTAGGCGCGCTAGGTTTTGCACGTTGCTGAAAGAGGCGGCCATGTCTTCATATGATCTCTTAAAGGCCAACCATTCTTCGCAGGCTCCGTTGAAGTTAGGGAGATCGAGGTGCTTTGATGAAATTGTGTCGCGTGTCTTCTCAGATAGTTTGAGTATAACTGAAGCTAATTCTTGGATGTCGCTCTTCCTTTCTTCCATCATGATTGGCTTTTTCACTTTACTAGGCTTGTCCCCGGCTTCAATAAACCACTTCTCGACCTCTTGAGTTAGTTCAAATATCTCTTCTTCGACGCCATCTTCATCTTCTGACTCTGCGGCTAAGAGTTCTAACTCCGCTTGAGCCACTCTCGATCGCGCTTCGGCCAACTCTAATTCCCTTAATGCCAATGTCATTCTTGCTTGCGCCTCGGCCTTCTTCTTATGTGACGACCGAACAGAGCGCGTGTCTGTGTCGCGGGTCGGCTTCTTAGGCTGAGACGGTTGCACACTTTCTTCTCTCGACGCAGTCACACTTCCATGGGTAGTGTTGGTTCTTATTACAACACTCTTGTCCAAGTTCTGCGGCGTTAGTTGACTTTCTTCTTGGCGCGTGGCATACGAAGCTTCGATCTCTTCGGTGGCGCGGTTCGAGGGAGAGGTGCGCGCTGCTTCTCCCTGTGATGATTCCTCTTCAACAGCATCCGTAGACTGGCGAGCGGGGCGCTGGCGACCTTGTATGCTGGGCGGCGGCGACCGTTTGGTAAGCGTCGAACGACTTGAAATCGACGTGTTCGTAGTCGCCGCGCTTGTAGTATCACTCGGCGTATTCATACTCCAGTCTGTAGTACTTTCACTCGCTGTTTTAGACTGCGCTGATCCCGATCTTGTCAATGGCATCTTCTTGTATCCTTTAAACCCGATCCGGCTCGAAGGACCAACTGTGAAGTGTGTGTGTGTAGATATGCGGCGCTGCACTTGCGTGGAACGGGTTCGCTGGCGGGATGAGGATCTTTGCACAATTAACAGTTGTTAAATCTTTGGAGTAATTATTTATTCTTCCTTTATCACAAATAATTGCCGGGCGAGGAATCTTGTTCGCGCTGTAGCCACTTAGAGAGAGATGTCACTTTGGTGATGGTCGAGTTCGAGACTTGTGTCGCTCGCGAGCGAATGATATGAATGATATATATCTTCCCAAAAGAGCGAGTATATCTCTCGCTCGCCAGTTCCATAAATATATCTTTATATCATAATATTCAATATACTCTGTGCTTTATATCCAAGTACAAGATTCATTTTGGATGCGTTGCAGAATATATGAAAAAAAAGATGCATAAGGAAAGGGAGGGAAAGAGAGAGATAGTCGACGTTATGTTTAGTTAGATCGCGCATGACGTGCCGGCCGAGCTGAGAGCGAATGAGTAACAAAAGAAATTGTACGTTAATGTTAGAGAATAAAGCACAACATAGGTTGCGTAAGTAATAAATAAGTATAACTAGAACGGCTTTTCACTAATTTCTTAATACGTTACATTCTACTACTACACCCTAATTTGACTATCACACACTTCGTAAACCTTCAATCATTGTTATTTTTTCTAAGCCTGAAGGGAAATAATGTCTAGATCATTCTTGAAATCACCGGCTGGCTCACGGCAAACTCTTTAGGCTCTATCAATAGAACGGTTCAGTTTGATTAATAGCTCGTTACGATCAGTTACTCCGATCTATCTCGCTCTGAGCGAGATATAAAAGAGAGATATATATCTCAGATCGAAAAGATATATATCTCTCTTTTCTTTTCAGTGATATGTTTTGCGCAACTCTAGAACGAACTGCGCGAGCAAAGGAACATCCCCTCTTTTATACAGTCGCTTAGTGGCTGGCCAGCGGACCATTTCCTCACCCCGCGGTACATTTATCGACTATAGCCCACCTCACCAAGGCCGTGAGCTGGCGCGTCCTATCTTAACCCAGAGTTTACACTTCCATCTAACTAAATCCGTTCACTCCATATCGCTCAGTCGCGCCCGAACGTCGCAGCGATAAGGAGTTCACGTGTCAATGCCCCGCACAACGCACTCAAACTTAATTATTCCTTAATAACAATAACACATATCAACAAACAGTCTATCTCTCAAACAATCTAGTATTATTATACTAAAACCTTAACACTTATTTATATATAAACTTTCGTCGCTAACAAATAACTTTTTTCTCCCGCAAGCTACAGAATGTCTGCCACACAAAATATGTCGGTATTTTTAAGACCTTTTATTATTTTAAGATTTTCTACAAGCTGGATGAGGGTGCCGAATAAAATTAAACTATTGTTCTTTGTATCCGACTTTTAACGGAATCTAAATTAATTCTTGAATTAGTCTGCAGGTCATGTATGCTTAATTAACTTTCGGCTAATAGAAAAGTACTATACCTACAAGATTAGGTGGAAAATAAAATACAATTGTCATGCAGTAAATACTTTTATTTTTAAAAACTTCTTATTATCATCATAACTCTTCGTAATCATTGTTTGAACGTGAAATTATGTATCTCTGCTTATTACAGCTATTATCCATCATTATTGTCTTCCAGGATAACACCTGATTCTGTTTAATTAGTATCCGTAATCAATTATCATATTTGATATGGCGCAACGTATCGGAGGAAAAGAAAACCGGAGTTCTCGTACATTATGGAAGACGATACAAACGTTCTACTCCATTTTGACTAGTAATCCTTAAAATTACAATTATCTAAATATAAATTATTAAACGTTTAATAAAAACAATTTAATGTCAGCAATATTTTTCTAATTTATTATTGAAATAGCGTCACTATGTCGCAATTCAACAAAAAGGCGCGAAATTTGACAGGCACCTAACGTTGGTTGCCATATTTTAAAAACTATTCAATTGCTTAAATAAGGCTAGAATTTTAAAGTATTTTTTAGTAATAATTATTTTTATAAATATTTCATAAATAAAATACTATTTTTATCAAATGCAAAACAACTTCCACTTTGTGACTCGCAATATATAATGATAGTTGTAAATAAATAACCACTGTTATTGTTGTCTTAATGATAAATTATTTCCTAGAATTTCACTAATAGTTAACGCGATATAATAAACTTTAATAATTTCCTTGGGAAACAAACATATTATATCACTTCAATACATTTCTAAGATATGAATAGTTTTTTATTTACATCGCATAATATTCGATTAGAATATACCATAATTTTGATGTTGCTACTATATGAAAATTCTTCAATGTTTTAATAGGAATATTTTATAGAATATCTCCATTATTATAAAGCTTGTATTTTCTATGTTTATTGTATGTTGAAAGACATTTTATCAAACTCAACGAGATTGCCAAATATGGTCAAAAATAAATTTAAATCAAAGAAACATCCGATGAAATATAAATTTATAACATTTTACTAATTTCGTTATTTGAACATGAATATTCTTACAAAATGGCAGTTTCATATCACGTATACGAATTTCGAGTAACATTTAGAACACAGGTCACGTTTATTCGATTCCTTCAATTTAAAATATTTGAAATTATTGCCACGAATTTATTTAACACGATTCTTTAGCTCGAAAGTGAAACTCGAACGAATCGTTTTCACTTCACGCATTTTCTACGTATCTAAGTATTCGGCCACACACACTTGTAATTCTAAACACTGTTCATACCTCACTCTACCGCAGTGATCACAATATACCTATGTAACGATTAACAAACCTTGAATAAGAGAGACTACATATTTACATCATGCCAATCGATTCGTAACTCAAATTGTGCTTCTTCCGATCGGCCAATCATACGTTTGTGCGTTTTTTGGGCTTCTTAGCATTTTTACTGAACACATTGGGTTTTAGGGCTTCTCATGATTTGCAACCTTCAATACTCGTATTTCATGAACATATCATAACACATTTCGACCTCACGCGATGCACAGGAAAAGTTAATCATAGCTAGTTTCTATATATCACTTACAATTGTAATGATGTAGAAAAATTATAATGTATTTAGTTTTTTTCTTTCAATTTCATATCGCGAATTGGAAGCCCAGCATGACTGAATAACCATTATTGGGTAATTAATTTATCCTGCAATCATAACGTCGAATATTTCATTTACAACAGTCCCTTGTTCTGATAGGGTCTTCAACCAAGTATTGGCCACCGATCGAAAGCACTTGGTCCAAAAATTTATAATCGCACTAACTTTACCTACTTTAAAAATAATCACAATTATTTACAATATTCTCATCAACATCATTCTCGATTTACATATTTATTTATCATACAATTTTCTATGAGGACTCTCAACAATTTCGTGTTCCGACACCAAACTCCGATGCAATTCAATATTCTATACCCTCAATCAACCAACAATTTGACCCACTACTTAGAGGAATCGGTCAAGCATACCTTGCTACATGGCTAACCTTGGGAGTGGCTGTGCCACTGTCTTGAAACAAGTATAAAGCGGTACATAGGACTCTGCGCGGGAAAGTGGTCACACCGTGGTGACACGGTCTATTTCCACGTATCGCACAGAGTCCTCGCTTTGTCAGCAAATCACTTCTTTTTCGTCAAAGATGGCGGTGTCTGAGGAGAGGCTCTTCAAGCGTTGTTGAAGAGCAGATTGGCGCCGTCGGCACGAGCGCCATAAGGTTATCTGAAATATCAGGGTTAAAACATCACAAATTTTGACAGAGCTCGATTGCTCAATGAAATATGTAGGATTCATAGAAAAGTTTCTTACCACAATAAAGCTCGTGAATGAAAAGAACGCTATTAAGGCTAGTGCGTAGTGGAATGGGAGACGCAGCAGAGCGGAGCAGTACGCGAGACGCTCGTCCTCTCCGTAGGGGCAGTGCGGGACGCCGTCGCACCACAGCGCGGGCGCGATGCACGCGTCCAGCGACTCGCAGCGGTACAGGCACTCGCCAGACAGAGCGAACACGCCGCCGTGGGAACTTGCGTGCCTGGGAAAATATATTTACCAAGTTAAAGCTTTATTAATGCCAAAATGTATTCAGTTGCACACGAAAAAAATTTGCTGAAGGCATTTCTGTATTCAGACATGTTGTCTGACACTTGTTTTATCAAGAAACTAGTCAGCCTGTTGATTCTGTAAGACCTCGTTCTAAACCTCGAATCTGAATCCGCTGTAAGTTTCTTGATTGACATTCTAAAAACTCGGTTGATGCACTAGCGCTACCCTTGCCAGCGTGTCAGCGAGTTGAATTAAATTAACCGTGAGATTTAGACATATAAAGTACGAGATGACGTTTGTAGTGGCATTCAGTAAGGTAAATCCCTGGTCACTTCGCACTCGAAATTTGAAACTTATGCGAAGTGAGAGTGAATAGTGATGTGAGATGCGAGTTGTTGATTGAATTTTACAGAATCGACGTGCTGATCACACTATAGATTTTTTTGGCTTAAGGCAAGTTAACTTACATGAGTTTATTTCCATGTGGTACTACTAAATGGAAATCAACTAAACTTATTTAATATAAAATAAATCGATACAGGTACTTAACATTCTAAATTTCTTATTTACCTCCGAGAAAGTTCCAACCACGTAACGAAGTAAGAAGCAGGTTCTACAGCTACAAGCTCCACACTCAATGCCCTCGGCCAGTCCAGGTCAAAGTGGTCGGACGCAGAGGGAGACGCGAACACATGTTTTGCTAGAGGATCAACTTCTCTCGCCCAACCATCTGAGAATACTTCCACCATATCTTGAAGCTGAAAACAAAAAAAGCATAGAGTTATTGACTGTTGTTGTTTTGATTAGAGTTTCTTTTTTCTATTAGATTTAAGCAAGGGATTTTCTAACGATTCGAAATAGCAGTATTGAATGCTGTGTTCGAAGTCTTCTTAAATATCTTAAATAAAGTTCTTTAACCCTAAATACTCGAACTGTTACCCCTAAACTTCTTCCTTTAACTCCATTGCCACTATTGAGTAGGTACTAGAAGAGGTCTCCTTATATCTACTTCTTCTTCTTCCTGCCCTTATCCCATTCATATGGGGTCGGCGCAATGCGTATTTTCCTTCCATTCCTCTCTATTACTCGTCATCGCGGCATCCACCTTTCTTTCTTACAATAATATCATCTTTCACACAAACCATTTTTACCTACTATAAAAAAAGCCTAAAAGAACTAAAAAAGACACGTTCTGCAAGTATTATTATAAATAAATAAAAATATTATTTTTACCTGTTCATCGGGAGGTTCAGGACAAATGAAGCTTGGTGTCAGTCCACCAGTATATACTGCTATTCGGTTAGGAGTCCTACATAAATGCCTCATGTCTGGAGCCACAGTAATGTTGTTAAGGAGTGTGAAGTTATCAAGTTCTGGTTCTCTGATGATACTGCCTCGGATTTGAAGATACAGGTAACGGCCTGGTGACGGATCGATCAGCCATGGACGACGTTCACAACGCTCCTGGAAACCAAGTCGTTCAATTGAAACTAAGTTTTTAATATATTTTAGCTTAACAAATAATAATAATAATATCTTGGCACATCTCACACATACTAATCTGATCCCATACATACATATAACATATACATAATGATAAATAACACCCAAACACAGAACAAATGATCGAGCTCATAACACAAACATTTGTCCTGGGTGGGAATCGAACCCACGACCTGCGGCTTAGCAGTCAGGGTCACTAACCACTAGACTAACAGGCCAGTCCATGAAATAAAAGAAATGCTGATATCATACACGTGTAACAGCCCTCTATGCAGAGGATGCATGGAGGAGGAAGAAACGCCACAGCACGTGCTAGTAGAATGCATGAGCGTGGCCGCACAACGGGCGCAAATCCTCCAATCACCAGCGTCGTTGCGTGAGGCTTGTAGCAGCCCGAAAAGGTTGCTGGCCTTCTGGGACGAGCTTGGATGGCTGGAGTGAGGAACAGGAGAGGATCACGCACAATGGCCCAATCAAGAGGCTAAGTGCGGAAACGGCCCCGAAAAACCAAACAAAATCAAACCATCATACACGTGTCACCCATATTAGCTTACGCTGATTTGGTATCTATGCAATGCAGTGCATTTAAACCTACTTCATTTCACATCTGTGCTTCACAGACTGTTTTTCTATAAGCATTGTATAAAATTGCCTTTTTTTTTATAAAACACACTAAATGAACATTTTGAAGTGTGTTATTCCTATCAATAAAAAAAAGTTATCTTGTGAAAAACTACAAATTTTTATACTAAATGATAAATTATTTTAACTCACCGATTCCGACATCGGGTTTGAGGATGAAAGCCTCATCTCTCCGCTAGCTCCATAAACTTTATGAGAAGTTTCACAGCCCGCATCCAATCTCACGAACTCTACGGAGGCTTCGAAGCCGAAAGATCTAAAGTCATCGGAAGCCGACATGTTGACCACGTCAAATCTAAGTTCGGCAACTGTGGCGAGCGACGTGAATTCATAGTCACCGACATCACTGGAGAAATAAGAGGTAAGTTAGTTTGCCTTCTTAGTATTCCAGTCGACGACGCAGGCTGGATAAAATTGTTGGTCCTGATCGCGATAAATCGATCGTATGAAGGAAAATAATGAAAGATAGAAGGCAGAATAAATCCATTTACGTAGATTGCATTCGTAGTTACTGTTACATAGACAATTATAATTTTTGGTTAATAGAAAGCTCTACTAAATGTCTAGCTATTCCATTTGCCAAGAAAACCTAAAATAATTTATTGGCAAATAATTTATCTATAATTAAGGTGATACCTCCGATGTGGTCCGCGAAATTCAAATTTTCATGTGTTTTTTGCAATTTGCTTATCAGTGACTAGTTGTAATTTGATCAAAATATGATTCGCGACAATAACAAATATAACTTCAAATATAAGAATGATTAAAACGTTCGCTCCATTCGCTCGCACAAAGAATAATCGAACATGAGTTAGATTTCGAAAATTTTACTTACTTTTGAATAATCTTTTTGAGAATGAATGGAGCACATATTATGATCATTTTTACATTTAAAATTATACTTGTTATTGTCGCGAATCGAATTTTGATCAAGTTACAACTTGTCACTGATAAGCAAATTGCAAAAAACACATGAAAATTTGAATTTCGCGGGCCACATCGGAGGAATCACCTTAAGCTGGAAGTAATTTTTACTTCGGTTACTGAACGGTTAAACAGTTTATAGAAAGAAAATTTGTCACAAATATATAGTAGCATCCAATATTAAATACACATCCCTATTTATTTCCATGAAACCTACCTGCATAAGCAATCCCTCGGTATCCTTGAGCCCCCATCCCTCCAGGGCTTGTCGAAAACCCTGACAGCAGCAGTGACGTCACCAGCGCACCGGTACCACGGAGAGTGGGCAGAGTGTACGGAGCGACACAGTCGACCACCACTACGTACGCCCCAAACACGAAGCCTTATCACTTCACCAGGATTTGCCTCGAAGCGGTAGGTGCAACTGAAAGTAGGTATTGAAGAAAAATAAATAATGATTTTTGAAGAGGTATAATAATGTCTGAGCTTATTATTTTGATTTTTAAGCGAGTAGGTAAATAAGAAGATAGGTAAAATAAAAACATGGATGACGAGAAAAGACTGCTCACGCAAACAAAATGGCTTTTTGGCTAGTGCCATGCTCAAATACTTTAAATTTACCTAATGTTTCGATTGCCACCCCTCCCATACAGAAAAACATCTCGAGGCGATGAAAAGGTTATTGGCGGATCGGGAGGAGCCTCTGGAAATGATCGGGAAGCAAATCGTCTGGAACACAACCCTCGACCCCAAGGTTCACCGTCTTGGTGAAGATCCACAAACTCGTAAAGCGCTTTGAAGTAAACAGGTCTGAAAAAATATAACAAAATTATTAACTAACTAGCGACCCGCCCCGGCTTCGCACGGGTGGACATTTATTTTTTAAGCTAACTGAAAAAAAAAAATAGCTTTGTATGTATGTCTTTATAGGTTTTTTATTCGTGTTACATTTCTTTGTTTCGTACCTGCTTAACTCTTTTATTTTTGTTTTTAATGTTTAATTTTAACGACTCTTTACCTTAATGATTCACTATACACTATGTTCGCAGTAGTATTTGTAGATGGCATTAAAACATATTGGTTTTCAAGAGATCCTACTCGAGAAAGTGCAACATAATTGTCCATGAGAAAAGCACTCTTTTCTGAGATCGATGAAAGAAACCATTGAAAGACTCATATCGGCCGGCGGCCATCATTCATTTTAATACCAATTACAATTTTAAATTCGTTATATCTTTTGAATGAATTGTCCGATTGGAATAAAATAAAAAGTAATTTATAGCTATTGAAACAATCTTGCTCAATAAATAGTTTATTTGGATAAGGATTAGTATTTGACGATAATATGATCAATAAACATAGGCTAATAATTTTAATTACTTTTATTCTATGGAAAAGTGGTTATAATGGCTAAAATATAAATGTTTGGTTTATACTATCACGGACTTTTGTAGGCATTATTGAGTTCTACAACTTTTCTATAGAAGTCAACCATACATCTCTAACCATTTAGGCAGCGTTCGCGAGAATCGTTAACGTACGGCAGTTTTTTCGTCGACTTACTCCACAATTTTCACTACCACGAAAAATCCTATCTATTTTCCGGGATAAAATATAGCCTATACGGATTCAGAAGAATTCCTCTAAGTAATGGTAAAAGAAATTTTGAAATCGGTCCAGTAGTTTTTGAGCCTATTCAATACAAACATACAAAAATACAAAGGTTTCCTCTTTATAATATTAGTATAGATTATAAGTCTGAGTTTGAAATGAAATTAAAACAAATGAAAGTGTAAAATAAAAGACAAACTTAATTGTAAAACTCAATACAAAACCAAGTCAAATAAATCCCAACAAAAAAGAAAAATAGTCGAATTATTCATGACCAACTAAATATTTACAGCTCGACAGTGAACGTAGTACATAATCACATACATATTATATCACTTACTTCAACGCGGTCCCCTGCGTCAATTTTAGCTCTAAAGTTAAAGAGTCTCCTTTGGATAAGAAGCTTTCAGTTTTCGCACACGCTCTGGACCTTCGTAACAATGCATGTTCACAGGTCCTCGGGGCACGCTCGCGGCAAAACCGAGCCACAAGGGTAGCATTTGTTGGAGGTCGACCCACAATCACTGATTGCGGTGATGTTGCTCGAGACATTTGTACCGATCGCTCTTTGTCACTGGCAATCAAAGGAAAATGTAAAAGAAAATGTTCTTTTTTCTATTACCAATTTGCAAAATGAATGGAAACAGCCCTAATGAACCCTTGCTCAGAAAGATGCTTTCATTGTGATTCAAATGATATTATGGTTCAAAGCAAGAATTACTTTGTACGTGAGGTAAAATGCTCCTTATTATCATTAGAAGTTATCGTAAAATATCATCTCATTTGTTATACTTTATCTATTTTTAAAAGAGTAAGCTATCCGAAATCCTTACTTTACATAACGAGATTTAAAATATTTTATTCACTTACATCGTAAAATATACCAACTCTGGTGCGAACGTGAAAAATATGACTTACCAAAATATATCGCTGCAGCCAGGCGATATTCTCATCGGGCCATCCCATATATTCAAATGGCTTCCACAGTACTCGTCCTCTGGTAAGTTAGGATTCAGAGCATTTGTTACATAAAATTTCAATACTGAAAACCACACTCGGAATCGTGGAGCTGAAAACGACGGTCGCCTGTAAATAATGTTTCGTCCCGAAGGCCCCGAGGTGTCTATCCCCTGCATATGATAAAGGCATGTGGTGTTCGGAGGTAGGGAATGTTGCGGGTGTTCCAAAATCCCTCGGCCTGTCCCTCGGATCCAAAACTCGCAAGCCCTTTTGTTCTTTGCGTACGTCGGCGACTGTTGATCCACGAATCGGACCTGAAGTAGATGCACAATTATGATAACAATGACGAAGGTCTCATATTAATTATGTTGGTAGATATTATTTATAATACGACTGATTTCACTAAATTGTCTGGTTGGTCTTTAGTAAAATGTTTTTTTTTATTATTATATTAATTATCATATACCTGCTCATGGGACAGAATTATTATCTTTCATCAGTTGGTTATAGTTTTTATTACTATGATAAAAAAAAAACGAGTTTTAAAAATACATTTCGCTTCAACAAAACGACCAGTCTATTGCGTCTGACAACAAAAATGTAAAAAAGGGGTTCATATTGAAAAGTAAAGAATTGGGGTCGAGCCCTTATTTCATAAGTTAAAACAATGTGGGTTGGTGTCGAGTTCGCTCGCTTCATTATTGTGACCGACCGTGCGAGCCTACGTTACTAATTACACTTTGGCAGGAACCCAAGTGAGGCCTCCAGGGCACTTCTTGATTTATTGTTGTTCACGGAGAATGAAACACTTTAAATAACACTACATGATGATATATTAGTCCATTAACCCAATTTCGCATCATATGGGCATCGATTAGTTTAGTTTTAGATCAATTTATTGTCGGTTAGCGGCAAATCGAAACTTACTTTTATAGTATACAGTAATTATGAAAACGTTAGTATTGTAGATATATAAAATGAGGGTTATTGGAATCAGTGTAAAGGGACAATAATTGCAATTCATTTCCATATTCATTTATCAATGAAACCGAGCTTATGAAACGTTAATTAAGAAGTTCTTAGTTTAGATCTAAAGGCATAACCCGCACAAAAAAGTAATTATGGCCTTTGTAGATTATAATCTAAAACATAGAAGTTCTTATCGTAAAAACTTCCACCAACGTTTTTCCTGTAATTCCAATTTGGCCTCTATCCAAATATGAACCGTGCCTTTTTTGGAAACTCATATTAAAAGTGGAAAATGGACCCATTACCGTTGAACGTAATATATTCCTTGAATTTTAAATGAACAAAATCGTGGTAGTTGTTAGTTATCAAGTTAGCTAAGTACCTACAGGAATGTGAAAAGTTAAGTTCGCGTAAAATAGTTTATCCCTAAAAAAATATATATTAGCATGATGGTATACATCAAGTTATTGAGCTATAGTGTTCGTTTCATTGGCACTTAAACATGCCATGATTTCCAACAGCGTAGTTTCACAGTTCAAATTATGCAAATGAGACATAAAAGTTACCTTCGCTTTTTGTTTAATTAATTATAGAACATTACATAGCGTTCTCTCGAGCCGAAAAGTATTAGCGCCATAACTTTATGATAATGACTCACGCCCCATGCAAAATACAAGTTGGATTCCAAACTTTTTCCATCTCTTGGCAAGTTCTACGGCTGCATAAATTTGGTGTATTCCTCGCAACATTTTATGCAGATTTCATTTTTTAAACAGGAAATAAATTGAAAAGGGATCTTACCTCAACTTCCAACTGAAAGCCATGCAAAGATTGTGATGTTACTGGTTGTAAAAATGTGCCAAAAGGTGATGTTGTAAATTCAACCAACAATTCAGGACCACTCGATATAGCTTCTGGAACGGGTACGCCTCCACCACAAAATCTCAAAATAACTGGGTCTCTTGTTGTATAGCCATCGTAAACCGTCACATAGTCTTGAACTTCGTCACATTGTTGCCAAAATTTCAGTTCCCGTCCATTGTTTCCTCTTTCTTGTTGTGCTGCGTACAATGCCTTCTGGCTCCTAATTGAAACAAGTTGGCCGTTCGGCTGTTTAACAACTATCAAGGCGTGTTTTCCTTGAGGCACTTCGTGTTGCCTTACGGCGTAGTAACATGTCAAATTTCTAGGGTAAACGCCTGGGAAATTAGGTGACTGAAGCCTACAGTTTTTACGATCACAGTCGCTGAATATTCTCGAGCAATAAGTTCCGGAGATCAAATCCCCTAGGTAATACTCGGGAGTTTTTGATGGTTTCGCCACATTCGTATCTTCGCTCCGTGATATGTTTACGGGATAAGGCATCGGTGGTCTTAGTTTGAAGAAAGGCCGTTCTGAAATAGGATGTTGTTATTAGATAAACATATTGATCTCCGAGATTTATTACATGAATTGTGAAGGATGGTTTACGACATCTTCAGCAAGGATTTGTCTTTTGTTTCCCATTTTATTAGGATGTGTTGTGATCAAACAACAACTGAGTCACACTTTTTTGTAAATGAAGTTGAATCTGTAAGATTGATGTTTTACGCTTTTTTTAACCAGAATAAAACGTCGTGGGTTTATAAATGCTTTATATGGAGTATAATAAACAAACGTCTATATTACCAACAATGCCTAAAATATAAGCAGAAAATATAAAGGATACCATTTGTCAGAATCAAAATGATTTACGTACCGGAAGGCGGGGTCCCTCCATATCGCACGGTAGCATATTCCCTTCTCAAAACCTTATACGCCATTCGGAAGTCAAAGTTATAGTTATTCTGTTCTTTTGATAAATGCAGTAGTCTTATGATAAGCGTTATTGATTTCGTTTCGCTGTAGTAAATAGAGGGCCCCCAGGAGGTTCCACACCAGGAACCTCCGACTTGAGGTCTGCTTGCTTCTTGGATCTGCATGTATCCATCTGGGCAGCCGTCTTCCGTGAAGGATGTGAAGCGACCGAGCGTGAAACTATCGAAGAGGACCTGAAAGAGAAAGAATATAACTATTTAATCATAAATTTGTTACAAGTTACAAAATTTATTGGAAATCATGTCGATAATTTTCAGCAATATCCTGGGACACCATTTCAAACAAGATTACGCACTAAACCACAATGTATTGCTTCTAAATTACACAAACAAGTTCCCTAAGCACTTTTGGAACTTAGACCCTGTGTAAATTAGAGCGAGGCCACTACCCACTTGGCTAATGGTTCAATTAAATCGCTCGCCGCTTTATATGAGCCAATTAAAATTAAAGAGCATTTCGGGGAGTTCAATAGTGCACTAACCTAAATACAAGTGGAGTTAAACGTCTAGTAATGGGACCCATTAAGGGATGTCCCACGTTGGGTGTTGTAGATACTGCTGTAAATAAGTGTGGGTATCTGTAGTAATTGTTTACGTGAATTTTAGATGAATGTAATTAAAAACTTTGGAGTAAACCCGTCTGAACGTTAACAATTAATTCCTGAAATGTATGAAATTTTACCCATGGTAAAACTGAGGGATTTGAAATCTGTTCATTAAACACCTGTAATTTAATTTCAATAACTATTTGTCTTAGAAAAAAATATTAACATAGTTTTTATATACATAGTTTTTATATACATACTTATATATTGTTACATATATGATAAATTTATTTACCAAAAATCTTTGAAATATGTTTACCAACTAAACATTTTGGCAACGAGAATTCGAGATTGGGAAAGTAATGGAATTGCATTTCGCACGAATTCTATTTCCGTAATCATTTTCATTTGATTGAGAAGTATTCGTTTATAACTTTACAACCTTTTTATCAATTTACTGGTACAGTATTAAATAAACTTTAATTTCGTTTTAAAAAATCTGGAATGTTTCAAAAACATGCACACACTAAATATTACATATACCTACCAATTTATCCAAAATTGGTCGCCTCCAAAATTCGAAATTAAACTAACTCCAGATGTTTAATGCAGTTTCAAAACCGATGTAAAATGCGGGGTTCGTGTCTATAAAATATTAGCTCAAAAATCAAATTTATGATTTAGTTTAGTTACACTGGAAGTCCCCGAGGCAGCTGACCGAAATGGAATTAGGCAATGCGGAAAACGCAATTTGAGGGCGAAAATTGCATCTGTGTCTACCGGCTAAAATGTCGGTAAGGATTTAGCATCAATGTGAATTTATACTTCGCTAGCTACATTGAAAACAAAGGTTTTATTTTATTGAGCCCCCGTATTGAAATCTAGCCTTAGCGTTTGGGAATTCTCTTTGAATTGTGTTTCCGAATAGTAATATGGGAAATATTACTATTCGGAAACACATGAAAAATTTTCAAGAATGTTTTGGTTATCCTTGAGATTTCCGATTCGTTCTACGATACATATAAATATTGTAGTGACCTTTAATAATGGAAAGCAAAAGAAAACCTTGAACAGCGTATAATAACACAGAAAGGTCCCAAAACATCACATGTATCAACAAAATGGAATCTGATATGTAGAAAATGAAATACGAATCGGCGTCGAGGACTGGAAATGTGAGAGACATGTCCCTTCATATTTGGTTCTCTCAAGCAGAAAATACAATTTTGCACCGCTAGGGATGTTCGCGCCGGTCTTTGATGAAATTTAAATGTGCTGCTGGCGGAAACATGTTGTGGCGTTTCAATTTATGTTTTGAGAATGTACGTCATAACAGTCTAGACTCAAATGGATTCGTAGGATTAGATGGAGCTTAATCTTGTTTGGTAATTATAATTAAATAAATAATGAAAGCTTCAAGAACGTTATTTTACAAAGTCAGTGTTCAGCTTAGAATGTATCTAACACAGTTCAAATTATAATAAGAATTTAATTGATGAGAATAAAGTTGGACCTCATAATACTAAACAAACTTTTTAAGCTTTAAATATTTGTATGGCTTACAAAACAGCAATTTTTATTCTCATAAAATTAAATAGTATGTTATCAAAATTATTAAATTTAACCATTCCAGCTGGAAAATTATTTCGGGACTACAATTTAAAGTCGCTTCATAATTCGCATTTCGTTTTCAGACGCAAACGTGAAACATGTGGAACAATCGCCTCCACAATCCTAACTTATTCAAATACTTGGAATTCTTTCTATATTGTGCATTCATGACAACTCTCAAGATTTCCAATTTAATCTTGTATTGTTACGTTAATATTAAAACGTGCATAAGCCAAGATGTTCATTATCTGATGTAGGAGCTACTTTTATTACCTGTTTGTTTAAAATGAGAATCTTGTTATTATATTCAATGTATGACGTCTTCACGTGAATGTTTACTTCAACACAATCTAAATCTTGACTGAATATTATATTTAATCTTACAGCCTCAGTACCTACTCGTACACAAGGGACATTTCTACAAATTCTAACGATGACCGATGTATAGGAACTTAGGGTTGGTATTTCTTTTCGACACGTCACGTGACTTAAAAATGTTTATAATTATTTAAAAAAAGCATACCATTGGCTTGAAAAGAACTAGAAGACATGTTGTATTAGAGTAAATTAGTTAGTATCAAAAATCAGTATTCAAGAAATTAATGGTTAAGGCGAAAATTGTCCAAGTATTTTTTTTTCTCAGGAGATCACTTAAGTAGTGTTCTGCACTTTAAGGCTTGAGAGAATCGAAATTGCACCTTTGTCTGAGGGCATACTTATGTACTAATAATAAAAATACTGTGTTCTGCAAATTATTAACTTTTTTCTGTAGGACTGGCCGCCTAAATATGGCTACATTAAAATTTACTTATGAGCATTATCTTCTTTCAAATATACCTAATCTAATAAGCCTGTCTTGCTCGCATAGAGGCAAAAGCCACCTTCTCCTTCTGCCACGCACTTTTGTCTTGTGCTAGGATGGACCAGTCTTTTTGGTAGGATTCAAGTTATTCTGTCTACCTTCTTCTGGGTCTGTCGCGATGACGTCGATATTCGGGACTCACTCTATAGTAGATTTAGCCCACAGCACATTTGCCAAGGGATGGATATGATCGTCCTAATCCCAATCGAGTTCCTTCCGTATCACTTATATGTCATTTATACCATAATAACAATATTTTAAACAATGTCACTTCAAATGAAGCAGGTATCTCTAGTAATTAGTTTTTGGAACAACAACGAACCGACCGAAATATAGTTTTAGTTGTCACGGCGCTTGTATTTGAGGGGCAACTTGGTAAAACTTTACCTATCTACGAAACTTTAGGGGAAGTTTGGCCGCGCAGTGTTCCGATCATAGTTTATTGTTAGGTATTCTTATTAGTTGTCGTTGCTAAAACAAATAAATATTTGAACACCTGAATTAGTGTCATCATATTTCTTGTGTTGTGTACAACTTATGTATGTGTTACGGAGGATAAAATTCAAATTAAGCAACAAAAACCTAATAAACTTCGTGTGTCTTTTTATCAATTACTTACTTTAACTTCATAGGATAGTCAACAATAAGACAGTGAGTGGTATTTAAAATAAAATTTGTTTAACAATACCTAAATCATTTATTCGTATTTTTTAAATCAGTAGTTCATAATCTACTAAAACAAAGGTTATATAAAATAATAAAGACGATGGTGGGAATTCATGTCCACACACAATATGTGACCACAAGCCACAGACAATAATTTATACAATGTGGTCAAAAGATGATTATGAAAAAAAAATCCAACACAGAGGCCCTTGTCCATACATATTGTACTTTGTCCATAGATACCAGTGAAAAATATTTACTTGTTTTAAATTCGAGTGCCATGTTTAAAGTGCACTCGGTGCAGTGTTCGCATACTGTTCAGTGTTAAGTAGTGTAAGCAAATTATTTGCACAGCAGTGTAACCGTATTACTAGTGTTGCAGTGCTTTAATTAAATTTTTGCTAAAACTTTTAGCGTTTTCTATTTGTTTAAGATAATAATTGTAAGAGGAAATGTAATTGTTGCTTGCATTGTAATTGTTGTTAAAATAAAATACGGTACGTTAGGTACGTTTATAAAATTGTGGAAATATATTTTATTATAGAAATACACCTACTTTGCATTGAGAATATGGTCGCAAGGACCATTATAAAAAACAAAATACTTATTTAAGTTTTCAATAAACGTTAACAGGAGAATACCTAAATACTTTCCTTCCAAGTAAATTTTTGTATAACTAATTTATTTTAGTATGTGACACTAAACTCACATCATTAAAAGAACAATAAAACAAAAAAATGTGTCCAATTACCAACAAAGTCTTATTGTGAAGGAGATATGGGAAATGTGTCACACTAAGCAGAAAATAAAAGCAAGCTGTACCATATGACGTCATAACTGAGGCTTATTTTGTTTTCCATGTAAACAACCTGCCAATCTTTTTTCAGATAAGGCTTAGGTATGTGATTGAAATATCTTTTACATAGAAGACAACAAGAGATTCATATTTATTTCAAGGTAGTATTCGGTTCTTATCAAATTTAGACAATTTTGCACCTTTTACCTGTGGTTTTACGTAGCTAGGTCACCAACGCGCAAGGCAGGTAACTAATCAGTTTATTTGCCGGTAGCCATATATCTGTCCTTCCTTTGATAATAATAATAATAATAACTCTTTATTGTACACCGAAACAAGTTTACAGAAAAACAAAATACATTATAGGTACAATGGGCGGTCTTATCACTAAATGTGATCTCTTCCAGACAACCTATGCAGGGATTGGAGTAAGGAAGTACAATAAAGCGGGCAGATATAGGTGTAACTGATTTGTATAACGGAAACTTCAACTTTGAAAATAAAGAGCAAACTGAAGATAACTAGATAAAATTGATCTGTACTAATATTATAAAAAGGAAAGATTTGATTGATTTTTGTTTGTTTGTTTAGGCAAATAATTCGTTATGCATCTTTTGACAAGCAATTAATTTGATCGTTTGCATCAGTCGCGTAATTGGAAAATTGGGTATTCTAGACTATAATGTCTAATTTCATTCGTCCTTATCAGTTGTTAATGCCATTCAATGTGTATATAATAAATTAATGACTTTGGGAGTATTTCTCACGAAGAGCATTATTACGTGCAACTTTATTACGCCAAATGTATGTTTTTAACAATACAATCCGTGTTCCTCTTCAGGGAATACATTCATTCCAGCATGATTTACATACTCACGACGAGAAAATAAACGAAACCTCCAAGCAGTTGAAACAAGTATTAAAATTTAATACAAAAATTCCCTGCTTCTTCGCTATTTTAACAATCGCGGGCGTCTAAAGTGTGGAGTGTAAATTACATGCCACAGCGCCAACCGCTCGCATTATTGCACAGAGGTTGCAGAGTAAATAATACTGTTATAGAAGTTACTGCAGAAATGCAGTTGGTTGATTTTATAGCGGCAATTATACTTAGCTATAAAACAGTTTATGATCGTAGTTTTGGTGGTAAAGGTAGATAAGAAGAAAGGTAGGTAGTTGGTGGAACGTTAGGACCAGGATTTTTTTAGTATACATGTATAGAAAAGTACGCAAAGGTATAATTAGGTGAAAAACCAAATACTTTTGGTGTTAGGAATCGCACCTATGGTTTATCGATGCAATTTGAAAATCAGTATGAACATACGTTGGTAAACAATAAACTAATAAAATGGAAATACTACCATACCAAAGAAATGTATTCCAAATTCTCTCGCCAAAAACTTTGCAAAGCCTTTTTCCTCAAAATCTTTTCAGTGTATTTGTTTTCTTTATCTGCACACGTAAAGTCGGGAAGCCCAAGGCATTTTACGGAGTGTTGCGTTTTTGTATTTGCGTATTTCACTTCGGCAAGGACAAAGGCAGCCTTTCACCCTGAATAGGGTTGAGAACTTTCAAGACATTTCAGCACCTTAGCTTATTCTTAACGCTTTTTAGATTGTACTATCTACTTGATCTTGTTTGTGACTTTGCCCATTTCTTTGAATTAATGTTCTTGCGTCTACTTGGAGTTTCATTAAGGTATCCCACTGTCTTTGAGATTTTAGCTACACTACTGAACTGTAATACAGACAGCTGTTGACAAGTCTAGCTATGAATACAAATCACTTAAATAAACTGATTGGTATTTACTAAAGTTTTTCATCCCTAACTACTTCTTGTATGGATGAAAAATATTTCTATTATCATCCGAAAAATCATTGACATCAACACTACCGTGCCTTGTATTCATTTTGTATCTTTCTGCACTTGAAATATTTTCAGGACAAAATGATTGAGGTCTTTTTTGTTCCCATTGTCAGCCCTACGCGTAGTTATGAGATTTGTTTGTGCGGACACCCGCAGACCTCACCAGCTTTGTTTGACTTGTGCCTCGTTGAGACGCTTTTTTTTTTCAACGACTATACTCTGTTTCTATTTCTGTTTTTCTGTTAGCAGTTAGTTTTAAAGTGTAATGGACAGTTGCTGAACACTCGAGTGCTGAGTGGTAAAGTTTTTAAACTTTAGAAGTAGAACACATTGTTGGTGTATCTTGATGTACGAGTTTTAAAACATTGGATTCTGTCAGGATGTGGTGGAAAATATATTTACCTACCAGTTTTACAGCTACTTGTTTATGCCAGAACGAAACCTCTGCACGTTAAAGCCAGTCAATTATTCAAAGGTTCATCGAAAAACTTAATAATTCAAATAAACAGGGGATTAATTATAATCCTATACTGCTGCAACAAATTCGGAAAAACTTTTTTTACACAAAGTTTTGAATTGTCATTATTTACTAAGTTATTTAAGCCTGAACAGCATAATTTTGAGAGGAAGGTTATGCTATTTCTTAGAGAAGTAATTGCTATGTTACCTGAGAGGAATAAGATACTTTCACATGAAAACTAGGTGCGAGCAACTAAATGTAATTTTAATAAAGAATTTAGTATACCCACGGTGGAAATATAACTCTGAAAGATAACTATCTGAATCAGCTCTTGAGGGATTTGTTCTAAAGATTTACGAGTCTTTATCCATGCAGTGGGTTCTAAAAATGTAGGATTTATGACTGAGTGCCAGTTGGTAGTATAAGTTGAATTTATTATTTCACTAGTTCTGGGTCGTAACTTAGTCCCTGTATATGTGCAATGATTTTTTCACTAACATAAAAAGTTTATGGCTTTGTTCTCATTTTATTGATGGTACAATGGTGTCGTATTATGATGTTTTAGGTGAGAATTAAAAGGTTTCGAAAGATACTTTCAGTGAGTTTGTAGTACCTACTCATTCGGTTCAATAAACATTTGATTTGAGTGATAAAAAAAGTTTTGACTACAAATAGTTAGCTAAAATATTTACTGTGATGAATAAATCCAAAACCAACCAACAATTAATAATTCCTCAGTTCGTCGGTAGAAACGCCAGACGCCACCTTTCTCATTCATCTCACCTCAACCACCCCGGACGTACATTTTTCTTTCAATGCGAATACAAAATGCGTACTATACGCCAGTACTGGCACGTGTCAACCAGCTCTTTACAACTCGCCTAGACTAGTCAAGTTGATGACATTCCCTTGAAAACGCCCGCTTTTGTTTCAGCATTATTATTTCGCGAGTTTTTCACATCACATGGTAATAAAGAGGAGACGTACGAGCCAGAAATAATTAAAATAAAACTGGAATGTGAGGCCTAAATGTGGAGAAATAAAAATGTAATTTCGCTTCTAATTTTATAATGCCACCGTGGAAATTGGATAGGTAAGTAAAATATGTTGCAAATCTGAACACAGATTTAGAATATTAAAAGTCAAACTTATATGCTTAATATTACATTTATCATGATTTAAGGAACGTAAGTCAAAGGACCATCAGTAGGTACGAGTATAATTAAACAACATAATTATAAATCGCGGTGAAAATGGCTGTTTACTCATCGTCTACGTAGTCGTATGTCTTAATAGCAAATAGTGTGGGCATACCTCTAGGCGCGTTTAGGGTGAAATATCATCACTCAGCGTCGATTTATTTGAAATAACCGTTTACCCCCAGTTGGCTTTGATCATACATTTCATGTCAACATACGTGTTTCAATATACAACATATCAGGTTTCGATTGATAAATCTGTCAATTTATCTATAATCACAAGAACTTGAAATATGTTTAAATTTCAATTTGTATGTAGCCTCACATGAAATCTATTATTTTCATGACTTCTTCGTAGAGTAACTAAATGACAATATTATCAATTATATACGGCCTTAAAAGAGCCATAGAATCTAAATAATCGCTTAAAACGTTAAATTTCAGCACTGCCAAAATCCAGGGGTTCCTCAATTTTCAGCGAAAAGGTTCAAAAAGCGTCGTTAAAACTGGCTTGCTATTAGACGTTATTGTTGCGTAGTCAATGGCTGCAGCTCTTGACAGCGCTTTAGCCGCTTCGCCGCGTCAACCCCTCAAGTTGAAATGAGCCGCCATAGGGAGCACCCTGAAGTACTAACGAGAGAATGATATAGCCTTTTCAAGAACACCGAAGAATTTTCAAGAGAACATTCCAAACATTGAACAAGGTTTTATCACGAATATTTTATATTTTATTATGGAAAATAAGAAAAGATACATCCTCACAAAGTGGTGTTTATTCTAAGGTGACAATATAAAAACATAATAAAGAAGAAAGATTTGTAAATTACTGTGTTCAGATAAATCGTACACAAAAATAAATTATTACAAAAAAAAAAATGTAAAATAAAATATTGCAGGCATATAAGTATCGAACCGAATTTTGACAGAAACTAGAATATTTTGTCCCGGTATATAATTTCCCCGATACACATTAAGGTTGAATTTAAAGTTCAAATCCTGTGTAACACAAGACAAACTGAAGAAAAACTGGGTACCTACCTGAGAACATTCAGCGAACGCATGTGAAACACCGACGTAAACTAACTCTAGAACGACCGCACATTTTATAAATATCTGTGGTCGTAAGTAAACTTCGCCACGAAATAATGTTGTGATACTATCTCAAATTCTTAATCCAAACCGAAGATGATCACTACAAATACAATTACGGCACCGCAATAAAAATCCGTTTTCAATTCCGATTCGCGTTCCTTATCTCAGTGATAATACTCCTATCAGTGAAGAAATTAGTTCGATAAACCATATTGTTTTGATCAGTGCGCCGAGCGGTTACTTATTGTTGGAAGTATTATCTATTATGAATTAATTGTGTTTAAAAATGGCTTCGAAAATTGTGAAACGTTATTTGTGTGTGGAAGATAAAGTGTTTCTGGTGACGGGAGGCGCTGCTGGCGTTGGTGCCGGGATTGTGAGGGCCTTACTGGCTGAAAATGCTAGGGTAGGCTAATTTTTGTTTTATTTTAGATGCAATCTGAAAATATATTGCGTCAGTTTTTTATTTTCATACACATTGATTCTAATTGTTGAAGTATTTAGGCGGTTTCCTCACGCGCATTGTCGGGTTCGCCGGACTAGTAATTTTAGACTAAATGTTTTCGCCTCACGAAACTTATAATACAAACATTAATGCTAGTTTATACCTATTTACAGCTTGCTAATGTATCGGTTCAGAAGTAACCATTGAAAATACAGAGACATCGGTATTGATAACCTCCTCTTTTTTGAAGTCGGTTAATAAAATGGCGTGACACCATACATTTATTTGATTCTCTAAGGTTTACACGAATGTTAGACATTGAAAAAAGACTAGTTTTATTTTAATTTTATTTTATTCAATAAAAATTTTTAATTATATTTTTCCTATTGATAGTTTTCGTTACTTTAGAAAGTGGTTGCTCATCTTATTTATCTATTACCTACAAGTCTAAAACCCTGAAATCAATACACATTTTATAAAAGCCCGTTCGCATTGACATTCCCAAATTTTACATTGGAATATTATCTAGCAAAAACAGTAAACAAATCATCAATAACAAAATTGAGTCGATGATAAACATGTAGCTAGGTATATAGTATTGTTACTATCGTAACATATGTACTTCTAATCTACATCAATATCATGATGACGTAGATAATAAACTGAAGAACGTGAACCACGATGACTTAACCACTTTTATAATAATTGGGTTGCCAAAGTATATTTAAATGACGCGGCGGTAGCCTAATAGGTAGATCGATTGAATTGTGATCATGTGGTAGCCGATACCCGTTCATAAACATAGGTACGTAAATACAAGCATTTAGCTTAGCACAAGGGCTTAAAAAGAATACCTACTAGTAATGTGCGTCCCACATTGCTAGTAAGCCTTTTTAGGGTTCCGTAGCTTTAAAGAAAAAAACGGAACCCGTATAGGATCACTTTGTTTTCAGTCCGTCCGTCCATCTGTCAATACTCTTTTTCTCAGGAACGCGTTTAGTATCAAGCTGAAATTTATATCAAATACTTAAGTCTACTATCCCTTGGAACTGTCTAAGCCAACGCAATCAATAGATTCAGCCGTTTATGCTGCTTTCCGCTAATTTTGGACACTCGCAAAGGAATCCAAACCTACAGGGAAAAAAAAACTTATCAACTATAAATTGGTAAGTAAAAGGAAACAATATTTGTATAAAAATGCAATGTATATAATGGGATAAATCGGCAAATGTAAACAGTTTTTAATAATAAATTACCTCAACAACAACAAACTCGCAAATGTAACTAAACCGAAATTGCGTCAATCTGGCCGTGAACTACGTCGATAACAAATTTCGTGTCATCATTAAAAACACACCTAGATTGACGAAAACAATAATATTGTTTAAATGTAAAATAATGTTATTAGTAGGTATTATCTAATAAATAATTCTCTACAGACTGCTCCAAATAGATTGGGAGTCCTGATCACGAAGAAAGGACATTGGAGGAGAGGTTATTTTATTTGGCGGTAACCTAAATCCGGGCGGAATAAACGACATGACCGGGCCGGCCGGGCGGCGGCGTGTTGGTTTAGTGGTTAGTGACCCTGACTGCTAAACCGGAGGTTGTGGGTCCAATTCCCACCTAGGACACATCTTTATGTGATGAGCATGATCATTTGTTCTGTGTGTGGGTGTAATATATCTATAATATGTGTGTATTTAGAAATATATATAAGTATGTTTATCTTTTGTCTGGTTGCCATAGTTTGGGATCAGATGACCGTGTGTGCGTTTTTAATAACTAAGGATATTCAAACGAACATAGTATAAATTTATTGCTCAAACAGGTGCTGAACAATAAATTGTAGATTCTGTAACTAAAACAGTTTAACAACTGAAATATAGTTCGTGAACAGAATAGTTTGAAATACAACAGTTACAGCTTTGTTATCCTGTTTCAAAACAAACGCGACAGTGAAGTGTATACCTAATTTAATTAACAAATGTTGCATTTGTTTTCGGACAACATCTGTTACTAAATAGTCTAGTTTTCATAACTTTTTGGTGACAAACTTATAGGTAATAACTACCTCTTTTAGTTTCATAATTATGAAGTGACATGGCGTTGGAAGTGGTTTGGAACTTAAAAAAAATAGTTACTTCATAGTAGATATGATTTTAATTATACTTTGAGCTTGTGTTGTCAAACACACAAAAAAATACAAATTCTTGTGATGCGACGTCAAGTCGTAGAAATGAAGCTAGATTTTGCTTTCTTCAGATAGCACCAATGCCTTGACTAAGCTACCAATCTACATCACAAGAATTCTCATTTTCCTAAGTTAAAGATTATAGCAACAATTGGCCACCAATGTTTAATCTACCTTTGGGTTAACTTTTCAACAATTGCGCCTCGCAAAAGATTGAGATACTTAGATCCCAACAGAAGCAGAGATAATAATTTTCTCTTAAAATTTCCAACCTTACAGCACGTAGCCTTCCTCGACGTGGCGGACCGTGAAGGTTCTGCCCTGGAGTTGGAACTGCTAAACAAGTTTGGGGCTTTAAGAGCGAAGTTCATAAAATGCGACATTTCTGATGACGCCCAACTGGCAGCGGCGTACAAGCAAGTAGTCGACAAGTACCGAAGACTGGATGGGGTTATAAACAATGCAGCGGTTTTGACTGTTGACAACCGAACTTATAAGCGAATGATTGATATTAATTTTGTGAGTATTTTCAGGTTATTTATGATTTCTTTTTAGTTCTCTGGGCTTAGAAACAGATCAAATTGTTCCTAGCTAGTCTAACAAAGGCACGCATATTTTTCTAATTAAGGAGACAGCAAATTATTTAAGGACCTTTGGCTTCAATGGCGGATAGGTATATCAAATTAAAATAATGTGTTTTTCTAATATGGGAAAAATCGTTAGGTACTTACTTTTAGACCCATTATGCTGAGGTACAATATTACCATACTATTGGTTACTAACATTCTCATTGATAGTCTTATCTAAGAAATAAAGACGAAAATACTTTAAGACTTAATTATTAAAGTTCCACCGAGGAAACCAATTTCGAATAGATACCTACTTGTAGTAGTTGTAGTCGCATAGTTATTACTTGGTAAGCTTCGGAAACTCGACGAGGCAATAAACAATGCAGCGGTTTTGAGTGTCGGAAAACAAACGTACTAACGGATGGTCGATATTAATTTTGTGAGCTATGAGCTCTTGCGTGAGTAACGCTCAACGTTCACGTTTGATTTGATTGGACACGAAATGCGGTTCCCATTTAATATCCTCGCGTAAAACACATTCAAAGTTTCAAGAATGTTTAGTTCGGCATGCAAGCCTCTCAGCAGATACTTATTTTAAGTTATACATAGTTTTGTTGGACTGTAAATATAAGAAGCTTTCAAAAATAATTCAAGTTTTTATGAGCTTTTAATACAAAATTTATATTTTATTTTAATATTTTTTGCGATAAATCGTATTTTCTAATTTAAGGTTTAGTAACGATCCCGATTCTTGTCCATATGACCATGAAACTTCACTTCAAATCCATCCATCCTTAATTCACCCATTACGTGTCATTTTATTCAATCTTTATCCATAAAAATATTACAATGTTCCATAAACTTTATCTTTCAGACAGCAACAGTGACCAGTACAATGAAGGCTCTGGATGTTATGGGTGTCAATAAAGGCGGTAATGGCGGCACTATCATCAACTTGTCATCGTTATTGGCTCTCAACCTTGGCAGCCACCTGCCTGTTTATGCGGCAACCAAGACCGCTGTGTTGCAATTTAGTTTAGCTATGGGGGTAATATATTTATTGGCCTTTAATAAATTTGTGATATGTAAACCTTAGAGAATTAACTACATTTGTTTAGGATTGCTATTATAATTAGCGTCACTTATAGGGATTGCTTTGTGAGAACTGGTTTCTGCACCTGCAGTTTCAAATAAGATTAATGTAAAATCTTTTAGTGATTCTCTAAAACCTGATTTTATTTTGTTGTCTCGTTGTCACTTGAAATAAAACCTACTTCAGTCGCAGCATGGAGGTTACATAACATAGGTTTACTGAATGGAATTATATTCAATAGAAGAAAAAATTCAAATATTTTTAATACAGTAATTTATTTAGATCTCGTTTTAACCAAATTTTCTGTTTAAGAAGTTAGTAAAATTCTGAATAAACAATAAGTAATTGTAAAACATACAGAGGAAATAAGGACTTCAGTCTGATCACAGTTAACTTATATTTCAGGCAGAGAGTATACATTCAGAGACTAAAGTTCGAGTCATCACTGTGTGCCTCGGTCCAACCGACACGGCTATCCTGAACAGGAGCAACTTGGAGAACTTTGACAAAGATTCGACTGGGATCGTCGCTTCCCGAGTCCCCGTGAGGCAGAGGTAAGATCCGAACGAAGTTTCATGAAGTAGTTTGGTTCCAGGAAATTAGGAATCTTTGGAGAGCTTTGGATGCAACTTTTGACTGGGATAATCATACAAGTTCGGTTCAGGTATTTTTTTTGCTAAAGCAGATGAAACCTTACGAAATCTAGCTATATTAGGTAGTATACAACAAATATTAATTTGCTGTTGCTGCAATTCATGTGTCGAAGTTATAAAAGCCTGACTTTAGACTTCTGGTGTTTTCAAATTCGCCTTAACATCGCATTGGTCAATGGGTTCCAACAAACAAAAGATTTTATATAGACCTATCTGCAGGCTACTTACTCTTCTTCGAATATTGCGGTCGTGCGGGAAGTCAATTATCAGAGAGAAACGTCCATTTTAAATGTTCAGTTTTTTTTATATGAAACATCCAACTGCGACTGTTTAATGAAACTGCAAACAAATGCGTTACATTTCTGTAGTTCCTCCATTAAATGTCACTTAGTTTTTGAATTATGCTTTTTGTTCAGTCCGTTAACGTCATGAAACTTCTTGAAAAGTCATACAAAACTATATTTGTTTCAGTTCATGGTATACAAACATTCGTTGACCAAAATGCACCTTGATGACTAGATATTGTATTCAGAAAACACGTCTTACAGAAATACTTATGTGGTCTTCGTTTTGGAAGTCTCTTGTTGATTTTGAACACCAACACCCAATATACGGATCTCTTGTATATTTTATTCTATTTCTATCCTATTTTGGGTTGATCGGCCTTTCAGGTTGAAATTACTTTATTAATGAGTTGTATTTTGCGGCATTTTACATTTTAAGAAAATGGCTATAAAATTGTATATCAGCACGTTATTCATTCACAATTTGTTAATTACAATAATTATAAATTCATAATTTATTTATTAACTATTGCAGGGTGGAATCAGCGGTCTCAGGTATTCTAGAAGCCATCAGCGAAGGGAAAAGCGGTTCCACATGGATTGTAAAGAGTGACCTACCAGCCTATGACTACAGTGAAAAATTGATACAAGCATTCGAAGTTTTATCTGAGACTTAATTATACTTGTATTTTAACAAGAACGTTATACACTGCCTGTTTTAAATCATATTTTTTTTAATATTTTCTTGTCATTAAATAATTTATTTCATTAACCACTTTTTAAAATAGCAGAACTACATTTTAAATAAATCAGTATGATTTAAGTTGAATGTCTCTTGGCAAACGCAAGTTTATGTACTTTCATGAAGAACGTTTTTTTGTACTTAATAAATATTTTATTTACTTTTTCTCTTTTTATTTTGTAGTTGCTAGATTTTTGCATGTTGATCCTATTTTATATTGTAAAAACCTATCACACAGGACATGATAGCAATAGATTATAGATTTTATTTGTTAAATTATTTATTTAATTCCTTCTAACCCTTTCCTTCTGCCTTTGATCCCGACTGTCATACTGCGATCTTAGATAGTCGTTACTTACGTGATTACAATTCTGACAGCCACTCTTACTGTGGAATATTGTATTACCTAGCAATAGGTTGAAGAGTCAGATAGGCAATCGTTCATGAAAAATACGGTATTCAGCTAAATCGGGTAAGACTGGAAGCTGACCCCAACATAGCTGGGAAAACGCTAGTAAGCCACGTCAAAAACATAAAAATACGAACACAATAATATAATATTTAGGAATAATTAAGTCTAGTGTTTACATCAATTAAAGATGTGCACAACTATTTAAATACATTTTATTTGCATACGTGCTGGGGGTTATTCTGTAAGACCAAATAAAACAAAACGTGGCATGACGCAGATTATAGTTCAAGAATCCCAGGTCGCCAAATCTTTTTTGTGTTCTAAGAGATATCGGGTAGTGTTAGTATATACGTTTTAGGCCATCTAGCAGGTTTTGACTTAAAAGTATAGTAAGTCGAAAGAGCTACAGTCTCTCTTAACCCGACACGTTAACTATTTGGACTTAGTGCGTAATTAAAATTGAAAATAAAATTTCCATACAGTGACAGGTCACGTGTCTTATGTTTGTATGAAAAGTTGATTTTCAATTTTAAGATTTCGACCTATAAGATGTTCAGTTTTATGCACCTGATTACCTCGTTGAATATACGTACTCCATAAAAAATAATCCCGTATTATTACATAATTATGTCATTTAAAATATTATCAATAGTGCATGGTTTACAGATATTATGCGAAATAGTAAGCCGAGCAACTTAAATAAAAGGTAAACATATAATGTTGCAGAAATTAGGGAGTTTAAATTGTTAATATTGGAAATATTTTGCTCTATCGCGCATAACAGCTATTTCGTGATTAATGTAATTGTACACATGTGGTCGTAACATGACAGACAAAGCCGGTATTATTAGTTTTGACTACGACCATAGCTATAATAGACAACATTCCTATAATATATTTTAGTCAGTCTATAGATATTTCGATTATTTAGAATAGCTTTGAATTATTAATATGCAATAAGCATTTTAGTATTGACTTTCGTGAACCATATTATATTATTTGTACATACATAAGGTTCTACAGAACTACATAATATTCCAGTTACTATCTTATATGAATGACCTGCCCATGGAAATACGTAATAAAATAAATGCCAAGAACTGCTAAGGAAATACTTGTCTTTATATACTGCAAGACAAGCTAGAAAATGTATCTTTCAAATTAAGAGTTATAAGTAGATACCCACATAGTTATGTTACTTATTTTTTTATATATATTTTGTTGCACCGAGTTGCCATGACTGGCTATACCACTGTTAAACCCGCGATGGTTTTTGTTGGTATTTTTTATACGACCAACAATTTATGGAAAAATGATTTTTTAATAAATAAAGGAAAAAAAAGCTGGAGTTGAAAATGCGCGAGCGATCCTATGACTCCGGCAGGGCCAAGGATAAGACGGGACCGGGGTGTTGTCGTGCCCTCGGCGTGAGTTGAAAGCATATTTTCACCCGCGAAAAGAAAAAAACAGGTATAATATCATAACAGGCGTACAACAACATGAAAGAAAAAAAACTCAGTTTTTGTTGTAACACACACAATATTATATACTGATTAAAATTCAAAATAACCTAATCCGTGTCCCCAAATTTGGGACGAACAAGAAACGCAATGATGAGACTAATTTCCCACTCTACGTAAAACTTGGCACGGAGAATGCAACTGTGCTTGTCAGTGCATTTTCTACCAGGCTTTCGTTAATTTATGTTTCGGTTTTATCCCTAATCCAAGCTCAAGTGTCTGCTTCGTACATCGCTAGCTATTTCACTTGAGTTATGGTCAAAGTTAGGCTGTTCTTTTTAAAGTTAGTTTAAGCGTAAAATCTTCGCAAATGATACGGTGAAGCCTCTTTAAGTTCTCGTTCAGCTTAAGTTACCTCGCATAAGTTGAAGCGAAAGGAATAGTTGAAGTTTGAAATATGTTCCGTTTATGTTGTAGAGCTGCCTAGGTACCCACAAACCCTCGGATACTGAAACGAAAATTTACTTTAAGATGTTTTAAATGTTTATCTGTCATTACGAAGCGGCGGTAGCCTAATGGCTTGGGCGTCGGACTTGCGATCATGTGGTTGCGGGTTCGAATCCCACCCATTACACTACCGACGTGAACCCACTCGTAACACAAGCATCTTAGCTTAGCGCGAGGGGTTAACGAGCTTACTAGTAATGTGTGACACACATTGCTAGTAATCTTTAAAAAAAAAAAAAACAAACATACATTACTTCACACCTTAAAGTGACAGAGACAGCATGAGACTCAACGACGGCTTAAAACTGATTGTCGTTTCAGGATTCTTCAGGTGTTTTCGATTATTTAGCATTATGCTGAAATTACATCCGAGTTTATGGATCTAGTCGGTTCCATACGGTATTATTTATTTTATTTTATTTATTTTATTTTATTTATTTAAGGCTTACCAACTAAATACATACAGAGCATTGACATACAATCGTTACAAATTATTGAGTCTCGCATGCATCTAAATTACAGGAAAGCACAACATTATATAAAGGTTAATTTACGTACATTATTAAACACAAAGTAATTAAGCAGCTAAATATCAATATCAATTGGAGTTATTTATTCACATTTATTTCATTCACCACTGAAACAATGAAACGTGAAAACTATTTTCACTTCGCGGTGTGCTAGGTGCAACGCACATGGCATACTTGCGCACTCATCAAAATTGAATTGTCATTCATGTCCATGAATTACTTTAAGTTCAGTTCATATTCACATCGCGACATAACAACACATTCTCATTACTTAAGTAAAGTAAACTCGATACATGTATCAAGTGAATAAACGTAGTTTTATTTAACTAATATTATACTCAAAGGTCAATTAATCAGGAAAAGGCGTATAATAAAAACTGGACAATATATAGATTGGATAATACTTTCAAGTATGTACCTATGTTTTGTAAATAATATCACTAACGAGTTTTTAACGTTTTTTGTCAATACTACTGAAATACACCCAAGATTTTCTATATTTCTTGTGCTCTTTGATCATTTCGTCAATGAGCATACCATCTTGATAGTATAACATTATTAATTTGTGATTACAACTAATACCCATCACGCCATAATTAGATTGCGTCTCAGCTGAGACATGTCTCAAATTCTCAAGTAACACGAAAAATGTTACCGAGAACATGTCTTCCATCAACTTATATAATATGTACACGTAAAGCTATGTCACATGCCACGCAATTCTAGCGAAAATGTTTTGGATTTTCGTAAGCAGGGCTTAGGTTTCACGAAATAGCAAGCAAACCTGACGTTGAAATATTATAAGAGAGAATTTTCAACAGATTGAAATGCATCTGGATTAGTTAAAATGTTTTTACGTGCACCGGCATGATAAAAAGTAAGAAAGTGAATTATTAGAGAGAAAAATAAAAGGTTTACTACCCCCGAATTCTGAAACGTCAATCAATTTTAAGCAGTCGTTAAGTCTCATATTGTCTCTGTCACTTTAAGATGTAAAGTAGCGACACATAGATCATCAGATCATCAATCAGAACTAAAAGTTGATTTGCGTATATTCGTAGGTTATCATAAGCAAGAAATGAAGTCTAAAATTTTCGTCCAAACGACAGCTTTCGATACCTAAAATATCAATTCAAAGTAACTAAACCACTGGATTCTACAGGGTCCATTAAAACTGGCTTATCGGGTATCCGTAATTATTAATTCAGGGGCGCTAAGTCGGGCCTCATCAATGCCGCGTGGATCGCAACTGAATGTTTGCCAAATCCGAGCCCCGCTGTGTTTAACTATTCACTGCCATGTTTCAGCAGATCTGAATTAGAGAATGCTGCATTAACTAGAACAGCTTTTTGTGTGGTCACCTTTGTGTTGGTAGCATTGCGTTTTAGTTGCGAATATTTGAATGTATAATTTAGATGCTCTCTCGTTTCGTTGAATGCTGTTTTAGGGATTAAAATGAAAAGCTGCTTGGGATTTGGATGAATAATTATTATGTTCAAATCAAATGTTTAGGTTACAGTTTTAGAGTGAGTAATGTTTTAGAAATTACCTGTCAAGTAATTAGTTATATTCAAAATAGTTAGGTTCATACATTTAGAATTAAAAGTTAAAACAGCCGGAACTTGTATCGTATAACACAAGTTAAAGAAACTCCAATTTTGTTTACTAAAATTAGTTTTTAAATTATCATCATTACAAAACATCAATAAAATAATAATTAAGTTAAACTGCCACCATATTTCTTATTCAATTATTACTGTGTCAAATTTGAAAGAAAATTATATTTTCGTTACAAAAATGAGTGTGCAAAATTAAAGAGAGAACATTGATATTCCTTCGTAGGAAGCTACGGTCCATTTGCGGGTGCGGCCGACCCAAAAATTACGGAAAATTATGACATAGAGACCGAGCCTGGTAGAAAAGGGAATAAAGACAAAAGTGTAAGCTGAGAAGATTAATATTTTGAATGCAAACGTAAATTCACGCGGTATTCAATAATTGTTAATATATGAACTAAAAACATTTACACAAACTAGAATCTCTTATTTTAGGAATTGTTTTCAATCAATTTGAATATGATTAATATGTCTTTACATGTCTTTGAGTACACAAATAATTTATCATCTACCTGCATACTTGCTAATTTATAATTGAGAAACTCTACATTCATAGTATTTTAAATTGTTACATTTTAAGGAAAATAAAAATTTAAACTTGGTATTTTCATATAAGCAGTGCTTATTGTTTTCTGAGGTTTACGCGAATATTAGACATTAAAATAAAACTACTTTTTGCTGTCATGGTCATGGGCAGACTGTCTGCCCGTGACCATGACACCTGCAAAGGTGTTGAAACGTCGGGAACTAAAATCAAAATAAACTGCGATAGAATCCGTTTAAAGTAGTTTTATTTTAATAACTAGCTGTTGCCCGCGGCTTCGCTCGCGCGTAAAGTAAAGAGTAAGTAGTATTAAAGGTAGATGTATTCTGGGATTTTCAAAGTAAGGAGAATGTATACAATTTTTCATCTAATATTATGGCGTTAAAATAATAATAAAAGTAAAGTAAGTAGCAAAAGCATTTGTGTTATGGAATCGGAGACAAAAAAGGTACCATAAACACCCGGACTCATGATTTTCTACATGGACCCGTCCGGGGATCGAACCTGGAACCTTAGAGCTGGCGACACCTTAAAAACCGGAGTGAACGCCACTCGACCACGGGAGTCGTCATTATAGATATGTCTTAGATGGTCATTATCTTATCTATTTATCTTTTCATCTGTCTATCTTTGAGAATACTGAACTTCACATACCAACTATTTCAGCCCTTATTTCACCCCCTTAGAGGGTAGATTTCTAAAATCTACCCTCATAAATACAACTATATTGTATTTCTATATAATTATAAGAAATACATCTTATTTATTTCTAACTAATAACCCTTGTATGTAATTGAATGTGTCTATCTTTGAAAACGACACAATTCATATGCCTACAAACTTCCAACCCCTTTTTCAACCTCTTAGGGGGATGATTTTTAAAATCGCTGAAATCGTCATTATTTATTTCTATCCAGAAACCCGTATAAGAAATTTCATGTGTCTATCATTGAAAATACCGAACTTCCCATAAAAAATTTCAACCCCTATTTCACCCCCTTAGGGGATAGATTTCCAAAAGAAAAGTAGCCTATAGCCTCCTTAATAAGTGGGCTATCTAACAGTGAAAGAATTTTTCAAATCGGACCAGTACTTCCTGAGATTAGCGCGTTCAAACAAACAAACTCTTCAGCTTTATAATATTAATATTAGTATAGATAAATAATTATAGTATCTTAGCCGTGTGCAGCGCCCCTTAGTGAACTCCACTGCGGGTGACGTAACGTACGACAAACTTATTATTTGCGGTTGGTACAGTATTCGGGTCTAGGGATCGAACCGCAAAATTAAGTTTGTTTTTTATTGTATATACTTTTCCGGGATAAAAACTACCAAGTGTGGTGCCCAGGATATTAAAGAACAATTATACCAAGTTTCATCGAAATCGGACCGGTAGTTTTTGTGTGATGCCTGAACAAACAGACAGACAGACAGACAAAAATTTTTTTAATCACATTTTGGGTTCGGTGTCGGTCTAGTAACACACCCCGCCATTAATTTTTTTGATATTTTCAATGTACAGAATTTTCACTTCTACAGATTTATTATAAGTAAAGATAAGCAGTGCTGTTAAATTCGCACAATCTGTGATACAAACAATTCTTACACGCCGAGTTTTAGTAAAATGATTATCTCAATTATTTATTGTTTGTGTTTGAGTAATGTGGCGCATAATAAAGTACATAAAGGATAAAATAACGTTCAGTGTGTTATATACCTAAGTATGACAAATATTTTTTAAACATGGTTACGTGTTTTTTTAAACAATCTTACGATACCGATCGACTGATATCTTACTTAAAACCGTAGAACTATAACGCCTACAAAGTAGCAGTTCGAACTGTTTCATAATATTTTATTTCTCAATATTTCCGAGTTGATAAGCTAATTTTCCGTCTACATTGGGCTGATGACGAAAGTAATAACTCTGTTATAGAACATTCGCCGAAGTTCTCTCGTACTTCAATATGGGTTTAGTACTCAAGAACCTACACAAACTTTCTTCTTGCCTTTACCAATCACATGAAACTTTTGACTGATTTCAAAGCGGGAAGGAAAATGACGAGTTTCGAGGACTCCTCAAATTCAGTTTTGTTTTTCACCAGAATTATTTCGCAAAGGGTTGCGTCGCTTTGATATTCACCTTTTTTGTGGTTTTACAAAGACGGTTTTTGTTTCAGTGTTTTTTGTTTTGAAATATTGTCCTTTTGGTGATAATAGTCTGGCGGTCGAAATTAAATGCGGAAATATATTTACCAGGCAAGGAATTAAGTTACAAACACCTTTGTTCTATTCATCACGTAAATTTAGTTCAGTAATTCTCTAGGACAGATATTTGAGATCATAATTTTTAAGCTGTACTTAAAATTCAAGTCAAAATTTTAAAATTTATTTACTTTTTATACCAGTGTGTAACTTTATGAACGACGAATAACAATATAATAAAAAAAACATGTTGTTTAAATTTTGGCCTTATGCCGCGATCGAATAGGCAGAGATCCAAGCACTTTGCTATTTATGCCTTACTACTTATTCCAATATTGTTTTAGATATCTTTGAATTTTACCTTAAGTAGAGTATACCTAGAAAATGAGCTAAATTTGGAACATAAATTGTGGAAAATTCCACTAATTAAAATGGTATTAATACAATAAAGACTCGTTTATTGGATACGATATTCATCCAGGGACAAACTTGATAAAATTGAATGTTCGTTATAGTCTTGTTGCCTATAGCCTTTAAATTCTTCCAAATGTAAGATACCTACATAAGAATGGTCACTTAATAGCTGAAGCGATACATACTAGTCGTGGGGGCCTAGCTGCTTGTAGCAGGTTCGAACCCATGCAAGTACCAATGCAACATTTTAAAAGTTATATTATGTACTTTCTTAGTTTCTTCATCATTCTAAGAAATCATTGACAAACGGCGAAGGAAGATAACGAGAAGAAACATGAATTCCAAAAATTTGAACTCGCTGTTAGCTATCGTGGTGATCAATGCTCTGTCTTCCCTATAGATATGGGAAGAGGCCTGTGCGCAGCAGTGTGACATTTGTAGGCAGGGATTATTGAAGCAAACGAAAATAGTTTGAACAAACTCTGATCAAACTAAGAAATAACTATACCTGGTTTATTGGCATCTAAGTAATATGTATCGTGTAGGTAAGAGGCACAATTTCCGGTCACTGCGTGGACATTGTGCCTGACCTATTTCTAGCCGACTTCACTAGCCTCTCGCTATGTGTAGCCATTGTTGAAAGATTTTATAACGGAGCCTGTATATTTATTTCTGAAGCCATTTGTGTTTTATAGTTGTAGGTACAGTTTTCTGTTATTGAGTGAGATTGATTGAATTGTTATTAAACCTTGTACCTATTCTTCGATCCATACATTTGGTTGGAAACATAATTTATCTTGTTATATATAATTATCTTCTAACACTAGTAACAAAACATTTTATAGTTGAGTTTAATCCCTTATATAATAGCATGAAGTTGGCATGAGCAAACATATTGTTATCTTGTGGTTTAGCGATTTGAAATTCTCCAGAAATTCCACCACTTTCTATGAGAGTGAGTTTCGTTAGAAGCCACTCGACCTATTTCCAAATTATAGCTATTTTCATACAATCATCACAGTATTTTTTTAAACTTTATTAAAGAAAGTCGGATTTGTTACAACACTCATAACTCAAGAACGAGTGGACTGATTTTAATGATGTTCGATTTGTTGGAATCATCTCCGTTCTGATTAGCAGAATAAATATTAAAAATAATGAAAAAAAAAAAACAACTTGCGCGATTATAACCACGGGATACCGGGGTACATATTAAATTATTTATTTCGCAATTAAAATTTTGATTAGGAAAGTTACGGGTGTTTCTTAACAAGCTTTAATTAAAAACAAGATGTATACCTACTAGCTGCTTGCGTTGATTTCAATAAGTCTCAAATAAAAATAAAAAAAAATAAAGAACCATCGAATAAAATAACATTCCCTTCATTGGGAAGTTTTACAACCGTAATTTATTCATAATTTTTAAAATTAATTCATATTATACGGTGTATACTGTTTCAAAAACCGTTCTCAGATGCCGGACGAAAAGCATTTACGATTATCAAATATTAATTTAAAATGAAAATATTTTTATTGTCATTTTATTTATTTAAATTCCGATTCAGATTTTAGGTCAGAAATCTGAAGTATTTCTATTTCCTAGCTTACAAGTTAAAGACGACGAGCTTAAGAATTCCGCAACTTGACGCTTCAGTGAGCCAATTCGAAATAGGATTTCAATAGAATCTCTTGTACTGAATAGCTTCTGAACTCCATAATAGATGGTCTGCATTATGTCAATGGTATGGATTTTTCGCATAAATTTTTGCTGACCGAGTAATTACTTTGCTAATTTTGTCTTGAATATAATAAAATTGACAATTTAAGTGATATAAATATTACACTTGGCGATAGCCTAATGGTGAGGGCGTCGGACTTGAGATAGTATACAATTCGTATTGTTGGTTCGACACCCATTGTACTACCGACGTGCACCTACTCGTAACACAAGCATTTAGCTTAGCACGAGAGGTTAACTAGAATACTAGTAACGTGCAAACTACATTGCTTGTAAGGTTTGAAAAAAAAAACATCTTTAGCAATACATGCGCGAACATCACTATATCTAGGAAAAAACTATATATGTATACATATAATACATATTTTTACTTCGTGTTTAAAACTAATTTTTTTTGTATAGTAAGTAAGTGTTTGTTATTGTAACTTAATAATAAATGAAGATCAGTTATCAGAGCTTACTGTTTTGTTCCGAAATTCGCAGTTCGAAAATAATTAACCCTTCGTAATTTATGCAGAAATGATTTTTTGCCCGTTAGGCGGGGTTAGCGGAAAAATTGTATTATTCCAACCGATTGCTGGGAAACCATTTTGCTGTTAAGCATTTTTTGTGGGCTTTGCGTGATATTTGATTTTACCCTGAAATCGTTGGAAATTCCGACGAAACTTTCGTAATACGTAGGTAATTTGAAACTTATTTTCAGTAGCCCAGCATACCTATTTTCATGATATAAAACCAGGTAGTGAAGTAATTGGAATAAGATATGTAAAACGCACGTTGGAAATAAAACAAAAAACGGAGTCGTGAAGCTGAAATGCCTGATGGCATAATGTTTAAAGTAAAACGTGCATCACTCTAAAATAATCAATTTTATCTATTAGATTATATAACAATCTTTAACAAGAACGAAACAAATGTGAGAATCTTGATATAGAGCAATAAGTAAATTATTTTCACAAGACTTGCTGAAGCATCCAAAACTGCTTCATTCCCAGACATATTAGCTTCGCTTACTTTATGGAACATCCTCGCAACTTCGTAAACAAAGTGATAAAACAATAGGAATGAAAACAAACGAGCGTCGTGTTCAATTTCAAACGTAATAAGTGGAACACGGAAGGGATTTGAGATTACGTTTCGATCTCACACCAACGACTTTTTAAGACCTTAACTTTGTAATGTGGCCGAGTTCAAAGACTGAAGCTAAGTACCTACCTACATTCTCGTATTGTTTCGTCTTTGTTTTGTGAATATTCTCGCGAGCTGTTCTCAAAACTTTATCGAAATAAAAATGTGAAATAATAGGTATATTTTCGTTCAGTTTTTTCGCGTAAAATCCTATTAACTTCTTTTATTGTTAAAAGTATTGAGTTATTTGGTTTTATATATTGATTTTATATAAAGGTTTGTATAATACATCTATAAATCAGTAAATCGAATAAAAGTTTTATAAGTCTTATAACGAACATCAATGTTATTGTGTAAACTTTGCTTCAATAAATACAAACAACGAGTGTTTCGAACAAAGAGCTTTCGTTTAGTGTATTTATTTTTAAAATAATACCATTTTCAAATACCAAATATCATTGAATACAAACAACATTTTAAATAAGTCTTTTGATATCAAGCACCAATATTATTGTGTAAAATGTTGATTCAATAAAACAAACAATAAAGGATTCAAACAATTTCTAAATCCGATTAAAATAATTCATCATTTTGTATATTTTATCAAAGGAAATATATGGAAAGTGTACACAGAAAATGCTTGATCAAAATATAAGTTAACAACGGAGCACAAAATATTCTTACAACATTCTCTGTTCCTAGATTTAAACATTCTCTGAGTAGTATTAGCATAATATAGCCTGAAAAGTCGCGACAGGTTAAGAGGCTTAGCAGCTCAGAGAATTTAAATAGCAAGATCTTGAATAAAAAAATATTCTTAGTTTCAGTCGTTTTATGACTAGCTAGCTAGTTAGATAGCTAGTTTGAAGATATAGACAGAAGTGTGTTCTTTTACATTTACAAACAGCTACATACATATTTATTATATATGCTAAGATTTATTTATAATGGGTTCAAACATACAGTAATCTGCATAGTACACTAGGGATATAACGAAACAACTATTATTATAACGAAAAAATCTACTGTTCCATTAAAAATTATACATGTAGATCTGAGATCAATCTTTTACTTACTTAAGTGTGAGTAAACCTTTATGTCGCAATGCAATAGAACATTCCGAAACACATTCAAATCGCTCAACATATTGCGACATTCTACCCCTTCGGAAGCACGATTATATAACAGAAAACAATTGTAGCATTGACATAAGATAGATCTGTGTAGGGGGCGGCAATTCCTATGGCCCCATCCTGTTCCTGACGGCCGAAGATGTATCGATTGCTAACCAATCAACGTTCTGCCATTGTGCTGTTTACGGCGAAGAAATAGCGATGGCCTTATCAACGCTTATGTTGTGTTTAGGACAGAAATAAAATCAAAGAAGCGGCGATTGATGTATTTAACCATAATGAAAAGAGGTTTCCATTCGACCTATATTATGTCGGTCTAGCTGCAAAGATATGGTACCTAGTATAGAATCAGCTGTTTTTTTTTGTGATTGTTTGGTTCGTGGTTACCAGATTATTTATGGAAGTGAAAAGTACAAGCGAGCTAAATTAAATGTATACCTTTTTTATTGCAAATAAACTGTTGTCTAAAGAATTTTATCTAAATACTAGCTTTTGCACCTACCAATATTAAGATTTGATTTATTCACTTTGTATTATTTTCTTTTCGTTTTTGTTTTTGCAAGAAATAAAAGGCTTTTTTATTTTTTTTGCTAGTAAAGTAAAAATAGCTTATAATAAATGAGCTATCTAAAACTGAATGAACTTTCCAAATCGGACCAGTAGTTCGTGAAATTAGCACCTTCAACCAAACAAACTCTTCTGCTTTATATATCTTAACTGAACATTATTTATTAATATCTTATTACACTACCACACCGAAATTCCGGTTTTAATCCTTTAGAAAACCTGTTCAAATCCCTTCAGATTTACCAGACTGAATTTTAATGCCTAACTTAAAACAGGTTTTAAAAAGGTTAGGCTTCTAAAAATATACGTAATATAACAAAGAGTCAACTGAGGCATACGCTTACACCTCATAATTGCGAGGGTCTAAAGGGCTGAGAGGATTTATCGCGGGAGGGACTGTTACATACCTCCACTGAAAGCTTAGCTCTATTATTTGCGTTTTCATCAAAGCGTGCTAAATTCATTGAAAAATGGACAAAAGTTTTTTTTTTTAATGTTAAGTAGATTATACTTTTCATTATATTTTTTCTTAAAGATATATTTTAAGTATAGGTAAACGCGGGCTAGTTTTTCGCAAATCAACGTCTTTTCTTGCGCCTGTTTTGCGTTGTTTAAGTATATGTATTATACTGCATGCTTCGTTCTCGATATATGTTATTAACAATGCAGCTTTCTCATTCCACTCGGCACTGTACGCATTTTTTAGACTAAAAACTAAACAAAAATATTAGTAACATAGTCTATGCACTCCTGTCAAACGTCATTATTTTCGTTTGCGCGGCACTTGATACTGCATATCTCTGTGTTCTTTGAAATATTAGTGTATTATGTGTATTACAGTGTATATTTCAACCGGAAATCACGCCTAAATGGCTTTGTGGAAAAGATTTACAATATTACAAGAAGGAAAGTACATTAATCGAACGCAAAATAAGCGTCGCTATACTTATACCTACATCGTCAAAATGATGGTGACTATTCGAATAATTCACCGCCTTCTAGTATTTCAGGTGATAAAACATTGTGTTATTAATATTACACCGATACAGCTACTGGCTTTTATTAGCGGTTAAGGCTGCAATGGTTTTCATAACCTCGGTATCGGTAGACGCGGGTGGTGTACGTGATGCATCGACGTGGTCGTTGGGCTCGGGGCTTATACGTGATATACGCACGAGATCCCTTACTCTTATGTGTAGTCCGTGAGACTACAATAAGTAGTTTTTTATTAATAACTGGCAGAAGCCGTTACACAAGTTGTTTCCAATGTTACTCTGAAATACCGGTTGACACGGGTGGTGTACAAGATACATCGACGTTGTCATTGGATTCGTGGTTTATACAAGATATACGCAGGACGGCTTGGAGATGGAAGTTCTAGCAACATATTATTATGATCCTGTGACTACTTCAGTAGCACCAAAGTTGCAGTTGTTGCAAGTGTGCAGTGTTTTGGCAATGGGTGAACTCATGCCAGATAAGCCTCAATATGGTCTAAGGCTATAAATGTTGACCTAGCTTGTATTTGGAATATTTTGACAAAAGTCATTGAATTATTGATAGTCATTATTGATTCCTGAGAACAAGTCTGTGGACTACCAAGCATCATTAAGAGATATCAGTCTCTATGAATTTAATACAACAAAACAAGTTAACTGGGCAATGGACTGCCTGAAATATATATTATTGTGTTATCATTGTTTTATAACAATTTTATCCAGTGATCTGATTGAAATCATCTCACTCTGACGGTCTTTGTACGGACAACTTACCAGTACTTGATAAGAAATGTATGGTCTGTGTAAGAGATATGAATATATCTAGGAAACTAACATTAGTGACTAACTAAGGTCATGGATATGCCAATGAAGAGGCCAGTTCAATAAGAAACCTACAATCCAATGGAATGTTACAAGGTCCCCTTCACCAGAAGATGACCCAGTCCGCAAAGCAGGCATGGCAACATTACTACAGCAAGTATTATAAGTCCACTGCCTTAAAGATCAAAGCCTGTCAGAAGTAACCTCATGCTTGTACAGAGAGGTAAGTCATGCCGGAAGGCTAGCCAGATTGATTTGTATTTGCTAGGACAAGACAAGTCCATACTTGATATATTATCAAAAGCTTACTAGTTACCACCCTTGTACCAAATTTGGTTACAACTTCATATTCAGTACAATCTGCTGTGTAAGATACTGATATACAAACAGCTGTCTGACATTTATTATTAAGGGCTATTATTGCCCTCAAGCTTGCAGATCATGTCAACACCAACTTATCTCCTTTATATTGTTTATTGCAAAACATAATGGTGTGATCAGGGTAATTTTTTAATTGAAAGTCTTAATTAAGTTTATTGATACAGTATAAGACAGCAGTAGCATTACTTGCTGCTGGAGATATTCAATCCTGCAAGAATCATATTTATTAGAAAATGACAATTTTATTGGAACTTGTTTTGCACTGAATATGGTAACACATCTATAAAAGTTACAAGTTCAGCCGATGGTTGATGAAAGGTACTAGATCACCTATACTGTATAGAATCATGTGCAACATGGATCCAAGATATACAAGTATTGTTATCATCTTAACTTTTTGTTAACTTGACTAAAGTAAATAATTAACATTGTATTACTCATATGCAGGTTTTAAAATATTAACAAGTTTAAATTTAAAGTACTAATATAGTTGTTTTATAAGGAAGCTCAGCTATACAAATTTTGTTTTTTAACATTATAAATATAGTAAGATACTAAATAATAATAATAATAATGGGAATTAACATGCAAAAGTACCTAGTTACTATTAGATGCAAAACTAGACCAATGGTTGCCTAGTGAAATAAATTGCTTATCACAAACATAATAGTGAACTGTTTAAAATGTCAGATTTTGAAAGGTCAGGTTCGCTATAAGAACAACTAAGCTTATGCATGTGGATGAGAGTAAATAAACTATCCTTATTATTTATTAAGGATTGGTAGTATTATTCCCTGAATTTAATTTCTATCAATGGTAAGCAATACCTTGATTTTCTGTTTCTGGAGGACAACAAAATCCTGTGTTAACAGAATGGTTGGCACACACCACATTCATTTAATTAGCTTTGCTTGGTTCATATTGCTGGGGTGTTATGAGATACACTTGGTTTGTTAAATCCTAAATTTACTTTTGCAAACAGTAACACTGTGATAGGTAACACTGATGTTAGATCATACATAATGGATCTTAGATAATTATAGTAAGAAAAGAATTTGACAATTAAGTAAATTCAATTTGAACTTAGTAAACCTAATTTTTCATTTAGGTACATCCTACTCTAATGTAAAATGTTTTTTACTTTAAATTGGGAAGAAGAATATTTTTTATAACCCTTCCATTCAGTTAAAAAAAAAAAAAAAAAATAGTTTTGAAGGTCGTATTATTAACCTTCAAAACCTTGGTTTTCATTTGTGAGAGTTTGCCTCCAAGTTAATGTTATACAGATGTATATTTTTGTATTGAAACATCAATAGGTCTTAGGTCTCCTTACAGAGACCATTACTTACCCATTGACGGTAAAATATGGAGAACCTAATCAAAGGTCAAAACATCAATGTATCTCACACCCATGTTTGCAATTAAATAAATGATTCTTGATTCTACTTTGTACAATATATATAACATATATATTATAACCTACTTACCCTGAGGCAAGCTGGATGAGTAGCACGATAGTCCTAGTCCTACTCCAGATAGTCCCTTGGAGGGTTCTTCTCTAACATGAATTTATGTCATATTCTCATACTTTTCAAGTAATTAACTGAAAGAGTGTTATATAGTTCTTTTTTATTACTATAAAATTAAAATTATTGGTGGACCTTCTGTCACGAATATAGTACCTAAGGACCGGATATCTCCATTTATACTTATTCTATGGCATTGTGTATTTTTATCAAGATTATTTAATTTTAATCTTGGGGCGGCCTACTTTACATACCGTTAGATTGCATTAATTAGCCTCATCTATGTTAATAAGCTCTAAAATTGGGGGGTATATAATGATACTGGAGGCTATGTATGTATATGGAGGATATAAAAAGGTTTTCATAAATCCAAACCACTTCTAGCAAAATGCCAAATAGAATGGGATTGAAATGGAGTTCTAAGTTTTTTACCTTTAATTTTACCAGTAATATATGAGGAAATATATGACTTTGAGTGCACATTGAGCATAGTTAATTCATGTTAAATAAAGTAATGATGTTATATATATCGGATATATATTACACACCTATATATTATGTTGATAGTTAAGTTATAGCAATCAAATACTATATTGTATAGCAATTTGCCTCTGTATTTATTTTAATGAATTTTACTAAAAGAAAATATTCTTCATCTACAACGTAAGCGATAATTGTGTCAATTTTGTTATTACTGATGTGAATAAAACCTGTAAGCAATTTTCCTTAGTACCATAAAGTATATAACTATAAAAATGATTTGCAAACACCTTTTTAGGTGATTACACAGTTTCATAGATAAATGAGGTTGTAATAACAATGGGTTTTTATCACATAATAAAACCCATAAACCAGGTTTTGCTTCTACCAGCAGTAGATAGATTAGAAATCCTCTTTCAGGAGGCATTGTACTAATTTGTTTTCAAGTTTTCAGGACATATAGTACACCCACGCTTCTACATCAAAGGCTTTGCGTAGATTCTGCAGAAGAAACTTAATTGGATGTTATTTGACTGACTAAATGGTTGAACAAGTAACTCATTGACATTTGAAATTTGTTTGCAATTTACAGTATGTAAACTGCCATTCCATACAAATATACTATTACTAAACGTACTATTTGAAGATTTAAGGCAGTTTAAAGTCAGCTAATTCAATTCAATATTTTTTATGATGGCCCCATCGACATGACGATGATTCGGCCAGTTAAATTTGAAATCATATTATTGATCACGGTATTGCCCTCTTAAAGTGTCTTGAGCAGACATTACAAATGTGCAATTATCTTGTAAAAGTCTGAGTATTGCCATTTAATTTTCATATTCTTGAAAATGTCGTTTTAACTTAATAAGAACTTTGGATTATATTTAATTTTTTGATTATTGTTTCTAAGAGAAACCAAGTTGATTAAAATAGCAATTCATACGGAACACTTGCTTGTATAGATTTGAAGGTTTATCTCATTTTTACTATTTCTCTGAACATCTGCATTGTTAATAACATATATCGAGAACGAAGCATGCAGTATAATAGATGATCAAACGAACTTACCTGTGAAGTTCGATCATTATTATACGAAATGCTTCGTTCGAAGATATATGTTCCCAACCCATCCCACCCTTGGTAAAATTGAGATAACCATACGAGTATTATGAGATTCTAAAATAATGACGTTTGACAGGAGTGCATAGACTATGTTACTAATATTTTTGTTTAGTTTTTAGTCTAAAAAATGCGTACAGTGCCGAGTGGAATGAGAAAGCTGCATTGTTAATAACATATATCTTCGAACGAAGCATTTCGTATAATAATGATCGAACTTCACAGGTAAGTTCGTTTGATCATCTATTATATTTAATAAAATTATATTTTATGTGTTGTTTCTTGCTTTCTATAGCTGGCTCTTGCTAAACAAAAAATAATTATTTTAAAATACCTTCAAGCCTAATAACGTTATACGATGTCAATACCAAAGAAAAACAATGAAAAGTTCTGAAAAGTCCACATGAATAACAATATTTTAGAAAATAAAAAAAAGCTATATATTTTCGCATCTCTTTGTATGAACGAGTACCCTAACTTTTATTGTAAATGATTCTAGAAATTACACCACCGTTACCTACTTTTGTGTTTCGCAATTCCGCAATTAGTGTATGCCCAGCGTTTGATTTAGAAATAAACGCAATACCTTTACCACATAGGTAAGGTAGGTACTTAATAGGTATGTTTGATGGTTACAGGATGATAAGGCTTACTTTGAATACCTAAAATAAATAAATAATAAATGTGGACAACATCACATACATTGCTCCGAACCCAAAGTAAGTAGCTTAAGCACTTGTGTTATGGAATCAGAGACAACGAAGGTACCACAAACACCCAGACCCGAGACAATGTGGAAAAGTGTTTTTCTACATTGACCCGTCCGGGGATCGAACCCGGGACCTCAGAGCTGGCGACACCTTGAAAACCGGTGCGTACGCCACTCGACCACGGAGGTCGTCTGACTAACTACCTACATAACCGACCTAAATAACTATCATTATCATTATGAAGTATGACTTACATATATATATATTTTTTTTAAAGATTACTAGCAATGTGGTTTACTAGTAATCTCGTTAACCCCTCGTGCTAAGCTAAGATGCTTGTGACGAGTGGGTCACGTCGGTAGTTTATTACGTGGGATTCGAAACAGCAACCACATGATCGCAAGTCCGAAGCCCTAGCCATTAAGCTACCGCTGCTTGAATAATAATTTTATTATACCTCTCTCGTTTGGTTAGCGTCATGCTACTTGTAGGAAGTATTCACCAAACTTTTATTTCGGATTTTAATATGAAAAGCGCAACAAGCGTTATAAGCAACTATCTACGTGGCTCTCAATTTCGCACGCCTAGCTTTTTTCTCAAAGAAAGTTACAATGACATGATGTAAGCCTTTATCCTTTCTCGAGAATTACGCTATAAAATGCGAAAATATTTGCTCAATTCTGTCATTCTATATGTATAATGGAATAGATTTTTTTTTTAGTCTCATGTTATTTTTTTAAATAATTTATAGATACATCTTTAAAATAAATAAAATAATGTATTTATAAAATTAATTTTAAAATATAAAGCTTTTTTTAAATATCTTGAACTACTTATAAAGCATACTTAATAAGAGTTTTAGTATAATAATCTTTAAGATTATTTTATATATTTTATAAGTTACGGCAATTAACAACAATTATTAATAAAAAAATGAATTTTGAAATAGATTAAAAATTAATAAATCTGCGCAAGCACAAACTATAATACCATTTTTTCTTTCCATTATACCCGCTACGGACCTTATTAGTATTTCGCGCGCGTTGCCATATTAATAAGCTCATTAAAACATCCCCAAAAACGGTCACTAGTATCATAATGAAGAGGGAAATTTTAATTGAAAATTATAGCCACTTCGGACATTTTATGAATAGAAGCTGAACGAGACTCTAAAGAGGGAAGGACGCTACGAAAATTGTAATTGTTGTATTTTAAAAGTCAGTGATTGATTAACAAAGTTTGTTTTGGGAACAGAATAATAATGTTAATATTTAATTTTAAGGATCCATATAATAATAATAATAACTCTTCATTGTACACCGAAACATGTAATAGAATATAATAGAATATCTTTCTTTATTCGCTAGAAACATGGTGTAACAAAAGGCGTTACCTAAACAAAACCAAATATTATTATATTTCTTTACACATCTCGCCTTCACGTGCGAAAACTTAAAATATAATATTACAAAATGTATTTACAAACAACACTTTTAGGTTTAAAATTAAGAAATTCTGCTATACTATAGAAACAATGTTCAATAAGCCAGATCTTCAACGCTTATAAGCTTTATTAATTACATGTAATTATCACAAAAAAACATTTTATATTGATTCTAACCTAGAAACTTGAATTGAAAGACATTAAAAGTTTTATCAAACTGACTTCATTAGTTGAACTAAAAAGTAACGAAGAAATCTATTCTTATTAAAGTGCCTGTCTAGAATTTTAGCTTCAAAAAGATAATAGTTCCCTAAGCAACTGTTTTTTTTACGAATGTAGGTACTTCGCTAGATTATTACATCTAACAAAAAATCCGAAAAGTATAATAGGTATTACATCACATTAAAATAATGTTATTATAAATTTCACTGATATTAATAACACGAATGACGGAGTTCCTTCCGTTGGATCTAAAAATAGCAGACAACAATCGAATTTCCTTTTTAATATATAAAAAGGTGAACCGATAGCCAGCTGGTATTTGTAAAAGAATATTTTGTTCGAAACATCTTTGTTCATCGTAACATCAAAAGTGTATTTTTAGTCACAGGATACATTATGTATAGTAAAAATAACGATACAGGTATGTAAAGATGATGTAAAATTCTTTTAAAGTAAAAAATAAATCTAAAGCGACTTTTTCGAAAATAATGTTCTCGCTTACGTCATTGTCGTTTTGAAAGTGCGACCAGTCTTACCTTTAGATATTGTGTAATCCAATACAATGAATAGTGGAGGTCAGATATGAAGTGGCTTCATGTACAATAAGGTATTCAGCTCAATCCTGTAAGACTGGAAGCCGACCCCAACATAGCTTGGCAAAAGGCTAGGCAGAAGAGGAATAAGATAGGTTTGTAGTTTTTTTTATTGATAATCATTATCTTATTTTCTCTGCATCTGTTCCATAAATATCGTTAAAGTTGACTTAACGTTTCACCATACAAAAATTGTTATTAATATGCTATGACCATTCTTTAGTGAAAGTATATATTATCCCTTAATATTCTTCACTACCCCATTGGGATGAAAGTTATACCGAGCTGTACATGTATACAATGCGGATAACATAACCTCAATTAAAAACAGCTTACTAAACACACAAGCTCCGAAGCAAAATGGGGCTCGCCCTACAATGAAAATATCATTATAAGTAGGTACCTACATAAATGTATATAGCATCTACCGACATTGTGTACCCTTACAGGGTAGATACAGGGGTGAGTAGGTGCTATAGCTAAAGGTACGTAGGTATAAAACGACTTTTCTGACAGCACATTTTTCATAGGACCATTCCGAACCCCTGAAATGGCTCAAGTTATGTACTTCATATTTTAACGCTGTGACGCGTTTTTGTAAAGAAAATTAGTGAAATAGACAAATTGTAATGTTGAATACTGAAGGACAATCTATTTTAAGTCTCATGCTGTATCTGTCACATTAAGTTTTGAAGTTCCGGTAAATAGAAATCTAAGAATATCTTAAAGTTAATAATATGCGTTTGAGTATTTGAGGGTAAATCTATTTGAAGTGAGTAGTGCCTAAATAAATTAATTATATAAAAAAATAAAAAATAAATAAATAAATGTGGATAACATCACATAAATTGCTCCGAATCCAAAGTAAGTAGCTAAAGCACTTGTGTTATGGAATCAGAGACAACGAAGGTACCACAAACACCCAGACCCGAAACAATGTAGAAAAGTGTTTTTCTACCTTGAGCCGTCCGGGGATCGAACCCGGGACCTCAGAGCTGGCGACACCTTGAAAACCGGTGTGGACGCCACTCGACCACGGAGGTCGTCAATAGTTTAAAAAAAATAGTTTCCAATGGCCAAATACTAAAACGTCAATAAGTTTGAGCCGCCGTTCTGTCTCATGTTGTCTTTGTCATTGTAATGTGTAAAGTAGCAACTAATAGATATTTAAGAACGTGTTAAAATTAATTAGTGTTTCTGTATACGAAGGTATGACTGTCATTTGTTTATCAAGTCAGCTTCCAGTCTTATTGGGTTATGAAACGGTCGATCCCAACGTAGTTTGAGAAAAGGCTAGCCAGTACCTACTGTCAGACTGTCATTTGTTTTTTTTGCATAATAGATGGGACGATAGTTCTTTTTTGTTTAATATGTGTTTCTCAATTAAAAATATTGAATGGATTTTTTCTTAGTACTAACCAAATATTTGTTACATTATTTTTATTGAATTGTAAATGGGCTAATGCGTGACTATTATAATCCTACTACATTGGCAGCTGTTACAACAAAACAACAGGTTATGCCACAGGATATTAGCGAATGAACAGCTAACAATTATTGGAATGAAACCAAGACCCACAATTATATTTGAATGTGAGAATAATAAATATAATTTATGTTCCACATGTTTAGTTCTTTAGTCTTCTGTGAAGCGAGTTTAATTGTCTGTTACTTGTAACATATTTTACTTTTACACATATACCTAAGTGATAAAACGACTTAAATTTTAGTGTAACTATGTATTAAAATATGTGGTAAATTTAGAACATTAATTCGCTCGGAACAATTTCATGCCTTCTCAAAATACTTCTTACTTAAAATTTTATTGAAAACTTATTTAATAGCTGCGCCCTGCTGTGTCACCCGCAATTTCCAGACAAGTAAGAAAGTAGCGTATATGTTGATCCAGAGTGTCAGCTAGCTCCAAATCAAATTTTATAAAAAAAAAATACAGACGCAGCAATTGGGCGTAAATACCTCTTTACGCCAAACACATAAAATTGTCAATTTTTTGTATACATTGACTAAGAGACATTCAAGCGGGCGAAAACGCGGGCTTCGACTTTTAACTTCAACAACATCATTCAATTTTGAAGTTGTATATAAAAGATTTTACTTTCAAATTGTATTTATTTTTTGTTTCTTTTCCTTGACTTTATTTTCTTACCATGTTTAAAAAATAGTAATTAGAATAGGAAATCGTTCTCATTTATTTAACTTTTTTATATTATGTCGAAAATGTCATGGGTTATATTTTATTAATTTTTGTAACTCAAAATTGTGTCTAACCATCTGTTTTCCGTAATAAATGAAATAAAGTACAGGTTCACAAGAATTTTCTTTTCTAACTAAGTTTATGAGACATGACTCATATACCTTTCCTTATTACGTTCCATCCCAGCTACCTTAACATTATACAACAAAACATAAAAATACGGGCCTTTTTCTCAAAGGGTAGACATTAATATACTTCTCAATAACGCCAGGCGTACTGTCGTAAGGTATAAGTTGTGTTTGGTTCTGACAGACGTGCGTTCCCCTTGGAAAAGTGGTTGGAAGTCAATGACGTAAATTTACCATAAGTCTCCAGGGTATTTATGGAGATATCTTTGCTTTTTAACGTTCAGGCTTTTTGTCTACTCGTGTATAGTCAATTTTAAGATTATATTATACACTAGCTGTATCTCGCAGCTCCACCCGCGGTCTCATTTTTTTTTATATTTGTGATGTAAGAAATCCTATCTTTCATGCTAGATCAAACTGCACACGGTGTGCAAATTTGATTAAAATCGGTTCAGTAGTTTCGAAGTTCATCCCGGACAAACATCGTGACACTGGAATTATACATAATAGGTATATTGTAATGTTTAATTCCGTCGCGTTGAAATTTTTCCTGATTTGCTCTTGAGAGCATTTTTATGAGACGATATTAGTGCCTTAATTACATTATCTTTGCAAAATAGTAAATTCCCAGTAAAACTGTTTAGACTAAACAATAATGTGTTGCAGTCTTTTTTTCTTGGCTAATTATTGAGTAGACCAATTACGTAAGTGTGCAGTATATGGCTGTGGTTACTCAACAACTTATGAAAATAGAATATGTTAGAAATAAATTTTCTGAAAGATCTTGAAACATTTACCACGAATTTTACTAATTTTATTATTTTGTAGTATGACTTTAGGTCTTCCTACCTTCGTTAAGCTTCTGTTGTATTACATTAAGTCAACAATTTAAACACATTTATTTATTTAGATAATTGAACAAAATGTTTTATTAAAATTAAAAAGCCCGCCGTGTACCTACCCAAATAAATATTTTTCTTACTTTTTATCTATATAGTTGTTTTGTTCTCGGAGTTTCCGGAATACATTTAATCTTATAAAACTATCCTATAAATCCCACTGCTGGGCACAGGTTTTTTTCTCATACGGAGACGGAACGCTTACTCACTGCGGGTTGGCGATTACAGATTCCATTTCTTGGAATCCATGTTCCGTCACGATGTTTCTTTCACAGATTGTCAAGTAATTAATAGAATAATTGAAAGAGTAAAAGTATCTTACAACATCATATTGGTACTTGCCTCTACTGGATTCGAACCTACAATGTGCTGATCTGATTATATTTACCGATAACATACATGTACTTTCATACATACTTCCCATGTGACATGTACGATCCATGTTATGATGCAAAGCCCACATTCTATCGTATTTGGATATCAAACGACCGGGAAACTCTCTGGGGAACAACGTTGTCATCTTAATGTAATCAAATTTACATTACCACGTTACTGTTGAGTTGTAATATATGTGTAATTGTAATATATATCTATACCTAAGGCATAAGTTTGTTATGTTTAATTTTGATGTACGAAGGATGTTTTTGAGCCAACCAACCAAAACAAATGAGTAGGATAATTTAACTTACCTAATTACCTGAATAACGTGAACATGTTTTGCATAATCGTAATCATTAAACAAGAATTATTTTTGAAACTGGCATACCTTTTAAAGGTAAGAAACCTTTAAATACATGGATAATAAACCAGTAAGTACAATGACTAAATATACTTAACTTACCCTCGTATACTGAGACTCTTATTATTTTTAAGATGTTCTCTTATGTCTATTGGCCGAATACTGAAACCTGAATACCTTTTAGAGTTCCGTACCTCAAAAGGACAGAACGAAACCCTTATAGGATCACTTTGTTGTCCGTCCGTCCGTCCGTCTGTCAAGACCGTTTTCCTCAGGAACGCGTGGAGGTATCAAACTATTTTTTTTCGCACTTGGCCGGCTTTTTTTATGTTGGGGTGAAACTCTCATGACTTCGACCCACGCTGAGGGCACAGCGTGGGTATATGTCGGACTTGCACCGACCAAAAACACCCCAGTCCCGTGCTCGCCCTTGCCGGAGCTAATGGCTTACGCAAGCTCTACCTACGCAGCACCGGCAGGAGATACAGGTACCTCATGTATAATGCTGCATAAAAAAATATCTGAATAAGTAAATTTAATAGTGCTCCGAGTCCTGCTCAGAGTAATTATTCAAGTCAGCTTTCAGTGTAAAATACTCAATTACCGTAGTTACTATGTTCTCGGAAAATATTAACAAGTAAGTACTTAATAATACGCTCTTTACATTTTATATTAAGCGATGAAATATTCAAGCTGAAGACAATTGGAGTGTTGTTTGTTAGAATAGTGAATTAGAATACAAAATCATTTATTTAAGTTATGTTAATATACAAATATTAACACAATACTACTTCGTTATATTGACAGACGGTATAACAGAAATATGTTTAAAAATAAGAATAAAAAAATACCATATTTTAACAATATGGTGTATATCATATTATTATGAGACCCACGCACACACACGTACTTAATTTTGTTTATGTGGAGCTCTGTAAAAAATGCTTTTTGGTTAACTTTTTTAATATTATTAAATAACGTTCTATTAAAATCGATCTACTGACCTTATGTTTATAAATTACGAATACTCTTGATAAGGCCAATTTGGTGAGAAAATCATTGTTTTTTTTTTCAATCTTTGCCTTGCAATCATGTGGTTGCGGGTTCGAATCCCACCCATTACCTACACTGAACGTGAACGACGTGATCCCACTCGTAACAAGCATCTTGGCTTAGCACGAGGGATAAGCACAATACTAGTAATGTGCGACCCACATTGATAGTAATCTTTAAAAAAGAAAGTGTACCTACTCTTATGATTATTATCTTTACATAGTATGAATCAAAATCGCTCGCCCTTTCCGTACGCTTAGAAACGGATGTTTACGGACGGACACATAAACGGATTTTACGGCTGCGGGTTCGATCCCCGCATGAGTCAAGCATTTGTGTGATCCACAAATGCTTGTTCCAAGTCTGGGTGTTCTTTGTGCATGTGATTTGAATGTTTGTGAAACCCCCGCGACACAAGGATTAAATTCCTTAGTGCGGGCGTCTTTAAAAAAAAAAAAACCAATTAAATAAATTGTAGTATTTAAAAATCGGCTATCACAGCAAAGTCGAGCACATTGTCAGAATTAAAACCAAACGCCACGCCAACACTTTAGCGCATGCGCGAATATCCTCGTAATACTTACACAGGAACTCTTTTGCATTGCTTTCGCTAACGCATCACTTACATAATCTTGGATTGAAAGAATGAAATCATTTTTATTTCTATTTAAAAACTAGTCCTACCTAGTACCTACAAAAATTATTGACTTTTAACAAACTCATAAAGAAGAATTATAGAACGAGAAAATTGTAGGCACTCCTGAAAAAAAATACAAATCTCAGCTCAGCCAACCTACCTGGACTAAGTCCCCATGGATGCCACCTGCAGCTGTGATAGTCAGAAGACAGACATACGGCACCAGATCCTCCCGCGGACGATGCAACTCCAACTCATACGTCCTTCCGATATCACCGTAGTAAGTTTTATTGCAACCTGCCAACAAAGAAATATAATGTTAATAATTATTATTCAAGTCGTTTCAGTTTAATAAATACATAATCACATACTAACGTTGACAATGAATATCTCTCCGAATAGAATAGGCTTAGAACCCGACAAGAAGACAATTTTACTCTAGTTTTTGCCGCAATAACCGACACATACGTGGGCAGAGCCAAGGGCAATTGCTAGTAATATATTTTTTTTAGTCTAAGCTGTCCCACTGCAAGGCAAAGGCCTCCCTTCTCTTTCCACAATTTCCCTCTGTTAAGGGCCAATTGAATGATCCAAGCTTATCTTAAGATACATCAAATTCGGGTCCGCGGCAAAAGGCGGTCACGTACTTTCGCAAATATAAGTGTGAATATGGAGAAAAACTATTTTTTTTAATTCGGACAAAATAATTTTAATCGTATTTCGGGACTTTTTTTAGCCTTTTTAGTTTCCTAATATGATTTTTTTTGAGGTTTTATTTGAATGATTTTTTTTACACTTTTTGGTAGAGTGAACTTTATAAATTACCAAACAGTTTTTTTATCAATGTGTTTAATTCTAAGATTTAATTCATAAATGATCATCTTGCAAATAATTCCACTACAACAACACAAGCTAATTTTCCTTTTTTTAAAAGGAAGAGGTCAGTTTTACTTCAGATTAAATTTCTAGCAAGATAAAACAATACCGGGTATCCGCGATCCGAGGGCTTACCGAGGGATCCTCTAAAGATTGGACAGGAGTAAACTGGTCGAGAAAAGATAAGAAATAATGTTCTACTAAAATAATATTAAAGTTTTAACTGGATTGAAGGAAATACGAAAAGGTTTGAATAAGATGTTAAATATATAACATTGGGAAAGAACAAAAAATTAAATTAATCCTACTTAATATTATAAATGTGAAAGTGTGGATGTTTGGATGTTTGTTACTCAATCACGCAAAAACGGCTGAACGGATTTGGATGAAATTTAGCATGCATGTAGCCTTTGACATAGAAAAGAACATAGGCTACCTTTTATCCCGATTCCTTAAGTAGTTCCCGGGGGACGACCCTATTCTGAAGTCTACGCAAAAGAACTCGCGAGTAGAAGCTAGTTACTAATAAAAAAAACGGGTGCCTGTACGCGCATGAGAAGTTATACTTTACAGTGATGCGCGCGCATCTTAAAATTTCACTTCCATCTTTTTTCATAACGCGTAAGAAGTATATATATATATTTTTTTATAACTTATAAAGATTGCAGTAAGGAAGCAGAGAAATAAATAATTGAATTGGTCATGGTCAGTCTGTCCGTCACCATAGCACATACAAAGCCGCCGCAATTAAATCCAAACAATACCGAGAGAATCTGTTTCAAATAGTTTTATTTCAATGTCTAACATTCGAATAAACCTAATAAATATACAAAGTCAGCGTCGGGTAATGTCATAATTAATAATAACGAAAAGCGACCCAGGACTAATCGGTCCGGGTCGTCTAAACTTTGAATCCAATCTCATTTACATTTAAGACTATTTTAGTGAACTTTGTCTTCAGTTAAGGACGCTCTTAAGTTTATTTAATATAACATGGAGTTGAAAGGCTTGATGGAATTAATTCATTTACTTATAAGAGAAAAGTTAGGTAACTTACTTTTACAGACAGATTATGATCTGTAAGTACCTACTATTAATAGACTTATCAATGTTCCCACGTAAATATAGTCAGTTTTATTACGAATACTTAATTTAAAAGTATGTTTAAATATTTTCGTGATAAATAAATCATTTTCCTAGCTTTTTCCAAAGCTATGTTAGGGTTATGTGTACATTTTATGTTTAAATAAGCTTAAACTACAGTTTTTGTAGCCACTCGGAAACTGCTCAACTTAACGCTTTCTTGTTGTCCAGGCAATCAAGTTGAAAGCGGCAGGCAGAGACTCAACTTCTGCCTCTACTCGCAATGTTGTGTGACAAGCTAGCGATTTCAAAGTTCCGACTACAACCAGCCACAGAGACAAGTGTCTTTAATATCGATAGAAATCGCTTAAATGACATTAAATGTATGGATATCACATTTCTATTCGATGTTTCACTTGTCTAAGAGCTCAATTTTCCATCGTCAGTTTTTTTCTATTTGAATTTAAAAGTATTTGTTTCGCAACAAAACGTCATAAATACATAACAATGATCGGCAGATAACTCTTATTCGAAGAATAAAATTGACGCTTGACAGTTTTTGTATGAAATAACTGTCAAAATTTCAAAATTATTCCTCGAATAAAGCTATCCGACCGATGGGAAATTCAGCCCTAAGACTTGTCACTACATACATTTTTGTGATTCGATTAGCGTAAACACTTGTAAAAGTTGGTCCTGGTTGTAAAATATTAATAAAATCAGTTCTATTGTGTGACCAATTTTAAATTAACCCTGATAGTAACTACGTTAAAATCGATCGTGTTGTTTCTCATACATGTACATTGTTTATTTTTAATTTAATCCTACTTTTCTAAAACACGTAAATCTCAAGTCTAGTGGCCTAAAATGCTGCTCAACTGTGCTCGTATTTATTGTTTGGGCAATCAAGCTGAAAGGCGGTGTGTACAACTTGTGTACTACATCAAGTTGCAAGTTATGTTCCGCCCTTACGAACTCTGCTTTGTGTTACAGCTCGTTTGTTTTAGCAAATGGAGATATTTTTCTTGTACGCTCATACGTCTTAGAAGGATCATGACTTGAAATATTTTGGGATTTTGCAAGCTTTTTGCAAGTATGGTGTCTGTTTGTGTATTATTGTAAAAGAAATATGGAATATAATTTGTTTTTTTTTTGCAATATATTAGAAATTAATATTTACCAAAAGAATAAATTTTGTCAAACAAAACAAATAGAAAAATTACATCGTCCCCGTTTAAAAATGTTTTGATTTTATCATATTATTTTATACTTAGTATGCGTCTTATGCAAAGGTTATAACGAAATCATTGTATGACCTTTACTTTAGTAGATGAGTAACTACGATTTAAATATTTTTTTAAACTCTGTTCTAATAGATATAATAGTAACTTTGCTGAGTTTCATTTTGCTTTTTTTCATAATTTCTATTTTATTAATGTTTTTTAATGATAAGAACACACAAAACTATACATAAACAACATAAATAAGATCAGTACAGAGGTTATATACATTTATATCGCTAACAAATGTAATTATATAATTTTAAACGTAATTTAATTTATATTGATACAATAATAAAGTGCTATTTATGCCCAGTAAATATTTAAATACTCTAAATTTAAAGAATACTTAATAAATATATTTTTTTTAATTATTTTTTTAAAGAACTTCTTTTATTCAAGTTTTATAAAAAAATTGTAAATAATTTAGTTAAAATGGCTTGTTAATTTGTTGGCGTACCATTGTGACGCCAATTACTTCTGATATTACCTCTGCTACCACGTTATGACGACTGCAGCTGTATCAAGAGCGTGCCGATTGAGAAGAAGAATCAATCAATCCAATCAACTCAGCCATCTATTTATATCTATCTACCTATAATAGATAAACATATAATAAAATCGTAAAATACCAGGGCTTCAGTTAGTTTGTCTGTGCGTTTGTGCGTGCTTATATAAGAAACGAGTACAGCGATTTGAATGCGATTCTACTGACGTAATTTGGTAAGCTTCCCTTAACATTTAGTAGTTGTTGCATTAAAATCAGTTAACAAAGAAAAAAGTTACGTACATTGGATTAATACGGTCTCAATGTCAATTCGTTTATTGAGAAAACAATTAGAATGTTGTTATTCCCGGAAATCTACGAGAACGGAGTCGCTGGCACAGTAAGTCACATATAAAAACGTTATAAATAATTAGGTACGTAAACGTATAAATAAACGTACTCTAAGATGCGTTTTGTATAATATATATCACATGTAAATATATGTTTTCTTTTTACAATAAAGGCGTATTAATCAGACAACATTATAACAATTTAGCACAATCTCGTCATTATTTCCAATACTGTCGTTAAAGTTAGCGGTGTTGATACTAATGGTCCTCCATTTCCCATTGACGTAGAGCTTCGGTGTAGATCTGTTTTGTAAGAGCCGTACAAAAAATCTCTCGTCGCCATTTTGGTTGTGACGTAACAGGATTAGGTGTAGCCTTCTCTCGTTCAGTAATTCTCAGCTACGTTGAGTTGTTAGAGTTACCCGAATGGCTATGTTCGTTATAGTAAATTCCCATTTAGTTTATTCAATATTTATTTACATTCCATGACGTTATTCTTAGGTGGTGATTTATTGAAAGTTATGTGATCATTGTAGATCTTGCGGGCACACAAAATGTACAATACCCTTTCAAGTTAATACATCATCTTGTACTAAGTATTATTAGTTTATATTCAAATAATTGATTATAAAATTTATAATAATTCTAACTACATTTTAAATTATTTTTTTGTTAATTTTATCAGATTTTTGCCATTTGATATAATTTTAAGTGAGTGTACGTGTTAATAGTTGCTTTAATTTTTTAAACGTGAGGTTAGTGACTTATATTAAAAATTAACATTATTTCAGTAAGATTCTCAGCGGCAATATCTTTAGTAAAACTGCGATTCCTTTTCTTAGAAAATTACCTTAACTCAAGGTGAAAGTTCTTGTAAATACTTCTAAGATTTCATCTAAGGGTTTCTGGAGCTATAAGATCTTCTTCAAAGTTTCGCAAACTCATTAATTAATTTGATTTAATAGGTAATCCTTTTAATCAACATGAAAAGGGAAGATTCTTGGCTCTCCTAAGGTCGCGAAACATTACGCAACAGTACATACGAGTAACATATTTTTGTGCATTAGAAACCCTTATGAAGATGTGCCCCAGATAAAAAAAAAGTTTTTTTCGTGTGACGGAGTGAGGGAGGTCAAATTTAAACTCAATATCATTTATTCAAATTAGGCTACTTTACAGCACTTTTTGAAGGTCAACAATATTAAAAGCATCCGGATTCGCCCACCCTTCACCACTTCTTAAGTGCTCTAGCTGGGGATAAAAACAGCGCAACAAACTCACCAGCAGATCATTGATCATCATTCCTTTCATACTTCTTCGGAAAATTTATTAATTGCTCATAGATAAAAATTATGATAGTACAAATAATAGATGTAGGATCTTTGAAAGCAGGACATTTTTTTTGGGTATTGGATTAGTTTGTCAACAAAAATAAATCCTCATTTTGAATAGCCGTATCAAAGGAATCGAAAGGGACAAACAAAATTCTGGAATTCGGCCATTACAGTGCGGTAGTCTGCAGTGCGACCCCTCTGAGACTGTAGGCCAAATTTTGTACAGAGAATGCCGTATTTTAGCTCAGAAAGAGATTTAAACACAAGACACACATTTATTAAATTCGCTGTATTATGTGTTTGAAGTATTTCGTGATGAATAGCTTTTAAAAGTGTAGAATAGAATCTTGTTTTTCTTGTATTCTTTCAAGGAGCTGCATGTGTTTGTTGATTTCTATCTGTACTTACTCGTAATGTATATTTTAACTTGATTGAAAATCAATCAAGTTTTTTTAACCCCTGACAAAGGGCGAGGGTGGGTCCATCTCATATTTTAAACCACTTACGGTTTTGAGGTGGATGCACACTCATTCCACTCTCCTGTCCGGAGAGTGGTCTGACTAAAGGCCTCTGGGCGAGCACAGGTTGCGTTATTACCCCAGGGGCAAGACCACATCGTCATCCTTCCCGTGGTTGTCGCCTGTCTTGGTCCGATTCCCTCAGAATCGGACGTAGCTGAAACGGTTGGTCGCTTTCCCCCCCTATCCTTATCTTTCCCTGCCATCCCATCCAAACATTTACCCTCTACATCACATCCCAATCATATCCATCCCATTATCCGTTCCATCACACCCCATTGTCCTCTTCCACTCCCACCCCATCCTATCCGCTACCTGGGTCCAGTGGCCGGACACAGGCTGCAACTCCGGCCACCCTCGTGTTTGCCGTGCGAGGGGACCCGTAAGGGGGGATGAAGGGATCCTGGTGGCTGAGCCGAAGGGAGTTGGCGGTTATACTCCCCGAGGGCAACACTCCACTTTGGCCTGGATTTCCCCTGAACACGGGCGGCCGGGATCTAGCCAGTTCCGGTCAATCGGCTTGGCGACGATCGTGAGGGTGAGGTGTCACGAGTCGCTGGCGAGACGCGGTTGGGCTCTCTGGGAGAGCACTGGGGCTCGGCCATGCTGACGGGGCAAGGGCAGGTGGACCAACTGGGGGGGATTGGATCGTTTCCCCTAGCCACACTGTCTGCAGCCTCCGATGTCGCGCATGAGAACCAACCAGCCGCGTCTATATCTCCCGGGTAGTCCTGGTGTCCAAGCGGACATCCCCAAAGGTGCGGGCTCCACGGTGGGTGGGAAGCTCGGGAGACGAAATACAAACAAAAACAAACAATGGATACCCTAGGATCCAGAAACCGACGGGTAGACGGTGCGGCCAAAACTGCACCCGATGCCAACACACCCACACCACACACTCCACTGGTGGGTGGCGCTGCACCCGTAGCGCTGCCCACTACATCACGCGCCGCACAGGCCGCGCAAGCGGCCCGTGTGGGCGCATCACACCAGGGCGGTGCTACTCCGGTAGTGCCCCCCACCACACACCGTGGCGGCCCTGTTCCGACAGCGGCCCCACAACGCACACACCGTGGCGGTGCTGCTTCGGCAGTGCCCCCACCTCACACGCACCGAGGGGGCGCTGTTGCGACAGTACCCCCTCCACCAACACACCGTGGCGGCGCCATCTTGATGGCACCTACACCACAACCAACGCGTGGCGGTGCTACCTCGGTAGTGCCCTCACCGTCTACATCACGCGACGGCGCTACTTCGGTAGTACCCTCGCAGTTTACCTCCCGTGGCGGCGCTGCTCCGGCAGTACCCTCAAGGGGAGCGCTACAACCTGCGCGGGGTAGAAAGGCTGCCAAGAAATTGGGGGCCCCGAAACCCAACGCACCTGGGGATGGATCGCAGCTGTTAGGCTGCAACCAGTCCCAGGAAAGGACCTTCTCTACAGCTCCGGCAGAAGTCGAGACGAATGCCACGGAGCAGACCACGACGGTGATCCCCACCGTCGACCCTACAGCTGCGCAGCTTGAGGCTGGCTGGACTCTCGTTGAGAGGGGCCATCGGGGGAAGGCAAAGCCTAAACCCGAGAGCCAGCCTGACAAGCCGAAGCGCCGCAACAAGAAACAGCGCCGGAAGTCCAGGGAGCGACGAGCGGCGCTTCTTAAAGAACAGGCCCCGGCAACTGCAGACGCAGGTGCCTCCTCCAGTGCGCAGGCAGCAACTGGTGCTCCAGCTGCAGGCCCTACCACATCGGGGAAAGGGGCCAAGGACAAGACCGCCGGCGGCACGATGGTGAGAGCTGCGGCTAAAAGGGCGCGCCTCGACGAGACTATATCTCCGAGAGGCCAACCCAAGAGGCCGCGACTCGAACCGACTGCTGCTGCAAGCCGGTTAGCATACGCGGAAGCGCTCAAGGCCGATCTACTGGCCGCTGTTACGACAGCGACCACGGGTTACCTCAGCCCGCACCTAGCAGAGGAGGTCACTAACCAACTACAAGAGTTGCTCCTGAAGGAGGTTATGGCCCCTACATCTACACAATCCCCACGCCCAAAGTTCCGAGGGAAGCCGCTCGTATCGAACGGCGTCCTGAAGCTCTGGTGTGAGGACCAAACAACTCTGACCTGGCTCAAGAGCAGCATGGCAGCCATCACCCTCTCTACGGGGGAACCGGTTGTCGTGAAGCGGCAAAGTGAGCTGGTGCGAAGAGTAAGATGCGGCATCCTGCTCCCCGGTATCTGGAAGGATACCCGTGCAATAGCACGGACTCTCTGCTTCCAGAACGAGTGGGCAGAGATTGAGACATGGCTGCTACACAACGTCATCGAGCAAGAATCGGAGACCTTTGTGGTGGTCAGCGTCCCCGAGGCAATGGTACAGACCCTGGTGCAACGCGAGCGCCGACTTAACTTTATGTTAGGCTCGGTGTACGTCAAGTTCCAGGGTCCTGGCGGCAGGTTCATGGAGAACCCGCCTACAAGCAACGCCGTCTCAGCTGACGGCGCGAGTACTGCGGAACCCGAGCTGATGGACACAGCCGTGGGGACCGAGGCGCCCGCCGACGCAGTCGCCGAAGCGCCCGGGCCCCAGTCTCCGGTGCAGGATGGCCCCGCCGCCGTGGGGCTGGAGGAAGAACTCCTTCTTTCCCAGCCCTCCGACGCTGGGGAGGACTGCACTGCGGAGCTTGGCAAACTGGCCATCGGTGAGGAGGGGGGAGAGGGTATGTCGGCGGAGGAGCACGACTCCGATGGCGGTATCCCATTCTCCCAGTTGTAAAGTCCTTCAAGCCAACCTCCACCACAGTGAAACCGCGACGGCTCAGATACGGAAGTGGCTGGAGGACAACTGTACAACCATAGTACTGATCCAGGAGCCGTGGGTCAGGAAAGGAACCGTCTGCGGACTCCGAAATTTAGGAGGTAAGCTCACTGTATATACAGGACCGGACAATCCTCGGGCCTGTATCTACACTACAAAGAACATTCATGTGCAACCCCTTACAAACTTCGTTTCTAGAGACATATGTGCCATAAAGGTGCAAGGGGCGCAAAATACAAGTCTACGGGGGGTCGTCATCGCCTCGGTATACATGCCTGAAGCGGATGACCCGCCGCCGCACGACCTCACAAGGCTGGTGGACCATTGCGAAAGTGAAGGGCTCGAACTCATCGTGGCCACAGATTCGAACGCCCACCACCCACTGTGGGGTATGAAGACAAGCAATGACAGAGGTAAAAAACTGGTTGAGTACCTTTTTTCAACAGATCTTAACATATTAAATAATGGATCAGAACCGACATTTGTAAACAGGCGGAGTCAGACTATAATTGATCTGACACTGGCAACCGAAAAGGCATCCAAATCCATCACCAACTGGCACGTCTCCAAACAGCTTTCGTGCTCAGACCACAGGTGGATCAGGTATGACATTCAGGTAAATACAGTCATTTGTACTCCTAAAAGGAACCCACGCAAAACCAATCGCGTGGTTTACGCGGAACGACTAAGCTCCGCCTTAGCGGTCACACCTGTTCCCGACAGAATTAGGGGTACAGATGAGATAGAGAAACAGGTGAGCACAATAACGGACAACATTATAGAATGCTACCACCAGGCATGCCCCCTACCCGCTCCACCGAACAGCAGCGGTAATAAAACTGGCTGGTGGGGACCTGAGCTGGAGAGGCTAAGGACAAAGATGAGGCGGCAACATAACAGAGCAATGAACACCAGATCTGACCAGGACTGGGACAACTACAAAGCAACCAAGGCTAAGTACAAAAAGCGTATTAGGTATCGAAAGTCAGCCTCATGGCGCAACTTCTGTACCAGCGTGGAAACGAATACACAGGCTAACCGGGTAAGAAAAGTTCTCTCCAATCAGCCGACAACGACACTAGGCTCATTGCGTAAGCCAGACAACACCTTCACCACCTCACCTGAGGAAGCCGAAAGTACACTAGTACGGACGCACTTCCCGGGCTGCGTGATATCGCGGCAAACAAACTGGTGGGAAGAGGAGACCATTCCTACGGAGGAGGAATGGCTGCAGGTACATGAGGTAATAAGCCGACAGAAAGTACAATGGGCCATTAACAGCTTTGACTCCTATAAGTCACCGGGCCTGGATGGGATCTTCCCTGCCCTGTTAAAATGGGGTGGTGAAGTACTCATCCCACTACTAACCAACGTATTGGCGGCCTGTCTGGCACACAGGTTTGTACCGAAACGATGGAGAGAAGTCAAAGTTATCTTCATTCCCAAACCGGGGAAAAGCGACTATTCCGACCCTAAATCCTTCAGACCCATAAGCCTCACCTCCTTCCTGCTTAAGGCGCTTGAAAGGTTATGCGACAGGGACCTAAGGGAAAAGACACTAGTGGGATTACCACTCCACCCCAATCAGCATGCATTTAGCCAAGGCAAATCGACAGAGTCAGCCCTACACGCAGTGGTAAGTAAAATAGAAGAGGCTCTCCAAAACAAAGCAATGTGTCTCGGCACCTTCATAGACATAGAGGGAGCCTTTGACAAGACACAATTTAACAGCATAACTGCAGCACTAACAAGACACGGGGCGAACGCAGTTATGATCCAATGGATAAACAACATGCTGAGCAAGAGAGTCATCAGACTCGAAACAGGTGACATGCAACATGCTCTAGTGGCGAAAGGATGCCCCCAGGGAGGCGTCCTGTCGCCACTATTATGGAACTTAGTGGTAAATGACCTCATTTCCACACTAAACAACAAACACTATTACACGATCGGGTATGCTGACGACATAGTGTTACTGACAAGCGGTAATCATACAGGTACAGTATGTGACGTTACCCGCTCAGCCCTAGCCATCGTGGAACGCTGGTGCAACAACAACGAACTGACCGTGAACCCTAGGAAGACGGAACTGGTACTGTTCACGAACAAACGCAATTTAGGTAACTACCGACTGCCTACTCTGTTTGGTACAGAGCTCCAACTGTCAGCTGAAGTTAAGTATTTGGGGATAATACTGGACAGCAAGTTGAACTGGAGTAATCACCTGAACAACAAAATCGAAAAAGCTACAATCGCCTTCTGGCAGTGCCGTAGAATGATCGGTAGGACTTGGGGGCTGACCCCCAAGGTCACTCTATGGCTCTACCAGACTGTTATTAGACCAATGGTAAGCTATGGTGCAGTAGTATGGTGGCCACGGACCAAACTATCGACCGTTGAAGCTAAACTACAACGACTCCAGAGGTTAGCATGTATGGCGGCCACAGGTTGCATGAGGACAACACCCACCGCAGCCTTGGAAGCCCTACTGGACGTACCGCCCCTGCATCTCTTTATAAAACAGGAGGCGGCATCGGCGGCGGTACGCCTTAAAAAACTTAAGCTCTGGAGAACAGCAAGGGTTCCACACACCGAGATTATGGGGGAGGTAACCCGTAGGGAACCACTCATTGAAGCGGTGACAGATAGGATACCCAGGCAATTCGTCTTTGACAAAAAGTACAAAATACAGCTGTCCGAGGAACCCAAAGAAGGTCTTAACCAAAAGGAGTTGAGAATCTTCACCGACGGCTCCAAAACAAGGTCTGGCACTGGCTCGGGAGTTTTCTCAGAGGACCTAAGTATAAAAATCTCTACACCATTAGGAGCACACAACACAGTCTTCCAGGCAGAGTGTATGGGCATCATAATGGCTGCACAAGCAATCATCTCAAGGAAAGTAACGGACTTCCCCATCCGTATACTCTCAGACAGCAGATCGGTCCTACAAGCCCTGCAGAGCTACTCAGTAACCTCAGGACTCATATATGAGTGTCACCAGATCCTGACAGAGGTATGTACCAAAACCAGCATAACCCTGCAGTGGATCAAGGGGCACAGCAATTCACGGGGTAACGATGCGGCCGATGAACTGGCTAGGGCAGGCTCGGAGTTGGAAGTGGAAGGACCCGAACCCATTATACCCCTGCCGTTCAATTGGATACGCAGCACAATCCGTAAGTACACTAGGTACCAGCAACAGCACTACTGGGCCAACCTAGTAACCTGCAGGCAGACCAGAGACGCACTCCCGACAATCTCCGCCAGATTGTCACGCAAGCTGAGGCAACTAAAAAGGCCCCAGCTCCGACTTGCGACAGGGATGATAACTGGTCACACGCTATTAAACAAACACTTATATACTCTAGGTGTCACGGACAGCCCCCTGTGCAGGGCATGCATGGCAGCTGAGGAAACAGCCGCCCACGTCATCCTGGACTGCACGGAGGTGGCAAACTACAGGGCACTGCACCTCGGGATTCCGAGGTCTCTCTCCGAAGCCGTCGGCAACGTGAAGGGTCTGCTAGGCTTCGTGGAGGAGTTGGGGTGGCTGGCGTAGTGCCGACACCCCCTCTCAACGCAAAACAGGCGCAAGGAAAAGTCGTCGATTTGCGGAAAGCAAGCCCGCGATAACCTAACCTAACCTAACCTAACCCCTGACAAAAAAGAAGGGTTATAACACCCTTCTTTTTTGTCAGGGGTTAAAAAAACAAAGTTTAGAGGTGTTTTAATTTTTGTATCTATACACCATATCATTTTCACAATTGGTACCATGACCAAACTAAAATCCATGAAGCGGTTTAGGATATAGAGGGTGCCAAAGATGTATAAGTACACTTGAAAAAAAGGAACCCTCTTTGCGAAGCAGTCTTGTAAAAAATGTAGAATAAATGTTTTTTTTTTGTTCCTGTGAAGGTATTAGGCACATGTCGTAAATATAAAAATTTTGCATCTTATTATTTTGCAGTGTAACGAACGAGGCAAGATAACTACATAAAGGAAATGATCACTTCACTGTTATTACTTAACTTGTAAATACTTAAGTAAGCCATCAAAACGGAGTAATTGTAGATTTTAATGGATTACAACACTTCTCTATCTCTAAGAGCTAATTACGACGCTTTAATTTTGTTTTACGGCTGGATAAATGGACGCAAAATCTACAAACAATTTGACAAATTAAAATATTTATTACAACTTGAATGTGTGTACAAACGGATTGTACAATAGCGAATAATATAATGGTGTTAAAAATAGTAAAGCCATTTTCAAATTTGTATCGGAAATAATGTAATTATTTGAGCGATTGTAATTCGATATTTATTTAAACTCTTCGTGTGATTACGCTTTAGTAAAACCCATCTACATTATATGTATATGTATGTACTTCAATCACGAATTACCCTTAATTATTCTTTCCTCACGTATTAGGGAAAAAACTCAAAAAGGGTAATACATAAAGCCGGTTTCTGAATTGAAAATGACAACTTGAGAACGTCACAAATTCTAATCAACCAATCGTTTGGCTGCTTGTGACATACTTCGATCAATCACGTGGCTTTAGTACAGTTTGAGAAATTGTCAAGTTGGAAAGCTCATTTCAGAAACCGAACGAAAAACAAACATTTCCCTCAATGAAGTATACGAAAAAAAGAAAGATGAAGCTTTTATTGATAAATAAAAAGAAATATATTTATTAACACAAATAATTAACGATACTTAGCCTAAATTATTAAATGTAATAAAGAAAATTATTAATAAAAGTAGGTATCATTTAATTAAATAAATGTATCTCTGATATTTAGACGATTATGGTGATATAAATTATATAAAACTAGCTACGTTATGCGGTTTAACCCGAGGTTTACCAGATAACTTAATTTTTCGCGACGAAAAATAGCTAAGTGTTAATCCTGGATACCAGGACCTCAAAACCAAATTTTGTTAAAATTGGTTCAGCCATTTGAGCGTCAAATGGTAACAAATACACACACACGCATGTACACACTTACAAACTTTCGCCATTTTAATATTTGTGTGTTGTTTGATTGCAATCCTATCAAATATGAAATTCCTAAACTTTACGAACACTTACTCCCAAATACCTACTGAAAAGCAAATTAACTTTAAGATGCTCTTAAATGTCTGTCTGTCGCTACTTTACACCTTAAAGTGACAGAGACAGCATGAGACTTACCGTCGGCTTCAAATTGATTGACGTAAGAAATAAGTAATATATAATTTTCCGTTTTCTTTTGTCTAATCCTTGTAACAACTTTAAAACAGCATTACAAAGTAATAGGGTAGGTATTAATGTCCAAGAACCGCTAATTTCGAAACGTACACACCTAACTCAAACGGAGAGATCTCAAATGAACATTACTTCGTCGTATTTGAGTAGCGTGCTTGTCTTACTTTGAGATATACTGGGTGATGTACAAAGGATGTGGTCCTACAATAGTGAATTTGCTTTTATGTGTGTATGTTTGAGTTGGGGTTGACACGTATGTTTATAATAAGCGTATAGCTCAAATACCTCTAGGACTATGTAGTTGTATCACATAGTTTTTAGTATGTAATTTATATTAGTTATTTGTTCGCTTTACATTTAAAATTATTATCAAATATTTTCACATTATCATGCAGATATATTATTTATACAGGCATTATTTTTGCCCCCTTAGACAAGGAACATTTCTACAATCGTTATCGAATCGCTCAAATGTATGAAAGTGACAAGTCTAAGTCACGTGACTTATCGAAGAGAAATGTCATTCTATACATAAAATAAAATAATAACCCGTGTCTGTACATTCAATATTTTGGAAAAAGAAAACTATACATACACGTTCTATTAATGATACCGAAACCGAAAATGTAGTTTTTTTTTTAATTTTTGACTGTTGGTCTGTTCACTTTCAATTATTGACATCACTAAATAAACTGATCAACGCGAACCACTTCGCGGGTACAGCTAGTACATACTAAATAAGTGTATAATGCGAAACGAGTCTCGATATCATTCGCTTTATCGCAACATTTGAACATGTTTTAAAGGCTTTTAAAGTCACACACTTTATAGCTTTAACATCAATTTCCCACTGCAGACATTCATAGGGTTACCGCATTAGACGATTTCCTTTAAACTTGTACTTATACTTTCATCTGTATAAAAGCGATACAATGTAAGAAAGACTCGAAGGAGGATAAGATGTTTGATATAAAATAAGATAGCGCCCTAATCCAGCCTTCAACGCTTTTCAGTGCAACATCTCAGAAAAGACAGAAAAGAAATAGCAAACAAACTTTCAACTTGAGATATTATTTTCTGTTGGAATCAAGTACAATACATTAGTAATACTACGTCTATAGAGTATCCTTTAGCGTTTCAAAAGAGAACTTTAAAGCCGTCTGTAACAAAGTTTAACTCTTTTAGAGTTGATTATAGTAATTATCCTTCGAGTAATTATGTCGTTATGCCAGCAAGTAATTATATAATTACTTTGGATGAGGCTGAATCCTTTGTGCTTATAATAATGTTCTTGTCAATAAGAATTAGAGTCACAAAAATCATGAATTTCAAAGTTCCAATATAATTATAAAAATACATTTTACACCCCTACACCTCCATCGCTCTCATCAAGCTGTCCCAGACCGGACAAAATAGAAATGAAAAGTGCCCTAAATAATAAATACTTAGATCTAGTCAGGTGTTTTGATTATTGCCCTTGTATGAATGTTAACAACGTTAATAAGCCTGTTGGTCTAGTGGTTAGTGACCCTGACTGCTAAACCGGAAGTCGTGGGTTCGATTGACACCCAGGACAAATCTTTGGCTGATGAGCACGATGATTTGTTTTGTGTCTGGGTGTTATTTATCTATAGTATGTATGTATTTAGAAATATAAGTATTTTTATCAGTTGCCTGGTTACCATAGTACAGGCTCTGCCTAGTTTGGGGTCAGATAGCCGTGTGTTGGTTGTCCCAAAATATTATTATTAAGTCGAGGTCCGAACCCCATAATGCACCCCGCATTTGGTGATCGTTACTAACGTATAAGACCCTTATGGATATGATTTCTCCAAAAAGTTTGATCAAGCAGTCAAAGCCCGCGCTCAAGCTAAGTGTGGTAAACCTTTATATGAAAAGCTGACAGTCACAAATACACTCAAAAAAGATAAAAAAGTATTCCTATTTTGTGACGTTATAATTTCAGATATGCCGTATGAATAGGTACTTATGTGAGGATTATTCAAATGCCATTGTCCCCTAAGAGCAAGCCCTTACAGACATCAAAGCAACCACAAACAAAACACGCCACGTTACTCCAAAGACGAAATTCCTTTAACTTTTCATTTCATAATATTTAAATTCATACATAATATAATGAATACTGGCGTAAAACGTTCAATTATACCGTCGAACACGTTTCGTTCGTTCCAAATTATTTTGGACTCATTACACGCTTTTGTATGCCAAGTCACGAAATTAACAACGGCAACATGCATGAATTACATTCAGCTTAGTATGCATATCTATTGGATAACAATTTGGTTTATTGGATGTTAATGGTATAACAGCTAGACAGTTTCAATTAATAACCATGTAAGCTGAAATTAAACATTGTAATATTGGAATGAGTTTGAATTTACATGTCATAGTAAATTTTGATATGATATTTGAATCGTGATTACGCATTATACTTTTGTTTATGAGTTATTCAGATACAGGTACCTAGCATACGGTTATAAATTTGGCTATTCAGATCAGATATAGGTACCTTCCATACAGAATTATACCATACCTACAGATAAATTGTGTATGAAACGTTGACGTCACAATGCGAGATGCATTCGTGCTTTTGCAATGCCGTATAAGAAAAATCATAAAACTGGTGATTTAAATTGATAATTTTAAATTGATTTAGCATTCAAGTAATATAAAACTATCCCTTTTGGAATTACCAACTGCAAAAAAATAAAAAAAAATATTAAGGTAAACAGCCAAAAACGTGCCAGTCCAAATCGAATCCTACAAAAAGTCGGGACTACACTTAGGAACAAAGAGACAAACTGGCGGTATACTAAAAGCTCTCTCTTTGATTGCGGAGGTGCATTATAGACGTTCAGCTTCGGTATGATAGTGTGTTTGTGGGACACGGCGGCCACTTGCCAACTGAGAGCCCTACGCTCAGATTCCACATGCATTTCGTACTTGCCTCGCGCTAGTTTTTATGTTTCTTTATTTTGTTTTGTTCAGATTTAGTGCGCTAGTTTGGCTTTTGTTTTATTTCAAATTAGTTTTGATTTAGCTTCTATAAAGATTTTAGTTGTTTCGTACAACAGTGTACGTAATATCTTACTTTTCTTTACATGAAAATAGCTGGTAAGGTCATTCAGATACTACTACTTCTTAAGGATTTTTGCAATAAGGGAGCTGATATTAAAGAATGATGTATATATTTATTTATTTAAAACTTCATGTACAAAATAGGACACAAGGAGGTCTGAATGCCACTAGATATTTTCCGCCAGTCAATCTTTGGTAAACGAGAATTGACATTGATTTATCGAGTAAACGATTTTAAACTTCCCAAATTACTGAAAAAGACCACAGGTAGATAATAAACTTTCATGTAATGATTATTTTTCACATAACTTGAAAATTTAATGTATCTACGACTTCAAACCGGTCTTCTTTGACACAACCTACTAAAGTTCACAAGTTAAAAACGCCGCAAACATTTTCCAGTCTTTCATACCGCATTATTCTTCTTTTACATATGATAAAAGATTATTTTATGCGTACAATAAAATGTCAATAAATAAAATGCTCAACATGAAACAGTAAGCCTTCGTAAGGCTCGTTTCGGGTGAAATATAAAACAATAAAAGAGAAATGCGTACTGAAACGTGTAATGAAATATGTAGCAGCGTTCCCTTTACTTTATTATAGGTGATACTAGTTAGATATACGAAGAAACGTGCCTCACACGCTAGGTATCCCTTATACACAATACTGGTATAAAGTTTACTTAAGACGATTGTAAAAGCTTTGGAAAAGAATATGGAGCGTGTGTTGGCTGTCTAAATAATCGCGTAATATCATATATAATAAATAAGTTTTATTATCAATAATTAACAGCTACATACTAATTATTTTAACATTTGGATTGCAGTGAATTGCTGTTTGCTCTAGCTGAAGGCATTCGGTTTAAATATGCCAAATAATAATTATAAATTTATATTAACAAAACCTGATAACGCGATACTCAAAAATTGCAACCAACGATAAATAATAAATGATAAATTAATTTTCACATTTAAGTATTCAATATTTGTTGTCTAACTCATGATTTGCTGGATCCATGAAAACCTGTCATTGGCTATATGTTTTCTATTCTTAGTACTTTTGCACATTTTGTATATAATATAATTATAATTAATAATATCTTATGATAAATTAATAAAAAATAAATAAAAATATAAATTGTCGTCGTAACTTCACACAATACAAAAAAGGCCTCACGCTTAATCCAATACAGTTCTTAGAACTTTAATTAAAGCTGACTAACAATAGAATGGCGAACACGATATACGATATCCCACCCCAGTATAATACTACGCATGTTTGAAACATTTGCAGTCCGCCACCAAGGATAAACATCAACCCTTTCAATTAACGTCGCAACTGAATATTTGAAAGGGTTGAAACAAAGAATAAATTGTAGAACGTATCTAGGATTGTGTCCTGCGCTTATAATTTTGGTTGTTTTATAAGAAGATACAAGTGACTCTATTCGTTATTTTAGATCTTACTTGCTGGTATTACATATTTAATTTGTTAAGTTTTAACACAACATCCACGCTGACAAAGCCGCGGGTATCAGCTAGTGAATATATACAGGATTAATTTTTATGGAGTGCGTATATTCTACGAGTGCGTATGTACTACAATTGAAAATGAAATATTCATACAAAGTGACAGGTCACGTGACATATGTTTGTATAAAAAAAATGATTTTCAGTTTTAATATTTCGACCTATGTGCCTTGGGAAAAGTTGTTTAGTTTTATGCACCTGATTATCTCGTTGAATAGACGCACTTCTTAAAAAAATATTATAATAATATAATAATAATAATAAGTACCTATATGAGTCATTGTTTGGCGTTCACAGAAAATTTCAAAGCAGAAAAATGTTGATCCTTTGAGTTACACGAAAAACTGATTAACAGTCCAGTACAGAATAAAACGGAATCCTTTGTAAAGTTTCAAGTGCAGAGAATGAAACTACAATACAATGTACCGGTTAAACTTCGCTCACGATTGTTCCCTTTGACGTTCATCAGACAAACTGCAAATTAAATCATTGACAAAAAATGTGGTGCCATTGTACTGAATGTTAATTTTAAAATGTATTTCTGAATTTTGTTTGCTTTAACATATGACTTTAACGAGTTAAAATTGATGGTGATGCTGTAGTTTATTATAGAGAAGCGTATTTCTTTATTAAAACCATTGTCAGTAAAATGAAACGTATTGATTCTGAAAAACAATTTGGTCTGAAAAAAAACACTGATATTTTTTAGTGAAAAGTATTGTTTAACTAAAAATTACAGTCTTATTTTGTTATAGTAAAATGTTAAACAACCTATTGTGGAAATAACATAATTATACATATACATTGATATACAAATAATTGAGTCATGCACGATGTGGTGAGACCAGCTGTGTCTTGTGCGAGTTATCCGGTTACGCAGTCGATACGTTTTCAAATTCTCTGCTGCGATTGGGCCGCAATCAAAACGTCGTAAACGCGTCTATCGCGTTAACGTTAAACAACCTCGCATTAAGTACACAGACCTTAAGGCACGTCATATGCTATTGATTGAGTGAGGAATTCTTTCACGTAGTTTTACTTTCTCTTAGGGTTGAAATTACATGCTTCTGCCCTCTGTTTGGCACAAGGATCCGTGGCATTTACGCCTGAAACCTCTGGTCTGAATATCATCGTAATATGAGTTAAAGAATAAGGAACTCACGTTTGTAGGCTCTCTCCTATGTGAAAGATAAATATAGTCAAATTAAAGGGAGTTTTTTTTTTCAACGGTGAGATTATTCAAACCTCACACAGGTGTCTAATCAATAATAAAAAAACACTTCAATTAATAAAAAAATATTTCTCTTATATTGAAAACAACATCATCTAGGCGGTCTTCATTTATTCCAATTTTAACCAATAATTACTAAACCTTTTCTAATGTAAGCTTCCTCTCGCGATATTGATTGCCTGAAATCCTTTCCTGCGTTATTCAGATATTTCAATTAATTATTCAGCTTACATTAGTTAGACTAATCTGTTTAAGTTATAAAACGTAACTAGTCTTCAAGCTGATTAATAGATCAGTCTGATATGTAAAGTGTTCTCAATACCTAAAAAAGTAAAAAGCTCTGTAAGCAAATAAGCTCTCAACATTCCGCTTTTTGCCGAGTGAGTATCGTGACAAAACACGATATTTGCCGACAAACAGATCGCCAGCACACACAATAGATCCTTCCCGTTGTTTCACGGAATACCTTTGTCAATACAACCGCGATTTCCAGTACAACTCCAGCTGTTACGTTTTTGGATTTTGGACGATGACATTTCGTTGAGTACTTTGTACCGTACAAAGGTTGGTAATTTGCTTTGTGCATTCTTTATTTAATGCACATAACGTGGATTTTGTTATTTTTCTATTTGTTGAAAAATACTATGCTTTTCAATTTAATGTGTTACTTTGGATACGATGAGTGATAGAAAGAATAGAGACATAACCGTAGTGGTGAAAAATTGTAACGCTTCCATAGTTGCGGGTCTAATGGACCCACCTATATTAAAGTGATGATAAAAATAAAATAATTGTGTTTTTTTTATGCTTCTTTAAATATTGTATTGAAGAAAAATTAAACAAAAATATCCAAAGAATATTTCTTCTTAATTCGGAGATCCTTTTCCATCTCAGATATAATGAAAAAAAAATGTATACTGATTGGTCCATTGGATCTCTATGCGTGCCTTAAGAGTAGCTAAGGAAACTCGTTTTTTCCACTGCGCGAGCTTCGGCTAACTACAGGAAGGTAGGTACCTAGAAGCAGGGGGCGCTGCCGCTGCTACGGATTTTAAACACGTTCAAGGATTGTTGTCGTCGTAGAGCGAGATAGCGCTATGCACTGTACGTAGAGGCGTCTCGTTTCCACAATGGCAAAAGCCCACAGCTATGAGCTCATAGTAAGCGCGCTAAGTTTACGTTTACGTATCGCGATATTTAGATACCGACAAGTCAACTACGTACATCCTTTTGAAAATACCTTACATCGTAAGATTGCGTTATGTTACTCATTTTGTACGAGGTGCCACAAAACCTTTTGTAAGGATCTACAAAAGTTGTATCTCCATAAATTATGTCTGATAAACGTGAGAAAATTTACTACTTTTACCCGCGGTAAACGTGCCGTATAAGCAAAACACTCCATATCTATTTTTACTGCGGCCTCTATTTATCTTATCTTGGCTGGTTTATAGGCCTTAAGGGCAGGGGGTAACCGGTAATGGTGTTTGCCCAAGACGGGAGGTCTTGACTCGGATTTTTTCATTTATTTATTTGTGAAGTATCTTCATTATTGGACTTCTATTTGTTCACCGTTTGCGGCATAATTTCGTCTGATATCTCTTAAAACCTTACTTCCCTTTTATTGATATCCTCTCATTGTGGTTATTTTCAATTACGTTGGATTTTTAAGGGGACTCCTTTCACTTGACCTAGTTTTTTGCGACCATTTGAGTGGGTAATCAAAGGAAATTACTTTGCGATTTTTTACTTAAGGGGATAATCATTTTTTATTGGTGGAAACGTAGCCAAATAATTACGTTTCTTTATTGCTGTGCAATTGTGTTTTTTTAAGGTTTAATTTCCTGTTATAAATTTACGTAAGTATTCTGCATAACTGCATCTATTTTTTTAAGTCTAATCTCATAATGACTCGTATGAGGAATACAGATAAATCGATTAATGATACGTGTAATTCAATTTAAAACCAAGATTTTTCTTAAAAATTACGTTGCCTTTCATTCAAAATACAAATATGCGTTCAAGTAACTTGCAGTTTATCTTCAAACGAGTATGTCATTCTACCCGCCTTTTACGCCAAACTTATACTATAGTAAGGGTAAATTCGAAGAATGTGAAGCGACTTCATTACCGCGATCACACTAGGGACCGAGCCATGTATTGATATCTCGAAGAACATCCGACTATACATAGATCAGGTGGATAATAAACTCCATCAAGGATATAAAAAGGTAAAAGGTTTCTAAAAGATAGAGTACTGAAGAAAATGGGAAAGCGTGGTCCAGAGCGGTTTATAATATTTTTTTACATATACGCGATTATTATAAAAAAAAATGATACCTACTTTTTACTATTGTATGAATTATAATTTATTAGACAAAATTTTAAAAAAAGTTACTTATTTTATTAATTATTGTTTACTTATCATCAAAGACATTTTACCTTGAAATCAATTACCTGTTGCTGATTTAGTTCCTCTTTACTGGTTTATAATTATGCCAGAATTTCGAACAAAAAAATACTCATTATACTGTCTGATTATACATTTCTTTACTACAAAGGTTCCTAATTACAAAGAGCGTAAAAATTCTTGATCAAAGGTTTTACGCTCTGCTTAGAGCAATAAAAAAAAGGAAAAAAAAAATGAACCGCGCTCCAAAATAGTCCATCTTTGAAAACGATGCATGTCTAATGAACGAGTATACTAATTACAGAGCTGGCTGCGTTTTTGCCGCGTGTACAGTTTCAAGTAATTATACAAGCCACGTTTTACGCAGTCTCTTCCGTTTATTCGGTCTTTAATCAAAGGGGATTACATTTTAGGTATTAATTTTACGATGTTTCGAAGAAAAATTCTCTTTATCTGATCTATGAATTTTTTTAGAGAGATTTTTTTCTTTTCTTGAAAAAATAAAGCATGGTAAAGCAAATTCATGGTAGTAAACTACATCGACAAGTCTACACTTCAAAAATTACACTGACACCCATTGACATAATTATTTTGTCTATGCTGACACCGGATGACATCTCACACTCGCGCAAACGCCCGGCGCCGCGTCTTAGGATCAGTCACGTGACCCCTGACGCGAGTTTTACATTTTTTTAAAGAAGTTTTCACTTCAAAGACCACTCAACTAGTAATTTTGTCCGTCAAAACTAACCATGAGGAGTACAAACTAACAATACTTATGTACTGTTGTAGTAACAAAAAACCCTTACTTATACTATACCTAATATGTATAATGTGGATGACAGGTTATGTCAGACACTACCATACTCATTTAAATAAGTGAAACCTTTGTTTACATTATTAGCCGTTTCTATTGATTAAGGGTATTCGTACTTTACCAGGTACTTGCAAGGTACATGCAAATATGCGGCCGACGAGCGCCCACCATGCATTGTAAATACCTTCAGACTTTGTAAGGCAGATCGTTTGCCCAACAAATTTGATCAAGGTTATTGATGAGTTTGCCGTTATACTTGTAAATGAGGGAATGCCGGAATTATTCATGCGGAAGTTGTCTTGGTCCCCACTGTTGAATAGTGCATGAAGCTTCTGGTTATTTCGTTTTCTGTTGTCGCAACCAATCAAATTGTAATTTCAAGGAAAGATTTTTGGTTTTAATAAAATTGAGGACAGTCAAACCTCACTGTAGCTTTATTGTATTTAACGCTACAAATTAATTAATATTTTTAATTTCAAATTGGTTCTTTTAATAGGTATTTTAAATTGTAGATACAATTATTTGCAATTGAACGCCCGCTAACGAGTCATTCTGCACAAAATGCTAATTAAATAAAACCGAACACTCTCATTAATTTAAAACAGATGCGAATTTGAAATAAAATACTCTGGAACAAACTGAATAAATAATGTTTTTCTCCCACAAGCGCTGTATGTGTTAGGGAAACTCTAGAGAAACATACTTTGTTTCACAACAAAATTATACCAAAATTAAAAACAATTCTAGAAAGTGGATTTAAAATATGGTTGAAACTCAGTCGTAGATTTCTTAGTTCCAAGTTTTTCTCTTAAATTGTCCACTGTACAGAATAGGCCGGTCTTTCTGAATTTCAATTTAACTTGTAATAAGTTGGCCAACTTGTCGAAATTAGCTCGGGGCCAGAATTTACGAATTGCCGAGAAGAAAACAATAGCCGCCAGAAATTTATAGATAGGACAATATTGTTTGTTGTGAATTTTATGTTTATTTATATTTCGTTGACAGTATTTGTATTCATAACTTTTTTAACTGGTTTGTATATACAAACCTCGGTTTAGTTTTCTATACTAGTAACTCGGGTAAGTGTTGCGAAGTTTATAGTTTCCCAAAATTTTAATAACAAACAGTTCATCTCTCCATGTAGTAAAGCCACGACATAATTATATGTATGGATAATAGATTTTTGAGGATAAAGTTAAGCTTTTAAAGATAAAACTGATGTCTTTCGCTGATGCGAGATAATTCAAAAATCGATTTCTACTCAATCATAGAAAACTAGTTCAACGATGGTGCATACATACTTCCAGCTGGCGTGTAATATGTATTTAAACCGATTGACAACCCTATTATTGAGCGCTATCTGCTAGTATTAATATGTCAAACGAAAATCATGTTACAGCGAAATTGAGTATGAAACACTGAAAATTGAACGCACGAATAGCCATTATGTGATTTTCACCAGATTTGAATTTTACCCAGGTCTAGTCAGTATCAATCAAATCAGCCTATCGCGGTCCACTGCGGAACATGTTACCTAATTGACGGACTAAATAGAATTACGTTTTTTTACCCAGTCCACAAGTCTATTATCTACCTTTTTCCTTTATTCTGCTTGAAACCCAAAACAAGGATCAAGGTTAAGGTTTACCTAAAGCATCTTTAAAAAGAAAAAACTTTCTACGTAATTTCGGGATAGAAATACCGTAGTTCTTTTTCCGGCATTACCTAACCTTTTACGTAACTACAAGCAACCTTGCCTGTTTTCAATGCTTGCCAATTTACTAACGGCAATAACAGGAGTAAGAATCAAATGGAGCAAGCGAAGAAAAATTACTTACAGGAAAAGTATTTTAGTTCGTCGCTAAGGCGTTGTATGGAATTATTTATGTACCTAAGTTATTCCGTAAGCTGTTATTATATATGTAACAATGTTTTCAAGCATTTATTTTAAGTTCCCCTTTTTGTTTTTTTTTTCAACATAACGTTTGAAATTGGATTGCATGTCGAATAACACTCACACATGGATAGCTCGTCTACATTACAAGTACTTTATATGAAAAAAACAAAACAAAATCATTTTTTTTTATTTCGAGTAGATACATCTATTCAGGTACTTTCAAAAAGTTAAATTATGATAGTTGCGCGGTTCCAAGGTGTCATTCTTATGGAGAAGAACCGGCAAGAAACTCCATCAAATATGCTAGTGTACGCATATAATAATGACATGTCCCTTGGTTTTGGCTATTATTGATAGGTAGTATTTTGATTAATTGATTCTGCTTACAATAATATCTAAATTATATCTATACACCTAGGTTATTTTTTTGGAAAAAACATCTTAGCGTGGTCGATTAACAGCAAGATTGCCTTCTTTCGAGATTCCAACCTCTACACCTAGATATATTCTGATAAAGATGAAGTAGGTTAATAATATTTCAATCTAAATTTTTAAAAATAATATAAATGCTTGATTAAACCAAATAAAAGTTGTTCCCTAATACTAGTAAAATATAATAAAAGAAGCATTCTCACGATTATTCAGTCGTGGTAGAATATTCAAATGAAAATAAATTGGCCGTTGCATGTCGAACACGCGTTACGGTCGCTAGCTGTTATTTAATTAACGAACCTGTTTTATACCTATGACATAAATAAAGTAATGAATCAAACGTAATGTGTGATATAGAAATAAAACTATTCATAGATACGAGTTTTTGAGAATATACATTTATTTCATTACATTCGTAAAAACCTGAGAAATCATTGTAATAATTCACATTTTTTATGTGCATTAGTTTTATTATTATTTTTTACTTTACACAAGTAATTAATTCAGAATGAATTCAGAGTTCATTCATAGCATTTCTTAGAATATAAACAAATAGAACGTGCTGATTGTTATCTAGCTACCATTTTAGATACGACATTTCCTAGTCGTTTTGCCCTAGAATTCTGAGGTAAAAAATCGCTGGGAATCCTTTACAATAATTTTAATACCTACGTTAGAAAACGTGACAACCTTCAGAGCTAAAATAAAAAGGGTAATTTTTGAAGATTAACATTTTGTATTTATTTTTAACGAAATTCTTCTTTATTTCATCAAACGTTGTTCATCGTGTCTAAAGAAGATATTATGAAAACATTTTGCCTCCGTAATGGCTCGTCAAAGTAATTAGCGAATTGTTAACAAACAAGGCAAGGCCGTTCATGTTCCTACTTTAGATCGTTAAAAACTGTCATGCGAGCTCGTAGTCAACATACATAAGCTAAAAAATTGTTAATAAGTAAACTATAACATATAACAAATGGAGGCACATCACGAAACCACCGTTTTTATTTTACGAAGTATTTTATTAGTGTACCTAGTTTTAAAACAACTTTGAATAAACGTGGAAGCGCTGGCCAAACAACCCGCATAGTCAACAGCGCAAGTTGTTTAACATTTTTTGTTTCAATACTTGGAAATTGTGAACAGTTTGCAAGCGGCTTATGTGGGTTTTTGTATATTTTCTTCTTAACTGAACATCACGGTGGAAAGTCAACATAAAAAAAAATAGTTTTTAGTTGATTATATTTTAATGTTCGAACTTAAATTCCGAAAATAATGAAGAATAAAAAACACGTTATTTTTACAGGCCACGTATGCATTAAACATAAGCATGCACTTTTAAATAACACAAACATGTCGACTGAAAATGGAACGAAAGACAAAAAACTACCGAAAATTTTCCACAAATGAACATACTGAGATTTCACGTGTGCCGGATTCCGGGCGTGGCATGTTTAATGTCCCGTGGCGACCAGACGGCATATATTAATGTTCAACAATGCAAAACCACGCTTGCTTACTGCAGATTTATTTGCCTTTATCTACCCTGATTTGTGTCGAATTCATTTCATGTAAATTTCATATCGGAATTTAGACCACTGATTGTCAAAAAAATTGGATTTGACAAAAGCGTTCGACACTATCCAGCATTTTGAAAAGTGTTGGTATTTTTATCTGTAAGCTGTTAACTAGTCTAATTTTATTTATACTTACATTGTAATAATTGTTATAGTTATTAGATTACGTGGGAGTGTATACAGTAACAGGAATAGAAAACAATATCAAGATTCCACAAAGGCAATATTCACTCCAACAAAAATGCAATTAGTTATTACAAAAATATCACTTTCTCCTTTCTGATTAATAAAGATACCTTTCTATTTGTATGATATTTATTATTTCCTATTAATAACTTACAAAAACGTGATAAATAACTTTTCATGTATTCACGTACATTTTTGTTAGTGGACGAGATTTGTGCTTTTTCGTTATTGAGTAATTATTCTAGGTGTATATTTCTAGTCAAAATCTCAAAATATAAATAACGTAGTTCAAGCTACTGCTGTATAAACAATTGGTTCTTTATAGAGTTTTCACTATAGAAAATATACGGAGTTCATTTAATGTAATAGCGCAGGACTTTTTATTTGAGGAATTCAGCTTCTTTTATGAGCACATTATTATGAAAACTATATCCCGGAAACCGCACTTGAAATCAGGGTTGCCATTTTGTAATGACGTCAGCTGCATTCAAGTAAACTCACTATTGCCAGTTCAAAAATTTTCTACCGTTCCGAGTTTAAGGAAGTTTGCAATTTCATGCTGTTTTCCGCTTTGTTAGTTTTATTTGTTTTTGTATCAGAAGTTTCTTAATTTTATAATACCTTTGTTTTGTAGCCAGAATGGTAAGTTAAAGTTACATTTTATTACTTGGAGAAGTCACCTTGTTACAGTAAGCAGTTTAATTATTAGCTAACTTCATGGAACTTAAGCTTAAGAATGATTACTATCTTTTCACGAAAGCTTTAATCCAGATTTTGATTTTGGCAGTAGGCAGAGTTTTGTGGACATAACTATATGTTCTGTGTTGACACCTAATAATAATACCGGCTTTTGAATTCCCTACTCCTCTTCTCATATAGAGAAGGAACGAGCATTCACCACTACGCTTGCTCATTGCGGGTTTTCTATTTCAGATTCAAACTTACAAGTTTCCTCACGATGTTTTCCTTCACCGTTTGCGAATGGTATCTTAGAATAATAAGTTCCTATTTCATATACTTTAAACATATAAGATTACCAATACCAACATCAAACCTAAATATCTCCTAAAACAACGTCCAAGCAACACTAACATCAAATGTGAATATTCCACACAATCTCAGCTCTAAAAGATTCAAATACTCGACCAACTTTTAAAAGCACTTCATCATTTTCAGAAACTCGCCCTCTTAAAGTTTCTACAGCCTTAAGTGATTTCCTAGCGAGTGTGGTATCGAATATACGAAGAAACAGATTATGAACTTGGATTGCCGAGTATTTTTGTTTTGTGATTCTGGCTTTACGGTATTTTGAACGCATCACAGTATGAAGGTTGTTGGTACGAAATCAAATGTATGATCAGTTGACTCAGAACGTAGGTCCTGTTTCCGGTTGTTCCGGCGGCGTCACTAACTGCTATAAATTAAAGGCTCGCCTTTCTGCCAATTTTCCTGTTGATTTATTATAGTACCAATCTACATCCTAATAATAAATAACAATTTAGACTTTGTAAGATGTCCACCTTTTTCTTAAGGACTTGTTCATTCATACTATTGGTAAACTGGAACTTGAACGTTGAAGAATAGGCACGTTAACGAATACAATGGTTGACATTATACACCAACAGTTGAGGAAAAAAAGAAGTATTACAAAATATAGATTTTTCGACACGAGTAGGTGCTGTATTAAAATGACTGCATTGCATGTTTTCTAACATGCGAACTTCGTAAACCCTTTCTCTAACGAGTAGTTATTCGACCCCAGTTTCGACTTTTAGAAAATTGTCTTCGAAATAGTATTCAATATTGTTTGCCAGATCCCTGTACTAAGTTGGATGAAAATTCAACCAGAAGCTGAATTGTAACATTTTGAGACAGACATTTAAAACTCCGTTCGTATTTCCAATATTAATGAGTTCGGGTGTTAATTCCGAGCTATCAAGCTCAATCAGGCATTCATTATAAATCTTTAATCCAACGTTCGTATTAATTACCATTCAGGTAGAACAAATTGGACTGAAATTAAAGTAAGGGATTAAATAAACTTGTTTATGTAACTATTTGTTTTATTGGAAAAGGTATAAAATAATCTCTTAAATCCTTCGAAAATAATAATGGAATCTGAGTAAATTATTTTTGTAATTTTAACGCTGGCCTACTTAAATGAAACGATAGATGATAAATATATTTAGCTGTTCTGGGTTTGAATTTTTTTTTTACTGAATGAAAGCAGAGTGATTTATAGAATAGAATAGCCGGCTAACAACGTTGACGTCATATGGATACATATTGCCAACGAATTTAATGTCTATTGCTTCTATAAGTGACTATAAATAGACAAATGTTGAGAAAAACACTATTTTTAACACTCATGATATTTTTAAATCTCTTTTTATTTATTATTTCAACTAATAAAAAAAATATTTCAAAAAGTTCTGTCTTGGAAGTCCGTGTGTCTGTGTGTACGGATCCCGTATCTTGTGGTCACGATAACGAGCGAAATACTTCACAAAAGACGATTGTCAAAATGTTCTAGTACTACTATTGCCAACTCAGCCTATTGCGGTCCACTGCTAGACATAGGCGCATTCTCTTCAGTTGCGCCACAACAGTCAGTCCTCCGTCTTCCACATCCAGTCCGATCCAACCACATTTTACAAGTCATTGTTGGAAATCTACTTTTGTAACTTTAAACCATCCTTCACGACTCCATTTACTTTCTATATTCTATTTGGTAAATATTTGGTTTCTTTTGTTTTAGTTCTCGAACAAACTACAGACCATCTACTTAAAAACTATGAGATCATTAGGATGCAGTCGGTTACACAAAGCAAAACTTAAGCCCAAACTACTTAAAGCAGTGGCCTGGATGTTTAAAACTTTATACAAAATATACAAAAGACTACCAACTTAAACACCGACGTTTCTTTCTGTTGAACTACTATTCCACTTTAATATAAATGTCGCAGTCGCGTAAAAAGTCTGGATTGATTTTAAGAGCAAAGCGATTCACGAAAATATAACTTTTATACCTTTTTATATTTTATTTTCAAAGCATAGTTGATTGACGGTGAAAAACAAAAGAAATAATCACGTAGCTGTTATTGAGAAATACAAAATTAGGTGTCTAGAAAGGAAATCGCACTAGGATCAACCATTCAGAGAAACGGTAAATGGCATTGGCAGATGTTAAACTATCGATTGGCCTATAAATAAATGGTGCATTTCGTTCAAAAGATGTAAAAGCAACTACTGCATAATGCGCCAGCTTTTAGTCAGAGGAGAGTTTTACAAGTAACCACTTACTTCACCAAGATACAGATATAGGTTTTAAAAATAGATTATAGGGAAGTGCGATATCCTCAAATAACCTACTTACTCAATATAAAAGTACCATAAGAGCTGCATGATTGAACATGCCTACAGCCACTGAAGTCAATGTGGGCCATGAGTTCAAATCCGCGCGACTAATCCGATTGCGACGCTCGAAGGGATTGAAAGAACGCTTTGTGGAGCGGTCCGTCGCGTGTCCAGGACTAATTCAATTATCATAGCTGGTGACCCCGTACGGCATAATGAGCAACTAGTTCCTTGTTTCTATGGCACGGTAATATCCTCACTCAGAATTGCTTAGCAACGGATGGTGACGGTATTAAAGTTGCACCGGATGGGAAAATGGTCGCAAAATGTTTATACTTTAGAGGATATTTTGGGGTTGACGCTGATATGGTTTAAATATGGTTATAGCGTATAATAAGAACTGTTTTAATATGAAGGTTACAAACTTACCTTAAAATATAGTAAGTTTAATTATGAATAAGGAGATGTCCTTTAAAGAGGATTTATGTAAAGTTTCAAACTAATTCCACCCCAAACTGGCGCTAGCCTATTAGTAAACAGAAAAATACAAATATGAACATTCAAATAGTTTTCTGTTCACAATTTCCGGGCTTTCAAACGAAGTGTATATAAAAGGCTAAAGAGCGGTTCTTTTTTAGGTATCGACACATAAAATAGAACTTTATCGCGAGACCCTCACATCTTCGGTCGTCTCCTCAAAGATGATTCTGTACCTACCTTATATATTATAAGGTCATGAAAATGTGCGTAATCCTTCGGTTTACTCTGATTTTGCTATGATGATAATATGAACAAAGTGTTCTGAGATACAGATGTAAATAGACGTCTTATGGCCGCTCATATACGAACTCCTCGAGCAGTTAGTTATCAATACCACGAGCTTATCTTACCCGGTCACTGCTGTTGAATTTCGTGTTTCAACTCAATATAATTTTTGTTGATTTTATGGTATAAATAATGCCCACGCCCAAGCGAACAAGGAGAAAATTAAATCTTATTTTCCAATTATTTTATATTATTATTTAATCTAAACAAAATGAAATTAGTAAAATAATATTAGTTCCAGATTTGGCCACCAGGACAGATAAGCTAGTGGTACTAGACCCGGACTGCGCGAGCTGTCAACTGCTCTCGCGCGTCATGTGCGCCCTTATTTTTTTGTTTTGTTAACCGCTTGAAGTAGTCCAACTGCTTCTAGCAGTCCGTTTGCGTGCGACCTTACAGACATGTTAATTTATGCATGGTCTGGCTATTTTGGTGATCTATGAATTTGTTAGGGAGCTAAATATGAATAGGTACTTAATTACAGCTGTCTCTAATTTTCAGTTTCAACTCTGTAATCATGGCTATATTATAATATATTCAATTTCGTAACGTACAGTAATAATATAGCATATCATTTGTCGTCATTAATTTGTTCTGTGGACACCCTCATTAACTGACACAGATATACGTCAGCCATTTTAAACCGAGATTAAATTGTGCACGATGCTTATTTCAATGGAATTGAAAATTATATTCCAGTAAGCATTTTATTTTTCGATCGATAGTTTACCTACGTGATCAAAAATGAAGAATATATACAGAGGCAAGACAACATACAAAGTAACGAAATAAATAAAGATAAAAACATAAATAAAAAACCTTTTTGTACCGGATTATTTGATTCAATAATAAACAGAAAAAACCACATCCATCGTAAAAATATTTTCTAAGGGCCCTTTAATGGACCGCATTTCGTCGTAAACTGTAAAATTCCTTTTACCCGGGGAAATGTTTCTGTTTTCTAACTGACGGCATCTTTTATGGTGGCATATAACTGACTTGGCCGGTCGTAAATGCGAAGGCTTTAAGGCAGTCTTGGGTTCAACCCTTGGCGCAATACGTTGACACATGGACGCGATAAAGGGTAACAATATTGCTGTGTAATCAAGATCTTGAGCGATATAAGGAAGGTCGACAAAATTTACTGAATTACACACAATTGTTTCTCATATTTGACGGGCTACGAAGGTTGAGAAGATGAGAAAATAATAAATGTCGACAACATCACATACATTGCTACGAATCCAATGTTAGTAGCTAAAGCACTTGTGTTATGGAATCAGAGACAACGAAGGTACCACAAACACCTTGACCCGAGACAATATGATAGAAAAGTGTTTTTTGCTACATTGACTCGTCCGGGGAACGAAACCGGGACCTCAGAGCTAGCGACACCTTGAAAACCGGTGTGTACGTGCTCGACCACGGAGGTCTTCTAGGGTTACTTAGAATGATTCTTAAAAGTGTAATAAGGATGACATTTTTGAAGCATATTCGACAGAATACAATAGGTACCTAATAAACTTTACATAAATAGATATACGTAGACAGTTCAATAGTCAACTCTAGTTATGCTTGTAGGTGCACATCAAGTAGATAAATAAGTTATCAACTGTTAGCGTAATCGAATACAAATTCAGATAAATAACACAATTTCCACAAGGGAACTAGCGGCAGTCTTTAATCAGAAGAAAAAAGCTCACCTCACAAAGAATAAAATGTATTCCTCAGCTTGCGAGACGAAATGACTCGGAAAAGAACGAAAATGCACGAAGTTATCCGAAGCGTGACAGCACAATGGCAATACACGTTGAATTTATTTTCATTCTTACACATTTTCATGCAAGTCCCCGGTGAACTGGAGAGAAAAGCGTGGGTATGTACAAAGATCCTTACACACCTACCTTACGTTTATAGCTTCATGTGATATGAATGTAAAATATCGAATACAATTTATCGTGACAAATGACAGTAGAATCTATCTATGTCGATTGTGGAGTATCTAAGTTGAGGAAGGATTATTATAAGACCAATCAATGTTACATTTTTCTTATCTTATCATTACAAACATGTTTTGTTTTATAAAAGTGGAATACTTTAACCCTCCAGCAACAGACAAATAATCATAACATTTATCTTTTTGTTCGATAAAAAGCTGCGATAATTATATAAAGAAAATTAGCTTTAAGTTATTTAATTTTCATGTATTGTAAATGATATTTCATGATTTAAATAGAAATGCATAAAAATATTAATAAAAGATAATTTCGATAGAAAACCATGTAAAATATATTTTGTGTGCACCAGTGCAATTAAGAAGGTATCGCGCTGGTTGGTGTAATTTTTTCTTTCATTATAATATACGAATAATATTACACATAACAATATACATATAATTTCGGGAAAAGCCATTAAGCGCAAAAACGAAAAATAATTTCAGTTTTTGTGTTTATTTCTTTGGAATAATGCGTACAAGCGTACAATGCGGTGTAGAATACCGCAGTGGATTAACCTGAGAATATATGTGAGGATTGTGGGATGGCATCCTTTTTAGAGCTGGGTACTCGAAATTATAAGGAAGACTGTGCCTACATATGTAAACATTTGAATACCTTTGGATTTCAAAAGAAAATAGTGTAGTTATCTCAAAATTCAAACTTTCCCCGATATAGTATATAAAACAACTAGTGCAGTCGTCTTTAAAAAATATGATGAAGCATTAATTCTAATAAAGAACTAATTCAAGTTAGTTATTAAGTGTGTTTTAAGTGTAAAAAAAAATGTTAAACTGGGTCACGCTCAACTAATATTGCCATGTATGCACCAATGAAAAATGAAACTGGAAAAACAAACATTTTGCTTAACCTCTTCGGATAATGTGAAAGCACAAATTTTTCAACGATATAATACTGAGAGTGAATAAAGATGAAGTTTGGAAACGAAAATCATGTGGAATTATGCGATGACAATAGCTTGACATAATTATCTTTTTATGTGAATGAGGAAAAGCAAAAAGAGATAAACTTAGTTTTTTAGGATACGCAAATACCCAACGACTCGAATTCTTTTGAATAATATGAAAAAAGTAGATAAAGCAAATAAAATCTATTGACATTCTTTGAAACAACAATCAACGACAACTAAAAAGTGTCCATTGGTACAGATCTTGTCAGGTTCACTTGACATTCGAGAAAAAAAAATAACAAAATACGATCTATACTTCATACGAATTATAGACAACGGGTCTGAACCGCGTACGTAATAAAAGGTATAAATAAATATTTTTACCGATTTTATACCTTTCATTACGTTTGGGGCTCAGTATTTAATTCGTATGATGTATACAAATCGCGAAAATGTTTGATTATATATTATACCTACGATCTTTACTGTTTTAGGTTTTTTCATAAAGAATTTTCTTTCTTTTTTCTCGTATATTTTTATTGCAAATTGTACCTATTTAACCCCCAACGACTTAAACATTTACTAATAGCGATACAACACCAAAATACCGACTTTCAAAAGAACATTAAGATATCACGATAAAACCTCCAACAAGTATCAATCTAACAGACTATCGCTCAAAATTTCAGTAATACTTTCTCGCTAATGGTGGGTGATTAATGAAAAATTATTGCAACGTCATACTGTTCCACAATCGATCCGACCTCGTTTATTACACTTCTGAAGTGCGCGTCAGTAGTTTTTGTTTCCGAGTTGGGAGATATTAAAATTTATGGCAGTGATACTGTTGAACATTTTTTTAACCGATTAAGATGATTTCACTCAACCAGATCTTAAGCAGCAGTGAAGTCTTGGAATGAAAATCGGCTCCAAAGAGTTCAGTGCTATCGCTGATTAGCCTCAACATTGGTTAGTAATTGTTTGTCTTGTAATCGTATTATTGCGCACAGAAGAACAACAGCAGAAGAAGTTGGTTATTTGGCTTTTCTATAGTATCTTTCTATTAGAGCTTTTTATAGTAAGTAAATAGGTTTAACGTTTTATTTATCAAAAAACTATCAATAGAATTATAATTTAAAATTATTATCGATGATATAGCTACTTATAATATGATAGCTTGAAGACTTTGACTTGACTAATTCAATAGGTACCATAAAACAATTCGAATGAAAGTCTGTTTTTTTACTTTTTTTTTATATGATGATGACCTTTTTTCCAACTATATTATTCAGTTCCTTTTATAAATGTTTTTAACGCAGCCACAACGAAGACTGCATAGTAATATGAATTAAGTTAAATGATAGAATAAAGAGTAAAGCTCTTGGTTGCAGCACTGGCTGTATGCCAGAATGCTTGTGCCGAATGATTATTCCCATTTTGACTTATTATACAGTGTTGGAAACGTTTTAATGTCTTACGTTCTTGTAATAGAATATTAAAGGTTGAGATTATGTGACGTCAAAATTTCGCAATGTAGGTAATAATTATTTCATGAATTTACTAAGATAATATCACATGACAATATTTTCTTAATTTATTACACATAATATAAACAGAAGCAACTAGAATCGTGTCAAAATAACTCTTCTAAAATTTTATTTTTATTTTTGCAGTTACTTCTACAACAATTAAAAACACACAAAACAAAAACCAGATCTTCCTAAAAGATAAATTTTAATGATGACGCAACAACGTTTTCGGTCTAAAATGATGAGTCGCTTTTTCCTACAGTGGAAGTATCTAACCCATATAATTAATTGATGATGATACCATTAGTGCTCTAAAAGATAACCCAAGTTAAGAAAAGTATTCAGTACGTATATAACCTAAACCTTGTCATATCTCCTGACAAGTACGCTGAGGCAGAAGACACGTTCCTGCTTTGGACGCAAGACTCAATGAACTCAATCAAACTTGGTAAATCAAACTTAGAGTAATAATAAATCAATTTGAAGATTTCAGGTATAGATATCGATCTTAGTCAAGTTTAAGTGAAGTGGGTGTGTGAGCTAAGTTTGTTGGACGATACGTGTGAACTTTGTTCCCTATTATCTATTCCACGCGATAGTTCAAAACCTAATCAATGTTTACGGCCTTCTGCTTAGCGAGCGTCGGGAATGGTGCCTTGTTAACTGGCAAATAGCCTCGTATAATGTTATAATATAGAAGTGTTAAGATAATTTGCGTGATTACCATTTACAAATTCTCATTTTGATCTTAGCAATATTAAATACTCCAATAACAAGATATAACCTACATAAGGAATACTACTTCGAATTTCAGATCAAAATTTCAATTTTAAAAGTTTTGGTCAATTTTAAGTTGATATGAAGTGTTTCAGGACTTGATTAAACAAATAATATCTACTGATCCTTAATAGTGATAATATCTGCAAGTACTTTTACAAAGTTAACAGTTTCAGACTAAAATTTCACAATTATTTGAATTACATCTTCTTTAATTGCTTAGTTAATTAGTTACAGAGAAAAAGAAGTTTACAAACTCTACCAACCCCTATGACCTTTAAACGAATTAACAAGACCACTCTTCATTTGGGACAGGAAAATAATGGACGATGTTAAACAACATACACATACACATAACAGGCCAGTGTACACAAGACCTATTTCCAATTCCATTTCCTCATATCAGATAGAAAGTGGATCGTATTACATAACATTCATTTTATTATTAGTTCGTCCCAACTTCATGTAGCAGTTCTCTTTCCGTCCTTGACCTAATTCACCTTCTGATGTTGTTTTCCTCGTATAGAGCATACGTAGGTCAAAGTAATTACACGATGACGCTTCAACCTATTTTCTGGTCTTGTCTTAACATATAGGTCTTCGAAGTTTTTTAATTTTGCTCATTTCGTTTGCGCTGTCAGAAGTTCAGTTGTTTTTCTGTTACGTAAGTGGTTTATTTTTTTTGTTTTTGTTTCAAATTTGGAATGAGATGGCCTGCTATTTCTTATCTAGCGTTTCATTGAAGTAATTCACACATATTATTTTTATTATCTTTTTTTTATTATGCTATTGTTGATGATTATTGACACTTGCAATGGGTGCAAACGTCCAACCCAAAGCAACTCAACTATTTCCAAATGTATTTTTTTATTCAAAACACTTACAGCTATCTTTACAGAAAATGTTGGTACAGAAAAAAGGATATAAGACTGAGATCCTTATAAATCGAATCATTGTGGCTAAGATACCTACGTACCTGCCTTCGAATACTGAAACGTTAATTAACTTTAAAATGTTCTTAAATGTTTATCTATCGCTACTTCACCCCTTAAGGTAACAGAAATAGCATGAGGCTTAACGGCGACTTAAAAACTGATTGACGTTTCAGTATTTAGAGTTAAGTGTTGTTTAATGGTTTTAGTGCAACGAAATATCATTTATATTTCACTAGCTCCGCTCCTACATTTACTAACACAAACTTCATTTACGACTGCACCCCTAATTCGGAAATCAGTTTCCACCTCATACGAACTGATCGGAACACGGCACGTCTTAAAACCTCCTTAGTTTTGTAATCACGTTCCATCTAATTAGTGGCGGCCTCGTTAATGAGGTTACTTAACCCCTCGACTGAAATGCTTCGTAAACGTTTTTGTGAATTGAACAATTCGTAACACAATGCAACGTTGTGATTTTTGGAATTTTCTTTTACTGGTTGCACTTATAGGTACCTACTGAAATATTATGTTCTAATCTAAAAAAATCAAAGCATTAAACATTTTTTTCATGTAGGTACAGTCAGCAGCTAAAATTTCTACTTTAGCTGAATTTCTGATTTTGATCATCTGATTAAAATTAGAAATTCTGTATGGCGTCGAAGTGATTCAAAAGTATGTGACAATAAATTAAACCAAACATTTACAGTTGCTAGTTGCCTTATATTTGTGATGATCAGTTTTGATTCCAAAAGATATAAACTCAATTTATTATCTACTTTTGCTGTTGACTGTACCTATGTTACTTTACTACTCATTATTAAACTGTACACTATTGAACACAGACCGACATAAGCTTATTAAAAATGAGGAATTAGCACACCTTATATTACGTATAAATATCCAGTTACATGCACAGCATTCCTTACTTAACTTAATTAGGGCCAAAAACATTTCACCATCGTCTTAAACTTTATTCGAGGAAAAATTTAGAAATTTTGACAGTTGTTTCATTTATAGAAACTGTCAAACGTCAATTTTATTCGTCGAATAAAAGTTATTTGACGATGGGGATATAGGTATTTAGGAAAGTAGAGCGTTGAGTGTGGAATTCTTAGAACCTATTAATTTAAAGCCACTCTTATGCGCCAGTTCAAAGTATTTAATATGAAATGGAGTTTCATTCGTACTTACGTATATACAACTTACTTAGGATTAGATTAGGTGCTTTTTTTAATATTTCTTCAAATTTTAAGTACAGTCTTCCATAAATACACCTGTGAAATACGTCTACAATTATAGAAAGAATGAAAGAAATAAAGAAACATTTATTTGCACAGACGACAGGTGGGTACAGACCATTGGTGCACAGTTCAAACCATATTCAATCCATCATTATACAATTTTAAAGGTGCCTTTAGCTGTTGTGAAATTATTTAATTAAAGTCTTTATTTATTATTATGATGAACGTCATAGCACATCGTCGTAGTATTCGATCAAAGGTCGTAGACACAAAAAACTTGTAGAAATACTGTTGTAACAATACTGTCTTACTTTATATTTTAAATTAAAGGAAAATTAATTAAAAGGACTACAAATGAATCAATGAAAATTCAATTTAAAGATTGTATTAATACAAGTTATTTTAAATTAATTTCAATCTAGATTAAATTGTACTTATCTACTGTCCTGTCAAAAGTTCGTTAAGATTTATAGACGTCTAGCAGCCAGCTCATTGAACCAAGCTACAAGGGGTAGCTATCTTTGTGAAGGCATTGGAATGGAACTAAATTAAAAATCCTTTTCAAATCGAAATTAAATCGTAACGAATTTCGAAAACAGTGATAATTTTTTTATAAAAATATTAATTTTCGATTAATTAATATATTCACACTTTGAAAAACATTTTAACATTGAATATTTAAAATATAATTGATGAATAATCTTTTTTTTCATTTCATTTTAAGAATGTAAATGAGAGACAGAATATGTTATTAAAATAAGTTCTCATTTAGTTTTAGTTAGCGACGACTGTGTTATTTCACGGTAGCTGCAGAAACGAATTTGCATAATTATACGAGAGCAAATTTCGATGGGAATACAGTGTGAAAATTTTAATAATATGAGAATAATTTACTTCTAGTTTAACTATTTGCTTAAACGATGTTCATATAAAAATTAAAATTTCCAAGTAAAATGTATTCTTGCAATAAAGTTTCAATATCTGGGTCCTTAGACAAATAACATTTCTGCAAGCGTTAATGCTGATCAAATTACTCAAACATACGTAGGTGACAATTGAGAAGTCTAAAAGTGACATTACGGAAAGGAATATCTTTCTTCAATTTTTAAATTGCGTGATCTGCACTTAACTTAGATTAAAAATGGTGAACTAACTGTCACATGTTTCACACAATATGTATTATTACTATTTTTTTTAAGTGTTTTGTTCTTATCTGTAATTTTCGCATGCCACATAAGGCTAAATGGGCGGAGTCTAAATTTGAAAAAAATCTCATCTGTCTGTACTTACCCATATTTAAAGCGAAATAAATGGTTTGATTTGATTTGATTCCATATTATAAATACCTACGATTCAAGGGTTTATTTTTTCAAATTATTTTAACTTTCCTGCCAGCGTAAAGATATACCTAGTAGCTCATTAGAAGTGATTTCTAGTATCATAAAGGCCGAAAGCAAAATCACTTGTCTAAGAAGTATGTAGTTAATTTACATCAACTAAGATAAAAAAGCGATTATAATGTAACGCAAAAACAATTGAAACACTAACGACTGGATCACTTAATTCAGTCGGCGAAAACTCACAGGGTAATTTCAATTATATACAAGCTACACATAGTTTATATTTGCACGCAACTGATTTGTTGTATCACAAACAACTGGGGAACTAGGTGGCGTTCCTAATTAACTCGCTGCCTCAGAACTGGCGCTTTCATGGTATTTAGTGTTACACTTTGAAATTTATACAATCGCTGAATTCGAAAACTTTCGTATTGTCGCCTATTACGCCTGAAATTTGACGAAATTTAAATTTGAGATACTTGATCATATATTTCAAACTTACATAATTGAAGCGGCGGTAGCCTAATGGCTAGGGCGTCGGACTTGCGATCATGTGGTTGCGGGTTCGAATCCCACCCATTACACTACCGTCGTGAACCCACTCGTAACACAAGCATCTTAGCTTAGCACGAGGGGTTAACGAGATTACTAGTAATGTGCGACCCACATTGCTAGTAATCTTTATAAAAAAAAAAAAAAAAAAAAAAAAAAAAAAAAAAAAAAAAAAAATTATTTATTCAAAATATTCAACAGTTTACTCATACGCATTCTCAGGATCGCTCGACCTTATTCTGTTTTTAATCCTAGATACTAAATTGACACTTGCAAATGTCAAAACTGACATAAAAGCTATTGAAATCTGTCATTTTGGAATTTGCATATGTACATTTTCGCGTATTTAATTATGTTAATAATTTTTATGCAATGTTTTGTTCTTCAACTCATACTTGTATTATATGACAAGCGACAAATTATTAATAATTGATTGCAATTTTTGGGCAATTGTACATACAAAAAACAATCTTCCAGTCAACAGAGATACGTTTCTTGTGTTTCTAATATACGTGGTTTCACCAACAAGAATAAAACAAGACACAAATCATTTTGCGTTTCATAATTTGCATCAGTTAAATAACAATTATTAATTGAAACAGTAGCAAGGACTCTTATTATTCAAGGACTTAAAACTTAATTAACACTCCGTACAACTTGTTATTACTTTTCGATTCGCGGCAAAAGCAATTTATTTTTACTTGAGTTCGATTTATTGAAACATTGTTTCTCGGTAAGTGATAATTGAATTAAGTTATTGTGCTATGCTATTTGTCACATTCTTTTGTTTGTTTTTTTTCACATTTTTTTGAACTATGTTCTTTCTTACAACCATTACTGATATCTCTGATGAAGCTCACTAGAGATACAATTTTTACTACAACAGCATGCTACCTATTTATTTTATATAATAAACATTTATTTAGTATTCGACATTTTATTTATTTGCGAGAAATCTAGACTTTCTGTAAATTTTGGTAAGTCTAAAAATAAGGTCGTAGACTTTTTTTTATACCCACCCTAGGTGAAAAGACTCTTTCTAGAATATGGCAAAACGACATTGTTGCCGGGTTGGCTATAGATATTATAATAATAATAATATGTTTCTTTGTATACATTTCTCTTTTGTATAAGGGACCAACCAAGACCTCTGTCTTGTTAGCTAGTTATTAAAAATGGATGTTTAAGTAGTCATCTATAGTCGAAAAAGAATTCCAAAAACAAACGTACTTATCTTAATCGTTCTCACTATACTCTACATTTGCGATGTCAACGGGTCAAACCTTACGTAAGACAAACACAATAGGTCCCACACTAAACTGGGTTTGTATTAAATTTGCATCAGTAATGAGAGTGGGATTAGTATCTGCTACTCACAGCTAGTAAACATGGAACGTGCCAAAGTTCGCACCGAAAGCAAATTGGTCCAAGGGGAATCATAACCTTGGTGGCTATCGCTTCGGCGATCGTTGATATCCGCTCAAAATGTTGATCTTTTGACAAGTGTTTTTATTCATGATTTAGGTATTACGAATTCAAGTAAAAGTTCCTTCTTATTAACTTAAATTAAAGAATCAAGCATCTAGTGAGGTAAGTACATATTTGATACTGTTAATGCATATGAGTTAATCTAGGTATCCAAGTTTATACATAACAAACAGACCCGCTAGAAAACGACTAAAGTAACGGTGTAGTTAAAATTATGTTTTGTGTATTATGCTATAATGACAAACAAAAGCAGATCATCATACCAGCCCCCCTAGCCAAGTGACATTTCTACAAGCGATAACGATGATAGAAATCGCTTAAATGACATTAAATGTTTTTCGATATGTCACGTGACTGTGACTTGTCACTTTCATACATTTAATTTCATTTAAGCCATTTCTATCATCGTTAACGCTTGTAGAAATGTCACTTGGCCCCCCTAGCCAGCAGGAAAGTGTAAAGTCGAATACAGATTGCGCACGCCGCGCCGTCCCAGTAGGTTTGCATCTGTAAGAGTGTATCTCGCCACGAATATCATATGAACGTCCACACATTCAAAATAATGTGATAAGCGCTATGCACTGCGCATGACTCGTAAAATCTGTATTTTCGCAGTAAGAACTTGACCCGGTATCATACAATTTGATTCCCTCACTAAAATGACCGTAAACGATATCTATTAAAGCGTATAGCTTCTGTTTATATTCACTGCACTATTCTAGATTCCAACAAACTGCCAGTAAACGGGTGAAATTGCAGTGTCGCGCCTTCGTAGTATATTTTACGAGTGTCCGTGATGTCGTGCGTTCACTGCAAGCAATGTACTTTAGAATCACTTTGTAGACCCACTGCGCGTGTAATGGTCTCAAATTTTAAGTTTACGTGAACGTAGTATGAATGGAGTTTTAGTTTCAGGAGCAGTACTGAATTTTGAACTTCTCTTAAGATTTTTTTTTTATATCTTGTAGGTCACTTAGTTTAAGGGTTAGAAATTTTTGTTTTACTTCAATTCTTTACACTTATATACGTACCGACCTTAAATTCAAGGTTTTCTTGTTTTTTCTATAATTGTGTAAATGCCATTAATATTAAGACTGTGTGGATAATTAGCGCCCTATAAAAAAGAAAGATTTTTTTGTAGCTCGACATTCAGTGTTATAAAATATTTTTTTTAATTCGGCAACACGACTCTCATACCTATAAATTAATTAATAGTAATTTAAAAAAATAAATTACAATATACGAGAATCATTTTTATTCGTCACTAATTTTAAACCAACTATCTGAAACTTATATTTATTTTCTTTCGGCTCTTACTTTGCATCGATATTCATCCAAACTTGATCCATATTTAATTCCGTCTCGAGATTACACTCCGGGCGCAGTAGAGCAAATTGCTATTGCGGTTATTTATCTTATTACTAGCGACACAACGGCCATTATCCTTTGTTTATCGCCTGGGGGCCTGGCATTGTGGTCTACGTCATTAAAACTTAATAATGGTGGATTCAATCCGCCGCAGGCCACGTTTACCGACCATGTGTTTATTGCGAAAACGGGAAAGATCCTTTGTGGTTTCTATTTGCTCAGTTTTTGTTGGACAGAGCTGGATAATTGAGTTTTTAATCGTAACGTTACCATTTGGTTGAACGCCGAGTCGCTTCAATTTTGAATGTTGGTAGTGATTATGTAAATTCCTGTTTCATGTTCGCTGATTCGATAATGCGATGTCGTTGATCTATATTAAAGTGACGTATAATATTAAAGGCGCTGCTCCATAAGATATAAGACGTTTATTTAATAACAAACTTTCATTTGTGTAGAAAAATTAGATAATTATATTTTTTTTTAAAGATTACTAGCAATTTGGCTCGCACATTACTGGTAATCTCGTTAACCCCTCGTGCTAAGCTAAGGTGCTTGTGTTACGAGTGGGTTCACGTCGGTAGTGTAATGGGTGGGATTCGAACTCGCAACCACATAATCGCAAGTCCGACTCCCTAGCCATTAGGCTACCACCGCTTCATATAATAAATAGATAGTAGTAAAACAATAAGGACACATTAAAATATATTATTTCATATATTACTAGCTGTTCCCCGCGACTCCGCCCGCGGTATCAATTTTTTTAGTAATAAATATAGCCTTTCAGGGTGAATGTAGCGTTCTAATGGTTTTTGAAATCGTTTTTTTTTAGTTTATTCATTACAAACATACACACAAAAATACAAATCTTTCCTCTTTATAATATTAGTGTAGAAAGAAATAAATTACGTTTCCAGAATCTTAACCCCAAAGTCATAAGAAATTATACCACAAAAGTTCAATTTCTCTTAAAAATATAAAAAGTATAATTATAAGCAGGACCCGCAGTTTATATAATTTAAATACAGCCCACCTTTCGGTAAATTAGTAAGGGGAGTCGGGGTAAATTAACGAACCACGTGATCTTATTAGCTACCTCACTCAAACCATTAGGTTGCCTCTAGCTGGGTCGCTATTGTTCTCTACCTGTTCAAATTTAATAGGAACCCTTTAAGGTTGTAAATGTGGTTGATATCGTCAGGCTTACTAAGGAAATTTGTAGATACATTATGTGTTTCATTAGTGGACTATTTATGTATAAGCAAGTCATAATCGATTTGTAGGTGCCAAAGATTACAGTTTAGTATGGAATAAACAACGACTTCGATAATGAACGACCTCCGTGGTCGAGTGGCGTACACACCCGTTTTCAAGGTGCCGCCAGCTCTGAGGTACCGGGTTCGATCCCCGGACGGGTTACGGTAGAAGAACACTTTTCTACATTGTCTCGGGTCTGGGTGTTTGTGGTACCTTCGTTGTCTCTGATTCCATAACACCTGCTTTAGCTACTTACTTTGGATTCGGAGCAATGTATGTGATGTTGTCCACATTTATATATATTATTATAAAATAATATCATTTATATATTATAAAATTAAACCTTTTGATTGTTTGACTAAAGTGCCTATACAAATAACTAAATAAAATAAAAATCTCTATTTGGGAACACCATTTACGGATAAAATATTAATAATCGCTTCAGAGCATATTAGTTTACAATCAGAAACCCAAATCTGATTAAGAATTCCGAAGATCCTACATAAATCTGCTGATAAGCTATAAACTGTCAAAACCGAACGCACCGTAAAAATGTTATGACATAATAACAAGGATATAAAGACGAAAATCGCTTAACAGAAAGAAACTTTATTTCCAAGATGAAAAATATAAAGTTTTCGAAGTAAACACATCAACTGACGGCCGAGTTGAAATTAGTTGGCGTGGTATAGAAAGCTGCCTGAACAACAAAAGGGAACAAAATGGAAGTGTTATCTGACGAACTGCAGACCGCGTTTATATTTCTTTTTTTTTTAAACCCGCTGATTCCTTTTGTGCATTTTTGAGGTAAAAAGGGGTCGTTATTTGAAATGACAGGTAGGGTAACGTTTCAATCATTCTTCTATTTCTGAAGTGGTTTGTACAATTCCTAACATTTTGTATCGTTTTAGAGAAGATAAGTAAAAATAATGTTCGAATAACAATTATATAGGTACGACTAATTTCATCTCAATTCCTTTAGTCTTAAATAAAATAAAATGTATCTCTAAGGTGCCATTTCTTTCTAGCGTAATCCTTACTATATTTATCGTCAAGAAATTACAGCACACTTGTCCTCGTAAAAGTAACAAATAAAATAAAGGTACTAACATAACAATAGCTCTAAGCAGACAAATCTTGTTAGTGAAAAAAATTGTCCTCATTACAAGGCCCTATTCATATTCAACCCTTGTCCGCGCTGTAATGCTATCACTTGGGCAAATAGATATTATTTCAACCCAATACAACCCTTACAAACAGCTTATTAGCTGTTTATTTGTTTCAATTTCATCTATAATTTTTTCAATTGGAATTCCAAATTTAAATTCAAAAAGGGTAACGGTAGGTGACCGTTAGTAAGCGAAGGCTACATTTTTTTTTATTAATGTCTATTTCTCATACATTTTATTTCAAATCAGTGGTTGTTCTTAATTCGAACTTTAAAAATAACGGTCAAATAAAAACTGCAGTGAGAATCTTGTTACATTTTTATCGTGTTGTGGTTAGAGCAGATCTTCTTGGTAGAAATGGGAAGAGAATTGAATTGGGACTGGTACCGTGTCCCCGCATTCCCAAACTCAATTATTATATTCGTCTCTGTATGGGAGTGGGTTCGTGTTAGTTCTCAATGTTGTTTTCCCATTGGTGTACGTGAGACAATGTTTTTGTGATGTGACATGAATTATATGCAGGTACGTTGTATTGTGTAGCATAAAGTTCTTTTGTAGTTACGCTTATGTGTATAGTTGTATAAATATACATAACTTACGTCTCGATAAGATACCCATTCTGACATTGTATTATATAAATAAAAAGTTTGTAGGAAGTACTAATTTAAAAAATATAAAATACTTTATATAGTTCTGTAATTAATATTTTGTTACAAATAAGGACAAAGTACTCCAATTTTTTAATTCCTAATTATTCCTTTAAAATTGAGTTTAACACGTATCTAGTATCTTTGCTGTAACAAAGCCAGGAGATTTGATTCAATCACGAATACCTTAGGATAAGCAAGGCTATCTAATTGCCTATAACGTGTATCAGAAGCTATTTCCGTACAATTTCCATTTAAAAACTCTTAGGTAATAGATACCTCGAATAGGAGGTCAGACATTAATATACCTCGAATAGTTACCGTGATGTTAGTATTTTATGGTATATATATAGGTCGATTTATTTAACTGCTTTATTGCGTCTATGTGAGATTTACTGAAATACTTTTTTTTAAATATCGAGCTAACATTTTCATTTTCACGACAAATCCCAAAAAAAATAATACAAAATATATTATCAATTGCTGATAATCCTTATAAATAAGCGCCATAAGAATAAAGACACCATTTTTCAAAACTGTAATTTCGTGCGACTGCTCTTGACATCTAAATAAAATATTGAGGTGATAAATTCATGGAAAACGTTGAGGCACCTCTAAGGTCTTTCAATAAGATTCGAGGCAGAGTAACATTATTCTTTGTAGAGCAATCTTAGGCGATGCCAGCCAAGATTGGTTACATTTTCTTATATCAAATGTAAAAGGATTCCCTGAAAGCGCAGTCCGATTAAATGTACAGCTTTTAGTGGTTTTCTTTCGTTCCTCTACCAAATGTGGTTAGGTGAGTTGCGAAAGTTTGAACCGAATTCGGAATGTAAAATGTTCGTCCATTCAAGTTTTGCTAGTGAAAAGGAACTCGTATGTTGAAGGTGTGTGGTCGGATTTGTGTTTAACTGTGGCAAGTATTCGGATACTTCGTACATTAATGAAATAGTTTCGACATCACAGCAGCATGTAACGCGGGTTTGTATTTAGGTAGGTACATACGTATTTTTTTTTAATGAATGGATTTTGTTACACGGTATATAGGTATATTAGCAATTCTTTATTTGTTAAACAATCTGTTGGTCGGTCAGAATGTTTGACTGTTACGCTTTTACAGATAAGTCTTGGTCCGCAATACACTTATATCCCAAGAAAGGACATAGTAATGTTATAAGCGATGATTGACTAATATACTGAAACACAAAAATAACGTCGCTATATAAAACTAGCTTGACCATTAATCAATGCCAAGTTTAAAATCAGAGAGGGGAATAAATTTCCATTAGTGGTACAAGAGAGAATGCGGATAGAGTAAGGTCGGGTCTCGATTGCCACAAAAACTCGGTTCGCGGCGAATAAATTTTGAATGGTGGGGAAATAGGTATTAAATGAGAAGAGGGGAGACATGGAGTCTATTCTTGATCCTATAAACAAGAGTATGATAATAAAGAGTATGATAATAAAAAATATTCATTTTATGTAAATGAAAATCCACTTGGACCTTTTAATAATGGTTTTGTTATTTAAATAATTGTATTTATAAATAAAACAAAGCATTATTATGTTTTATTTGTGTTCACGTTTGAGTTCATTTGTTTTATAAATACCGAAAACTATTTTAAAAGAAATTACGTCGTAATCTAAATATTGTTTATATTTTTTATTAATTTGAAAGAATTTAAAAAAGAATAAGCAACTTTTGAAACTGGTAATTTTTCAACCAGTAGTAGCATAATTCAAGGTAATGCCCAAGTTGCTTTTATTTACATCTAAGACCATTTACGTCTAAGGCTATTTACATCTAAGAAACTCGATTCCTTCGCCTACGGCCGTGTATACGGAAATTGTGCATCCATTTCCCTCTCTCGCTGTTTCCTTAGAATTAATTCCTTGTGAATTCCGAGCCTGCCTTAAATTTCCCTTGGGGAGTCTATTTAACTAACCGTACCTTTTCTAGTTCCGTAATAGAAATAGTTTTATCATTACATAAGATACTAAGTAAGCAAGTAGGTCTGTTTTGTTATTTTTATTTAGTAGACTTTTCATCTTAAGATATATATTTGTGACCCAAAAACTCACAAAAACCCTAAGGGACTGTTCTGTAGTTAAGGAAAATATCGTCTACAATTTCCTGAATGAAAAATGAATGTTATGTTTTCGCTGGATTAAAAACAATTTCTTTGAATAAATGAAAAGGAGGTGGAGTTTTGAAGCTTAAGTGAGAGGCATTGTCCCGGCTGTGGGGTGCAAACATACTAACCATTTATAGCCCCTGATATCTTTGAAACATAATACCAGGAAATCAAGCCACCAGCATTCGAACAAGGATCAATAAACGGTCCGGAAAGTTCATAAAAGGGACGACGATAAACTTTTGGATTATTGAAAAAGAGATGCTAATTAAAAATACAAAGATACCTTACCGACAGATTCCTGAATTAACACAATTTAAAAAAAAAAGTATCTGAAATTGATCCTTCTTTTCCGTGAGAAAATTTACCTTGAATACTTAATGTTGAGCAAAAAAAGGTATTTCGACTCCATTTTCCTTTTCGTCCGTATATGTAACGTATAGTATTATGACGTATGAGGACAATGCGTACCTTACCCCTCTTTCTCTCAGCTGTTGCCACCTCATGTTGGAACCTCTTTCCCAGAAAAGGGATTATAAAAGCGCAAAAATTTGTGCACATTCTGAATGGGAGAATTTCTTTTGGTGTTATACCTATGAGGGTTACCATAAGAGGTTATAAAATAAATCCGTAAATAAATAAGTCCATTCAGTGTTTTTTTACACGTACATTTTTGTGAATTAATATTAATGCTATCAAAGGCCTTTTCACAAATTTTAAGATGCACTCTCATTATTACTTTTAATTGTTATTGGGTAGGTACTTGACTACTATCGAAGTATTGCTTTTTTATGACATTTTTTTCTAAAAAATAGTCGTAAATATAAGCAAAACTGCGAAAAAAAACATTATAAATACATAAACAAGAAAGAAGGTACATACGTAAGCTTTTAAAGTTAGTTGATGACGCATGTTCTATCTCTTTTTCGCGAAACGACGACTTGCACGGGGTAGCCCCAGAATAGTGTGAAAGTTTTTGTAATATGACGTCACATTTTATATACCTCTTACTGTCTAATTACCAATATTGAAACGCTTTTAACTCGGTCAAAAACTTCAAAAAAATACTAAAAAAGCTCTTCAGTTCGACCACAATAAAAACATTGTCGACACGCAAAATATAATAGGAGTTATAATAAATTTTAATCGACGAAAATTCCAACAGCATTCATAAATTTGTATAAAGTACTTACGCGTACAATGCCTCGGCTCATCCGACGAGTCACCACAATCGTTCGTGCCATCGCAAAATCGATTTATCGGTATACATTTCTTATTTGAACACAAATACTCGGATATTCGACATCTCGTGTCATTTCCATGAAGAACTGGAAGTAATTCTGGTACGGGAATATCTTTTGGGCCATCCCTTTGGTATATGTATATTTCTTTAGCCTTCGGTGCGCCGGTGACGAAATCGCAGTCTGTGAGGTGGAGAAATGTGATGAAGATAATTCCGAGGCCTAAGGCTATGTTGCTGCATTCTGTAACAAAGAAAAAGGTGTGTTAGACGTTTCGTTAAATTGAATCTAACTGGACAATTTCTAAAATGCAAGAAATGCCATTATAATTCTTTAGATGCATCGAACATACGATAGAGGTTGCGGAAATGGCTAATGTTCTGAATTCTAATTCAATACTTTTGAAATTAAACTGCCCTTACATTTTTAATGTCAGGCAGAATTAGGTAATAAATATTACTTTTATAAATGCAGTTATACCTATCCCGCAACCAGCTTTAAATCAGCATGAAAAATTCTCATAAAAAGTAAAAACGGGAATGTTCTTTTAAATTTTACTTTTGGTAGAAACCGCAACCAAATACAACCCACAGCAGTTGTGTCAGCTGTCTCTTTTTTTCCTTACTTTTTGCCCACGGCTTGATTTGCATAATTTTTGAATGTGGAAATTGTAAATCGGAATTAAACATAAGAAAAATTTCTTTTTCACTTTACATTATTTAAAAACAAAACAATCTGTATTTTATTATTGTTTTTTATTAATATATTTTATCCATTGTGTTTATTAAAGACCTCTTCGTTGTCCTTTATTTAAGTTAAGTATTCGATAACCAAATTTCAAAATGACGTCATTAGAAAACTAAATGAATTAAGTCATATTTTGTGATCTTAGCTCGCTTGATTATGGCTCCGTTACAATATATAATACACCCGTACACTATAAAAATACCTACTGCAAATGTCAAGCAAGTCAAGAAAGTTGGAGGAACAAGACCAGTGTCTAAAAACCAAATGTCAAGTTGACTGGCATATGGCATGTTCTCAAAAGCGTATGATTTTTCTGTTGTTTCGTAGCTCTTTTTACTAGTAGGTATGTTTAAGTTATGTTTTGTTTGTAAAACATTCGAGCAAGCCTCAGAAATATATAATTATGTAAAAACAATTTTCAATCTCAGCGCCAAAATGTTAATTCTACAGTTATCTATAATGAATATTTTATTAATATTATTATGAGGAAAGATTTGTATTTTTGTAAGAATGTTTGTAACAAATAAACTCAAAGTAATTTTTGAGTTCAAAAACCTCCGATTTCAAAAATTCTTTCACCATTAGAAAGCTACATTTACCTTGAGTAACATAGGCTATATTTTTTACTAAAAATATACGCACCGCGGGCGGAGTCGCGGGAAACAGCTAGTTATTAGTAAAGGATATCGTTTTCTAATTATCCTCAATCTAAAAGTTTTGTTGGTTCAAGTTAATTTGAATTAAAATTTATTCAAGTGCTTACTTTGATTCAGTTTTATTTCTAAGTGTTGACTTTGTACTTCTCCGAACGTAATTTCTATAGAAGGTGCTTAATTTTAATACTGAGCAAGTTTTATCGAAAAGGCATTATACCTCCGTAAAATATTCGTGATCTTGAACTTTCAGCGTTAAAAGGAACATTAAGAAAGTTTCCGACACGCACTCGATTGGTGAACATAATATATTTGGCCGACTATTAAAAAAAACTTACTAAGTAGCAATGTTGGTCGCAAAGTAGGTATTAGTATTCTTGTTAACCCCTCGTGCTTATCTAAATAAATGCGGGTGTTAAGAGTGGTATCAAAGGGTAGTGCAATGGGTGGGATTCGAAACCGCGATCACATGATCGCAAATCCGATGCCCTAGCAATTAGGCTAATCAGCGGAACACATTAACAAAGATTTTTTAAGAAATTTCAGATATTTTTACATACAAAAAAATACTTATTTTTTTTTTTTAATAAAAACAGTCTAGTAGAATAATTAAAGACTTAAAAAGGGAATTAAAAGAAGTATAAGCATGCTCGTAAATGATATACTGCTGAATCTACACAAAGCAAACTAAATAGATATGCAGAGCACACTAACAAAGCGTTTTTTTTAGCAGTACTTTTACCTAAACGCAAGGGTGTGAAACGAGTTACTACAATAACACATGCATGTGAATGTAATATAATACCGAAAAACAATCGAGAGTGTGTGTAAAAGTAATCTATCGAAGCGAAGAATAGACGAGTATTGATCCCACGCTTGACCTTTGCGTGTAAGTGACTACAGCCCATTAAGTGCAGGTCTCCCACGAGTTCAACGTAAATCAGTAACGACTTACTCAACATCGAAAATATCACAGATGTTTATAGTAACGTGAATTTGATCCTTCATCTATCTATATTATATAAAAGAAAGTCGTCTTAGTTACACTATTTATAACTCAAGAATGGCTGAATCGCTTTGGCTGAAAATTGGTAGGGAGGTAGCTAAGAACCAGGAAAAGGACATATGATACTTTTTATCCCGTTCCCGTCCGTGGGACGTGACATAAAACGCGGTATAACAAAACGCAACTGACATAGAATAATAAAACACAACTCAGTCAAAAATATATAAGTCAGCGGTTCATTTGTTAAAAATGGTATAACAAAACGCAACGCAAATTAAAAAAAAATATCGGTTTATGCATTTGTTTATTTTTTTTTATATTATGTTGCTGTGCTGATATTATCATTAATAACAATACCATCCCGCGACAACGGAACAAAGTTCGCCGGGTCAGCTAGTGTCTTATAGAATAAAGTTTGATTTTACTAATCTTCCAAACCAGCACATTCATTATATATTTTAGAAATACGTTCATATTTTTAACAACCTTATAAATTCCGTGGTAAGTTTTCAGCAGAATAGCAGCAAATATTTCATTGAAAAACTATGATCAATCTTCCTTGGTACAGCTTGAATGACACCTTTTCATGCTAACCGCCTTTGCTCAAAATGAATAGATTAATACGGAGGCTTACAATTTCCCTGAACAGAAAGTTTTAATAAAAAATTACAATAGTGACCCTTAGTTGATAATATTGAAGCGCAGGATGTTATAGATTAATCTATCATTATATTCTGCTGTCAGGAACAAATTTTTTAAGAAAATAAATCAATAATAAATGGCGTGGAGGCAATAAATGGATTTTCGTGCAAAAGTTTTCAGGTTCGAACCAACTACAGGCAAGTAACCTTTTTCAGCAATGTAACTTTTTCAAAGTTATATGTACTTTTTTAATTTTTCTTAGATTTGATTTGATTGAAAATCGGTGAAGGAAAACATCGTGAGGAAATTATTAAAATATTAAAAAAAAACGATATTTGACATCACCAACCCGCAGCTAGCCAGCGTGGTGATCAATGCTCGTTCCTTCTCCATGTTAGAAGAAGCTTCTACCCAGCAGTGGGACATTTGTAGTCTAGTATTATAAAGAATTCATTACTGCGCTGTCTCCAAATAGGCCTAACTGGGTGACTGGGTCTGACACGTGGGCCGTATGTCAGAGGAACTGCGCGCGAATTCCTCTACAGGCTAGGTTCAAAATAGAAAGCCGTGAGGAAGACCCAGGCCACCGCCTGGGTCTTCCGCGCGGCCTTCTATTTGAAGAGATAAAATAAACGCTTACAAGAATTAGTAATAGCAATAAATAACCAGCAACAAAACATATGGAAAGAGGAAATCGAGTTATTTTCTTTACAGTGGGACGGGTCATGCTAAAAATAAATGATTATAATATTTAACCTCGAATGACGACTTTTTTAAGATTAGTACGAAAAGGTCGACGATAATGCATTGAAGAAAAAATATCGACAAAAGCAGAGCACTCCACAAAAAGTTACGCACGGTCGTCAATGTCATAAACAATCAGTTCAACTACAATTTCCATCCCCCTGTGAACCCCTTATATATCTCTCGTTGGTCAAATCTTTCCACGGCTGACGCTGAAGCCTAATTAGGAGCAAACAATTTTTTTGTGTATATATCACTCACTTTTATTCCTTGATAATCCTATTTAAACTTGATCCGATTAATTCGTTGATTACATGCGTAACTTCTTGAATTACGTAAAGACCAACCATATTTTAATTCAGCCTAATAGTAATTGCCTTCGGTATTGACAATCGCGCTAAATGGATTAACAGGTTGACGTCGACTGGCCTATTTGCATTGTGATGAGCGTATGTCGTAGTTGACGAAATGATTCGATTAAATGCAAAATCAATATGGATAATTAACTCATTATGTCAAAGGATTTAGGTAAAGCCACGATGTATGAGCGTATGACGTAAAACAACAGACTTTTTTAACATTTAATTAATGGATTAGCGAAAATAAAGTCGTAAATGGACTCCATAACAAGAACCTATGAATTACGATTTCACGCATGGAAATGAACATCTTTCGTTATGAAATCAAGAGAATTTAAAAAAATGGCGGCCTTACAGCTGCTGATGGAAATTAGTACGGAAAGTTCAATTTAGGAGTGTTTTGTTTCCGAACCACATTTTTTTTTCTTTGAGATAGTTTTTCATTTCCATAAGCCAATGTAGTATTTCAAATACGGTTGTCATTCTTCTAGCACCTTGTATAATTGTTATACAGGATTATTTTTATGGGTGCGTATATTCAACAAACATAAGTCACGTGACCTGTATGAAAATTTCATTTTCAATTTTAAGATTCCGACCCATGTTCTTTGGGGAAAGTGATTCAGTTTTATTACCTCGTTGAATAAACGCACCCCATAAAAAATAATCCTGTATTTAAGAAATAGATAACTTTATGGAAACTTCGGAAAGTATTTTCTGATGGATAATGGAGTTTGCTAGTTTCTTGTAGTTTGAAATAGAGTTACGGAAGTACGTGGTACGCTGACTATAGCAAATGTTTAGGATTCTTTAATTTTTACTTGAAAATGTAAGTTTTAGAAAATTTTATTTCATAAAACTTGCATTAATAATGCTCATCGTAGAAGTTTAACGTCAGCTAAAATGCTTTCTACCAGCCGGCTTAAAATTACAAATGGCGTCCTTTCCCCAAAAGCCTATTATTAAATTAGTACCTGTAAGTGGAATCCATTGTTTTTTACTGAACACTTAATTTATAAAAGTTAAAAATATTTAGTGTAAAAAATTCTAAAAAGTCCCAAATGGATAACTGCAAAAATAACAACGCTGATCCACGATTTATGTATTTATAAATAATAATAATAATAATAATATCGTTTATTTGCATAAAATGTGGTACAAGAGTTGGTATAAAATTTGGTTACAGAGCTAGACACATTCCGCAGTTATAAAACAGCATGCAAATGTTTGAGATAACTTAAAATAACTACATCAGTTGACATACAAGCATATGACACATTACAATAATTATGGTAAAGAATTCGCCAATCCAAAGAAACACAATACATACTTAATAAAAAAATATGAAAATTTACAATGCATTTCTAAAATGATAAGACTGAGACGAATACTTTCTTACAAACTCCTCTACAGAATAGAAATTCTCTTCTATTAACCAAATTCGCAGAGACCTACAGAACTTCTGATAAGGCAAATCGACTATGTTCTGAGGCAGGGAGTTATAAATTAGCGGTGCCATGTACACACAACTACGTCTGCACATTTCGAGACGAGGGATTGGCATTTTTAAATATGAATGCGTGACTTTTCGTTTGTTTGTATTGTTTTTGCTTTCAATTATATCAAGATTGCATTTAACGAATTTGGCAACTTCATAAATGTACATGCTAGGGACAGTTAATATTTTTTCTGATTTGAAGATGGGCCTACAAGAGTCTGTCCATTTGAGATTAAAGATCGCGCGAACACATTTCTTCTGAGCAATAAATACCCGCATTAGATCTGCTGTATATCCCCAAACCACTATACCATATCGGATAATGGAGCACACATAGGCGTGGTACACCATTAAAGATGTGTGTTTCGAAGAAGAATCTTTGATTCTTTTTATGGCAAAGACAGTTTTATTAATTTTTTTACAGACGCTATCAATGTGATCTTTCCATGTAAGGTGTTGATCTATTACAATTCCAAGAAACTTAATGTTTTTGACCTGTTCGATAAGTGTATTATTACAAGTGATAAATATTGCAAACATAAAAAATTCAACGTCACACAATAACAAAAATATTTTAAACTTTTGCTGTTACATAAAAATGACGTCACCAAACAATAAGGAATAATGAAGGATACATAAAAAGGAAATGTCATTTTAGTTAGTCCACCAGTTAGATAAAAAAATAGAATATAGATCTATATGCAGTTTTGACTTCGGCTAAATGAGCAAAAAGAATTATAACTTATGAGAAGCGAAATACTTAGTAAATACTAAAATAATAATCTACCTGAGGAATATAAAAAAAATGTTACCATAGCTGTAGATACTGTAAATATGAGTTTATTCAACAGTTACCGACCGACGTCAGGTTATTCAAATTTCATAATGTTTGGTCGCTTCGTTGGTACTTCGTTTTAATCCCTACGCCATGTTGTTGTAGCCGAGCTGTTGTTTTTGTCAAGCGATACGCGTGCCAGAATATTTGATGCGGCTTGAGTAATGTCTATGCTAATTGAAGTTATTTTTTTACTAGGATCGAAGGTATTTTGACATCAAAATTAGATACTGTAAACAATGTCAAATGGTTGATGTCCTTGCGTATGATGTCCTGCGGCACGATGGAACAATAATTTCAGGATAGTGGCTGGCAGCGGATGGATGAAGACTGCCCTAGACAGGGATGGTTGGCACTGTTTGGAGGATGCCTATGTTTAGCATTTGAAGGCGATAGACGACAATGATGATGATCGTGATATCAGCATTGCGAAAAAAATCTGTTTGAAAAAAAAAATCTGGTGCTTAATTTTGCTCTAACTCAGATTCAATTTCCACTTAAACTCAGTTAGTATAAAACGTAAATTTTAGAAGCATTGTTACCTAAATTGCGCCGGTGAAAAGAAATATCCCCTGGATCACACAATTCGTTTAGTAAGTGTCCTTGAATTCAGGAAGTCGATCCTCGCTGCTTTATCAAACGGACGTCCCAAATGAAGATTGCCGAATCACGGTCTCCATTCAAGAACTAGAGTCGTTTTTCTTTGTTTACTTATCTTATTTTTTTAAAGGTTTCTTTAAAAACATTTTTGTTGATTAACGGTTATGTTTTGAAAGTTGCACCATTAACAGGATATTTTTTTTTTACAATAGTTGATATTGAACAGTATATTTTATTTCGCACAAATTAAAATTGACACTTCTCCAAGTAAACATGTCAAACTTCGCAAACAAAATATTAAAGTTATTTGAGGCCACCTCGTAAAATCAAGGGTTATGTATCAGCCAAATGGTTTGAGTGCGTCCAAAAAATATTTTGAAGTCGTAAATTGTAATAGTTTATGACTACTCTAAAATGTTTATTGATACAGTCACGTTAACGCAAAAAAAATAAAAGCATTTTGTAGAGAAAACCGCTATGGATTTCCCATTGTACTACATCAACATATTTTTCCTGTAAATGTGAGTTTATTTGAAGTCAAGTGTCCTTAAAACCCTTGAGTTTCAGTTAGCCTCTCTAGTTCTGACTGGAGTACCTGACAGATGATCTTGCAACTGGTATTTTGCCAGGTTAAGTAAATCATTGCTATTGGAATAAATAAAATTCATATATTTAGGATCACGATTTATCTTGACTTTCGATGATTTCGTTCCATATTACAAAATTCCGTCCAAAGGCTAAATCGAAATCGATTTGTTTGCTTCGACAGCTTACTATCTATAATTTAGGCTTATTCCGTATCTATAAACTGTATTAAAAACATAACCAGAAATCTATTTCGGTCCGCTATCTATTCGATTACCCTATGACCTCCAATTAAGTCCCTTAATGAGTTTTCCAAAGTCCGAATCCAGCTAAATTGCTTCCCCTCAGCCCGGAAACCCTAGTTTTGCCTCATTACGATCAAAGCCTTCCCTAAATTATAAACATGATTGTTTACCTTTCGATATGAATTCAGTAGAATGGATTATTAAACTAAAGTAAATCGTTAATTTAATAATTAAGTGTTGATTTACTTTAGTTCACTTAAACATCTTAAAATATACAAGAGATTACCACGGGCCACGGGCCCCTTGGATTTTAAAACACTGCGGTACATAATATTAAAATAATCTTACAATAACTAAATCTGAAACTTTTCTTTTCTCAAACACATGATAAAATCACTTCATACTGAATTCTTTTAACCCTAACTGCCAAACGAAATGGTATGCCAAAGTACAACGGTTATTTATAGCACCTGGCTACAGCGATAAGGAGAGGCTTAACAGGGACCTTTGTAATGTCAGTAAAATGTAACCGCCCTTTGTCTCTTATCTATACTATCTTACAGCAATTTCATTTGAATTTGTATAACGCTATAATATAAAAATATAATTATTATAATCATACGAATACTAAAACACACGGGATATAATGCGTAATTACGCATTTATTTATTTATTTAATACTTCATGTACTGTTAGGTACGTAGGCGGACTTAATGCCAGAAGGCATTCTCTGCCAGTCGACGTTACCTATTATGTTGTGGCATTATGACTACGTCATAAGTAGACTAAAATAAAAAAAATGGCAATTTTGTCAGCGCGAAAAGAAGTATGTATACCTTATGTTTATAGTAATGTTGGTTTTGACATGATTATTTATATATTTTGAATTAATGGACCCCATATAATTATGGTCCGAAGACATACAATAAACCTTAAAATAAACTAGCTGCTTTACCAAAATTGATAACCATGACATTGATCAAAATTTTTAATAATAATTATAATATCTTGGGACAATCTCATACATGGCCATCTATTCCAAACTAGGCAGAGCCTGTACTATAGCAACCAGATAACTGATAAACATACTTTTAAATTTATAAATACATACATATTACAGATCATTAACACCCAGACACAGAACAAATTATCGTGCTCATCACACAAAGATTTGTCCTAAGTGGGAATCGAACCTACGACCTCCGGCTTAGCAGTCAGGGTCACTAACCACTAGACCAACAGGCCCGTTGTTTAATTACTGAAGATCTTCCCGCAGCTTTCAAATCTTGTCCGTACTTCAATATTAGAACACGATACACAGCATTTCCAAACTTCATCATTGAAATTGAACTTGAACAAATAATTTGTATCTCCAAAACCCATAGACGTTTGTTTCAAAGAATTCACCAAGAAAGTTACTTTGACACCCGAAATAATAGGTAACTTTAGGAGTCAGGATGCCTTATAACTCGAATTGTTACGTGCCATTCTCGCTTTAATTAACTGAAAGTTGAAACTCTCGCTTATTACAAGTAAAGGTAACTATTTCGGAAATTCGAACTTCAGTTGTTATTAATATGAAGATGGTACTGATGATCGAAGTTTCTTCTTCTAAACCTTAATAATTATTATCAAAGTAATAAGGCTTATTTTCGTAATTTTCTTATTTATTATCGATCTAATTTTACGGGTTATTTAAGCATGCAATAGCGGAATTGCGATCATGGTGTTGCCGGTTCCAAAATCACCCTTCGCGCTACTGGTGTGAACCCACTCGTAACACTAGCATTTAGCTCACCACGAGGTTGACAAGAATACAAAAAATGTGTGGCCCACATAGCTAGCAAGCTGTTAAAGAAATAATAGTCAATTCAAAATAAAATTCTATAGATATCTTAATGAATATAAGGAAAGTATGATACTCAAAGACCCTCTAGCAACATCACCAAATATTTCTAAAATCTCTTTTATTTTCTGTTACCGAGGCTGCAGCCTTTATTGTGCGCCTGATGTTCGACCACCATTTCCGCGACCTGTCACAACTCACGCCCCATTCTCGACAAGTTTCCAATAAGCAACTCGCACAGACCTGGTATCCTCACAATAAGATAAAAGGAAAATAATAATACTATCAAATTTTATGACGTCTTGAGAAGGGTATTCCAGTGTCTTAATATTTATTCTTATTACTTGCACCTTTGGAGAGGATATCGAATCGCGTCCAGAATTAAGGGGATAGGGAGTAACTTATGTGTATAAATCGTATAATATTGACAAGGGATCGCTTCTTTAATATTCTACGGCATTACTTTTGGGATGTGTTTGGTGTGGCATCTATAAAATTAAACTCCTGGAATGCCGAAAAACTAAGAAGTGTGTTTTAGCTTGTTAGTAACATTGGTAAAGCGTGCGACCTCGTATTGATGCGGTTTTTAAGTCAGAGAGGTATTATTTATTAATAAGAAGAGTAAATTTTTAAGCTTTGGTGACGTTAGTTTTTATCACAAATATCAAAATTCTGTACCCTCAGTGAAAAGTGATATAAGTCGATTTATATCGATTTACGTTTCTTAACATTGTCTTAAAGCTATTTTTTTTCTCTATTTTTCTGTCTAATCGGTGTGTCGGTATCTATCGTAGATCGGGAAATAATTTTCGTGTTTAATGATATAAGTCCCATTTTTGGTCCATTTTTAAGACAAATTTCGTGTATTCTGATCTTTCTCGAATTATATCAAGTTGAACTGAGACCTTAACCTAACTCAAGTATGTGTATTTTGATTCAAATCAATTTGTAGCAGAAAACACCTTTGATATATTACACATGCACATTGTGCGTAATGATTCAACTAGACATATATTAGCAAACACAAAGAAAAATACCTAAGGGCCTTAGTGAATAGTGATATAAATCCAGATTTATCTTTATGACGCAAAAATAAAGGCGCACTATCGTTGTGTCAACGATACAATTCAACTTATATCAAAATACACGAAGCTATTTGGTGACCTAAGTTTTGTGAAAATTAATATAACTGTATTTGTATCTTTAAAGTACTGAAAATAGCGTGTGCGTTGTAAAAGTTGTCGTGGTGTCAAGTGATATTCGCAGCATTGCGTTTCTTATGTTTGTCTCCTTTCATCACGGCCGACTTGGTCTTGAGGGAGCGAGAAGCGGAATAAATGATGGCGGGGATGGTCGTATGCTCGAACGAAACTCAAGGCTCGGAACTGAAAGAGTGCGCGTGTTCACATTGCTGTCAAAATGAGCGGCATCGTAATTATTTTATTTTTACGTAGTAATTTATTGTTATTTCATTAATATCTTGAAAACCGTAAGCCCTAGCTCAAAAATAATCAAAAAATGCCCCCCCTTACAAATCCCGCCCCTAACAAAACTGTAAAAAAAGTTCATTTTAGTATGGCTGGATTTTTAATAAATGTTATTTGGCATAGAATTTGGCATATGAAAGGATAGGTCTGGCACCTGGGACCGGTTGCGTTTACTAGTGCGCATCCCATTTATGGGGGTGAAAAATCCAGATTTTCAACTCATTTTAGTATAAACCATTCTTGTTTAATATGATTTGGCGACTCTTTTGGAACATAGAAATCGAATTGCGAGACACTTTGGGTGTTGCCTACATCGTGCCCGACGCGATCAAAGTTGGAAAAAAAATGATAAAAATAATTCATTTAAGGATGGCTGAAATTTTAATATGTTGTAGTTCTATCATATACAAATAACATATTAAAAAGCCAGACAAAAACTCCAGTGCCAAATACGTGCCAGACCACTTTATATTCCCGAAATCAGTTGAGGAAATCGTGAATTTCAGCTTTCCTTTGAGATATTTAGATAAATATTAGATGTTATGGCTTCACAAATACACAACTGGATCGTATAAAATAATTACCAATCAGATTCATAAATTACTTGTTGAGTAAAAAAGGAAAATAACGATGTTAACAAAACCATTATGAATTAGGTACGTCGAAATTGTTAAATACTCTACGGTACATGCAAGAGCAGGACATGGTTAACTAGCTAAATACTTAACAAAATGGTATAAAAGAAGTAAAGTTAACAGAACATGTGGTTACCTATTGTTTAAACCTTTTCTAATTTCGGTGTCTATAATTACTGCCTATCAATTTCTATTAGGAGTCGGATAACCCAGTAAAAATGAAGTGTTTTTTTTATTTACTTCTTTGAAGCATACCGTTTCTGATTAAAACAAATATTAAGTACATGTATTTTTTTCAAATTCATAGCCATTTTGATTGCAAGAAGAATTATTATTATTAATTATTTATTCATAAATAATAAGTTAAAAATCTATAAGATGTTACGACTTTGTTTTAATTCAGGTTACAAAGTACACAAGGTAAGTACAAGTTTGTTAAAAATAGTTTTTCTCTTTCCTTCTGATGCCATAAGTGCAGCCAACTTAATTAAAATTAACATTAAGATTGAAATAATTATGGTTGAAAAAATATAGCGTTTTTATGCAATGGGGTGCATTATCGGGTAGGGGCAGGTAGTAGCGGTATCCTAGAGGCACGTAGGCAGACACATACAATATTATATGTTGGTAATGTATCTCTGCCGAAATGTGGACATGTTACTATTGTCCCCGGTCTACCCTAAAAATGATTTTCTTTTAATGTCAACGTGTACCTCTTATTGGGTCGTCAAATTTTATTTCTTATTAGAAACGGTATGCTTCAAAGATGTAAATAAAAAAACACTTCCTCAGATAGGGTATTTTAATTTTTACGTGTTTTGACAATTCAACTACGAGCCTATTTTTACTGGGTTATCCGACTCCTAATAGAAGTTGATAGGCAGTAATTATAGACACCGAAATTAGAAAAGGTTTAAACAATAGGTAACCACATGTTCTGTTAACTTTACTTCTTTTATAACAATTTACCATGTTCAATCCGTCTAATACATGTTTGTTAAGTATTTAGCTAGTTCACCATGTCCTGCTCTTGCATGTACCGTACAGTATTTAACAATTTCGACGTACCTAATTCATAATGGTTTTGTTAACATCGTTATTTTCCTTTTTTACTCAACAAGTAATTTATGAATCTGATTGGTAATTATTTTATACGATCCAGTTGTGTATTTGTGAAGCCATAACATCTAATATTTATCTAAATATCTCAAAGGAAAGCTGAAATTCATGATTTCCTCAACTGATTTCGGAAATATAAAGTGGTCTGGCACGTATTTGGCACCGGAGTTTTTGTCTGGCTTTTTGATATGTTATTTGTATATGATAGAACTACACCATATTAAAATTTCAGCCATCCTAAAATGAATTATTTTTATCATTTTTTTTTCGAACTTTGATCGCGTCTGGCTCGATGTTGGCAACACCCAAAGTGTCTGGCAATTCGATTTCTTTGTTCCAAAAGAGTCGCCAAATCATATTAAACAAGAATGTTTTATACTAAAATGAGTTGAAAATCTGGATTTTTCACCCCCATAAATGGGATGCGCACTAGTAAACGCAACCGGTCCCAGGTGCCAGACCTATCCTTTCATATGCCAAATTCTATGCCAAATAACATATTAAAAATCCAGCCATACTGAAATGCCATCTCGAAAACGTTGCCAGCTCCCGTACCATTTCTATGACGGAAGTGCTAATAAAGAATATACGATTGAAACGTTACTTTTATTTTTACTTTTTATACAAAACATAGCTATAAAAAGACACCAAAAACAATTCATAAACTTAAATCATTTTACACCTAAATTTCACTCCACTTTATGCGATATAATTAAATTTAGATCAATAAACACCATGAGAATGTTGCAATATATTTCGTGTAAACTGATACAACTGGTTTTTTTTCATAAATAGCCCATACCAATTGGCACCCATGAAACCTTATTATTTTCTGAACAACATTAGTTCAAGCGGTTTTAATATTTTTAGCTCTAACACTTTCATAAAAGTGTAAGAAAAAATAAAGTAACATTCAGCACCAACAATAAGTACAATGTGTAAAATGATATTATTTAACTTATATCATTATACACAAAGTACGTTCAATGTGGCTATTGATACAAGTGTGGTTTTTTTTAAATAATAACACACATTTTCTTAACTTTAGGATAAATCCAAAATGTATCAAGGTTAGTAATCAATTATTCCAAGCCATTGCAGTTTAAACATTTAGAAAGTTATCAAAAATAAAAAAGTTATCGAAATTTTAAAATCACAAAACTTTAAACTCAATTTTCTCATAACTACATTTTTCTACTTATATCACTTTTCACAGAGGGTACAGAATTATTCTTGTGTGTATACGCAAACGTTTTATTTATAAATTATGATCCTCTGAAGCTAAATGACTTTACTCACTCAAAGAGTATGTCAAGACCACATTTTAAATGTTTGAAAATTCCATATAAATCTAATCCTTAATACAATTTGAAACGGTACATTTTTCCTTACTAACTTTTAAGAACTATTTACAAAGCCTCTTAGGTCTAAACATTACATAATTAAGGTGCTTTGTGCCCAAAACTTTGAGTAGTTTATGATCCTATGTAGGGATTAAATTCCTTTTAGAGAAGTCCTTATCTAGCTAAACATTTCTCTTCACGTTTGTAAACGTTATAACAGTGTTAAGTTTTAGCATCCGTCAGCGACAGACATTTTATTACGTACTAATGTTTGTTGTATGTCAAGAGACGTGTATGAAGGTTGAAATGGTCACGATATTTCATTTATTTTCCTTACTGTTATACTCTTATTCATATTAATATGAAACATGTGTATTTTAACTTTATTTCTAGCTTTTGTCCGCGGTTCCTCGCGTGGAAGTCGGTTATTGCGGAAAATTATAGTTTATCGCCTACCTCAATAGGTGGGCTATCTAACGGTGAAAGAATTTTTTAAATCGGACCAGAAGTTCCTCAGATTAACGCGTTCAACGAAACTAAGAAGCTAAACGAAATAGGGAGCTGTTGGCAAAAGCTAGTATTAAAGTATAAAATCCGTCTCCATTCCTTGTTCAAAAAGATTCATTTAAAAAAAAAGCTTGGTTATTGCCTTCCTTCAATTCGTATTGTACCATCCCAAATCCGTTTTAATTCCTGGTCCATAACTTCAATATAAATATTAAGAAAATAAATAAAAAATGTAATTTACCACTGAAGGACTCCAACATACTCAAAGCACACCTAAAGCACTCAACGAGTCAAATTTACACGTTGGGTTCGTGTATGCGCCCATTTAGCAAATTGGATGCTAATTCAAGATATGTTGGAACTTGGATACGTGTGGAAACACGGACTAAAGATAAAAGTAACAAACTATACGAAACTATTTTACGTGAATGCTTTGAAACTTGTTTTGGGTTTGCGGTATGTTGCGTCTTGAGTTAGAGAAAGACATTTTAAAGCGGTGGTAGCCTGTGGCTAGGGCGTCGGACTTGCGATCATGTGGTTGCGGGTTCGAATCCCACCCATTACACTACCGACGAGAACCCACTCGTAGCACAAGCATCTTAGCTTAGCACGAGTGGTTAACGAGATTACTAGTAATGTGCGACACACATTGCAGTAATATTTAAAAAAAAGAGAAAAAAAACACATCTTTCCACGACTCCGTTGATATGGAAATAATTTATAGACCTATTGTTTTTAAAGCCAGATTTTTTGTTAATATCATTTAATAGTATGAACAATTTCTGTGTTGCAAAACCTTCTCTAGTAATTTTGGTATACACATTGAATTGTGTTTGAACTGCCTCTCGGTTATTGAATTTTATACAAATTCTGAAAGAAGCAGAAGACTGTAGGGGCAAAGTCTGGTGAGTAAGAATTTGTACACGACCTAGGTATATATCATACTACGTCGTATACGTCTATAATAAGTAGATGTCACACAGATAAATTAAAAAATACCATAATATTAGAATCTCTATAAATAAAAAATGAATGATCTCTACAAAAAAAATGTTTTGGCAGTAAACCAGAATAAATACTGTCTTAATTGCAGAACGATTAAATATACATATTTCATTCCTTCAAAACAATTTACTAACGCAAGGTCATTTTAAGCAATATTCATTAATTAACAACTTTTTAACGTTTCTTTTTACGTCTAAGTAAATAATATGAATACCGGGAAAGTGTGGATATACTTCCATGAATTACAGCACCGTCTGCCCTCGTGCAAACAGGAGGTGCTCGAGCCAGTTAGTGGCCGGCAAATTGAAGAGGTTTTATTTTACTGTAAATTAATATTTAAATGGGCGTTAAAATTGTACGAGTAGGTGCTAAAAATTGAATGTATTCATTTTTCTTTTAAGTTTAATTGCGGCCATCATTGAAACGTTTTTTTTAATGTAGGTACAACGTGAATTTCTTATTATTGGTGAACTTTTTTGACGTAACGAGCCTCTGTCAAATTTCTCCGGCACCACGGCCCCACCAGATTCTCTGGCCGTCTGACGTCTCTTGCGCATCGATCGTCTCGCTTGCCGCCACTAAAACGTACGCACGCGCACATCAGTTATCGACCTAAAAGCTACCAATGAAATATAGGCTTTATATCGTAGTAATTTAATTTGAAAGTAAAACCCCCTATTAATACATACACCTGAAGCTTAGCACTTAACCTACAAGTGAAAATCGAAATTCCATTATATCGATAATTCAATATTTTAGCTTGTATTTTTTAAATATTAATTTATTGAAACACAAATTGCAAATTTCTTCGTACCTACAATCTGGTATATTATTATTATTATAATTTAATAAATATATATAACTTATTTATATATATAATACAGGCAGGTTTACTCCCATGTTGCATGGTTGCAAAAAACTCAAACAAATTAGCAAGTGCTTCCATGCTAACCGCAAGAGTTCTGTATTACCTAACTTTTAAGCTAACAAGGTAGTCCTGTAACTTACTTTATATTAATTTAAATTCATAAGTGGCCAGTATTTACGTACAAGAAACACAACATGCCGTTTTTTTAACAGTTTTACAATGTTCTAAAATAACGATTCTACATTCTTGTTTGTATTTTAGGAATATTATATTTGTGTTTATTTTATTTATTATACATACTAAATAGCTATTACATCTGTTTTAGAAAAAAAAATAAAGCTTATTTTGGCTATCTACGCTGAAAAAAAAATAGTCCAACATTTTTTTTTCAAGTTTCCCGTCTTATCGTTGACTAATTTTATTTGCCTATTAAATGGAAGAAATCCTTTTATAGTTATGAAAATATTATAATGTTGTTTCTATTCAATGAACTAAGTTGAGAAACCAATTATAGTTATCACAATAACTTGTAACTTCGTTAACGTTGCCTAAGATAATGCAATTACTAACGTCATTATAATAATATATTCAAACTTTTAAATAACTTCTTGAGGTATATGAAGGGAAGTTTTAATAACGTTAAGGTTACGTGTGAAACTTTAGCAATCCTAGTTAAATTGAGCATGTTATTAAATTTCTGTACTAATAATTATGTAGGTATAACATTATGTAGTATGATGTAGGCATATATCTACTAGTTAATTAGAAAAGTCCTTATATATACGAAAAAGTTAGACTCGTAATTTATTTTTATGGCTTTTGTATCTTTTTTATTTTTGAAGTTATTCTTCTTTAGGCGCGTTATGAAAAAATGATGAGAGTGAAAGTTTAAGATGCGCGCGCATCGCTGTAAAGTATAACTTCTCAGGCGCGTACATACCCATTCTTCCCCATTCCCATTCTTCCATTCGGTCTTGTACCCATTTTTTTATTTGCTAACTGCTTAATTATGTGATTGGCTGGTAATTTCTAGAATATTTAACAGCTAAAACTAACGGTAATTTTTGCTAGACAGTTCGTCAAGACAATGCCTTTATTTGAATATTTCCTCATAAACGAATATAATAGTTACAAATAGAACAAAGATCTAATTACACGATACCGAAGGTTGATTGGTAATCAACATCTAAATATAATCATACGATATTCAATTATAACCCTACAATGAATATAAACGGACAATAGACCACATATTATCACATCACTAGTAAATATTCCCTCGATCAATCCGTATAACATATCTCTAAGATCACGTTTACTTGACAAGGGTGGGTCCATACTGTTATAGTTACGTACGGATGGTATGACATGGGCCTTGAATGGAATGAATGGGGTCCTATTTAGGCAACGTTATTGGACTGAGACATGTGTGTATGCTTTATGTAGTCCCGGTACTGTATGGAGATTGTGTTGTATCTATGTTACCTAGTAAACAGCAGAATTATGGATTTTTCCGTTTTTTTTTAATGATGTCAAAGAAAATTTTAATACTATAATCAGAAGCTTCGAAAATGCCTGAAAAGGTCTGCTTGAACTAAAAATATTTTCGTCGTGACTTATTTATTTTAGTTAATTCAATTGATACAATTACAGAGATCGGATCAAATATTACAAATCATCATCACCATCATCTTCCATTTATCTCTTTTACTATTATAAATAATATCAATTAATAATATAATATAGCGTCTGATGAAATACAAATTTACAGTGCCACTTGTAAAATAATTTTTAGTGTTAAATCCTGTCGTTTTGCTATAGCTTGACTTTCAGTTCGTGTTCGCTTGGTTTTTCTTACTACACATGTGAAATCTTTACACTTAATATTATAATTATCTCAGTCTCAAACCTTATAAAATATTGTTTTGCAGCGGTTATTTGCACATGTACATATATAGCTCCATAATATTTGCTGTCTTTTTTTTAGTTTTTCTTACAATTTTCTACAGTACTAAGGCCAGACTTTGGCATATCTTTAAAAATATGAATATAAATGTGGGACATTTATATTCATATTTTTGCTGGGGACAGGAATCTTGTGATTCAGAAAAAGATCAAATTTTTAATTTACCGAATAAGTTGATAGCGGTAATCCTCAATAACTATACTAAACTAAAACCTTATAATATAAATTAAAATAAACTTAACTTTAATTGATATTATTAGGTTTTAGTTTAGTATAGTTTTATTTATAGTTAACTTGTGTATATAGTTATGTTTGTATACACTAATAAAAAATCCTCAATAACTGTATTTATGTTCGCTCAAAATAGACACGTTGTATTTATTTCCGAATAATGTTTACCAAAATCTGAAACGAATCAAAAACATTACAGCAAATATTTATTTTCAATCTACGGATCGAGTGGGATGACATACTAAATATAACTTGTGTTTATTTTTAACATGATAAAATATGGTAAGGTCTGCTTTATTGGGTGCGGCTAATGACCTGTGACACATTGGTAGAAGTGTATTGCGAGTTAGAAGTAAAAATGATGACGTTATAATGGGTATGGTCACGCAACTACATGTTTCGGAATGTGTTTGTGTATATTAATAAAAGGAATGTTAAGATCATTTTATGTATTTCTCTTTTTGTTCATAAGAGACGTAAAAAAAACTTTACGGTTTCTTTTTAATGCATTAAAATGTGCTTATGGAAACGAAAAATAGATAACGTTAAAAATGTTTATTAAAATGTTACCTAATTTTGCGTTGAATGTTATGCACTTATATGTATACTAGGTGTTGCTCGCGGCTCCGCTCACGTGGGCATCGGTTACCGCTGCAAATTATAGCCTATAGCCTTCCTAAATAAGTGGGCCATTTAATAGTAAAAGAATTTTTCAAATCGGACCAGTAGTTTCTGAGATAAGCGAGTTCAAACAAACAAAGTCTTGAGCTTTATAATATTAGTATGTAATACATTATGGTTACATGTCAACATAATAACTGTGTTATTATTTTAAGACGAAAATCAATATAGGGAGTAAACTACAACGAAAGTAGTAGGTACAAAAGAGAATATGATTAATTTATATCTTTCATTCCACTCACTCGCGTGACAATGTCGCCTTGAGTTAACCTTGTAGGTACTACATTCATAGGAATATAACATTAACATACTACTCTCACTTGATATATTTGGGAGTACATCAAATAATAATATATAAGCAAAAGTTTTTTTTTCCGTTTTGATGTTTTTTTTTCTGAAAAACGCCATTATAGATAAAAGTTAAAATATTGACAATAAATCAATTTTATTCTAAAATGAAGATATAGTAGTAACTAGCTACGCCCCGCGGTGTTACCCGCAGTTATCAGGTAGTTTAATTTTTCGGGATCAATAAAAATAGTCACGGTGTTATTCCAGGGTGTCACTAACATCGTGTCAGCCGCCTGTCCAGTCGTTTGGCATAAAGAGGTAACAAATATATACATACACACACAAAATTTCGCATTTATATTTCATTGCTCTAATAAGCAGCATAATAAAAATTAAAAACTTAACTTTCCAGTAACTTAGTATTCTTTGAAAGAAACAACTTTTCCGACACTCTACAATACCTATAACAAAATTGCAGACCCTAAATAATTTCGTATATTATGACCAGAATCACAGCTAGCTCTCGAAAGAGGTCACGTAACGGGTCATGCAAACATAATATTCTCATATAATATTGTTTGTATCACCGGGGAAATCACAAACTGAAAATATTTTTATAACTCCAATAAAACACTGGAAACCTGTACTAGTGATTACATTTTGTTTGTACGTAGCAGGTAGGTACGTTATATTATATTGGCTTTGTTAGTAGTTCGCGTAGCAAAATAATAAAATTCCTTAGTATTATATGCTACGCTGCTCTACAGAAGAAGCAATTTACCTTATATTATTACTGGACTAGCTTACTACGCTATAATAACTTGCTACGGCGTAGCCTCGTAGCAAGTCTTGGTTTACGATACTTTTAAGATCTTCGAAATCTTTACAAATGATTGTACAGTGGGTGGAGGAGTTTTATGGGTAGGTAGAGGTGAAAACGAAAGGGGTGAATGCCGAGATGAGTAATTGAAAGGATAAGAAAAATAGTCGCACTGCGCAGGTCCTAAATAAAAGGGGACCGACCGTAACAGGAAAATTATGTTGTTCTAATTAAAAATCTATAACATTGCTGCCCAACATTTTATGTTGGGTGTTACATTCTTTATATAGAATAAATAATTAATTTTTCAATTTACCTCTAGATATTATATAATTATTTTTCCTAATTTCTTTTATATTCTTCGTGTTGTGTGTGTTTTCATAGACATAACAAGACAAGGCAAGGAAAATTCCTTCATTGAACCTTTTAACAACAGCCTTATCTCCTCAGGCTGATAAAGGAGGTTTTATCGTAACTATGTAACGCTTTTATCTACCCTTGTATCTTATCCTATAATCATTACATGAAAAGGTCAAATGGGGTCGATTATCAAGTGTTTATCTTTTTATTGCTTTTGTTGAAATTGTTTTGTGATATAATTTTAGATTCAAGGACGTTAGATTGAACAAAGTATTATATTTCTTGGAAGTGTCTCGCCCTATTTATCTTTTTTTTCCCTTCCACTTCAAGGTGTTTTTATGACTATAGTCAAAAATTCTGTTGAAGTTCAAAAAAATTATTACACCCCTAGATGAGAATAACATTCATCAATATACAACAACAAGTGTAGTTAATTACATTTTTTTCTTTTGACAATTTACCATCATATCAATTTTATTACCATTTCACATACAAAAAATAAAATGAATTAAACAAAGAAAGTCCATTTATTACCAGATTACACAACAATCCACCATATAGCTAACCCGATAATGTAATTCAGTGTGTCGGACGGAGCCGTCCCTGGGGCGTCGTTAAGGTAACGTTTAGCTCAACTTAAGGATCACGGTATAAATGTTCTTGATCCGTGCGTCACAAGTGCGCTTTAGGGAACAAATTACTTCAATATTCACAGATAGAGCTTTCATTTGTTTTATAATTCAGTTGTTTTTGTGTTAAACAAACTTACTGTAGTGGTTATTAACATATTTTTTGGTATTTTATTTTTTATGTGGGTAATATATTATGTTATGACTCTTTTAACTGTATTCTAATTCTTAAGAAAATGGACATAATAAAAAAAAGCTCATTTAAAGTAGTGCAGAATGAATCATCGTACAGTAAAGACGTGTAAATTTTTTTACGATTTCAGACATTAGGTATTCTAATAGATTCAAACTTTTGTATTACATGGACTCTACAAAAATAAATCTTCACAAACTTTTACATCAATCACCAACCGCCTACAAAATTTAATCACTTACTGTCTTCCATTATAATTTATCAATACGAAAATAATAAATGAGTGGAAACCAAAACCTCTACTCATCGTGATAAGATCTCCCTGTAAACAAGAGAGATGCGAAATTAGGTCAAATTTCAAGTCGAAAGTCACTTTAGTTGCTCAACGATGGTTCTTGAGCCTTCGTCACATTGACTAAGCAAGCGAATATTGTATTAACACGATTTAAAAATATAGATGGGGAAATGAACTAATTTCACTACAGAATTTTGTGTTGAATTAAGAGAAGATTTTTTTTTATTGTTTTGCTGCAGAGCAGTTTGACAGTCTCTAACGATATGAACTATATATAAGGTATCTAATTTATAGTCTAGACGCATTTCAGTTACAAGCCTGTGGTTGCATTGGGGAATTTAGAAGGTGTGGGGGAGACATAATAATATTATGTCAGTAGAATATTCACAAGACAAAAAAATTATTACACTCTGAGGTTTGAATAAATATAGGTACTTCCGCTATCTGTTTCCAGCGAATCCTCAGGTATTTCGGACACGTTGCTCCTCCTACGTTGCGTAGTCTAGAGAAGCTGATGGTAGTTGGCCAGGTCGACGGAAAAGATCACGCGGTCGCTCACCTACCCGTTGGTCAGATCTGGTAAAGTCGCGCACTGGCCTGCCAATTACCAAGGCGATTAAGACTGCCGAAGACAGAAACGTTTGAAAGAGCATTGTCAATAAAGTGATCAAAACTTCAGACTGGACACGACCTTCAGCAATGAAGATAAGACCGACTAAGAAGAAGAAGAAGTACTTCTTACGTGTCTAGATCATATATTATGCATATATGCCACAGTGACACATTCATCAAAGTCAAATGAAGACGGTATGTTACTGCACTTCGTGCAAACAATTAACCTATTCGTCCCCAAGCGGCGACCGGTCGCCGCATTACAATAAAAAATCAATTCTGTCTCATTAGCGGTGATTAGAGAGATTAATCCTTTTCTATTTCCCTCATTCTATATTGACTTATATGACAAAGAGATCACATTAGGTCTCAACTCTCTGTCGATTAATCTAATAAATCTTAAACCTTACCTATCTCTATTTATACACTCATATATTTTTAAGGTGCACGTAATAAATTACAATAAATATTATTATCACAATAGAAACATTTCACAATTCGTTCAACCATTTACGTCACTCATCCAACAAAATAAACACTTTCAGTAGCTCATGAAAAGAAGAAAACAATTTAACCAAAATAATGAATTGTCCATACAACGGCATAATATTACCCCATTTCAGATCCGGGATGATGTCAAAAAATTTACACAGACGGCCCGCGAATAACCCAAAATATTTTCTGTATTGCAATCTTGAGGAAGGTTTATTTAGATTAGAGACTCGTCAACTGCCTCTCTATATTCATGACGAGCCTTCGTTGGCAGTTTTCTCTGAGCAAACTCGGAAATATAAATATAACTTCGCCAGTTCTAAGCAATGATTCCAACCCTTTGATACCAGGCAATCATGCGGTTCAATATGATACATTACTACAGACAAACATAGCCTTTATGCTTTATATATTAAGTTCCATTTTATTGGAATGAAGATACCGATTTTATTTATTTTCATTTTTATATTCAAATGAAATGGAAACTTTGTTCGCGATTCAGTAGCTTTAGATCAAAGTGGCATACAAAGGACTGACTTCAAGTCTGAGGAAACATAATAGTTTACAAAGGAACCATGAAACAAGACACTTGTATTGTAAAGTGGATCCTGTTGAAGCTTTTGTGTATCGAATGGAACTTATAAGGAATGGTTCGTTCGGAAAATGAGGGGAGATCATAAAGGCCATAACTGAAGCCTCGCTTTGAGAATTGTAGTTTATCACGTAACTATTTCAAGTTGTTAAGTTATTTGGAGTTTGTTAATGTTGTGTCTAATATAAATGATGAGGATTTGAAAAAGTTTGGTAGAACTTTTTTTACTAAACCATTTTATTTATCATGTTGGTTAATAACCGTAATAACCGTAAGGTTCAACGTAAAAATTTAAATATAAGTTTTTTTTCTCTTATTAGTTTTTCTTTTAGGAAAATATAAGAATAAAAAGGTATTTAATTGACACAGCATACAGGATAGAACAATGAAAATGTAAATACGGCAAAAAACAACATCTAAATTAACTCTGTCCAACATGCATAATGCTGATTGTGGACCTAACGCTGGTTAATAGTTGGCAAACCAGCGAAGTTGAAGCTAGACTTAGCTCCAAATTAGTTGTTTAGGCATAGGTTACTTGGATGACAAGTCCTAAAGGTCAAAGGATATATTTTTTACGCCAATTTTCTTGCCTGGAAGGCGATTATTAAGCAAACAATACCAACATTATACCAATTTTCTGTTCGAGCAAGTCCAAAACAAAGTATTAACGTTATTGTTAAGAGCCATTTCACAAAATTAAAGCGCTCGAGTTTAGGTAAAAGACGGCAGCACTGTGTATGTGTGCAAAGCTTATCACACATACACAATACAAGCAGTGTAACGCGAGTGTCGAGACGGACTAAATAATCTTGAGCCGTTGTAATCATAATGCGGAATTTAGAGATTTATGAAAAAAGTTATTTTATTTATCTGTTTCACGTCTAAATTAGTTATATGTAAACTATCCTGACTTGTCAAAATTAAATTCAGTCTAATAAAGGTTTCTAGATAATAAAAAAAAACACAAGTATATGTTATGTAAAGTATGTAATAAAAATTATCAGGAAAACAAATAATAATATAGACTATCACATAAGTTATAATAATATGGCTGCATAATTTTTATTTTTCCTTTTTAGTTACGCCCCATTGCTAAACAATATTAAACAATAATATATAATTAATCTTTAATCTACTAAAATAACACTTTATAATAAAATAAACTCTTTCCTCTTGTAAAAAAAAAACCGAAAAAAATCAAAATGTTGTAGTCGTAGTATAATAATGCGTTCACGACATGAGCACGCGCAGATTGAGACGCGGGAAAAAGTGGCATAGGTCCTTCCTCGATGGGCGCTCGCACCGGACTAAACAGTACCGGCTTATGCATCGTACTTTATTCTAATTTAGAGTGATTTTAATATCGATATTATGTCTAATTAAATGAAGGGATTTTAATCAAACTTTAGAATTCGATTTGTTAAAGAACATAGTTTATTTTGACATTTTTTTTTATGTAATTACGCCTTAGTAAACCCAAAAAATTGCGATATAATTGCGAATAAATCGTAAAAATTGACCCAAGACTTTATTTTTTTACTAATTAATGTTTATAATAATCGATATTCTAGTACATTATGTGTCGACAAAACTATATGCCTGATGCATTGTGTATTTTTTTTCGTCAAAATTATAACTGTTAATGTTAGATATAGGAGTCTGAAGTTGACTCTGCGATGATTCTTCAGTAAACTAGTTGTGGGAGATTAATCACTACAAAGTAAAGAAATAAGTTTCTGTAAATGTTTTACATTAAGTGTCAATACGAAAGATTGGTCTATTTTTTACATGTATTCACCAATGCCAGAGTATTAACTAAGATGGTAAATTAGGCGACTAAAATCTTAGATATTCGCGCGAAAACGTGAAATGGCTCTTAAAACAAGAGTCAATTACCGAGTTTTGTCTTAATAAACGAAATTGGACTTAATTGACATTGTTTTCTCGAAACAGAGATTAATACTGTCGACGCATTTCGGAAATCTCATTACAACTTACTGAATGGTCTCTTTAACGCTATTCTTAGACATTTACTCTTAAGGACTCAATTTGGTGTCCAAAAACACGATTTGTGTAAAGTGGGGAGAAATATACGAAATTATTTTTTAATTAAAATTGTATATTTAAATGTTAAAATAAATTCTAAATAAATGGTCACGGGTCGACTCCTGGTGACCATGACACCTGTAAAGGCGTCGAAACGTCGGGAACTAAAATCAAAATAAACCGCGATAGAATCCGTTTAAAAGTAGTTTTATTTCAATGTCTAATATTCGCGTAAACTTCAGAAAACCATAGTTAAATAAAATTAATGTTGGAAATGTTGAACTCATGTAAACTTTTTGAGTTACAAAACAAAATTGATGTAAGTACATAAATCCAAATGATATAAGTCCTTTAGAATTTCTGAATAAGTTAGATAAAAATAATTACCACGTAACAAAGGAAAAATACAGTAGCGTGAGACGTCAGGTGAGCTAATAATAAAACAATGGTACCTTTTGTTCCAAACATAAATAATTAAGGGACTTAAATCTTTTAACAATTTGAAATATGACTTGGTAATTATGCATAAAAGAACTAAAGTGGGAAGAACAAAGAAAAAAAAAGAAAAAGAAAATATTTGGAATCCTATTTTATAATAGGTTTGACGACCTCCGTGATCGAGTGGCGTACACACCGGTTTTCAAGGTGTCACTAGCTCCGAGATCCCGGGTTCGATCCCCGGTCAGGTCAATGTAGTAGCCAAAAGTGACGTCGCGAGCCCCCACACATTAATTCGCTGTGGATAAACAGAAATTCCTAATTTCGATCTAGAAAAATTGTATCACTATCTATCTCTAAATTCTTCTATCTTTAAATTTTGCATCGCTAGGTATTGATTACATCGAAAAAGTCTGTAAGTAGTTTAGTTGTAGGTCTTAATGTTAATCTATTGTCCCTATTTTCACACAGAGCAAAGTCATCCCTTCCTCTCTTTCCTTCACTTCTGTCGTATGCCAGATAAACCAAGGCGAAATTTTGTGAGTGTGTGGGTATAATGTTTGTTGCTTCTTCACGGTCAAATGAGACAACCAATTTTCATAAAATATGGCATAGAGATAGCTAACACAAAGGCTATATTTCGACAAATTAAGTTATCTGATAAACCACAGATAATATCGCAGGTTGCGATAAGCAATGTCTCTGTTCAAACCAAACTCAACACTATAAAAGATAAATAAGCGTTCTTGTAATAAGTACCTTTACCGCTTAATATTTACCACTAATGTACTTATAGCGTGATTTCAGATAACTTCAGAACACTAAAATATCTAAAGACATAAACAATTACTACCAAACTCAATCAGGAGTTAAATGAAGACAATAATACTTGTGCCATCAATAGGCCATGAATTTTAACGAGATTCCCAACATTTCGAAGATTATTAACACATTAATTAAATACTTGAATTGTATTCGACATGGAATTAGGTATTTCACTGTCGTTCAGTAAGTCAATAAATGATTATTGACTTACTAAAAACTTCAATTCCACACACAATGTGTTAAATGTTATCAATAGAAATAACATTACTAGATTATTTATTTTAATTTCATGCTTATTTCATTAGATACATTTATCTGCGGGATTTTGACAATCATATTTATCTTTTTAAAAAACATAAATATTTGTAATGTTTATCTGGCTTTCTAATGATATTATTTATAAAAAAAATACCATTTTTTTCGTCTATTTCCAAGAAAAAAGATGCGAATTATATTATTACCCAGATCAAGGAATAAGGAAAAGAGACGAGGAAAAGAAGAAGAAATTGATAATAATAAAAATAATGTTTCGATATATAGTAAGTGCAGAACATAGTTTAAATTTATTATCCTTTAGAAGCGTTCGACAATTATTTAGAACAATTGACGATCAACAGAAACATCGGTCAATGACTGAATTCAACTTTTTTTTACTTTTTTCAACTGAATTCAAAAATTCACTTGTTTATTTAGCAAAAGTCATCCGTTTAGACTGTAGGATAACTCTAGCGTACGTCAAGACCGTACCGTACTATTAATATCACGCGGTACGTCGTTTATATGGCTTACACTGATGTTTTTGGGACCAATTCCTTTATGCGAAGGCTTTCGCCAAGGTTAAGATAATCTCTTGATTTAATAAAAGAAATACTTTTGTTTTTATTTAAAACAGTGTTTGTATTATGACGAAAATGCTGCCATAATTGTCCAATCCTAGGCATGGTAGTAAATAGTATTTTTTTTAATAGAGGAATAGTTTTTCACCCAACAAAATAAAAGTTAACACTGAAGATCTTTTTTATCTGTATAATTCCTTTTATATCTATCTACACTTTAATTATTATAAACGGTCAATAATTTATACAAAGATTTGACATAAATATCTATATATATAAAAACGAAACCCGTTTTCCGTTGTCACGACATAGCATGAAAACGGCTTGACCGATTGGGCTGATTTTGATCTTGAAATGTTTTTGGAAGTCCAGGGAAGGTTTAAAAGGTGTAAAACATAAATAATAAGTAAAAAAAAACTGTTCCTAAACTCGGGAATTACCTTAATTAATTTACTTTTGACAGAACGAAGTCTGTCCGGGCAGCTAGTTGTAATATAATATCTAAGACGAGTTGTGTCAGTTCATAAAAAGTCAAATCTTTGTTTACATTATTGGTAATTTCACTTGATTAAGAACTTTTGAATGTTGTACAATAAAAAATATTATAGAAATCTTTTAGTAATCGATCCCCCTTTTATATTAAAAACTGGGGTAGGTATATTAAATCAAAAATATCTTCCACTTTAAAATTCAGGCAAAAACACCAAACCGAAGTCATGTTATTGGTTGTTCAGTCCAGTGGATATCAAATAAACTAAAGTGAATAAATCAAGCAGTTTTCAATAAAACATGACCGCTGTTGATCTTCGGGTAGAGCAAATAAAGACGAGTGTAAACAACGAATAAGGAGGAATTGGTTCCTTTTCCGATGTACTTAGTGGTGGAATTATAATAAAGGTGGTATTCCAGTGTTCAGAATAAATTAATTGTTTAGCAAAGAGAAATTATAACTGTCAGTGTATGTTTGAGGATTTATTTTGCTTATTTCCATACCATAGAACTCGGATTTGCAAAAACAAACATCTTTTCACCCTAAACCCATAAACCGACTCCGTTCGAACGTGGGTAAAAAATATATTTTTTAAATTAGGTACATAAATAGATACTCGAATTATGTTATTGTTTATTTAAACCACCCTGCGTGAAGAAGTAAAATTATACCACATCCAACTTTTTGCGTTGCCGTAGCAATATTTTTGTTATGTTCGTCTTTCTAAAACCACGTAAGGATACAGCCGCGGGCGGAGCAGTCCGATAGGATATCCTGCCCCCCGTACTACCGGTCTTACCCACACGTAGCTATTTCAAGCCTTCAAAACTCATCTAATAAATCTGTCCAAGTAAACAAATAAAGGTCCCCGAGTTTCCGTGATTTGGTCAACGTTGGAGGAAAATGTTTGTCGTTTCTTCATGTGAATCTTTTAGATAAATTATCACAGAATCATTGCTATGAAATTTGAATAAAAAAACAACTTTTTTTAATAAATCTTAGTGAATCCTTCTTGTAGTAATTAAATTTAAATGTTGAATTTTCATCCAGACCCAATAACAGTGCAAATTTACTATGAAGCTTCGGAGATATGATTATGTAATTATTATATCGGGTTAGTCTCAATTCTCAATTCTTTATTGCGTACCATAATGTTTACAAAGATGTTGGAATTAATATACATATGACACAATTATGGACCCTGTCGGGCACAGCAATGATGAAAGTAGGAGAGAGGATAAAGGCTCTGTCTAAGAAAGTCTAAGACAAGGAAGAACAAATCGATGGGAAAGATAGGCTTGAGACAATTATCGGAAAAGGATTTAAGTGCGCGCGTAAGTGAAGACTGATATTGGATGCCTCAAGGAAGAGGAAACTGTTACATGAAAGTGTTTATGCCATTCTACCAGTTTTAATATACCTACTTATGTATTTTATTGGTATGTTAGATTTTTTTTTGGGGTGGGCGAATCAGGGTGGTGTCTGTGTTGATGACATTCAAAAAGTGCTACATGGTAGCCTAATTTGAATAAATGATTTTTGAATTTGAATTTTCCTAATTTTTTTTTATGAGGAATCTCATGGATTTCAACCACCCTGGGGAAGAAGTACCGAACTCCAACGGACTTAAATATTTCTCGGAGAATAAAAAGTACATATAAAAATATTTCAACAATTAACGACCGAGTTATTGGTGAACAACCATAATAAATACAAACATTCAACAAAGAAAGAACCACTTATTTCTGGAATTCAGTTAAAAGGATGTCATACAGGTATTTTAGTTATATTTTCGGGTACCAACAAACTTCCTAGTACTGAAATAAATTTCTCTTACCATTTGCGTAAACCCTAAAGCCACGTCACCACAAGCCTGCATTATTCACGAAAATGTTTTATTATAATCCGGGTAAAGACCGGGAAACGTTTGCAACCTCCTTTGGTTCTCAAGGGCAAAACGAAACAGCCTTAATTGGAATGTAGGCTACCCGCAATAATTCTCTTTGATTCTTTTAGCACTAAAATTCAACAAAAGAATGAAGAATAACTCATTCAAGTATAATTAAGACGGAATAAAAGATTTTGATATTATCAGCCAGGCACCATGCAATCTTTTTTAGAATAATTTCAAATAATTTATGATTCTTTGATCTTCTGCCTAGCCTTATCCCAAGCTATGTTGGGGTCGGCTTCCAGTCTTACCGGATTTAGCTAAATACCGTATTTTACAGGGAGCGACTGCCTATCTACACACACACTACGACTATAAAACATCACTGTATGACGGACGGGACCAACGGCTAAACGTGCTTTCCGAGGCACGGAGGGGGTGACCATTTGTAAACATATCGTGATATGTTTAAAAATGGTCACCCATCCACGAACCAACTGCGGCGAGCGCGGCTTTATTATCGGTCAAACCGTACGGCTTATTCTTAGCCACAAGCCCCTCAATTTATGATTCTTTGATAGAAATTTGAAATAACGAACATTTTGAAATGACTAATCAAACTTTCAAAGCTGTTTAAAAATTAAAAATAAGGCATTTATTTTGTTTGAAAAGGGGCATGAGAGCGAAGGGTTAGACGACCAAATATTTTATTTATAAATCCAAACGATGTGTGGACATTGTTTATGGCTGTCTGAAGCTGATCCAGATTGATTTATTTTTAAGAGATAACGACTTTTTTAGTAACATTAAGCATTCAAAACAGTAATGCGGCTTATAGAGAGACAATAAGAGTCATTGCATTGTAATTATTTAAAGTTTTCGAGTATTTTAAGAGTTTTCTTGAATTACAAATATCTTGATTTTAATGATGAGGAAGTTTTTAGTAAATTGCTTCGAGGCACGATATTATATGTCCGCAAATTGGATACGTTAGACGGACTTTTTTAATATATTTTTACTTAGTACGAGAACCAAAGAAAAATTAATGGTTTCTTCGGGCAAAGAATTTAGATACAAAAATGACCGTAAATTAGACCCAACTTTAATCTTAACTTTGGTCTTTACGCCTTTTCAGTTTTAATGGAACAATTAGTTTTTTTAAGAAAATAAAATACTCTCCTGCCTACCCAACAAATTTTATAAAAAGGGGAAACTTACCGTTCATTTTCAATTTATAAACTGCTACAGAAGCAACTAATACACGTTATTTATAACCCATAATTTTTGTGCGACCATTAAAAATTGTTTGCTTTATTCGACCGCCATTCATATTTAATTTATTTGGGCAATATACATAACTGGACCGTTTTGTTCCTAAACAATGGCTCTGTGATTTTAATTATACGGGTAAATGTTTCATAATAAAACGCTCGTGTTTGCTACCATTAAATTTAGTAAGGCATTATCGCCGCTAAAAATAGATTTACTTATCAAAAACTCACTTTGAAATTTACTTGAAAGATAAATAATAAATAAATGTGTACAACATCACATACTCGTACATTGCTTCGAATCTAATGTAAGTAGATAAAGCACTTGTGGTATGGAATCAGAGACAAATAAAGTACCACAAACACCGAGACCCGATAGAAAACTGTTTTTTTATACATTGACCTTTCCGGGGATGGAACCCGAGACTTCAAAGCTCATCACGGAGGTCATAAAATAAATATGTAGGTATAGTTTTGATTTTAGCGCTTAGAAAATAAATTTTATCGTGATTTACGATTTAATATCAAAGCTGAAATTATTTTTAACGGATATAGACGTGATAAACTGATTCCTACACTACCTTACACAACGCTGTTATTGAATATTAAGCATAACATTAAATAAAATGTTTTCGCAAACGCCAATGCATTATCATAATCTCTAGCGCCGTCGAAGAACGATAATCTTGAAAGTTTCGGATTCAACGTTCAAATAGCCTCCTAAGGTATATAACCCTCCGTACGAAAGAAGTCAATATGAGTTTATTTTAACACTGAAGGACCGACTACACGAGTGACAGTAAACGCGATCATGAAATAGGAACAATGATATCGTGATCGGGTTTAAAAAAAATCCAAAATCGAAATGACAATTTTTTCATGGAGCTGATTGCGTTATTCGTATAAATGAATTCTACAGCGATTCAATCTTAATCATAATATTTTGTGGTTTTTTTCTGATCTGCGTACAATTGATGTTGATAAAATGCATATTGGAGCATTTAAAGCGATAATCGAAATTAGCTGATTGAAATTATCAACTGATCAAGTTCATAATCACCTCGTGAAATTCGCCCTAAGTCTAGATGAGATAATCCTAAGAGCTGTTGAACTGTTTTGATAGCTCTTCACGATCGTATAAAACGTTTCTTGAAGAGCTCAAGTATAAATTTATTACTTCTTGAAGGAGTATCATCTCGTGTGAAACTTTCTTTATATGAAGCTTATTAAGCTTAGTGTTCAAGTTTTTATTACATCCTTTAGATTTAAAATATATATGTGATAAGAATTTTGAAAGTCGTCCAATATTTTTAAAGAGCAGTTTCAAAAGGTTTAAAACCGTAGTTTCACGAGTCCATTTGAAGTATCATTATTTTATAGATATTATTCAAATAACAACGAACAACTGACTAAGACTTATTAGTTATGTTATAAGAAAAAAAATGTTAAACAATGTCAACTCAAACTCATATATAATATACATTTAAATAATAATTGCAAGTAATTATTATGATGATCTAATTAAAAAACAAACAGTAAGCTTTGCTCTTATACATCTCACTTAAAGTATAGTATTTCTTTAAGAATATATTCATAACGCATTATACCGTGTAACTGTAAATTCATTTCATAATTCATATCGCTTCAGAATTCACGCCGAGTTACTTTTCAACGAACCATGTATTTTGTTGCCTTGTTAAGAATCCCTTGGGTGCTTCCTTTCATCCGAGGATCTGATATTATCGCGCCTTTTATATCCCGACTTCAAATTATTTAACGATATGTGTGCTGTAAAAATATTTTTTAGAAATGTGAATTAATTCTTTCTTTGGATTCAATGGAATTTAATCCAAGAAACCTTGTATTAATTTAAGATTTAAAAAATAAAGCCAAAAAGAAATTAAGAAGTATACGATTTTTGTCGATGATGCCTGTTTGCCATACCAGGTCGTCACACTTTTATCTTGAAAATAGTGCTGTAAAAAGTGCTTTAACAAAAGAGAAAGGATATTGACGCATAAAAATTGTATGAACAAATAAAGAATTAAAATAATATTTTTCGGATGAGAATCTGAAATCGCCAACCTGCAAACGTGGTGATCAATGCTTATTTCTTCTCTATATGAGAAGAGGCCTGTTTCTAGCAGCGGGACATTTATCGTCAGGTAATTTTATTATAAATGAGAACTAATTAGTTTCGGCTCAATAACGAATAAAGTTAATGCTCACGCGAACTTTAAGCGTATATTCATTATACTCATTTGACAAAATTCTCTCACGGGACAGATTAAAAACTGAATAGTTTAAAATGCTTTAGCAGAAGACAGTATAATTTATTTAATGAGATTTTATAGCGAGCGTCATGTCGTTAATAGTTTCAGTTAATAAATGAAAATGTTGTAAATGTGTTATGTGTATTTGCGCTTCATTCTTCATCCATTCATTCGTCCATGAGGTACGCACCTCTGCAGGCTTTGCATTTTGTGTTTTTGACGCTACAAATAAATGCCGAATAGATTTTTAAATTAAATAAATATTGGCATATCGTCGCCTTGACAAAACCTTTTTCTATGCGTTTGAATTATTTTCTAACAAACATAATTATTTTTATACTTTCCAATAATAATTGGTATCTTTCCAATTGTTATAACAGTTGAATAATATCCTTCCTATTATGTCCTTAAAACAAATGGCAGCTTAACTCGAAGCTTCACTGAAGTGGAGTTGATCGTAGCTGCTCATATCTGTATATGTGTATACATATACGTGTGAGAGAATGATAAATGGAAGCAGACGAAGATGAACGTTAAGGACAGCGTTGATGGAAATAAAAGCACTCCGATGCTATGGTAATCATAATTTATTACCATCCTACGTCTCTCTTAAGAGTTTTTTCCTTAAGACCAAAAACAAATGTCTCTGCCGTAAAAAAGGTTTCTTTTTTATTCAAAGAAAGGTTTTTCGAGTTTCTTGGCACTGGAGGGAGAGGACGCCGCTGTTGGTCCATGGATGGGTGACAATTTGTAAAAAAAATCCGAGTACTCCGTGTTTCGGAATGCACGGTAAGCCGTTGGTCGTCACTGTCATACAATGATCTTTGACAGTCGTTAAGTCATTACAATTCGGACAATCAATCTTACTACGGAATACTGTACCTATTACCTAGTTGTTGGGTTGTATAGGTCCGATGGGCAGTCGCTCCATGGAAAATTCGGTATTCAGCTGAATCCAATAAGACGAGAAGGACACCATAACATAGCTTGGGAAAGGCTAAGTAGTTGAATAAGTGTTTAAGAAAGTTTATATATTATGATAACGACTAAAACGTTGTTTATAAAGCTTTAAGGTACAATATAAACATTATTATTCCAATTACAGAAATATATTACAAAAATACAAGCTGATCCGTTGCTGAAACGTTGTTCTGCCATATAAAAAAACTGGAGAAAGCCACCCCAATCATTTAGAGGTACAAGGAACAGAAGTTAGCTGATTCTCAGACCTACCGAATGTGCACTAAAAATTTCATACAAATCGGTCCGGCCGTTTCGGAGGAGTTTGGTAACAAACATCGCGACACGATAATTTTATATATTAGTTTTACCAAGCCCTATGTTTGAAAAAAAAACCTGTAAATTTTCAACACACGAGCAAAAGTAGACGGTTAGTTTGACAAAATGAACATACATGTTATAAAAATACTTTCGCATCAAAATTTATCCTACAAAGGATTTTAAAACATAAGCTCCTAAAAGGAATATTTACGGACAAATTGATGAAAATTGTTTGTCAAAGGCTTTAAATATGGGTTAAAATTAAGGCTAACTGTATTGAAAATCTCTCATCAGGATTTTAACACGGTAAATATAAGTAAATAAAGGTACAAATTTATCAAATAATGTTTATCATCTGACAACCAGTGTTACTATGAGATACTGTATTACCCAATAAAACTTGTGCTATGGAGGTCACTCTATCCTACTAATATTATATGTAAATGTGAAAGTGTGGATGTTTAGATGTTTGGATGTTTGGATGTTTGTTGCTCAATCACGCAAAAACGGCTGAACGGATTTGGATGAAATTTAGCATGCATGTAGCCTTTGACATGGAAAGGAAGGAAGTCTACCTTTTATCCCGATTCCTTAAGTAGTTCCCGAGGGAAAATTGAAAATTGTGTACGAGCTTAAGCCGTGGGCTGAAAGCTTAGAAATTTGGTATTTTTCTCTATTACAGCGCAAGCTATAACACGGGTGAGATTTTTATTACATTTTTCATTACTTTCACATTTTTTATTTCCTTTTGGACCCAATTCTAAAGTCCAGGCAGACGAAGTCGCGGGCAAAAGCTAGTATATTATAATTCGGTACTCAGTTGGATCCAGTAAGACTGGAAACCAATTTCAATATAGCTTGGGAAAAGGCTAGGCAGATGAAAAAAAACGAACACATTTGTTCGAAGCCTTTGCACATAACAAAAACCCTATTGATTTGCTTTTAATTGAAGTCTACATCGACAAAGTTATAATGTCTACCCTAAAAGCTTCTTTTAATTGGCAAAGCAATGGCCCTTGAAAGGTTGAAGGTTAACCGAAGGTACAAAGTTCGGAGACCCAGACATCTTGAGTTCTATAACCTTGCACACAAAATGGTTTTCAAACGAGAAAAATATCTCAACTGCAAGGACCATTTTCTAAACTAAATAGCATTTGATAATGAAGCGTTTTTGAATAAGAATATCAGAATAGAATAGAAAATTTTTCATTGAATATAGTCTTGTAAAAGTAGGTAATGTAATTACTTATTTGCTGTTCTTAATATTTGAACATTAACAGATTTTTAGTTTAGGCAAGAAAAATGGTAGATTTTTACATATAAACATTAATAATTAATGTAGAGGACGTATACAAATGTGTACTTTAAGTTTTACTTTCTATAATATTTAAAATAATTTACTGACAGATGTTGAAAAATTACATGCATAATAAGTATATTAGGACATCTAACACACGGCCATCTGATTCCAAACTAGGCAGAGCCTGTATTATGGCAGTTACACAACAGCTGATAAACATACTTATATATATCTAAATACATACATACTATTACATACATATTATAGACCAATTACACCTAGACACAGAACAAATTATTTTGCTCATCAAATTGTCCTGGGTAGGAATCGAACCCACGACCTCCAGTCTTACAGTCAGGGTCTCGTACGACTGGACCAACGATTTTATTAGGTACTAGCTGTTCCCCGCGACTCCGCCCGCGGTACCTAATTTTTTAGTTAAAAATCAAAAAGAGTTTATTCATTACAAAAATACAGACACATAAAAATACAAATATTTCCTCTTTATAATATTAGTGTAGATGTAACGTGTTACTAAAGAGTTCAAAGAGTCCTTGGTCTTATGTTAGAAATAGGACGCGAATGAAGTAGGTGTCGACTATAGGATTAGTTTCAGGTCAATGGGTAGTAAACCGATAATTTCCCTGCTACAACCTGATTTGCCTACAACCTCTAAACCGTACACCGGCACTGCAGACCAAACAGCTGACGTAGTTCAAGCAAACTTAAGTAATAATGTTGCTATTAACGTAATATAAAAGTTTTCCAATGCAATAATAAGAAAAAACTCAAGGTATGGTTGCATCACGACAAAAACTTTTAGCTCCAACTGTCGTACCAATGGAGCATGCAAGGCCGTAGATTTTACACCTGATCAAATTCCGCACGTATCCAGCACGTGCGTAACTTCATTCGGTATATTACATAACGGTCAATTCATTCTCAGAATACGAGTATTTGCAAGAATGTTATGATCTGCTTATTTTAATTTTTCTGCGTCAGCGCAGACATAATGGTATGGTCCCTCAAAATACTGGTTGACTTACAGCTTCAGTTCATACCCCTTTCTGTATCATTGCATAGTATTTCGGATAATGTTGTTCAGTAATTCTCAGGCTTAAAATTCGCAACCACTCAACCAACATAGGTTTACACTATCACTCGTTTGGGGAAAAGAAACCCCTCCCCCCTGCATAGCTATCCCTCTCGAAAGAGTACGTGTTTCGGTGCACCCAGAGTTATAAGGTCGTTGATGATCTTCAAGTTATATAATACCGAAATCATCCTTCGGACGAAGCCATGCTTTTTGGCTCATTCTGCCTTTATTTCAATTTTTCTATGAATTTCTTATTATTAATATTGTTATGTATAATTTGTGAACAGTATTTACTTGTGATGTAAATAGGTACCTTAATATGGACATAAAACTTATTATAATAATCTTATTTAATAAACCACCTTACCTTTTATTTTAAGGATGCCTAAAGACAAATCTAAAGTTCTAACCTTAAAATGTAGTAAGCTTCAGGCATAAAATGAATTCGGTATTAAAGCTTAAACGTCAGAAGCACCCCTATAAATAAAAGAACAATCTTATATAGAACCCTGTACAATATCCTCAAGTTGTTTTAAAAGGGACTCACCTTTAGACTTTCTCATTTTGAAGACGCGGCTTCGCTACTCACTCACACGGTCACAAGGGTTTCATTATTCACGATTACAATATTTATATAACGGCAAATTTTAATATTTAATCTAATGACATTCTAACATAGTTTACAATGTCTCTCATCATGTCTAAACTATCCGCTGCCTGATTGCTTCAACTATTCACACTCATTACTACAGTCTCTAAGGAGAATTTATTAAATAACTCCGCTGATTAGCAAACGAGAACTTGCTTTTGCGGTAAATGTCAAGAGAGAGTGCAACTGAAAACAAGGTTGGGGTTCTAGCGCGGGAAAACGTGTCAAGGTTATACTGGCACTTGAATGAGAACGCGGCGGACACCGCAATCAAAACTGTAATTGCACCACGCGACCATGTAACATACCTACACTTAGGTACAAAATATATTACTATATAAACATAATCATTAAATAAATAGCCACGCAACCAGGCATTTAAAAATATTTAACACTGAAACTTTTCCTAAACACACAACACTAGTTAGCCTTAACGAAGTCGGCCGCGAATACATCGAAACTGGGAGTTTTGAACCGCGAAGCAACACTTTCGAACTATGGCATTTTAATTTTTTTGAATTTCCCCTCCGTGAGATGTGGCAGCGCGCGATGCGACATCCCTCCCCCGAGCACCGAGTAGACTGGGACCTGTGTCGTCAGAGGACGCTGCGCCGCGAAATTGGCGCAATTTCGACGCATGCGCTATGCATTTGCGAATCGGCGGGACTGCTGCGACCCGACGCCCTTTGGTTGATAGAAAAATCGAGGACGTAATATGACGTCAAACACTTGAACACAATATGGGTTAATCGAACGTAACTAAAGAAACTTTTAGTGCTGCTGCTTGTACCAGTAACTTGCATTTTACCTGAGCGAGGAGTTACGTCACTGCTGCGATACCAGCATGACCAGAGAGGCAAGTGACTGATGGTTTTCTATCCTTCTCTCTTCACTCTTTCCCAACAGACTCTTTCCCTCCTTATCACTCTTCGGCTTTTATTCGTATAAGAAAAACACAAATCTCTTGTCTAATCCCTGTGGAGGCAGAGAGTGATTGTTTGGAATCTTCGAATGCTTTGGCACACCGCGGGTAAGGAAATTTCTTAATTTCTTCGTAAATGTGCCTGAAACTTGCCGCGCGAGATTATTAAAATTAGGCGGCAGTAAATGTGAAATACAGAAAGTATTGGGCTCTGACGTTATGCCATGCACATAATCGTAGTAGAATAGTTCTATTTAAATTTTGTATTTTGGGCATTATGAAGCAAAGCAACCAAAAATACAGGTAAAATGATATTAACTAATTGCATGTTTATCTATTATTCCGATTTAGAGACGAATATTCATAATCTTTTTATCATTTTTTTTCTCATTACGTATCTTAAATGTAAAATTAGTTTTAGTTTTTTTTTGTTACATTTTTAGTTCAGTTACTTGTTTTTTTTTATTATTGTTTTTTATGTATGTGTGTGTGCGTCTCTTCTGTGGTCGCAATAAATACTTTTTCTTTCTTTTCTTTCGTTCATTATAAACAAGGAATAATTAGGTCCTTTTCAGATTTTGAATAGTCCATAATTCATGGTAACAATTCTTAAGTAATGTATATACCTGGAACTTAAATATTATCATCTAATTAATTAATCTCCTTTGCTACTATTTTGTTTTCATATTTCAGAGCTTTTAATTAAAAGATAAAGTGGATTACGGTATTTATTTTAAGCTGAAGATTTAGGTAATTAACACTTCAATGGTTACCTTGTTATTTTATAATGAGTATATGTACCTATATTAAATTAAATAGTACTATTTGGGGTCTCGGGGTTTCACCCGCGTTAGTAGCTCCCGATCGGTAAGATTTGTTTTATAGTTAAGCATTTGTAATGTTTTCATCGTTTATTCTGCTATTTGGGAAGGAGACAAATCCAACAAATTAAAAAAAATGTACAACATGACAATCAGTCCAGCAGTTTCCGAGTTTGAAGTGTTACAACAAACCTTCAAACTCGGAAATTTTGATTTATATATAAATTTATGTTAATAATGTGATGTAACATCACAGGGTACATTCCTATGTTGTAACATCCAAGTGTTTGTTCAAAACTGCTATGCGGTAGTGATTTTTTCTTGTGGGTATATAATTAAGTTAACACAGTCAAAGGGTGAAAAAATCTGAAATACTCATTATTCCCTCAATAGAACTGAAGATTATTAGAGTTAGTCTGAATTGTACCCTAAAGGTCATAATCATATTTATAAGCCTTTATTGTATTTCAAAGGCTAAAATCAACAATAGTCTTGTAATAACATTAGGTACTCATTTGAGAGAAAGAACAAAGGTCGTCAGAAATAATAAAGAAAATGCTTCCAACTAATTTAATAAGGCTCGGCTGGCGCAGAACCTGAGTGATTGAACTTGAGCTTGTGAAAAGGTTAAGGTTAACCCTTACTTTCTTTTTTTTTTTAATATATAAGCTTCATACACATACTTTTTCTAGTTTTCCGTACCTCAAAAGGAAAATACGGAAAGCTGTCTGATAAGACCCTTTATCTCCAGAACGCGTGAAGGTATCGAGTTGAAATTGATTAGATAGATAGCATCAAGGGATTGTAGATCTTAACGTACCATACGTTAAGATCTACAATCTTAATCACACTAAAACGTATTATATTTTGGGAATCACAATTAAAAGGGTACCCGTTGACCCAGAACTTTGAAATTTGGCAAAAAATATCGTCATATACTATTAATAAGGGAAAAAGTCTAAAAAATATTCATTTGTAATTAAATCGTCAAAATATGGATCTTGTACGGAACCCTCGGTGGCAAATCCGACTTGCACTTGCCCGGTATTTTTTTATAAAGAGGACGGTTTGTCTTGACTGTCAAACGTACAAGACTTACAATGCCTCAAAGGACAAGGCAAGAATAGAAAAAATAATTAAAGTATGCAACTAAAACCAATAGTAGTTTCGATTTTACTTAAAGAATTGTAATCTAAAATATCCATTGACAGTCCAATAGTAGTGATAGAAGCGCCTAGTAGAAATCTTAACGCAAACTCGTATTGCTACAACATTGCCGTAAAGGGTCTCTAAGGAAACTTAGCAACAAGAACTATGTTGATAGTTTAAGCAGTTCTCAAAGCTTTGCCTTCGTAAACAAGGATCAATTTGCATATGAGGACGCTAATTTTGTCTTAAAACGCTTTTTGTCGAGTATAACTCAAGACAGTTTGGTGCAACTAAGACTACGGAGAGTTGAGAAACTTTCGTTGTTTTAAACAGCGAACAATATGCTCGACACTAATTTAACAATGTAGGTATGTATATAAATTGTATCTTCACGACTTTCTTTTCAGCGATAGACAGAGTATTATAGTCGTTTTGGTAATGCCAAACATTTTTTTAATAAATCGTATCTTTGAACTGGAGTGCGTAAATTCGACGAACTCAGGTAAATAAAATTGATCAACTTTCCCCAAGGAACATAGGTCGAAATCTTAATATTGAAAATCATCTTTTCATACAAACAATCATAAGTCACGTCACCTGTCACTTTGTATGAAAAGTTGATTTTCTATTTTAAGATTTCGAACTACGTTCCTCGGGAAAGTTAATCAGTAATAATTATGCACCTGATAAACTCATTGAATATCCGCACTCCTTTTAAATTAATCCTGTATACCTTTAAGCACATTTGTTATTGAAATTATTAGTTCCTAGTTGATTGGACAATTTTATTATTCAAATTAAGATTATTTTACAAACAAATTTTAATAGACCTCGTTTACCACCATTAGATGCAGAATTCTCAGCCAGTCTCGACTGTTACGGACAATAAATAGCCTTGTTGACACAGACTAGATATTAGCATAGATATGAACTATTACAGCAGTTCGCTGTTCGCTTCATAAGCTGACTAAGGAGTGGTTTTAATATCCCTTCTAAATTCTGTAGTCTAATTGGTGTCAGCTAGGTTATCGGTGGTTTGCGTAATTTATAAATATTAGGTGTATAATGAAAAGTACCGGTTAACCGAGCTTTGCTCATCTTGTCGGACATTTTCTGAAAATGAATCCTAGCTAGATCGATTTAACGGCCCCGAAACCGCATACTAAATTTCATGAATATCGTTGGAGCCGTTTCCGAGATTCAGATTATATATATAATTATACTACCATTACATATGGATTATAAGATAAAATAAAATAAGATAAGTATACAATGGTCTAATAATATTATATATATTCAGGTATTTTCAAGTCACGTTTCAGTGCAAGTAATATTTACACATAGTATTTTTTTTTCTTCCAATTTTATTTTCCACCTATTCGTATAATTTTACATTGTAGTTATAATCATAGAAAGAGGGTTTAAGTTAGATAATTATAGTTAATATAATTAATATTAGTAGGATTAAATGAAGTGTAAATCTTCCTACGTATGTTTAACCCTCGTACTTCCCGTTCCCATCCGTAAAGTGGAATAAAAAGTCTATAATGTGTAAATGTGGTTAATTTCATTTAAATCTGTTTAAGTAGTAGTTTTGGAGTGTTACCTTACCTAAAAAACAAGGCATTGCTTTGACATAAATGCAGTCACAAACAAATCCAACTAACAGATCCATATTTTTATTATTAGGTATCTAGTCATCAAAATATTTTCCTCGTTCTGGGGTTTAATTTCGCAACGCGTAAACACTGCAATGTGATATGCATGACAGCACAAAATTTACATAAAATAATAGCAATCATATTTAATTTATTCATTTGTTTTGTTTGCTGATTTCCGGAAAAGAATATGCTGAATATTTTTCGTTAGTGGCTGTTATAATTTATGTTCATTATATTTACCAGAGAATTTGTCAAAATTTTCTTTATTTGTGACACAATTCTCTAAACTTGGCGAAGATGTGTCTCGAGGCATGCCTTTTAATTCATTCAAGCCTTTGGAACAATCTAAAATTTTTTTTTTCTTTGTGGTCTTATCATCTACCATCTAGACTTTTCGCAAGTTATGTTGGGGTTGGTTTCCGGCCTTACCGGATTGAGCTGAATACCGTATTTTACGTGGGGCAAGAGCCTATCTGACCGCCACAACCTTTTTTTTACTTTTACTAGGTAACACGGTGTCCCATATAAAGACTGGTTGTCAGAATGGCAATGACTGAACAACCATCAAAGATGTTGTCCACTGTATGACAGTCAGGACCAACGGCTTAACGTGCTCTCTGAGGCACGGAGGGGTCTCGATGTGTTTATAAATTCACCCATCCACGAACCAATCGCAGCGTGCACGGCTCAACCTTTATAATCGGTCAAACCGTACGGCCTACACCTAGCCTGGCATTGTGGTATATATTATTCAATAACAAAGAAAATTCTTAAACAACCAAGTGACGCCAATTCTTGAAGACATTGATTACGTCCCTGGTATAAACTAGAATGAATTTACATCGTCGACTAAAGCCTAAAGTCTTAATCCTGTAATCAAGAATACATGAACTATAGATACTCTATACTAGACATAAACTATGTTCTGATAATTAAAGTTAAGATAACTTGAGAAGCAGTCAGTCTATTGTAAATTCTGTACCTGATTCTTCATTGTACAGGAACTTATCGACGTATCGGCGATAAAAGAATGCGATGCACGTACCCGATAGACTAATTTATCACGATTTGTGTACATTAGAGTTTTATTTGCTTTCAGGGAGTAACAAAGGTAAGGTTCTTTGGAGTTGCTTTGGAGTAGTTGCGAATAAAACAAAGCTTTAAAAGCTTTGTTTTATTCGCAACTACTCCAAAGCGCTAACTATAAACTTAAACTGATTTATGTAGAGAGGTAATGTGAACAATAAATGATGAAACAATAGTTAGATAGGTACTAACCTTCAAAATTGTAACCCATTTTAATAATAAAAATAAAAAATTATGAATTACTAGCTGTTTCCCGCAGTCTAATTTTTTTAATATTTTTCATTGAGATGTAAGATATCCCATCTTTCAAGTTGGATGAAACTGCACACGTTTTGCAAATTTGATTAAAATCGGTTAAGTAGGTAGTTTAGAAGATATTAAGATATCTATACAAACATCACTAGTATCACTTCGCTAGGGGTAGTACGGTACGTAAGACCTATATTTTCCTTTTTTTTTAGGTTTAAGTATACCTTTAAAGGAACGTCAGACACAGAAAATTAATAAATGAAAAAAAAAAATCATACATAACAATTTTAAAATTGCCATTGCTACAACCTTTTCAATATCATAGTCAACACGCTGAACGCAAAAAACAACCTTTCGCTATCAAACTACATCATCACATCTTCAAAACAAATTTCTAAACATGTCTTCATCATTCAAACAACTAGCTCAGCGAGCCAGATCTAACATCAACAGAGATCTTATCACTGTGTAATATTAATTGTTTTAACTCCAACAGAATGTTTGAACGATCACGATTATTCATAGAGACGGTACCTACATGAAGCCTCAATGTTATCTCGTATCGGCTCAGTTGGCTATCGGTCTTCGTAAGATCGGGAGTGTGAATTGTGAATATGTTTGCTTTGGAGTATGAATAAAACAAGGTTTGCAAAAAACTAAATTGGAATTTGAATTCAAGAATCAGAATCAAAATCAGAATCAGATGCTTTATTTGTAAACATAGGTAGGGTTACAATAGTGTGAGATGTTACATTACTAGGTAGGAGAACTTTGCTTTGCCATGTGGCGTACAAATGTTTGATTAATTTTACATACATTATTATAGAATTACAGTCAGTGACCATTGAAGATATATATATTTTTTTACTTTACGGAAAGAGAAAATGTCTAGCTAAAAATATTCGTATCAATATTTAATCTTAAAAGATTCAGCTGGATATAAGTATGTTATATGTAACCACATGATTAGTTGGAAATTCCCGAATCCCGTTTGGTAATATAAACCCTCAATGTTACGTATCTACAGTGATTCATGTCTCCTAAATAGCTGTGCCCGACAGGGTCCACGATTGTAGAAATACAGGATTAATTGAAAAAAGAGTGCGTATTTTCAACGAGGCAATCAGGTGCATAAAACTGAACAACTTTCCCCGAGGAACATAGGTCGAAATCTTAAATTAGAAAATGAACTTTTCATACAAAGTGACAGGTCACGTGACTCATGTTTGTATGAAAAAAATACCGGCAATAAATTTTAATTAATTTCCACCAATCGCAGGCTAAAAATTTCTCTCTTTAGTGTTGAATAACAATTACAGCTGATGCAGCAATAGTGGTCCTATCGGCTTTCGATTCCTACTGGCCCAAGCCATTAGATAATTTTGATACATATTTCTTTATTCTTTACTTAGTGATAAAATTATGCAGTATATAAATTGAAATGGTTATGCATATTTCCATCTTCGCCCTTATCATCATCATAGGATCAAAATAAAGGTTAATTAAAAAAATCGTAAACGATGTGTTAAGTATCTTTGTCTTCTTCATAACCCTAGTGTTCGCTCAATTGACAAATAGTCTGGATACAGAGTCATTAATCACTGAAGCTACTTGAGAAGGCTCTTGTAAATACGGAAGACGTGTACCTATCGAAAGTTCTGAGTTACTTTGAAGTGTCATTATTTACATAAATATCAAGTAGTTTAATTTAAAAATCGGTGAATAACTACTTTGTAGTAGTTGGTTGGTTGGTTGGTTGGTTTTCCGGGGCCTTCTCCGCACTTAGCCGCTTGATTGGGCCATTGTGCGTGATCTTCTCCTGCTCCTCACTCCAACCATCCAAGCTCGTCCCAGAAGGCCAGCAACCTTTTTGGGCTGCTGCAGGCCTCCCGCAGCGACGTCGGTGATTGAAGGATTTGTGCCCGTTGCGCGGCCACGCTCGTGCATTCTACCAGCACGTGCTGTGGCGTTTCCTCCTCCTCCATGCATCCTCTGCATAGAGGGCTGTCTGTGACACCTACTGTAAATAGATGTTTGTTAAGGGGACAGTGTCCGGTTACAGTTCCCAAGACTTTCCGAACTTTGTCCCTAGTTAGTCTTGTGAGGATGCGGGCAAACTTTTTAGGTGCTCCCGAAAAAGCTGCCTTCGTTTGCCTACATCCTTCACCGTTTTTCCATTCCATTAAGTGGATTTTTTCTGTATTTTCGCGCAGCCATGTTTTGATTTGAGCATTGGGCATGGGCAGTAAAGGTTTCGGGCCGTAAACTGTCATGCCCGAGCCCCTTTTGGCCAATTCGTCTGCCGCGTCGTTACCGAGGGAGTTACTGTGTCCCTTTATCCATTGCAAGATAACCTTATTTGTACCGGCAATGGACTGGAGCGTGTTATGGCATTCCAGAACAAGGGCGGATGTTATGCTATTGTTCTTTAGGGCTTGTAGTACGGAAGCACTGTCGGAGACAATCTTGATGTTAAGATCCCTGACATCTCTGGCTGCCACCGCCTGTGCCGCTATTATTATTCCTAAGCATTCTGCTTGGAAGATGGAGTTTAGTTTGTCTAGAGTGGTCGAGATTTTAATATTCAGATCGTTCGAGAAGACGCCGGCTCCCGTGCCTTGTTTGGTCTTGGAGCCGTCTGTGTATATCCTGACTTCGTTGATGCCAGAGTTATCTTCTGCTTCCGCAGTGAGTCGGATATCATATCTTCTGTCGAAGATGTGGCGACATATTATTCTGTCCGTGGGTGCCTCAATGAGAGGTATATCCTTCACGATTCCCTTCAGAACAGATGTATGCGTTGTATTTATGTTTTGTTTCCATAGCCCATTTGCTTTCAGTCGTAAGGCCGCCGCCATCGCCTCCTCCTGTATCGCTAGATGCAGCGGCCTCAGATTCAGCAAGTATTCAAGTGCGGCTGATGGGGTGGTTCTCATGCAACCAGTTGCTGCAATGATCGCTAAGCGTTGCAGGCTTTGGAGTTTTGTTTTTACCGTGGATAGTTGAGTCCTGGGCCACCATACAACTGATCCATATGTTATGGTTGGTCTAATGATTGCTGTGTATATCCATAGCGTGATTTTGGGGTTGAGACCCCATGTCTTACCAATGAGCTTCTTACACTGATAAAACGCTATGCATGCCTTCTTTGCTTTAGTTTCAACGTGACTGGCCCAATTCAACTTGTTGTCAAGTATAACGCCCAGGTATTTGACTTGCGTTGACAAGACGAGTCCGGTGTTGAATAATTTTGGTAATTCTAGTTCTGGTAGTTTCCTTTTGTTGGTAAAAAGGACCAGTTCTGTTTTGTTAGGATTCACTGACAGCTGGTGCTCGTCACACCATTCCTCTATTGTATGAAAAGCCGAGCGCATTACTTTACACAGTATGTCTTCGGCACTTCCACTTATTAATATCGTTAAGTCATCTGCATAGCCGACAGTAGTATAGCCGTGTTTATTTAGGCCTCTCAGAAGGCTGTCTACTACTATGTTCCACAGGAGTGGTGATAGGACGCCTCCCTGGGGACAGCCTTTGACTACTTTGGCTCGTTTTACAGTGTTGTTTATTTCTATTCGAACTGCCCTTTTGCTAACTAATTCTGAGATCCATTCTGTCACGACTGGTTCCACATTGTATCTGCGCAGGGCATGGTTTATGCTATTGTGCGTGGTTTTATCAAATGCTCCCTCTATATCTATAAAGGCAGCGAGTGTTGACAGTTTGTTTGAAAAGGCTGATTCTATCTTTTGTACTACCGTATGTAGCGCGGAATCTGTAGATCTGCCTTTTGTGTAGGCATGTTGTTGGGGATGTAGTGGATATCTCACCAGTGCTCCATCCCTTAGGTGTCTGTCTACTAGCCTTTCCAGGGTTTTCAGGAGAAAGGATGTTAGACTGATTGGTCTGAAGGATTTAGCGTGCGTATAGTCTTCCTTGCCTGGTTTGGGTAAGAATACCACTTTCGCTTCCCTCCATGATGTTGGTATATATCTAAAGGCTATGCATGCCTTATAGATAGGTGTTAGGTGTGCTGTTACTATTTTAAGTTGCCAGTGTAAAAGCGCCGGAAAAATGCCGTCCGGGCCTGCAGATTTAAAATTACCGAAGGTCCGTATAGCCCATACGACCCTGTCCGTGGTAACTATTTTTTTAGCGGTATCCCAGTCTTGGGGTGTTGGCGTGCTGCCCTGCCCGCTTGTCCATTCAGTGTCTGACGTCATCAGGCATCCTGGGAAGTGAGTACTGAGCAGGATCGCGCTGGTTTCGTCGTCTGTGTTCGAGTAAGTCCCGTCTTCCTTCCTGAGGGAGCCCAGGAGGTTCAGGTTTCCTTTAGTCATAGTTTTCTTTAGCCTTGCTGCTTGGTTCGTTGAGTTTATGCTACTACAGAAGTTTCGCCAGTTTTGTCTAGTTCTAAATCTGATCCTTTTCTTGTAGTGCCTTTGTGCCATTTTGTATTTATTCCAGTCTTCGTCAGATCTGGTGTTTTTTGCTCTGTTGAACAGGGTCCTGAGTGCCCTCCGTAACCGCTCTAGTTCTGGCCCCCACCAGGATCCTGGTTTTGCGGCCTCCGATGTCACTAGTGGGCATGATGCCTCATAGCTGGTTAAGAGAGATTCTGTTATGTGTTTTACATTTGTTTCTATGTTATCTGTGTTAAGTGTTGCATCTGTTATTTGTGTGTTACCTAGTGTTTTAGTAAGTTCGTTCGCATATCTCGTAATGTCCGTCTTACGGGGGTTGCGATAGGGAACCGGGTCTTTTGGCGTGTATTCTATCTGAAAGCAGACACGGCGATGATCCGCGAACGAAGGTTCGTTTGATACGTGCCACGCCTTCACTAAATCTACGGCCGCATTAGATGCCAGCGTTATGTCTATGATTGTTTGGAACCTAGAGCTTACAAAGGTCGGTTCCGTACCTTTGTTTAAGATGCTTAGGTGTTCTTGGAAAATAAATTCAGTTAGTAACTCACCCCTTTTGTTCGTATCCTTACTTCCCCACAGCGGGTGGTGTGCATTGCAATCTGCGGAGATGATTAGGTCCCAAGCGTGTGTGTCACAGTGTTGCACCAGTTCAGCCATTTCTTTTGAGGGTATAACCCCATCACTTGGCATGTACACTGAGGCTAACACCAGTGCTGTTTGTTTTTCTGTGGTGATCTTCACTGCGGTGAGGTCTCTAGAACAGAATTGGTTTAACATGGTTGTTGGTATGTCTTTAGGCATGTAAATACATGTTCTTGGTTTCTCAACGGAGGTTCCTACGTATAGCTTACCGCCATTGATGTTGTTTAGACCGCAGATCTTGTTACTCCTTATCCATGGTTCTTGGATAAGGGCGGCGGTCTTATTGTTTACCTCCAGCATCCTTCGCAGTGTGGCCGCCGCTATCTGTTTGTGCTGGAGGTTTGTTTGGGTGATATTTAGAGTCGGGTTAGGGGCTGCAGAGGGCATCTTCTTCCTCGCTAGTCCCCCCTCCCGATTCCAACGACGAGTTTCCTCCCATCCCGCTCTGACCCTTCAGGGGAGCTGAGGTGGAAGGCTGGGGCTCCGGAGTCGATGTCTCTTTCGCCCCGTCCGCGCTCGACGCTGGTTGTTTGCTACCGTCGTCCGGCTCCTCCACGTTGAAGAAGCGGATGTATCCGCTCCCACACATGTGAGCCACACGACGGTCTCTGGCCTCGATGTCCGGCTTCTGGTCCTCAGGGATGCCCAGGGTCAGGTATACTGCCTTTTCCTTGGGTCCATCTTCCTGGGCTTCCTCGTTCACCGTCATGTCGCGACACTGCCAGGAGTCGACTTTGTACCAGGGGTTCTGGGCACAAAGGACCCTCTGCAGTGTCGCGGCGTCGGTGATGCGGGTGTGTAGTAGAAGCCCAGCTCTGAGCCTCTTCTTCATATCCGACTGTTTGATAACAGTCAGAGTTGTTCCTGTTATCGGTGACGGAATCCCCGATACTGTTTTCTCCAACCAGTTCCTAGCGTTCACATCCTCACACCACATCGCTAAGGCCCCGTCCAGCAGGAAGGGGCGGCCGCGGAAAGATGGGGCCTGTGAGCTAGGAGACGGAGGAGACAGAACTGCCTGCAGGATTCTATCATCGATAGTCTCCCGAAGCAGCTCCGCCTGGTCCTGCGAGAGGTCCCTCTGCGGGACGGTGATGATCGCCACTCTCAAATGCGACTGCGTCGCATCTGAGTAGCTCACCGCCCGCTTCGGTTTCGCGTCGGTTTTCGCGCGTTTGGCTTCCCCCCCAGGTGATCGGGTCTCGTCCAGGCGGGCGCGCTTCGTCGAAACGCGCTCGTCCGGACGACCCCCGGTCCCAGGTTGCTCCTTTGCAGGATCTGGGGTTACCGCCGCTGCAGTCCGCCGGCCGCGACGACCTCTCGGAGTTCGCTTCCGTTTCGGTTGGTCATTCGTTATTGTTTTTTCCGTGTTACTCTGCCCCGATGCCTCCTCTTTCGAGGTGCACGGCGCCGGTTCGCGCTGCGTTGCCGCTGCTGCGTTCGGTACCACGGTTGTTTCTTTGGGTTTTTTCTGTTTGTCTGGCAGCGGGGCTTCCTTTCTCGCGCGCCTGTTAAGGCGACTGCGTTCTTGTCGGCCCTTTTGCCCTTCACCCCCATTGGTCGGTTTGTCACTCCCAGCAGCCCTTTTCCCAGGGCGCTTGTGGAGGACAACGGTCCAGCTGGTCTTGGTTGCGTTTGGTGTGTTTGTTGCTGATATAGCCTCAGCTAGGCCTGACATGTCCAATGTCTGATTGCAATTTTTGTCCCCCCCAGAATACGAGGGACGGACCGAGCTCTGCTCGGTGAGGGATTCTCCACCTCTGGTGGTACCCTCCTGGGGTAGTATCTCTTTGAATTGCGACATCATTTTTTTCTTTGGTTGGGCTGGAAGAAGAGAAGGGTTAAAGAAATTTGGGGAACCTGCACCGTCTGCCCGAGGCAGTGAGGTTCCTGGGAGGGGGAGGATAAAGTATTATAGGATTTGATGGGTGGGGCTGGGATTTGTGGTATATTGGGTTGGGTAGGAAAGTGAGGGACTGGTTTAGGACTTAGGAGAGGTTTGGGGACCGGGGCGAGGAGTGGGATTAAAGTTCAGGATCAGGATATAAGGAGTAGGATGCGGAGAGGGGGGGAGGGAGGGGGGGGGGGGCGGCCAGAGGTTTTTGTTTTACCAGTTACTGAGGGTAACTGGTCTAAAGCAGGCGGCAACCTCTTGCAGGATAGTCCACTGGCCTTGCCTAGAGGATCTTGGCGACTTGCGCTACCCTCTAAACCATTCGCCAATCCCGGTACCGGACAGATACAGGGATTAGGGGGATCCTCACGCTGATGGCTCATAACTCACATCAGTTGAAAGTCCCCCCGCCCCCTTTGTAGTAGTTATTCACCGACCGATTTGTTGTTCGATATTGACGTTAGACTATCGTCTAACAACATAGACAGATCATACAAAATGTAGGTATGTTTTAACACTTTTTTTTTAAAGTAGCGCATATTAAAAAAGTTAACCGCTTTACTAATATTGTATATTATGACAGACTACAGATCAGAAAACTTCATCGCTAATAGGATGACAAGATTTTTTGAAAATATTTCCGTCTTATATCAATTTATCAATAAATTGTATAGGAGCAAATATATCGCACATAGTGAACACTTAGTACATCCAATATTAGTATTATACGAAGTTTGATTACAGGCAATTCGAGTAAACCCAAGTGTTTAGCTACTGCGTCTTCAGATCCACTTAATCTTCTCAAAGACAGTTGAACGCTACGCTCAAGAGCGTTTAAGTCCTCTCGATCACTATTAGTGGGCAATACCAACACTATTGGTTTGAATTTGATTTCGCAAAATAAATACATCGAGGATTATTAGCATTTAATGTAAAATAATGATACATTACAGGGAGGGGCTCGTGGCTAAGTGTAAGCCGTACGGTTTGACCGATAGTAAAGGTTAAGCCGCGCTCGCCGGGGTTGGTCCGTGGATGGGTGACCATTTGTAAACATATCGAGACCCCTCCGTGCCTCGGAAAGCACGTTAAGCCGTTGGTCCCGACTGTCATACAGTGATCTTTGATAGTCGTTAAGTCATTACAATTCTGACAACCAGTCTTACTATGGAATACTGTATTACCTAGCAATAGGTTGTGGAGGTCAGATAGGCAGTCGCTCTATGTAAAATACGGTATTCAGCTAAAGCCGGTAAGACTGGAAGCCGACCCCAACATAGCTTGGGAAAAGGCTAGGCAGAAGTAAAAGAATGATACATTTATTACTATTTTGGAATTCTACGCAGATTTATTTATATGTTGATAAACTATTTGAAAAACCAAGAAATTATTTTTAAATGTGAAATACGCATCTCCAGTCTGCTTGCGACCAAGGCTGGTGCAACCCGGCCACAGCGGCAAACGCTTTTTTTTTTTAATTACATATTAGCAATGTGGGTCGCACATTACTAGTAATCTCGTTAACCCCTCGTGCTAAGCTAAGATGCTTGTGTTACGAGTGAGTGGGAGCTCACGTCGGTAGTGTAATGGGTGGGATTTGAACCCGCAACCACATGATCGCAAGTCCGACGCCCTAGACATTAAGCTACCGCCGCTTTGCACGTGATTCAAGCTTCACTTGGATTGAAAATGGTAGAGATACCATACACTGCACCCACTTATACACTACGCATATAACAACTCTAACAAGCAAATTCATGTAGGTACGTGGGGCGTAGAATTCGACCACCGCGTGCTCCACAGTGCAGCAGCGCTTTTACCTTTCTAGGTAAATTGCAAAATACGAGATGTAACAAGTTTCCTTATTTTGCAATATTTTTTTGACCTCGATAAATATTATATCCATCACATAAATCTTGCACAAAAAAGTATTAGCACGTAAATCATGAGTCTGAGATGTGTTCCTCACCCTTATCGAATATTGTTTTAGCAATATTTTGAACCTTGGGGTTATTGGTTTTATTCATCATACTAAAATAATTTCGTCACTGGAAAGGCAAAATTACTTAACCGCCAAATTGGGCATATTGAGTTATATACATATTCGGAATCAGCGATTTTTTCTGCTTCGATCTGTCTAAGTAGCATTGCAATCGAAGCACATTTATGGCGCTTCAGTAACCGGTAAAAAGGCCGGTATTTTTTTTTTCAATTACTGAAGCGACACACTTTTTGGTCTTTTTTATAAGAGTGTCGTATCAGTAGTTTTACTCTTCTAGGAATTTAAGAAAAACTTATTTTAAGTAATTTTGATTCACGTAAATTTGAATGAGGCATGCGTATAAGAAAAAAAGCCTTATTATTCTAATCGAGTTAATGGCGTTTAAGTAATTTTAGCTGACTGTTATTCAGCACTTTGCAGGATATCAGTAAAAAGTTTTGTAGTTAAAATTCTGAAAAAGTCACAAAAGCATTTAATCCTTTACGTCGAATTATATACTACATCTCTTAAGTAAAATTACTAATCGTAATAAATTATTATTATTGTTGAATAAGTATCGACTTGATAGTACATAATTGTTCGATGCAGGCGGTTAAGTTAGTCGGCTGGACAGAGCTATAACGAATGAACGTGTATTTTGCCGCTACCGCAAACAAAAATAATAGTGTGAATATTATAATATATTAATAATTTATATATTATTAATAATAATCTATTATTATCATATTATTGATGTTATATAATATATAAATTATGATTATTCTCTTTATACAATTAAAATACTTATAAAATACATTTTTGAATATACACTAGATAAAAACAATACCTATACATTTAGAAATATAAAATACAGTCTCCAACCGGCATCGGGAGCAAGGTTCAAGCTGCCGGTGGTTAGGGTTCCAGAGAGAAAAACCTCCACACAATACGCGCCGTGTCGAGAAGTGCCGCTTTCTGAATCAAACCCTTGACCTAGGTGCCTAACGAGAGCCTCCTGAGGTGTTGGTCGAGGCTGTTGGCTATTAAGCCGTTAGCTGTGACGACTATCGGGACAATGATTGCTGAGTCCACATCCTTCATGTCGACGAGCTCGTGCGCCAAGTCCAAATATTTAATCTGTTTTTCTTTTTCGGCTCTCATGAGGTATTCGTCATGAGGGATAGTGATATCAACAATCATTGCACGGCGCTCCGATCGATCCATCACCACTATATTAGGCTTATTGGCTACAATAATCCTGTCAGTGATGATAGTTTGATCCCAGACGACCGTTTTCGAGAACTGGGTCGGTGACATACCTGTACGGCACCCCAGATTCCCCAAGCTTGTATTTCAAAGCAAGCTGCTGGTGGATAATCCTGGCCACTTGGTAGTGCCTGTGCAAGTATTCGCCGTTAGCAAGACGAGAACAACCCAAAACTATATGTCTTAAGGACTTACCCGGACAGTGACATGCCCGACATATGTCAACTGTACCATCGTTCACGATATATTTTCGGTTGTTATTCGTCATGATAACTTCGTCCACAATTGCACATATAAACCCTTCGGTTTCTCCAAAAAGATCACCGAATCGTAGCCAGGTCACGGTCGCTAGGAGATTGACATCGGGCCTATGAAGGGTCCGATAGTAGCGTCCGTGTAGCTCAATGCTTTGCCCTTCAACTTTGCGATCTTTGATGCTTATTCTCCTTGTCACAGAGCGGAGTGAGATCCTTATCCACTACCACCACATCTCGATGTATCACCCCGTCAACTTGGAGGAAGTACTCCCTGAGGTTACATACCTCGCGATAATGACCCCACATTTTCACGTGATATATAACCTCATCACCGATGACCGTGGGTGACGCATTCGATTTCTCTGAAATACCCAAGTATTTGTAGGTCTCTGTTGCAGAGAGTGTCCTTAGTTTTATAGAATCCGAGAGCTGTATGCCCTGGGATTCCATAATCCCACCTCATTTTGCATGACTGCACATTAGTCAACACCAAATTCCATTCTGATGGAATTACTAAAGCTTTCAGTGATCTTCAGTAACTTCATCATTTGCAATTTGTTGGAAGCAAACAGTTTAAGGTCATCCATGTACAACAAGTGGGAGATTACCTGGCTTCCTCTGAGCAACGAATAGCCTAGCCTTGAATTCTCTAGCAGCGTGCTAAGAGGATTCAAGGCCAAACAGAACCACAAGGAACTCAGACTGTCGCCTTGAAATATCCTGGCCAACATCCTGGATAGTGAAGTACCATGTTCCATTGCCGCACACATGCCAACAAGAAAGTGCGTAGAGTTGTATTAATTTTATACAACTCCAGCACCCTCATGAGCCATGTATGCGGTACCGAATCGTACGTAGGCCTTCTTATAATCTATTCAACATGTCGACAGATCTTTTTTAGAGCGGCGAACTTGTTGGCATACGGTCGTGTCAATAAAGAGTATAATATTATTATTAATAATAATAAATTATTATTACTTCAAAGTCCCCTTGAAGTTACAATTTATTATAGTTGAAGTAAACATTTAAAAAACATGAGTTTTTACCGTAGGATTTATTTATTTTAACGTTAAGTTATTTTTTTTTACGTTTTGAAGACGGATAGAAAACATTGATTCTCAAAATACGAGCTTAGTCAGTAGAATAGTTGTTTGTTTTTACCCTAGAAGTATGATTCTTTTTATAAATATTTGTAAGTTAGTGAAATAATTGAGATTTGATATTGTGATTATAAGTGTTACAAGCAAAAGTTTACCTTTTTCGTTTAAATTTTAAATTACTTTGATAATGTCTGTATTTTATTAAATACCTACTTACAACTCGGAACGTAGTACATAATATGGTACTTGCTGGACGCATGTGGTAGGTGCGTGGTGTTTCATATTACACCTGCATTGGGATTATTAAGATTCAGAAAAAAATGGTTGATTAATACATTGGTGACAGTTGTTATGTAATTTTCAAGTATAGTTTCGATACTCCATTATAAAAGATATCTCCATTATAGAAGTATCAATAATATCCAACGTCGTTTATTACATGCAATGATTACGGCAAACTTACTTTAAAGTAATTTTGGTAAACTTAGTCAATTATCTGATCACCTTTTAAGTCATGTGCTAGACGTGTGAAAATAGAAAATGTGTCCTTAACGTAATACTGCTTCACCAGCAAAGCATTATATTTATATTAAAAGAAATTTTATCTTACTTTAATTTTTTATGATGTGTTATCAGTACGTTTAAATTGCAAAGTAAACTTTACTTGACGGCGCATAAGTAAATCTGACTTACTCTGAAATGAGGTCATTTTTACTTAACCACCACTTATTTCCTAAAATAGCCGTATGAGTGTTATACAACATATACATAAAGGTAAAGAAAAAAAAAAGGTTTGCATATCAAGTTATTTGATTAAAATCGGATGATTAATTAATAAGATACGAATTTTTTTGTTAAAAAAAAAACTTTAAATGGCTTTTTCTCGAAATGGCCTTTTGGCGCTCCAGTAATTTTGCCTTTCCAGTGACGATTTGAGTGCAGAATTTATTATCCTTAAGAATAAGACAAGATAGCAAGTCTTAAAAGCAAACCTATGAAAAGATTTATGCAGATTATTCTGATAATAATATTATTATTATTATGGTTTAAATGATCAGCCTCTAATTCTTTCAATGTAGAAGCAAACGAATTCATTTCAAACTTTAAGAAATAATTTGTGTAAATCTGCAATACTAACTACAATTTTCGACCTTATTGCCTTCACTTTACAGTAACTATTGTACTCATATAACATAGGGACAATTTCCTGATAATTTTCTTATACTTACACAAATATATGACCCATAGAAAATCTCACATGAAATACGAAAAGATTCACTTGGACTGACTTTTTTACCGTCATAACATCGCTCTGTCCTTTCTCAGGTCATTTTCTTTATCCAGCTGTCGCGGGTCGTACGTTCACAAAAGTACAGTCAGTGAGGCAATTGTGTCGGGCAACTGTCACGAACTTCCGTGTCCCACACCTCCGTGTACTGTCACCCACAAAATTGGAAAAGGTGAAAGGTATAAATGTTGTTACCGTACCTACCTACAAGAGGGTTTTGTATGTTGTAAATAAAATGATGTTCTACCTTTATTATGTAGATATCACTTTTGTATGCGTCTTTCTTAAATTTTGTGCTCTCCTGAGAGAATTAAAATGAAAACAGACTACTACCACACCCTCTCAAAACGGATTAGTAACTAGCTCTTGGCATTTTACTGCCTAAGTAATTATTAATTATACTTACTTTTGGACCACATTCATTTAAATATCTTTGGGACAATCTCACACACGGTCATCTGATCCCAAACTAGGCAGAGCCTGTACTATGGTAACCAGACAACTGATAAACATACTTATATACTTCTAAATATATACATATTATATATAAATAACACCCAGACACAGAACAAATGATCCTGCTCAACACACAAAGATTTGTCCTGGGTGGGAATCGAACCCACGACCTCCGGCTTAGCAGTCAGGGTCACTAACCACTAGACCAACAGGCCGTCTTCATACGCTCTATCCCAGAAAACAGTATATTTTAATATTTATTATTTATATTGCATTTACTATTTTCTGGGATAGAGCATAAATCAGGTATTAAAACCTTTTTTTCTAAAAAACACACAATAAATTATTCACCAATATTTTCAGAGTCAAACCACTTTATACATACATAATTCAATTCGAATTTAGGTACATAATAATTCTACATTGGCTAGCGCGGTAGACCACTATTTCGTGGTCTTCGATGCGGCTATAAACTGTGCAATGCAATTTCAATATTAATATTAATATTGTTTGTACTAACAGCAAGGTTCTATTACCCTAATTTTAAAGTTCTATAATCATAATTATTTTATTGGGAAAATAAGTTTATTTTAAGAATTTGTTCTTCATTATGATTTTCAGTCATTTTATTCAGCTTTAAAATTATCTTTAAAAGATACGACATACACAATTGACAGTTTATTAATGTATATAGGCTCTTAATACAGGTTGCAAATGACTTAGTATTGTGTCTGGAAACCCACACGACAATCTGACAATTCATAACAAACAATATCTAACAGACCCACCTTTAAAATAAATGATTTGATGAAACATTGTTACCTTAATATTGTAGAACATTATCAAAAAAGAAGCATAAGCTAAGCTAACATTGTTGAACAATATATTGCTTTACATTTCCACAAGTTCGCTGTGTATTCTATTTATTATATAGCTTTCTAAAGCTTGAATAAAGTCCCAATAACACGGTTCCAGCCAGGAACTGTTTCTGGGAATTTCGGAGCCAAGAAACTCAATAATCCTTCGCAGAAGACTCACGTTCTTTACTCGATATTGGTCGGTGGTTTCGACCACGCCGACATTGAGAAGCCGTGAAGGTGCAACTAGTTTTAAGTACATTACGATATAGTATGAGTATTTAAGTTAACAGCAGATCTATTCTCCAATATTTTTTACATACTCACAGTGTTCTTGTAGCAAATAATCATAAAAAAATAGAAAAACAAAAGAAAAGAAAATCTTGCTGTAAACTTGTATTTATTTATCACAAGATAATGAAAATACTAATATGAGCTTAGGTCATTCTAAATAAAACTAGCCTGAAAACGTTGGATAAAAGTATTAAGGTCTTCACTGAAGAATACACATTTAGTTTAATGAGGTCCAAATATAAAAACACAGTACAAAAACGAAAAAAAAATATTATGAAAGACTGCGGTTGCTTTTATTTTGTACTTCATATCTTTATAAAGAATTTCTCATACATAAGACCGGATATAATTCCAACTTGTAGTGAGAATTCCTACAAAATATGACTTCTTCATAATATGAAAGTTGGGAAATGGAAATATAATATAAAATCCGAGCTGACTAGCAACTTCTAGTTTATCTCGGTACGAACATGAATCTATGTTCAGTCGGATTCTGGGTCTCAGTTATTTTCACATTTGTATTTTAATTTTGAAATATAAGTAGATAGGTAGGTAACTACAGAGTATTAATAATAATGCATTACATTTTTCATTCTATTTTTTTTTTAATTTTGAGAAGTCATTCAGTTTTTTATGTTCTCAACAACATTTAAAACTATTATTTTTTTTTACCATAAATTTTAAAAAACTTGCTAAAAGTATCGTCCTAATATGTCCTGTGTCTTGTGGCTTTTCCAATAAGCATTGAAAATCCAAAAAATCTTATCTTCACATTTTTATTGATTCTTCTCAAAATCTATTTGCACGAGAGATTTAAATTTGAAATACTTTTTAAAATTCATAACATTATATTAAATCCGTTTTTCACGACTGTACCTGATGCACACGTGCACAAGTACGTACATTGTTATCGCGACAAATTAAACTACGACATACAACTGCTGCAAATGTCTCATAATAGCAGAGAGGTGTTTAAATTGGTTGGTTAAATTTACTGTGTACTGAAAATGTGGCGCAGTTCGTAAATAAACGCTATAACTAAGGTATTCCCTAGAGGTCGAGTCTATGTATTATTATAGTGTTACATGTATTATTTATACATATACTATAATACCTAATACATACAGGTCTTTGGAAGGTTTAAATACTAAGCAATTTTATAATAACATCAACTGCGCCCCTAATTTTGTGTTCGATAAAGATTTTCCTACTTTTTAATGTACGTTTGTTACTACTTTTTACGCATAGGTGATCTATTTATATATTAGATATCATATTTTTGGTAAATTGATAATTGTACGTATTGCAATTACCTATCTATCTACATATTATAATAATTTTAATCTATCATAATATGAAATCAAACAGTAGATTAAAATAAAGTTTATAATATTATATACTTATCAATCGTTTCAGGCTTTATTATTAATAGGTTTCGAATAAACGGGACGCATACCTACATGAAAAAAAATTAAAAGATTCCGATGATTGAGTTCCCATCTTTTTTGCAGTTAATAAATATTAATTTTATACTGAGGTAGGTACCATAGTATTAAACCAGATCAACAAAAGAACGATTCTGTTCTAGAACTTCTCAGCTCTATTATTAACATTTAACTAGAGCGTGATTAATTAATGGTTAATTAATCATTAATTATAATACGATGTGAAGTAACAGAACATGAAATCTGATCAGACGGTATTTGATAGTAATTATATACTTAGGTAGATATTGTGTACAACTATAAGAATTAAATAGCGCACATCAGAATTACACTTTGTTTTAATATAATATATGTTCAACTGTGCATAATATTGATAGATACATAGAGAATTTACTTACTCATTGCCATTATCATTTTACACACACTACCACTGATAATCGAATTTCCCCTTGTTTATATTTCAAGAGTCATTTTTGTAAGGTTTTTAACAACTCACCGAACATTGAAATAATTAATTATTGAACGCCATTGGCACATCAATGTTTATCAATAATAGCGGAGAGTAACCAAATATAGGCTACCATTTTGTTTTTGCCTCAAAAATAAAAAAATTAACTATAATAAAATTAACCATTTATTGACGTCAAAATAATCACACATACATTTTTTTAAATAATAATTCTTTCTCTTCTTATTCTTAATAATTATAATATATTATTAATAATACATCATCTAATATACCTACTCAAAGTATAAAAATTTGCACAATAAAAACTTTTTCGATCCGAATTCTTTCATTCTCATACGAGAAGTAAGATTGGATTCGTTTGTTTTATTATACCGTAACTACCCTGAACAAACACGACCATATTTTAATTGTGACAGGTTTAGTACAAGCCCAGCGTTTGTATCCCTTCGATTTTCAATAAATTACAGATTAGCTGACTCAATGGGTTTAGGTACTGAAGGTAATTAAATTTTATTGCTCTAAGTAAAATCAATTACATTCTTGAAGTATTTACTAGACTCTGATACAAAATAAAAACTATGTCAGTTTCAATTTCAGCATTCAATAAGAATTTAATACAGCTACGTATTGTGTTTCATGAAATTCAGATAACAATAACATCCGTCGATAAGCATTTCCATCAATCTAATGTTTTGTTACCATGCCAAATTCAGTGTGATATTATTGTATAATTTCAATAAATTACCATACGATTTAAACAAACATGAGCACTCAAATAGGTATGATTCTAAGCGCCTGATGAAGAGGAATAGCAACTATCTGCTATTTATTTATGTCAGGCGCTTACATCGAACGTTAATCGAAGTGAATAATACCGAAATCTTTTTTCATGCGGTCTAAGTAAATGTACAAAAACGATTCCTATTCCTTAATTACTTACTCAGCTTAACGTGAATGTTGGTCTTATTCCCAAGCACCACCTGTAATGAATTTCAAAACGTACTGTATTCCGTTGGTATTCAAGGGTTAGAATAGTACCTAACTAAGTAACAATAGAGTCCTCGTTAGACCCCGCCAACCCTTCGGGAAATACAAACGAGTCAAGAGTGGGTGTTAGGCAGGTACTAAGAGAATGGGTAGGTAATATTCCGTATAGTTCTGTGCGTATTTTGCCTGTTAAGAGAATTGGCACTTAGAAACGTTAAGGGTTGTAGGGACTTGTGGGAACTGACCATAATATTACAACAGACTGATGAAATTATATCCATATTAATTCAAATAGGTACATACTTATTACGTAAATAATAGAGATAGGTATTATTTATGAACTGTTTCTTTTCTGTTAATGCAATATATTCGTCAAGACTAAAATTATTCATTAGGTATTTATTTAATTTTGAATCAAGAACAATTTTATTGTGAGTTAGATGCAGTGACTACTAAATTATTTGCCACGTACCTATAAATAAAATTCAGAGATACACTCAGAAGTGTTGGTACATTTTAACTAATACGGCTTGGCTATTTATATATGTAATTCAATGAATACTTAAATAATTATTTTAAAACGAGTGACGACCGTTAATCTTTTGACGAAAGCAGAATCAAAAAGTCAAAAACAAAGTCGAATGAATGAACGAATTCAATTACGAGTAAACCTTTTGTTCATTCAAATCCGTTCATTCAAAAGAACGTTAACATTGTTCGTAAATATTTAGTGTTCATTGAATATTTTCTCTTTCTGAAACAATACAACTGTTTCAGCTGTAAGTCAATAGTTTCTAATGAAAATTACTTTTATTTTGTTTGTAAACATTAATTTCTGTTCAAGTTACTAATATGACTGGTTCTGTAATTTGAATTATGATTAGGTCTAGTTTGTTTTATAATGTCTGCAATGATTTGAACACAAGACTATATACGTGACGTCATCTAGGCGTTGATATCAGTTGCTCAATTGACTGTAGCGCAGCTAATTAAGTTAATAGCATATACGTTATGTTTCAGCTAATCTTGACATCTGATCACAGATGTTCAGGCATTCAGACGTTTGCATCCGTAAATACGACAGCAATTGATTAGATTATCAGTCTGTTGGGAAGTCTATAGCCTATGAAATGAGTAGTACGCCTAAGTTATAGTAAAAGCTACAGATTAAAATAAAAGGTTAAGTTAAAGTCATGATTGTCATAAATCGGGATTGCATAGTTTTTTTAATTATATTGAATTTTGATTCTAGAATCTTCAGATATTAGAGTTGTTTCAACCGTCAACGAGTAGTTGTTACTGGTGCCTACCTACTACTACTACCTACCAGATTGCCTAATCTGGTAGGTAATTCTTTCAGGAAATAGGCAAGAAAGAGACGGATGCGTCGTCTCACGCGTCCTTTCTCAGAAAGAGTGAAGTGCGGGGCTTTTAAACCTGCACCTTGGAGTCCGCCCGAAATGTGACGAACAGAGAATTCGGGAGCAATCCCACGACTCCGGCCAAGGCAGAGACGAGACTGTGGTTATGGGGACATATCCCCACATCGTGCCTTCGGTGTGGGTTGAAAGCATTAGCATTTCACCCCGAAAATAAAAGGAAATTCTTTCAGGGGTAAATGCCTTTTACTGACAAAAAAAATCGCTTGCCATTACATGATATTTACTATCTAAACTACACCTATATTCGTGTGATACAAGTTCAACCAGAGTGAACAACAAATAAATTGCAATATGATAACATCTTAGCTAAATTAAATTCTATCGGACTAAAACTTCTGTGTGAATTTTCAAAAGGTACGGGAAATGTAATTGCTTTGGAAACCCTCAATTTATCATAGAGATCACACACATTGATAGGTTTGTGTTCACTTACTTTGAGATAGTATTGCCTTTGTTTGAGATGGGAAATGTGTACCGTAGGTTCAATTGTGGGAGTTCTACAGTTATACCCGCGCAACTTCTATTGGGTTGCAATCATTACCTACCTAGTTTATTAAATGGTATATTTAATGTTGGGGTATTTTGTATTTTATTTCTTTCTAGCTTCTGCCCGCGACTTCGTCTGAGGGACTTCCGAATTGCGTCGCCCCTCGGGAAGTACTTAAGGAATCGGGATAAGCGGCTACATGCATGCCAAAATATATCTAAATCCGTTCAGCCTTTTTTGCGTGATTGAGTAACAAACATCCACACTTTCACATTTATAATATTAGTAAGATTTGCAAGTGAGATCATTTATTGATACCGAAGCACTTGTAAAATATTTAACTCTTTAGCTTTATAATATAAAGTATAGTTATAGATTGTAATTTTTAGTTACTAGATTTCATGGAGTTAAACATGTAAACATACATGTTATAAAATAATGTCTATCTAATAACGCGGCTAACTCAAAAACCATGAATTGTAAACTCAATAAATAAAAGAGTTAACAGAAGAAGTATAGTTTAAAAAAAAATTAGGTATAGAAATATGTAATTCAGTCTACCAATTGCAAATTATGCTTTTATAATTAATAATTATAATGCGAAACTATACTCCAACATAAAGGGCTACAAAACCCACCAGACCTATAATACTTATATTATTTTCGGCCTCTTTGGTATTCGACTAACGAGCATGGGAACTAAAAGGAGCCAATAAGCATAGTTTGACATCAGAATTCCAGACTTGTCAGGTACTGGGGACAGTGGGCGGGTCGCTCCTAGAATTTCAGCCATTCAGCTCGTGATCTCGAACAAAAACACACGACACCTCAAAATAAAGGATTCGTTGAACGATTAAATTGGAAAAAGAAGAAGTCTGATTTTGCTGCATTCAAATGTTTCTTGTTAGAGGTTTTTATTAGATTCTGTACGGTTTGATTGTACTCGTTTAATACACTCAGTTGCTATTTTCTATATATTAATACGTGAAGCAAAAACTTGGATCCCTTTTTCAAACTTGAAATTAAGACCCACTATTGGAACAATCATTAAACTCGTAACGCATGTTTTAATCGACTTCCAAAAGGAGGAAGTTCTATGTTCGACTGTATGTATATTTTTAGCATAATTTTGACGGTATAATGAGAAAGATTAGAAAAAAAGCATTGTTTAGTTTTTTTTCTGTAATACTTTTCACAAGAATTCTAACAAGACATTACCCGAATGTTCTGTCTCAATATTGAAAACCTTGATTTTCCTACAAAGAAATATTAGATTTAAAAGTCGAACGCATTGTAGGATTTAGAGATTTGCTGTTTAAATGACAAAAGCTTTTAAGTGTCTCGGCTTTGGAGGCTTCGAATCCATAAAGAAAAGTGGGGATAAACTGATAAAATAACTTTATCTTATTTAATTTGAATTTTACGCATAATATAATGTGGAAAATAATATAAACATATTTATACAATAATCCTTAATAATTATTTTCATCATTACAGACATATCTGGGTAATAATTATTGAGCACAGTACTTATAATGTAAGAAGGTACTTCATTCCACCCTATACTGATGTAAGTAATTGACTCATTAGGTAATATTTTTTTACAATAGGAAAATTACTTCGCAATACAAAAACCTACTGTTTTTATATGTGCCGGTACTGTTTTTATTGAGGTGTTTTCAAAAACATTTGTTTTATAAGTTTAGTCAAAGAAAAGTGGGTTTTCTGCTACATTTTCTAAGTACTATAATTAGATAACCTACCTGTTTCCCTCCACAATTTTTTGTATGATTATGATTTCTAACCTTTCAAAGACGCTTCTTCTAATAATCCATTCCATTAATCTAAATTGAATTAACCCAAGTGTCACGCGATACCCCACACACTTGATACAAAATACTCGTATCAAATAAACATTGTAATATACGCGTATTAATTATAATCGGCTATTAACGACTAAAATAAGGCCCATAACTCAATGCTAAACAATTAGTTCTAACATGCGATAATATCTTAGCCCGCCTACGCCGGACCGAAAATGTGTCCCCGCCTTTAAATAAATCATCGAATTATTATACAGGCTGAAGTTTTGAATCACGGACGAAAATAATGAATCATTAATGCTATCATTGTACCGAAAATTAAGAACATTTTAAAGGAACACTTAATTATTCCATAAGTCGAAAATCTTGCTATAAATCGTTTCTTTATTCTCTCACAAGCGCCTTCTCGAGTTTTTTTTTCGGCTTCATTCTTGTCATATTATGTAAATCAAACGAAAAACATATCGTATAATAGGGATTGTATGTAGGTATAAGGTCAAAAGATAGGCTGTTTTAATTCAATTAGTATCATCAACCAATATACCAACTAAACTCAGAAATTATTTTACGAAAAGACGCTAATATATTACATGAACAGGATTTTTTTACGCTGTGGTAATATTATATTCCATAAAAAGGTTTTATTTATGGAATGGATTGTATGAAAAATTAATTTAATGAAAATCAATTTTTCATAATAACATCTGTCACGTGACCTGTCACATTTCAATTTTAAGATTTCGACCTATGTTCCACGTTGAATATACGCACTCCATAAAAAAATAATCCTATAGTACCACAGCGTCCTTTCGGACCATTCCTTAGAAAACATCCCGTATATTGTATAGTCTACGTATAATCTATGTATATGGGTCTGGTCTAAAACAACTGAAGCACCCTACTGGGCGCACCTCTAATTGGTCTGGTCTGGCATTCAGACTCAGCGGGTATTCGGACAAAGTGTCACCTTTCACATCGTTCGCGGTTTATACGCACCTAAATTACTCTTGTTTATTTGTACAGTTTTACCCTATTCTTGGACCGAATAAACAAACGTGTGTGGGTTGTAATCTACATAGTTATTAGGTTTATAAGCATAAAGTTACTATCAAGTGTCAAATATAAATGCAAATTCCGTGAAGGTAAGCAAATAATAATTTGTTTAAAGATGATAATAATCCATTTGTAGTAAAGTTTAAAAATAGAGTAAATTACTGAATGAAACAAAAATATACGACAGCGTGAAATCGTGAACATACTTGTCTTGAAATGGATTCTTTCGCGGTTTAGTTTGATTTAAGTTCCCTATGTTTCAACGGTTTTGCAGGTGTCATGGTCACGAGCAGACTATTTTATTTACAAACCAATAAAATAAATACGTATAATGTTATCCAGTTACGTTATCAGTTAATGTGAATCTAACGTCACTTCGAAGCTAAATTCCATCAAAAAAGATAGAGAGCGTGCCAGAGAGCTATACATGCAAACTACATACATGTATAAAAACGAACTCCATAATGAAATACGTAGCTCTCCTTTGGCGCAGTTGGGTTAAAAGAATGTGGTCCGGTAAGCACTAGCTAGCACCGACCTAATCATTTTAATTCTTATGCAACATTAAAAATATTAATTCCTTTTTTATTCATATCCTAATCACACTATACCTACCGAATCAAGATACATCGGTGCCTCTTAAAGAGGTCCCTCACAATCCATTACCTCTATCGAAATAATCAAATTATGTACAGTTAATTTAATCCCAACAATATTATGTCAAAGCAACTGCCAGCCTAGTGTCGCATTAACCCTAATCCTCTCAGGAACCCGTTCTGTGGAACGTAAAGTGTAACGAATTATTTCATTTTAATAAGATTATCAAACAACTTATGGGTTAGGTAATTAAAACTAGTATTTATTTGTATCGTGTCGATAGGTTTATGTTTTTTTATAATTATATTATGTATCTATTATAGTTGGGTATAGCCGTACGAAGAAATATTTTCGATCTTATGAGTCAGTGACCCCTCATACAATACAGGGTTATTTTAAATGGAGTGCGTTTATGAGGTAATAAGATGCATAAAACTGAACAAGTTTTCCCAAGAAACATAGGTCGAAATCTTAAAATTGAAAATCATCTTTTCATACAAACATAAGTCACGTCACCAGTCACTTTGTATGAAAAGTTCATTTAACATTTTAAGATTTCGACTTTTCGACCTTCGAGATTCCTTTTAAATTAATCCAGTATAGAGACGTATTCTGCAACAGAGATCGTCTTTTGCAAGGACTTTATAAAGGCTGACGGAGCTATCCAAATTAAGACTAACATAATTAGCGGTTTCATATTATCACATTGATAAATAAAAGAAAAATAAAATATCATATAAAGCAAATAACTTTATTCCTTAAGTTTCTTAAAATAACCTATTTATAAACTGTCGCATGGAGATGTCACATAACCATGTATTTGCATACGAATTTAGTCAGTAAATCGCCGGGCCATCATGCATTATACAGTAGTAATGATGGTAAATTATGTATTTTAAATGTATTTAAATTAAAAACTGTTTTTAACGAGAATCAATTCACACGTTTTACTATTAGGAATGTTGACCACTATACCATTTAACGATATAGATGATACGATATTAGGTATATAAATCTTCTCTTATTATTTATACGACGCCGCGGCGACGCGCGACGTTTTTTTCTTTTCATCCTCTTCTACGATGAATTTGGTCCGTTGAAGAACGAGCCATTCTAAACCCCTAAACTTTTCATTTATAATTAAATGCAATGGGGCACAATAAACCTGTCACCATTTTGAAATAGTCTTACTCATTTGAAATCTCTTGAAATTGAAAAAGAAAAAAGTATTTTGACAAAATTATAGAAATGGTTTTTCCAGCAGCGCTCTACAATAAGAGGTGTTGTTGACTTTAATTATTTATTTTTTCCTAAAAACCGATCATGTTTAACTATCTTAAAAAAACATATTGTCTTTGATCTGGATTGAAGTCAATATGTTCACAATTTGTACACTTCAAATTGTCACCAAAAATTATACACAAGAAACTCAATTTTTTTTTTGAAAATTTTACTGCCCATTTTACCTCAAACACCCGTTGCCCTTCAAAGTCAAAAAATGTATTATTCAACATCTTTGACAATATCTGTAATAGGCGATTCTTGTAACTTTCCATCTCACTTCCCAACAGGATCAATACAGCCGCTGCGATAGTGCACCAACAATAAACAGATCAACGTCACTCAGTGCAAATTCATATAAATTGGATAATGGGGAGTAACGGGCCGGACGACACCAATCTATCCATTGCTGCAAGTGCGGGTAAGTGTCGTGTAATATATCGTTTAATACGTTAATGTACGACATCCGAACAAATGTTTTCCCACAATGTAGTTTCTTGCTTACTGTTTGGATAGGTACTTGGTTTTACCTCTTTGATTTATCGTGGAGAGTTGGTTATTATGCTGTAGTTACTTATACTAAGTAAGTTTAGATGTTGCAATTTTGTGTTATTTGCAGTGTTTGTGCTGATGATGTTATAAATAATGGACAGTAAATGTTCACTGTAGGTGTCCAAAACGTTTCCCTTAAGTTTTAATATGGTATGTGTCTATGCATCCAGAAATTACTAAGATCACCATAATTATCCTACGCTTCAGTACCAATCTTATTTTCTCATCCAGAAATTACTAAGATCACGATTATTATTCTACGCTTCAATAACAAGCTTAATTTCTCATCCAGAAATTATTAAGGTCACGATTACTATCTTACGCTTCAGTACCAATCTTATATTCTCATCCAGAAATGACTAAGATCACGATTGTTATCCTAAGCTTCAGTACCAACCTTATTTTCTCATCCAGAAATTACTAAGATCACGATTATTATCCTACGCTTCGGTACCAATCTTATTTTCTTCCGATTTCAATCCTCTGTTCTGATCTTATACCAAAGTCAATATTTCTGAAAGGGATAAGTAGTGTACGCTAAATAATTCACTTGCTTGAAATGTGCAACTGGTGGATTTCAAATTCACGTTCTATTGACAGTCAATCCAGCGCGTTTCCCGCTCAACGTTAGCTGGCTTAAGCTGCTCAATTACATGTTATATTGGACACGTTAAAAGAGTCAAGAGCCAATTGATCGAACAGGTCATCGACTTATGGGAAGCTTTGTACAATGATACGTAACCACTTTTTAAACTCATGGTAGAAACAAATGAAATGCATTGGTTAAGGATGGTGTCGAAAAAAACGAGAAACTACATTGAGTAGTACCAGAAGAGACAAAAAAAAGATTATTGACATATTAACAATGGCAAAGAACTTTAATTAAATATAATTGGGAATAGAGAGTATTTTTTATTGGATTAATTTATTTACTAATCTAGAGTAGTTAAGTCTTAAGTTGCCAGAATGATAGCCGTAAAAAAAAAACAAATTAAGCTTATAATTATTAATCTTTTTGCCAGGAAAATGTCGCTATTCTTTATTATAATTATCTAAGAAATGAAAAGATGTCCACCCTCTATTACACAGTGTCATACCCCTTTTGAAATGACATGGATGAGCTAAGTACCGTCTAGACCGCTTTCTTGTGTCTAGACTAAGCTTTGTTGGATAAAGCACTTTAGTGACACCTGTCTACTGTCTACCCTTCATTCTAAGGGTTACAGTACTGAATATATATTCTATAGTTCTGAAATCTCTACTTTTGTGTAAGTGATACCTTTTTGTCTAGTCGTCTTTAGACAATCCGGCAATTTGGTCTCATTAGGTTTTTAGAGCAATGGAATTGTTGCTTTTAGATCGCAATTTAACCATCACTAAGAAACGGCACTTTTAAGTGCTATTTTATTTTATTACAAAAACGCTTGTAGAAAGAGAAATTACAAAAATAAGGTCGACAAATATGTATTATACAATTTATTCTACAGCATTTATATACTTACCTACACATTTTGTTTACTTGCACAAATAAAAAAGATACATATTTAGTTTTTTTTTGTGTATGTAATGATACATGATTTCCGGTCTTAATTCTCCAAATTTTAAATTGTCTATATGTACTATACATTTTACTTTCATCACGCAAAGCAAATGGACTGTAATTGTTTCTTGAAAGTTGCTCTAAATATTTTGACTTGATTTAGTTTTGATCTTTTCGTAAACGGTGATAATCGTAGGTGCGTTTACGGGAACAGTAACATAATGGCTTCAATTATAGACCACCGAATAATGAAATAACTTAAAATTTTGTTGCCTTAACTTATGGTTGATAATAATAATAGTAGTCAGTAATAATTTATTATCTTAAAAAAGCGGAGAAAAGTTGACTACATTTATTTTTAACCGACTTCGAAAAGGAGGAGGTTATATGTTCGGCGTGTCACTATTTTTTTTTTTTTATGTATGTTCACCGATTACTCCGTCAATTGTGAACCGATTTTTATAATTCTTTTTGTATTCGAAAGAGTATTCTCCCGAGGTGGTCCCATTGTCACCAAGTCAGGATCTGATGATGGGATCCCAGTTAAATCGAAGGAAACCCTTAATATTTAAAGAAATGTCGAACGTGTTTCATTATTCTACTGAGCCTATTTAGGTATTTACGTCCAATAGTCATCACCTCAAGGCTTTTGGTAAATACTGAGCTGATGATGGAAGAAACCTTGAGTTTTAGGAGTTAAGGGTTGATTTTTTTTATATAATAAATATGTATTGACCCTCATTTACATTTTTTAACGTTTCTAAGGTGAGCTGTATTGTATTATTATAATAGATATTATGAACACAAAAAATGAAAAAATAAATAAACTTTTGAAAAAAAAATTAGACCGACTTCAAAAACCAAAACAAAACCTAAAAGGCACAAAATAGTGTAAAATAAACTTAGAACTATCTAAAATATTAATACAAAACTAGAAGTGATCTGTTTGAAGTCGGTGCCAAACAACAATATACCAACAAAAAATAAATACCTACAAATACTAGTACAAATACGAGTATATATAGTTTGGCACCAACTTCAAACAGATCACTTCTAGTTTTGTATTAATATTTTAGATAGTTCTAAGTTTATTTTACACTATTTTGTGCCTTTTAGGTTTTGTTTTGGTTTTTGAAGTCGGTCTAATTTTTTTTTCAAAAGTTTATTTATTAGGAATGTAAATACCGGTGCAAGTAACAGACCTTCTCTTTCATTCTGTTATTTTTTAACTAATATTATAATACACAAATAAGTAAATGAATCATTACCAATATCTAAAAAAAAAATCTAAAAAATCTAAATGTTTTTATTTCTAGTAAACCTAAAATAGGCGCTTTAGAAACGTTAACTTTAAAAACTACTGACTCTAGGTGCGCGGTTCCAAAGTGTCATTCCTATGGAGAAGAACCGGCAAGAAACTCCATAAGTTACTCTTTTAAAAAAAATATATTGTATACAATAGATCATGGAATATGTGCGTCAATAACGCTAGGAACATAAAAAAAAATACTTATTAATTATAACAATGAAATCTTTCCTAGTAACGGAAGAAAGCAAAAGAATTCTATTCAATATGTTCCTTACGCTGTTGACGCATTCACAAGTATTAATGATAATTATTAAAACTATAACGTAAAAAAAAGCAATACGGAAAAATAAAAAAAATAAAAATTGTTACATACCATAATATGTACCTACCTAGTCAATAAATCAACCCTAACAGGAATGTCAAGGCATGTCATGTGCCTTCTAGAAATACAGGCTTAGATGGAACTGTGTAAATAAACAAGCTGAATTTAGAGACCACCAGGGAAGCCACATGTGCAGAAGTTACATTATCCACGCGCTTTTGTCTGCTACATAGTCCCCAATTTTATAATAAGCTCATTAATATCATTATATAGATATAGCTATTCACTGAAACACATTTTTTTATCTTTGTACCCTTTATTGTATCAACATCTTCACTGCGTAAATTATGTAAAGGAATGAATGCTTATATTATTAATTTTATAACAAAATCATGCTTAGTAAGCTAAGAACTCAATTAACATAGGTATAGATCGACTGAATGTCAATATCAATGCGCTCTAACAAGAATCGCTTGCAGAACATTAATTGCATCTTAGCGTTGACTTACTGCAAGCTCGAAAGTCGAGTCAATGCCAAATATTGGCAGGACGTGCAGATTGTATAATTGGGAATAAGGATTATTATCACCTTCACCAAGTTTGCGGTAGGTCTAGATATGGGACATTTAGGAACTTATGTAGGGGAGAATTTTAGCAACAGTGAGAATACGAAAATAACCTAGAGAAAAAGGAATACAGTTTTTCATTAATTTGAGACTACACGGATAACCGAGTGGTAAATATAGGTCACCACGTTGAAGCCACCATGATTATGGAGTATACAGAGAAAAAAAAGACATTTATTCCGACACATAGACAAAAAAAAACATTAAAATATTTTTATAGTATTTCTTTTAAAAAATTAATAAAAAATACAAAGTTATGGAATGGAATGGCTTGTGACGTCACATCTAAGTAATGTACCTCCGCGACATTTAATTTATTTTTTACGAGACAAACGAAAAATCAATAAACCAACTCAGCCTATCGCTGTCCACTGCTGGACATAGGCCTCTCCCAAGTTGCGCCATAACACCCGGGTCTCCGCCTTGAACTACTGGGAACTGGCTGTGTACTATCGTGCGCAATCATTAGGTGTTAGTTGCCCTAGGCACCACACTTGGCAAGAAGGAGTTGACCGTTGTTTTGTTTTGTTCTTTAGGAGAATGCTGCTGCCATTCTCCTTGTTTCCATATACCTTAGTCGCCGACTCAGTGCCTTAACGACACCCACGTGTAGAGAAGGGAAGTTCATTCTGAGCCACAACCCCAATTAAATTACATCGGGCGTTGGACAAGCATTGTTAAATTCAGATATAGTTTTTCCAAGACTGAGAGTTCAATGTTCATGTGGTTTTTGAGTGTTTGTGAGATCACCCGCAACACAAGAATTATAAAAAAAACTTTTTAAGTACTTTTAAGCTTTGTCTTGTAACTTTGGTAAAGCTCTTTTCGATAGTAAGGCACAAAAACAAACTAATGAAAGAAGGCAGTATAAATAAATTTAAGAAGCTTATTAATTGAAATTTATATTTTCTTTTTTTAGTACAACCAATTATGAATGATGAACGAAATGTCCTTAGAAATTTGTAATTTAATTAATTTAAAACCATCTAAGCATGAAACTACAAGTCTAACAAGATCAGATAAAATTATGCACCACTGACCACATGTACGGTTCAGTAGTAGATAATAGTTAAGTTTTGACGTATTTTATATTATAAGCAAGAGCTACGTTTAACAAGCGGAATTGACGCGATGATAGGATCTGTGCCGAAGACATTTGAAATTTATGTTCTGGTGGTATAGATACGATCAGCTTGGCTTTTGAATTTCTAACTTGATGGATATTTTGAGGATGAGTTATAGACGTGCCTGTACTGGTAAGAGATAACTGTTTGTTGATAATTTCACATTGCAAATAAAATGTACAAATAACGAGTGAAATCGCAGTCGAGTACAAAGCTTTGAAGGTACAATAAGTATTTATTTTTCGCTTTTGTTGAGTATGAACTTTTGTTATAAAGAGCAATATTATTCATGGAGAACGTTTTATTATTTGTATTCTGCTCGGAACCTTAAACTTAAATAAATAAAGTAGAGATATATAGATGTAGGACAGCATTAAAAGTAAATACGAAATGAGAGACTAAAATGTATAAATTCCATTTGAGTTTTTCGAAAGATTTTGCACCTACTTGTATATTACACCCGTACTAAGTCCCACAAATTATGAGGCGAGGCAATTCAAAACTTCTGGGCTCTACTACAAAGCTCCTATTTAACATAAAACAAGATCACACATTAGCTAAACATGAGAAATTGAGACCAAACCTGAGATCTCGCGCTATTTGGCGCTATTAATACAGTAAAAAGATTAAAATGAAAAGACCCACGCTGACCCAATAACAAAATAATAAGTTCCAATAAAAAAGAAAATTTCGATCTTCAAAGTATGTTAGTGTGACAGCTAAATGTCCACCCACTCATTGAAACGTAATAACATAAATTCGGTATAACGGAACATAATGGCGATTAGCAATTACCAAATTAGTGATGGACACCGTTCGGTTCGATGCAAGTAGCGCTTTTGTCAAAATACTTTCACAATTGTGGGTTATCGATAAAAATAGACGCGGCTTATTATTGTTCCCACGGTTCGTCGGCATTGGCGTGTGCGATGCTCATTACACAATGCTTCCGCAATTAGTGATGGGCTAAGCTTTCTCGATGCTCAATGCTCGACTATTTGTGCCGATATCATACGGTATGCGTGTGTACGAAATGAGTTATTTACGAATTTGGATTTATGGTTTTAAAACGCGGTGGGTATTAGCCGTAAAAATCATAACGGTCTGTTTTACAGTCCTCTTAAAATATTCTGAATGTTAAAAAGCAATATTACTACATTTATCGCAATTGGTATACCTATTTTTATATATTTTCCATCCATCACATCACCTTATCTTATTGAAACTTCGATCATTCATCACTTAAGACTTCCAGCGCTACAATCACCTGATCCCAAACAATGGATTTTCTCTTGTGTCAACTGAGCAGCCTACGCTGGCTGATAAAACATAATGTAGCTTAAGAGAGACTGTTATATCAAAACAAATGTTTTTGGCAATCAAAAGAGAATTTTATGGTAATGTAATCCGTACACGTGTTTGGAATATTTGTAAAACCCAAGTGACCGCGTCATTAGGAACATATGCATGTGTATTCCGCGATAATTTTGGAATAAATTGTTTTGTTATAAGCTTGTTAGTACTTACACGCAGTTACAGGATAACGTTAGTCACTTGTTTGTTTTGTGTATAAATGAACAAAAAATAATTATCATTATTTGGTGTTAGGGTCTTACTAACATTGTTGACTTTAAGAAATGAGCTATTACCATTTCACGGAAACAAAAGAAGAATAACAAATGAATAATATTTCTAGTAACAGTTATAGGATAGGAAACATCCTTTCAACTGTCACAAAGCATCTTGTTGTTTATTTCTCGTATCATTAAGATAATGTATCCATTAGTGGCTTCCTTTAACATCTAAAAACTATGGAGCAAAGCTATTATTTTTGAGACATCAACATTGAATAAGAATACCAGTAGTATTATTGACATTAAATTAAGTCAGTTTAATAAATCCTAGCGTTTATTTTTTTTTTTCAATATTTATCAAGTGACCTAAATTCACGTGCCTAAACATAATTATTTTGTAAAGTACAGAACACCTTAAATAAAAAAAATATGTAGTTTTTACATATTTTCTGAAAAGATGACTGATCAATTATTAAATAAGTATTAAAACTAAGTATTAAATCTCGGCCAATGTAACCGAATAACCCTAAAACTTCAATAAAAACTGTTTTTATCGCCACAACACCGAAACAGGCCCGCCCACATTGCGACCTTTTTACTTTTCATGGCTCTATTCGGAAGTAAATTGGTCATAACTAATTAACTAGATACCATAGCTATCGACTTAACCGGACCACTTATTTGAGATTCTTGTAACCTCGGTATACGGTAATTACTTATTATCATACAAAGCGATTTCTTGTCCTTTAAACTTACCTACTGCTTGTTTTATTATGTCGTAAAAATTTACTATAGTAACTAACGTATGTTGTAAACTTTCTTTTATTATGTCATAAGCATTTTGAACTTAGAAGTAGAAATGACTTTCTTTCTATTTCTCTCTATCTCGTTAACCCCTCGTGCTAAGCTCAGATGCTTGTGTTACGAGTGGGTTCACGTCGGTATTATGATATATGATAGATACGGAATTCGAACCTGCAACCATATGATCGCAAGCCGCTTCAAATTTGATCTTGAAAATGACTCGAGAACCTACATGCTTGTCAAATTCTTATCACAAAATGATTTTTTATCTAGTATTTTAACAGGCAATAAGATAAACTTACCACGATTGTAAAACACGTTGCAGCTATTAATAAAGTTTGTTGTACAAACTTTTTCGCAATACGAAGCTAATTGTCCATGTAACAAAACTAAACTCACATTGACATGTTTCTCTGTGGTCTGTGTTTTGAAGTCATCTTTCAGTTTTCTTATTCAGTTTCTTAAGACTTATTTACTCACTGCTATACCTAAATTAATTGAATATAGTGAGAAGAATGTAATTCATTCACCATCTTTACATAAATCATAAATTACTACGTAAGTGCTCTTATAAATTTGAATGGGAAACAAGTAAATATCAAGAGTTGATGAAAATGTGTATTGTAGACAAATTTTGAAAGTGTGAGAAATCTATAATCAAAGAAAACGTTATTTCATTGTTGTTTCATCTGACCTCAATAAAGCGAATGCCAGTGGGAACGTTTTGCTGGCACAATAGAAAACAATTAATATTGCCGGCTTAGTTGTTTTTGATCTACGTCAAAGTAATTACAACGACTTTTCATCAAATCGCTTGATACCAAGTCCGAATGAGGCAAACCAGTTTGATTGTTTTAGGATTATTATTAGTTTATTGAAATGTTTTGTTTTGATACATTGTTTACTGGGACTTTGCACTATTGAGTTATTGCTTAATTCCTGAAGATAAATCAATGAGGTTCTTAGTCTGGTCAGCTTTTTATTATTTTTCATGTTTCAATCAAACGGTTGAAATGAAGCTACTTATGAGGTAGGACCTACTTATTAAAATAAATTGGCGAATTGGAAATTTTACAAGATAATAATAATATGATATAGTAAGAACGGTAAATTCATCTTTACACAGTAACAACTTACAGTAAAGGGTATCGATCTGGTTTTATGAGCTGCATAAATAATTTGCGAAATATAACCATTTCGAAAACTACCTTGTTACACCTATATACTCATTGGCTCTTCAACCTGTTTCTAGAGATCTCCACTTACCTCGTTCCCGATTTAACCGTGTAATATCTACAAAGCTTTCTTCTCAATTACCAATTTATAACTATCTCTTGAACAATGCATTTATATTTTAATAAGACTTGTAATATTTTTCGTGATTGATTCAAAACACAAAGAAAAATTAATTAATACCAATTCGCTGTATCTAAGCGAAGGAACCACGCTATTAATCTCAGTCGGTTACCAATTTCTTTCATTATCTAATTTGAGTTGAATTTAATGCAACAATGACTAGCTCTTAATTTCATTACCACCCACGGATCGAGAGTGGCTTCGAGCAACGAACGTCCAATGTACCAACAATAGAGTATTGTCCACCGATGGAAACAAATTAGGACGATGACGCGGTAACATTTTGGAAAGGTTCTGATGTTTCGGCTAATTAGTATAAATCGCCATGTCCTACACTGCAACGGTTAAGTGAGAACGATAAATGGCCTTAAATTTATTTCGAAATACAGAGATTTAAGACGTTACACAGAAAATTCAAAGCATTTTGGTCCAAAACTTTTGAAGTTCACGAATTATGAACTAGAAAAAGCACTTACTACTTTTTTGGTTTACACTAACAGTAACAAGATTAAAAATGTATTTAAAGTTTTAATTCATTGTTAAAGAGTATAAAAATGAAAAATGTCTGACCATAAAATTGGTCGTATCAAGACGATTTCTCGATGTTGTAGATAACTATTATGTGAACACTTGACAGGGTGTCGCCGCCGCGGGCATGACGAAGGAGCAGGCGCACGCGCAGGTAGACCCTTCGGACAGACGGAGAAGGGTGTATCCTACCTCTCGCTCGCACCACGTGGTGGGGACGGCTGGGCGCGGGCGTATGCTTGCCGTCTGTGCTACATTTTGTTTAGTTTTATCCGTTCTCTGGCGCCGAAGCGCTGTCGATTTGAGCGCAACGTCTGACCACTGTTTATCAATAGTGTTTCGATAAGAAAAGTCAACAGATGAGTGAAAAGGTGTTTAGGGTTTCGCAAGCTTATCGGTGCGTTGGCGCCAGCCGCCTCTGGCATGGCTCCGCGCAGGATGTTTAAGGCTGCAGCTGTGCTGATAACTCTGGGATACTGCAGCTTATTAGTATACCAAGGCGGCGTTACTTTCAACTTCCAAGAAAGTCGCGCGGGATCTGTGCAAGTGTCTGATTTATCCATTGAACCTGTCAGGACAACTATATATGACAGCGGACATAAGAATATAACATTAGATGATATTTTTATAAGTGTGAAAACATCTAAACATTATCAATATTCTCGGTTGCCGATCATATTGAAGACGTGGTTCCAGTTAGCAAAAGATCAGGTAAGATACTCAAATACTTGATTGAGATTTAATCATTGTAACGGTTAGTTTTGATCAATTTAATGTAACCATATAATAATAAGTACTATGATTGTATCATGATATTGTGTACGGAATAACAGTTACTAATAACAAATGTATCATTGAAGCCATAATAGACATTGTTATTGGCTAATGTTTGAACGTTAATGATGTTTAAATACAAATGAGGTTGTATTTATTGAGCCCACTAATCATAAACAATAAGAGATGTAACTTACTTAAATACATAATAAAGTAAGCAATATTGTTACTGATTAATGTTTGAGTATACTTTAACTACTAATGAGATAAACAAACTACAAGAAAGTATTAAGTTTTAAGATTATCCAAATTCATATCATCATACTTTTGTATTATTGTACCTGTAATAAACAAGACTAATACCAATAAAAAAATACAAATAAATATGACGCCTTATGGCCACAGTAAAAAGCTTACAATAAATAACATCTTCAGGTATTCGTGTAGGAATTCGTAATCTTCCCGCCAAAACGAAATACTTAACGACTTCGATGGCGTAAATTTATACAAGCCCCATCCAAACATTTTGATTGATAATTCAGTCGACATTATTGCTTATTGGTAGAATAAATTTAACTTTGCGTCACAATTTTTCACTAAACTTCGATAATAATGAAACATAAGCTATAAATGGGCTACCCGCAGAGCAAACTTCTAATACTTTGGTGATAAATCTTCCATAAATGCACCAGAACAGCCTCCCAGCGGGACCCGCTTGTTTATAAAGTCAATACTACCATCTAGTTTCGGAATTAGAAAAGAATGTCTTAATTCCATTTCATATTCAACCTTCATTTATCGAAATTGCTTGGATTGGACGTTGAAAACCCGTTCGTTGCCACTTATTTCAAATTGCTATCGTATATTTCTGCTTATACTGCTTCTATGTGCTGGTTATTAGATACCGAAACAACGCTATTATGCAAATTCCTTTGCGAAGCTATTAATCTTGTTATTCAAGTCACAGAACACGTTTCTAGTATATTGAAAGAATATTCTAATGTCCTAACGACAATGTCTTTAAAAAATACAACATTCTTACCGGCGTCGCTTCGCCACATCTCAAGATAGGAAAAAAGTTGTATATTGTGGCTGATAAAATCTATCGCCTGAACTACAAATTATTCATTGATAACATCAGAATTACACTATAAAATCCATTATCATTACTTTATAGTGTAGCAGTTAGATAACTTTCTTTCAAGTTTATCTAAGCTAACAGATCTCTAATCTCATAATTCTCCAGCTCAATATCTCTATCAAATCGTTTCAACAGACATTTAATTCATTTATCGGAGGAAACAATCCTAGCAAAACAATAGACGGTATTCGTGCAGCGGCCATTGAGGCAGCGTTTCCTGAATCTGGAGCGTGCATAATCAACCGTTAATCCGGCGCGGGCGCAGGAGCGGCGCCATTGTGGACCCGCGCGTGGCACGGCGCGCGCTCAACACGTGACGTGATTGTGTACTTGATTTTGCCCTTTTGTGGCAACTCTTGGCCGGCGTACGTTCCTGATTTATAAACGGAACGGTTGCATTTTATGATGCATGCTGTAAACTGGTTTTCTGAGATGAATTATTGTTAATTGGGAATTGTGGTTCTACTTTTATTTTGTATACCATAAATTCAAAATTCTTCACATATAGAAACAATCTATATAGTTTTTCGATAAAGAGGACACATAAAAAGCTAATAGATGTGCTGATCCTGGGAAATACTGAAAATAAACTTCTTATAAAGTCGATAGGTACCTATAATATATTTTTTCAAACTCAAAAAACTACTGGAAGTAAATGCGATTTTCAAATCACGATCAAGGAAAAACTCTATAATTTATTTTTCTAATTACACAGCTAGATATCGAAGTTGTACCCCCAATTTATTTTATTAATTACTTCCTTTATCATTTACCCTACTCTTTTTTACATTGTACAGCACTCCTCGTATACCCCTAAACCTGTTTTCCCTTTCCAAAATACACTCAATCCTTGAGCTCGCCTATTGAGAACTATAACTCACTAGAACGCCGCACACCTTACCAATTGGTTTCGACCAGAGGTTCCAAGTCCGACACCAAAACGTCCAAACGGATGTTAAATAAGTTATTGTATTGCAACAATACCGTATTGTTGGTAACACTTGTTGCACTAAGCATTGATATTGGGAGTTAATGTTTTGCTTTGGCCGGTGGAGGATATTATCATATCAGCTTATAAACATTTACTTTTGAATCTACTTTTACAGAGCCTACCTACTTGCGGCCTACCTTAAACGATGCATGAATATTTATTAAACAATCTTCAAACAGTTAGTCTTTTTGCTCAGCTTCAAAAACTCGCTCAAATTCACCAGAGGTTATGCAAAACACTTCTTATAATGACGATTAAAAGATTTCTGTTTGATATTTTACTGAATGTTCAGGACGAAAACGAAACATTGTCTGTGTGTGTAGATCTACAGATGGGAGCTGATTCAGTTTTCCTTTATAAAGAGTTGTTACAAGCCGCCTGCATCCTGCCGATGGTTGCTAGGCGCGAACACGTTCCGTCCACATGCAACGCGTGAGTTCATTCACGTGTTACCACAGATTGTCTACTAAGCTCATACATTATTACTGTACGACGTAATTCCAGAATTCAATTCAATGTTTACCTTATTATTGGTTTTGTTTCAAGTAGTTGCTGTTGCCTGAATTATGATGGAGCCTTGCTTGTTTTTTATCTAAAACGGCAATGTCTGAATTCACTTGAATATATTATTATTCTTTCACAAGTTCAATTCAAAAGTTTCGTGTCAATTTTTACTGTTTTTGTTGCCATTCAAGTATATTTGAATTACATCTCAAATGCATCAGTTTATTCAGTTCTGAATTAGTAGCAAAACTTTATAATATAGTTGTGTCAACATGAATTCCGAAGTATCAACCTTTGCGATTTTGTCACCAATATAATTTAAACCAACCTCTTCAAGGTAAATTCATAACCGTGATGTTATCAGCTTGCATATGATATGTTTATACTAAACGTTTGCTTAAACGACTTCGGCGGATATCGCATTTCTTCAACCCGAGCTTATCAGCACCATTTTAATACATTCCGAGAAGTCAACGGATGTATTGTGTGGCTTATTTTATGTTTGAGAACTTGTAACATGTGATAAGATTTGGCCGCGTTTTTGGTTACAGTTAGACCATATTATGTAATACAATTGTGTCAAGAAGACGTAAACTTATCTCTGATTTAACACTAAAAAAAATAGAACCTAAAGTAAAATTTTTATTTTTTTTATTTTTGCTGGTCCTGGTCGGGATTTGTTAGCTATATGAAATTTTTCAATTACTTAATAAAAGCGCGTACCGTACATGAATAAAAATTTTAGAATTTTTATAGAATTATATATTTTTTGGAATCCTATAATCGCCTTAATTCAATCATAAATTTACATAATTATGTGAACGTTACTCAGTGTAGATGTGGTAGATTCTATATTTTCTCATTTTTTAAATTGTTTAATCAATTTTACATAATTATAGCTTCTAGCATATCAAGAACAATGTTTTATTTTCGAGAAATAATATCCGCATCTCTCTTACCTATGCTTATTGTTCAAAACTCATTAACACAAGTAAAAAGTTTTGCAGCAAATCGCTTTTACAAACTTCCATATGTGCCGTAAAGTTGTTATTTATTTGTCCAGTTACTACTGTTATAATTGTCAACGGTTTACGGGGGAAACAGGTTCTCTCAGGGTGGTCCTACAGTTTCAAAAGTGATTTTGTATTTGTTGTATGAATTGCTGTTAATAAAAACGGTGGCCGATGTTGATGTGCAAAACATTGGCAACTTTATTATCATTTTATATTTCATCGTATTGTTGAATCAGAAAGCTGCGTTTGTCATTTAAACTACTACACAGTATACCCGAGTGCCAACCAAATAATTCGTTCAGTACTTAAATTTCTTGGACAAGCCTTGTTTGATAAATTTCCTTAATTACTTCATTGGAAATATGTAGAATGGATTTATTATTATCTGAACCAAAACCAGTAGATTGTGTTTTATGCAGTCTTTATTGATCATAAACATATACATATTCTTCGAATGTTTTATTCTCCAAAGAGTTTTTATTTGACGCTGAGGGTTTTTCAACAACAATTTAATTTCGAATTACACTCTTACTTGCCAAAAGTACACAAGAAACGTAAAAGTGTATGAATGTGTGTGTAGCTTTAGCGTTGCATGAGGCGTCTTGGCAGTTGGCACCTTAGTCAAACATGTTAGGAACAAACCCCGCTCTGTCTAATGCTATTTGCTGAACATGAGACAGATGTAAGAGACTGGATGTGCATGAAGAATAGGATGGTGCATCAATTAATATAGTTCTTGCGAGAATTGATTTCGTTTAGGATTGTAATTCCTAGATGGTAGCGTTGAGTTACGTTTTGGTTGCAATAATACTTCAGTATTTAAATAAGATTTACGAACATTTTATTTATGGATGGAATGTAATTAACAAATAAAAAAAAATCGATCTGTAAAAAATCTTTTAATACGGGAGTACAATGTATACTTCTGTGACGACAAACCACAAGACTAGGTATAGTACGTTTTAGCAAGTGATTAATAACTGCCTCATCTCAGTCATCGCCTACGACCAATGTCAGTCTTATTAACCCATTGGCCTTAGTTGACTCTTACTATGTCTCACATCGAATATGCGTACTTCATCTCTTCATTCATCCATACTATATTATAAGAGTAATAATGAGTAACACGTGTAAGATTTTAGGATTGACAATTGGTTGTTGAGGCCAGATATGCAATGCTCCATGTAAAATACGTCATTCAGCTAAATCCGGAAAGACTAGTAGCTGATCCCAAAAAAGGCTAGGCCGATGATGACGATGTAATATTTTAGGATAATGACGTGACATTCCTTAGACCTTGAAATTGCAGGTAAGGTTGCTTTTATTACAGTGTGAAAATATGTTTATAAAAATAATAATAATATCTGCCTAAAAACGTCCCACTGCTGGGCACAGGCCTCTTCCCATATAGAAGGAATGAGCATTGATCACCACGCTTGCTCGTTGCGGGTTGGCGCTTTCAGATTCCAATTTTCGGAATCCAGGTTTTCTCACGATGTTTTTCTTTACCGTTTGTCAATGATGTCTTATGATTATTAAGAAAGTACGTATAACTTTGTAAAAGTCACAGAAAATAATTATGTTTGCCAAAACAATATTATGAACACTTGTTACGGGTTGTGGTATGTTCTCCATACCCTCGTTTGTTGATCAATGTGAAAATTATCATGATTGTAGTTTTATTTTTTATTTGTACCTGTATATAATATGTTTAGGTTCAACATGTTAAACTGTTTAGATAATCAGGTATCAGGTAAATGCTGATCCAATAAGAATTGTGTAGTAAAAATATTATTTATATTTCTTTCTTTAAAAGTAATTTAACTTGACTATAGACTGAAACGGTGCTCATAAAATAAAGTTCGTCGTTTTAGAATCCACATCCAGTGAATTTATTTCTTTGTCAAAGGTATTTACAGAACAAGATATTGCTTGTCGGGCGTGTTTTGTCAACAGGCGACGAGATTGCGGCTTTTCCGCCCCAAATACTAACTAATACTACACTCCCTCCATTAATTTATACTCAGATTTCTAAACCAAACTTTAGCAAACTCATTATATTTTATGTTTCGTTCGAGCGTGTGTTTAGCTTTAGATTGAGTTTATTTAGTACAGTATTAATTTGAATAATTTAAATACTCCGTGTATATAAGTTAATAACGACCAAAAAATATTTCTACCGTCTGTATGTAAAGGCTTTTTTCCTTTTAATTAATTATAAACATTTTTGATCCATCCAATTCACTTCGATCCATTTAAGTACCTTTATCCCCTACAAAGTTAACAAGCTAATATATCAAATATAGAATCTTCTTCAAAATGTATAATAAAGTTTTTTTTGAATTAACGGAATATCAAAATCCTCAGCGTTCATTTTCGAGGGTTTAACAAAATACGCCCCATTAAGGTTCCTTTGTTGGCAAGGCCTTTATAAATTGAAGTTATCAGTACGAGCACTGAACATTGTGTAGTCTAAATATAGCTGAGGTCGTGAGCACTAAACATCGTGTCATTTTCATTGTGTCGAGTTTTATATGGCCGTAGAAATCTGTATAAGTCCTTGAGGGTAGCAGCTGTTTGGATGATCGAATCGCGTCACAATTTCTTTATAAGGATACTTTGTATTCTTACACAATTTTAAGTATTAGGCAGGTATGATTCTGTTTATATCGTTTGTTGTCCTAATTACACAGATAAATCCTTAAGTCCAATATTACTTGCTTATAATCGTTTATAGCATTATTTATTTATGTATTATTTTTTATGTTACACGTACATTTGTTTCTTCTACTTTCAATTAACATTTTACCACGAAATAAATTCTTGAAGTGAATCATATAGACCGATCTTATTAGCATTTACTGAGCCCAATTTTATTGGTACACTAGCTATTCCTTGCGGCCCGCGTGGGCTTCGGTTACCGTTATTACGTTACAAAAAGTAGGCTGTCTAAAAGTGAATTTTCTTCTTCAGCTTTATAATAATTATAAGTATAGATAGTATAAACATATTTCTTAGATCATTTCTAACTTGTTGAAGTATCTGCTAAAAGAATTTGATCAGCACAACACATTACGATCGATAAAGATTTAATCTCTTACTAAACAAATAAACATGTCGGTGGTCTTTATATAAGGCAGAAATACGCAGAAACTATCTGCCTCAGCCCTAAACTAACTTTAAATATTGACTCCTATATGATTCCTTCGGGATTAGTATTTATTTAGGTGTTAAGAAAATACGCGACACTCATTTATATTCTGTGGTATTAGCTATAAAAACCGTCCATGTTATTTTATTGACGTTACATTTTATTACTTTAGATTCTTCGGTTAAAAGCTTATTCTTTTCGTTGTTTTATTTTGTGGTTTATTAAAGTTAATTTTGTTATTCTATGCTTATATTGTTATGATCTATGTTTTAAACACAAATTCGGGTTTGTTACAACACTTATAATAACTCGAGAACGGGTGGACCTATTTTCATGATGTTTGATTTGTTGGATTTGTCTCCGTCCTGAATAGCAGAAGTAATTTTTATTTTAAATAAAATTTGGATGGGGTTTTCAACACTATTATAATATGTACACATTTAAAACCCTAACTTGGTAGATGCGTGTTTACAATATGCAATAAAGTATAATTTACACGCCGTCAGATACCGAATAAGGATTATTCCAATATTTTATTGTGGGTGGACCAATAAAAAACCAATATCCTTTTAGATTATTCGTCGTCACAGCTTACGAATTAACAATACTTACTCACTTTCCGTCGATGTAGTAGCGTTCCGTTCCGTAGATGTTCTAGCTTTACCAATTATTTTTAATGATAAAATAATTCTTATAGACTTGACAACTTATTATCTATTATAATTATTCATTTTACCTACTTAGCTCCTAGTAGTTATTTTTTATTTCTTTTGTTTCAGACATGGTTTTTCACAGACACAGATAACCCGCAACATCAACGCCAAACGAGTAAGTTAAAACGTTTTCATTTTCAAACTTTGAAAATATTACGAACAAGTATACCTGAAATTCTTTATCATATTTTGAACCTTACACCTCTGCAATAAGACATTTTTGTTGACAGACGGGCACATGGTAAACACGAACTGTTCTGACTCGCATCAGCGAAAACATCTATGCTGTAAAACGTCCGTGGAATACGACCATTTTCTAGAGAGCGGTAAAAAGTGAGTATCAATTTTTCAAAACTTTTCTCTAACTTTTAAACTATTTTGACTCCTATTTTGTAAACCAAAAGATTCATTTAAGAACAGCAAACTTCTGAGTGTTATTATTATTTTATAAGTGGTATTTTAGCTCTTATGCTTTGAATGGTAAGGTGTATTTTTGCACCTGGAATTGACTATAAATTTATTTATTGGAAACGTGTTTGAAACTTTAACAAGATAAGCGTGTTTGTCCGATAGTTAGTTGAGATTGTTTTCTTAGTGGACGCAAATCTTATAAACCTGAATAAGTAATATTCTTTTATGACAACAACTTTTATACTTGCTCGATCATATTGATCGTTGAAGTTTTTCCATAATGGAAACGTATAAATTTCTAATTTGTAACATTTTGACAAAGTATTGTCCTACAGCTGAAAATAAACTCTTAAATCTTCTCTATAATGTTCAGTATTAGAATTGCGTCTATTGGCTTTTTACCTGTCTTCTGATATTTCCCCAATGTTACTTCTAAGTTTTAATTAATTAATTCCTGGATAAATAAAAACAAATTCTACTTAATAATCTTTTTCAAAAGTATTTTAAATGCAGTTACGGTCACTCGAAAATTGTACAGTTTATTTCTTAGAATATCCTCAAGGCTTTCCTCAAGGAACTATTCTTGGTCCGTTACTTCAAAAACAGAGCATGGAAGTGTAGCCCCAGGTTACATATTCTGTTCATCATTCTTAATGATGGGGTGCCATAGCTATCCAATCCATCACAACGACACATCTCAGCAATTATAACGCAATCAAAATAACGTTTGTTAGCCGAATTAGACGAATGATGGATGTGAATTAATCAGAACTGTAATTATAAATGTTGGATGCTAGCCTACAATTATGTGAAAGAAAATTTACTTATCTAATCACTAATCCCACGCTTAGTTGACTTTGCAAATAATAGACGTAGTTGTCTAGACAAAATTTTCTTGCTTAACTGTGAAATGAAATGTATTTTAATCGTAAATCATAAAATTACAGCTAACTAGAACCAACCTCAGTATTTTTTTTGGTTAATGCATTCAATGAAACATACAAGGAATCATAAAAAAAAACTATTTTAGTAATAAGAACGAAATTATCCTCTAATTTGAAATTCCAATACTTAATTCAAAACCAATAATACTTTATTGAGCAGGGAATGAAACATAAATTAGATGCAGACAAATGCACGAAGCTCAGTGAAGAGTGGAATTCGTAATTCAAGTGGCCGATGGAGCTTGCATACGATTTGTTTTCAAACCTCACTGACCTCTCGATGTTGCAGGCACTAATTGGAAAATTAAACTATGTTATTCCTTTGTTGTTTACTCTATTACGCTCATTAACGATGTTTTAATTCAAATACTGTTGACGGTAGAGTTAAAGTTCAGTTCATAATACCAGCCTACAAATGTCCCACTTCTTGGCACACGCCATATAAAGAAGGATGAGCATTGATCACCACGCTTGCTCATTGTGGTTTGGCGATTTTAGATTCCAATTTTCAGAATCTAAGTATCCTCACAATGTTTCTTCACCGTTTGTCAATGGTGTCTTTGAATAAAAACAAAGTACAAATAACTTTGAAAAAGTCACATTAGTTGCCTGGGTTTGAACCTGCAACCATGTGCAAATGAATTCGATCATTGAACCGCAAGGGCTGCCACGACATTCTGCTCACTAATGTTCTGAAAATAAAAAAGGAATTTGTAGTAAAAACATGAAAAAGCAATATTCTCTCCTACGACAATATTTTTCTAGTAAAACGAGCGTAGCTCAGTTTTTCTAAACGGCACTCTTAATCAGTGCCCGCAGTGAAGAAGTTTATGTTTTCACTAAAAACAAAACGCTCTTAACTTCTGTTTTTAGAAGCACCGCTGTCTGTTTAAATATTGAACACAAACTATAGTTCGACGACTCTAATGATCGTATTATGGTTTACAAAAACTTTTCCGCTCTTACACTTGGAATAACTTGTCAAATCAAGTTTACTACTGAGAGGAATATGAAATATATTTTAACTAGAATTTAAAATGGTTGAAGCTACACAAGATATTTTTCAGAAAGAACATGAAGCAATTTTAGAATAAGATTAAAATTCTTCCCGTTTGTGCCGCCTCTGGAAAAGGAAATATATCTGTTTTCTCCAGTCTATATCAAAGGTGGACGGTATTTTGTAAAAAGTGAAGAACACGGTCCTAGCTGGTATAAAATTTGTTTAGTCATTCGAAAGTAGAGTGTTCGCTAAACCCAAAGCGTGTCGAAGGCCTTTTTAATCAGTAGACAACAGCGTCACCAACGAAGCTCAACGCTCAAACACAAACAACAAACGTTAATGGTTTTTGAAGAGCAAGTCCAATATTATTTTGGGCTCACAATAATTTTCACGCATTTACACAGAACCAACTAATGTTTTTGTTGAAACTGCTTGGTTTATTCCCACAGTTGTGATTTGAAGTGCAACCCCAAACGCATTAGTATCACATTTCAATACTTCATTCTTGTATATCTTGCGCCTTCTCTACACGTAGGTTGTTCAATAGTGTGTGACAACATTTTTGAGAATGAGGTAGGTACACGAGAGGATTTAGGCGTCAATAATGGTGTTATTATTTGATGGTTGAGTTTCACACCTTTTTCTGATAAAATGTACGTCACGTTTTTAAGCTGTTGAAAAAGTTGTGTTTTATAATGTCGTCACAAATACACCAAACAAATTAACTATTTCCGGTCAAAAATGTAATAGACACATTCGATCTCGAATGAAGCTATTAATTATTCGCCGCCTAACAATTATCCTTGGCACCAATTGTGATATACAATTCACGGCGTTAGCATTGTAACAAAGACTTTGAACGTATCGCTCAAGTCTTGTTACTTGCGCCCATTAATTTTCTTTGCCCACGCATCAATTTGTCCATAAAACCGAGTCTGAACCTTTCGTAATAAACGTCTGATGCGGTGATCTTTTGTAGGCAGTTCTTCCGGAACAAATGAAATGGGCTGAATGCGAAGCTTGTAAGAGTCGCAAGGTCAAAGGGACCGTTTGATTTTATGTCGGGAATAAGGATACTATGGCACGTAGTAGATTTCTTGTAATTGCGAGAGTATTTCCTAAAACATACTTTTATTTACTTTGAGTAAGCGATTCGTAAACTTCTTGGTTACGTACATGAAGTCTTGTTTGTTTCTCGTATCTCTACATAGCTATGTTATACATTATTCATGGCCGTATCTTTCAGTGTGTTAAGGCTTATCTCGCACGGTAATGGGTGTATTTGTGTACGGTGTTCTCTACTGCCATTCTTTTTGTAATGTGGTTACATATGTTAGTAGATTAGTTACTTGGCTTGCTTTAATTCAATCTATACCGGGAAAATTATTCAAGACTAAGCTGTGAGTACCTAAGACAGTAGGTACCGTTTCCTTCAATTAACTGTTTTAAATGCCCGAAGTGAAATTCGTATCTTTAAGGCGACTTTATCTTACAAGTGAATTACACGTTTTTAGCTTCAAAACCAGGAGTTGGGTAGTAAACCATTAAACTATACGATGCGGTTAGGAATCGAACAGCTAGTTTTATCGGTCCCAGGTGGACTGTAATAGGATTATCGTACGTTAGCGGTGTAAGCTTCACTAGATACGTCAAACTCTAAATTGCTTTATATAAAATTGTCTGTAACGAGTTATAACTTATAACCATTCCCACACGACTATTCTTTGACAATTAATAGTCCATGTCCTATGCAGAAACTATATTCAACATTCAAACGATACAGAAATTATTAAGTAAGCAAATTGTATAGCAATTATAGGCGGATAGGGAAATCATACACCAGCAGATAATTGGTTCGAGTCTTGCTAAGTTAATAACATACTTAAGCTACAGTAATAAATAGTTGCGATCTGTAATTAAACAGCTGTCTTGCAAGAAATACGCTTCGAAAGATCCAATTTCGCAAATGCAAACACGATATTCAAGAAACCCGATCCAGATTGGCGAGTCGCGGCCATTTGTCGTACGCCATATTGCAATATGTGGTCACGGATTGCGTATACGCAGCTCCTGTTATTTGCCGGCGAGCGTAATGTCCGTAAATTACACCGCAACGCTAATTATTGGCACCCGAAGCAGAATTCTTATACGTACGACTTTATAAACACTCTGTTGTAGCAATTATTTCCCTCAATGATTCTCAATGCAGCTGGTACGACTAACTTCGAGTTTTCATGTACTTGTTTGACGATCGTTTAAATTGTCGGTTACCTTTATGGCGTCAATAAGGACGGGATTACACGACACCGTGCTCTGGCACCAATTCTGGTTAGTTCATGATTTTTTTCCATTTTATTGATTATGGCTGCAATTTAACTCTGAAAATTGCTACCACTGTTGCTACTTTTAGAGGTAAATTACCCTCTTTAGGGATTCTCGATCTGAACTGTATTTGGGATATCATAAAGTTATATGAATTTCTTTGACAATCGTACCGCTGCCGACGTATTTAACAATCGTGGACCCTCGGGATCGTATAGTCTCAGCCTAATAAACTTTTTTACGTTAATTGTCGTCTTTATATTGGAGGCACGTGTAATTATCGTTCGTTTTTATAATCTTTATGGTTCGGCCAGTAATTATACTGTTATAGCAAAAAGTGCTTTATTACATGTTGTTACAAGATTCTCTTTTGTTTGCGAACAGGTGGTTCTGTCATTTCGACGATGACAACTACGTGAACGTGCCTCGGCTGGTCGCCATTTTACAAAAGTACAATCATCAGGAAGACTGGTACTTGGGACGGCCATCTGTCAACAAGCCAATTCATATTTATAAAAAGCCTTCTGAAAAGGTACGTCAACAACCTAATTAATTAGTCAGATAACTAATATACCTTCTAGTCCTGAAAAATACAATTAAACCTTTGTATACAACAGAACTTTCATTCATCTTACTTTGTTCGATGAGTTATAGCTATAAATACTGTAATAAATCTGTTAACTTTTTAGCAAATTGATTATTGTTACTTTGTTGTTAAAGTTGTTATTTGTTTCAGGTGTTGTTTAAATTCTGGTTCGCCACGGGTGGGGCCGGATTTTGCATAAGCAGGAGTTTGGCTTTGAAAATGTTACCGGTTGCAAGGTAAGCTTAAAACTTTGTATTTAAATCGTTTTGCTATTAGTATAATTTATGCCAAAAGATTGTCCACAAATTGTTGAAACAAAACGGGTCTTTTTTATTTGGTAGTTGACTACTATCAAAATATTGATTAAAGACATTTTTTTCCAAAAATAATCATAAAAAAGTTATAAGCTTTTAAAATTAGTTGATGACGCATGTTCTATCTCTTTTCGCAAAACAGCTTGGAAGGGGCAGTTCCAGATTAGAATGAAAGTTTTGTAATATTATGACGTCACATTTTATATATCTCTCTCTGTCTAATTACTAATATTGAAATGCTTGTAACTCGGTCAATTTACAAGTAATTAGTTTGCCGTTTTTAGAATTCGATATAGTTTTTAAACAATTGACAAATAGCCAAATATAGCTTTATTTGGAATGTAGTTTGAATAATTTTCTTTGTTACAGTGGAGGCCGGTTTATCAGCGTTTGTGAAGGTATACGGTTACCAGATGACGTTTCCATGGGTTTTATTATAGGTGAGAATTGTTTAATAATATCCCTTATGTGAAATACGAAGTATTTTATTTGAAAGTGTAAAAAAAAAGCTTTCCTTTCATTTTCTCGAATTACAGAGCATCTGATGAAGAAAAATTTAACTTTAGTACCGGAGTTCCATTCTCATTTGGAGCAGATGAAATTGCTGCCGATGGAGACCTTGCGTGATCAAATCTCTTTTAGTTACTCGGGACCAAAGGACAAAATGAATATTATAAATGTGCCAGGATTCGATACTAGATATGATCCGACTAGGTAAGGAAATAATATTTCAATGACATTAGTGATTCTAACCTACTAACACAAGCTATTCTGAAATGCTACTTTTGTTTTACAACCAATATAATATATTTTTTCTAAAAATATTATCCTTATAGTTTAATTTAGTGTATGATCAGTTTAAGAGCTGTATTTTAAATACTGATCAGGGAACCTTGTGTGAGTAGTACGCGATCGAAACATTTATGACGATTGATTCTTCTATTGGCTCATACCAAGCTCAACCAACTAGAGAGACAAACGTGAACGAACTCCCTCTAGGAGGCAATATAAATTGCAAAGTTTCGTTTTGAGTAAACTCAGTGAAGATGACGCAATACAACGAAGTTCATAAGAACATTAAGACCAACCACATAGACGGCACTTATGTCTATATATTACTAGCTGACCCGACAAACATTGTTGTGCCCTATAAAAAAATCTGGAGAGGGCCACCCCTATCACTCAGTGGTATGAAAAATAGAAGTTGGCCGATTCTCAGACCTACCTGATATACACTCAAAATTTCCATACAAATCGGTCCAGTCGTTTTGGAGGAGTTTGGTTACAAATTTATTTATATTTATCATCTATCTTTATAATTATGTATTTTTTCTAACGCACCTAATTCTTGTCATCTGTGCATCACCCTATGGTTGACTGGTAGAGATTGCCTCAGGCATTAAGTCCGCTCTTGCAATTAATGAGTATAATATGGAATATAAATAAATGAATAACGTTGGCTTTTTGTTGCAGGTTCCTGTCGCTGCACTGTTTCCTCTTCCCTCACTTTAAATTCTGTCCAAGATAACATCTAAAGAGATTTATATTCACCGGAACCATAATATTACGAACAAAAATCTTCCATAGAACTCAAAAGTGCAATATAAAGTTCAATTGACAAAAACAGATTTATAAAGGAAATATTTTTTTGAAGATTTTTATGACATAGTTTAGGTTGTGATATTAGTTTTACAAAGATAAAAGACAATTTTAAAGGATTATATTCATGTAGAAAGGTCTGTAGTGTTACTTTTGAGATGTATATTAAATCTGTATACAAATTATAATGTCTATTAAAAGATCTGTGATATTAGAATATTTTTGTATGTAGTTATATAATATAAATGTTGTATTTAAAGGTCTCTACTGTCAAATGTTATGACATTGTTTGTAAATTAAGTTGTTTATAAAATAAACAATTTTTAAATATTTTATCAAGCGTTTTTGTTTTTCCTAAATCTCAAACATCAAAATATACTCAGTTTTTCGTCCTTAAAGAGCTATACATTATAAATAACTTGACTATATTAAGACTTGTTTGAAAAATAGCTATAATAAGTTAAGATTGCATGTTTCTGTCTGTTGATTGTAGTTTTCATTACGTAAGGCAATAGTCAGAAAAATTGTAGATATATAGTTGATTTCAAAACTTCAAATCCATACGTTCCTATGTAGGGACTGTCTCATTAGTCTAGTGGACGCAAGCGCGAAAGCCGGGCACGACCTTTGGTTTCCAATCCCAGGTTAGGTCAAAAATAGTTACTGGGTTTAGAAATTCTCAGTAATGCTCGGAGTCAGAAAGTGTGGCGGTGGATACACCCCCGTGCCTCGGAAAGCACGTTAAGCCGTTGGTCATGCGTCTGATCTCTCTCCGGTCGTGTCTACCGTCCCATCGAACTATGAGGGTGAAGGAACAGTGAGAGCTCCTGTGTCTGCGCACACACTTGTGCACTATAATATCTACTGCGTACAAGGGTGATTCATCTTGAGGTTGGCCGCGATTGGTAATTATTATTATGTGGTATGTACAAGTAGTCCTACAAATCCAGGACATCCAGTATTCAAATTAAAGAGAAAACTTTCCGTGCGTCCTTCATTTTTACGAGGCAAATTAATATACTTTCTTATGAACTAGTTTTACAACAGCTGCACAAATAAAAGTTCAGTAATAATTTCTACAAACAACTGGCTCTAGCTCACGAGAGTTTTCATAATAAGTTTTCTTCATGATATTCTTTACATACTGGTATACTTTATGAACATTATAAAGAAGTATGGCATGAAGGTGAGGATGAGGTAAGGGGCAACAAACACCTTTTGTTTTACTAAAAAAAAAATTTATCATAAACTTTCGTCAAATAACATGAAAAATGGGAATTCATAAAGATATCAGGCACAAGAATATAACTATGATCCAAAGAAATACAATGAGTCAAAAAAAATGCCATACAGAATTTTGATTTAAATTATTTTTTTAGTAAAAAACGTTAAACGTGTTTTCTTACATAAATTATTTTATAAATCTTTAAAAAATAACTCATAAAAAACCATGTTACCTTTTAATAATTACAAAATTGTATATGGTGTGTTATGCTGTATTCGTTCACCACTACCGTATAAGCCAAACCCGATGAATATTGATCGAAAATTGTAGAATAACAAGAGACGCTCACCAAATATTCATTCATTGAGCATAAACACCTCATAATATGGACATGATAGAATATAAATTATAACGGTAAGTTGTATACTAAGGTTTTAAAAGCCGTATCATGCGTAGTTATAAGTACCAACGTTATTTGACATAAAATAGAAAGGCAAATCCTTTTTTAATTCTTTATTATAATACCTTTAATATATATTATATGCAAAAACACGACGAACAAAAGCGAGGAGAACTAAAAATAAACCTGAGTGCTCATTTAAAGCTATTTAATTTTCCAACTAGAATTATCCACTTGAATTGAATAATACTATTAACTAGGGTCGCGTTCGCTAAAACGCAATAAATATGAATGAGAATAAACTATTGGCAAGACATATAATAGGTCATATTACGATATTAAATTGTTATGTTTATCTTTATGTATGGTCGATGACACTGATGCCCGGTAAAACTCATCTTTAGAATGTTCTTTTGTTATTTATACCCTGTACAATAAAATAAAAAATATAACATCGATAAGTCCAACGATATTTCTATTTCTACATTGACTTGACTGTGTTAACTATGTTCTTCAGTTAACTTCTATCTAACTAAGACTCCTCCTCGCATCGTGTTCCTCATTGCGGGTCATGATCCCCTAGATAAGGAGTAAGTTATTCTTGACTATTTTGCGCCACCTGTTCCTATCTTTGACATCGTGGAGAGCATCATGAAACTTGGTGTTAAGCGTAAAGCGGATTTGGTCCGACCATCAGATTGGACCATTAGACTTGACTAGACGAACTAGGCCAAAGCTACTTATTACTTCTATACTTGCTTCGAATAGCTACAGACCGTTTATGCTAAAAAAATATGCAAAAGATTTTGGATGGGAGTCAAAAAGAGCCTTAATATTAATTATTGATTCATTTAATGATCTCTCTTTGCGTAATGAAAAACAATGTGTCAAAATATTTAAATGTTGTTTTTCCTTAGAATTTGTTTTTAGTAACATACACAATGATACGGTCTTAAACTCGTGCATAATGTCGGGAATTTGCGCCCGATATGCGCATTACCTTACTAGGCGACCGACACTGCGTCCGCGGAATGTAGGGTGATTGTCCCCCTAGATGACCTGTGGTCTACCATAGCGATACGGTTTCAGAATGCATAATAATATGTCCTGATAGTATGAAAGTCGCGTCATAAAACTAAAACACAAGTTATTATGCTTTAAAATCAAAAATTTATAAGGAATTTTATTCATAGAAAAGGTTCGTTTGGAAAAATATAAGTTTCTTACCTAAAATAACTAACTTTCTAATTAAAAATATAATTAACCATCAGGTGTGAACAAACCTTAAGGTTAAATTCTTATTAGATAATGTAATAGCTGATTTGCAAAAATAACATCCCAATCTTTTAAAATTGTTATTTTATTTAAAAAAATATATTTTTGTTCATATTACTCATCAACAACTATATCTTTTTTTATAATATCTTGGGACAACTGCACACGGCCATCTGATCCCAAAATTAGGCAGAGCCTATGCCTGGCGCCAGACAACTGATAAACATATTTATAAATACATACTTAATATTATAGACAAATAACAACCAGACAGAACAAAATGATCGTGCTCATCACACAAAGATTTGTCCTGGATGGGAATCGAACCCACAGCCTCCGGCTTAGCAGGCAGAGTCAATAACCACTAGACCAACCGACCCCGATATTCATTGTAAGTATACGAGTTATATCAAACACATTTACAGCCTACATAACAAAGTAAACAAACAAGATCGAATGTTTATTTAATACGCTTTTACGACTAACAGTTCTCTAAACGACGTATGAATAGATCATTCAATATCCACGATTAAACTGAATAGCCTTATTTTAACACCTTTAAACGTCACTGAACTAGTTTTATCGAGGCGATGCCTCAATAGTCTGTAAAAGGAACCTATCAAGTAACACAATTTATAGCTTTCGTGTTTCAAAGACGTGTGTAGATGTAGGAAGCAAGTAATACTATTTGTGTAGGACATTCTAGAGCTGTGTGGGTGTTACATTATTGTTGTGTTCGATTACATATTGGGATCTGCAGAATTGTTATATAATAACAGACAAAATTTCTATTGAAAAAAAATCGTAAGAAAAACAGAAAAAAAAGATTAAAAAAAGTGACGGACTTCTATTACCTTCATTAGTTTTATTTATATTAGACTCTATTCTTATTTACAGTCCAGTTGATGGTCTTGCTTTTTAAAAGTATCCCTTCCTTGATCAGTGATTGAAAAAATGATTATATAAAAAAGGATTTATAAGTAGATCCCTTATTCTCATACGGCAAAAAATCTAGGTGTCATCATGGACTCAAACCTCACATGGCGCGCACATATTAATGAAGTTAGTCGCAAGGTGCACCACTCCCTTCACTCTCTTAAACACCTTCAGAGCTTTCTTCCCGTTAAAACTAAAATATCTCTAGCTCAAACTCTAATTCAACCGATAATCGACTATGCTGATGCCTGCTATTTAGACGCTACTGAGGAGCTATTAAACAAGCTTGAGCGCTTGCAAAATTTGTGCATTCGCTTTGTTTTCGGAATACGCAAGTATGATCACATCTCTGAATTTCGCAAGGATCTCAAGTGGCTCCCAATCCGCCTTCGCCGGAACACTCGGATATTATGTCTCCTTTTTAATATCCTGCATAATCCTCAGTATCCCTCCTATCTCCGAGATCGATTTTTCTATGTTAAATCCTCCGATGCTCCGTGCAGATCCCACCTCAAAACCCTCCTTAAATTCCTACCTCACAATACTGACTATCTCTCCTACTCCTTTTCCGTGCATGCTGTTAGATTGTGGAACTCACTGCCGCCTAGCATACGTAGTTCATTATCAATCTCCATCTTTAAGAGAAGAGTAAAAGAGCACTATCTTTCTGCATAACTTGTTAGTCGCTATTTATATATGTATACTTTAAAAATTGTATTTATATATTCGTGTTTATATTAATTTATATATATTTTTAAATTGTTTTATATTATTTATAAAATATTGTTATTGTTGTCTTGCACTATTTCTCTCTCACTATTTTCTACGCACTGTTGTCTTCTTTTCTGATATATTTCTCCTTTCGCAGGTCTGCTGGAAGAAATTTCTCTAAGAAATAAGCAGTACCTTTGTACTTTTGTTGCTATTACTTGTTATCCTGTAAATACTTGTGTGTACATAAATTGTTAATAAATAAATAGATTTAACTGATGCTACATTTTTGTAGGTATAGTTTTTCTATGCATTTATATAGCCATCGTTTTAGTTTTGACATACCTAACAGCAACAGTGAGGCACTACCACCACAAAATACGTTAGCCAATTTCTTTGAAAATATCATTTCCTGTGACACAGTTCGAATAATTAATTAAATTGATTGACGTGCTCCATTCGTTCCGCAATGGAGGGTCCACCTGGCTTTAAATTCTTCATTTTGATCGATTATTACTGCACAGTCACTTCACGTAATTGGGTTCCTAATTTGTTCTGGCACAGCACTATGAAACCTTTGATTCGGAATTTAAACCGATTAACCCTTTATACGGGCAGTAATTCTACTCGATAATTTTACGTCACCTTCGATGATCGTTATTTGAAAGTAGAATATCCATTCTAATTATGTATGCGCTTCCTTGGTTTTTTTTTTCAATAGATGTGTTTATGAGCCTTGTATTAAATGTACTCGGGTTTTTACGATCAATGAAAAGAAATGTCATCATTTTCTATGACACAGCTGCACTTAACGTTAAACCTCTAAATTCTCCATCTCGTTCGTATCTCCTAAAAACTTTCGAATGTACTTAACTACTCGAAACAGATCGATTAACCGAACTCGTCCACGAATTAATGGTTTCGAATAAACATAATTAAGCTTTCAAAGAGTGCCGATTGTCCTTGAGCCCATTAGTTTTGAAATGACATTCAATTAAAAATGGAACCCATTTGTTTCGTCTGGTTTGTGCTTATTGTCTTTGATTTTATCTCGATTCATTTTAATGTTTCCTGACCCAGTGACCGTCTACATTGCTTCTTTTTATTTATTTATTATCTATTGAAACTATTTAAGCTATAATTTGTGAGTCTCTTTTATGTAGGGAGTATATTTAAGTCTAGCAAAATAAATCTCCCTAACTACTATTTTAAGAATACAATTTTGAGAATAAATACATCATGTAGATGTAGTGCAGCATCGTCATCTCTTATAGAGAAGGGACGACAAAGACATAATATAGCGACCTAGAGCAAAATCCAAACTCAATAATCCGTTGACTTGCGCTCGGTAGTAAGTAATGGAATTAATATCAATTTTACGAAATGAAATCATCTCGACCGCTCCTGTGAACTCCTGTCAATTACGTTACCCTTCATTAGCCCGAGGCTGCTACGATTTACACTATGGATATAGTCAGCCATTTTGTTTGATACTATAACGACTCGCACCTGCTAGGTCAACCGTGTTTCGATAAGAATCGTATTGTTATTGAAACATGGGTTACGTAAGTTCAAAAACTGATAGATACTTACTGCTGATTTTAACTAGAAACTAATATAAAATAATGCGAAATAAATCGAAAAAAAAACAGCCTTTTATTCCAATCAGCATATACAATAACACTTATTTATGTACTTTGAATAAGACTCTAATAAACTCCTTATTCACTCTTCAAAATTAATATTGATAGTTCTCATAAAACTATGCCCATGCTATGAAATAAATAAATAGTCTCTATAACATTAAAAAAAACTGAAGATCACACTGAAGAACATATTGAAAAAACTTTATCTAAAATGTCCTCGCGTATGTCTTTATAATACAACAACCTGACATGCTAGCATATATGCCGTCATATGCTAATCACGTCCGCCCGCAAATCAAAGGGCATTCATACAAACAATCCAATTAATAGTTTACGTAATGTAGCCAGATTGGATCAGCTGTTCTGTTTGCTTTCGATAATTCCAGACACTTGTAATTAGTCCATAGCTCTGAAAGCATTTGAGGAAAGCTCAAAAACAAATAGATATATAATTTAAGAATACAACAAGAATATAATAAAATGCTTTTGTTTTTATGTAAATGGAAGTTAGTAATGACGATCTCTTCTATGAAACTGGATAAAAGATTAATAAATGTATTATCCCTAATACTGAACGGCTGATAAACTTTAACACGTTCTTATAATTATGTCCCTCTGTCACAACTTTTCACCTTAAAGTGACAGAGACAGCATGAACCTTGACGACCTCAAACTGATTGACGTTTCAGTATCCGACAATTTTTCTATCGCCTATTGAGTTTCTTGCCGGTTCTTCTCCATAGGAATGATACCTTGGAACCTAGCGTCATTTAACGTTTTGAAAGTACCTGAAAAGGTCTACACGAAATAAAAATATTATGATTTTTGATTCGATTTGACTAAGGCCTAGTTCTTTGATCCCGAGTTAACTCAACCAATGGTTAAATATGTTAACTAATGGTGTCAAATCGCGCTTCTTCATCAATTGTTAACCCATCAAATGGACAAATAAGTTGGAGTGTTAAATAATTAACCATTTATTAGAATAAAAATTGATGAATAAACGCGTTCTACCGAAGTTTGAAAACATTAAGTAGTTAGCATATTTAACTATTGGTTGAGTTAACTCGGGATCAAAAACTGGGCCTTATACTATAAATTGTAGTTTACTTTAATTATTTGAAGAAGCTGAAAATCAGTGTTGTGCCTGTCGCATAGCGTATTACTACTGTGCTGAATGGCTTGAAACACATACCTATGTATAAATATATTGTTATTGTTTTGATTCTCCATTAATGTGTGGCAAAATTAATGATTTAAAAGGCTTTTAAAATTGTTGTTACATCATTTTTGACTGCACGGATAGCCGAGTGGTATAGGTCACCACGCTAATTACCACTGTGCGCGACGTGCTGCGGGTTCGATCCCCGCATGGGACAAGTATTTGTGTGATCCACAAATACTTGTTCCAAGTCTGGGTGTTCATTGTGCATGTGATTTGAATGTTTGTGAAACCCCCGCGACACAAGGATGAAATTCCTTAGTGCGGGCGTCGTTTTTAAAAAGTTAATAATAATAAAAGTTAATTTATAGCTCAAAATACACCACTTTCCAAGCCATGTATAAATAAACTACATTATGCACTTTCGTAAAGGATATGAAAGTAAGTTTAAGTAGCGACTATTATTATTTAATAGTTTAATTAAAGCTAGTCCATGAAACTGTAAAATCGCAGATTAATTGCTAAATATCCGCAATTAACCGCTAATTGGTTCCACTCAAATCTAATGTCATTAAATTCGTTTAATTTAGTTATTGATTGGACTGGTTACTTTATTGATCATGTTTTTGTTTTTGCGTAACTTTAGTCAATAAGACTTTCACTTATTACATTTTAAACAGGAAACTTCGTAAAAGATATTTTTAAGCAACTTTTTACCATTAAACAAAATGCGCAGATACAAACTTTCACAACTTATCTTGAAAAATATTTTACTTATAAAAAGCAAATAATTTTTATTTCCTGATATCTTAATTAAACTCATGGAATTTGTAACGTATTGTTTTGTTTATAAATATTCCATTTAATTTTTAAACACCGCAATGTATTGTGATCTGTTTCGATTACGTCGGATAACACAAGGCCTGTAAATGATATGAACACAATCAAGTTTGGCTAATCGAAACTTAAATAATATAATATTTAATATTAAATTATTGCATATTTATCCCATGTCGAAATCTAATTGTAAATCGAACGCAAGTATCACGACTTGCGCGGCAGGCCGTTCGGCAATCTCCGTCGGTAGTTCGGGCGTGTCCGGTCACGATTACTGCACCCTTGCGCGCGCGCACGCCTACATTGACCAGAATAGTGAAAGGATACAAATGATCGCTGATAAATATATTTTGTTATTATTCTGCGCCATTTATGATACGGATTATCGATTAAAACCCTGCAACGAGTTATTATTATGCCGTATCTTTATTTTTTTTATACCTTTTAATTGGCCTTATACATAGCAGGATTTCCTTATGTTTGGCAAAACAACTTACAGCTGAATCAATAAATATTATAATAATTTATATATTAATTAATATTAAAGAAATATTAAATATCTTTGAAGGTCTAAGGACCAAGGTCTGCGTTGGTCTCTATAATTCCAATTTAAACAAAAAAAATTCAGACATGAATGTCTGAATTATTTCACCTGTAATTTGGCCGGAGTTCCTATCTACTGTAACCACTATACGGCAGTTATCGGTACCCTGACCTGATCTAAACCTACTTGCCACATACCTGTACAATTTACTGTTTAGGTACTTGTATTTATCTACCACAAGCAGCGGTTGTATGCCCTGTTGCCACTAAGGACCTGATTTAAGAGTTTTCGCTTGATTTACAAATTTATCTTAAAAAGGTCAAATTTCCTTGACAGGTATTAACTTAATGCTTCAGGAAATTCTATAGGTTAGTCTTATTAGAGCTCTTCGTAAAGAAAAGTTTTTTACAAGGGATTTTTTTTTCAGAGTACGTAAGAAGTAATATTAGTACCTACTATCTTATAAAATTCTGAAAAAAAAATCCTTGATAATGCGGTATCAGAATCATCAAAAGGCGTGAGGTGTGAACGAATAAAATAAAAGATAATGTGGACAACATCACACACATTGCTCCGAATCTTATGTAAGTAGCTAAAGCACTTGTGTTATGTAATCAGAGACAACGAAGGTGCCAAACACAAGTAAAGTGATTTTATCTACAATGACCTGTCCGGGGATCGAACATGGGACCTCAGAGCTAGAGACACCGTGAAAAGTATTAAAAAAAAAGCCATTATTTATATACTTGTACACATTAATGTGTCATAAGCAAAATCAGGAATCAGCAGAAATTTATCAAATACATCAATTTCGAGTAAAATCAATCCAATTCCAGCAAACTGTAATTCATAGCCAGTTAACTCAAATACCTTAACTAGCGCACCTTATTTACCCACGCAGAAAAGGTCAACGAGTCCTGTCATTTAAAGTTTAGCGAGCATTTTGTATAGGTCGTAAGTCTTTGTCCGAACTTATTGTGCAGTATCGCCCCACCCGACGGTCCCTGCATACTAACGACCTATGAAATGTGCACATGACATGGACATTTAAGTGTCCCTTTTGGATGTTATTACGTGGGATAGAGATTTGTAATTTGAAACTCTTTTCTATCGTTTAGAGAATTTTGTTGTGTTAAATAGTCTATTGAATCTTTTTTCTTTTTTTTTCCAAGGTTTCTATTACCGTAGTTTGCCTGAGTGCAGGCTTTCACTACTTCACCGGACTTTGTCCATTGATCGTTTTAAATGTCGAATGATGGTTTGAATTCTTGACCACATTTTATTTTATTCATTCCCTCCTATCAAAGGTACCTCCTGAACATAAATTGTGTTATCCTACTGCTTAAGTGTCTACCCCTTTTAAAACAATTTTCTTCGATTTTTTTTCTATTTCCATCTAAATTGTCTCTAAGCAACATCTTTTACCAACGACACTAGCAATTGTTATGTTATCATTCCCATTAAATGTGAATACGTAATAGGTCGACAAAGTGGACGGCAATTGACTGCATTCTGGTCACGACCCGATCTAAACAGGCAAAACGATAATTTACCATTGCGATACCGGGCAGGTGTTGTGCAAAATATAGGCCTTATACACGAACACTCATTTACACCCCATTTGTCTAGTCACGCTTTCATCTTATTTGGAGTAACTACAATGTTAGTGGAGACTTAAGACTTTGACGCCATTGTTAATTGCTAAATGATCACCAATCACTTGATTGCGTCAAATGTCAGATTGTGCAGCTAACTTTGGGGAATTAAGTTCTAAAGATTGAATCGTATGCGTAAAACTCGACCGAACTACTAAAATAAATTCACATCAGTCTGCCCGTGACCATGACACCTGCAAAGGCGTAGAAACGTTGGGACTTAAAATCAAAATAAACCGAGATACAATCTGCTTACAAAGTAGTAATAATTCAAAATAAAATCGCCAACTACGTCATGATGTGATTGTGAAGGTCTCTCTATTATTTATGCAGTGGAATAAAGCAACAATATTCTAAAAGGACAGCCGGCACTGACCTGACACTTGAATAACCTTATTCGCCGTCTGCCTAGAATTTCCATAATAGGAACAGTCGCCTATAGAATCAAATGCAAACCGTCTGATAACACGATACACTATAAACTTAGCGCTAACATTTCTTACCCAGAACGAACTGACCTAGTCAATATCCCTGGATAGTTTATAGTTTTGTTACCACTGTCTGAAAATTCAGCAGCTGAACGAGTTACAGTCGAATCTTATTAAAAAATAAAATTAAGAGGGATATATACCGGCAAAAAAAAAAACTTACAATCGATTGGAGAACCTCTAAGAAGTTTGTTTTATGTCAGTTTGTTTTTTTTTGTGGTAGTCGAGTGTGTTTCAAGGTGTCGCTAGGTGTCAAGGTGTTTCAGGTTTCAAGGTGTCCCGGGTTCGATCCTCCGACAGGTCAAAGTAGAAAAAAACACTTTTCTGTGTTGTCTCAGGTCTGGGTGTTTGTGGTACCTTCGTTGTCTCTGATTCCATAACGCAAGTGCTTTAGCTACTTACATTGGATTCGGAGCAGTCTATGTGATGTTGTCCACGTTTATATAAAAAAAAATATTCCTGTCTCAGAGTGAAGGAAACTCTAGAGAATTCCTTGATCTAAATAAAAATCCGGTGAAGGATTCAAAGTCAGCACTTAGGCAAAAATCAGTACCCCATTTAAAAAAGCACTTGATCCAAAAAACAAAATGTAAAAAATGGTAAGTCATTATTGACGGTATTTTGGCCACTCAGAATTTGTAACCAAAATATTATAACGCAAGTGAAACCTCTTTCAAATCTAGACGTGGTCCTCAACTAGTTATTTCACTTGTTGTATTAAAATGTCTTTAGAAACTGTTCACACCCAGTTGTAATACGTGTAAACTAGGTCAATTAATTAAAATTGTAGCACCAACACAACTGTGATTTTGATGACTGATTTCTGATTAACGTTATTATGTGTTCATATTCGAATCACTTATTTAAATTAAAACCGTTGATCGGATTACAAAGTGTTGAACTTGGGTTTTTGATACTGGCACAGAATGGCATACATTCACTTTTTGAAATTGTTTTTTTTCATAGATAAATGTAATTACATGGGCAGATATTCGAGACCTTCCTTCTGCCTAGCCTTTTTCCCAAGCTATGTTGGGATCGGCTTCCAGTCTTACCGGATTTAGCTGAATACCGTATTTTACATAGAGCGACTGCCTATCTGACCTCCACAACCTATTGCTAGGTAATACAGTAGTCCATAGTAAGACTGGTTGTCAGAATTGTAATGACTTAACAACTATCAAAGATCACTGTATGATAGTCGGGACCAACGGCTTAACGTGCTTTCCGAGGCACGGAGGGGTCTCGATGTGATTACAAATGGTCACCCATCCACGGACCAACCGCGGCGAGCGCGGCTTGACCTTTGTCATCGGTCAAACCGTACGGCTTGCACTTAGCCACGAGCCCCTCGCTAGATATTCGAGACAGGATGTTTTATTATTCAGCCTCTTTTCACAAAACTTGGATGAGGTTTCATTAAACTATCTGACAACATAAAAATCTACCCTAGATTATAGTATTCAGATACCACCTTTTGATAGCTGCAATAATTTTTAAGCTCAACCGTGGATTTCATCCTTATCGATTTAAATAAACTTTCCTGAATAGCTTTACGGAAGCACAAATTTAAAGTCAATGGCTCCATTAACTGTGACTATTCACCGCATCTTACCTTTTTATTGTTTAGACAAAAACCAGGTCTTCCAACCTTAACATTACAGTGAAGAAGGGAAATTACAAACCACAGCCAACGAACTTACAATATCTTTCACTTAACTTTTAGAATACCGTATCTCATAAATCATGATACGATAAATAACAAAAAGGTACAGAACTCTATTAAAAAAGTTCTAAAAAATTATTGAAGTGCTTCACAACTCGCTAAAAAAATTAAATAAGAAAAAAGTTTTAGTACAGGCTACCTGATTTTCTATTTATTTTTACACATTTTATAAAATAAAAATATAAATATCGGCGCAACGGCAGAAATTAATCAACTAATTAAAATAATAAATATGATTAATTTAATTGTTTAATAGTTAGCTCATTTACTTTTATTCATTCATTTATAATTATCGCGATGTAAAAATAGTTTCAATTTTTTTTATCTACAATATTTGTAATGTGGGTACGTCTAAAACGTGTCGACACTATAAATACGACCGCACAAACCGCTCTACATTCATTCGTAGCCGAGCAGTCGAACTGTGAGGATCTCTCTGAAAGCTTTGTTACTCGTCGGTTGAATATACGAAGCTTTGTTAGTCTTGAAGTTTCCTTTAATAATTAATGAGTTCCGATCATCAAGATAATATGAGTGACGTCAGCTGTGCTGACGTTATGCCTTTTTAAAAATAATGAGGAGACCAGTACTCCGTCTTATATTTTTTTCTTCTTTGAATTCTTTTCATTTTTATGAAAATTTAAAACATATAGATATGTAAAATATAAATAGTAGTTTTAAATTGACAGTTCTGTAGTTGCAGTATTACACTTACAGATTTTTTTAATGGTTGAGTAAGTCGAATTAAAGTACTTTAACACGTTCTTAAATGTCTATCTGTCGCTACTCTACACCCTATAATGACAGAGACGGCATGAGACTTAACGGCGGCTTCAAACTGTTTGACGTCTCAGTATTCGGCAAAAAAAAATTGACGAGTCGTCCATCCAAAAAGTATAATATGACACGGTAGAAATCTTATAAGTAGGCATCCTCCTAAGCTTAAAACTTTTAAAATGAATTTATTAAATCTACAGAACCATAGCTCCTTTTCTATATTGTTCGTAACTGGCATTTTACATCTGACCACATCTTTGAGAGTCGGTGTACGACCACAAATAGGAGTCACGGTATTAAAACCTTCGCAATTTTAAGCGGAATGTGGTCGCTTCTGAACTGCTTTCATTGATTTTATGTTTCCTTCGCGGTTACTTACGAAAATTGCTAGGAATTTTACTTAATTCGCAGAAAACACCTGCTATGAGCAATTTTGGTACAATGTACTGCACTGCTGCACAAAACAATTTTAATATAAGATGTTTTGTTTGTTCAGTGTTCAATAATTATTGTATGGATTACTGAACTGAGTTTCATGGAATTTGTTTCTGTATATCGGTTCAAAAGCGAGCTAAACTCAATGTAACTCAGTCAACTTCCTACAAAATTCTGTCATGTCAGTCATTAAGTACTAAAACATCCTGCTAGCCACAGGTACTGTATCTGTTATTCCTGCAAAAATAAGCCTGTTTTCTTAGTATCCAAGGATGACCCATAGCAACTTTGCAGCAGTTTAACCGAGAATTCATAATTTACAGAAACTTTAGTTCTTGCGTACAAATTACAATGACATCAGAGTCTTCAAGACTGTTAGTAAAAACGCTGCCACTCAATATGAACCTTTATACAGTTCAAAAAACTTAAATTCAATTAAAGTCATATAAAAATTCTAATAAAGAATGCGCTTTTGTTTATTACCAAGTTCTATTGTGTTTTTTGACAACACGCTGATCTGGTTACCCATTTGGTCCAGCTGGAGACACATAGGGCATTCACAATTTAATTATTGACTTAAACCTACCTTGTTTTTTTTTATTTATTTTTTTTTTAATCATTTTTTTAGTCTAGTAGGTATGGTAAAATATTTTTGTCGTTTTTTTTTCTTTAGTTATGTGATGTTGTTTATTGTATTTTTGTCTGTATGTCCAAAATAAATGTTTCTTTCTTTCTCTTTCTTTCTTTCTTTCTTTCTTTCTTTCTTTCTTGTAAGAGAAAGCCAGCAAACGAGCGTATTTTGTTCGTGAGCAACTCCGGCTGTTATCTGTCGTATGCAAAGCGGTTGAATGCATTGCTTTTAACAAATACCCGATCTGCGTTACCGGGACCCCACACGAAGCTACATGTAATAGACTCCGGATCTCTAATAACTAAAGAGTCTGGAATATCGTGTGTTGTATATTTTATCGCTTGTGTATTTGCCGCTCAAGTAGTCAGTGACACACCATTTTTGAGGGCAGTGGAAGAAACTTTTAGTGGGACCTAATAAGCAGAGGTTTTCAGCTAGGTAAACTGCGAAATTTCTAAGTAATTTAATCGTGTATGGTGTATGGTATAAGTGGAGATTGACATTTTAGATTGTCATTAGAGCCGTCATTGTTAACCCTTTTTTCATACATATCTTTCAACCGTAATTGTGGAGTTTTGATTCCACTTGAAAATCATTCACCAAAAAACTGGATTAAAAAAGTATGTATATATTTATTACCCCATCCTCTCCTTTTTAGGAGTTAACAAAAAAAAATAATTTCTGTCTTTTTTTTTGGGAAACAGGCTTATAATTATAATTTTCTATAATATAAGCTCCCATCTTACGCAAGACTGTTAACCCTAAAACATTCAATTATTTATCCACATTAGCCACGCGGCAACTGCCTACTTAAGTTAATTGATTACAACCACTTACTTTGTACTGTCTAATTTTTAATAGAAACCCAATAAATTAATAGACTTAAGAACCATAGATCAATGAGCACCATACTGTGAATTGTAATGATAACGAATGGTCGTAGTCTTATATTATTACTGGCTATCGTTGAGATCATTAACTTAAAGGGCGAATCATTAGGTTTGAGTTATAGCGTACTAAGAAACATACAAATTAATGCACGGTCCATTGTAGACAAGGCCTCCCTTGGATTATTTATAATTCTTATAATGATGTTATTTATTATTCTTTATTAGACTAAGATGAAAGATGTTGGTGTTTTGTTTTGGGACAGTTTATACGAGGAGTTTTTGTTTTAGAGTAACTTATACCCCTCAAATAGATAATTATGATCAATGATATAAGTAATGGTTTGACTTAAAAAGTATTTAAACGCAACGTAACGCAATTTATAAAACCCGGCACGACTTCTTGCATTATCCATTTTATTATAAAACTTTTATTTTAATTAGGTACTCGTCAAAATCCGTCCCAAAAGAGAAAAAAATCTGAGCATACAAATGGACAGACAGCGGGAAGCAACTTTGTTGTACAATATGTAGTGATTATATTGATATATTATTATAGTTCACAGCAAAGATTTGACCGACAGTAAAGATTAAGCCGCGCTTGCCGCGGTTGGTCCGTGGATGAGTGACCATTTTTAAACATACCGAGACCCTCCGTGCCTCGAAAAGCACGTATAGCCGTTGATCCCGACTGTACGGTGATCTTTGAGTCGTTGAGTCATTACAATTCTGACATCCAGTCTTACTATGGGATACTGTATTACCCAGTAAAATGGATTGTAGAGGTCAGATAGGCAGTCGCTCCATGTAAAATACGGTATTCAACGGAATCTGGAAGTAGTGGAAGACGACCCCAAATTGCTTGGAAAAAGGCTAGACAGAAGAAAAAGGATTTTAATGTACAACAAAATAAAATACTGTTATTTACTAAAAGTTATCTAACGTTTTTGTTTAGCCACGGTCTTGGTTGCTAAGTATCAACGATTAGCGTAGGCAGACCCAGAACTAAATATCTTTCAACATTCGAAACAAAGCAACATAAACTTAACCATCTTTTATAGAATTAATGTCTCCATAAAATATATTCCCTACAAGCTATAATACCCTAGTGATGGGACGCCCAACATTTTGTATCTTATTACAAATTTATATCTAATTACCTTACCGTGTAAAACTATAAATTATGACAACATAATGAGAGTGAAAATGTTATAAACATCACTTTAGTTTCTGAAGGTGCTTAGTTTATTTAATGGCCCATTAAAATCTCTTTTACACAATCTGATTTGATCCCTAGTTTGTGAAATTAATGTTGTTTTACTTGTTTCGGTTGTCACTTGAAACGAAAATTTTCCGACATGGTGGGCTTGAAATACAATTATTATTATTATTATTATAGATAGCTTGTACTGTCCCACTGCTGGGCAAAAGCCTCCCTCCATTCCCTCCAGCGATCCCGGTCCCTAGCCGCCTCTTGCCAATTCCCCAGGAAGGCATCTAATTCATCCCGCCATCTCTTCCGTGGTCTGCCGCGTGCCCGTTTCGATGTTGTAGGGCGCCAATCCTGAGCTCTTCGAGCCCATTGAAATACAATAGTATAATAAATTAAATCATACAATGTTCCAGGTAACGACTATCGTGAAACATATTCCTAGACTAGAATTAGTTCCGCTCGCGACACTGTGTTGGATCTAGCTTTTGATTTGGGACACGATTCTAGTCGGACAATCTCGATTATATCCTAGGGTTGTGTGCTGGTATTTAGACGTAAGTGTTATATTTTACAATTATAAATAATTCTATTTTACAATTCGTGGAAGAGTTCTTTGATGCTATTTTTTAGTTTTCGTTTTGTTTGGTTAATAAAGTTTAGTATTATTAATAGGTGTGTATATAGTTAAGTTGGAAATATTTATAGTAATAACTTTTTTTTATTATATAAGAAAGTAGTTGCATAATCTACATGAATAATTAAGTAAATTCGTAGTGTAATAAAAATAAATTAATTTTACATTAGAGACTGTTTCACATAAGTAAAGTCTACAACACCAGTCGAGATTAGTAACATGAGAAAATAATGTCCAAAGGATTTTCGCTACCTTTCTGCCTAAAAAGGGTTAAAATTGATCTTTAATTAATTATTTCCAAACGACTCGCGACAAATCTCATTACGTGTCACGATAGAAGATTAAAAAACCCTTTCAAATTGGTATTTAGTAGAGACCTCTGCATTATCCACTTCTATGTATAGAACACTCTCAACCTTAGACTAATTACTTCCGGATCTGAACCCTGGAAATTACTCAAGCCTGTAAATCTTGTAGAAAAAGGCGAGTGAATTCCGGATTTCGCTCAACGAAGATCCGGTAAATTGCCTTAAAATGTTGCCTTGAGTGGTCTTAGGTGATTTTGTTATTAATGGTGTAGTGTTGGAAGGCTTTTCTCGGATATCTATACTATACAACCAGCTGTTTAGTTATTGGAGTGGTTTTAAAAGTGTGTCCGTCTTGTATAACGTAAATAGAATTACTGACAGTATTCTACGAAGTGCCACCTAGATAAACTATTCCATACCAAAGATATACTTGCTTCTGGTTTGCTAAACTTTAAACCTTACAGTTTAATAAACTACCTCAATATTACTGCCTTCTTAATTATTGGAGGAGCGTAATAACGTAATTGCTTCAGTTGCTCAATACAATTTTTTTTATCATAATTTGTAAAGTACCAACACAAATATGCTGGTTCATTTAATAAGCAAACTACAGCGTTAGACGCAGCAGTATCTTAATATTCATATCCCAGACTCATTACAACCTTAATCGAATTTCTATAAGGGAGTTCGTAATAACTGTAAATTCTACACCCTACCAATGAAGCGTACATGCGAATCGAAAATTGCTTAACGCAGAAAGACTTTAATGAAAATGCCGAGACCGCAGCGGTAGTAATTACGTGTTTAAATCGAGGTACATATTGCCATATTACGGTGCGGACAATTGGACGTATACGTGCTTATTCAAGGACAATATTGTTGACTACTCGCATATATCGAGTTTTTTCTGTAATAAAGAGTTAGATTTGAAGATCTACAGCTGTTATTTTGATGAGTCAAATAAGTCTACAATGAAGCTCTAGGAATTACCTTCGTAAAATGGTCAAAAACCTGATTACTCTTTGATTATTCCAGATTTGAAACCCCATGATGCATCCTGGCAGAACTTTGAACCTAAGAAATAAACCTTTGGTATTCGAAGATTTCACTTATAAAGGTAAAATCAGGACATAATCTCCCCGAAAAAAACAACAGAAAATCAAACATTATTTTACTTTGTTATGTTTTAGATCTTAATTTATTTAACTATCAAAGAAATTCGTTCCCAGTGGTTTCCAAATAAAAAATATTTTCTTTAAACCCAAAAATTTGGTTTAAAAATTTAAAAGTAATAATAAAAATGAATGAGCGAATGTTGGGTCCATTATAACTGTTTATACTCATAACTGTTTCAATGTATGACGTATATCAAATATCTGCAATTCATCGCACTGATTAAAATTAAATTGAAACAAATGATGTACGATAACATCAATGCACGCAATTTGCGGCCTTTGTTTTACGAACAATATGGAGCAATCAGAATGAGAACTATAATTATAGCTTTAGCAATGATTCCTTCATGTCTATTTGATATAAAAAGGGTATTAAAAGCTTGCGAAATTAAGTACTCTAACCTTAAAATAGAATTAAATAGAGTGGTTTTATCCACTTGAAATAAAACTGCTAGTAGCCGTTTTTATCTCAACGATATTAAATTTACTAAAGTTTTAATTTTAAAACGGAATCAAGGAAGCAGGAATAAAAACGGTTTATTGGTCAGATATTTTATACTTATTAAAAATACCTAATAATTACAAAAAGCAACGATAAAATATTTGATCAACGATGAAAATACTAAGGCGCGACGGCTTACTTCCTAGATCGATTTTCAAAACCCCTTTCAAAAATATTAATAAGTCAATCATTCTAAAATAAGCATAGTAAAAATTCTAGCTTTGTAGAAAGAATACATTCTGACTTTAATATTTCACGGTCTCCACACACGGTATACTACTATTAAAAACTGAAAATTCTAGAATACCTAATAGAAAATAATTCTCCAAAGCACTACTAAATTATGTTCCGAACCAAGTGACCATGAACGTGGACTCATGTATGTGTTCCGCCGGCGACCAACAACCTTCCACCACAAAATATCATAAACCACGCGCCAATAAATTGAATCATCCGTGTATGTTGTACATTGCTGCATGTACACTAGATAAAACCCCAGGCTTGATTTAGTGAAACGGCAATGGTAAGAATACAATCTGATGTTATCGTGTGGGCTAAATGATTTAGTCCTTCTAACATATTAATTGAAAACAAAGAGTGTTCTCCCACGCCATGCAACTGTGACCATCGCCGTACGATCAAAAATGAATTATTAACATTGTATAATAGCTAGATAAACCTGTAATTACTGTAATTAGAACGCTATGGAGGAAACTTATTGTTTTTCAACTGTTCTTTTGTACTAGCGCAAAGCTCACATTGGAGAAACTGTTGGAATTGCATAGGTAAGTAGTTGTTATTTATTACTTTTAAAATAATGTTAATATTATTCTTGTAATAATTTGAATAAAATATGTTTTTTTTCCGCGTATATAAATCTACAATGCACAAACACCTAGACTTTGGACAAAAATATTTCTGACCTATTTAATAAAAGTTTTTAGTTTTTAGGTGTTAGGTGTTAATTGATTACCTACACAAGATTGCACGAAAGAAGATACTAAATCCTAAATATCGTTTAAATATTCTCCTTGATTTTTTACCTTTATTCTGGTTTAAAAACCAAACTACAGAATCGATTTTTACGACAGTTATATGGGACCTCCTCTGAGATGTACTATCCTATAGTATAAGAAGTCAAAGGAATTTTTGAAATTGACCCACAAAAGCCGGAGAAAATACAACAAAAAAAATAAACACTCAAATTTAGAACGTCCACCTATCGACGTCGATAAAAAAAATGAAGATATATAAAATTAACCCTGACAAGTGAATAAAAACAATTTATAAATTAAACTTTTATTTTAAAAACGAGTATTCACAACCAGTTTGTGAAAATTATATGTGAAACTAGCCGACAAAAACAAAATGAACAAGAATAAACAAAAGCAAACAGCAGTCAAGTCGTGTGCACTACACGATGCGTGTAATCAGAATAAACAAACCATTGATTTGTTTTACCGTTTACGTTGCTCTAAAACAGGTGGAAGTTTTCAATTTGACTGTATTTTTTTTGTGTAAAGGTGAAAGTGATATAGGGTGATTTAATATTGAGATCTTTTTTATATATATAAGAATAGGTATTTTTGGAAGGAAACGTCAGTAAATATCGTATCAGTTACCGAAAATACCTGAAGAAAAAAATAATAATGATTTTCTCAATTAATCATAACACATTGTAGGTGGTTTATTCTTTTTCTTTATACTTAGCGAAAAACAAAACCTTTTCAACAATCAGTACATGAAGCAAAAAATACATTGAAGTGCTCTCACAAACGCATTACACGCCAAATACCTACCTACGCACAATTTTCATGTTTACCATTATAAAGCGTGTTAAACAGAGGCACAATAATTCAGTGTGACGAACGAACCATTTTATTATATTACTAAACAGTCATCACATCAGTACAAACCTTTTGAAATAAAATTCGTCTTTAATTCAATGCAGTATGGTTGAATGTGTATTTATTAGTGCGCGACAGTGCGGTTGACCGTACGTCCAGTGGTATTTATTTAATTTGTTTTGTTTTATTTTATTTTTCATGGCACACTGTCATCTGATCACATTTACTGAATGCGTAATATTGAAAAACAGATAACTTGAAAAAAGATGTCGGAGATTTATCTATGGTATCAATATCAATAGGTCATAAAAATATCTACTTTTCGGGAATTGTTCTCACAAGTTATATACCGACTCGTTTACAGTTATATATTTCGGAGACAAGACAAACACTCCAATACATTAAAATCCCATTTCAGATTAGCTCTTTAGATAACGTTTTACGATAATTTGTATCTCTTCTATAAATTAAAACACATGTTGTTACAAATTCGTTTTTACGATGGGAAAAACAAATGTCGAACATTTTCCATTAAAATATACCATTCAATTCAAATTTATGTACGTCAACATGACTGGTATGTTATAAAAAAGGTTTCTTTTTCGAATTAAGAACGGTAATTTTAATATTTATTTCACATTCAACTAATTTGAAATTGGAATATGTTTAAGTGGTGTTACTAAAATAAATTAATTTATGAAATCAATTTGATGTTATTGCCCAAAATATTAAAGTTTCCGCCCACAGATTCAATATGGCGTCAGCGATCATGTCACGCCTCTCCACTGTAATAATTGGCTATATTTAGTGGTAATTTGAATGTCACAGACACGTTTCGGGTCGTAAAGGTTTATTAATATCAGTATTTAATGGTAATGTAAAGGAAGGACGTTAAAACTATGTGGAGCCGCGTGATTTGGCACCTTAAGCGGACCGCCTGCAGGGACTCGTATTTGACCCAATAAATTAAACGTAATTATCATACGACATTTAATATTCTAGTTTATATTAGGAATGCATTATCCATGATGGACATAACTACGAAGACAGGAATAACAAATCAGCCATCGTGGTCTATTTAAGGATTTTAATATTGAAACTAATGGAAATTATCTGGCAGTTATTTTCTAATTATAATAGGTCTACTCTGAAACTTTAAAAATAGCATTGTGGAGTAGCACTTATCTTGTAGACAGCTCTTGTAAATTATAAATGAATAGCTGTTCCCCGCGACTCCGTCCACGGTACCTAATTTTAGTAAAACAAGCCTATGTTACTTAGAGTGTAGCTTTCTAATAGTGAAAGATTTTTGAAATCGGTACAGTATTTTTTGAGTTTATTAGTTACAAACATACACACACACAAAAATACTTTTCCTCTTTATAATATTAGTGTAGATTAGGTCATAACAAAACCCCAAGTGTCTTTTCTACTGGTTATAATTTCACTCTGTAGGTATACTTTTCTCTTGTAGGCTACGATAAAATAAGAACTTAAATACTACTTACATTTCACTTCGGAGAGATCCGACACTTAATTAATTAAAAGCCTTCAGCTAGGGAGGCACTTAGTGCGATAGAGGTGGATAGAAAATAAATTTAACTTTTTTCATGAAAAAAAACTTACTACAGACATCTTAACTCGGTTTTAATAAAAGCAGGTTAGGAATATAATTTGTACCTCAAGGACTAAGAAAGTATCGCATTTTCAACAATGGCGGGTCGCGACACTGATTTATATGTCGTTGTTTTGATAAATAATTTAAAAAAATACCTTTTCATGTTTGTTCCCATTCGTGAACCATAATAATAGCGAATAAAAAACCTAATGAATAGATTCGTTACACTAAAGCCTCGGTTAAGGTCATAAACATTGTATTGAAATACGAACGACAGTGTGTTTGGTATTTATGTGAAAATTATTCGAAGTTCCGATTATCCCCGTTGATATCGATGTTATTGATCGAATAATGACGCGTTGTTGTCGTAATTTACCTATTTTAAGACTTATCGAATAGGTTATCGATAACGGAAATATATTTTGAAAATCAAAGTAGTCGTCGATATAATTATATATACGCATAAACGATGTGTTGACACCTTGAGAAGCGGAAGTAGCGATTGTATAGACAGATTTTGGGATAAGTTGGATTTGAATAAAGATTTGAATAATTTTGCCTGTTAGTCTAGTGGTTAGTGACCCTGACTGCTAAGCCGGAGGTCGTGGGTTCGAGTGTGATGAGCACGATCATTTGTTCTGTGTCTGGGTGTTATTTATCTATAATATATATGTATTTAGAAATATATAAGTAAGTTTATCAGTTGTCAGGTTACCATAGTACAGGCTCTGCCTAGTTTGGGATCAGATAAGTAGCTGTGCGTGTGATGTCCAAAGATATATTATTATTAATAAAAAATATGTGTGTGTACCAGAGTACACAGGTAAGAAGTGAAACTTCTTTATTTTCTAATCGTTTTTTGTTTTATTTTTAAATTATTATTTAATTTATATTTTTTATTGTTTTTAGAATTAATAATGTTCACTAGATTTACAGTCATATTTATTAATACTTGCTAATTTTAACAGATTTATATACATTCACTGATACTTACAATCAAAAAGTGAGGTTAACCTCAAATAAATATTAAAATCATGCTCATACGTGTTGAATTTATAAAACGAAATATATAATCACTCTCACTTTTCTTGTTAATTCACTTAAATTTGAACAAGTCTTTTTATTTTATCACTTTCAAATTAATATATTGTTATTCTTTTTTCAAACCAAACTTCAAAACTAATATATTGTTGTTATTATTATCATATATTACATTATATTCTTTACGTCACTATACTAAACTTCGATAAAAAAAGCAACATGGCGCGTAACCGAAAAACGTGACGATTTTCATCACGTGACTTTCTCCCATACGTCGATAAAGAAGTTTCACTTCAATAATTAAAAATAAGAACACAAATTTAAAACAACACTAAATTGTATTATTGACATCCAGTAATTGATTATAAAACCCGAAATCTTATTCTACTATTCAAATATTGTTAAAACTAATTATCAACAGATAAAAATAAATTCCTTATTCAAAACTGTTCCAGAAAACAACATTACTGAATAATAAATCAATCATAGCAAAAGTTACCAAACAGGTGTCCGCCGGTAACCGGAGTGTATATTGAATTTGGAACACTTTAAAATCAATAACGCAAATTGTACACGAAGCACGTTTTTTGAACCTCGAACAGCAAAAAGCCGATGCTTTGTGAATCGTCCAATATCGCTGGCAGCCAATTCGGCAATTCCAATTTGGAACATACCAACCAGCACACCGTTACGGAGAAATTATTGAAACATTTGAGTTATGTGGAGTCGTTTGAGTGTCGAGTCTCGTTTTGACTTCTTCGAAAGATTGAAAGGGCAACACTAATCGTATCCAACCTTTTTGCAACTTTGTCTTTCTATTCTTACGACATATTTTTTTTGGCATGCCCAAATCAAACACTTTAAAATAAGAGAGTATCTATTTATGCTGCAAAAATAGGCTAATAAATCTCAGTGAATCTCGAATTGATTTGAATAATTAACCAACCGAAACTCAATCCAAATTATTTTAACAAGTATTCTGCCAAAGTATATTTATGCAATTTCCCACCGCATGCGTCATCTACTTTCTTCTAGAAAACCGGGCCGTTCACTTTACGTTAATTGCTCCAATTAACTTCGGGTTAAATAAATTAGAACTTTCCTTTTGACTTGTTAATTATAATAACAGTGCCAATTTACACTGTAGAGTTGCTGCCGTTTTAATTTTAATACCTAAGTTTGGTTTTGTGTGAAGTTTTTATGCACCTGCATTTAATTTATTTATAAGATTAAAGAAAACCCTTATTTCCTATTGTTTTCTGAGGTTTACGCGAATGTTAGACTTTGAAATAAAACTACGTTTTTTTCTATAGAGGATAATTTGATTTTAGTTCCCGACGTTTCGACGCCTTTGCAGGTGGCATGGTCACGGGCGGACTGTCTGCCCGCGATAAAACACTTTTTTCATGTCATGAAAATAAGTCTATCGAAACGTATATGTACTAATCGCACAAACATATGAAATGTAATCACCTCAGGTACATAAAGCAATTTTAATTACATAATTACAGCAGGTTATATAGTTAACTATTTTGTTTTCGCCCTGAGTTCAAAGAAGTGGCTAGCCTAATGGCTAGGGTGTCGGATTGCACTACCACCGTGAACCCACTTGTAACACAAGGATATTCAGTTTATCACGAGGGGTTTACAAGAATACTGTAAAGTTTGACACACAAAGCTAGTAATCTAGTATAATTTTGAAAAAACACTTATAGTATGGAAATAATGGCGTCGGATTGTGAATCTTACCACTATACCAGTTGTCACGACCATGACAACTCTGACAAGAGTTTAACAACGAAGAAGAAAAATGCAACCTTCATCATTGCCTATCCACATGTTCTCACTGGCACTCGACGAATTCAGACCCGCCATTCACCGCCTGCTAGTCTATGCAACACCTTTCAGCTTATCGAATGAAAGCCGAAATTAATTGATTGATCGGATAGCTAGAACAAAGGCGATACCGGCGTCTATCACGATCGTATGATAGGACCCATTGACAGATCAAACGTGATTGCGCGATTATATTGTGTAACGGAGATCAACCAGATAATTAAATAAACAAAGCTTCACTAAATGAAACTATATATTTTTTTAATTCAGGTCCAATATTAAACTTTAATTTACATGGCGGTCGTTTCGTTAAGATTGTGTATTGTATTTTTTTTTCATGTATCTTTCATATATTTTTATATTATTTATGTGTCAGTAGATATAAAAAAAATACAAATAATTTTCTCGCTTTTCTCCCATTAGTAGGTATATTTTTTACTAGTAAGTATAGTATTTTAGTATGGCATTTTGGTAATATGACTAGAATATAACATTTTGAGACTAGTCACTACTCTCTTTATAAAGGTTTAGTTATCGACGGAAGATAAACTTTCAATTTCTTGGCAATGGCGGTATCCTAATGGCTAGGGCGTCGGCCTTGCGATTATGAGGTTGCAGGTTCGAATTCTATCCGCTATACTACCGACCTGAACCCACTCGTAACACAAACATTTAGCGTAGCACAAGGAGCTAACAAGAATACTATTAATGGGCGACCCACATTGCTAGTAAAATACATAAAAAAAAGTTGAGAAATAAAATTATTAGAACTCTGAAAAAATACTTACCTATTGACTATTTCCATCAAAACAATCATTATAAAATCAAACAAAAGCATAAGGAAAATCTAACTTATTTAACGACAAAATAATATATTTCTTAATAAATACGTATACTCAGTATCGTATTACTTTTCACTGGCTTCCCAGTTTTCCTGCAAACACGACTTAACTTATACCAAAAGCCTCGAGTTAAATTTAAGAGCGCAATATATATTGAGTATTGGATTTTCAAGTTTATGAGAGTTTCCAGTATATTCTACATTTCAACCGTAATAAATTTCAAAGATTCAAACTAAACTTTTCCGTTACCCATTACCTAGCAAGCTTAACAACAGTCGGGCTAAAACAGCTCAAAATACTATATGATCCTACCATTAAATATTGTAGAATACAAACTTGTATATAGAAATAATAGAAAATATAATCTAAGACAGATTACGCAATAGCGGTTTTTACGAGTCAAAACCCTATTTATTTTCACCAGCTCCCTCAGACAATGTACAATTCTACAAGCGTTAACGATGATTGTAATCGCTAAAAAGACATTAAATGTATGGAAATGACATTTCTCATCGATAAGTCACGTGACTTAGACTTGTCACTTTCATACATTTGAGCGATTCGACCAGCGATAAAGATTGTAGCAATGTATCTTGTCTAAGGGGAAAGTTCCAAGCTAGTAGCTTGACTCTCATTGGAAGAGAACGACCGGACGTGTCACAAGCAGCCCTAGCGGGTATTTGACTTGTGAAATTATTGATAGCTCTTAAGTACCTCGAGGCGGGACGCCTTATTTGCTAATTTCAATACTGATATTCTGATGAAGCGGCGGTAACCTAATGGCTAGGTCTCGGACTTGCGATCATGTGGCATTGCAATACCGAAGTGAAGCCACTCGCAACACAAGCATTTAGCTTAACACGTAGTGGTTAACTATAATACTAGTAAAGTGTGATGCTAGTAAGCTTTTTAAAAAAAACTTAAATGAATACCTATAATTTGAATATCCGGAACGCATAGCATGACATGATACCAGAGCCACTTATCTGAGTCCATTCAAAATTAGTAAGACAATTTACGTTATTGAGATTATAACCAGAATGAGATAAACAGGCACTATAACGGTAGGTACAAATTTCCCGGTTATACAGACCATAGACATAGATATCGCTTTATTTAACGACGTAGCTAGGGCGTGCAATCTCTGAGGAACACATAAGTTAAACGGTCCACGCAGCTGCGCATGCGCCCGTCGGCGGCGCGCGAGCTGCTTTCTGTCAGATATAGGCGCGAAACACACTCATGGTAATTATTTCAAATATTATTTTTACTTGTTTATAATTTAATAATGGCAATAATTTAAAGGATATCTGGTGGGTGTCTGCAGGACATCACACTAATATTTTAAGAGGAGAGTTTGTAGGGTTTATGTTACCTCCTCACGCTCAAACGGCTTACTAATTTTGATAAAATTTTATGTGGAGGTAGCTGACACTGGTTACATTTCATCTTGTTTTTTTTTTTAATAATGTCTTGGACGCGGGTAACACTGCGTAGTTTACTATATTTCTAAGAAGATCTCTATCAATAGTTACGATACCTAGACAAATAAAGAGAGAGATATCGCTTTTCAGGCTTTCCAAGATTCAGCGGCCGAAGAGTAAGTATGGGCTCACACAACATTAGCATTACGGTTTATTTTTAAATAAACAACACCATGGCTAGTAGTTTTGAGAGGTCCAAGCACGTATGAATTGTTGACTATAAATGCTTGATTGAGCATGCAAGCGCCTCGCAGATGCGGTTCCGCCGCACGTGACGTGATCACACAATAAACGCAAAGAGGGAAGGAACACTTCTTCGTGTTGTACCAAGAAAAATGCATTATTAGTGACATGTGTTTGTGCAATTTTTAGAAGAGATTTAATTTTGATTAAAGATATAATTCTTCTTAATTTCTTAGGACTAACTTTGAATATATAGATAGGTACTCGCATTTGAGGATCTGTAATTCTACTTTGGGAAAGTATAAAAGAGATCAGCCTGTGTACCAAAATATAACGCAGCAAGAAATTTAAGTATTTTTCTGTACTTTTCAAACTATTTTCTGAACCTGCAATGGTATATTTAGGATCTTCGCAAATAATTCAAACAAAACTTGGCTTTAGATAATAGTGTCAATATCATTACCTGAAGATACACAAAGTACCTATAAAACAATTGATTGTCACATAAGAAGCAAGCCGTGCAGTTCATAATGCAGAAAATCTAGAGTACTATAAAATGAATCTGGCATAAAAGCAGGTGGTATGTCCGTCGCCTTCCATACTTGTTTATTTTATGCACCAGTGCTGGGCGTGGCTGTTCACGATAGCCTGAAGCTTGCTCGCAGCCGCTACTTAAGGACGCCAGTAATTTTGCATCCGACGTGCCCGGGACTTAGATAAAGTGATACACATAGCTCTGATTAACCGTTCTCCTAGATTATACGGTGCAATATAAAAGAGATTAGCATTTGCTTTGGATCTATGTTCAATGTTAACTTACTATAGTAATTTAAAATTATACCACATAGATTTATTTTGGGAACCAATTAATTATAACTTACTAGTTCATAATGCTTTCTGAGGTTTACGCAAGTTGAACATTGAAATAAAACTCCTTTTTAAATGGATTTATTCTGATTTCTGTTCCAAACGTTTCAACGCTTTTGCGAGTGTCACCGACACGGATAGAGTTACCAGTTCAGTCAAGTTTCCCGTTAAAAACATTGAAGCACAGCATCAGAAGAGGGTTAAGATCTTATATCTTCATCCTCATGCTGTCTGATTATTTGGACTTCGCCTACACTTAGGTGTAAACTTCAAAGTTTTTCCTCACCTCCGTTGTAAAAATATTTAATGGAGAAAGTGTGTTATCTTCTTCATCCCTGAGTCGATATTAACATTTCAGAACGACTGCATGATGTGTTCTTTACTACAAAACTAAGTTAGTCACCAAAAGATACATGATACGATTTCAAATTGTATCTAATACTCACTGCTAAAACTGAGATTAAGATTCTGTTCACGATGATGCCAAGAAGTATTTGGTGATTGAACGTATTCCAGACGTCTGCAAAACTCACGTTGTCGATGACTCACGATATTATCGTGAAGTGAATGTCTAGTCCTTTGATATTCAATAAGTCAGATGTTCTACATTTAAATGTATTGAATATGCTTAAGTAGACAAAGCAGATAATGACTAAAAAATAGTTGCTGAATCATATCATAAAATGAATAAATTTGACAAACCCTAGTTCAAGACTAGGTTTTTTCAAATTTATTCATTTTTTCCAATAATTAAGGGGTATTTTATTTAAATATTTACAAACTGGACATAAATTATATAACAATAAAACATATATTTACACACGAAAAACAAAAACATAACGAATGGCTAATTCAAAATTAAAAAATGGCATCAAAGTCAAATAGTTTGTCCAAAATAGTTTTTTTTATCAAATACACTGCCGTGACTGGCCTGTTATTCTACTGGTGGTTAGTGACCCTAATTGCAAAACAACCAGGACCAATCTCTGTATGAAAAATATAACTAAGTTTATCAGTTATCCAACGTTATTATTAATATTAATTCCAGCGAAAATCACCATTAACCTCGTATGAACCTGGTCGTATGTGATTTTTTAATAGGTAAATCAAGACCTTAACCTATTCGTCCCCGAGGGGCGACCGGTCGCCGCATTACAATAAAAAATCAATTGTGTCTCATTAGCGGTGATTAGAGAGATTGAACTGACAATATTACGGCAAATAAAGCTTATGCTGATAGCGCAGTCCAATTCGAGAGCAGTACAAACGGCCACATAATTTGCATTGAAACTGTGGCCCGGAATGTGGGTAGTTAGTGACAGAGAAATGTCCAGCACGCTTATCGTGATATTGTAAATTACGTGGAACGGAATTCATTTGTGCTTTGGACGGGAGCGTGGTCGTAGTATCCTAATTTCAATTGTCTGGTTGGAAAAAATATTGTCTGATATTGGATTATGACTGCGCAGATAGCCGAATGAATCACCACGCCAATTACCAATGTGCGCAATGCGCTACGGGTTTGATACCCGAATGGGACAAGTATTTGTGTGATCAACAAATGCTTGTTCCAAGTCTGGGTGTTCTTTGTGCATGTGATTTGAATGTTTGTGAAACCCCCGCGACACAAGGAATAAATTCCTTAGTGCGGGCGTAAAAAAACTTCTGGAAGTTCCTGTTCCAAAGATTTGTCCTGGATTGATATCGAACCCACGACCTCCGGCTCAGCAGTCAGGGTCTCTAACCACTAGACCAACAGGCCCGTCTACCGTGTTTACCTTGCCCGTTGGGCTTTTTCATAATAGCTACATTTATTATAGCCGCTTTTGGACGTAATGATAGTTGTCATACGTTGTGCAAATAAACAATAACTTACTTTTAATGGTATGTTATTTCATCGTTAAGTTCTTATTTCATTGTAGAATAAATAATTCATCTGTATACGATCGATCTTTATGGTTAAGCACCAATTACGAACATAGAATTTACCATTAAAAGAGTATATTCAACTTTGTATACCGGGTGATATCACCCAGGTGTGTAAAGTGAACTGTTGCTACTACTCTTTTTACCTCGGGTCATTTCACTTCAGTGATATCATCCAAATGAAATGAGTTGACAAAATTGTTCACCTTGGAACAATATCATCCAGGTGGACAAATGCGACTTCTCTCATTATAAAGTGGACTTTTATCACCCACAACTACAGACATAATTATTGTAGTTAGCTTCTTAGTATTTTTCATGTAGAATTAAATTTTTATACATTATTTTTTAATTTAGTAAAATTAAATACAAGAAGTTTGGGTGATATCACCCCGGTTTACAAAGTGGAAAACAACTTACCAAAGAGAACGTATCATTTGATATTCCACCTGTCAATAAGTCAACCCAAATTGATTCGAACATGTAATTCACTGATGACAGGTTTAAACAAACGCAACTTTTTAAACCATCGATATTAATTAATTACTGGTTTTCTAAGAAACAAGTTTATCCAACTAATTCCATGATATAAATAACATATAAATATCAACCATAAAAACGTTGGTTAAGAGTTATAATTAAATTAATCAAGATATGTTTAAATACTAGTCTGTGAATTATCTTTATTTCTCAATTTGCATGGAATAGATAATTTTATAATTGTTGTTTACAAGAATTGACGGCTTCGGAAAGGTCGTATATATCATCTTTAATTTGAAGTGATTTAAATATAGTATCTAAAGATAAAAAATGTTTCTGTATAATCTAACACTAGCTGCGCCCTCGGTTTCACTTGCCTTGTTTTTTTCCAAAGCAAGTAACCTTCCTTGGCATGTGGGCTATATGATGTGAAAAAATAATTGTTTTTCAAATCCCAGCGGAGATAATAAATATAAATAAATATCTTGGGACAACTCACTCACGGCCATCTGATCCTAAACTAGGCAGGGCCTGTATTATAGTGACCAACCAACTGACACACATACTTATATATTTCTAAATACATACATAATATAGATAAATAACACCCAGACACAGAACAAAATAATGATCGTTCTCATCACACAAATGTTGGTCCTGCATGGGAATGGAACCCACGACCTCCGTCTTAGCAGTCCGGGTTACTAACCACTAGACCAACAGGCCCGTCAGATCTCAGAGATTAGTGCATTGAAACAAGCTCTTTAGCTTTTAACATTTTATGACTAATCGTATTTACTTGTGTAGGTATACTAGGTAGAATACGGCCGACGAATCTTGGTGAGTCCGAAATGATGTACAGTTTGCGTGAGATGCAAGTACACAATAATTGTGCGTGAGAAAGTGACGACAATATCTTGTGTCGCTTTTTAGACTCACCAAGATACATCGGCCGAAGAGTATATTGATAGAAGATGGAGAAGCAATTACAGTCTATTAAAACGAACTTTTTTTAGGTAATTACCAATTATGGGAAAATTATAATTGGTAATTACCTAAAACAAAGTTCGTTCGTTCGTACGTCATTACCTCAATTTTAATTTATAATTATACAAATATATTTCATGTCTAGTATAATAAAATTAACAACTAATGTAAAGCATATAATCATATGTCTCTAATCATTTAATTAAAACATGCATAATAAATAAACTTTTATGTAGTGTTAATTTTAACTAAAGTTAAAAACATTTTATTAGATGCTAAACAAGAATTAGCTACAAATTTAAAGCAGAATATTTAAATTAACTGATAAGAAAATATTTTATTTAAATTATAAATTAATAGACTATTAGAGACTTTAGCCTTTAGAATAATGTCATAGATAAAAAACTAGATCTAGTGTGAATATTCTGTGAATATTACGAAACAAATAATTTGTACAAAATGATAAAAAGTCGTGTGATCGTCTCTGCTTCTGACCAGCAGAAAAAACAATTAATAAAATGAAAAAATAATAAACAATTTGATAACCTGGAAGAACGCCGTTGTATCTGTTAGATATTGTTCTAAACCGCATGTACTTATTTATGAATTTGAATAGAAAATTAAAAACATAATTCTTAAAATTATAAACATTATTACCGAATACCTTAAGTAAAGTCAAACCGGATACTCCGATATTCGGCTATTCAATAAAATTCGGCGCATCACTATTAAGGACCAATATTAATCTGTTAGCAGCACTAGACTACAAGTAAAACGTTCTGACGTAGATTTAATAAAGCCTGTAGGTGCGGTGTTAGCGTCACACCTAATCGGGTTATAACTTGCAATATGTGAAAGCTTAATGATTCTAACGTCATATTAATTTGCTAAATTCTGTCCTTTATTTTGTAAGCCAACAACAAAAAGTACCGACATTATGTCATATTTCGCCTACTTAGTTCTGCAAGCAAATTTATTTAACAAATATAATATTAAGAAAATTTTTTAAACAAAACAACATCAATATTCACTGCAAATTCTACATTATTGGGTAAAGTACATAATTATTATTAATTATTTAATTTTTACAAAACCCTTAAACTTAAAACTAGTGTATAGGCATTAAGGGTGATACAACTTTACAAAAGTATATAATACCGTGGAGTTTGTTGCGCCGTTTCTTCTCCACCGCTAGAGCACTAAACTTAGGAAGCGGTGAAGGGGGCTCGAATCAGGGTCTAGGTGTGCTGTCTAAGTAGGTATAAATTGACTTTCAAAAAGTGCTACCTATTAGCCTAATTTGAAATAAACCTTTTTGATTTTGATTTTGGAAATAATGAGAGTATGGATTTAACAATAAACACACTACAAGACCAAAATATAAAAACCTAGGAAATAAATCTTAATTTATGTCGAGTAAAAAAAATTACATAAAGTTCCAAGTAGGCCAATTTTTCAATCTTTGATCTCAGTAAAGTAAAGAGAGTCCATAGGGAATTTCCAACGAAGATGAAAAAGTGTGTAAAAATGCAGACAATATTACCCTATGTAATTGAATAATAAACTTCATTATGACTAGGAATACTACCATGAAAAGAAAAATTATTTTCAATAAATAAAATAAAATAATTTTGTGCTAAATACTGAAACTGACATGCCGTTTAGAAAAATATATAATATATTTATTGTTACTATAATAAATTATTATTTATATTTTTTGTTTATTAAAATAAATTATTCTTACGAATATGTAAGTCAAACGTTTCAAAAACCTATTAATATTCCTTTCCTGGTTTACATGAGATTTATGGTCAGTCAAATACACAGGGTACGCCAATTAATATCGATATCATATCAAAGTCGGTAACAGTTAATGACAGCGATGATCGATGTGGACCTCAATACAACATAACCGAATTAAACCTTTATACTCGATTAAATCGACAAAGGCTTGCCGCATCTATAACTAACGATTACAACGCACTATCAATAAAATTTAAACTCCATTGCCGCCTTATTTCCATCTCTAGCTCAAATCGGCCAGTTGTTTACGCAATGAGCATCGTAAACTTTAATTCTTTCAAAACATTCGCAAGTAGCAAGCGATAACAATTTGTAATATAAAATTAGGTTACATTGCCGTCTTTTTCTTGTGTTTCGACGGACGATAGAAGATAATCACGCAATGGAATGTTTTGAATTGGTTCTATTGTCTTCAAAAAAAGTCGGTAGATTTCGGGAGTTGAAACGAATTGGAGGTTTAGTCGTGTGGGTGGCTACCATATCTTTTTAATAGGAACAGTCTATCTAATCAATTAATGGGTTAAGATCGATGACGACACGTTGACAATAACGTGACCAGTTTATTTTTATTTGACTATTTTAGAGATAATTAAGTTACGTAAATCAAGCTCCGTTCCAAATGGGTTCCTTTTATTCAATTTCGAATTAATTCACACGGTCTGTTAATAAATTTTCTAGGTCGCTTACATACTTCAATGTTATTTTTAGATTGGTAGATTGTATTTAGGACTTTTTGCATACCTATTCTTTTTTTTAAATGTGGGTCGCACATTACTGGTATTCCTTGTTAACCCTTGTGCTAAGCTAACATACCTGTGTTACGAGTGGGTTTACGTCGGTAGTGTACCTAATGGGTGGAATTCGGACCCGCAACCACATGAGCGCAAGTCCGACGCCCTAGCTATTGGGCTATACTAGCATCAGTTGTTTTTTAAACAGCTTTACTTCTAGCTATGGGGGTCATACATTATTAGTATTCTTCTTTACCTTTTGTCTCTACTAATCTAAATCCTTGCTTATTTTCACATCTGTAGTGCAATGGGTGGGATTCAAACCAGCAACCAATACACCCAAGCCATAAGACTACTTAATTTGTATTCTTGTATCAAAATTAAATCATTGTTGTATTAAATTATCATTAATATTTGGCTACTATTCCACTGTCGTTAACCATTGTTATAGGTCCTTATTAGTACATTCTTTTTTACATATTACAATATAAATATGCGTATAATAAATGTACAAACAATTTCCTACATGTACATCGCAGACAACACAACGCTTTGCAAATTGCGATCTATTCACAATAAACGCTATTACGACGCTGAACATTTGCAACTGTCAGCACAAACGTATATTATTAGATAAAGAAATGTCACTGACAAAGAAAAGTGAATTCCAAAGCACCTATGAACATAGACATAATAAAGAGACGCCCGGTTGAAGTCAAACACGTACTAAGGTCGACAACAATTTTCGCATACTGAGCATTGTTGGAAATTGAAAGGCTTACCGCGTCATACGAATATAATAGTCTCCAAATAAATATATATCTTATTCTAATGGAGTAGGATTTTATTTACTTGAGCAGCGCTTGAACGAGGGAAGCCGCACGCAGAAAGAATCTTAATAATGTATAACGCAGGAATATGTTCAAATGCGTTTGTCCCGTCTTAACACTGCGGCTGCGGTAGGGACGTTTTATATTTGAAATAAATTAGAGAAATTTGTAAATGTATTAAAACAAAGTCTTCTAACGGCTAAAAGTTTATTTTTTTTATTTTTGTATACAGAACAATCACAATCAAATCTCATTTAGAATTTTAAAAAAATATATAGGTTTTTGGGCGCATCGATGCACTTACGTTTATGTTTACGTTTTTCCGCTGTTAGTAAAATAATGTTCTAAGCGGGGTTTAATTTAACGACCAAAAACATTTTACGAAACATAATGGTCTAATTAAACTTTATCGAGCATATTCCCATAAAATCAAATTACGGTAATTGACATGCATCATTAACGTACATTCGATAAATAACCCGTCAAAGACGGTATCACCGATATATAATGACATTTCAACTTTATCATATCTGGTTGTCATTCACGTAAGAATATTAAAAGCTAAGGTACCAATTAAGGGGTTGTGTCGCTTTCGAGAACAATATTTAAAGTATCTCCGTTCGTTCAAAATTCAACAATTTGTGATCTACAAAAAAATATATTTTAACAAATTATTTAAACATATTAAATTAAATACTACTTCATTATCTGTTGTTTAATTATAGAATATGATGTTGTATTGTTTTTTGTTATTTGCCTCGTTTCCCATTGCTGGGCTTCTCTCTTTTTGTTCGGAACTCACTGTGTATAGCAATTTCTGGTCTGTATAATACTGTATATTGCACATAGGCTACTTTTGCCTCAATAATCGACTCCCACGCAGGCGGAACCACAGTAAAAAGCTAGTTACATCTTTAACACAAAATGATACACCAACGATTATACGGGACCTTAAAAAAAAAGTGTAACAAAAGTAATCCTATTTTAATCTCGGCACTAGAGGGTTGAATGTCAGGATTTAATCCTAGGAAGCACGGCTTGTCTGCGTTTATTGCTCGTCGTGTGAGCTCAGCATTTTAATTTAACAACTATATGTGGTGCCATTAAATTAAACTGAGATAGGAGAGCTTTATAACGTTCTCTGATTGTATTAATGTTATTCTGATATTGTCTCCGTTAACAGTGTGTTAAAATATTAATGTTTTGGTTCGCATATTTAAATGAGATAATAATTATGTTTTTGTTTTTTATAAAGGTTATGTTTTTAACTTATTCAGGTTTAGCAGTGTTTTGTTTTCCCGCTACTTTTTAAGTGGGACGAAGTAAATTCGAATTAGACGTTTCAAAATTTTCATAAAATAAACTTTCAGTTTAAATTTATGTTATGAATATTCATGATATAATTATAGATAAATCACATTCTAATCTAAAATTAAAAGAGAAGACATCAGAACCACAACATTTTCTTCATCTACACTCAAACTCGAGTGGTCGTAAAACAAAAACTATACGAACGAATCAAATAATAAATACTTCAAGATAATACATTATCAGGACCACCGGTGTAAGCCGATTAAGCATTAAAGAAACTTAATCTGCGTTTAAGGCCATCCCTGGACGCACGCATCGCCAATTTTATGAAGGTATTATTTCACGGTGTTCTCTTGCCTCGGTTATTTCGCGCTGACACTTATATCTATCGCTCTGAGGCCTTAGGGCTTATGATACGTAATTCATTTTATAATTATAATTATTACCGATACGTAGCTAGATTTGTCTACTAAACGAATGTTATAAATCTAATACCTAAAATTTATCTCGGGCATTCAGCATCGTGTCTTAACAGATGACATCAAAATAACATCGTATCTGACCTCAACACACTCAATGTTAGTTTGACAAAAAATTCATTAAAGTCGCGTGTTGAAAAACAACATTTCACATTTTATTATTAATGAGTATCGCGTCAATCATACGCCAAGACTTTTTTTTGTTGTTTAGGCTTTAATAAACCAAAATCTATTTAATCCATCAATTAGAAAATATTTATATATTTTTCAAACTTAAAACACAAAGGAGGTTAAGCCAATCGTAAGTTTCGCATGTGCACAAAACGTACATAATTATTCATTATGATGTCATGCGTCATTTCATTTTCCATGAATGAAAAGTTCATTTTCAATTTTAAGATTTCGACCTCCTTGGATCAAGTTGATCAGTTTTATACACCTGATTACCACATTCAATATCCGCACTGCTTTTAAATTATTCCTGTATAGGACATTATTATAAGGAGTATCGATATTCTATTTTAAAAAAAAATACGTTCGGATTAAAATATCTATTTGCAACATCACGTCCCGTTGGTGTGCGTACGAAGATAAATAAATAATCAACAACTTTGGATACATTCTCTGAGTCACAATTCAACGTGGGTATAAAACCTACTTTTAAGAGTCAAAAAGATCTTAACAAATCTAATTAATTATCCGAGTTGTTTCCGTATGTTAATCTGTGTTATCGCGTCAGGCATCGTCTGGGGATTTAGATGTCTGTATACTAAAACGTTGCGAGGCATAATGTTAGCCGTTAATTGTTTTAGATTTTTAGGAACATAATTTAAAAACAGTTGGTACTAAAAAAAGAGCATTCGATTTTAATTTCGATTCTACATCGTTTTGAGATCAGATACCATTATTTATGTAATCAAATTCAATTCTGCAAACTTTTTAATTTAATTCATCTACACTCTCAGCAGCCTTATCGCAGAATCTGCCTTGCTTGGTTAACTGTGACACATGTTCTATCAGACGCTTTATTAATAAGTGCAAACAATTTATGATGATGAGATTTTTTTTTATAATTATTATACATGCATGGCAAAACTTTCAATATCATTTTGAAGTATTAATTCTAGTACAATTATTTCTAACTTTGCTTTAGTTTTGCTTTTTAACGGTTGTTATGTCTTGAATTCAGCTTTGTCTCACTTGACTATCAGCAATTACGTCTATTACGCGGAACACTTCGGGTTAATCTATTGTCGTGCACAAGATTACGCCTATAACACGGCTACGATAAAACAGTTACTGAGCTATTTGATGGCTAATAAAACGAAATTGACTTTGAACATTATAGCTATAATTTGAAAAATAAAATATATTAGAAAAGAAATTATTGTGGTTTTAAAGGCCCAATTTAACAATGCAAAGTTCTGTTTTACAACTATATCAAATAAAACCTATTATGGACTGTGGCAGCTATTTGAAAAATCTTTCTTTTTCTACACTACTAGTTTTGTTAACCTTTCTTACTAAGCAAAATACTTGGAGTGGGTTCACGTCGGTAGGTGGGTTTCGAACATGTATTTAAAGCCTTATTTTACCCAGACTCTTTTTATATTATTTATCTCCTTTATCTATTATACTTCTGTTGTGTTCTATCACCCAAGTAGCGGATGTGGGAGAAAAAACGGCCAAGTTAAGTGGGAGGGCTGGTCATGTTGCGAGAATGCAGCCTGACAGATGGGCAAAGATTGTCAGCTACAGCTGGACACCAGAGAAAAGACATCGGCGGTGGTATGATGATCCAAGATATGCGGGAAGCACGTGCCCAGAAATCGCCAAAGACAGAGAAAGAAGTTTGGAACTAAAGGGAAGGTGTTATCCCAGCCTACTTTGCAATGAAGTTTAAAAACGTTATGCATAGATTCAGTATTAATAAAGCATTCTGAATCTATTAAGGTATTCAATAACAGTAAGTTTATTTACATTCCTCCATCCATTTAACATTGTATTTCATAAAATCAACCTATAATATTTGTATCAATGTAACATTTTAAACAAGCTGCTGATTGTAGGCAGTTTATTATAATGGTGCTTAATCTTTGTGTCACGGTATCGTTTGTAAAATATAACTGCTACAAATCAAATTAATTTACCACTTAGTTTTCATTGCACCTATACTGTAAGTCATTTGAAATTTATTTATGATCTGGTTTGTGATCGGTATCCCTTATTTTAATTCGATTAGAGACTGGATCTTTCATTTGTAATGAAATTATATAAGGGCTTGCAATGTAGACATAATCACAAGTTTGATAAATTTTTTTAACAGCAATTGATGATAGGTAAAAATTGAGACATTTCGTTTTAAGTTTCTTTTCTATTATTTTTAGCTTGTTTGCGTAAGTTTCCTGGATGGTTATTACACATTAGTGACACGCAAAGTTGTAGTCCAGCCGATAGCCGGTATTTAGATAAGTAATGAGAAAATAGGTGTGGCCTCAATTGGCCCTTGAGATTGAAACATGGTAGGAAGAAAGGGAAGCCTTTGCCCTACAGCAAATAATAATAATTCGGTAAATGTACCTACTTTTATTTTATTGAATTTTTATTTCGACTGCGCTCGTAATACTTATTCTGCATCATTTGATTCCCGTCTTATTACGTTCATGTATGTTAACAGTACAGTAGCAACTCTCTACTTAAGTGCATATTTGGATTTCTATCATCAAAACATTTTTTTTAAATTATCATGTTCCTTGTTTGGAGGATTTTGTATGGCGATTCATTTTTTTTCATCTTCATACTATTTTTTCTATTTCATTCTACTCACCATTCATGTTTTCCTTTTTTAGAATAATGACTTGCTCACCATACGTATATGGCCAGCTTATACAAACACATAATTAGAAGCCAAACGAGGTGGTATGGTCATCATAAAATGAACACCAGTAATTATGTGTCAGTCAAATTAATAGGCGAAAAACATACTGATCGAACTAACTCTATAGTTATATCGACGTCATATTCCTTAAAGACAAGAAACAATTTTTTAGAAAGTTTTAATGTTTGGTGAAACTCAAATTATATTTTTAAAACTAGTAAGCAGCTTCAATTTATATCACTAATTAAAAGTATGACAGCTATAAAATGAATATTATGGATCATGACGGACGTCAAAATGAGACAACATTTATTTTTACAGCCATTTTATGGATACTTTATGGCTGCAGCGTAACCAAATTTATATTTTACTTTTAAAGGTGAATCTAATTAAGAGAATAATGAGTTTATAATGCAGCTGAGTTTAATGCTATCCTTGGGCTTTTTGGATGGACAAGTAGAATAAGAATGGATAAGTAGCTTACGCACTTGTGTCTGTGCACTTGTAAATCAAAGACAACGAAGGTACCACAAACACTCAGACAAGATACAATGCAGAAAAGTGGTTATTTCTATATGGACCCGATCGAGGATCGAACCTGGGACCTCAGAGCTAGCGATACCTTGAAAACCGGTGTGTAGGTACGCCACTCGACCACGGAGGTCTTCCATAATTGTATTTGTATTATAGCTTCGTCGCATACAGAGAAAATGATTGCTTCCTGTGCTATCTTGCTTGCTGGCGGCAAAAACTGCTCAACTCAGGATAACATTGTGATGAAAATCTATTTTGCAAATTTAATTTAACATTTGTTATCACATTAATCTTTTAATCTATTTCCTATATTGGGTAATACGTCACCGTCGAGTAGTGTAAGTCAAAATTGGCAATTTATCCGAACCAACGGCGAATGGCCGGCTCGGTTCGACTAGATAATGTCCGCTCCACCCGAAATAACTCCCATAAATTGAGTTTACCAACTATCGGCCCCTGTTACTGGTACATGGGACTTTTGTGTTTTATATAGTAACAAGGAACTTCCAAACTTCGGGACTGTCTGTCCTGCTAATGTGATAGATCCAACAATAAGATATATGTTGTATTTTATCGTGTTTGCAGGAAAATAAAACTAAACTGCTTTCCTTATTATGTTCTATTCGATGATATTATGTTTTTTTTCGAGGTTGGAAGGTTATCGACTAGATTAGATTTTTGACAAAAACAATATTTTAAACAATAATCAATCATCAATAAATAATAAATAAATGTGGTCAACATCACATATATTGCGTCGAATCCAAAGTAAGTACCTAAATCACTTGTGTTATGGAATCGAAGACAACGAAGGTATCACAAACACCCAGACCCGAGACGAGAAAACTGTTTTTTTTCTACGTTGACTCGTCGGGGGATCGAACTCGGGACCTCAGAGGTAGCACCTTAAAAACCAGTGTTTACACCACTCGATCAAGGAGGTCGTTAAAATACAAGTGGTAAAACAAATTCACAGAACCAAAGTGAGCTATCTTCTTTACAGTGTTAAGACTTCTTTCTCTTAGAAATGTTCACACAAAGTGGAGAACCGAGGCGTTATCTAATTAAGTAGTACGCCGAGATGTTTATTTGTAGCAGCGTTCATTATGCAACTTAAAGAGAGCTAATAAGATACAGGATGCTGCGTCTTAGCATGTGTTATTTTTAATCATGTTATCTCTAGGTACAGATTAAATTGGAATGTGTTTTTGTAAGATTAAAAATAACTTATACTTATATTTATAGGCCAGCTAAAATGAATATACTGTTTGAGGGAGAGAGCCTGGAGATCCGTCATACAGGTCTTTTACCTAGTGCGGACTCCAGCTCTCTTAAAGGTTTTTTATATTATAGGCTGTAAATTTATTATTGTACTTGTACCTAAACCTTTTTGAGAGGAATAAATATGATAAATTATTATACTACAAAAACCAAAATGTTTTTGTCTGTCTTTCTTTCTTTTCCTTTCGACCAATTTCTAAAACGGCTGGACCGATTTTGATGGAGCTTTCACTGGCAGATAGCTGATGTACTTAGGAATAACTTAGGCTTACTCTTTACTTTTATTTTAGAAATTTTATTTATTTTAAGTTTATAGGAACGGGGACTACTTTCGCGGGTGAAACTGCGGAGCATATCTAATGATATCTTTGTAATGGGTATCAGAACCACATCATGTACCTAAATCATCACGATGTTGAATAATAAAATCTGTCTTAGATCATACGGATGCTTAAAGGTTTCACGTGTATTCAAAGGCTAATACTGAATAAGCGACTGGCTTGATCTTATAGATCCACAAATATTTCCGCCATCTTGAAATGTTTTACAGTTTACGATGTTGAAATAAAACTACTTTAAAACGGATTCTATCGCGGTTTATTTTGATTTTAGTTCCTGACGTTTCGACGCCTTTGCAGGTGTCATGGTCACGGGCATTCGGCCCGTGACCATGACACCGCGATAGAATCCGTTTTAAAATAGTTTTATTTCAATGTCTAATATTCGCGTAAACCTCAGAAAACAATAGTTTATGATGTTCTTTGTAAAGTCACTTAATTTTAGTACAGAATGCCACAACTTAGGAATTTAATTCCTTATTTATTCCTTAGCCAGGTGGTTTATTATTCACATACACTTTATTTCCTTAAATATCAGTGACTTTCTAAAGCAAATGTTAGTAAACACCTATTACCTAACACCTTTCCTGTATACAATTTATACGTTAGAGATTCAGGAGCTCGATTTAAAAGCTATCTTTATTTCAATGGTGTCGAGTAAATTGGAGATCTGTAGGATATCGAGGGATAATAAGGCGAGAGATAACAAGCCTGTATCTCATCGCTACAGTCAGATAACGAATTCCTTTTATTTTTATACAAAAGAACGCCGAGTGTGGATTGGAATTTCGTATAATTCCAAAAAGATTTAAAATGAATCCCTTCTATCAAATCATTTTTAGGGTTCTGTACTTTAAAAAAAAAACTGTCCGCGTGGAGGTATCAAGCTGAAGCCGTTTATGCCGTAAATTTTCAAAAACCTACAGGTTACTTCCCGTGACCTTGAAGCAAAAATTTCTTAAACCACAATTTTTATATTGCATCGTAGGTACCTATAATAAAAATATTTTTATCATTTTAAACTTTAGTCTTTGCGAAACCCTCGGTGCGCGAGTCCAACTCGCACTTGGCCGGTTTCTTTTACAATTCCTTCATGAAAATGTCAAAAGAAAAGCGTAAATTAATTTTGTAAGTAGCTGGTATATAACATTGAATACTTTTTTTTCCATTTAATTGTTGAATGATTTCGTGTTCACCTCACTTTTAGTTCTTGAAAACAATAGGCCATGCCTTGTTGTACAGATTGACCAACAAGGATAATATGATAATTGACCCCCCAGGATGTGCTAGTTTGGTTCGTTGATTGTCACTTGGGGAGACTGCGTGTATATTAGGGGCCTTATTCTCTAAGTCCAAATAGATAACGTGCTGTTACGTATAGGGTTAAGAGAGGCGTTATCTCGACTTACGTACAGTGTGTAACAAAAACCCTTTCCGATCCCTAAGAGTATTATTCGGTATCGTATTGCGAACACATATACGTAGCCATTAAATGTATTGGAGATTATAATTTTTCCCCAGTAATAATAAAAACTGATCCAAGGCAACAGCAACACTGACCGCTCCTCAAAGTTCACGTACTTACTACCTGCAGCTTTGTGTCAAAGAAACCGCCTATACCAGACGGTTTATAACTATACCACGAACACTTTATTGGATCGGACAGGGGTTTTGTTACATATTGTATAACACTTTAACGTAAAAAATCGGATAAATGGTCTAAAACGTATATATGCTAACACTGCCCGGTCACTTTCAGCTATGCGATTCTTTAACAGACTCATCATAGATGTTAACAACGACGAGTTCACTGATGTTTCATCGTAAATATCGCTATTAAAAGCAACGTTGATAAAAACCGTATTCGCTAAGCTACCTAGGCTCGTCGACGATCTGCTGAACAACGATGATGAGTACGATGTTAACAGTGTTGCTAAGTTTAATCTAGAGTATAATCGAGATAATCTCGACTAACCAATTTTTAAGTTATTTCGTCATTTTTAATTAATACAAATACACAGTACGTATGTATAAAACACGTAATATTTATTATGCAAAGAATATTTAATTAATTATATAATTTTTGACTTGGAAAATAATAATTCAAATCTTTGACATTTGTAATTTTAGGTTACCTATGTATTTTAAAACATAAAAACAAGCAACTTTATCTTATCTCGAAATATTTTTGTTTCAAAATACAAAATTCTAAAGTTCCGAGTGGTTATAAGTAGCTAAGTGGACTTTAAAAAAAGTCTGCACCCCTACCCAATGGCGTTCTACTTGTTCTGTTTTATTTAGTTTGGTTCCAAACCTATCGAAAGTAAGTGCACAGTAATATTTATATTTAAATATACACCACAGTTTCTGGAACTGCTATTAAGTAAACAATTTTATTATTCTTTAGTGTCTCGCAACGCAGCTTCTTCATTAAATCAGCTGGAATACAACAGCCCTTAACAGAGATGTAGTGGGTGTACGAAAACATCGGAACAGTGGTGTAAGGTTAGCAATTATATTATATTATGTTTTGTGTGTGTATATTGTTGCATTGAGTAGATACCGTTCTACGGTATAGTATCCTTTTACATTGACAGCCCCTGTGAATGTTCTTTATTATTAAATTAGTATTAATAACTACAGGTATGTACTGTAACTTTTGGGTAGGCTTTAAATTGCAATTATAAAAGCATAAAAAATTGCAATGGAAAGTTTAAACAAATCGAGCAAAGTGATAGACTATTAGTACCGTAATGAACAATTTAATTGATAATTACCCATCTGACGATGATTGTGAGCTACCGTTCTCTCCGACGTGTATAACTATAATATAGGATAGACAAATGGAAAGAGGATAGGGTGGCCTTTGCCCTGCAGTGGGACACGATGTGCTAATAAATTAAGAATAACTAATAAGTACAATATGTTAATTGCAGCTCCTTCTCAGCGTGTGCTCAGGGAGACATTACCCGGTCGCCGACGCACTCACCAGCTATCTCAGCGTCAATCGGCAGCGCGCCGGCGACTATTGAGAAGGTCACCTCCGTCACAACGTCGCTCTGAAATGGTTAGGGACACAGAGCGTTTTATAGCCATCGAAAAACGCCGAGCACAAGCATCAGTCGACAAGTAGGCCATCAGGCTATGGCTTAGGCTCTAGATATAATAAGTAGTGAAATTAGAGGTTTAATAAATAAATAAAAATACAATGTACCTAGTATGTCAAAAGATTGTTTTATTTTATATATCTTTAGGTAAAACATTATAATATAAGAAGTTTAAAAACATCCACTTTCTTTATTTTATTATGAACAATATACATTACTAAGTATACCTATAACATACACTATAATTATTAATAAACAAACTGTCTTACAATCTGAATTAGTAATATCTAAGTTTATTGTTAGTATTTACTTCAATTACAAGTAAGTATTAACTATTTTGTCCGTCCACGCCACAGTCTAATTAGACAACCTCTAGCTAGACGACCACTGTCCAAATCACTGATAGAGTTCTTGCTTCCTTGTTGTAGTGACCGTATCACCCTCGATCCTTGTCTCTCTGGTGTTCTTGTTAAAAGGCAAAAATAAAAGATTAAAATATGGTTTGAAGCACATAAGTTCCTATTCCTATAAAAAAGCTACAATAACAGCATTTCGACCATGGTCCATGATACCCTTTTCTACAATACTGTAGTTGGGTTGGGCCGAACCATTGATACCAAGGTAACATCAACACAACTAAGGGTTCTAGGCTTTTTGAACTTTTCATAAATTCAACAATTTAAAAACATTATTTAAGTATGTCACTTAAACAAATAGCCATAATAATATGGTTTGATTTATATGATTTATAAAAGTAGGTATCTACTTAGTAAAAAATTGGCATTTTATTTAAAAAGTAAATTGTTTTACTTACATTTTAATCGCCTACAAGTCCTACAACCAAGGAAACATCTACAATTTACAAGCTTTACGGTTTGACAGTTAAAATCGAAGGCGAAGGCATCGTTGTCGTTGAAGGCGAGGATGAAATGTGTATCTGAATACCGTTTTTCATACATTCGGAACCATAATTTAGTTCTATGTCGCGCCGCCGACATCGTTGAGGCGCTAACATCGCGCAGTTTTAACTAAAGAATACCGATCTGCTTTCATCAGATGTTTCAACGATGATTTCTTAGTTGTAAAGATGTTTTGCGTTAGTGAATTGCACTCCAGAACACAAAAATGAGGTGACCCCGGCCTCGTTTTGTTTGGACTTAGAGAATAACCCCCCTGCATACAAGCGTAATGTGTATTTCTAAATACACTAGTAGTTCTTATTATTCTTTGTTCTGACTTTTATAGTTAATTCATTAGCATTATACATTTTAATGGGACAAAGCCACGAAAGTTCTTCTCGCAGGTGTTTACATATTTTTTGCATTATAGTAATAATTCTGCTTTTAAAGGTCATAGAGACGGTTATTTTATTTTAAGCTTTATAAATTCAAAGTCTATATATATTTAATATATGAAAGCACATTAATAATTTACAACATCGATTTTATTCGTAAAGATGTTTTGTTTAAACTTGCATAAACGGCTATGATTAGAAATGTTTTAAATTAATATGTTTATTTGTGAGAATATTGTAACAAAAGTTATTACTTATAGGACAGTCAAAAATATTCTGCTGTTTTTGTAACTCTTTGTTTGTGATTTTGATACTGCTTCTACGAGAATCTTTACACCACCTTGAACTAATTCTACTTAGAAATAAAGGTAAAAATAATTTAATAAAACGAAAGGAATCATCGTATCCAAAGTATTTAGGTGCCTGGTCTAAACGTCCATTGCAATTACAGATGACAAAATTCTAAGACCAATTTTACCGTACTTAGAACTGACTCGTCCAGTTACATATTTGCCATTTATCTTCTAACTTGGTAAATTGTCCACAACTAGCTATTTATACAGCCTTTCATGTAACTTTTTGTACATTCACAGGTTTAATTACTTCAGATTGATAAATCGATGACGACAACTTGACTTGAACCAGCAATGATTAATATTGAACGAAGATTTATTACTGAACGATTTTAAATGGTTGAACGAGTAATTATGGCCGTGTTTATGGTATACAAAAGTCTTTAATGGTTAATAACTGTTAAAAGCTGTAGAAAACTGTCTTCCTCTTTTCAACTTGTATTTATTGGGGGACAAATCTAAATGCCAGCAACAATGTGTTATTAAAAATCAGACTGTATTTAACATTTATTTGGCATGATTAATATGATTCCAGATAATCAAATTGTAATTTGCCGGATATGAATTACGAATTTAAGTTGAATTAAAAATACAATTCGGTTAGTTAATTATTTTTATTGTCTTCACAAAAATAGATGTCAAATCTTAGCTCACAACACACATTGTCGTTCCAGCTTTATTGATAGGTAATATCCGAAACATAATACCTCTTACGTCACGAAGGGTATGCAGAATGTACCCGCATACACGCTTGTGGGAACATAGTAGGTACACGTGTTCGAATCTCCCTCGTGTGAACAACGTGCAGACAAATGCAGGGTATTGTTTAGAAGGGGTTAAGGAACTCTTCTTGTTGTGTTATAATAACATCCTGGTACATCGATTGAGTAAATAAATCAAGATTTACTCTGAACGTAAAATTTTAAACATAAAACTAATTTCCATTACAAATTCTTCTCAAATCTATTTATTCTTCTAAAAATCTGCATTATACAATAACCTATATAACTAACCTTTTGTCACATACTAACTTGCTTGAAAACGGGAAGCCCTAAAAAGATAAAACAAAAATGTAGAATAAAAATCGGTGAACAATTGGCCAAAATGCCATTCCTCATAACCACGAATATTCATGAGAGATGGGGGTTCAGGCAACCCGCATATTCATTAACTGACAGCATTATTAAAAAAGGTCAAACACAAGGGATTTTTTTTACTTGTTAGACGGATCAAAAGTACACTTGTAATTTTTTTAGTGTAAGTACCATCATCAGCATCAAGCTAACCTTTTCTCAAGCTATGTTGGGGTCGGCTGCCAGTCTTACGGGATTTAGCTGAATACCATATCTAACATGGAGCGACTGCCAATCTGACCTCCAGAATCCATTGCTGGGTAATATTCCATAGTAAGACTGGTTGTCAGAATTGTAATGACGTATTTTTGCCTAAGTACCATTTTAAATAAATTATATAATTTATTAAAAAACAAAGCTCAAAATATGCACTTACTCATGTTGTCGTCGGCATTGTCTATAAGTTTATTGCCTTAGTAGACACAAACTACATCCCAAGAAAACTTTTCTCGTTATAAATATCGATTAGAAACATCAACCCTTCGCAAAAAGCTATCAGCTAAACCCTCTGCACGAATCGTATTCTCAAAAATCAATTTCCCATTCACATGAACCGACCATTATTGAGATTTCTTCGAATAAACTTAGTGCCATAAAATCTATCAATTGATAAAGTACCCTAAGGCAAAATGAGATTATTCGTAGAAAAATCGTTATCCCTGTCGGTCAATCAACTATGCAATGAGTTCCGTTTAAATTACGTCCAAAACCTAGGCGCAATTTTCCGATTAAATTGGAATCGAAATACCACGTAATAAATTAGTTACAGACTGGCACACCCAATTATATTTTGTATTTATTAAAATACGTACAAGTGTTATTCTTCTTCTGCTTCCCTATATTGTATTCGTATTAATAATTATCGGCAACCTATTAGTATCTGCAATAAAGAATTAAATTGAATCTAGGTCCAAATTGTACCGACGCGACGGGTCCGAGTGAATGTAGAAGGCGGAGGACTGGGTGTTGTGGCGGAGACTCGGGAAAGGCATGTGTCCAGCAGTGGACAGTGATAGGTTGAGTTGATTGAATAAAGGTATGCATTTATATAATGTGTGTGCCTGTTTTTCACCTCAAAGTTAACAAATGTTTTTTGCAGATGATTTTATTTCGTCATTTTCTATTTCATTTTTTTAATCTTTTGCACGTAATACTTAATTAACTAAAAAATACTAAAAGTAACTATTTATTCAGTGAACAAGGTAACTTATAATACCACCTTTATAAATAACAAACCGTTTCTTTATCTTTCTTTAAATAATTCAGCGTTTACCTCCATTTTACTTTCTAGTAAACAAAGTATCATTATCATATCCTTCACTAAAACAGCCGGAGTACCCAGGCACGTGTTCCTGGCTTCTTAGTACCAAAGCGCGAAGTCGTTACGATAAATAGCGACTGATAAATGGCCACTGCGGACGACGAAGAAATAAAGTTGCTAAATGATGTCAAAAACTTGCATCTATCCTTATCGTAAAACTAAAATCTTAATTGTTTTTAAAGTGTTTTTCAAGAAGACGACAAATGTTGTTTGGTCAGTAAGTGGGTGTGGTATGCTTTTAAGATGTAGGTAAATGTATATAAGTTTCCGTTTATTACACATCAAATTTAATGTTTTATAGTTTTTTATATTTTTTTGAAGATGTTGATTTAAGATCTTTACCAGGCTTTTGTTGGAATGTTCCTATCTCAACTTTTAGTTTCTTCTTACCAAGGTATTTTTTATGTCAGAAAAAATTGCTTGACACTTATTCAAATCAAGAAATATAAATTAACTTTATCTAATAACAAACAACTAGGTATATGAACACATAAAATGTACCCTAATTATAACTTAAAAAAATGCTTAGATGCTAATTATTATTATTAAAATTCTTCTTAAAAGTTAAGATCGTGTCCATGAAGAGCTATTCAACCCAAAATTGTATAATAATTAAACAATGTTATTTTTGACGGCGCACGATAATTATTAAAAACAAAATATTCTAAACCCAAGTAATTTGAAAATGAGCTTTTAAAAAACGACTTTGTAAAACTTCCAAAAAGGAGATTTTAAGAAAAATTACGTTTACTGTTTTGCATAAAATTATTTTTCAAGTTAGCCGTATATGGCAAACAAACATTAAAATTTCCAAACACTGCAATCAAATCCTAAAAATCTTAATTACTATCTGTGGTAACATTTGGTCCAGGTGAGTGGATAAACAGAAATAGATTAATTGTGGCGATTAAAGCTTTATTTTGGAAAGTTACCAAATAGTGCATAATGTTCAACGATTTCCTTGATCTTATTTTTAGTATGGCACTGAATTTTATTTATTACAAGTTATTGCAGAATGTTCATCATGACGAGGGAATCTTATTTTGGATTCGATATCATATAATTTTGCATCAGTATTAATCACTTATCAGATTTCACTCGTAATTTGCGTCCAAGATACCCCACAGCATGTCAATCAATGCCTATTCAGAACACATTTCTTAAACATCTATTAAACTAGTAAAGGAATTAAAATGATTTGAGTAGGTACAAAAATTATGTTTTTTTTTTTGTTCCAATATTTCTTCTTTTGGCTAATTACACAAATGTTTTTTTTTGTTTCTTTTCTAACGATGATGTAAAGGATGTTATGAACGTTGTCATGTTGTCTTAAAAAGGCTAATCTATAAGGAAAATGTCTACCTTTTTCATTGTAACTGGATTACGCAAGACGATGTCACTATGAAATGAACAGTCGAGAACTTTTAGTCAACCACGTTTAATTGAAGTACATCCTTAAAGTTTTCTTGATCTGACAACGAAACTGTTAAAAAATAGTAAAATGTAATTTAATAAATTAAGCTTGCAGAAAAATCCCTTTACCAATAGCTCTTTTCTTCTTCTTTACATGGCGGTCGTGGTCATCAGGGGGCGCGTCTTCAGAAGAGACAGATGTCATTCGCCTCACGACCATTCGCTATTTCAATGTAGCACATTTACCTACCATTATTTCTATTTGCAATGACGCATCTAGACTGCATAATTCTGCATGCGATCGAGAACCGGCCCATTACGAGGGGATAGCGTGACGGCAACGACTTTTCTGGATTTGAGTTGCATTTGCGATCGACCGATTAGTTCGAAACAAGCCGTTTGTAAACCGACATGAATACTAGAACTACTACTTTGTTTGTGTTGGATTAAAGATATGCCATTCGTACTTTATTGTCGGTAGACAATGCTAAGTGGATGGATGGAGTGTTAGAGATTAAGAATGATGGAATGAAGTTTCCAAGTTTTTTTTTTGGAGAATTATAAAATAAAATAGCAGGAACTTTTATTTATGTTCTAAAACTATTTGAAAGTTTCTGCGTATTGAGACATGTTTGAGAAGATTTGCCTTTAGTTGCTTATTGTGAAAGCAAGCATTTTATATTATTTATATTAAGGCATAATTACATTTCTTTTTCCAAAGAAACAAATTATATCTTCTAATCTTTCTCTTTGGTAGATGCTTATCCGTTACACGGTGGAAGTAGCTCTTTTTCTCATGTCATATCACATCTGTAGCCGCTTCCGCATGACATATGTGCAATGCAGCGCCTTGGGAAGCCCAGATGAATCTTAAATAAGTAAGAAATAATTAAAATAATTAAGGAAGTACATACCATTGATCAAATTTAAGCATTCATTTTCCTATTGGTACGTTAATTTTATTTAAGTGAAAGAAATAAAATATCAAAAGCTACATATTCCAGACGTTTTACATTGATTCACTACATTTTCTCACTAATGTAGTAAATAATGGCAAAATTTATCTTTTAACTTGTGATTATGTGTATACAAAAGCCTCAGGGAACAGGTATACCACAGATTATCTACAGGTCTAAGTCCTTAGAGTTCCCGCAATGTTACACATAATATAACAAACGATGCACGCATTAATATCTCGTTTGAGCTTCCTTAATGCTTCCCGGAGCTTGATAAAAACATTACGACGGGATGGAGTAATGCACAATTGCACAAACAAACGAAAGCGACGCGCAGATGGCGCTGCTGGCGATTGTGAGCATTTTAATTCCGTTCCGCTCCTACAAGCACGTAGGGATATGTAACTGGCTCCATTCTGCATACTCTCCTTTATTTATGTGTCAGTTTTGTCGTTCGTACGACATACTGGTTTTATTACAGTTAAATGTCGATCTGGGAACGAAGTTTTACTGCTTGCTTTTATATGATTTTAACTTATATTGAGTACTTACGTGGTAGCAATACCTCCTGAATCGTAAAAGTTGACAGAAACATTACGGTGCTAAAGCCATGCCCTAGAATTTTTGATCCAGGTGAACTCAATTAGCATGTCATGTATAAAACAATAACGAAAGAGTCAAAAGGCGTTAGGTGATCTCCGCCAAAATTTTTGGAGATCAGTAGATATTTTTTGAGATCCAAGAGTTTAGAATCAAACTATCAAAACGGTGATAAGAGGTCAGGCTTATACCTAACGGTGGACTGGTTCTTAATTGCTGTGAGTTAGATTGATGATTTTTACCATCGGTACAAAAACTTATTTTTCTTTTGCACTTATTTTGATAAGATTTAAAAATGAGCTCTCATGTTGTTTGTCCATAAAAGGGATTATTCAAATAAACTTATTTAAAGAAGTTGTTTGCCAGTTGTAACCTTAAATGTAATTTATGCGTTGATCTTGAAGATTAGGTAAGTATTTTATATGGGCAGCTGCAAATAATTAGCCTGATGGAAACGTATGGCGCTGTGTGAACTTTGGTTAAAAATGTGCCGCTTTCTCTTGCCTTTTTGAGAGTTTTAATTACCGTTCCTTTTAAGGTTTACACACGCTTATATAGGGATACACGAATAGGCGTAGCGGTATATGCTCATTTGCAAAAGCAAGTGAAAGAAAAACCCATAAGATCCGACTAATTTGACGGCCCTCAATTGTAAAATTTTCGCTGTCAAATCGCAGTCGCATGTTAGCATGTGTAGGTATAGCCGGTAACACTACGCCGATTCACATGCTGCAGGTTCAATCCCTACGTAGGTTAATCACGTGTTCATTCATGTGGTCCACGAGTGTTTAGGAAACTAACCTTGGGTTTAATATAACTTTAATAGCATTTAAGTATGTAATAAAAATGGACACACACGACTTATCTCGAACACGACCTTGATCACACAAACACTCATTATATTTCATACTCCGGCTTTTTACTACACAAACAAAATTAGCTGAACGAAATTCATTATTCAAGACATACAAAAACAAACAAGTTAATGATCGAAATAAAATCGATGTTTTATGCTTCGTTACTTTACATGGACATTTAGGTAGCAACAAAAAATACATTAGCTGTCCATTTGGTTCAAGTAACAATATAATTAAAGCGACGCTGACTCATACATATCTTAATATATATAAATCTCGTGTCACAATGTTTGTCCTCAATGGACTCCTAAACCACTTAACCGATTATAATAAAATTCGCACACCATGTGCAGTTCGATCCAACTTGAGAGATAGGATAGTTTAAATCACAATTTAAGAAAAAAAAATTGAGACCGCGGGCGGAGCTGCGGGAAACAGCTAGTCTATTATATATAATTCCAGTGTCACGATGTTTATCCGGGATGAACTCCGAAACTACTGAACCGATTTTGATCAAATTTGCACACCATGTGCAGTTCGATCCAACTTGAGAGATAGGATAGTTGAAATCTCAAATAAATAAAAATTGAGACCGCGGGAGTAGCTGTGGGAAACAGCTAGTAGATATATATAGGCTCATATAAATATAGATACAGGCTATATTCAGAAGAGGTTTAAAAGCTGTGTTGTGGATACTTTTAGGTGATTCTCATTTTTATCCTTTGATGCTCATATTTTTCTATACAAAATATGTTTTAATTCAGGAGTAGTATAATTATGCTCTGTTAAGTCTAGCGATATATATAGTAACACGAAATCTACATCAATAATTCTTAAACGATATCGAAATATTGTTTTTTCTACTAAATTATTCCATGTAAGACGACATGCCAAAATAATGTTCTGCAGAAAGTTATTAACTATAGCTTATTAAATTGTTTAAAGAACTATTTGCATAATTACCACAACGAATAAAGTGATTATTACTAAATGAAACCGTTTTATTTACTCTATAATATTAAAATGGTACCTAAATAAGAGAATATAATACAAACTTAACATAACGATTTTTGCATAAACATATAACAATCGATAACAGTGCCGTTACGCCCAAATGAACACCTTTACAGTACCTGCTACAGTCGCACACAAAACTCACAATAATTAAGCACGGAGTTCTTTATTACATCGTCATGCAGTACCTTAAAATTGTATATGATTAATGTTAAATCATTTTTTTTTAGTGCAAGCAAAGGTAAAGCGTAAACGTAAAGCACGTGATGCCTTAAACTTCTAGGCCATCACGGCAACGGCCACATCAAAAGTAAAACAGACGTGCCAACGCGTACATTTGTGAAGCATTGGCGGCAAAATCAAAGATGGCGGGATTTCATTAATGTCAGGATGTTAGATCGTGGAACAACTTAACGATTGCAATAAGAGCGTATTTCCTATCAGTAGACTTCCTCAATTATGAGCTAAATTACAGCTATTCTTAACAAAGTAGTTTGTAATAGGTTTCGCATAGTAATAAAAACCACCACTGGATTTATTGATCTGAAAACAGCTTTTATCTAAAACAATGCACAACTTTCAAAAAAATGAACTTAAACAATTTAGAAAAATGAACTTAAATAAAAAATGGCGAAATAAGGCCCATGTTGCAAATGTTGACAACATCTGCCCCTACTCTGGAAAATACGTGTCTCTGTGGTATATAATAAAATGACATAATACGTAAAAACCTTTTGCTTGTATCTGTACTGACGTCAAAATGTATTTATGTTGACATATTTTCGTATTAACGAGGTTATGAGGTGGGAACAATGTTATAAGAATTTTTGAATAATATTTCTAAACAAAAAAAAAATTTTGTATAAACTAATTAGTTTCCCACTGATGGGCAAAGATCTCCCCGTCTGGCTCCAAGCTGTTCTGTCCTGGTCCACTTCACAACAATTCCTTACAACAATTATTAACAATGTTTTACACAAAAAAACAATTGGGTGTCTGATGAAAGTAGTTTCGTTCTTACACTAAGTTGCACCGAACTTAAGAATTACATAACAGTTTACAGTTTTTCCATCGACTGTACTCAATATCAGCAAAGCACAGGTTCGTTGGCCGACAAGCCACGCTTGTTTACCCTTATCAGTTAGCATAGATCGAGTGAACGCGGAAACTCTGGCTCCGTTATCGACAGAACTGCAACTTCGAATATTGATTGTTACTTCTACTCTTGTTGCTTGTTCAATAAACTTTGTCGTTGAATGTACTGTATACGTTTCTTCGCTTTCAAGCCGTTATTGAACTAGTGTGCTGGTTTGGATCCAATCAATTGATATTTGAAGGGATGATATTAATTGCCGGTATTATAATAGGTATAGTATATTCTAGAAGATAATTGATCTTCTAGAATATACATAGTTTAAATAAAAATAACTAATTCCATCTTAAAGTGACCAAGTGGCATGAGTTATATTAGATATTATGACTTACTGGCTACGATTGAGTCACGTTTAAGCATTTGGCCGATAGAGATTTTATATTAAACTTATCCTTTAGCTCGCAGCTCCGCCCGCGTGACCGTCGCACGCGTCTTTTACCGCGGCAAAAGGTAGCCTTCAATCTCCAAGATATGAACTATCTAACACTAAAAGTCTTTCGCAAATCGGAGCAGTAGTTCCTGAGATTAGCCCTTTCAAACAGCTTTGTAATGTTAAAGACTATCTCTATACTGATGAATTTTCAAAAATACTTAGCAACCTCAATTTGGGACAGTAAAAATAAATTCCCATTGATTTATAGTAACAAAGCCGTAGACATCAAAAAATAAATGCAGCTTGACTTCCTGACTGTGTAGGAGTGAATTAAGGGGAAATTGATGCCATGGTGGGCGATGGGTCAACAAACTATTGTTGCCTCAATAGAAATATTATTCTACTTTCAAGAAGCTCTCAAGTTCACGCAAAGATTTTGAAGATATTTGTTGGTGGTAGATAATACAACACGAAAAGAAACAGGCTTTCTTTCTTTTGTTTTTATTTGATCAAAGAATCTATTGTTTTTGCAGCTAACATTTTTAAATATTTCATAATTTTTATGCCGATGTTTTCTCCGTTACATATTATTATAAGGAAAAATGATTCCAATACTAAAATATAAACATATTCTTTGTCTTCCTCCGATCCATTATCCAAGCTATAAAGGATTAATTTAAAAGTAGTGCGTATATTCTACGAGGTAATCAGATGCATAAAACTGAACTATATACTTTCCCCAAGGAACGTAGGACGAAATCTTAAAATGAATCATACAAAGTGACAGGTGACGTGACTTATGTTTGTATGAGAAGTTGATTTTCAATTTTAAGATTTCGTACTCGTTTTAAATTAATCCTGTATTGCAGACTTACCGGATTTAGCTAAACACTCGATCAACCGCCTAAAATTTAATATAATAATATATGGCCTCGAAAATATTACGACATACAAATAAGTACCTTATTCGATTATACTTTATCATTCCATTCTTGCAGACACAATTAGTCACTTTAATAGACCACAAAATACAAAAGATTCCGCAACATGTGTCAACGTATGACTAGAAAAAAACAGGTCAAGTACACAACGTCTCTTATTATCTAGATCACTAAAATATTCAAATAAGTCAATAATAATATTTATTCTGTATCGATACTGATCCGTGTGACCGTTATTTTGATAAATACTTATCAACAGACTATTTTACCAGTTTTCACCCACACGTTATGTAAATATGACAGCTAAGCATCAGATCAGTGTCAAAATAACTTGAGAATTAAGAAAACGGCCATAAATTAGGATATCTTCATACATAAGTAGTATGATGAGATAATTATCAAGTAGTTTCTTGGCAAGATAAATAAAGATTTTTTGACTCTTGTAGTACCAACTCACTAAGTAAGTTGGCTCGTAAATTAAAGTGTTTATTTATTTTTAACACGCTTTTATTAGGTCGACCTGTATGTATGTTACTATGTAAACAAATCTAAGAAAACTAATTTGACCATCTTCTAAAGATCGTAGCGTTATGAAAATTGGCAGTTGTATGTGATTTTGATGACAATACAATAATATGGTACTGTTGAGCTGATCTGATGATGGAGCCGGAAGATATGAACTGGAACTTCATGAAGGATGATCGTATCATAGCCGTGTTTGGACTTGTTAGAAAGGTCTTGTAATGAACGTTGACCATGATTAGGTTTCAAGGTCTGAATACGATAATCTATAAAAGCGTGTTTTTTAGTGTTTTTTAAACTATTAGTTTATTGTGCTTTTATATTTTAATTGCCTATTTATACAGCTTAGTTGTAATTGCGGCGGTAGCCTTATAGCTAGGGTATCGGACTTGCGATCGTTTGGTCGCTGGTTCGAATCCCACCCATCTCACTACCGACGTGAAGTATTTAGCTTACCACAAAGGGTTAAAAAGAATACTAGTAATGTGCGACCCACGTAGATAGTAAGTTTTTTTATATATTGTTTTTTTTAAACAATTAAATATCAGCAAAAAATTAAATGTGATCGTCTTCATCATCATCACAGCCCTTTTCATCCCACTGCTAGACGTAGGCCTCTCTTTTATTAATCTTGTTATCTTAACACTTATGTAAAAAATCACATTTTATGCAACAAATTTGATAAAGCTGGGGTCTTTTCAATGTCACTTAATTATGTCACAACTTAGCAAATTTCTTTTGTTTCACAATTAACAATAACCAATCATCGATAGTCCCATGGGCGCCAGTAGCGTTTAATATTGCAAACCACTCTTGTACTAAAATAAACTGGATAGAGCACTAACGGTTAAGAACACTCACCGGAGTCTAATTCAGTTAAGTGCATTTAGTGCTTCAATTATCTCACAAATTACATACATCTAATCCAGTTAGCTCTCGTTTCAATTACGAAAATGTACTTTTGCAATAGTTCTACTCGAGAAAGCTTAACGTTTTTAGACTGTAGAAATATTTCACTATATTACACTAACATTATCCTAACATGGAAAATTTCTTCTTAGGTTCTACTTAGGTTAGGAGTTGCGCAGAGCTTGCGTAAGTGATCCCGCGGCTCCAGCAAAGGCAAAGACGGGACCGGGGTGTTTTTAGTCGGTGCAAGTCCGACATATCCCCACGCTGTGCCCTCAGCGTGGGTTGAAGGCAATAGCGTTTCACACCGCCAAAAAAAAAACAAAGGTTAAAGAAATACAAGTAGCTACATTTATTTTTTACTAGCTTCTGCCCACGACCTCGTCTGCGTGGACATCAGAATTGACTCCAAAAAGAAATGAATAATGTGAAAGTAATAAAAAATGGAGTAAAATTTTCACCCGTGGTATCGCTGTAATAGAGAAAAATACCATATTTCAAAGCTGTCTGCCCGCAGCTTAGCTCGTAAACAATTTTGAATTTTACTTCGGGAACTACTCAAGGAATCGGGATGAAAGGAATCCATGTTCCATTTCAAAGGCTACATGCATGCCAATTTCATCCAAAGCCGTTTTTGCGTGATTGAGTAACAAACATCCACTCACTTTCAGTATTTATTATTATACAATAATATTCTTCTTGAAATTGTATTTTTATTTATATTTTCCAGTTCATGTCTTTTAGCTTCGATAATATGCACTTAAAAATATAACACTGCAAGATTCTCATGTTTCAAATAAACGATCCATCCGTATAGAAAAAATATAAAGAAAGATATCTTCAAAAAAGACTGATAAACGCCTATTCCCTTCGATGCTATCGAGTATTATCGCATGAAAGTACCTCAAACGATCTCAACAACTCTATAGAGACGTCCCAGCTGCGCCATTACAAACATATTTATAGATCGTAAATTATTATTAAATTTCTGGATTATACCTCGATGAGATTTGATATCACACATTTACATTTTAATAGCACCAATATCGAAATAACACCTATTTAATAGGCCACTCATTCAAAGGATTATAGTAACGAATCTTATTCAAAATGTGCAGACCACAAATCTAATAAATACTTCAAAGAAATTATTAGCTTATTCTTTTATGGATTTAGAACCCGATGAGAGCATCAATTTAATTCTAATATCCGGTTTGAATAACATTGACATTCTGTAAATTAAATGAATATTCTACTAATGGATTCGTAAAACCGTTTCGATTTGAAGTGATTCGCACTTGAAGAACGAAGTGCGAACAAATCGCTGGAGAGTCATTTTGCGTGAACACGCGGAATACAAATTAGGGGCCTGAACGGAGCAGTAAATACTCTCAAAGTATGACTTATTTAGATTTTTCTCCTTTATATTGAGAAGAATAAAATATTTCAATGGATTTTTCTTAAGTGCTCCACAGCTGTGACGTAATAAAACCAGACCGTAACTGTCAGTCATTTGAACAGTGATATTTCATCGTGGATAACAAGCATTCAAATCTAAAATTACAATTATATCAATAGAAACCAGATTAACAGACGCTGCATCCAAATATTGTAAGCTCATTATAATGAGAAAAAGTGATGACGCGGAATGCTTTGTGATGTTAGAATTCGCTTCAGTTGGTATTGAGATAAAATTACTGATTTCATCGTCATTAATCAAATGTGACGAAGGCTATACGCTGACGTGACAATTTGTTGGCTCTCTACCTACCTATTTGTGTTGGCTAATGACTTGAAAACCCCTCGATTAATAAATTCATAAACAAATTATGTATTTTAAAGCTCCATTTCAAGGACAAGCTGTATGTATATGTATATAAGTCGTAAAGTATGTAAGCTTTGTCTGTAAGTAGTCAGTAGAAAAATCTAAGTAAGTAGATATCTTTTAAACTACACAACGGATTTTTCAGCATTAGATATAGTGATTCAAGAGGAAGATTTTTTTGTGTATAGTTATAGGCATATACTACTGTGCTGCCCGTGCAAAAACGCGGCGGTTCAGAAAGTTAAAAATAAAATCACAAAAGTATTAAATACTGGAGCCCTAGATAATAGTCACATTATTTAAGAATAAGAATAGCCTGTGACAATGTAGAGAGTGCAATAAACTTGAAAAAAGAAAACGTTTCCACTTTATTCCCACACAAAAAATATTGAAGCTTACATAAACGGCGATCTTGTATTTGCCGCGAACGTGCTTCAAAACAAATTTAACCGTCCGACAGTCTGGCTACAGGATCTTACGCCATGTCCTATTTGATGCGTCTTAACTAATCAAGCGTATCCAATTCCGCCCATCAGCTCAATTGCTCTTAATACAGGATTGCTCATGGCCGAAATACGACGCGAATTATATTTTTTAATTATTATTACAACCGTGTCGTGGTGGCCTAGCGGTTCAATGAACGGATTTTCGTTTACAAGGTTGCAGGTTCGGACCCACTACAGGCAATTACCAATGTGACGTTTTCAAAGTTATATTATTATGTACTTTCTTAATTACTCTACGACATCATTGAGAATCGATGAATGAAAACATCGTGAGGAAATCTGGATTACAAAAATTAGAATCTGAAATCCCGCAGTGAGCCAGCGTGCTGATCAATGCTCATTCCTTCTCTATATGACAAGAGGCCTGTGCTCAACAGTGGGATAGTCAAAGGCCAGTATTATTATTACAACCTTCGAAAACCGGGTGCCGAGGGCGATGTACTTTTATTAATTGGTTTTGTCATCATGACTGTGACGAGCGGTATGCATTTTTAATACCTAAATAAAAATATCGCAATTATGTTTGGTTTTTTTGGACCACCGCGGAGGTAATTGTGTATACTGGCCACGGATCTTGGGATACGCCGTCCCTTTTTGGGTGTAGTGACGTTTTTACGTCACTTTGTTTATGTAATATTATGTAGGCTTCAAAAGGTGAAGCTTGAAATGGTCGTTCTGTACGTGTTTAGCCCGTTAGATGGTATATTTTGTTGTAACAGAGATATTTTGGTGATTAAATTTATTTTTCTCGGACCTATTTGAATCAAAATGCAATAAAATATTTTTTCATACAAAACAATGTTAAACTAACGATGCACCTAGTTTCAATTTATAATTTCTTGTAGTCTGTCCATGCTATGCATTGACATAACTTTTGTGTAAAAAAATGACGGATTTGATTCTCTAGTATTAGTATATATTATAAGGGGGGCTCGTGGCTAAGTGTAAGCCGTACGGTTTGACTGATAATAAAGGTTAAGCCGCGCTCGCCGCGGTTGGTCCGTGGATGGGTGACCATTTGTAATCATACCGAGACCCCTCCGTGCCTCGGAAAGCACGTTAAGCCGTTGGTCCCGACTGTCATACAGTGATCTTTGACAATAGTTAAGTCATTACAATTCTGACAACCAGTCTTACTATGGAATACTGTATTACCTAGCAATAGGTTGTGGAGGTCAGATAGGCATTCGCTCCATGTAAAATACGGTATTCAGCTAAATCCGGTAAGATTGGAAGCCGACCCCAACATAGCTTCGGAAAAGGCTAGGCAGAAGGCAAGTATATATTATAAAGGATTAATTTAAAAGGAGTGCGGATACTCAACGAGGTAATCAGGTGCATGAAACTGACTTTCCCCAAGAAACAAGTCGAAATCTAAAAATTGAAAATCATCTTTTCATACAAACATAAATCATGTGAACTGTCACTTTGTATGAAAAGTTCATTTTCCATTTTATGATTTCGACCGTTGTTCCTTGGGGAAAGAGGTTCCGCTCCTGATTACCTCCTTGAGTATCCGCACTCCTTTTAAATTATTCCTGTACAGCAAGAACAGCATATTCTGAGCCCGTGACCTAACAACGTAAACATGTCTATACTAAAAAGGAGAGCATGACTAAACTTGATACATTATGATTAAACGGTATGTGGAGCACGTATTAATACAATAATCGCATTCTCCAGACATTATACCACAATGACATCAGGGAGCTGGGTTGAAGCTGATTAATTAATAAAAACCTTGTACACATGGTTTGTTTGTGTGTCATTACTAAGAACATTTACGCACACAATCAGTAGTCATTCAGCCTCTAAGGAAACTCGGAATCTATTACGAGGAGGCAATATATTCTCATTAATGTCAAAACGACGACCACTTTTTACTCGCCTTATCAAAATCGCCAACGATTAATCTAATTAAGGCATTCTTCTGGACGCACCTATAGATTCCGATACCTACTAAAACATTTTTGAGATATTTCGACTCCCCAACGTTGTTTTAAGTGGGATGGAATTTTAATTAGTTGCATTCAAAGTCACTTGTGAGATTTAGATTAAAAAGAAATAGGTAATGCATTACTATCGTGCATTTTAAATTCATATCATCGCTTATATGTATTTTTTGTATGAAAATGTTTTGTTCATATTAAAAACCTGTAAATGCTATTCCCGTAAAATAAGACAAAATAGATTTAAACAAAAACATTATTATGTAATTCTATTCATATGTAAAATTCTAACAATTTAATTCTCAGCGTTAGTCAGAGTCAGTCTGCTCAAGCATCAAGAATAATAAAAAGAATGTTGTACAATGTTTTAGTATATTATAATATTTTTTGTTGCGCTTCAAATAATACTACGAGATACCTTCTTAATTAAATATAAAATTCGAGAGAAAAATCTAAATTTTCCCACACATACATTATTTAAATCTACACTTACCTAGCATCTATCAACAAACTGGTCCTAATAAATAAGTTTTTGTTCCCCTAGAATTCCGATGAACTATTTTAAATTCTCAGCCATTTTTAATTCTTTTTACTCGTCTGCCAAACTATATATGGTATAACAAGCGATCCAGAAACAAAACCGGTTGAAAACTTGTGTATAGTGCGAGTTTACGTTTACGTCCACGCGATCGACACCTTTATGACGTTCGGCGCTCCGATTGGCCAGCTCAAAGCTATTAACCAATGAGAGAGCCGCAGTAAACTTGTTGATCACGTAAACGTAAAAACACTCGTACAAGCACTCGGCCCCAATAGTCAAGGGAAAATTCTAAAAGCGTTAACGATGACAGAAAACGCTTAGATGACATTAAATGTATGGGTATGACATTTCGTTTCGATAAGTCACGTGACTTAGACTTGTCACTTCCACACATTTGAGCGATTCGATTAGCGTTAACTCTTATAGAAATGACATTATTCTGCGGAGAAAAAAGAAATGTGAATCGATATTGGCCTAGACATACTGCAATGAATAAGTAAACTGCAATTAGTTTCATCGATTTGTTTCGACTTCGACCTTGCCCCCGTTTTGTGTAATTGATAGGTTGTCGCATGTGGACTTAACTGCCGGTTAGATATCGACTTTTAATAAAGAATAAGAACTGTTTGTATTTCCTAAGAACAACAGTTTTAATTCCATAAATTTGTTATTATAGCCAACTGTAATCAGTTTACAATTTTTTTTATCAATTCTATATTTTCTTATCACCGTATCACAGTTCAGTATCAGAAAAAGTAAATACGAATTAAAGTATTCTTAAAGTTTGTTTTCTAATAAAATGGAGTAGTCCGTCGAAAACAGCGACACTGCTCTATTTATAGATTGATCAGGTGTAATGACTTTCCATAGTCAGTTTACATAAAGTATCATTATAATTAATTATTGCAGTGAACCGATATTTTTAATTATTAATTTAATTAAACCTTCGCGATATTTTTAGTAATTAAAATTATATACAATAACATTCAGGAAACGACAGCTTGATATGATAGCTTGATCGATATCGTATCACGCCGCTTGTTCTATCGTGACAGAATTCGCACGACAATAAACAATTGAAAGTCGTGACAACCGGCCGAAGAACTAATAACTAAGTAGTCAGAATGATATAAATAAAACGATCATTGACTATTCATATCTACACGCGGGTTTTTCCTTTGAGGGTAAAGAGAATTACAAATAATATGTCATAGATGAAATGACACACGGATAAGAGTCAACAATGTAACAAGTTATATACACGCAACAAGTAATTATATAGTATAACTCTTTTCTGAGGAAAGCACTCATTTAAAACTTGCAATCAAACATTAAGTAGATTTTGTTACAGGTACTCTAACAAAATCGGCACGTAACTTGGCAAGATTCGTTACGAGTTCATCTCACGTTTTAACGTTCTAATGTTATTGTTATTGTTTTTAAAAAAAAAATTTTTAAAGATTCCTAGCAGTGATACAGTCGAGCAATAAAACTGGGCTTGTTGCACATAGAATATGAAAATACGCTCTCACTACTCCAAAACATTGCCAACTTACTTGCCGGCAACTATACCTTGTTTTTTTTAATTGAATATTATACTTGCCCATAGGTAGCGTTTCGTGATTTACTTTTAAATCTACTTTTTTAATAGAAACTGCTCAATTTATCAGAATCTGACGATTGCTCTTCCGAGGAGAATCGAAGTCTTAAAATAGATTAGTAAATATCACAATTTCTTTGGTACCAATTTCCATTATTTTTATCCAATTTAAGTGATTACGGCTAAGTGGCTTTCAATCTACAATTCCAACTCCAATTAAGACACTTAGACGACATAATCTTCCAAAATTGTTCACCGGCTCAAACTTTAAAGATAAACAATTAAACTATCTTTAAGTATAAGTGTTGAACACATGTAAGTACAAAATGTATCTTAAAATTGTATGAAGGAACTTATTATAGATAGGGACGAACATCTGGATCAAGTAACACGGAATGAAGACGTCAAGAGCTCAGCTCTTCCCACGATCATTGAATATATCTTTCAAAGGCCCTTTTAGTTTCAATTTAGATAAATAAACAGCGGTTTTAGAATCTGGGTTAATAGTAGAACGACATTAAGCCGAGACATTGATGTAATGCTTTGCTACTACAAATTGTAACTGTGACCCTGATATTGTTCGTGTAATGGAATGTGTAGCAAAAAGTTTTGAAATAATTGATTGTTTACATTTACGTTTGTCTCAGATGTAATTTGATCTGTTTAGAAAATATGAGTTGTCATGTTTATAAAAAACCGACAAGAACCTTATAATCCTTTCCTCATCTGGTCCTTTTTCACATCGTCGTTATAAACACAAACTGGATCATTTTCATTGTAAGTTTAATATTATATTTAAAGTTGAGTAAATATAAATGATATTACTATCAAGAACAGAACTAGAAAGAACAAGAAAGAGGCGATACAGTCGATATTTTTTAGATTATTTTTCAAAAACACACAGTCAAGTAACAAGCACCAACAATATACGCAGCAACATAAAACAAACAGTCATATATCTACACCCCTAATAAAGACTCCGAATACTTCAAAACACGAGCTCCAAAAATAGAATAACTCATGAACATTAAATATGAAATCCGTATCAACGATGACCCAAATCAGACGACAACAACCAAACATCTGTCCTGGTAGCTTTGATACCCCTTTATACCAAGGACAAGCTCACGAACAAGGACCCACGTGTCCTCTTTGTTAGTATAACTAAGCTCCACATTGCATTGAAAATCACGCTCACATTCGAATGTACTACAATCAGTACAACCAGTGATCCAGACACAATCCTTCCTATTCCTCATTACAAAATGACCTATTGATGGGTCATCGCAGCGCTTAATCAGAACTCTTAAAAAAGGATTTATTCCATCGCGGAAGCGAGAGACTACGACGTATTGTATTGTGCCATCTCTCTCCCACAATGGCTACAGTCCCGCTTTGAGTACATGGTACAGGTACAGGTCACGTAAGAGTGGGCGAATCAAATTATTCCAGTGACATACTAATACCACGTTATCTGTAGCAGATCAGACGCTTGGTTGGAGTTTATATGCAATGTTTTAGACTTTGATTTGCTTGAAGGTGTTTATCAATTTAAGTGTCAATCATTATTCATTTATTGCGTCTACATCCTTTCTAATAATATGTTATCTGTTGGATCAAAATTAGTAAACTCGCTTATTATCGTTATTCAAAAATTATTACGAATAGTAACTATGATTCGCCTTTTTGATGGCGCATTGAAATGTATGACTTTTTTAATCCAGTGATTCGGCATGACGGAAAGTTAATTTTTCGTATGTATAAATTGGCCACCTTTTCTCGGAGTCTCATGGACTCACTACACGACTTTCAAAGTATCAATTAATTAAATGGCTTAACTTCAAGTAAAAATTTATATATTTTTGCAGAATTTTGGGAAACAACAATGAGTTTTGTCGCTTGTTGTTTTACTATTTACAGCTGCTCATTTCAGTTTTCTACTTTTTCCTTGCATTTTACGGCCAACTGAATGTCACCTGGTTGTGTATCACGCAATTGTGTGTAAAACAATGATGGGACGAAGACAAGTGCGCAGTACGCGGACGTACCGTGACAAATCGTTGGAACGAAGGAGGTTCCTGCCATTGTCTATGGCTACTACCGTGAACTCGGGTTTACTCGACCCCGTAATGTGATGTGTTGCGAGTTCCCACGGTACATCAATGTTTGCGTATTACCCATTCAAGTAGATTTCGGACCATCTTAAAGAAAATTTTCTTGTTTGAATGGCATATGGCAAGTTAAAGGCAAATGAAGAATAAGCTGCGTCAGCTCATGATTAAGGACTCCTATTAAGTCTGAAACTAGTCGGGCGATCCCGAGAATGCGCGTGAGTACCTAAACCGTTGAATCCTTAAATAATTATGAATTCGTCTCACGGAAGTTATTATAATAATAAATGAAGAATAAAAGCACCAACATTTATGAAGCGGTGTTAGCCGGCTAGAGCATCGGACTTGCGATGATATGGTTGCGACTGTTGCGAGTTCGAATCCCACCCATTACACTACCGACGTGAACCCACTCGTAACACAAGCATCTTAGCTTAGCACGACGGGTTAAAGAGATTACTAGTAACCCACATTGCTAGTAATCTTTAAGAAAAAAAAGAAATTACAGTTATCTTTGTGACGTAACATCCGAAAATATAAATGATTTTTTAATTTGTTCTTCAGACAAAACAATGGAAGAGTTATGATCCCTTGAAAAATAAAGTTTATGATAAATTTGGTTTAAATGTTATTTTTAGTCTCGAAATGTCAACACTTTTGTACAAACATCCTACAAGAGAAAGAGCAGAATCCCCAAGTATAGCGACAAATTTAGCCTTTTCATTGTGTCATTATATTTAAATGCAGCAGGGTGGCGACACATTTTACCGAAAAATAAAATCACCTGTCGCAACACTATCGAAGTAAAATGACACACAAATTCTAAAGCTTAAAGATCACTTTTGCTTGTTTACAGAAAATATCATTTTAAGTTCCGCCTAAATAGAGAGATAATTTGGAGGTGAAAGCTGCGACATAAATTTAGGTCCTGGTGCCATAAAGATAAAGGATATTTTGGCATGTAAGAGTCTTTTGCCGGACAAAGGAGTTAGTTGTTGGATTAGGGCAAGGAAACGACGTGTCATCTACCTTTTTGTTCGTTTTGCGCAAGTGTGTGTTTCGGAGGAAACTGAAATTTATAATTCTCTTAATTACTTAACGTCCTCTTTTACTAAAGCTACACAAAAGAATAAAACAATAAATATTTTAAATTAAGTATTTATAGAGTTTTGGGCAGTAAGTACTTTTCGACCTGTTCTACATGCAGCTTACTGTGAAACAAGCGTCGTTAGTGCCTGGCTAACTAGCAAACTTTTTTTCCGTGATCATAGGATAATTTAATTGTAAAAACAAAATATGAAGACCAAAAAGTTTAACACTTGTGTTGTCAATTAAATTTTTGGTAATTTGACCTTTTCATATAATTAGTTTATCTGTTTTAAAATTTGCTAGGTCATGTAATTTTTCATGATTTAAGAGATGACATGTGAACGTATGAATAGTGGTATATAAATACATTTACATAAAAACTACCTACGAAGAATACTGTTATTATTATATCAGGTATGAAATGCATTGTCTTCTTTTATTACTACTTTCTAACTTATGTATTAAAAGACGTAATGTCCCAGAGGTATACGATCATGAAATAGAAAGTAATAGTAATATCTTGGGACATCTCACACACGGCCATCTGATCTCAAACTAGGCAGAGCCTGTACTATGGTACAACCGATAAACATACTTATATATTTCTAAATACATACATAATATAGATAAATTACACCCAGACACAGAACAAATGATCGTGTTCATCACCCAAAGATTTGTCCTGGGTAGGAATCGAACCCACAACCTCCGGCTTAGCAGTCAGGGTCAGTAACCAACACACCAACAGGCCAGTCAAAATAATTTCTATTCATAATTTTCAATTTATTGAGTGCGAAAGAACCCACTCTAATTTTATATCGTATCATTCGACATAGCTATACAGGATTAATTTAAAATTTGCGTATATTCAACGAGGTAATCAGGTGCATTAAACTGAACAACTTTCCCCAAGGATATTTCCCATAGGTCAAAATCTTAAAATGGAATGTGAACTTTTCATACGAAGTGATAGGTCACATGACATAATAATATGTTTGTATGAAAATATTATTTTCAATTTTAAGATTTTACTTCGTTAGAATTTACGCACTCCTTTTAAATTAATCATGTATAAAGCTCAGTTGTTAAGTGACATTAACTATATTAGTTACGGTGACCACAATAGATCACGTTTTCAATGTGAACTAACATTATGAAAGCAAATTAAATTACGTACGTGTCTAAAGATTCAAATCAAAATAAAAAGTGTAAATTATGTTCTAAGCTATACATTAGGAACTTTATTGAATATTTCGAACGTCTAGGCTGTAATTAATTTTGATATTTGTAATTTAACAGTCATTTCCTTATTATTTTTTCTCGTATAGTGAAAAGGTAATATTCTACGAATTAAAGGTCATTGGGCATTTTGTTCGGACATTTGACCCAAGGCGTACACAAATGAAATAGGGCAAGGTATTTAGATAAATGTATCTGCAACCCAGTGGTACGGGTCGCATTCTTGTGGGCCATGGGATAATTGAGAAAATCTATTTATTATAATTAAGGCATTTTTGTAACAAATTAACTCAAAACTACTGGACTGATATCAAAAATACTTTTGAAAGCTAGTCATCCCTAAGTGGCATTGGATAATTATCCATGGGGATATTCCCACGGGAAGTTTAGTCAATTTTTTTTTTAAAGCAGTTGTTTTAAAATGAATATAAAATCCAGTTCTTATTAAATAATATTTTTATTCTGCTTGATCAAAATCTGTTATTATTTCATCTAAAAAGGCTGCAGGTGCATCTATTGCATCTTGATGCCTGGCCCATGATAAAAAGTAAACTATGCTTACAACATGCGCACAGCTTCCAACAGTGCATCAATGCCATTTCTTCCAATTCGATTGGGATCTACTAAAATATAAGTATAATATTGTTTACTACGGACGTGTCGCGACTGAATTCGGCCTCTTATTAGTATCTTGTTTTCGATCATTTCTTGGTTTCGGTATATTTCGATGTGGTATACTCCATTCAAACGCATGTGCTCGTGGCGATATGACCTCGCGAATCTCAAGTGGTACGATCCCAATGTAAATAACATTAATTCTTCATATGTAAGGCGCGGAAAGTCTTCAAAATCCGGATCGTTTCCGTCGAGTTGCACGAACGCTACTCTCTGCCTGTTCAAATTATGCCTTATCACATAATCTGACAGCTAACATTTATAGTGACTGAACGACACGTTTTAACAACGCTAAAAGTAAAAAACTTCTGTTTTATTAACTTTTTAAATGTAAAAAATAACTTTATTTTCCCAGCGGATACTTAAAAAAAAATACATATTTTGTAAAGTAGGATTGAATTCTTCAATTTAAAACTGATTTGGTCTGTGTACGCGAACTTTCAAAAAGTGGGTCATAAATGCCCAATGACCTTTTTATTGTAATTTTAGGTGCTTTGGATTAATAAGATTAAATTTTGTTAGCTGAATGTTAAATTATTAATATTTACAATGCACGAAGTATAACTTTAAAAAATATAATATTTTATACAGTCGAATGACACAGTGTTATTTCTTTTTCTACAAGAAATAATTAATATTTTGTATTTGTAACAGAGATAAAAATACTACTTCATGCCATAATATGGAAACATAAAACACAAATTCCAATTAAATCCAAATAAGTAGATAAAATAATTTAAACCAAAGATTATGAACATATCAAATATTTCAAATGCTGTTGAAAATAGAACATCAACAATTTAAATTGCTCCAATTCCGACCGGTTTCGATGCCATTTACCTACTTAAAAAAAACTATGATCTTGTTTTGTTTTTTTTGGACTCGCATAATTCAGTGCTTTCGTCACATCTTAGCAAAATGTCTACCACAACAGCTACCAAGAGACAGATAATACGCAAGGTGTACTTAAACTGGAAATAACTGGTTAGCGTAACTTGTTGGCATAGACTATTACTTGCTCCCGTTGCAACGTCGCAATAAATAGTACCTTGAGTTTGAATATCGTTGTTGTAGCCACACCCAGCCTTATTCAGAATAATTACGTATTTAGAAATTCAACACCACTCTGCACTAAATATGCGTAGAAAATATATTTTTTATAGATTTTGTTAAGAATAATAAATAAATGTGGACAGCATCACATACCTACATTGCTCCGAATCCAAAGTACCTAAGTAGCTAAAGCACGTCTTGTGTTATGGAATCAGAGACAACGAAGGTACCACAAACACCCAGACCCGAGACAATATAGAAAAGTTTTTTTACTATATTGACCCGTCCGGGGATTGAACCCGGGACCTCAGAGCTAGCGACACCTTGAAAACCGGTGTGTACACCACTCGACCACGGAGTTCGTCAAAATAAAGGACCCACAAAGTTTTTTTTTCATTGTTAAATATTTGTTTGTAAATAACTTAGGGAATCTTTGGTTATTGATAATAACAAAATACAAAATACAACTAGAAAAGATCGTAGAGATCATTTTCTTTTGAACTGCGATTTTTTCCGATATTATGTCATCCATAATATGAAGCTTTTTATACATATTGGGAATAAGGTCAAGGACATTTGAAAAAATGTGTGAAACATTCAAATAATGGAGTCAACATCTGCGGCACATCAAACGTCATCAATCAGAGAAACTTACACCACTTTGTACAACGAAGATTTTCAAACGTCATTAATGACACTAATTACACCGCATTTGTCGATCGAAAGCCATTTCTAATGGAAAAAGTTAATTCTCAATAATAAACCTTAATCACAACGAACTATTGGAGCGAAGACGGCACTTTTTATATTAATTGCGATTTCTGAAAACCAGGTTGAGGAGTTGTTATTTTTATGAAGATTAAATGTAGAATACCAGTTGCTTGATTTGAAATAACTATGATCATGTCATGTCTTTCATTTGTTTGACTACACTGCAATTAGAATGTTAAGCTTTAATAGCATGCAAAGATGATGAGAATGGATGGGTTTTATTATAGAACCGTTTAGTAGACTGAGGTTTAAAATAAAGAGAAGCAACTTTAAACATAGATATAGATTATAGTTATAATTGCATTTCAGTTGAAAAATAATATGTAAAATATCATTAATTTATTTAAGACTACTAAAATTTTAATAAATAAGTAATTTTTAGAATTTGAATAACAATACAAAGATACTCAAATTAAGATAGATTACTGGAAATTTAGAATTTTAAAGCTATAGATAGGTACAATAATAAACTCTTACATTCACTATTTTTAAAGACGCCGATCAATGTGACAATTAAAAATTCTTATTGTAATTCGAATCTTAAAAAGGGAACAAATCACGTTTCATTTGTTTTAAAAGAACAATTAATTTTGAATGACAATACTACTAAAATAAATAAGAGGCCATTCAGAATAGCTTGTCCAGTTTGAGCGACGTATCACAACAATCAATTGGCTTTCTTAAATCTGTCCATTTGTTTAATGGCTTTGCCTACAGACGGCTACGGCTAAATGTTATCAATTGTCAATCTCTTGGCGTGTAAAGTAGCCGTAAGACTCTTACTTGCATATAAGGTGGTTGTACACTGTTTTTTTTTTGGTCCAGCTTGAATGTTATTACAGAAATCGGGTGAATTTATCGAATAAAATAAAAGAATGTTGAAAAATATTATATATCTGGTTGTGTAATTAAATAATAATTAGGTATGTAATCCTAAAGTTACATTTAAGACGGTAAAGTTTCAACAATGAGACATTTAAAATTTTTGAATAAAACAAATAACATTCTTTTGTTAAGTTGTTTTTTTTTTCAGTTTCACGGAAACTTTGTATAAATATCAGTTGAATACCTTTTTATACAGTAGCATACCACCTTATATTAATACATTCCATTTTAAACACGGAATTTGGACAGAGATGTGATGATAACAAAGTCAACTAATGTATTACTGGATTTTGATGTGTCATATCTGTATTATTTATTACTCTATACCTTATTTTTAATATTCCGTAATTTAGCACACACTGTATCTAAAATCTTAATGAAAATATTCAAATAAAGATATCATGGAAGTTTAACTAATTAAAATATTATATATTAATTAACGTCGGTTTGGATTGCAGCTTTCTCTAATTAATCAAGCTCATTCCTTGTAGTTTGAATCAGAATAAATGGTTTTTCGTCTGCAAGTCTCTACAAAGCAATTACTGGAAAACTGCACTTTGATAATTTATCTTAAAACAGTTTTAAACTATTATATTAACTCTAGTTTATAATAATATTTCACTGGAGAATAAAAATAATTGACACGCATTTTAAATGGTTATTATGATAATGATATTTTTATTGAATGATGGTATTTTGTGCATAATTACTGTGTTTGGGTATATTTTTTTAGTTACTTATAACAATAACTTATAAATTATATAACAATTAGCTACCTTATAACAATAGTTACAGCCATTTCGCCAATTAGAACTAACTAACTAACGAAAGTACTTTGTAACGAAGTAATAAGTTGATTAAATTTTAACAAGCGTTAATACACAGTAAATTATATTCGCACAAAAGAGTAAAGGCCAGTACAATCTGTAAATTCATAGCTTCAATTTACAAAGAACAATACGTGTAAACAAAAATGTAAAACAACGACAAATCTAAACAAAATCAGGTGCACCACACAAAACAAGATAAGGGCTAAGAAAACAGCCATAAGGGTGGCCTCACTTAGATGTTATTGACTCTACACCCGACCAATAAGATGCGCAGGCGACGGCAGGTGCGCCAGCGCACAGAAGTGAAGCGACGAGAAAAAAATAAATAAACGGAACGTTTATAAATAGCGCCAACGATGCATGTTACCCTTTGAAGAGCCTGTTCGCAAGAAAAAAATGTATAATTAAGACCGACCGAGATGGTTTTAATAAAAAGAACAGTGTTGCATTGATCAGTCGAAACAAAATGTGGATGTGGTTATGATGTGGTACTGCTCGGTTTTTGTGAACAGGTGTGGTCACGTCTAGACAGTCTATGAAACTATACATAAATATAAGACTTTTGTATAACCCATAACAGTGATTTTTTCTTTTATAACTAGCCTTTTTCCAAGCTATATTGCACTATTACCAGATTCTGCTGAGTAACGTATTTTACATAGAGCGATTGCCTATCTGACCTCCATAACACATGTAGTAACACTGGTTGGTAGAATTGTAATGACTTTACAATTCTGATATAAATAAATTAAGATGGGAATGATGCCCAAAATGAATACGTATGCCAATTCAATCATCCCATGATTAATTTTTTTTCCTTTTCAGCAAAGGTAATTTTAAGGTACTTTCCTGAACTATTGAACTTGAATAGACACTAGACTACAACTAGAATGAGCATTCCGCAAAATTATGTGATTGAGATATACAAAAGTTATTATAGATAATAATATATCTACCTCTTTCCATAATAAATCACGGCAACTAAAATATAGAGACGAAAATACATTTCTCGGTTACAGAGCAGTAAGTATGTCTCGTTACATAACAAGAAGTCAACGAATAAATAACTCGGTCCCTTTTGTATTTAGTTATGTTAATTGTTTTATCAGGGGCGGTATCTTCAAAGCACTGTATCTTCATTCTGAATCAGTTGCAAGCCGAAATCTTCATTGACCGATTTTGTTCTCTTTCCGAAACATGGTCGCATCGATGGCAAATTTAATGCAGAATTGAGCTTTATTAATGTGTCACTTGTTTTAAGGTCAATGTGACGGAATACTTTGTCCGAAAATTTTAATGTTTGTATGTTTATTATAATAAATCAGGGACTGATCCACCGCAATACAAAAACTTAGTCTTTAAACGAAGAAGGATAATAAAATTAATCAATCATAAAATACGAATTCACTCGTTACTAATTTTAGAGCCTTGATAGGTTCATTGCTTTTTTTGCAAGTAAATGACTGGCCTGTTGGTCTAGTGGTTAGTGACCCTGACTGCTAAGCCGTAGTTCGTGGGTTCGATTCCCACACAAGCCAAATGTTTGTGTGATGAGCACGATCATTTGTTCTGTGTCTGGGTGTTATTTATGTATAATACGTATGAATTTAGTTATATAAAAGTATGTTTATCAGTTATCTGGTCACCATAGTACAGGCTCTGCCTACTTTGGGATCAGATGGCCGTGTGTGGGGTGTCCCAAGATATTATATTATAATATATCACCTTTCCGTTTACACGAGCGTTACTTACAAATACAAAGTATAATCTGTTTTTAAAACTTTCCAAATTCGAAAAATGACCGGTAAATAAATACTTTTACATCGTCTTCAAGTGTTCTCTTACAATTCCTGAGAGCCCACGAGTCAAGTCGTAATGATATGTTGTCGTAGAAGCTAGATAAGCACTTCCTTTGCCATTGACCGAGACGAGTCGAACACAAGATAAATAAATCCCATTCAGAGCAGGTGGCCTTACTGATGGTACTCATATTTTATCGCAATGTCCGTCCTTGATCGGAGCTTGGTATTTATAACCTAGACTTCTTTTATTTACTTTTATTATTGAATTTTATTCATATCTTTCGCAAAGGTTTTACATTGGGAGCTAAAGATATATTGCAGAGGATTTTGATTACTAGCATTTACTATAGACGTTTCTTTATTACTTTAGCATGAAGAAAAAATAACACTTTTCTACATTGTCATGGGTCTGGGTGTTTGTGGTACTTTCGTTGTCTCGCTTAGCTACTTGCTTTGATTCGGAGCAATGTGATGTTGTCCAAAATCGTTAAAGCCAATCGTGTTAGTAGAGTATTCAAAAACTTTTGAATGTAAGAATACGTTGGGATATTGACATAAACATTTGTTTGCCACGATTGACCAAAAATATTTAAGAAAATTCCTTATTATCAACCCTGCTGATTACAAGAGACAAATTCAACATTATTTGTTTGGCGGCACTAACTTAAACGAGGTCACTATCGGCTGAATCTCGAACTTGTTCACCGTTCATAAACTAGCTGCTGCTCGTAAAAAACATGAAACTTGAAGTACGAGGAGACATTCCTTGGCCAGTTGCCGACGTCGACTGTCAAACGACGATAAAATCAAATTGAAGGAATTGTTGGCATCGGAATTGACCAACGTTCCTACAGAAGCCTTTTCAAACCCATTTGATTACTAATCAATGTGACAGTAAAATTTTGCTTCAGGAATTTTTTGTACATTTCCATCGATACCACATATTTCAGTGATCGTAAAAGTAACATCGCCATAGTTACTCTTTATGGGAAGTTTTAACCAGAATGCACATAAAATTAGAGTACGTCGCACTTAACTGAAGTCGTAAATCTTCATGAAATTGTTACTGTTTATAAACTAAATTCGATTAATGTTCTTTCTAAGATATTCTATTAACGATTAATTGCTAACCTATATCGTTCTGTTAATTTATTATCACTTTAGATTTATATGCTTATAATAAACTTGAAAGCTCCGACTGTTTCTAGAAAAGAAAGACGACAGAATGCCATCTACATTTTCACTAGTGATAGACTCTTATATTCACCCAGCTTACAAATTCCGCAGAAATCACCCACTTCTGAATATCCAACCAAATGTGGTTGCACTAACACTTCTGCCCATCCCAAAATTACAAACCCAAAAATTACAGCAATGCAGCAAAAAAACAAAAATCTTAAAAAAAACATGATGCTTAAGATATAAAGATGATTTATCATGTCATGGTCGCCTAGCGGTTCAATGACCGGATTCGTATGTGCATGGGTGCAGGTTAGAACCCAATAAAGTACCAATGTGACTTAAATTGTATGTACTTTCTAAGACCCCAAGGAAACCTGGTTTCCAAAAATTTTAATCTGAAATCACTTAGAGTCACCTTCTCCTCACCAAAGACCAGCATAAATATCCAAACGATGTAAAACCGCATTTACATCACGGATCTTGGCGAGTCTGAAAAGAGCTACAAGAGAGTTTGCGTGAGATGCCAGTACTCATAAACGGTGGGTAAGAAAGAGGCGACAATATCTTATATATCTTTATAGGATCGCCAAGATAAATCGGCCGAAGAGTAATGATACATGCAAGAAGATAAACAAACAGGCACCACATTCCCGCGAGACATTCAATCAAAAATATGTCAATACCATACCACCTTTATAATAATCTTGAATCGATACATCATCTTCGAATGAACTCCAGTTCTGTTAATAACGTTTTTCTAATAGGGTCTATTGTTTTCTGGCATATGTAACTCGTTGTATCATCGCTATTGTTTCTTGCGTAAGCTCAATAAAAACGTTGTGGACTTTTTTGTCACTTGTAAGTGGGATGTCGATGGCATGGTGTATTGTCAGTTCCTGATCTTAAAATGATGCAATCTCAACTTATTATTCGTTTAAAGATAAAAATATATGCCTATCTCGCACTTTGATGTTCCTGATATACTTTAAATTTGTTTACATGAACTACTTATTCAATCAATCACGTCCCTTTTTGCTGTATTTATAATTAACTTGTTAGTGTGGACAGAGAGCTCATTTAAGTTTACCTACTTTCACATAATTTGAACTTATATGTGATCTATAGGAGTTTAAGTACTTAGTTACATATGCCTATAATAAAATACGATCTGATCTTAAATCTAAATAAATAATAGCAACGGTTATTCTTGCAGTTATTTTGCTCGTTTTAATTTTAAACTTGGAATCTTAATTAATATTATAAAGAGAGATACCGAAAGGACCTTCCCATATAAACTGCAGTTTTAAATATGTTCGCAGCCCACAAATTTCCTGTGACTCACACGATAAGACGGGGTCCACCTCTTTATTATTTTATAGTCCATAAATTACTTGCAAATTGTTTTCTTAATTAGACGCGAAACCCTGTCCCAACCCGCTCCAAATTTACTTATTTTACATATCTTTAAGATTTTTTTCTTTTAACAGGCATCGTAATTCAAAAGGATATTCGTTATCTTTGACTTTTAACGTGGTTTAGTTTTAAAGATTTGGCATTTAATTAATTTTAAATTGTGCCAGTGTTAAGTTTATCTTCATTTGTTTTTTAGGTTTAAAAATATCAACGACCACTATCTAAGAGACTATTTTCATGTACGGTACATATATTTGTTATATTAACTCTTGTGAACCACACAAACTTTAATATATTGCCATCCAGAAACACTTCACAAGGTAGCAGTTGACACTGTGATATCTTAAGTCATATGATTGTGGATGGAATCGTAGTAGTCATATTATGGTGAGAATATCAAGTAAACAAAAATAAAAATCGTTTCAATTTATATTTGATCGTGACAAAATACTTTTATCAATTAAAAGCATTTTGTTTACAAACAGTTTATTAAACATTACGAAAAATAAACTTAATTTTTTTTAAACGCTTATCCGTACCGGAACGTAGCGTCCTACGTGCTTTCGCATAAATCAATTTCAGCCATTTGTTCGATATTAATGGCGGCAAACAGACAAAAAACAATTGAACTACAATCTGACAAAGCACAAAGAGAACAATAATTTCAAAGGACGTAATATTTTTAGATGAAACAGAATTAAAAACATATTCGTACAATACAGATAAACGAACTCATAACCTTTGAATAGTAATTTATACTTATTCATCTTAGGGTAGTAGAAAAAAAGGTGTTTTTTTAAGCCAAACCACGTCAAACTTAGAAGATGGTGGTCAACTTTAAGAAATCAAAGCTTACTACGCTATCAGAAACACCAAACTAGCTTAGACTCTTGTGTTGCTTGCAGTCAGATTTAAGAATTCTAGATTACAGTTTATCAGCCAAGATGCGCTAAGACAAGCTATCATAGGAGCGACTATTATAAAAAGACATGTGAAAGTCTTAATGTAAGTTTTCAGTAGCAACAATACGCAATGACGTCACACTCTTTTCTTACCGAGTTTTAAGCGTTGGAAGCGACGTCTAAATATATTCCTCTACATGCACCGTCAAGCCTTTCACCTCACATGATACTCGCCCACCGTTCAATAAAACTTACAAATAATATCAACCTGTGGGCGTTAATTACTTTAATCTTGGGAATCGCAGTAAAATCCCGTTATATTTGTATGTGAATCTGATATAAAACAGTAGCTGAAACTCACAATACCTATGTTTATGACTGATCTATCATTTGATAAGCAGTCTACACTATAATATTAGAACACTCATAATTAAGTTAAAATCTTATACTAAGTTATAAATATAAAAAAGTAACAAATGTATAACCTACGACATTTTCCACAACATATTCAAAGTTATATCTAACAGTGCAAATGTCATGGTCGCCTAGCGGTTCAATGACCGGATTCGTATGTGCATGGGTGCAGGTTAGAACCCAATAAAGTACCAATGTGACTTAAATTGTATGTACTTTCTAAGACCCCAAGGAAACCTGGTTTCCAAAAATTTTAATCTGAAATCTAGGCGATTTCCGATTAAAATTTTTGGAAAAGCGTGCCTGCCCTGGAGAAGCGTGGTCATCAATGCTCGTCCCTTCTATATATGAGAATTGGCCTATACCCATTCATTGGCCATTTATAGGCTGTTATTATTATTTTATAAGCTAGATAATCCAGAGTCACCTTCTCAAATTTCGCCAAAGACCAGCATAAATATCCAAACGATGTAAAACCGCATTTACATCACGGATCTTGGCGAGTCTGAAAAGAGCTACAAGAGAGTTTGCGTGAGATGCCAGTACTCATAAACGGTGGGTAAGAAAGAGACGACAATATCTTACATATCTTTATAGGATCGCCAAGATAAATCGGCCGAAGAGTAATGATACATGCAAGAAGATAAACAAACAGGCACCACATTCCCGCGAGACATTCAATCAAAAATATGTCAATACCATACCACCGTTATAATAATCTTGAATCGATACATCATCTTCGAATGAACTCCAGTTCTGTTAATAACATTTTTCTAATAGGGTCTATTGTTTTCTGGCATATGTAACTCGTTGTATCATCGCTATTGTTATATTTTCTTGCGTAAGCTCAATAAAAACGTTTTGGACTTTTTTGTCACTTGTAAGTGGGATGTCGATGGCATGGTGTATTGTCAGTTCCTGATCTTAAAATGATGCAATCTCAACTTATTATTCGTTTAAAGATAAAAATATATACCCATCTCACTTTGACGTTACTGAAATACTTGAAATTTGTTTAAATATACTATTCAATCAATTACGTTATTGCTGTATTTATAATTATCTTGTTAGTGTGGACCGAGAGCTCATTTAAGTTTACCTACTTTCACATAATTTGAACTTATATGTGATTTATAGAAGTTTAAGTACTTAGTGTGGGCATAAGTAATAATAATAATACCGGCCTATAAATGTCCCACTGCTGGGCGCAGGCCTCTTCCCATCATATAGAGAAGGAATGAGCATTGATCACCACGCTTGCTCATTGCGGGTTGGCGATTTCAGATTTACGTAGACATAAGTAATGCCTACATAAAATAAAATACGATCTGATCTTAAATCTAAATAAAGAATAGCAACGGTTATTCTTGCAGTTATTTTGCTCGTTTTAATTTTAAACTTGGAATCTTAATTAAAATTATAAAGAGCGATACCGAAAGGACCTTCCCATATAAACTGCAGTTTTAAATATGTTCGCAGCTCACAAATTTCCTGTGACTCACACGATAAGACGGGGTCCACCTCTTTATTATTTTATAGTCCATAAATTACTTGCAAATTGTTTTCTTAATTAGACGCGAAACCCGGTCCCAACCCGGTCCAAATTTACTTATTTTACGCATATCTTTAAGATTTTTTCTTTTAACAGTCATCGTAATTCAAAAGGATATTCGTTATCTTTGGCTTTTAACGTGGTTTAGTTTTAAAGATTTGGCATTTAATTAATTTTAAATGCCAGTGTTAAGTTTATCTCCATTTGTTTTTTAGGTTTAAAAATATCGACGACCATAAAGAGACTATGTTCATGTACGGTACATATATTTGGTATGGTTGTGTAGTTCACAAGAGTTAATCTCTTGTGAACCACACAAACTTTGATATATTGCTATCCAGAAACACTTCATAAGGAAGCAGTTGACATTGTGATATCTTAAGTCATATGATTGTGGATATTTTTTTTAATAAAATAATGTCGTTTGAATGAAAGAGAACTGATCCGGTCTCTAATTTGCAAATATCAAGTAAAACAATAAAAAAATATTCAAACTATATTTGATCGTGACAAGAATATTTTTATCAATTAAAAGCATTTTGTTTGCTAACAGTTTAATAAACATTAGGAAAAACAAACTTTTTTTAAATGCTTATCCGCGCCAGAACGGAGCGTCCTACGTGCTTTCGCATAAATCAATTTCAGCCATTTGTTCGATATTAATGGCGGCAAACAGACAAAAAACAATTGAACTACAATCTGACAAAGCACAAAGAGAACAATAATTTGAATGAACGTAATATTTTTGGATTAAAAACATTTTCGTACAATACCTACCGATAAACGAACTCATAACCTTTGAATATTAATTTATACTTATTCATTGTTCTTAGGGTAGCAGAAAAAAAGGTGTTTTTTTAAGCCAAACCACGTCAAACTTAGAAGATGGTGGTCAACTTTAAGAAATCAAAACTTACTACGCTATCAGAATCACCAAACTAGCTTGGACTCTTGTGTTGCTTGCAGTCAGCTTTATAGATTCTAGGTTACAGTTTATCAGCCAAGATGCGCTAAGTCAAGCTATCATAGGAGCGACTATTATAAAAAGACCTGTGAAAGTCTTAATGTAACCTTTCAGTAGCAACAATACGAAATGACGTCACATTTTTTTTGTTACCGAGTTTTCAACGTAGGCAGCGACGCTTCTCCATGCACCATCAAGCCTTTCACCTCACATGATACTCGCCCACTGTTCAATAAAACTTACAAATAATATCAAGCAGTGGGCGTTAATTACTTTAATCTTGGGATCGCAGTAAAATCCCGTTATATTTGTATGTGAATCTGATATAAAACAGTAGCTGAAACTCACAATACCCATGTTTATGACTGATCTATCATTTGATAAGAAGTCTACACTATAATATTAAAAAACTCTCTTTAATCGTAATTAAATTGGAGTTAATGAGTAATCTGAGATTCCATAAATAAGTTACGTATTTAATTATAATAACTTGACGTGTATAGATATTCTAATGTTTCGTTTGATTAGTTGAAAGTTGATACCAATGTTACATACATCCGTTATACTTAATTTGTGTGAGTAACAACACGTGTTGTTGTTGACGGCCTCTGTGGTCAAGTGGCGTACACACAGGTTTATGGTGTCGCTAGCTCTGAGGTCCCAGGTTCGATCCCCGGACTGGTCAATGTAGAAAAAAACACTTTTCTAGATTGCCTGGGGTCATGTTTGTAGTACCTTCGGTTTCTCTGATTCCATAACACAAGTGCTTTAGCTACTTACATTGGATTTACTAAATAAAAAAGTCTTAAAAGGCTACTTATCTGAAGTTTGCAGTCTGGTTTGGTGTTAATAAAATCGATAAAAAGCAACCTGCACTTGAACACTTAAGTTGAGATTAAAAAAAGTAACTTTAGATGTAAACTATACTTATAGGTACTTCAATTGTACTTGCCTCTTTTCACTTGAAATTATTCAACAGCAGCAACTATTTAGCACATCTTACTTCTTCTTCTGCCTAGCCATTTCCCAAGCTATATTGGGGTCGGCTTCCAGTCTGACCGGATTCAGCTGAATACCGTATTTTACATAGAGCGACTACCTATCTGACCTCCGCAACCTATTGCTAGGTAATACAGTATTTCATAGTAAGACTGGTTGTCAGAATTGTAATGACTTAACGACTGTTAAAGATCACTGTATAACAGTCGGGACCAACGGCTTAACGTGCTTTCCGAGGCACGGAGGGGTCTCAATATGTTTACAAATGGTCACCCATCCACGCACCAACCGCGGCGAGCGCGGCTTCACATTTATTATCGGTCAAACCGTACGGCTTACACTTAGCCACGAGTCCCTCCTTGGCATATCTTACATGAGTAAAATTAATTTCACTATGTACATCTATTATGGAGATTTGGTTCACCAATCCTTCTAAATAGATCCGCATATTCAAGCATCTATTAAAACAAAGTTTTATTATTTTCGAGGTAATGCTGTCAGTTCTATAACCTTTTTATTTTTATACGTTTTTGAAGTCGGGTTCTTTATTATATTCAATATCAAGTTACAAAGACTTACAGGCCACTCCATTTAATAACCATTCTATAAAAGGATGGTTTTTTTTTAACACTTAGGTAGTTATCAAAAATTTGTAAATTATTTAATTTAATTAAAATGCGCTATTTATACAAGCCAAAATCAGTAACCAGCAAAAGTACAAATACAAATTTGTATACATAGCCAGGTTTTCCGTCTATTTTATCATCATTAACATAATTAACTCATCTCTTAGCCGGGGGCAAGATCCCATTAATTGCTCCTAAGTCCATAGCAACATAATTATTGCAAAACTCAGTACTTTGTTCCGTTTAAAATGAGTTTAATAACTCAACTTTGTAAATAACGGCCTTCGGGATCCAACTCGCTTATTACTCTTTTTTTAAAACCGGGTGCCTTATAATCACAATGGGTAATCATTTATTTCAAATAAGGTGGGAGTTCAAGAGAAAATTATCACAAAAAAATGGACAGAGATAAATTTTGATCCTATAAGGTTTTAAGATGGTAGAATGAAGTATTAAAAGTTACACAAAAAAAAACAAATTACTTTTTAATTCGAAATTTCATAATGGCGCTCATATCTGTCAGGTGACTTGTTTTTTAAATCTGCAAGATTTTCCGTTTTATTTAAATGCCAATAAACTGCAAAGGCCTCCTACCATTTTATTAATCCCTAAAAGCTTGCATAAAAGGTATGGTCTTTAATAAACTTACAGTAAATAATCTTCTTTTGACATTTCATATTCCGATTCCTTTGATATCACCTGCAACATCTTATACGCTTCTCGTAATGTAGACTCACACACGAAATTACTTTTCGTCCCACCGTTTTAATTCCGTGAACAATTTATTATGAGTTCCGTCCACTTCAATATCCATTCGGGTCGGCTCACCTTTTTATCGTTGCATCGCTTTTTGCCGAGTATTGCCGTACCTACCGACAATACACGGCGCGTGACAGCCCGCGGGTGCGCTTTGCGCCTATCTCATCTCAACTCCTACAAAAAGTATAAACGTAAACGTCAAAGAAATTTGAACTTTGGTAAGATGGAGTAAAGTTCGTATCGCGTTGGAGGAATTAAAAGAAACCATAAACGTTCAACTGTAAAATCGTTTTGGAACTTATCACAAATTCAACCTTATCGTGTTTAGTGTAGACGCTATTTCAAATGGCTGGACGTATTAAGGATTTGTTTTCGTGTGACGAAATGATCGGGCGCTCAGCTATAATAAAACGACACAATGGAACGGTCAATGTGTCTCGTGCCACTATTTCTGTACGAGTCAAAGTCAACCGTTTTTTGTTTGTATCGTAGGATTTTTTGAGTTTGTCGAAATCACGTAGCGACGTGATTCATAATGCAGCGGAATGAGCGCCCAGCAGACGTTTTGTAATTCACTCCAATATCAGTACACTGACCTCCACGGCTCCACACCAAGTGTTCCTGAATCACGTCTTTATTCCCACTTGGGTTGTATTGTTACACATCTTCCAACACAAGTTAAACGACAGCATTGTGTGGTAGGTAGCTAAAAATACAAGATCCAAATTGCCAGAGTTCAGGACTAGACATTCGGATCACACATTCTTGCAGATCATTCTCAAGCCCCAATAAATCGTTTGTTGTTATCGGAAGGATATAATGAGAAAAGCCGAAAGCCACAATCAATAACAAATTATAATACTTATCGAAGTAAAAGCTCAAAATTTTCTAATCCATTTCTTTAAATCGGTGAACTAAAATAACAATATCTACATAAGCGATCGTTGGAATGATGACAGAAACATCTCCCTTCGAAACACCTTTAACATTACTACCACAAAACCAATAAACATCCCTAAGGCACTTTTGGGTAATAATGAAAAAAGGCAACAAAATGTTAACCTCAAAATATTTTTCATCAATTTTGTTTGGCGTCTAAATTAACCCAGTTCCTATACTTCACCCGAAAATTTAATATCACAAGCAGGGTAAAGCAAGGAGTTTCATTATTAACTATTTAATTAACATTTCGGTATATTGGATCAAGTTTCCTTGTATATAGTAAGTATCTACATTATACCAGATACCAGAGGTATCTTGTTACACTGGTATTCGAAGACGCTCGATTTCGGTATTAGTAAGTAGCCGTAGTTTTAGATTCTTCCTCTACTTTGAGCTCAGATTTGAGGTACCGACAAGATACAGTTATTAAGTTAGTGTTTGAACGGAAAAGAACTTAAATTCTCTTTCTCTACGAGAACTAGAAAAAATATTTTTGTAAACTTATTCTGAAACACAAACTCGTTACTTTATGGTCCAATTTTATAGTTATAAAAAATAGTTCTCTAGAAACTGCAACCAAAATAACGATCATCCACAGAAATGGATATAAAGATACATATTTGCGACCGTGACCTAATTCTCAAGTTTACTCGCTTAAACTGGAGTCCACTTAAATTAGAGCCGGCCTGAATTGTAAGGTTTTGAGGGTTAAATGTTTACCGGTCCTATTTAAAAGCTGTTATGATAATATTTTTACCTGAATGGACGAATTTTTAATCGTTTGTGTAAAGTGAGTTCTAATCTTGGATCCTTATAGATATGTTATTTAACCTCTGAATATTTTTTCAGTGGTACAAAATTAAATAATAAGAATAAGCTGATCCTAGTATATAGCAATAATCCCGAACTACATATCACGGAACAATAAATTTCTTATGCTTTCTGTAACAGCCTTATCTTATAAACACTAACCGACAGTAATTTAGTTTGGCATAAGAAATACAAATTCCATAAAAATCATTAGAGAATAAACATAAGTTGCCAACCAAAATATCGAAATGTCAACAAACAAGTGCAGAAAACGAGCATCGCAATTTCCTAAAACTAAACTTAATTTTGCGACATTTCGTAAGAACCGCAGCTCAGTGTTGTTTATCAAACTGTCATCCAACTTCTCAACCTCTGAATTTTCTACAAAGGTTATTATAAAAGGATTTCTCATGGTTGTACGAATGGACAGTAGAAACGTTGCAGGGACAGTTTCACTCCCAATCGAGATGAAATTTGCATTCGCGTGCTGAAGTCGCCTCAGGCCGGTTGATATAGAGCGCACTTGCTCGCGTGGTGCAAGTACATTGAATATAAATTCTTGTTCTTTATGTATCCTGTCTGTCGCAATAAAGTGTTAGCTGCCAATCCTACTTGATTAGTTTATGGCTTTTAGTGGTGGTAGGTCGTCATCCTTTGCATATAACTGTTTCTTTAAGTAAACTGATATTAACCGCCAGGTGAACATTTTTTCACTTTTGATCCCCCTTGATAAATTAATAAAAGTAGCTTATTGAGTAAGTATAAAAACTTATTTATCAAAAACAGACGCCATTGAAGTCTCGTAAAGGAGAAAAAATAAAATAAGAATAATAATTTCTACACGTCATTATAATCACTGTCTAAACAACAGAAGAATACAAATTCTAAATGCTAACTCCGTAAACGCTACCTCCTGTATCTCGGACCATGAAGCAGTATGTAACAGCTGCTCAACCTACCACTATCGAGGCATGGAACACCTTTCTAATGCTAATAGAAATTCTCTAACGCTAACAGACAATGTGCCTAGATTCAAACGGTTCCAATACGCGTTCCAACTAGTACTTATACTGACACATTATTAGTAGCTTTTCTCTTGTCTATTGCAATAAGAGCGCAAAAGCTTAAATACTATTTTATTTGACCATGGACCAAATCCATACCATATATTCTACAACGACACTCGAATACAAAAATTAGCGTGATTTTGCGATCATCTTAAGCTCTTTTGATTTTGTTTGTGCTTTTATTAAATTTTGCAACGAACACAAAACAAATGATCACTGAAAATTCCTGTCACTACGTGTTTCTCTAGCTTTAGTCTTACATAACGTTACGTATACATTTGCACTTAGATTCCTGCTGTCAGTCTTTGAAAAATACCAGTATCAAAAGCAGAACTAGAATAGAATAAAAGTTATCATTGTAACGCGTACGCTCGATTTAGAAACCTACATGCAATTTTGTAGTTCCATTTCCAGTTTTCATACCAAACAACAATGACAACAGTGTCAAATTTACATAGCCAGTCAACAAACTCATCTAGACCTGCCATGCCATCCAATCTTTGACGCCACGTGAACCGTCCCAATTCCCAAATACAGTGAGTTACATGAACAAAGCAATCTATGCAGTGACTACATTGCTGATAAATCAACAGAGTATGAGCCAGACGAAATTTGTTCACACATTCGTCATACCAATTTATAGCTGAGAACAGTTTGAGCATAAATCAAAGAAAATATGTAGCATCAGTTATTACACTAACTAGGATTAATATATGAGATCCGTTTTGTATTTGTGGGATAGATTTAAGTTTAATAAATCATTTCTAAGCCTAATTTGACAGAGATAGGTTAATTTATAGTGACGTACCTGACTGCTAGACCAGAGGTCGTGGATTCGAATCCCACCCAGGACAAATCTTTGTGTGATGAGCACAAAGACAGAGTACACATGAGTTCTGTGTCTGGGTGTTATTTATCTATAATATGTATGTATTTAGAAATATATAAGTATGTTTATCAGTTGTTTGGTTGCCATAGTACAGGCTCTGCCTAGTTTCTGATCAGATGGCCGTGTTTCGATTGTTCCAAGATATTATTGTTATTATTCTCACTGGATTGGACAATTTTATACTATTTCTCCGATTTTTTTGTTTTTTCTATTTCTGTCCATAACTATTTCTAAAACTATTAATACTGCCCTAAATATTTCTCACTACTGCCTGGCATTTCTGTAGTCCTTAAGTACATTGGGTCTCTTAAGCTTTTCTTAACTAAAGTATGTATAGTTCATACATATTTAAATGACCCAGCCAAAGTCTTCTTAAGATAAATTTGAACACATGTTTTAGAGATTGCAACAGTGTTTGGTCGTCGTGGTGGCCTAGTGGTTCAATGACCGGATTCGTATGCACATGGTTGTAGGTTCGGACGCAGGCAAGTCCCAATGTGACATTTTCAGAGTTATTTGTTCTTTCTTAATTATTCTTAAACACCATTGACAAACGATGAAGGTTAAAATTGTGTGAAAACCTGGATTCGAAAATCCGTAATGAGCAAGCGTGGAGATCAATGCTCATCCTTCCCTATATGGGGTGAGGCCTGTGCTCAGCATTGGGACATTTATAGGCCGGTATTATAACAGTGTTTCTTTGTGCAAGTAGTGTTAGCCCCAAGAGTAACGTTGAAGCACCCTGGTGCAAGTTTCTCACTTAGGCAACGACCAACCAATTCGGAATACAAAAGCGCACTTGACACGAGTGTTACAGATAATTACTGGTTTTTTTTTGAGTATTCAGCTACTTTGTGCTTGTAAGGCAAAGCCGATTGACCAATTTTTTACCTTCGAAAAAAAGTCATAATACATTTTTTAAACTTTTTCATCGTCTTAAAAAAAAACAAATATCAAAGTAAATTTTTATTATATTAAAATAAATTCCCACGTGCTTATTGAATATTATTTGTTAGTTTAATATACATTTCCCATAAAGTCAATATACCAAAGCTGTAGTCGTAAAAGTCAATGCAGTCTATATAGTCAGAAAATTTGAAATTTAAAATACGACGTAAGTGGGTTCAGTGGCGACACCACAGATGTTGTCCTTTGCAGAAATGTGCATGTAGCCCCCGATGCCCCACGTAGGACCCCAAGAGTTCTTCAGGATCCAGAAAGTGTTCCCATCACGCTCGCCGTAACCAACTAAAGTCACCTCATGGTTCAAGAAAAGTTGATTGCTGAAAATATAAATAAATCCAACTAAAAGAACATACAAAATTGCTTATGCACCTATAGTTTTAGTACATAGTTCCGAGAAACAAAATAAAAAAGAGTAAAACTTTTTGCCTTTCATGTTTTATTTTTTCTGGACTTATTTATGAATAGTATAACTTAATTAAACTCACCATTCTGTATCATAGAAGATTCCAGATGAATACTGACCGAAAGCATCGGTCACGTGAACTGACACGGACAGAGGACCGTGGTTGACTAGAGCAACCTACAGCAGAAAAAGTCAAACTTTACTCCATTTATTAATTTATCAATCCGGAAAGGAGAAACCACTGTGGTTTTTATGAGCATAAAATCATGCTCAGTAAGTACATTATAAATTATTAACATGAAATAGAGAGCATGAGCAAGAGCATCATTGTTGTATTCATATGGAATGGTATAAGGATCGTACATAAAATGAATGTGATTCATAAAATAATTAAAACACTCCCTGGTCTGGAAATCTCACCTTCAAAGCACCTACGCTTAGTGGTGTAACATCTGTAAATCCACGAATCGGGTATGTCTTTGTCATGTTTTTGATATTGCATACGCCATCCTGAAATTAAATTTTCATCATCATCATCATATCAGCCCCAAGACGTCCACTGCTGAACATAGGCCACTCTCATTGATAGAATTTTTACTTTTTCCAAAATCTCAAATTGTTACATAGAAAAATTAATTGCTTGAAGCTACTTTTAAATAAGACGAAAATAAAAATGGACTGTTCTATGTTTTTGAAGATTTAAATTTCTTCTTCACAAAGATACATCAGTACTAAAAAAACATGATGTCTCTATGTGCATACCTTGTTAGCATATGGGCCATACTCAGCTTCAGTTGGAAGGCCATACTCCATCATCCACTCATAAGCTGCATTGTCGGTACCGCCCTCGCAGCCGGAAGCACCGAAACTGTTAATTGTCTTTAATTTGAGTAAAGCCCACCTAGCACTTTAACTAAAACCTACCGTATCATCGATAATATACCGTAAACATATACACTTATACATATAACTCGGTAGCTTAGTTGGGGAGCGACTGGTGCGTTGAACCAGGAGTCGCAGGTTCGAGTCCTGCCGGAGGTTTAAATTTTGCCTTCTTTCTATTTGTATTTAATTTACGATGTAATTTGCTTTTGTCTTCTGACCATTAAGGAGTTTTACCTTCCATCGTATCAGCTCATCATAATATTTTGTTAAAAAAATATCCTCTAACTCCTACAAATCGTTAGGGAATTATACCTTCCATCACCAGTTTATCAACATAAGGACACGCAGTCGCGAATACTTGGTTAGCTTTAGAAAACACTTAAAACACATTAAGCGTACCTATAAAAATTAAGGTTTGCCCTCGATTTCCCTGGGTTCCCATCATCAGCCCCTACCTTAGTGACATTAGGACAACTCAGGAGACTACTTTTTCAAAAGTTGCAAGCCGGTCCACATTTAATATTTTTAATAAAGAATTAGCTTTTAGAGATTATCTTCAACTCCCAACTGTTAAGGAGCTGTACCTTCCATCACCAGCTGATCATCATGAGATGATGGACCCCAGATGCGAAAACGTGAATGAAAAAACATGAAACGCGTAATGCCCTTGGGATCCCATCATTACATGCTGCCATGGTGACAATGGGACCACTTTGGGAGTTAACATTTCAAACAAAAAAAGAATTTTGAAAATTCGGTCCATAATTGCCAGAGATATATACACAGTCTAGAGAGAGGTATATACAGTCGAATATAGAACCTTTTTGGAAGTCGGTTAAAAATACTGAACGCCACCGATGATGCAATGATTTTAGTATTAGTGTAAGATTTAAATATGAGGACAGCTTACGCCCAAGCGCAGTCGACGATAGCTTGATTACTAAGACTCAAGAGCTTGCCACTATTGATTCTTGCCAGCGCTCCTTCGACGGCTGCAGTCGTACCAAAAGTCCAGCAAGAACCGCAGTCCTCTTGATCTGTAAAAAAAATTCTTGAAAAACTTACTAAATGGAAGCAGTCGACAAACGCCAACTTTTTTACCTGTTATATATATTTTCAACCACGAAATAGCTATCAAATTAAAAAGGAAATATATTTCCTTTTTTGGATCGGTTTTTCATTTTCAATCTGGTTGCTGTGAATATCGCTAGTTTTGGAAGAAAAATTAAATAATTATAAAAATAAGACTCACTTTTAACAGGGGTAACATAACCTAAAAGTCTTGCATCGTAATCCTTCGGTAAGTAGTTTGCAATGTCAGCTAGATTATCTTCGCTGTAAGGGAAAGCTATGGTGCCAGCCTTGCCTTCTGGACGTCTGAGTAAACCCATGTATTTGGTCATTTCATCAGAAGTCTTGTCGGAGAATTGAGTAATGGCGAGTTTGTAGCCCAGATTTTGGCGGTTGGTCTGCACTATAAGCCTGTAAATAAGTATAAAATATATTTAGGGCCACAGTTTGAGGGGCCTGTTGGTCTAGCGATTAGTGACCCTGTTTTCTAAGCGGGAGGTCGTGCGTTCGATTCCCACCCATGACAAATCTTTGTGTCATGACCACAAACTGACACAAAATCCTTTGAAATAAGTATTTCATACCTCATATTCTTCTTTAATATACTTCTTCTCAAGGCGTGTTCATTGGAATCTTGGTATTTTCTGTTAAAGGTTTTCTTAAATCTGAAAACAGATATAATATAAGTTTTTCTTGTCTTTATAACAATTTATTTCAAACCTTATTCTTAAATTATTGTCACCAAATACATATTTTTATTTTAAACTTACGTTTTAAATACATGGTCCACATGTTCTTCTTTTTCGGGATCTATGAAAGCCAAGTGTTTAGTGACAGTTTCACTTTCTCGTGAATGCGAAACAGTCGCGTTGCCACACTCAACTAGAACAGAAAAAATAATCTTAACATGGAAACAATTTGAACATTCAGTAATTTATATTGGATTATAATTACAGTCATCTAAATTAAAGACACTTCGAGGAGAGAAGTCCTGGTGGTAATCGTAGAAGTCCCAAATTTCATGTTTTTCTTTTGAACCCAACCATGCATTGAATTGAAGTACTTCGTATCTGAAAGAGGGATAAAATCATAACATATATTATTATTATTATAATAACTTGCGTGAGACGAATTCATAATTATTTAAGGATTCAACGGGAATTCGGGATCGCCCGACTAGTTTCAGACTCAATAGGAGTTTGTTCACTATTGAGTCTGAAACTAGTCGGGCGATCCCGTGAATGCGCGTGAGTAAACCGTTGAAACCTTAAATAATTACATATAATTATTGGTTGGGTAATAATAAAATTATTTCTAATATAATTTGTTGATTCTTCATACCTCACAGGAACCCACACTTTACTCTTCCTAACGTAAAATGCCCACATAGTGCGCTCTATATCAGTAGTCTCGTCTTTCGATTTATGGAAGTACTTTGTACAGGTTTTGTCGTTCACGATGTCTTTGCCTGTAAAAGTCAATTAGTATTATTTAGGACATATTTTTTTTTAATCTTAAAACGATGCCCTATTAATTTACTGACCCATCCCGAATAAAGTAGTAAAAAGACTGACGCCTTTGAGGCGGCGTTTGCTGAGGTTAAATGGACAGGTCGCGTTCTCATCCTGAAGGAGCTTCGTATCAAACAAAATCAATTCGTCGATTGTGCAGATACGTATCATTAATTTTTTGGACACATAACCCGTAGCGAAAGCTCTTTAGAACGTTTAGTGGTACAAGGAAGAAAAGAAGGTCTACGCTCTCGCGGTCGGTCACCTACAAGATGGACAGACCTCATTAAGTCATCTACAAAGTGTTCCCTCTCTGAATGTATACTGAATACCACAAGCAGGGAGAGATGGAGAAGCAATGCAAAAGCCGCAACCAACTTAGAAGACGCTCCATAACAACCACTCCGTCAGGAATGTACGACTTAATTTGTAATATTATATTTGTATGTTATATATGTTTCGAAGAGTTTTTACTATTAATAAAATTCAATAACATCAATACAAGATACTACTACGGCCACATAATGACTTATGTGGCCGTAGAAATGTTTAAATGGCCAGTACGCATTCGGCCTCCTTCCACCATTGAAAATAGCTCAGAAAAAATAAAAAGAACGGCAAGAACATATTATATAAACGTACTTTACCCGATAATTGGATAAAAGGCGGGTCAGTAGATTGGTGCAAACATCCATTGTTCTCGGACTGGATCCACTATTACAACAGTAGGTACTTGTAACCTGTACTCACCTACGGCCTCAAAATCATCTTCATTAGGAAAGATAGTTTGAGGGGAAAGACGATTAAATATATCTCCCTCCATAGCATTGCATATCATGGTTGTTTCCTGTTCTCGTGTTGCTTCAGGGTGAATCTAAAAAAATAAGGTTTATTCAGTGCAACTTTGGCGTACAACGTGGCGGAAGAAAAAGCTCTTTTTGAATAAAACTAAAGTAATAATTATTTATCAAATATGTGCTGCAGAAAAAAAAGTGAATATTGGTTATATATGAATATTAATCATTGAAGTTTCGTCTCGCAGTAAAGATTTTTGTAAATAACATAAAATAAATTCGAAGTTCAGTTTTGAGGTTAGTAGGCATACCTACCTACTTAAATTATTGGTAACTGTAGTTTTAGTACAGATACATGTTAGTAGTTAGGTATAGTGTAGGTAATCGATTATCAACCCAGCTCAAATAGCAGGACCATAAAATAAAAAACGGTGGTAGCGACAAACGAATAAACATCCGAGACCCACCGGTTGCTTTTCACCAATCAATGTAAAATGTACTGACGTCACCAACGAATGAATTACATTAAGACAAACATCGACGGTTCAACAATTTTTGCTCCCTCCAACTTGATAAAAACATTTTGCCGTTTACAGGTTATAATAGATACCTACACATACTGAAACTGCAAGATCTAAACTATTGCAATAGTTTTATAAATAGCCAATATTATTTAAATGTTACCATAAACGTGTAAAAATCGTGTTTAATATTGCAACTTGTAAATATTGTCATGAAATAAATTCAGATATTATCTACCTACCTAGCTATTATAAAAAGAGTAAGTAAAAATTAAACCCCACAAAATATTCGTGTGTAAAAAACGCGAATTGATATAAAAATATGATTAAAATTATGTATTTCATCCTTCCTTCTCTATTTGGGAAGAGGCTTGTGCCCAGCAGTGGGACGTTTATAGGCCGGTAAAACTAGGACAGAGATGGGAAATTTCCTTAAAGAAACTTAAACAATTACCTCATATTGGACACCATAACGATTCTCCTTGGTTCGAGTTTTTACAATAGACTTCACGTAGCCGTTGTTATAATCAATTCTAGATTGTGTATTGGTTCTCCTGAAATAGAAAGAACATTATTGTACTTAAATTTATACGCACATCAAAGTTAGCGCTGAAACTAAATTAGACTTCAAGAAGGTACATTTAACAGCAGTCTTTTGATTTAAAAGGAGATTTATAACATTAGCTTCCGTTGGCAGTTTCACCCGCGTGGATGTCGATTGTGTGGTTTAATTATGAATGTGTTACAGGCACACTGACTTTAAAATTCGAAAGGTTTCCTTCCGCATTTTTATGTTACTGTAGATCAGATCAGTAAGGTAGATTACATAGTTTGTGGAACATCAGTGTTCAAAATATCTTTCAAAAAAAATTTTAATCCATATAAAAGTAACGTTGTCCGCCTGTAATGCTTTCGCTGCTATACCGCTCAACCGAATTTAATGCAACTTATTGTTTGAGGTTTACACGAATATCAGACATTGAAATAAAACTACTTTCAAACGGATTCTATCGCGGTTTCATCAAAAATAAACCGCTATAGAATCCGTTTTGATGGAACTTGGCATGAAGTAAGCTTAGATCCCAAAATTGGACATTGACTTCTTTTGCTGTGATAACTACCCCCCCTTTCCAGGTAACATTTCTGTAAGCGTTAACGCTGATTAAATCGCTCAAATTTATGGAAGTGACACGTCTAAGACACGTGACATATTATTATCGAAACAAAATGTCATATCCATACTTTTAATGTCATCTGAGCGATATCACTTGGCTACGGGGTCTGATATAAACGCGAGCGGCGACGCGGGTAACAGCTAGTCTATAATAAAATGTGTACGTGTCTGATTAAAGCATAAAATAATTCTCACCAGATGGAGTAATCTTCTACCACGTTGGAAGTGAGTGACATTCGCTTCGCTTTTAATGTAAATTGAGTGGGCCATTTCAGCTTCTTAGAAACTGTCCCCGCTGAAAATACGTGCAATTAGTGAACACTTAATTTAAACAATTACTCTTTTGGGACAATTTTTTTCCTTTAAGGTTTCACAAATTCAAAAAGTTTTCGTTTTATTTAAAACTAAACTGCAACGGAACAATCAGGGTTTCGTATTTATAAACCCGATATTATACTATAGGAGTAAAATATATAAATACAGGGCCTTGAATGCAACATTTTTCGTAATCTTGTAATATTTTTTTAATCTATATAAATAAAAAATAATTTAAGTAAGCGCATAACTTAAGAATGGCTGGATCAATTCGGTTAATTTATTTTTTTGTATGTTTCCTAAGCTCCACGGAAGGTATTAATACAATAAATTTTTTTACGAGGTCACTCGAAAAACGTTACATTTATTCATTAGACAGAACAAAGTGTGTCCGGGCAGCTAGTTTAGAATTATATCTTTTCAGGCACTTTTAAAACGATGGTCTAGTTATCAAATTAAATGTAATTATTATCACCCATATTTTAAATTATTAAACATATTAAAACTGAACTAGGTACTTAATTTACTACTTGTGGTATAGAACTACGTTTTAATCTATACTAATATTATAAAGCTGAAGAGTTTGTTTGTTTGTTTGTTTGAACGACGAAGTACTGGTCCGATTTGAAAAATTCTTTCACTGTTAGATAGCCCACTTATTGAGGAAGGCTATAGGCTACTTTTCTTTTGGAAATCTATCCCCTAAGGGGGTGAAATAGGGGTTGACAGTTTGTATGGGAAGTTCGGTATTTTCAATAATAGACACATAAAATTTCGTATACGGGTTTCTGGATAGAAATAAATAAAGACGTATTTCAGCGATTTTAAAAATCATCCCCCTAAGAGGGTAAAAAAGGGGTTGGAAGTTTGTAGGTACATGAATTGTGTCGTTTTCAAAGATATACACATTTATTTTCATACAAGGGTTATTAGGTAGAAATAAATAAGACGTATTTCCAAGATTTTAGAAATCTACCTTCTAAGGGGATGCAATAGGGGTTGGAAATTTATATATGAAGTTCGTCATTTTCAATGATAGATAAATTAGATTTGGTATACGGGTTTCTGGTTTGATACAAATAAACACACATTTCAGCAATCTTGAAAATCCTCTCCCTAAGAGGGTGAATTAGGGTTGTAAGTTTGGGAAGTTCGGTATTTTCTCAGTCTACCTATCCTTTACTAACATACAAGAGCGAGCGAAGCCGCTGGCAACAGCTAGTTATTTATAAAACTTCAACAACGTTTTCTATTTAGATCAGTGTCTAAATAGAGAAAAAGTTATTTACTCAACTAATTTTCCAATAAGCTTTACGTAAATATAGTAAACAAAACACATTGATTTATTTATGAGCGTAAAACAGTAGTCTTACCACTTGATCCCTGGACCACCGCAAGCCCTAACAACAACCAAATGAAAGTCATTGTTGCTGGGCACAAAACTCAACTCACAGAACTAAATGCATAGATCCAGCCTTTTATATGTATTTGTATTAATTAGCTTAATTATGAGTAGATAAAATGTACATATCAGAGCTGAAATATTGATTTACAAGTTAACTAGCCGCGCCCCGTGGTGTTACTCGCGTATTTTGAGTTATTGTTGATTTATTAGGATAAAATATTCAGGAATTAATTTTGTTAAAGTTAGTAAGATCACCTGAAGATTTTAGGTATTAGCTGCAGAGTTAGTTTTTTTGTTTAAAGGCGCTAAACTCGGAAACTACGGGTCTGATTTTAAAAATCTTTCAGTGTTATAGGTATAACTACTTTTTGTCGCGATAACCGACACGCCCACAATGTTTGTTGCAAGCGAAAATTACCTCTATCCTTACCCTGAATAATCATCTCGAACACGTTCATCAAGTAACTTGTTCTGTTCAAAATATGAACAGACAAAACAACATTTTATATATATATTAATTACATAAAATAACAGGAAGTTAGTACACATTTTAATTATAAAAAAAAACATAATTAATCTGTTAAATCTCGATTCGCTAATTTATACGATTGCCCCATTTTTACTATCAGCTCAACAATGAAGCACCAGATAAATAAAACGAATTTTTCATAAACCACGGTGTATAAAGTTCCTCAACTATTTAATTCTATACTTTTAAGAAATTCCGGATTGATGTTCCATTTCTAGTACATACATATTTATTTTTATCAGATCCACATTATGTAAAAAATTGGGAACAGAGATTAATTAGGAACAGAAATAAAGACATTTGCTTCCGACATCAATATCTTTTTCAACATTGTCTAAATGTACCAAAATATTATTTTTACAGTGGCTTTGGATTTAGCAGTCTTGACTTGAAGTGAAGGATATCACTATCTTTATCACTGTCTTTAAGGTAAGGGTCGTCAGAGATATTACAAACAAAATCTATAGGTTATAACTTCCATTATCTTCTTCTTCTTCTTGTTTCTCCCCAATTACTGGAACTACTCCGATCCACTCGCGGGTGTTTCGTAGTCACGCTTTTTTTCAACGGCTTACTTGACTTTCCTCGCAATATCCGTATAATGCTTTCTCTTACTAAAGGAGCAAACTTTCCAACACACAAACACAAAGCATAAATAAGTAAATAATTTGATGTCATAATAATCCTACTAATATTCCTATATTATATCCTACTAATAAATGTGAAAGTGTGGATGTTTGGATGTTTGTTACTCAATCACGCAAAAACGGCTGAATGGATTTAGATAAAATTTCGCACGTATGTATCCTTAGACATGGAAAAGAAAATAGGAATTTTCCCGAGGGAAAATTGAAAATTGTTAGAGCTAAGCCGTGAGCAGACAGCTTTAAAATTTGGTATTTTGCTCTATTACAGTCTAAGCTTATAACACGGGTGAAAATTTTATTCAATTTTTCATTACTTTCACATTTTTCATTTCTTTTGGACCCAATTCTGAAGTCCACGCAGACGAAGTCGCGGGCAGAAGCTAGTGTTATTATAATTCTATCTACATCAATATAACTTTTTCCGAGGATATTATTAATACATTTACTGTCATGGCACTGAATAAACCTTTTTACATCGCCCGACTGGATATAATGCGTTTAAGGCTAGTCGATAGCCCTCGAGCGCTGTCTGGTTTTATTATTTTTTTGCCGACGCCATGCCAACGCGGAAGAGATTTAATATTTTGTAATAAGTATTTTAATATAATGCTTTTAAGGCAAGAATTCATTACTTAGTAGGAAAAACTTAATGATGCCTTTGGTGCAATTTCTTAGTTTATTACCCTTGGGGCATCTTAATGTGCTTACTTAATATTCAAATAGGAGATAGATTTATATTGTCGTGGTGCTAGCGATGTATGGTCGTGGTGCTTCAATAAACGGATTATTGTACAAGGTTGCAGGTTCAAACCCAGTAAAGGCAAGTACCTATATGACTTTTTCAACTGTATAATTATGTACTTTCTTAATTATTCTAAGACATCATTGACAATCGGTGAAAGAAAATATGGTGAGGAATCCTCGCTTCCAAAAGGAGAAGTGGCCTGTGCCCAGCAAAGACATTACAGACCGGTATTATTATAGGTAGAATTACTGTTTATCTTATTTTTATATTTAAGTAAGGAAGAAGCTACCAACCAACAAAGCTTAGAAGTCTTGTAAATTATTACAAATTTTGATTTTATTAGGTATATTGAAAAAAATAGACAAAGCCTATTATTAATGTTCCAACGTGTTCCTCACGTAATGTGCAGCTGGAGCCGTGAAATACAGTAGACGGACAGACTTGCATTTATAAATTTACAATGGAAATATAAGACGCAAAAACTATACAATACTTCATTGTCGAATTCGTGAACATCCAAAATTTTCACCAAACGCCCTGCTTGGCGATCCGTCACGAAACACGATCAGATTTTTCTCACGATAGTACCAACATTAGTGGTACTTCAAAATTGTATAACCTTTATTTCTAAAGTAGTTAGGTTCGTTTTCGTAGTTCTCTGTCACCAATGACGTAGGTTCTACAGATATTGGACGACACGTCTTGTTTTTCTAGTTACCATGTTGGTGTAACTCGTTCGATTTATTTGTACGTGAGTAACGGTGGTAGCCTTTTGGCGCGAAAAAGAATGCTGTAGGAATCTATATGGCCAAGTACATATGTAAAAAGCTTGATTGCTAGAATAAACACGAGTAATATAAAGCATTTAGATCATCAGGTCAGGTTTTCACGAACCTTAAATTAGATTTCTGTCAGGCACATAATTATTAATAAGGCTTTTGGGCTCAGAATAACAATTCAGGTGATAAAATCTTTTATCTTTTGTAATATTATAAAGCTGAAGAGATTGTTTGTTTAAAGGCGTTCCTAACCTCAGGAACTACCGGCTTAATATAAAAAATATTTCAGTGTTAAGTAGTCTATTCATTAAGGCAGGCTATAGACTACTTCTTTGGCTCGATAAGCGCTAGCAAAACCTAGTTTTAATATATGAACCAAAAAATCCTCTACCATTTATTCTTCGAGAGAAATATGGTCATTTTTTTTCTACTATATCGACAAGGATCGAACTACGGTGCCTTATTCAATCACTCGAACAATAAATTAAATCAGAACTCAAATAGCTTCGCGCCACCCTTTACCACCGCACGGGTTAATGCAATAACTCTCATAGTGTACATTATAGCATATTATATTCTCTTCACATTGACTGGTTAATACTACTATCGGGCTCAACGGCTCATAATGACGGTACATGACAATCGAGTCCAACGACTGCAACGCCTTCTAAGGGTAACTTATAATCTTAGACATGAGCGCGCACGATTAGAAATAGATAATAATGTAACGGATTTCACGGTAGCCGAGGCGAACTTTCCCATAATTGCATTGCAGCTTATAGAGAAGAAACTGTTCCAATTAATGTAGCTATTCGAGTTTCTAAATATATTCAAATTCGAGCATTTATTTCTTGTTTAATTACGTAGTAAGTAAATTGTTAAAGTGAATGGCAAACTGTCCAAAAAATAGTCCGATGATTGTACGAATGTAATCAAATTGATAACTTAAAAAATCTATTTTTCTAAGTCATAGGACTACAATTTATAGAACCGACTTCGGGCGTAGGGTACTTACAGAAAACAGTTCATCGATAGAGGTTAATTACGTATTAGATTCTGAGTTCTAAAATTTAGCCAACTGACTATTTAAATAATAGACAAAATAATGGATATCCTAAACAATAAATTTTTTCGTTTGATAAAAAAAAGCCAGAATAAAAAAAAGTCTTTACCCAAGTTACTTATTTTATTATAGCGCCGTTTCTTAGAAATTAATGACACGCTCACTAAGCGATTAATTGTCCGCAGCGTGTCAAAACGAGAATACTTCGGCTAATGGAACTTATTGCTCCTTATCTGATCCGATACTCTGAGAAAGTAGAGGTAGCAACATTTTAACTGTCCATATCTAACTTTCACTTAGGGATAGCGGTCAGTGCAGTTCGCAAATAGCCAAGTACTCAGTAGTCTATGGTATAAGCCACTTTATCATTACATCTATCAAGAAATAGAAATTGACCTTCGATTTATAATAGTATTAAATAATAATAATATCTTGGGATAGCTCACACACGGTCATCAGATCCCAAACTAAGCAGAGCCTGTACTATGGCAACCAGATAACTAATAAACACATTTAAATATTTCTAACTAGCAATGCCCCGCGGTTTCACCCGCCTTATTTATCTACGTTCCCGTAAATATATTTTCTTTTAGCAGACTTGATTTTAGTATTTTTTCTGTTATTCGGGACAGAGACGAATCCAACAAATCAAGGATTATTAAATTCGGTCCACCCGTTCTCGAGTTATAAGTGTTGTAACAAACCCGACTTTGTTTTATATATAAAGATTACATACATTATAAATAAACTAGATGAAAACCCGGCTCCGCTCGGTTTAAATGTGACTCATGATACACAATGTAGGTAAATATTCTGTAGTCATCGGTTCTATAATATCGGTTCAATAGGCCAATCTCAGGTTAAAGAAAGAACACATAACAAAGAGTTTATCATAAAAAAGTTTCAAAAACAATATTTTCGCGAAACGTCAATGACTGAAGCAAAGTACATATTAAGTTTTGTTATGATTCAATCAATGTTTCCGGCAAGACGTTTCTATAATAATAATAATATGTAATTAAGAAATAAAATTACCGCTGACTGACAGCATTGATTTTTGTTATGGTTAGTATTCTTTTTTCTATGGTTGTTATCGCAATTGGCCAATCTCAGGTTTAAAGAAAGAACACATAACAAAGAGTTTATCATAAAAAAGGAGTTTATCATAAAAAAAGTTTCAAAAACAATATTTTCGCGAAACGTCAACGACTGAAGAAAAGTATTAAGTTTTGTTATGATTAACTCAATGTTGCCGGCATTTTCAGGCTACTTAGGCCCATAGATATATACCTTACAGACTACACATATATTTTATAAGTACATTTTGTGTTATTAATATAAACGTTTCGTTTTACACAGTCAAATGAGTCACAGTTCTTTGTGATGGCTACTTCTTTGGCGCGACGCACGCGATGTGTTAATTGGCGAGGCGTATATTATGCAACGGAACGTGAAAAAAGCGAAATAAATATCGCGTTCTGAAACGATTCTGGATGCCCTGTCAGCACTGTAATCACTTCAAGGAGGTTGTATGATAATAAACTCCTTGAATCACTTCGAAGCAGAATTATCTGTTACGAAACGCGGCCTTATTAATTACCCAAGATGGCGACTGCGGTTTTTTTGTTTGTCAGTGCCATTAGAATTTAACGAAATTCTCCATAATCCGAATTTTGCGGATATATGTTGTCGACTCGAAATCAATATTTTTTTATGTTTTGTTATTCATATAAGGTTTCGATCGAGTCTACCGTAGCCCTGAACGAAATTATTAATATAGATAACACCCAGAGTCCCAGACACAGAACAAATGATCGTGCTCATCACACAAAGATTGATCCTGAGTGGAAATCGAACCTACGACCTCCTGCTTAGCAGTCAGGGTCACTAACCACTAGACCAACAGGCCAGTCAAATGATATTACCTATATTAGTTAAAGTTTTTTATCCTTAAATTTATTACTTATTATAACTATTAGATAATATAGTAGGCTTTCAAATGTGCTTTCCCTACCTACTATATTTTAGTACTAAAACTTTGTGTGTAATATTGCCTGTTGTAGGTGGTACTGTAAATTAAAAATCTTTTTTATTTTCACGCAAATACGTCTTTTTAACTATGATTAAAATAAACAAATATTTTTCGGTAATACTTTTAAAATTTATCTCAAGAATGAATACAACTAAATCTTTTCCTTTGATTATATTATAAATCAAGTAAGTATACATATGTGTGTAAATCCATACATATTGGTAATTATTATACAAACTGGCCTTCCATCAGCCCACAATATCACATTACCATCGATACCATCACACATTACCATTTTAATAAAACCAATCAAAATTCACGCTCATACATCCGGTACATTAATAACATAAAATTTAATGAACTTGTCAAAAGTAAATTGATATTAAACTGTGCTGTAGTTGAATGGCTAGTTTACTATCTGAACTTTCTTAGATCTTATCTAGAATGGAGTGCGCATGCTCCAGTAGTGTTTTGTTTTATATTCCACCCGCGGGCGACGCATGTAAAGGTGCTTATAGACTTGAGCATTAGCAATCACTTAATAGGCATCCTCGTGAGTTTCTACATTATTCGCCAAAAAACGGGAGAGTTAAGAGACTTAGCAAGCAAATAGATAAATACAAATGTTTATTGAATTTTAGAAGTGACACAGGTAAATTCTGAAATGATAGCACAGAATACTAATACTCTAGGGGAGGATCGAAGACGCGTTCTAAGATTTCGGATGATGCATATGTAATTATTAAATACTTTTGACTGACCTGTTGGTCTAGTGGTTAGTGACCCTGACTGCTAATCCGGAGGTCGTGGGTTCGATTCCCACCCAGGAAAAATCTTTGGGTGATGAGCACGATCATTTAATTTGGTTCTGTGTCTGGGTGTAATTTATCAATAATATGTATGTATTTAGAAATATGTAAGTATCTATATTAGCTGTCTGGTTGCCATGAACCAGGCTCTGCCTAGTTTGGGATCATATAGCCGGGTGTGAGCTGTCCAACATATTATTAATTAAATGACTAAATAAAATAAAATAGATTGCTTTAATATTTTTGGTGGGCCTTGCAATTCTGACATTTTTTCTTCATATTATATATCTTCGTGAAGAAAACATTTTTGATGAGCATTAATTTAAGAGAGCTTTATGAGATCCTGGAAATCTTGGTAGCGATGTTTGGCTCTATGCTTGACATCTGTCTGAAGACAGTGGCTTGACAAAAATGCGGCGAATGCTCGATGTTTTGTTACAAGTGAACGCTCAAGTCTATCAGCATCATAAGATGCGAGTAGGTATGCGCCATACAATTTGTCTGAGCAAGCTTTATATAATTGCTCCCTAAGGCTCATCTAAGATCGCTATGACATTTGGTATGTCAGTTGATGAATTGAACGATTATCATAATTACTGGGCATTGTCTATAATTTAATATGCATGGTTACTTAATAACATTTATTATGTGGGTGTTACAGATTTCGTTTGGGAGTAAGTATGGAAGTATAAACCATATGGTTAAACTGTAGTAATTTTATCATCGCCGTACGATACTTATGTTTTTTTAAAGCTTACTAGCAATGTTTGTACGCACATTACTATTATTCTTGATAACCCCTCGAGGTTAGCTAAATATATGCTTTTCTTACGAGTGGGTTCACCCTGTGAAGTGCAATGGTTGGGATTTGAACCTGCGACCACATGATCGCAAGTCCGTTGCCCTAACCATAAGGCTACCGCCGATGTTTGTTTTTTTATTAAATAGTTTTCGACAGGGGTAAGAAAGTTCCAGTCATACATTATTGCACTTAAATTCTTCAGCACAAACTGTTATGCTGTGTGTTGTGTGCACTGACTAGTTTAGGTCTCAATTTAGGTACAAATTGAAGTCTAGTTCTATTATTACAAAATACAGGCAAACCAAGCAATTTGGCCACCCATTCGAGGGGTAGACGTATAACGATAAATACCTTAGAAACTGGAATTCAATATAACCAAATATATCAAGCATATGGACATCCTAGCTATAATCCAATTACAGGCACATACTATGTCATACGCTTAACAATTGTTAAGCAAAACGATCTTACACAGTGGTACTTGTATAGGGTCCGAGCAAACGTGCCACCGACCACAGAAACATGTGACTGTCGTGCGCCACGTCCTTAATACCCCGCAAACGAAAGTGGTCAGTGGCTGCTACGAGTGGTCAGTTGCCGCACTTACCACCACTAGAGCTCGGAGGTAGGGCTGTGTCGATCAATCATTTGTTGTAACCCGGGTCAATCGCGACCCATTGGCAAGGTGATCGAATCAAAATGATTCGATCGTTTCGATCACTCGATCACTTCGATACTTCTATCACGGATCGTGGTTCAGTCGTGTGATTGACTGGTTTCTTGAGTAAATTTCGTGTGGAAATGTGTATAACAATATCTTATCTACCTTAGTAACCTACTTCCTTTAGCATTAGAAAAATAACGGCAGTTATTGTGTTTTATGTTACGATGGTAGGTGTATAATTAGTGCATGATTTTTTAAAAACAGGTTTCTTTTCACTATCGCTCTTCAACCAGTCCAAGGAATCATGCTAAGACTAACGTGTTTCAATAATAAGAGACTGCGTTTATTTAAACTTTATGCAAAAAAAAAATACTGAAAAAAAAAAACTGTCAGCTTCTATAGTTGAGCCGTAGACAATACCATAGACGTATGGCGAGGAATTGTTGTATGAAGATTACCACCCGTGAACTGATTTGTCAGTCAGTCAATCAATCTTTCGATCGATCACTCGCGACCCAAACAAACAGGTTTGTACTGGTGTAGCGCGCACGAAGGAAACTCGACTCGTGAAAGTGACCGACATACAAATCGGAATGCGATAAAAAGAGACAAACATACTTGTGTCGATTCAATTCGTAAAGTACGGCGCTGTTGTATTGTGAGTATAGACTTATAGAGTATCGCGAGTCAGCGTCCTCCGTGAGCGGGTTTTATGATCGAATGTTTTTGAGATTCGTGAGTCGATCACTTGCGAGTGGGTTGTGATCGAATCAAAGTGATTCGATCAATCGTGATCGACACAGGCCTACTCGGAGGTCGCTATAATTTTAAACTCTCTCGTGTGGCTGCCACAAGACACGTGAGACGGACACTGAGTCGCGAGTCAACAACGCTCACTTTATATGCGACGATTGTACTGTATTGTACAATGTGACTACATTGTATGTGACGATTCCATAGAAAACATGTTTATTTGTAAACAGCTTGTCGTCAGCCACCAGTTGCTGTGGTCGGTGGCCCGTTTGCGCGGAGCGGATGTGTGAATACATCAAGGAGAATTATACCACTGTGGCATTACTCTTAAATACAAACAAATGTCGACCCGGGTTTACATAATAGATAATCTAAAGCAGTTTACAGAATCGGCTGCCTAGGTTTTTCGGGTGAATTTTAGAGTATAAAGATTTATAACTTTCCTAAAGATTTATTTCAGGAGATAATAGACTTCTTCTACTTGGTAGGTACCTACTACTTCAACTACTCCTCTCAGGAGTCATTTAATTTGCATTTCTATCCTCTTTCCGAATATGTCTTCAAATCTTAGTTACACTTTAAAATCGCATTTAACGAAATTTCTGAAGAAACAAAGAAAAATATTGTATTCTCTGTAATTATCCTTTGAGCGGATTATCGATTATTACACATCGTCATACTAATTGAAGTCCAGCCTGCACTGAAGCTTTTTTAATCCTCTGCAGTTCGTGTATCAGTCCATCTCTTTGAAATAAAATGGATTGAAAAAGACGAAATAACAGCAGACGAAGTAATTAATTATTTACTTAAAGCCGGCATACAAGTTGGTTGGGTGCACAGAACACTTTTTGTTGTACACCCGTATTTTGCTAGAGTATAAAACAAATTAGGAGGTAAAAAGTAAGTTAGAAGCTTATTAGGTACCATTTGTCGTTTATTACCTTCAGTGTGGACTTAAAAATAATTAGCTGTTCCCTGCGACTTCGTTCGCGCGGTTTAGTTCCACGAGTTTTTCATAATGAATGTTAAAAAGTGTCACGTTCCGCCAGATCCGAGCGTGCAAGCGAGAGCGCGGAGCAAGCGATAGAGAGGCACGATCGGACTCAGCGTTCGGCTTGTTATGCATATCTCTCTACCACTCCATCGGCTGATGCGTCCGAGTAATAGAGAGACTGAATGCAATTTTTCATCAATGTTTTCTTATGACGTTATCACGTAAAGTTATCGTCCATAAACCGACTTTAAGGACATTGTTTTTTTAAAATAGATGTAGCATCATAAATTAGGCATCACACAGGATAAATTTAATAAGAGTGCGTATATTCTACGAGGTACGTTCAAACACAAGTCACGTGGTCTGACACTTTGTATGAAAAGTTAATTTTCCATTTTAAAATTTCGACCGGTGTTCCTTAGGAAAAGTGGTTCAGTTTTATGCAAATGATTACCTCGTAGAATATACGCACTCCTTTTAAATTTATCCTCAATACACGCAGAGCTTCTTCAATCCCACTAGTAATTCCTGAGAGAAGAGCGGTTAAACAAACAAAAAATGACTTCCGGTTTATATTGTATCTCAGACATTCAATTGCTAATTTTTATGACAATTATGGCTGGCTTATATCTTACACAAAACCACTTCCCGGTTCGTGAATAAAGTGTAATAAGTAAGTAATAAAGTGTAAGTAATAATTGTGTTTTTAAACGACACCCGCACTTTTCTACAGGAATCTATATATTATTTAGATAGTCTTCCCTAAAATAAACAACTGGATCTCCAATACAGTTTCTTTCACACATAAATTAAGCGTCCTAATCACGGGAGCCATGTTGACATAATACATAAATAAATGCATTAATATTTACTTTCCATTTGATTACATATAAAAGCAGTAATAAAATCTAACACCTGAGGTAGTGACCCGCTGTGTGGGCTTAAAAATATTTTAGTTTTCTTCGAACCGGTATGAAAGGTTCACGTATTTACTTTCGTGAATATTAGATATTAATTAGGTATCACATGCCATGAGATTTTTAAATATCCGTGTAATTGTAGTGTTGATTAAAGAAAGCTATGAATAAATTCATTGATTTTTTTTTAAGAATCAAATTACTGGGATTCCAGCCTTATATTTTGTAAAGATAAAGGTATGGATCAGCTGAATCGGGTAATACTGGAAGCCGAAAACAACATTGCTTGGGAAAAGGAAATAAATAACTCAACAATATTGTATGTCAAACTCTCAATTTAACCAGTTGTTAGCAAAAATCTCTGATTTAATCTCATGTCAAGACAAATACCACCTCAGTCTGCCCGTGACCAAGACACCTGCAAAGGCGTTGAAACTAAAATCAGAATAAAGCGCGATAGAATCCGTTTAAAAGTAATTTTATTTCAATCTCTGATTTAAGTTTCTGTGCAAGTCTAACTAAGTCAAGGGTCTATATTAGGCTTATCAGGTGTAACTATTAGTTTGTCTTTGCTTGAATTTGTAGGCCTAGTAACAAACAACTCCAACTCAGTTAAGGTATTCTATGTACCAAAGCTTAATGAAAAAAAACTATGTATATGTATGGGTACTCAGACAATCGTAGGAATTTACAGCACTAGCTCTAAATAAAATAAAACATCGGAACACAAGACAAAAGTAATTAAATTACATAATTATATTTACGTTTTATTGATGTTCTAAGGAATAAAATGAAGGCGTGCAGAACATAGAAGTTCAGGAATTCACACTTCTTTTTTAGCATAACATTGTCCTTATTCCGTTGTCTTAAGGTACGTTTTTGTATGTCTGTCGTTGATGTTTTGTTAATATTAACAAGCTGTATGAAGTAAACCGTTCCGAACAATTGAACACAAGTCGCGGTTAGGGTTGTACCACATTGAGAATATTTGCGGATACAAAACCTTACAAAATGGCGGATATTCAAACTTACAATTGTATCGCTGACTATCGGTAAGTTATATTTAAATATTTTGATAGATGTATCTATTATACAATTATGATTAACAGCTAATTGTTTTTATTATATTATTTGATTTTGAACATTATCTTAAATATAACATTCGCTAAATATAAATAAGAAACAAAATAACAAAAGAGGAAACGAGAAAGTAGGCGATTCACATTAACTTAGTCCTAATAGGTCTCCATTTTAGGTATTTAATAACGGTGAATTTATACTTATCTACTCTAGGGCTCAAACAAAAACATTGCATGTTTTGTATATATAAATGGTTAACTATTAAAAAATAATAAAAAAGACAATGGACAATAAATCACAAAAATTGTTATAAAGTTTAACTTATACATTTTGATTGTAAACACGCAACCTGCACCGCGTTTGCATACAAACGCTTTGCCGGCCAAATGCTTGTACGCTATAAAAAAGGAATGAAGCCTCACAGCTAGTGGTCACCGCTACTAAAATAATAATGATTGTGACCATTTATTTTACAACTATCTTCAAATGACCAATTTACGAGCGGTATACGAAAGAAAAAATAAACGAAGGGTATAAAAAAGTCAAAAATAAACAAACACGTAATCAAATTACCATAATAATGAACATTGTATCCAAATAAGCATATAAATAAACTGTAAACATTTTTTTATGGGTCGTAAATATTTACACACCGCTGGTAACATCACTAATTACGTTTAATGAATATCCGAAAGAAATATTTATATCCGAATTAATTAGTGGATGTTGTCTTTATAGAATAGAAAGTGTTTGACGGATATTAAATAAGGATGTGTGTTCAATTTGTTCTCAATTGCATACGAAAGTAAATCATTTGTAGAATGTATATTTTATGTGGTAATATTATGGAACAGACGTTTCTATAATGTATAATAATAATAATAATAATAAAATAATAAAAATCATTTATTTGGACCAACAAAGTTTTACATTTTATAAACCCACCAAACTGCGTATTAACAGTTTGTCGGCGGGATTAGCGCTTGATTATAACAATTGGTTCAAATGCAATCTACTTAGTTATTTTTACATCTAGAACTAACTAAATAAAATAATAAGTCAGTGGGTATTTTCACATTTTGCGACCACTGTTTTAAGGAGAACCGTCTTTAATTTATTTTTCAATGTTCGTTTACACATTGCCTTATTGTTTCTCAACATTTGGTACTTATTGAAAAGTGTAGGTATTAAATACCTGTTGGTTCTTTTGCCATAGTAATTTTTTACGGTTGGTCGAACGAGTTTCCGTTCTCTAACGCTTCTAGTGTTATATTTATTTTGCACACGTATTTTAAATTGTTCATTGTAGTACTGTTCTAGAACCAACAGGTACTCGACCTTTTCATGTACTGGAAGCACCTTACATGAAACAAAGAGTTTTTCATAATTTTCTTTACAAGCAAGTTTTGTGTGTGAGTTGACAAGATATTTCATAAATCGAATCTGCAGTGATTTTATACTGTTGAGATAGGTTTTAAATGTACGGCCATATGTGCTTAATCCATATGATAGCAGTGATTCGGCGAGAGCAAAATAGATGACTCGCAGCGTTTTCCTGCTCATCGGTGCCTTTAAGATGTAAAACTTGCTTAAAACTGCCCTAAGCCTTGTACACACTGTATCCACCTGTGTTTTCCAGTTCATGTTACAGTCCACCCCCAGACCTAGATATTTAAATTTACTCATATATTCCAACTTTTGACAAACACAATTGACATTTTTAACGTGCATGCACTCATATGTGTGACCCACGATACCTATATCCTCACTTTTGACATTTTTTGCCACCAAGTTATGCGGTGAGCGAATATGCATCACTTTCGTCTTATTTAGGTTAAGAATAATACCATTGTCGTGCGCCCACCTTGTGATATTATCGAAGTCTGCCTGCAGCACAGCCCTGACCTCCTGTATATTCTTAGAGGAATACATAAGGCACATGTCGTCTGCGTACATGTATACCCGACATTTTTCTACCACATTACTGACACTATTGACATGCATGACATAGCCAACCGGACCATAGACTGAACCAGTCGGAACACCTAGCTGCACCGTCGCTTCTTTGCCCGCAACACCAGAAATGTAGGTCTGTAAGGTTCTTCCACTTAGGTAACTGCGGAACCACCTATTTGTGGGACCCCTGATCCCACACTCATCCATAGCCTGCAATAGTACCTCATGATCCAGGGTCTCGAAGGCTTTTTTATAATCAATGAACAGTGCCAGGACCTGGTGGCCGTTGTCAAGACTACTATTCATGTCTTCGGTGAACTGTGATAGCGCTGTCATGGTACTTCGACCCTGTCTGAAACCATGCTGTACATCCGCTAGTATACTATTTTTCTCTAAGAATTCGCTCATCTGGCCGACTACTATCCTTTCAACTATTTTGTTAATAACCGATAAGATCGCTATAGGCCTGTAGTTAGCGTAGACTGAGTGAGCTCCCTGCTTATAAATGGGCCTTATAAGTGCTTTTTTAAGTGGACTAGGATATTCCCCCTTTGACAAACACAGGTTAATAAAGTGCGACAAAACAGGCGAGATCTTATTTTTAATTGTTTTTAAGTCTATAGCTCGAATGCCGTCACTGCCTGGCGCCTTATCACTGCTCAGCTGATCGATAACTTTACACACTGCATAAGCGGTTACCGGCCTATAGCGAAATGTTACATCACTCACCTTAACATACTTAGATCTGTCTAATAATTTAACACTGCAATTATGCTTAATTGACATAATTTCATTAGTGAAGGTATCTGCAAAATGACTACATATGTTATACATGGAATCAGTATCTCCAAAGTATCTTTTAATAACATCGTCTATATTTGCTTTTTTTCTACCTGTCCAACTATTAATTTTGTCCCATATTTTTTTGGGGTCTCCGTTACATTTCTTAATTTCTTCCTGCCGATACCTATTTCTTACTTTAAATATTAATTTGTTTACCTTATTTCTAAATCGTGTGTAATTTAGTCTTTTCGTATTATTTTTAGGTGCTTCTTTCCACTCTCTGTATAACCAATCCCTACGCCTCAACATTTCATTTAAGGCTCTGTTCATCCACGGTTGTGTCACACGTTTATTATTCTTTGGCACTAGTATCTTACTATTTTTATAAATATTATCAAAAACATTATGTAACTTACAATACACAGTTGTTGGGCAATGAATTAACAACAGTTGAGACCAATCGTAATCTGTGATCTGCTTAACCACTAGCTTATTATTAATCACATACCTAGTGTCCGAGTTCTTACTATCAGTGCAGGGTTGCGTCACATCTAACGGTACCGATACGCCAACCACGTGATGATCCGACATAAAACACTCAATAACAAACGAATGGTAGTCTCGTAGCTGTCTTGCGCGCACCCATATATGATCGATACACGACACTTCTCTTACACCCGCGACGATAGCCTCTCGTGTCACCTCCGTATCGGGTATTACGCACTGTAGGCCTAGTCCACACAGGCAGTCCCTATACTTTGACACTTGTTGACTCTCACCCTCTCGTAATAGATTTAAGTTGACGTCACCTAGCATGAGGACTTGCTCGCCCGCTGGTATCCTCTTGATTATTTGCTCGATTTCATCAACGAATAACAATTTACTCTTTTTTGGTGGTCTGTAGACCGCAATTACATTTATAATTGTCTGGTTAACAGTAAGTTTACCATGTAGTCCTTCCAGTGAGCTCGTTAGTGTTTTGCTCGCATTGAACATAAGGTACTCCTGCACATAAATAAGCACACCCCCTCCTCTCGTATTTTCCCTCGTGTTCGCAAATAGATTATACCCTTCTATGTGGTATAATGCCAACTCGTTCTCCTTAATGTTGACCTCTGTCAGTAATAACATTCCTATCTTTTCAGCACAATTATTTACAAAGATTTGCAATTCATCAAAGTTTTTTCTTAACGATCGTATATTTAAATGTGCTATGTGTAAGTATTTATTGTAGCTAAGTAGTTATGCATTGAGTCCAAGTCCTCACTGTTTTAAATCTGGTATATTGACATTCGAACGTAGCAATATGGAACCCCAACACAATATTATAAATCACACAAAACAGGAAATGACTATTACTTCTTTTATTTCTGTACTTTCTTGTTATTTTATTTATGTTTCGTTGAATTTTTATTTGTTTTGAATTTTTTTGTATTACATATTATTTGTTTAGTGTTGAATACCAGAATTTTAGAAAGTACAATTGGAGATTTAACTTGTACCTATTCTATAATAGAGTTGAATACAAAAGTAAATTAGCTTTATTCAAATTTTACGTAGCACTAGCTCCCGCGGCTTCGCCCGCGTAGACGACGGTTGCCAATTTATACAGAAACTTGATAAATATAACCTTCCTCGAGAACCACTCTATCCATTGGTGAGCACAGAATTAATATAGTTTTTATTCGCAAACAGACAGACGTGGGACTTTGTTTTTTTATTATGTAGTGATTTTGTAGCACATTGTCTTTCAAAGTACGTAAGTAGTAAACATCATAAATAAAAACTTCATACATAAAATCTATCCAGGAGGGAGGGGTCGTGGCTAAGTGTAAGCCGTACGGTTTGACCGATTATAACGGTTAAGCCGCGCTCGCCGCGGTTGGTCCGTGGATGGGTGACCATTTGTAAACATATCGAGACCCCTCCGCGCCTCGAAAAGCACGTTAAGCCGTTGGTCCCGACTGTCATACAGTGATCTTTGATAGTCGTTAAGTCATTACAATTCTGACAACCAGTCTTACTTTGGAATACTGTATTACCTAGCAATAGGTTGGGGAGGTCAGATAGGCAGTCGCTCCATGTAAAATACGGTATTCAGCTAAATCCGGTAAGACTGGAAGCCGATCCCAACATAGCTTGGGAAAAGGCTAGGCAGAAGGCAGAAGGACATAAAATCTATCACAAATTAACTTACATCATATTAGAAACATTCGGATACGGTATCAGATATTACAAAATAATTGCAAGAACTAATCCTCATTCGCAAAAACTCGTACGGCTACAGAAAACTGTATTCACACCAAAGAAAACAATTACCTTTTTGTCCCCAACCAGGAATCTGACCACACCAGCTCCACAACCCTCGCTATCTATAATTACTTAGGTATTTATAAACATCTATGTGCCTACGTATTGTTGACATTCAACGATTAATGGCCAACCGGGCTCAGTGACACGCGAAACTAAGTGTGACACAGGCTTTAGAGTAATACAGTCAGCGCCTAACAAATAGCCCTCATCTTTCACTACCATCATTAGTTAAACACAGCCAGATTAACGAGACCTCCCCCTCCCCCCTCAACAGTGAACCACTCTATAATAAAAGAGCAAGAACTTTAAAGTGAAGAGATCTTAGGAGACTGGTTAAAAATATAAAACGTATAGTCCAGTGCTCTCCGCGGTCTTCAGTTGCAAATTAATGAGGGTATCTCCAGTAAATATTCAAGGGATATTCTTTCAAGTATATTGCCAGCCGTTAAACGTGAATGAATATATTATAAGGTTGTCTGTTTTGTGATAGGAATTAGTAATGTAGAGTTCAGAGTGCAGATATAGTCTCAAAATTACAGAGTCCCATGAATAATCAAAATGAAATAGTCGGAATGTACGAGGAGTATTTTTTTTATTTCTGTCAGTAAAATGCATTCGTTAGAAAGACAACAAATGAAACGCGATAATTTTTTTACGAAGAAAAGGAATATTCTGACTGAAGGTTGTTTGTGTTGAAATTGTCACCTTATGTAAACTACTAAGTTGGCAATAACTAAGATCAGTGCGTATTTTCACTAAAGTTTAGTAAAACATTGTAAAAATGTGTCTTGTGAATTCACTATTAAAAAAACAAAAGAACCATTCTAAATTCCTCTGCAACAGCATAAATGTGTCGCATGTCTCCATAAATTAACGTATTCTAACGCTATCCAAGCAAATAAACCTGCAATACTCGAGTAAGACAATAAATCATGAATTTCATATAAAGTTACCCTCAATGGAGAATATGATCTTAATATTTAGAATGCATTAGAGGCTGCAACGGCCAGAAACAAGCGAGTCCGCATTCGCACGTGATCGGGTTACTGACGCAGAAATGAGGTTATATTCGAATCATTTCAGTGGTTCAGGCTTTGTAATGTACCTGGTGTAGTACTTATTCTTCAGTGCTATATATTTCCTTGTTTTTCACTTCCACAATTTAGTGAAAGAGATACCGATCTCCAGGCATTTACCAGTTAAGAGAACGTAAGAGGAAAACCACCAAATCTGATTGAATCATGAGTTACTTTTTAGGAAAACCAGCTGTCGTGAAAAGAAATCGGTAGTTGTACGATTGGAAATAAATGTTCTTGTTGCAAGTTCAAATCCAGATTCCAATCCATGATTTAGGTGTAAATAAATGAAAAATGGAAAAGAACGCCTCTCAGTTATAGCGTCGCGACGCCGCGCCGCGCCGCTCTACTATGCTGCTATGGCGTCGCCACGCCTCTCTTTTATAGCGTCACGAAACCTTTCAGTTAAAGCGTCGCGAGGCCAATCTACTATGTCCTTCTTTCTCCTTGTATTTAATTAACAAGTATTTCTTCCGCATGAATTAGTTAGAATCAATAAGAATAATGATGAGCTAACAAACTAAACAAATTTTGTATGTCATAATACGTTAGAGTGTTCACAAATAATATAGCAATATTTTACGTACGTACAAGTTAAAGATACATGCTTGTAGGAACTACTCGCTGTTTCCATAATGACCGTAATTATTGAACTGAGTACAAAATCAATTTAATTGGCCGTAACCAATCATTGGACGCATGTATCGTAAGTGGATATCTGTTTCTGCATATTTTATAATAACCTGAATAATTACGATGACGTCACAAGCTGGTGACTGGTCCGTTGTTGAATAAAAAATAGGGATGTAATTTTGTCACTATTCGTCACTTATTTTATTATCTTGTATTTATTCAAAGACAAATTTTAATACAATCTTTCTTAAATATTTCTAACTAATAATTAAGTTGATTTATTTCAATCCATGAATTCACACACACAAGTCTTTTGCCATTATGTCATATTTGGAACAAAAGTCATATTTAACTTTTTAAAACATCGGGGTTTTTTTACGGTTTACCGGTTTGTACAGAATTTAACATTTATTTCAGTCAATCCTTCTGGACATCAACTTTCAGAAACGAGAATACCTCAACCAGATAATACAGCAGATTTTCAAGTAACACTACATTATATACACCATCCTTTGCGGTAGGCTGGTGACTGCGCCAACTGATACCGCAAGAAGTATTTAATGTATTCATTCAAAGCTCCGCTTATCTTGTACGTTCTCCCAAATTTCCAGTGTAACAATGTAACAAAGAGAAACACGTAACACAAAGCGGACGAGCGCTCGGCGAGTCAATACTAAGTTAACAGCTTTTACTTCGGAACTGAAGCAATGCATCAGTTGAGCGTTAATACGGCAGATAAAGCTAGGTATAGGTAGTATATAGTAATCTATAAATCGTTTCTTTATTTGATAAAACAGATGTTTATTTAAATGAAATAGCGCTAAGTTATGTGAGAAGGAGAATAAATAATGAAATTGAAATGAGTACCTCCAAATTAATCAAAAAAGAAACTATATCAACACAAACATCAATTAAAAAAAAAATGTTATGACTAGCTTTCAATAATTTTATGTGCACCTTTCATTAGGCACTTATTTAAAAATTGAATGTAATTTGTAATAATGTAATGCCAGTCTAAATTGATTTGACATCAAGAATTCCAAATAAAAATCGTCGTTGGCACTTCGATATTTTTCTACGAATATTGGTAATTATATGAGTATGAGATATCTTGAAGATGCATTTATTGTTTTCTGCTGCTCATACTTCTTTAGTGAAATAAGACCTTGGTATATTTGATGTGGCGGATATACCTACACTAAATTTCTTTTCAGTTTAGGGATTACACTACAATTAAAATTAAAACTTAAAAAAGAAAATTTCTTTATAGAACAGGCTTGGATTACAATAATTTCTTATTAATAATATTCATGACTATAATAATCATCAAAATTTAAAAATTAATTCACATCGTCTAAGGAGATAATTCTGCTATGCTCTCGTATCATGAGATTGCAGGCTCCGCGGGCAGCCAGCTGCTCCAATTCCGAGCCGTCATTCAAGCAGCCCGGATAATGCCACAGGGAACCCAGATTGTTATGCGTCGGGAAATGAACAGCGAAATTAGATAAATGCTGGTTTTAGTGTAATCTTTGGCTCGCTGGAGCTCTTATTTGTTTGTACGACTAGCATTAGAAAGCTTTGCTCGTGTGACTTTCTTTTACTTCATTTAGATAAGTAATTTAGTTAAGTATTTTATTGAAATGATTCTGTACTTCTCTTCTGTCTAGCCTTTTAGGATCGGTTTCTAGTCTTACTGTATTTAGTTTAATACCGAATTTTACATGGAGCGGCTGATTTTCTTACCTCCGCTACTCATGAAATGATTACACTCAATTTTAATAAAAAATCCGATTAAAGTTTGTTTATCACTATAGCTAAGGTAAACATTGAAAGCGCGAAAGGTGAAGTAAGAAATGGTGTTAATGAAGGCAACATAAAAAATACGCTCAAATCGGCATAAATGCGTATTTTGTTGCAAAGACGTAAACGAACAAAAAATTAAATCAATACCACAAGAATATAACCATTTGTAATTAGTCAACTCAATCCATGATTTTAAAATTCACCAATCACCTAGCACCTTAACATTATACTACGATAAAATGTTTACAAGGCGCCAAGTAATAATAATAATCTCTAGGCCGAATTTCGGCCTCGACGGTCAATCTCAAGTGAGATCAGCCATGAACGCAGGAGATATTATTTTATTTATTTATTTATTTATTTAATTCAGGCAACTTGGGCCCATAGAAAATACAATACAAACTATAATATAAAAATACTTATAAAATAATATATAAAAATAATATGGCAATAGATACAATACTATACTATTAAAACTTAAAAATACTATAAATACATACAAAATAACAAACTAAAACTACTGTACACGAATCATCGGCGTCGTGTTTCGCTGACTGGTGTCGCGTAGCCGGCCGCGAAACCGGCGGTACACAACACCCTTCGGCCACAGCTCATCTTTGAGGAATTTGTCAAGATCTTGCGTCGGAACACGGACCACGAACGACCTGAAGTTAGTGCTGTGGCGCGGCTCCAACATCTCAACCCTCAGAGTCCATTTGGTCTTGATTTTCAGATACTCCACGATCTCCTCAGCCTTCGTGGAGTGGTGCAGTCTAGACACGTATAACATCGTCGTGGGTACTGCTGGACGCAGCAGCATGTTGGGTCCAGTCAGCGCAGTACCGCACTGGTTCCGACAAAGAGGCTTCTTCTTCTTCTTCTTTTCTACCTTGATGAAACCATCCTTGTTACACGTGTCCCTCTCTGGACCCGGCATATTATAGTGCACAAGTGTGTGCGCAAACACAGATGCACTCTCTGTTCCTTCACTCCCATAGTCCGATGGAATGGTTGACCGACACGACCGAACAGGCGCAAGATCAACCGCTTTACGTGTTTTCCAAGGCACGGGGGTGTAAACACCGTGACACTTCCTGACTCCGAGCGGTACTGAGAATTCCTTAACTCAGTAAATATTTTTCGCCTGACCCGGGAATCGAACCCGAGACCTCGTGCTCGGCAGTGGTGCTTGCGACCACTAGGCTAACGAGGCGCCAAGTAACAAGCTAAATAAACAACAACCAGCCCTAAATCTAAAAACAAAATACATAGAACAAATTCAGTTCTCTATAATGTATTTTCATGCAACGAAAGTAATAACTCGATGTAAACTTTAATCAACTTCGTCCATATTTTATAGTAGAAATGGGGGATAATTAATATCCTGCACATTATCAGCATTTTTTATCTCATTTGTTAATTAATCAAGCCGCGTGCCAGTAACCGTGTTGCGATAATCATGCGAATATCATAATATGAATTCCCATTTGATTTCATTGCATACGGTGGAAATGTTGAAGTAACCTCTTAGCTGATGGGAAAACGCGTGAATTTTCATATCAGCATAATTTTTAATAATATAATGCTTTTTTCTAAAACTTTCTAAAATGTTCTGATAAAAGATACAGACCTTAATTTTGTGTTCACGAATTTCTTGACTATTAAAATGTTTATGAAAGTATTTGTGTAGAAAAGAATAGGTTTCGGGCATAATGTCAGTGGCGTTCGTGTGCATAATCATTATCACTGTCACCTTCAGTTATACTGAACAGTATGTATATGCAAACAAGATATAATTTCTCTTTTAAAACGTACGACAGCATTTCCAAATACCGATGCAGAAATTAAAATTATTGAACGGACATTACGATGCAAAAGAAAACAAGTCCGAAAGCTGACACGAAATAACGGATAAATGAATTCTATACCACTTAAAATTCTAATAATTTCTTTGACAAATTAGGTTTCATACAATCACTTTTACACGTCACTTTATTGGAGCTCACTGGAGTTCACATTTTATAACTGGTTACCCTGAGAAGAAATGTCAAAATGTCTAGAGCACACATCCCCTAATACTTCCCACGCTGAATACCAGTGAATTAAATCGGGTGGCGCTTGACGTTCAGCCCTCCGTCCAAATGGACAAAGGGGCGAATCTATTGTTAGGACGTTCCCTGCCAATTCTCTTATTGACTTCATAAAAGCGTTCACCGACCACTGATGGTTTACAAAACCGACTTCAATATTTATGGCACCAAGAAATATAAACAAGACTATGGCCGCAGTAATTGTTCCAGAGAAGTGAATTCTTCAAAGATTGATATTAAATGAAATTGAAATAATGTTACTAAAAATATCGTATTATCAATCTTAACACATAAAAAAACTTAAAACCTAAATTATGCTGTCGCTGTCGACTGGACGTGTACCCAAAAGGCTAGCGGAATTGCCATGGTAGATGGTGATGTTTATATTCTGACCAAGGTCCTCTGGCCAAAAGTCAGTGAGATTTAAATTGGTTATATTGATAACTGTAATCCTACCAAAATAGAGATTTTGTACTTAAGTAAGTCAGAGCAAAGGGTCCAAAATTTTAGTTTATAAATGAACGTATGAACCTACGCCTTCAGAACAACAGTTCCATAGTTCTCTTAATTAGTGAGAAACAAGCTTTCGTTTATCTTAGAAAGGTGTTAATGCAGAACAAAGATCTTGACATGCAAACTCAGAAAGTTATGGCGTTCGAATATTTGTTCATCGCGAAACATCGTGGGTTGTGAGTTTGCGTGGTGCGACTCTTTGGCAATCATTGATGGGATTCGCAAGTCCTAGTTGTTTTTTCTGTTTCAAAATATACTTTTATTATAATTTGGACTTGCGTACATGTGGTGGCCGGTTCGAACCTCACCCTTTGCACTACCGACGTGAAGCCGTTTATAGCATAAGCATTTAGCTTAGTACGAGGGTTTAAAAAGAAGACTAATAGGTAATGTCTCCACATTGCTAAGAACATAGGAAAAAAATGAAATGTAAAGTTAACCTCATAGCAATCTATGAGGTTACCTTACAGTTAATTTTTTTTATTTGTTAACGTTCACGTCCTACCAACCAATATTATAAATTTGAAAGTGTGGAGGTTGGATGTTTGGATGTTTGTTACTCAATCACGCAATAACGGCTGAGCGGATTTGGATGAAATTTGGCATGCATGTAGCCTTGGACTTGAAAAGAACATAGACTACCTTTTATCCTGATTCCTTAATTAGTTCCTGAGGGAAAATTGTTTTTTTTACAAGATAAGCCGCGGGCAGACAACTTTGATATTTGGTATTTTTCTCTATTACAGCGCAAGCGATAACACGGGTGAAAATGTTAGTCCTGTTTTTATTACTTTCACATTTTTCATTTCTTTTTGGACCCAATTCTGAAGTCCACTCAGACGAAGTCGTGGGCAGAAGCTAGTCATCAATATATTCTCGTAAACTTTGACCAGCAAAGATTTTGGTTCTTCAATCTCATACAATGTTGCATGGTCGCATCGATTACCACCAGATATATTCCATTGAATATCAAAGGGTCCGTACCATGTATTTTTCTCACGCCCGTTTTGACACACCCCTCGTAAAGGGCGCGTGCCACTCCTACTTAACAATGACACGTTTATTATTTTTGTTCCGTGTTTTTTCTACATTTATTACTCGTGTAGAATATTTTAAGTACACTTTTGTTGAGGGTGATTCATGTGGAACAACATTTGAAATTTTTGATCTTCGAGTATTTACGACTTGTTGACTAACAATGGAAACATACATTCCTTGCCTTTTATGTTGTACTTTTGTTCTAAACTTTTATGCAGATTTATTGCGAATTTATGTAATTATATTACCGGCTTTTTTATCTTTAAAAATATATATGTATTTCATTATCCATAGCCATATTAAGTAACAGTAGTCGCCTTCTCTAAAGTAAATGGAAACAAATAATAGAAATAACATTTTTATGTTTTTTTTTACAATACGTTTCTTGTTTCCATTGAAAGTAGGTAATTTTATTCTTAATGGATTCTGCGAATTTATATTTATTATCTTGATAAGTCAATAAAAAAAATATTTTACTTATAGCAACTTTTCTATTAACAATCAAAACAATAAAAAAAAAGTCTTTTAACATTTCTTTTATAGCAACTTTACACTCCGATAAAAAAAAAGGTGATTGCAGTATCAGAACTAATTTTATACAACAAACAGATCAAGGCATGAAACCAAGAAAACTGACAAATCTTATTAAAGTGCGAACGCTCGTCGCACCCTCGCTCAGTGAGACCGCATCAAAATTGAATTAAACGTTAATGATATTCGGTAAATCGTGTTGCGTTCCATCATTTCGCAATCACATTCCGGTTTAATTAAAACAGTTGAATTCACTCGCCATAGTTCCCCAGCAACGGATATGAAAGTTCCTTCGCAAATATCATTTTCTGCTTCCATTTTTGAGTTGAATCGTTTTAATCTTATGTTTTTCTTATTTGTTGGTGTTCGTTGTTCTCTGTTTGCCTACTGGTTGGATATTTTTCCAATTACTACTTGTTTGTGGGTGGTATTAGCGCTAAGCTCTGGTTTATGACAATTTCAAACCTCGTTTCCTTAGGCTTATAGCTAGGCTTGTGTAAAGATTTTGTGTAATTCGTTATTTGTGTTACAGTCGGACCCTGTTTATCAAGTAATTTTCTTCCTGTTTAAAATTGGTTTTGTGAAAATTTATTTTTGCAGGAAAAAAATAAAAAATTGCATAAAACCTATATTAATATTTAATTGAGAATAGTACGCTTCAATTATTTATTATAGCGATCTTAAGCTAACCTCAATGGGCAAATATGTAAATAACCTTTTTTGCGTGTTCAAAGCCATTTAATTAGGGTTTTTGTAAGTCATAAATCCGCTAGAGCCGCTAGTGGCGCATCAGGTGTATCTGTCATTCTCCACCAATAAGAGATGCTGGCCTGCGATTGGTGGAAATTGAGAGATAGACCTGATGCTACACTAGCGACCTCATTAAACCCCAGAATAGCGGAGTAGGTATGATCAGAATTGTGTGTCGGGCTCCAAATTACACAGCATTGAAATAAATTAAGGCCATTTACTTACGCAAATATATTGTAATTCTCTCATAATTACCGTGATTAAAACAAACAACAATTTGAATGTTATTTTTATTACTTAATATAATTTTAAATTTTTAATTATAAATGCAAATGATTTCTATATGGAACCAGTTGTGCGTAGCAACTGTGGAATCTTTGAATATCTTGATATATTATTGTTCATTAAGGGGTATACGACATGTTTTTACTTACAATAATACAAATACAGCATGCAATACAAAAAAAATAGTAAACTGGATATAATAATAACTTGGGACAACTCACAAATGGCCATCTGATCCCAAACTAGGCAGAGCCTGTACTATGGTATCCAGACAACTGATAAAAATACTTATATATTTATAAATACAAACTTAATATAGATAAATTATACCCGGACAAATGATCGTGCTCATCGCACCAAGATTTGTCCTGAGTGGGAATCGAACCCACAACCTCCGGCTTAGCAGTCAGGATCACTAACCACTAATCTATCAGGCCCGTCAAATATAATGTTTCTACTTTTAAAAGCATAAACATGTCTCATTTGTTAGGAATTTGAAGTTCACCTACGCCTGCTGTCTCTTGTGGACACTAAGATACTAAAATAAAAAAAAACTAAATTTTATATACAAGGTATTAAAAAAAAATCATCAAACATCATTAATTTATTCATAGAATATAACACCCCTTAACCGTTTAAGAGAACAAGAACACGACTCGCGAACATCGAGTTAGAAATTCATACATTAATAATGAATGCGTTAATTTAATTTCCGTTTAATTACTAGTATTCAAATATTTAAAAATTCATTCGTCGTTTAATTAGTGGCTCATCTGAATATTTTAATAGGTGTTGATGTGTGTTTGTTTAAACCTGTTCGTGATTCATGGGCTCAGGATACAATTAGGTAACTAAGTAGCCATAAGCTTAATATAAATAGCGTTAAATTACACAAGTTTCTTGTATAAATAATTTAGCTTAAATAATGTTTGTATTACGAAACTTTTTTAAGAACAAACCGTTTTAGTAATTTTTAAATTGTTTATTACATTATATCCCTACTTAGTTCAGGATTTCATTGAAAAATGGCAGATAAATAAAATAAAATAAGAGCATGAATCAAACCTAAAAATCAAAAACCTAGAACTGTATAAATTATGATAACAAATGTCTAGACTCTATTGTTCGACCCAAGGCTCGATCTGAAACACTTTGTCGTAAGGGATAAATAATTTCAAGCCTTATCCACATGTCCTCGGTAGTATAGTGGTAAGTATCCCCGCCTGTCACGCGGGAGACCGGGGTTCGATTCCCCGCCGGGGAGGATTTTTATACTTTTTATGTCAGTGTGATATAAATGCTCAGGCTTTCTTTGTTCCAAAAGTCAACCTAGAAATTGAACTGCTGTCATTGAAAAGTAAATCTACCACTACCTATTTTCCTTAGATACCATTGTTATTCATTATATAAACGTTTAATACTGATAGCTAGCAAATTTGATTTTTTTAAAGTATGTATGTATGTGTGTAGCTTACAATGATGCAATGATATTCGCGCATAACTACTGTTCTTGTTAACCCCTCATGCTAAGCTAAACGTTTATATTACGAGTGGGTTAAAGTCAGTAGTGCAATGGGTGGGTTTCGAACCGTTATCCACATGATAACAAATCCTACGCCCTGGTCATTAAGCTACCCTTACTTATCTTCAACGTGCAGTGTCTGGTACTTAAACAATACAACGTGTTACAAAATACCCCGTAAACATAATTATAATTAACTAGCTGTTCTCCGCGATTCCCTCCGCGGTACCTAATTTTTTGTAAAAAATATTACCAATGTTACTAAGGGTGAATGAAGCTTTCTAATGGTGAAAGGATTTTTGAAATCGTCACAGTAATTTTTGAGTTTATTCATTACAAGCATACACACAAAAAGATAAATCTTTCCTCTTTATAATATTAGTGTAGATGTAGATTATCAAAGCAATAGGTTGTGGAGGTCAGATAGGCAGTCGCTCCATGTAAAATACGGCATTCAGCTAAATCCGGTAAGACTGGAAGCTAACCCCAACATAGCTTGGGGAAAAGGCTAGGCAGAAGGCAGTTGATTATCAAAGCCAAAAATTTTGTCATCCCTAGTAAGCTGTCATGTCAGGGAAGGCCTACGTACCTATTTTACCTTATAATTGTCTACTTTACTAGATTTTCATTCATTCATAAACGAATGTTCGACTTTACGGGCAATTTTGTAACACCTGTATATTACAAGCATGGTTTTAATATGAACTCTGTTGTCAATTACCAATGTTACGTACTTATAACGTTTAACATTTTGCAAGCAGAAAATCATTTGTGCGCGATAATTATTGTTTGTGAGGTGCAAAGTGTCGGTTCCCATTCCCACATTCGACAGTAGCTAACGTTACTCTACAGTTCATTACAAAAACTTGTGAACTTCAACAGTTTACAGATGTAATGACGTGTACGTGTTAACTAAGACGAGTTAATTAGAGTTACTCAGCGAAATTAAAAAACAATTGTCTGAAAATATTTTACATAATTGTGGCACCATATAAAAAAAATCAGATCGTCTTTTGCTTTTGTTTGTCAACTACAAACCTCTGTGGGTATATAAACACATATGATTTAGATTTTTTTTATGATTCAGGCTTTAAATGAAACAATGCGGGGTGCAGGCCTTTTCCCACATAGAGAAGGAACGAGCATTGATCTCCACGCTTGCTCATTGCGGGTTGGCGATCTCAGATTCCAATTTTTGGTAATATTTTACATAATTATTGTACCAACAAATAAAAAAAACAGATCGTCTTTTGGTTTTGTTTGTCAACTACAAACCTCTGTGGGTATATAAACACGTATGATTTAGATTTTTTTTTATGATTCAGGCTTTTAAATGTAACAATGCGGGGTGCAGGCCTTTTCCCACATAGAGAAGGAACGAGCATTGATCACCACGCTTGCTTATTGCGGGATGGCAATGTCAGATTCCAATTTTGGGAATCCAGGTTTCCTCACTATATTTTCCATCACCATTTATCGATGGTGTCTTAGAATAATTGAGAAAAAGTAGCCATTACGACATCTTTTTACTGTCAATATTTAATTTTATTGATATTAATAAAATCATGTCACAAATGCCTACGTTTAAGTATTTGTTTTTAACAAGACTACTTCCTAACTCTTTAAAGGTTTACGCGAATATTAAAGGGGTACTCTTTAATATTCGCGTAAACCTTTAAAGAGTTGACACCTGCATAGGCGTCGAAACGTCGGGAATTCAAATCGAAATACAACCGCTGTAAAATGCGTTTAATATAGTTTTATTTCAAGTTTTCAATAATTTCCGTATCATGAACCACAAATTAATTCCGTATTTAAATTATACAGACCAAGACTCTAGATAACGGTCAAATTCAGTCCACCATATTCTGACATACCAGTAGCAATTAGTGCTTCGCTTTGTGAATTCAGCTCGGTAGAGGAATGCTGAGAGGTTGGACCGAAAACTATGCGAGTATGCGCTAACGATAATAATTGGTCGGGATAGCTGGAGCCATGCCGATCACAAGCCTGTTGAACTCGTAGTCCTGGTACCAATAATGAGAATTGTAATTTATCTAATAAAATATTGGATTAAATTATTTCTTTAGATTTAAAAATAAATTGACGTTTTTCTGCGATGGACCGCTCATGTCTCCTGGATGTCTAAAGACCGAGTGGCAAAGCGCGTTTTCTATTCAGAACTGTAGGATGGCAAGCCTCAGCAAGGCAGCCAACGCCTGCGGTACAAAGATGTGCTAAAGCGACACATGAAACGATGTGGATATGCAGGCGTATTGTGAGCACGAAGGTGGCTGAGTTTGAAAGTCGACGTAAAGATAGCTCGATGCTAAACGAGACGAGCTAAAGGTCCGACCACCCGTCCATCCAATATAACTACATCGGAGGGATGCTGACTTGCAGTGAATGTGGGCGCACATTTACTGCAAAAGTTGGCTTTGTCAGTCACCTGAGAGCTCATCAGCGATGCTCTCAATAGGCTGATCCAGGTCGCTGTGGCCGAAATCGGTCGGGATACTAATAAGACAAGTAATAATTATTATTTTTAAATTAGTTTTTTTTTCTACGACGGAAATAACAATTGCTTTGAATGGCAAGGCTAAGGGAGAGATGATTTGACGCTTTTAAAAAGAATTTGCTACATTTTTAAACGATAATTGAAAGCTTCAGGAACTTCCCATTCCCAACTACCAAAAAATAAGTAGAAAATCTTAAAAATCAACCGAATAAAATATTTTGTAACATAATCATAGAACATCTGGGTAAACCTCTCTTTTTACGCGATTCCATCAATTCTGCTACAAAATTTTAAAATTATTCAAAAATATTTCTTGTTCTTCTACTTCATGCTAGCGCCACGAAAGGCGATATCTATCAAATGAAACATAAATATATATTGAGTCATGCTCGCTATCACTTATGATCGTACGTGAGATAAGCTGTATAAATATGAATTTTGCATGCATACATAATTTACTGCAGGTACAGTCTGCAAAATAAATTGCACAGTTTTATTCGGAGCACCTACCATAAAACCGTGTCGAACAAACATTTGGCTTACCATTCGGCCAGTATTTGACCCACTGCTGGGCGAAGGGTTCATCATTATATTGCATAGAGTCCAGACAAATTCAGACAAGACCTCTTGAAGGTTTATACATACGAAAATAAAAATTAAAAAATTTGCAACACGAATAAAGTTAAAAATATTTTTGAAACATTTGATTTGTTACGTTTATAATGAAATACCTAGAGTTATACATTGTCACCACATGTGGCTCCTCGCCACTGTTTTCTTATCAATCGTCTTTATTAACTTTGACAGTGCCTTATTTTCTACTCAGTAAGGTTGATTTTTGTAAATGCGTATCACTTATAACTTACGGTCGACCGTATGAGGGGAGCTGGCCAGATCTGAAAAAACAGATGTCCTAATTACACCGGTGACGAGTATGGGAACAGATTTTGTATATTTTATTACGAAAACAAAAAATAAACAGTTTTTTAATGTTTTTAAATTCTCGTTCTTGGAATTGGTGAGTTACACCTTATTTTTCTTTTTTGTTATCCGTAAAACAAACCAGGGCTTAATGAAGAAATTTTATTAATTGGCCTGGTATATAAAACACGTATATTTGTTACAGTACAATGCACTCATGCTTTAATAATTAGTATAAGCTTAGGTTTTATAATAATTATAAGGATACTTACTATTTATTTAATAATTTATGTACACACAAAAAGCAAATGTACAAAGTACTACTTATTCTATGCTTTTTTACCATCCAAATATAGACAAACAAAAATACCATCATTTGTTAGTTGTCCCTATATAGGTAGTTGAAGATAACAGTACTCATGAGCACAATAATATATATAACAAAACAATAAACACTTAAAAAAGTAAGTTTAAAAATTCATACACAGAATCGACTCACACTGGACTCAGAACTCTCATATCCTTCTAAAAATAAGCTGGTATTAATTAAAAAATACTACAAGTGGGCTTTACACCGCGCATGTTGCACCTGTTTCATAAAAAAGTAAAAAGAACATGACATTTATCGGTTCATGGCATCGATTGCACGGTCACCCCTCTTAGTTGGTCAGGTAAACCGATTAAAGAACGCTTGTGTTGTGAAAAGGATAAATGCAACCAAACCCAACCAATAGCCTCGTGTCAAAATGTTTATAGTTGTAGTGACAATGAAAACAGAATAGATTTCACTACATCTTTTTTTACTAAATTAAAAATTCACAGAAAATCACAGGTGATTATTAAAGTTTACGTGGTTGCTAATACTGGCCCAAAACTAAACACTACTTATAGATACCAAATTCAATCAATAAATGGCATTTGCGTGCATGATGTTATACGGAAAAACTCAAATTAGAGAATACTTAGGATTTAGATAATAAATAAATAATAATACCGGCCTATAATCGTCCTACTATTGGGCACAGGCCTCTTCCCATATAGAGAAAGAATGAGCATTGATCACTATACTTGCTCATTGCTGATTGGCGATTTCAGATTCCAATTATTTGGAATCCAGGTTTCCTCACGATGTTTTTCCTTCACCGTTTGTCAATGATGTCTTAGAATGATTAAGAAAGTACATATAACTTTGAAAAAGTCACATTGGTACTTGCCTGGGTTCGAACCTGCAACCATGTGCATGCAAATCCGGTCAATGAACCGCTAGGGCACCACGACTCAGGATTTAGATAGGGCAGTCGAATAAGCATCATAATTTTTATAAAAATATTCGGCCAGAACTAAAAACTACCACCTTACCATAAAAAAAAAACAACAAAGAGCACTAATTATAATATTTAAAATCAGTTCTTTAATTTGATGGTCCACATCTTACAAACACAATGATCAAGAAGACAGCCTTTAATATGAAAATAAATCTTCACACAATCAAACATAGAACCACTTTTTTTAAAGTTACCAGGGTCCATGCTCTGAGCCGAAGCGATGTTTACGGAATGTCCTCAATTTTGGAATAATTAATTTGAAATCCGTGTCGAGTACATCTTTCCTGACTTCAATAGCACTATGTTGCAATGCTTGTTCTTGATTCAACCAATCGTAATTCGATGTACCCGAATCAGAGTCTGAGCTAAGATTATCGTCATCTAGAAAAGCGTCATTATAGTTGATAGCAGCTGCCATACTCGCTAGTGGCAATATTAATATTAACCAATACATATCTGAAATGAAAAATCGTTTACAATTTTTGCATCACATACGTTACAAAACTAATACTGAAAAACGCCTTTTTCTTCCTTTAAAACTCTATTCTAATCCATCAGAGAACAGAATTTACATTTAATGGCCAATCAAAATTAAGTACAGCAAGACAAATTTCTTAAAGTCTATTCATCTTTTAAAATAATAACTTACGTGATTTAGAATTCATAGTATATAAAAAATATGTGTTCATTTGATAGTTACACACTATTAAATAACCAGCCTATTACGCGTCAGAAAGTGCTGTGATTATTTATTAATTTTCAATAATAAAACAATTATGTTTCGATTAGTTCTGCTTGTTGTGTGATAAAGAATTGATGGCGTTTCTTTGTATAATTTACCACTGAATTATTAATGTGTTGAGAATGTTTCCGTGATACCATAATAAAGCAATTTTATTTTATTTCTTCATAATTTTGGATGGTCCTCTTCCGCAATTTTTTGGTACATTTTTTTTTATAACGACGCCCGCACTAGGGAATTGAATCCTTGTGTCGCGGGGGTTTCACTAACATTCTAATCACATGCACAAAGAACACCCAGACTTGGAACGAGCATTTGTGGATCACACAAATGCTTGTCCCATGCGGTGATCGAACCCGCAGCACGTCGCGCACAGTGGTAATTAGCGTGGAGACCACTCGGCTATTTGTGCAGTCGAGTTATTTATATAATGTCCAAGTAAAGTCTCTACACGAAAAACAAAGTAGAATTTAATATCTCAACCTATATTAATTCATCTATATGCTAAAGGTTAAGAACATTCGTCTTTAGGTTCCAAATGTTTTCATGGTGTCATCATTATGTCTTCTATGTAAACTTTTGATAATACATTTCGAAGTAGATGAAATTAACTGTTTGTAAAATGATTTGTTTGCAAATGGTAAGTAATATTGATGAAGACAAATTGAAAAATGATCCCCATCCAGTATGTAACCGACAACGCCAATATAGCTCCTGTGAGCAATACCCAAAAAAATGACTCAGGCATTATATTGAACTCTAAATGTTGCACAGCAGTAAATGCATCATCATGTATTATGAACGGTCGGGCAGAAGGGCACCATAAGTAAGATTATCGTAGTGATTCCACGTGTCGTACCATAAAGCAACCATCCAAGGAGGCCAAAAAAATCTCAGCTTTTTTAATTTTTGGTTGAAGAGTCCACCAGGCCAGTTCCTTAAAATTACGGAGCCCTATGCTTCTCGCCACCATCGCCAGGCGCTGTCGTTGGCCACAGTCCAGACCGTCATTTGAACTCCGCGACTATATCAGATGTCACACGGTGTAGGTTTGCCCTGTGTTTCAGAGGGTCTGATATTATTTCTGCATGCCAAATGGATCTGAACACCTAATAAGCGATAAATAAAAAAAAAATGCATACAATGCACTAAAATCACTTCTTTATTGTTCTCATTATCATTCAAAAGTACCGAATTCGTATGCAAACATGATGGTAGAATAAATAGGAGAAAAATAGTTATTTTAACTTCAGGATATCGGGAACCTCACATTCAGAGGATTCTTCTGTTGGTCTCCAGTTCTTGTAAGACTTATAAATTGGTTGATTCTTAACAACTGCAGGATAATTTTCAATGCTCGTTTAAGTGTTTTTTGAAAATGGATAACAAAAATATGGACGCTATATATATTTTTTTTTACACATGTTTCCTTGCTAATCTTGCCTTGCTTGCTTACTCGTATGCTCGTTCAGACTTATAAATGAAATTGTTTAAATAACCATGCTCAATGTAAGTGAACTGTATTTGTTCTTTTTGAGTGTATTTATCCTGTGAGACTGGAAGCCAACCCCAACATAACTTGGGAAAAGGCTAGGCAGATGATAAATGCCCTAGGGCACTTATCTTAGCTTATCCTAAACGTATTTTGCAGTTGGTAAAAATGATTCTTTTTCATCACATAAACAAAAATACCATTTGAACTGCTCTCACTTCTTAAAAAAAGTTTTACTAGCAGTAAAAATGCATCTTAAGCTGCTGAAACATCTAATCTAATGTATAACTTATAGCTAAATAAATCAGCGAGTTAATAGTAGTACGTCCGGGACTACTGGATATCCGACAACCTGAAAATCTTTGAATTCTTCTTTTCGAATACGGATCTTGAGAAACTTTTTAAATGATTGTGGTTTTCTCGGTTCTGGTTTCCAATTTTCACTCTCACCACCTGATGACCAAGGAAGGTTGTTTATATCACCTTGTCGAAGTATAGCACGAGCATTGTCAGCAAACTGCTCATATCTGATATCTGACTCATACTTTTCTGATCTTGACCTAACATTGTAATTGACTTTAATATCGTTCAGAAACTGATCTGACACTTTGACCGGAGATGGACTAGATTCAGAAATTAGTAAATAAAGCCAACATGTACCTGCAATTAAAAGAAGTATTTTCTGTTAATTTTCCCATTTTGAGATCTGTATCATTTATTTATAACCGGATTTCTTCAGTGAGTGAATCCAGCAACTGTGTATACAGGTCAGTATTTTTTATTTCCATCTAGAGAGAAAGTAATCTTATTATTGGAGATTTTATGAATGTAGTTTTATTTTTAAAAATAAAGCAATGTTTCCTTTGAGCATAATTTGCTACCCAGTATTTAGGGTACTTTCTTTCCAGCTGCCAATAAAATTTCTACTACTACTTTTACTATTTGGGAAATTCATTTTACTTACATGATATAAAATTTGGAAAAGAAAATACCATGTTCTTTTAATGTTCCTAAATCTAAAGGAGTTGACAATTCTACCGTACCGTTCTCTATCATATTCTCTCAAGTAATAATTTGATTATGATTTAATTATTTTTACATACCATGTTATAATTATCAATCAATTTTTTAATCAATTGGTATATCCACAGGCATATAATGTTAATACAATAACTCTATTAAAAGAATTATCAGAAGCCTGCAAACACAGTAATATAATCTAAAAGATAAATATTTTAATAAAAAATTCTAAGTATAAATTTTTTTTTTTAATCATTTGTATTAAATAACTAAATCATATGATATACAATCCTTTTGCTCCGCATAGCAATACTGAACTAACTAAATGGACGGATAAACAAGGAGTGGTCCTAACTAGCTTATGACGGATAAAATAGTAATAAATAACTAAAAATAATAGATTTATCATTGCGAGATACAAAAACTTATATTAAATGAAGTTTTTGTAATCTGTCTGATAGAATTTGACTTTTAACCTTTCAAAAAACAACAAATAAACGCTGCCTACTCCAAAACATACAATTCATTTATTAAATATTATAACTAGCAGTAACAAGTACCAACTTGTAAATGAACAACTAAAAAATATCTAATGCATACGCTATGGCAAAATAAATAGGAGAAATATAAAGATTGTTTCTCCGGGGCAGTTTAAACTCCGGGATTCAGGATCAGGGTATTTTTAACGGCTATTCTGGGACTGTGCAGCCCCAGTATCACTGCGACCGTCATCGATCTACTGTGATCGCCGCTGTTATCTTTACAGTTCGCCACCGAGTCCTACATCCACTAGGTATCACAGTAGCTTTTGGGGGGCGATATGTTTTACATCCTGTGGGCCAAGGGTCGGGGTAACTGTGGACTCTTCTGTTGAATCGTCGTTCTTGTGAAACTTTTTAGAGAGTCCTGGTTTCCTGGGCTTCCACCACCTGATGACCAAGCACGGTTTTAACTGTCGCCGTGTAGGCCACGAAGATTTTACTTCTACTTTTTACAAGGGGATGCAACAATTTGTGATCTTAACCTAACTTTGTAGTTTAATTTAATATCGTCCAGTAATTGATCTCCCAATTTCACCAATGACGAACAAGATAAAAAAAAGTAAAACTAGCCAATATGTACCACTTGTAATTAACAAGCAAATCTTCTGACACTATTAATTATTTCAGGCAATAAAACCAAAGAAAAAATAATGCTCTAATACAGTCAAAACTTACTAACTCATACATATAAATTTAAACTTAAAAACTCAACTCCTCATAAACGTCGATAAGACACCTTTCGGCCAGAATTCTTCCTTTCAATGTGAACCGATGGAAGTCGCACCATAAACGATCGGAAATTTGTGTAATATAGCGGTTCCAACGTCTCTACTCTCAAGATAAGGATGGTATCCCACCGAATATATTCGACAACCTGCTCAACTGTCATGAAATGGTGTAGGTACTCTGGACACAATGCAGCTGAACAGCATGCCTATGTAGTCAGTAAGACAAAGGCCTGCTCTAAGTCTTTTCAGATATCTCTATCCTGAATCACCACGAAACAACCATCGCAGTGCATGTTCAAGACACCGCTTTGTCTTGCTCTGCTTTTCCTTTAAGACATTAATATAGATTGCATTATTCTATTGGTCTTAAGCTACGAAGCAGAACTGAATCTATGTTTGTGTATATATTTGAGATTTCAGCCATGCTCTTTCGTCTCAATCAGTGAGATGATTTTTTCGTTAAACATACCATATTTTTAAAGAGCGTTGAGAAAGAAAACAGTCCAGGGAACAGAAATTTACCATGGTCAAAATTAAATACATGATGTGAAATATTGAAAAGGATATTTCATGTTCCATTGAAGGTCAAAAATATTAATGAACTGACCTGTCAATAGCTAAGTAGTTACTGTATCCTTTATCAATAACATTAATACGTTAAGTAATGAGTCAATTAAGATTTAACTACTTTCACGTGTCATGTGAGTGAATGAACAATTTATCAATCAATTAATACGCTGACCGTTAAAGTCAATATCAATAATCAATATTCTATCTTATACAAGAAAATAATGGTGTTTTAGAATAACAAAAAAACATCAGAACTTCATCAATAATGAAATAATTTAAAGGTTACAAAAATAATAAAAATAATATAAAAATAAACAAATGTTAAATCGGAGACTGGAAATTTAATTAAAAATCAATTTATTTGATTTGTTCGTAGTTAAGATAGCAGATTTCATGGTCACTTACATTAAATTAATTTGTTGCGGATTAAGTTAATACGAAAATTAAATCTTGATTCATTATCGACCCATTCGTTCCTATTTTGGTTATAAATAGAACCAAATTGTTTTACTGATTCATTTGAGAGAGTAGCTGTCTAAATTAGTTGTGTGAGGACAAAATGAGATGATAAAAATACAAAAAAAAACTAATTTCTGAGAAGCAAGCAAAATGAATACTTTTATGCAAAATAATGAAATACTGCGTAAGTAAACTATAAACTTTAACCTTTTATATGATAGCCAAGGTTTATACAATACAATACGAATACGTATCCGTATTCGTACAAGTATTGGAAATCCTTTGACGTTCAGAAGCCTTTTTTATCTAAGAAATAATTTATTTAACTTAGATCTGACCTTTTTTATTTATTGTTTTCAAACTTATACGCGTATTTTTATAACTTACTTGTTTGAACTGTTTAGAGACATGAACTTAGCCTCACGATACGATAGAATATTTTTTTTTTCAGATCTTTTAAATTAGTAGGTATTCAGCATATTTCGCCCACTTATGAATGGACTTGCCCATAATTATCTAGAGATATTATTTATTATTTAAAGCATGTTAAATAAAAATAGATAAGTATAAAACGTTCAGCAATTTGAAACTTTATAATTCATGTAAGTTTCATTGTTTCAGTTATTCGTGTATTAATAGTACTACATTGTTGTTTTTACGCGTTATCATCAAAATATAACGCGGAAAATAAAGAGGACCATTCAGAAGAGAAATACTTCCAAATTTTTAATGAAAATGGTATAGATTATATTGATATAAAATTACCAATCAACTACCAAAACAATCTAAGATCTAATAAGGATAAAATGGAAACATTAAATTTTACATGGCGGAAAGACATAGTTAACATACTTGATTTAATAATTAACACATATATGAATCCCCGAACACCTGAACTAGCACCACAACTAACAACACCTCCTCCTATGGTTGCTACTAAATCGGTTCGTATTAAAAATACTAAAAAGTCTAAAACGGAAACACCTGCTCCTTTTACATATGGTTCCAAAATACCCAGGACAAGAACAAGATATAAGACTACTCCCTGGATGAAACCTTTGTATCGTTGCATGACTATACCTCCGTATCGCTGCAGGTTTTCAAATGAAGATGAAAAATGAAATCCTTAACTGAATGGTGGAATAAGAAACAAAATATCACAATTAAATTAATTAGTCTATAAAAGAAACAGTTTTTGTCTTATACCTATCTGGTCCAAAAAATACCACAAAAAACATAACGTCATACAAATATTAAATAATCTAGATCTAGAACATAAACAAGCAAATAAAATGTAGAAAACAAAATCTTAATGACTGTTCTGATGGTCTAATATCGACATCATAGAATTAGTCACATTAAAGATGAATAAAAAATTTTTTCTAGTAACTTTTTTTAATCCTGCAATATTCAGAAAGCGTAATCTGCGAATCTCCAAAAGTCTGTCTACAAACATCTCATATACAAGTATCGTAGTATGTCCATTTAAATCTTATACGGGCTAAAGCTACGAGTTATAACAAAAATATTATCCATCTCCAATATTTGAAAGCCCCATAAAGCGGCCGACAGAGGAACGATAAATTTTCATTAAAGTCACAGTGTGTTCGCCAATTTCTTTTTTATTTCAAATCGGGCTCCAATTAATTTGGTGGGAACACTTTCGATTCGTCGAGGGACGAGATATGTGATTCTAAACCTGGGAACGCCCCGTCTGAATACCTAGATTGGTATTCCAAGTATTTATTACTTTTTATTTTTAATTTAGTAGTGTCATCTCTACTCTGCTCTTTTGGACGAATATTATTTGAAGAGTTAAATTAAGTATCTCCGTGATTACTGGAGTGGCTGCAATTTTATGTCTGGTTGTAAATGATTCCAGGTGTTTGCTTTCTACTTCATTGTTGTTAAGAGTGCATGTCTCTACATATTATTCCTTGAAAATTAATCAAATAAAACTATTTTAAACGGTATCCTCCGCGGTTTTATTTGGATTTTGAATCAAGATATTTCGACGCCTTTGCGGGTCCGCCCGTGACCATGACATTTACAAAGAAGTGAAATCGGAAATAGTATTCACGTAAAATTCGCATAAACCTAGGCTGCAACGAAACTTTTTTAAATTCTAGAAGCTTCCACATTTCGGAGTGCTATAGCTGCTGCATGCACTCTAAGCTAAAACCAGCCAGAACCCATCAGGATTATAAAGCATACATACAAGTAGACAAGCCTCACTCATTTCACGATTCGTTTCCTTCTAGTCAAACATCCATTATGGCGAACGTTACTCGGCACAAGTTTGTCTGCATATTGAATGAGCAAAATCTCGGCTATTATCCTATCCTGAGCAAAGTTGCATTTCAGCACCGAGTGCTTTTAGTTTTAATCTTGGTTAAAATGGAAACAAATAGAATAATCGGACGATGGAATTTTTTTATTCGATATTTCCGCATTCGAAATTGAAGTTGGAGCTTTTTTGAAATTGAAATTATACGATGTGATTAAGAACGTTATAAGTATATGGCTACATGGTTGTAATTGTATTAACTTAAAATTGATGTTTTTCTTATTGACAGTCGACTCGTAGATAACATTATAACAATTAGAAGATTTAAAAGATTAGTCTTTTTTTTTCTCTTTTCTTTTAAAAAGCTTTCTACCAATGAGGGTCGCACATTACTAGTATTCTTGTTAACCCCCGGGCTAAGCTAAAATGCTTGAGTTACGAGTGGGTTCACGTCGGTAGTGCATAGGTGGGATCCGATCCCGCGATCACATGACCGCAAGTCTGACCCCCTAGCCTACCACTGCTTAATCTATATAATGAATATCGGTTTTTAAGTCCATTCTACGTTTGCATCTCATCATACCACGTCATATAATTTTCAAGTCATGTATGTTACGACAATCCTTATTCTTCAAATAAATCTATGTGAAAGCTTCTAACGGCTCATAATAATGAGAGTGAGAAAGAAAGACATTCGTAAACGGATCATGGTCTCGGTCTCATCTGAGAATGAGAAATGTCTGTGATTCGTGAATTGTGAATGTAAGTGTGCCTCCACTAAGTAATTTGAACATCCTATGATTTTCTTGTTGAGTACGTAGAAAATCGTGTTTATTTCAAAATTGTCTTATGTATTATAATTGTCTATCCTTCGCTGTATTTGATTCCATAACACGTATGCTTTAGCTACTTTCTTTAGATTTGGAGCAATGTATGTGTTGTCCACATTTATTTATATCATTATTTTTGTATGTACCGTGAGTGTGAGATAGATAATTGAAAATACAGATATGAATGTGATATAATTCACATTTTTACCTCTTAAAATTAACTTAGCAACGTAGAGTACTACATATTGCTAACGACATTACGTCAGGTTATCTTCTTCTGCCTAGCCTTTTCCCAAGCTATGTTGGGGTCGGCTTCCAGACTTACCGGATAATTATAAATAGAAATTCTATTTGTTTCCATTTTAACCAAGATAGTTATCTGTAGTATTGGTTAACTTTAATTAATAATTACTTTCTGATATTGATTCCTTTAATGTTGGTTTAAAAGGGGTAATAAAAAATTATGTAACTTCACATACAATATATTTCAATTTTTACTTTAAATATTTTAGCTTTAAAGCAAAAGCGCCTCCAGCTGCCGCTGCTAATCCGGCAAACGTGAACAATTTCTTCAGCAACTGTAAAAATACATTAATTATATTTAAGTAGATACTTTATTAGAATTAAAATAAAAATTACATCTACGAAAAAAATAAAAATAATATTAATCAAAGTACAGACCTTACCAAAGATTCTACGATAAAAAAGGTTAATAAGTATTTAAATCTACTTATGAGTGAGCTTACTGTAGGATACTGTGCTAGCCAGTAAAAAAACTTTATAAGGCTAGGATTAAGAAGGAAGCATTATGAATCTTACTTTGTCTTGCCATTCACGGTTTTTGATGCATTGATTGTAAGGCATAGTCGAGAATGTCACGGAGTTGTACAGGGGAACCCAGAAATTTGGAAGCAGCCAAAATATGAAGTCATCCACTGCCTTTCGAATGAGATATGAAGGACGAGTCACTAGGTCCCGCATCTGGAAATATAAGACAGTTAAAAACTATAATGTTACTGTAACTGTTTAATCCATTTACTCTAATACAATAAAGCTTAAGAGTTTACACTCCTGGAACTACGTGTCGGCTTTTAAAAATCTTTTAAATATATTGCCCAATTTTTGAGGTAGGCAAGTTTACAAAAACATAACGGGATAAAAGTTACCTCAATATAATTATACATGGCCAAATCGCTGATCGCAAAAGTATCTTCCCATCTAGTATTCGAGTACTCTTCGAGAATTTCAATAAGGTTGTCATTATGCTTCTGGAACAGCTGGTCTAGTAAGGTGCAGTCTTCAAAACCTGCGTTCATACCCTGGCCGTAGAATGGTACCACAGCATGAGCCGCATCTCCTATTAGTAAAGCTTTGTCTTCGACATGGTAGGGTCGACACTGGAACAGGTTAATACACACTACTGAAATCAATAAATTTTTTGTAGGTTTTATCCAAATTGTTGTAGGGTTTAGGTATTTATAGTCCGCATATGATGATAATCAAGTTGGTGTGTTTTTGTACTTAGAGCGTAAACATTTTATTTCTCAAGAAGGACGAAGAACGAAGAAGTAGTACCTAGTAGATTTCAAACTTTTTAGGAAAATGCAAGTTTTGGCAAGAAAATCAGTTCAAATTAAATGGGTAAAAACAACAGTAAGGGTACTGTTGTTTTTCAACTAAAATAACAAGAGCAAGGTCTCAAGGTTATTCTTTTCTTTTTGATTCTGCTTTTAAGTATAATAAAGTGTCAATACCTTAACTGCAACCAATGGAGACGGGGAACCCGCAAAAAAGTCTTCAATAAGCTTTTCTTTGCCTATCAAAGAAATAGAATCAGGGAAGTACTTTTCGAAGAAGGCCAAAAGCTTTTCTTTATTATCTATGCTTTTAAACTTGATGAATGGCATGAATAGAGTCACTGTCCAAGAACAATCCTGGTTAGGAAGCGCTATCATCATAAATTCCCCTCTCGGCCAAATATGAAGGAAGTTTGCTGGCATCTGAAACTGCAGAATAAGAATATTTAAGAAACCTAAGTCATAAAACTTTATTTGTAATCGTATCAATTCTACAACACCATATTATTACGAAAAACTTAAGAATAATTTTAGGTTTGAGAAACATTTAATTTCAAAAAGATTGATGTTCTTAATATTAATGATTCAAAATCGCCTTCCTTTTGGCTTTACCATCACAGTCAGGTAAAAATCGTCACGAACACCAATCTTTGTTAGATTAACTTCAGTATTCACTCAAATACAAAGCTATAAATCGGTTTAATCATATCCTGCCACTTAAACGACGATAAATCATTGTGAATGGGGTGAACATTTATCATCAAAATTTCAAGAGATTCGATTTTCTACAAAATCAGGATCAATCGTAAAGTACACCTGACGTGAACAGTATAATGGCGAGAAAATTATTTTTACGACTTTTATTATTATGTGCAACGTGTATAACATGTACAAATGCCAGTCAAGAAGATCCTCCACGACTACGTACCTTCGAAACTTTTCATTTCTACAGGACAGTAGCGTGTGTGCATCATATTTTAACAGAACATTTTTCCTGCGGCACTGTTACCACGTTTATAAACCCAGATGTAGGTATAGATCGATTGATAGAAAAGACTAACAGTGAAGAGTTCTGTCATAGTGTTATCTTGAAGTCATTTCAAGATCGCAGTGGGTTTATCCTTACAAATTTATATGTAGTCTACGCATCAGATTTTAATGAAATTGTGTCAGGTTTACTTTACTTGAAGAGAGACAAATTTTGGAATCCAAGGGCAAAATTTATCATTCAAATAAAACAGTTAAAGGACGAGGAAGTTGAGCTGGTTTTCAAGAATCTTTTGAAGCATAGAATTTACAGCGTTGTTGTTATACGAAATATAGTGGTTGATGCAATCATTTATACGTACCATCCATTCGAAAATAATAAATGTGGCAATATTTTTAACGAAGTTGTAACACTTGGTACTTGCGAAAATGTATTAAATATCAGTGATTTTTTTCAGACGAACAATATTCATTTACTTAAAAACTGTGTTGTAAAAGTAGTAGCCAGTGATGATGTGCCTAATTTCATTTCTCCAGCTAGCAACTTCACTGTATATGGAAAGTATGTATCGGGTTTGGAACAATATCTTTTGGAAACAATTGCAGCTAAAGAGGGTTTCAAAACCCATTACGACATTTTCGATGTCGACGAAGTGGATGGTGTCGTACTGCCTAATCTAACGGCAACAGGACTCTTAAATTACTTAGATAAAGGTATCGCAGATGTTGCTGCTGGAGGATACGTGCTTATGGAAAATAGATACCAATTGTTTGACTTCCTTTGGGGTTTTAACTACGCAGCTTACAATTTGTATACTCCCGCCATAGGAGAACAAATATGGAAACGAGTCTACAAAGAATTTGGAATGGTAACCTGGTTACTGATAGGTGTCTCTTTCTTATTAGTATTGATTGTATGTATGATCTTGAAAACACTTCTTATCGATGATACATATTCAACTTTGAACTTATGGGGATACTTTATGGGAAACGCGAACGCAGGATTATCAAGAAATAAAACCTTCAGAATTATAATTTTCTTTTGGGCTTGGTTTACGTACTTCATCAGCAACTTTTATAACACAGCGTTATGCAGTTTAATAACTGTTCACGTGCAAGAAAAACCACATACGGCCGATGTAGGTGTTTTGCACGGCTTAGGATATAAACCATGCATAAGTGATAATACAAGAATGTACTTTCAGTTTGCATACAATCAAAGTTTACCTGAAGGTGAAAATATCCACAATTGTACCTACACTGATGGATCCTTAGAATACTCTGCGTCAACTAAAAAATATTACTCCATCGAGATGGAATACAGTTACAAATTGAAGGAGTACGAATACCTAGACAGTCATGGTAAACCGGAATTAGATGGCTCGGTGTTCTCTGGTTCTAACATAATTGTCATGTATCTTGTGCGTGGATTCCCCTTCATTGAGAAATTTCAGGACTACGCACTGCGTATGTTCGAATCTGGACTAACTACGAATCATTTGCAACTGATAAACTTGAGAAGTTTCAACGTTATGCAGAGACATCCAAAACCCTTCGAAAAGATCAACCTTGAAGATATAAAAATACATTTTTTGATTCTTATTATAGGGCACATTGTGTCGTTGGTGTGTTTTCTATTGGAAATCTGGTACAAGTATATAAACCAAGATAAGGCGTTCAAGAGGATTGTGTGATTTGATTACTTACACCTCCATTTTCGTCTGGTGGTATGCACAGTTCTAGGTAACCATGTTCAATGTATTTCTGGCTGAAGTCGAATAGTGGCATCTTCATCATAGCTTTACGGACAGCTGAGAAAGCACCATCAGCTCCAATAACCAGGTCTGCAGTAACTTGACTGGTTTCGTTTGTGTCCATGCTGAAATTATAATGATTAGATAGAAAAAAATAATGATAACACATTTATTGAGCACCTTTGAATGTTTGTAGTTGATTTTTGATAAAATATTAAAAGGATGGTCGAAGGATCTATCTGAAAATAAATTACTGTCCTTCATTTATTTTCACCTCTTCACCCATCTTCAAATAAAAGCCCCTTCTCAAAGAGAAGGAAATTTGGCGGGTTTCGTTACGATGAAACAAAATGATTACCGACTATTATCATAAGTTTCTTCTCCCTATTAAAGAATTCCATAGTCATTCAGATCCAGGTATCATGTTTGAATACTGTAGCAAGTTTATGTGTTTTACACCTCTGTCTGTCCAATTAGGTAATTTGTTATCTTATTTGATCAAATACTTACTTAATAAATGTTAACGATCCCTTACGTAAGTTTGCTTCGACTAATTTGTGTTTGAAATACTTCTCGACATTACTGTAGTTTTCAGATTCTGGAACAAAGATCTTGTTACTAAGAAGGTCATGAAAGATGAGGAAATCTTTGTAAATATTTGTCTAATCTATATATCAATATATCTCTAAATCTATATATATGAATAAAAAAGAACGTTGATAAGCGCATAACTCAAGAAGTCAAGAATGGCTGGACCAATTCGGCTAATTTATTATTTTGTATGTTCTCTAAGGTCCACGGAAGGTTTAATACTATTAAAAAAAATTGGACGCGATCACTCGAAAAAACGTTATATTTATGAGTTAATTTTGCCATTAACTTTTGACAGAACGAAGTGTGTCCGGGCAGCTAGTTAGACATAATATTCAGGATAATATAGTTTCAAGAGGAGCCGATAGTTATGACAGGCTTAGGTACCCTAATTAGTATTACTTTCTTCCTAAAAAAAGTATTTGTTTAGATTCTATTTTTTTAAAAGGTCGCATATTATTAGTATCCTTGTTAGCCCCTCGAGCTAAATGCTTGTTACGAGAGGGTTCACGTCGGTAATCGTCAATGAGTGGGTTTGCAACCCGCGACTACATGATCGCAAGTCCGATGCCCTAGCCATTAAGATGCCGGCGCTTCGAGGTTATTTGAATAGGTCTTGAACTTACGTTCTTAATTAAATAAAATCCAAATATGATCCTTAAACCAATACAGTAAGGTTCTTGATTAACAGTTTGTTTCTATGACATTTTAATTACATAACTCAGTCTTGTTTAAATTATGGATTCTTCTAAATTTTTCTGGTATGACTGGTAAATATTATGTTCCTTTATATTAGTGAGATCTTATCAAGTAAATGACATAACAGACGCGCATTATCTTACGCAAGAAAAGATAATATTTTGCTCAATTACTGCGCAGTGTTTGTTTAATTTTATGCTATCATTTATGCACTTTCTATCTAGATAAATGCTAAGACTGCGATAAAAACCCGTTTAGTAAATAAAACACATAAGTGCTCCATTACTTTAAAAAAAAATACGTCTCCCGCACTAAGGAATTTAATCCTTGTATAGCGGGTGTTTCTCAAAATTCAAATCACCTGCACAGAACACCCAGGCTTGAAAGAAGCTTTCGTGGTTCACACAAATACTGATCCCTTGCGGAGATCAAACCCGCAGCACGTCGCGAACAGTGGTAGGTAATTAGCGTGGTGACCTAAACCACTCGGCTATTCGTGCAGTCATAATTAATGTTACAAATAATGTTGTTACACCATCTACAGCGTGTAACAAAAACCCTGTCCGATCCCTGAGGGTAATATTCGGTATCGTACTGCGAACACATATACGTAGCCATTTAATGGATTGGAGAATAAATTTTTTCCCCAGTCAAAATATTTAAATTCAAATAAAAACTGATCCAAGGCAACAGCTGAACAACTGACCGCTCCTCAAAGGTCACGTACTTACTACCTACAGTTTAGTGCCAAAGAAGCCGCCAATGCGAGACGGTTCATGAACTACCACGAATACGCCTTTATTGAATCTGACAGGGGTTTTGTTACATGTTGTATATACATTTGGAATTCAATAAAGACTTGAGTATTGAGTATTAATATCCATTTATGTATGTGTGTTATTTACTTAACTGTTTTTAGAAGAGTTTTATCGCAGTTCGTCTCAGCGCAAGCTTTGTCAGTTTCATCTGACTTTTTTACTGATGGACTTCGACAATAAACATTGAAATATAGTTAAAGGTTAAGTTACATACAATCACACTTTTTTAACTTCTGATAATATAATTAACTTATTCTAGATATTTTATCAAGGTCTCGTTATCAGCCATACTCTCTGTATTATGAAATATTGCGAAACAATATTAAATTATAATAATATATACTTGCATCATGTTTACGTACTTATTTTTTTTTCTTCTATCTCTAATTTAAATTAGCTATATCAATTTTTTATGAACCTATTCCAATCACACAGTGAGTATGTACTTACGCACACTGTCTTAGGTTAGGCTACTCAACTGATTGAATATTAGGAAGTAAATAAATGTTAAAAGATCTTATATAAAAAGTGTAGTTTTTACACTTATATAAAAAGTGTAGTTTTTACACTTATATAAAAAGTGTAGTTTTTACTCAATCGTTCATATAAGAAGTTAATTAACTCTCTATTTAAAGTTACTTTATTATCATTGGTGTAACTATAATGTTGCTTAACGTAACATCATTACAAGCTTGTAACTATTCTACTGCAGGACAATAACCCATACTGGATCGATGATTGATCATTGCTTGCTCTAAATATAGAGCCATGTTAAACTGACCGGCAATTCCGGTGCCTTGAAAAACAGTGTTAACAATTCTCATAGTGCTTATGTAGTTATCCTTATATAGGTACATATATGTAATAGTTAAATTACCTTGCAAAAGCCTGGCGTTTAAGTAGTTTCTGCCGACAGAGTAAATGCACTGAAAATATATAAAAGGCATAAATAAGAAGGTAAGAAGGGCTCGTGGTAAGTGTGGTGGACTGAGTAGGAAAAGAATGCGCATCCTAGTTCGAGCCCTCACTGGACACTGTTGTCTAAACAGGCACTTGTCCACTATGGGACTGTCCGAAACAAGAACGTGTAGAATGTGCCAGGAGTCAGACGAAACTCCGCTTCATATTCTGACGGACTGTGGACCTTTGATGCGCAAGCGTAGCTTACACCTGGGCAAACATATCCTTGGCCCACAGGATGTAAAACATATCGCCCCCCAAAAGCTACTGCGATACCTAGTGGGTGTAGGACTTGGTGGCGAACTGTAAAAATAACAGCGGCGATCACAATAGATCGATGACGGTCGCAGTGATACTGGGGCTGCACAGTCCCAGAATAGCCACAAATCAAAATAAAAAAATAAAATGTGTGGTAGAGCCGCGCTCGCCTCGGTTGTTGCGTATATGGGTGCACATTTGTAAACATTACGAGACCGCTCCGTGCCTCGGAAAGCGCGATCCCTACTGTCATACAGTGGTCTTTGACAGTCGCAATTCCGACAACCCGGTCTTAATGAAGGATACTGTATTAGCCAGTAGGTTGTAGAGGTCAGATAGGCAGTCGCTCTATGTAAAATACGGTATCCAGCTAAATCCGATAAGAATGGAAGCCGACTCCAACATATATTGGGAAAAGGCTAGAAGATAGATATCTGACATTTTGACAAATTCCGATAAATTGTTGTATTTCGCGATGTAAAGTAAATTATAAAATAAATGAATCATGATATCAAGAACGAACCTGGTTAGTCCTAGCATCGTAAGGTATGACGTACGTAGATCCGTCCAGCCTGTGGATCCTCCTGCCTTTCATGGGGATCCCATGTTCCTCAATCATGTGCTCCTCTACACCCACATCTTTGAGAGCTCGTCTGCCACGAACTGATAGCGCCAAGTTTATTGACCTACCCCTCGCTTGAGGAGTGTATCTGATATCTAGAGCATCAATAACAAAATAAAAAGCATTGTATTCATATTTTTTTATATATCACACCGCATATGCTAAAAGGTCCAACGATTTTGATACTTAAGTCCATAAAATTTGTCAAGGTACCTTAATGTACCGTCAAAAAGTGTAAAGGTACCGTCAAATTTAAATAAATCTCCAATTTTATCGTCAAATTATTATTTTTATGAGCCCTGGGCTTAAAATTAACTAATAATGTCATATATAAAACTGTATTTTATAACTCTCTTTGAATAATTATTACAAAAATCTCTAACAAAAACAAAAAAAACCTTTTTTCAAGTTTATTTTAATATGTAATATTACATATTAAAATAAACTACTAAAAAGATATATTCATATATGGTATCCATATATACCTAGTAGTTGAATATGTACAGAAGTAGAAAGTACAATACGCAACTCCAAAATAATTTTCCTATAGAGTGATCGAGTTTCCAATTAGAGGAATTTATCGGTAATGGGGCGAGGTGAGCCCAATATTCAGGATACCAACACAGGTGGACTGCACGTGCATGAAATCCATGTATTAAATCAAACACTCCAATAACTCGGTACAAACCTCCAATAGTTACCAATTTAACTATACTCCATTTAAAATAGCATTAGACAGAAGTTAAAAAAGGTTATTTATAATGCACACTTTGTGTCAAAAGTACAATAAACTTGTTACAGTTACGATTGACGCCTACCTATAAATTAAAATCTATTTACATACCAGCTGTCACACTTATTTGTAATCATGTTAACCATTTTTCATAACAAATTATGTGGCTTTCATTTATTTATAATATTTCATTCCAATCTAAAATGACAGTGTCAATGCTAAAAAGCTTAAAGAAGCAGTGATGAACAATACTGGAACGTTTTTCGTTTTACTATTATCCTACCATTATTTATTTATTGATTACCTATATATTTAATATTTTATTATGACTAAATCCTATGATGAAGACGAAGAAGTTTCACTATAGTGTGTTGTAAGTTGTTATTTTAATTAAAATATTGTTCTAAAAATTACTTTTATTTTAATCTTAATTAAATCTAAGTAATCATGACATGATTGGTTGTCTCATTCATTGTTTTGGTGTAAGTTTGTAATGTGTGATGAAGATATTGTTATAAATAAAGCGTAATTTAAAAAAAAGTTCTATTTCGTTTATTTAAGTACCTACTTAAAATAATTTCTTTGAAATAAAATGTTTTCAATTCCTGCTTCTGCGAGCCTCTTTTTTCTAATGCTATAATAAATTGAGTATAAGAAGCAATCGTCTTGATTATATGTAAAAAACAACTTTAAGAAAAGGTTTTACAATTCGGCTGAATGCCAGATATGATACGATTTAAAAAAAGGATTCCATTGATATCTACATAAGAGGTGGTTCCATATGTTTATCAAAGTCGATTCAGTAGTTTGATTTCAAACAATATTAAAAAGAAATTTCAAGAATGTCTATACGAAATTGCGTTTTCGTGCAATTGAAGTCGTTTTTTTACACTCATGGGCAATTATTTTTTTTTTAACTAGAGTTTGTCTTACTGCACTCTCCTGTTTAAAATTATTTGCAGATGTTCCTCATACTAACCTTCACGAAACTCATATAGGCGAACTCGATGTCCTCGTTTTGCTAAATATAAAGCTTCAAGGGATCCCACCTATAAAATGAAATATTTATAATAATAATGTATTTTAACATAAAGAAAATAATAATAATAAAATTTATTGCTTGTCATCACATATTTTTAAGACTAGGTAAATTAACTTAACCTATAGTTCATCCATTATACCAAAATAATAAATGTAAACAAACCATTCAAAGAGTTTTTTCGATGTCATATTTATTATGGCTGGCGTGAAATAAATAAATATTGGGATTGTACGACTTCTTTGAAATAATTAGATATTTATTATAAAAGTCTTAGAAATAATTACTTTTATACATAATTGATTACAATAATAAGTTGATTGAATCACTAAAATAATTTAAAATTGAATTTATAAATATTTATATTTATGCTTTGCAAATCGTACCTTAAAAAAAACCTAAAAAGACAGCGTTTCCAAAATTCAACGCTATTTCATATTATGGTGACAGTGGTAAGGTTACCACCTTACCACCTTACCACTGTGAATTAAATCCGATCGAATTGATATGGGAACAAGTCAAAGGGTATATAGCAAAAAAAAAATCTTTTAAATTAGGTACATAAATGAGATTAAAATATTGTTAGCCGATGCTCTCAATAATGTAACATCCGAGAATTGGATAAAATCGATGTGGCAGACCGCTTTATAATTAATGTGGGTGATGACAGTGAAACTGAAAGTGAAACAGAGTCCGAGTCTGAATAAATAATATTTCAAAAGAATACCTTGTTTTATTTCATAATTTATAAATTAAGTCATTATGGTGAAGATAATAACCGTGTTACAAAAAAAATACAACCAATAAAGTACAATTTTATTTTTATAAAAAACTTTGAGAAATATTGGATTCTTTGTTTACATTTATTTTTTTGATATATTGGATATGGTATAGTATGACAATGGTAATTATTAAAGTTTACATGGTTGTTAACAGTGGTCCCCAAACTAAGCCAAAGCTTGTATCTTGGGGGCCAGAGTGTGGAGGATACTCGTACATTAAAATCTTCTTCGTTTGGTAGGTATTGTGAGAGGTAAACAAACATAATTCAGAGCAAAAATACAATGAACAAAGTAAGGTCCGGTTGTTGGTTGATAGAAAGGAATATAAGTACAATCCATACTTTCGCACTATTTCATATTTCTGTCTGTCTGTCTGACTGATTTTGATAAAACTTTATACCTATGTGGCAAGCTTTTATCCCAAGAAAGGACATAGGCTACTTTTAACCGCGATAGCAGACACCTCAACGATAACCGCACAAAAGCTAGTACAGAAGATAAGAATATATCGTTTAAGATAACAATGTAAACATCTATGAAGTGGAAGTTTTTTGTTCAATAAAATTTATTATTGTATTGTGTTACAGATAAGATTTTTCCACTCACTAGATCGTATTAGTAAACATACTTTTCTGATCCAATCTTTATCAACCTACAATCAAAATATATTTTCCGCATATGCATAGTAATATTTACAATCTCATGCTGGTTGTTAGATTTAATAATTATTTAATACTGGGCTCGCTTCATCACCCACGAACATTACACACAAACATCTCTTGAATCACTGTATTGGTGGAAACCTTGACCGTGAGACTTCTTTTATAATAAATAATATATTAAAGAATAATAAAAAATAACAAGTTTGACAACCACTGTCAACTCTTATCAGACCATGCGGTAATTACAAGTAAGAAGTAACAGTGCATAAAAACTGTAGGTATTAGGTTTATTTGATAAAGCACTTAGGTAAACTCTGCTTCCTTCAATTTATATTTACGTTAATTGTAAAATATATAATTATGTTATCGTAAGTATAATTAAAGATTAATTTATCATCATTAAACTTTATTATTTTATTCCGATAATATATCTAAATAATTGATATTTGTTTTAGGTACTTATTCGGCATATAATTATGTAATAAAGTTCAAGGAGGTCATGTTCGTAAAAAATAATTATACCGCTAATACCTACGTAGGTATTTACACCATTCAAAGACGATTATTTAATAATCTTAATAGTACAATATTACAATAGATACAAGAAAAAATTATAGAAGTGAAACTTCTTTCCCTACCCACAGTAAAAATCTAGTAGTATAGACTGTCGGTTCAAGCTAATCTGCAAAACACAGCTAACTAATTTCGATACTTTTTTTGATATCTAAAGATCATACAGACGATTTAGCAGGTAGGTATACACTTTTTAACATAATTATCAAAATTTAGAAATGACCTTGAAACATCTAAATTGCACCTAAATATAAAACAGACATTCAAATCAATTCAAAAAAGCAATAAAACGATTTTAAATGTCAATATATTTTTATATTAATTTGCATTTTTTTAATCTTCTTCAGATATCGAAATATGCCTTGGTGACTTTATAATCAGATTGTCTGATGTTTTCTTCAAAAAATATATCTTAAAATCGCTTAATAAAACTTACCTACCTACCTACCTATCCTTAAATTTTTGGTTTAATTAAGAATAATGCGGGTGTAACTGCTGAATTTCTACCCTTGTAATAAATCACCGTTTAACTTGCTCTCCATAAGTTATCAAGATTGTATAGTATTTTTTTTTAACTTATAGACAAAGATATTAAGTAACTTTATGGACACTGCACGGCAAGCAACGACTAAATAAAATAAATTAATTGTTTCAAAAACACTAAAAAACACGCTTTACCTAATCGTGGTCAAAGTTCATTACAAGACCTTTCTAACAAGTCAAAACACTGCCATGATACGATATTTCATCATGGAATGCTAGTGCCTATCTTCCGGCTGCATCATCAGACCTTGAAACCTAATCATGGTCAACGTTCATTACAAGACCTTTCTAACAAGTCCAAATACGGCTATGATACGATCATCCTTCATGAAGTTCCAGTTCATATCTTCCGGCTCCATCATCAGATCAGCTTGACAGTACCATATTATTGCATTGTCATCAAAATCACATACAACTGCCAATTTTCATAACGCTACGATCTTTAGAAGATGGTTAAATTAGTTTTCTTAGATTTGACTACATAGTTACATACATACAGGTCGACCTAATAAAAGCGTGTTAATTAATTAAAAAGTTTTACAGCATTATAAACAATACCAAAACAAATTGTGTTTGTATCTAAATAACTTAGCACAAATAAGAATTATTCATTTTTAATATTCCTATAGAGGTATATCTGGCATGCGCATGCAACCTTGTGCAACTTGTGAGGTTCGACTCCGTACGGACGCTACAGTATCACACCTAACTCCATTTCTCTGAATATCATTTGAATTACTATATGATTACTAAGTATAACAACCAGTGGGTATTTTTTTTTAATATGTATCAGAAAATATTGATTTAATTTATGTGGTCTATACAACGTGTTACAAAATACCCTGTAACAATTTAATTAATTATCAAAGCCAAAAATTTTGTCAACTCTAGTAAGCTGTCATGTCAGGGAACCAAATTATTTAACAGAAAGTCCTACGTACTTATTTAACCTAATAATTGTCTACTCTAATAGTTTTTCAATTTTTCATTCATAAATGTTCGGCTTTACAGGGTTTTGTAACAACAGTATAAGGTCAATTAAAAAAGTACTACTAGATACGTTACGGTTTTTATTTACCTATTTAAATAGTTAGTAGAAAATTAATAATAATTAAGTTTAATGTAAACAGAAAAACAACTTAGGTGAAATGTACCTACTTAAATTAATTAAAATTTAATCAAAAGAAGGTATACGAAAAATGCACATACCAACCCCCCGCCAACAACGATCACATCCAATCGTTTCTTAGAATGTCCATTCTGTAAAAGTGCCATCACTTCACACAACTAAAAACTCCAAAAAAAGTTAAATTAAAAATTTAATAAATATTAAAATATTCCGTATTGCACTAAAACTGCATTATTAACGGACGACGATGTTCACTTATTGTGCTCCGAAGCACTAATGAACTCTTAATCTTGTCGATGACAAACGAATGCTCTCAATTGCGTCACAAGCCTCGTCTCGATACGGTTTCAATTTGATATTTGATCGCACAACGAACTAAATAGGAAGGAATACAATTTTATTTAAGTTGTATGAGGAACTCACTGTATTAACGTACGAGATACACTAAAGATAGTACAGCCGAAAAGAATACGTATATACATATACCTACTACGGCTAAAAATACGACAGAAATATTTGGTTCGAGTCTGTGGTAGTCATAAAATAAAATTATCTGACGATCTCACAATGATTAGGTATACTTGTTAGACACAGATTTATGGTTCCGTTCACATTTTTAGGGTTCCGTACCCAAAGGGTAAAACGAGACCCTATTACTAAGACTCCGCTGTCCGTCCGTTCATCCGTCATTCCGTCTGATCGTTCTTTCGTCCGTCTGTCGGCAGGCTGTAGCTCATAAACCGTCGGTAATTTTTGCAATTTTCACAGATTTTTTACTTCCAATGCCGATATAAGGGCAACTACTAGACAAATAAAATAAATATTTAAGGGTCTCCCATACAGCAAACTTTTTTTATCTTATCTGTTTATATATCTTATATGTAAAAACTTTGGTGCCAAGATGCCAAATGCATTTATGATCTGTCACATAACATTTTTTTTTATTTTTTCAGTTTCTAAGCATTAGTACGGGTTTGTGTCTAGGCTTTTAAATATTAAGTTGATGCAGGAATCGTAAAATCTGTCACACTCCTCTTGCTCAATTGTACTTACCTGATAATAAAAGAAGAGAATGTAATTCATCAGGGTCTTCATCTGTTGTCATTTATGGAGGTTTATGGAGGTGGATCTCCCTCATCATCAAACTCGGTACCTACCTAGTTCAATAGTCTTAAGGGATCTGATTCCAAACAAGTAGCAGGCAACAAAACAACTCATTGGTCACAGGTACCAGCAAGAATAATTGTAGGACCCTATGTAATGTAACACTTACTAACTTAACAGATTAGAAACTCGAACCAGTTTCGTAAAGCGAAGCCACAGTATTGTGTTACAGTGGATCAACTAACCGAATTTACAGTATGGAAATGTGAACCTAATTACCTAACCTAAACACCTAACTACGTCCACCAACTATGTACATAGGTACATTCGCGTTACATAGGGTTAAGAATATTTATATTTATCGTTAAAATAAAAATATACCTACCTACCTACTTCTGTAAAAAAAAATAAGCGGCGGTAGCCTAATGACCAGGGCGTCGGTCGGACTTGCGATCATGTGGTTGCGGGTTTGATCCCTCCCATTACACGACCGATGTGAAACCACTCGTAACACAAGCATCATAGCTTAGCACGAGGGGTTAACAAGAATACTGGTAATGTGCGACCTAACAAGTAATCTTTGAAAAATAAAACTAATTTACGTATGAAATGCATGCATGCAAGCAGGCAAAAAACGGAGCTCGTCCTCAGAATTTCATTGAAGCAGCAATTAAGAAAACAATTTCTTTTGATCATAATTTAACATCTCACCTCTCACCTACCTACAACGTTATTTAAAAAAGAGCCACCAAAAAATCCACTCAAATTTGTGAATTAAACTATGTTCCTACATATAGGTATCCCTAAAAGGAAACTGGTTCAGCGTGTGCCAGAAAGCGAATAGAAAACACGAAACGTGACACCTCACCTACCTATCAAAGCTAATTTACCAAGAGAGTGCATATAGCCACGAATAGAATATGCGGTTAGCTACGAAGTGAGCCTTTCACGGGGAAAGCGCGAGCTATTTTGTGCAATTATTCTCATAACTACGTTAAATTCATAGAGCGTCTATTTCAAGGTATTAAGTTTCTTGGATCCAAGATAGTATAATGAAAGTGGCTTCTGATAAATGGGAACTTTTTTACATAAAAATACAGTCGAATTGAGTACAGTCAACAGCAAAAGTAGATGATCAAAATCCGAAATTCAATACTAATACCTAAATGTAGTTCGCGTTAGAATTGTGTGGCGTCGAAGTGATTCAAAAGTATGAGATTGTAAATTACACCAAACATGTACAAGCTTACGAATAGTACAGTTGCAATATATTCGTGATCAGTTTTTACTACAAAAGTTATAAACACAATTCATCATTTACTTTTGCTGTTGACTGTACCTTCTCCTTTTGGAAGTCTGTTAAAAAGTTAATAATATCTGGTCACGTAATTTAATAGGTAGGTAGGTAAGTACCTCAGGTCACACAATTTCTTTACTGAAGTTTATAGGGCACGAAACAAAATATCGAACATGCAGATGTCAACACGAAAGTCTTATTGGTTTACGTTTGAAATTTCCTCTTGTATGAACAATCTACTTAATATTAACTTGATCAGCAGTTAATCAAAATAAATTGACCAATTTGAGATCAATAACCTTCCCGTAAATGTTAATGATTACAAGGTCCCGGTAATAGAATTTAATTGACAATGACCCGATTGGCGTAGAGGTTAAGAGCAGCTTAGGTGGCACTATGGTTTGTGGGTTCGATTTCTGCTCGTGGTGAATATTGATGTATGTGTGATCAACATAAATGTAAGCTTACTGTCCGCCGTACTATAATAATTATGTTGAAAATACCTTTGAAGCGTCATTAATTTCACATAGAATACAAAATAAAACTCAAGCAAATTCATAATAATATAATATTTATTTAACTTGACACCTTATTTATATATTCACTTACATTATTATTCTTAGAACTATAATTATTTTTCAGTTTCACTGCAATAAATCGAATGCAGAATGCCTCAAATACTTCACGGATTCTTTTACAAGATATTCATAGAAAATTAGATATTTTTTATTTTATTTAAAACATTTATGTCTAATAAACAAGTACTGTTTTGGATCACCAGCATGAAGCCTCAATATCGTCTTGGGGGTTGAATACGTTCATAGACGAATGAATTCATTCATACATCATTGAATGCATTCCGTTCATACATTATTCAAACAGCTTCATAATTTCTCGTCATTAATCGCAAAATTGTCGACACCAATAACTATTTTATTTACTAGTAATGAAATTATTATTTTTAAACTAAAAAAACTTGTCTACTCTTACCATAAAGAAAAATCTTTTAAATTACGAATACAATCGTTTCGCGCCTTAAACTACTTTTGCTACGGAACTCAATCAAGTCAGTTGGAATTTTGACATTGGAAGTAAAATATCCGATATTATTATTTGATATCGGATATTTTACTATATCTTGAACTTGAGTTATTTCAACTTTGGGATAGGTTCAAACAGGTATTCAATGACGCACAGAATAATTTAAATTACTACTGTGAATATTAAAACTCGTTATTTTAAAACCATTACGAAATATCTACATTACACAATGTTTCGTAACAGTACACCTGTATGACAGGTTCTTAAAATGTTTTCTTTACTTTTATGGTTTAATTTAAAGGTCAAATAAGTATAACTTGTGGTTAGACGGCATTAATAGTTACGTTAATTGAGTATTCGTTATGAAATATTTATAAGACACAGAGGGGTGACGGAATGGAGTGTTCAGCCACTTATGTTTAGGTATAATAGAAATGTATAGTCCAATTTTTTATTAGATGTAGTAAGTTTTGTAATTTGACACAAGGGAAAATCTAACCAAAATGAACTACGTGAACCTGCTTTGAGCAAACTGAAGTGTCAAAAATTAATATTTTTCTATTTTTAATTATTTGGCTGACTTATGTAACAACAAACTGACGTTTTAGAGATAACGAAAGATACTAGAAATGAATGGCATTGTAGACAGAGCAGTGACTGAATGGAGTTATGATTGATTTACTTTCGGTTTCGTAAGAGTAGGCAAAAGATTGGAGTTGTACGAAGAAGGTTTTTTTGTTTTGTTGCTCCTTCCATTTGGTAGGTAATCTGTGGCAATCAACAAGATACTAAAAACTCATGTTGCTAGGCATTGACGAGATATCTTCTGAGGGGCTTTGACTCGAACTGAATGAGCTTAATGTTTCCCGCGTCTCCTCTTTGATCTTCAAATGTTCCGTACTTGAGGGAGGTCGGGGAGGTAGGGACCGGTCCTTTTCTTTATGTTCCTTCGATTTGTCTTTACTGCTGTGTTTGTGCTTATGTTTATGCTTGTGCTTCTTCTTGTCTTTCTTCTTCTTCTTGGCCTAGGAAGAAAATTTTAATGAATATAATATATGTAACTAAATCATGGAATGTTGGCCGTTCTATTAAGGCTATTTAATTGCTTTCCAATCTCCATCCTCATTTCCTTCGCGAAGCGCGCGAATTTGCCCCCACTCCGGCGAATATTACTCAAGTTATTTGCTGGCATCTCTTACCATATCACATACTTTCATTGCGACATTCACACGTACGCGTCGTTACCCTCCAAAACACAAAGGATTAATTTATAATTAAGGTGATTATAAATCGCTTTCCTTACCTTAGGTGCTCCCATATCATCCTTGTCGTGCCGGAACATGCCCGGCTCGAAGCCGATCGGGCCCGACGACCCGGGTATTCCGGGCAATGCCACCGCGTTGTCTGTCATAAATTCCCGTTTGTTGTCTTCCTGCTTCAGAACAAACATAGCAAAACAATGTTATTGCACAGTGAGACAGCAATACATCATGGAGTAGTACCTAATTTTAACACCAGCACACACGACTTTGAACTATATTCCTTTGTATTAGAGTAGGTTTTTAGTTAAATTACTTACACTATATACTCTAATCGGCAAATCTCCAGCTACAGTCGTCACGTCAATCTTAACATCCTCCTCCTTTATACTGGACAGTGGGACCGGCAACATGTCATCTATGGGTATCTCAGTCATCCGGTCCAAAGGCATGGGCAGAACGGCGTCCAGTGGCGTGTCTTGTTCGTATTTAATCTGAAATTGAGGTTTTAATAAGACATGTTTTTTACTAGCAGTTCAAAGGAACAAAAGACTATATAAAATAGTGTGCACAATTTTCATGAAAATATTATGAAGTAAGAAATATGTTTCACAAAATGAATGAATTTGAATTTGAAAATTTTGCGTACTAAAGCGCGAAATATAGTTATGTAAGAAAGTACACACAAGAAATAGAACTAAATACGGGTTATTTTTTAATTTTATTAAAACAATAATTTTAAATATTTAGAACGACATGCCTCACCGTACTTTGCGTTAATTAAAGCGATATCACAATAATTTATGCTTCAGCAATAAGAAAAAGGAACACAAATTAATTTATTTACCTAAAAATATTATAAAATAAAATTGACAACAAAGCATCATAAATAACAATTTAAATAAAACATTAAACCCAATACACTCACATCCAAAACCTCCTGCTTGATCACAGGTTTATTATCCAACTCCTTCAACCTCTCCCTTTCTCTTTCTTTCTCCTTCTCCCTTTCTCGCTCCCTTTCCACTCTCTCCCTTTCCTTATGGTGCATCTGCTTCATCATAGCTTGTATTTCCGGTAATGGTACACATATGGGTCTCTTTAGACCGTATAATGTGTAGTATAAATCTACGAGATCACATCGTAATCTTGCATCGTTGGAAAGTAGGCTGTTTATATTATTCCATAGTCTGCAAAAAAACACTTTTCTTTTTTAAAAGGTTTACCGCAGTGAGCACAGACTTTGACTACTTCGCCTTTATTTGCGTACGCGCAAACGTAATTGGTGCTTATAAGACTGTAAGTTAAATATTTTGGAAGATTATTACTATATTTAACAAGCTTTTATCTTTATTCCATTGACTTTAAGCCTTTTTTTGCATGACGCAACCTCTTCAGTTTTCTATAAAGATTCTGTTATCTAACATCCACTGACTTTTTCTGGACCATTCTAAAATTACTACTTTGTAATAAGCTTTAAACTATATTCCCAAGTTCGTAAAGTCCATATTCCTTTAACAACTACTTACCGATGTACAACCGCCTCAGTATCCAGTCTATGTCTTTGAGCTCGTTCGAAAGGAGGCATGTTTACTAGCAGTCGCGCTAACCCATGTCTCACACAAGGGTCGGCATCTCCTTCTACAGCTGTTAGGAGGGAAGACAAGTCCTCTGGCTTGCCGTCTACTCGCACGAAGTCTACTAGACACTCGAATGCCGCCAGTCGAACATCTGTCACAGGATAATGAGAGTTGAGGATATGAATTTAGGGATTAATTTACACAGATGCTAGTATACTAGAGTAGTATTATAAACAGCTGTTTATTGAAAGCAATTCGTGTTGCAGTTTTTATTGGTGGTAAAATGCTTAATTGTGTTAGTTTGAAATAAAGTACATAGTCGAGCTTATCTCATAATTGAGTTGAGCTCGCCTGTCACTTAAAATTCTTGTAGATAGAACACAATAATTTTTTGAAACGATGTTGTAATGTTCATAAATATACCGAATTAATATATTTATTGAATACCGTGCGCAACTATGTAGGTTCAAAGGTTTAAATAACATGATTTTAATTGCGAACATTAAAAGCCAAATCACAACTTTGAAAACTTACAAAGCTAAAACGTCAATCAAAAATAACTTCTATCTATAAAAACATAAGGTACAAACTCACCAATATACTGGCCATACTGAGCGTACGCCCTGAAAACGGTCGGTATGCTGGGAAGATGGCCGCACTGCTGCAACCTTCGAATAGCTCTTAAACAGCTGACAGTAACCGTGTTCTTGTAACAAGGGAGCACTTTCTCCAAGTTTAATACGCGAGTAATCTCCTCCAAGACCAGTCTTGTGTCAGCTGACAATGATTCAGCTGTTATTGGGGCACCCTGTAATATTATTATTTATGAGACTACGTGGTGGTGTACAGTGGAATTTCAACTCTATGTATAGGAGAAAGATCGATTAGCACAATTTTTGTTACTATTGTATTTTAGATCTTAATGCAAAGCAATAAGGTCTGTATTTCTTTGATCATGACAGTTTATGGGTATTGGGGATATTTTTCTGCGAAAACGGATATTGTCGACGGAAAAAATAAAGTGGTACTACTTCACTAGGATAAGTGTTCACTTACGGGCTGTAAAACAGATATAACAGGAGTTATGGTGGCAGCTAAGGCGTCAACGAGGGCCGCCTTGTAGTAGTTGTCAGAAAAGTGGTTCTTTGAGTTGTCGTTATATTTAAAAAGGTCCAAGAGAAATCTAACCACTTCTGGAGGACATATGCCGTGAATGTTTCTTAAACCTGTACACGAAAAGTTTACATTAAATCAAATACAATACAAATTCAATTTATTTTCACACACACATTGACTTAACGTATCAATATTTGTTTTTGTATATAAAAATACTTAAAATATTTTTTACAAAAAAGATGATAATATTTCTATTATATACAACATAACACAAGAAAAAACCTTAAGGTATTCAATAGGCACCATCGGAATTATGATTTGGTAATACACAAAGCCCGTGGCCAAGAACTTTACCTCGGCGAAGACCACATTCACGTTCCATTATTTAATTCTACCGTACTCACCAGCCATAGCGACAGGTATAGTCTTCTGCAGGAAGTAATGCTGCAAGTTGTCGAAGTTGTTCTGTTTTATGATGTGCGGCGCCGCGAACGAACCGAACATCTTACGGAATATTGTCAGCATAGCCGGCGGACCCGCCCATGAACTTATCATTGCGTTTGCCACCTATTGTCCCGAAAAAAAATAATATTGGAATATTTTTGTCGTAGGTAAAGGTAATTATATCCATTAAATAGTTTATCTTACTCTTTAGTAAAATTGGACATGACTGTGAAGCTTTTTATTTTGTCAGTACAGGGTAAAGGTGCACAATGTATGTAGAACTAGAAACACACACTGCCACCGCCATCACCGACAGTAAAAGATTCGGGTGTTTTTTTCTTAACCCAAAATTACTAAGGACAAATTAATTAAAATTAAACAATTTCAAGGTTTCAGGTTTTCAATTAGTAAGTCTTTTTTTCTGGATTTATTACTCAATAGATTTTTCAATTGATTGAATCCCAAAAGTCTTTCATTATCTCAGATACGTAGTTTACATACGAGTTACCAATACCCGGACCTTCTGTCCTCCTTTTCCAAATTATTCTTACCTTAGTCAAACAATGCGCAGCTCTGCACCTAATCTTGTAATACGTCTGCTCGTTCTCTATAACATCTGTGAGGGCCTTCCTGGTAGCGGGCTCGGGGTAGTTGTGTAGTGCGTCAATGGCCTCGCTCTGAGCCGTGACGTCACGCTCGTGACGTAGTTGGAACTGCCACTGGTAGTCAGGCTGGGATATCACCGTGCTTCGTAAGAGCGACATTTCTGGGTCGAGACGGATCCAAAGGACGGGTGAGTCGCTGAAACGTAGGAGAGTAACCGTTTGTTGTTTTTATTCGGTTTTATTCAATATTCGATGCACTATGTTTACTTTTGGAAGCAGTTAATTTAGAAAATATCTTTATTTCCCATAGAAATAAATATATCGTCTTATACTACATTTACAGTAAAAAATACTAAAACTATACATGTAAAACATTAATATAGTCTTCGTACCGAACCCTTGGTGTGCAAGTCCGGTCGGTGTTTACTAGATTAAGTACTAACTTATTTGCATTCAAAGCAGTGAAAGCTTATAATATGTATCCTATAACACATTTACATTATGAAAAGACGAAAGGGAGGCCTTTGCCCAGTAGTGGGACAGCTTGGGCTTAAATAAACCAATATATTAAAGGAACATTTCAGGTTTTCTTACTCCATAGCCGTAAGATCCATATCGACCTCCTCCCCCGTACAGAGTGGGATCTTCTTCTTCTTGTTTCGTCTACTCTTGCTATGGCACGTGATGTCCGCCTTCACGACCGTGTTCTCGATCTGCAGCATGTGCTTGAACGTCCCGTCTAACTCCTGGAGCTGGACCAGTAGGGGGCCCACGTACTTCCTGATGCCGCGCTCGTGGACGCAGTCTTGACGGATCTCTAGTTCCACAGTATTTCTGAGGAGTAATTATTAAGATTAAGAGAAAGGACTACGTGCGAAACTCCATCTTACGCTCCAAAACACAAATAGCAGATGTAGGTGAGGTCAGCGGTTGACCCATGACTCCTGATATCAGGGAAATTGCCAATTAGAGGGTTCCTTAAGGCGGAACTCGCCAACGAGGCAGGCCGAAGAGATAGTCCAGCCGGAGTCGAGCAGAGAATGCACGAGTGATCCCACGACTCCGGCCAAGGCAAAGACGGGACCGGGGTGTTTTTGGTCGGTGAAAGTCCGACATATCCTCACGTCACGACCTCGGCGTGGGTTGAAAGCATACACTTTTCACCCCGAAAAAAAAAAAGGCCGAAGAGATAGTGGCGGGATGACATCGATCATTTCTTGAGAGATTGATGTTGAGTAGCTCAAGTCTGAAAAATCTGGGGTCAAATGGGTAAAACCTTTGCCAAGAGATGGGGCAAGAAATATGTTACAAAAAAATAAAGATGTATCATACTATCGGAATCATAAAGGCGGCTAATTATGGGCAGTGTGATTAAATAGAATACCTGCATCGGGATGGCTTAGACTTAAATTAAATTATTATGTTGAAGAACATAACGCTATCTAAGTCGAGGAAACCATTCCAATAATTAAGGATTTACGCGTTTTTTAGCTGTTAACCAAGGGTCAATATACTTGTATACTAGAACCTAGAACTTTTAAAAACTTTCAAAATGTTCATCAGTGTATCAGTAATATTTATTTTGGTTCTATTCCAAAAAAATATTTTGATTTGTGTCCATAGTCAAGGGTCTATCTAATATCAAGGTGATGTAGCGTTTATGTAAGATAGCCTTTAACTTATTTCTTTAAGAGCTTCGCCATAAGAAATTAAAATCTTAGGGCTACAGTAAGAGTTTAATTTTTTTTTTATATCAAGCTTACCTTTTGCGATTGAACACGGAGGTGAGTTGAAACTTAGCATGACCACCAGTTCGTACCCACTGATCCACAAACACCGCCATGTCTTTACCGGTCACAGTAAATATGGCTTTCACAAAGAGGTTGGTTGATAGAAGTAGGTGGCCCCAGAGACCGCTGCCAATCTTAGTGTTGGCCGCATTGGTGGCCAATGACAGCTGTTTGTTGAACACTTGGAGTAACAACTCTTGGCCAATACGCTGCTCCAACATTCTAAGTACTAGGTGAGATTTTTTGCGCATAACCTGTAATGGTAAAAGTAAAATAACTTCTTTTTAAACAATAAGCTGACAAGCAATCTGGTTCGCACATTACTTGTATTCTTGATAACACGTCTAAGCTAATTTTGTTACGAGTGGGTTAATGCCAGTAGCGCAATGAGTGGGTGTCGAACTTTTGAACCAGCAATCACATGACCGCAAGTTTGACGCATTAGCCATCAGGCTAAAGCCACTTCCAAAAATGGCTAATGAACAGGTAATTCGTCAACTACATTACTTTTTCTCAGCAATGAGGATTTCAGAATATCCTAGGTATATCTTTATTCATTTTTATTTAACCTCTTAGTTTAGTGTCTTTTGCATGTATTTCTATGTATTCCTTGAAATAAATCACTAACTAGATGCGCCCCGCGGTGCTACCCACGATTTATCAGATAACTAGTTTTTAAGGATAAAAAGAAGCTGAAATCCTGGATTAATATGTATTAATCCAGGATTTCAGCTTATTCGTAAGATACTAAAATTTATCATAATTGGTCCAGCCGTTTGAGCGGGAAGACGTAGCAAACACACAAACTAACTTTCGCATATATAATATAATGCATATAGTAGTGTAGTTGTATTATATATTAGTGTGCATGTATGTATGCATTAAAATATTTACCTCAATGTATCTTGGAGACATCGTATTTACATTCCTTACAGGGAAAAAGAAGACATCTTTGGATTCGACTCTTGCGCCGCTGGCTGGCGGCTGCCAAGGATCTAGAACTATACCGCCATATTGTTCCTCGTACCCAACCACCTTTTGGAAAAAAAATACGTTTGTTAGTGTCCTGTAAGATTTAGAGTCCTTAGCAAAAACACTATTGACATGGTATTAATTAATTTTTATTTTTTACTTTATAAGATTACTGACATGAGGGCCGCACAGTACTAGTATTTTTGTTAACCCCTCGTCCTAAGCTAAATACTTATGTTACGAGTTGGTTTCAGAAGATGAAGATAGAAGATAAATAAATAAAACTATTTATTTCATAAAATAGAACAGATGAGCGTGACGTTTAACGTCATAATATATCTTAAGTAGTAACAATATATCTAATTAACTATAGTGACAACAGGTCGAGTGTAATGCTGCAGTATAATATACATTTATAACAAAAAAATCCATGTTTTCAAGACAAACGGCACATTTATTTACTGCATATGATTTCCCTTACCTCCTGCAGCTCCTGATGTATGATATAACGGTACTCATTATTCCCGAAACACTTCTTAGAGTATAACCCGCACAGGTAATCAGGTATTCCTTTAGCGAGCCACAAGTCTGACCAGTTCTGCATAGTTATGAAACAGCCGAAGAACTGCTCGGCCACAGCTTGGGCCATCGCCTTGCGACTTATGTAGGTTTGATCTATGATAGCAATTGAGTGTAGGAGATGTGTGCTAAGAATTGACATTGTTGTGTACGCAGTGGCGTCGTCTTCAGTCTGTAATAATAAAGTAGAAAGGTTAGTTACGGCAGAACTTGTTGAACACTAATTGAAAGCAGAAAATAATGTGGTCTAAAAAAAAATATTTTTAACTGCAAAGAAAATTATAGTTGAAGACCATGACACCTGCAAAGGTGTTGAAACGTTAGGAATTAAAATCAAAATAAAAACCAATAGAATCCGCTAAAATAGTAGTTTTATTTCAATGGTAGTAAAGTTATTCAAATATAACAAGCAAAAGTAATTTTTTGCTCAAATTCATCTCTTTTGATATGAAATTAATTATTGAGTTAAGTACAGTATGAGAGACTTTTTATTTGAATTAGCATAGCTTATATAGCTTAGAACGCAGTCGAATGGTGCACCCACAACACAGTTATTTTTTTCTTTAACATTTCCAAATGATACCAAGCAACATCCAATAACAAAAAGTGTTTTGTTATTAAGATGTTGATAATACATGCTACCGATTTACTATATAATGTAGTAAAAAATTGCTTGAAAATTGGTCAAGAATTTAGAGTCAACATCTGTTATCGTAGAACATAAAATGCAAGTTAAAGTGCCATACAGTGATGCAGCACATTGTCACTGATCAATCTCATCAAAAATTTCAAAAAGTTTTTGCATTTGCACCTACCTCATCTACAAAAACTTGCTTATAACAAGGATATGGATATCTTGTTGACAGGGTTTCCTCATAAAATTCGAAAGCTTCATGTAGATATCGCACAGTGTTCTTCAATATCTGCAGCAGGTTGGGAAGGCAGTAGTGTGTCACTTCGTTCATGAAAGGATCTACATATGTTTCGAAGGGTCTGGAAAAAATTATAAATATAAATTTATAAGGGTGACTAAAGTCTACAAGTCTTCAACCAGTGCGTCCAGTCTGTGTGCGTCATGACCTACGGCGCTGAAACGTGGACACTGACAGTAGGGCTAGTCCACAAGCTCCACGTCGCTCAGCGAGCTATGGGGCGAGCCATGATCGAAGTTTCTTTGAAGGATAAGATCAGGATTGCGATTATTGGCGAAAAAGCGGACCGAATAGCTTGCAGAGATCTGACCAGCATGACCAGCCCACTACCAATCAGCTTACTAAATAGTAAGCTGAAGTGGTAGTGGGCTGGTCATGACTGTCGAAGGACTGATGGCCGATGGAGCAGACGAGTACTTGAGTGGAGACCGCGAATCGGCAAACAGGAGTGGTCGCTACAGGCTAAGTTGATATAACATGGCAAATTCGTTACGGGTGGCGGGGGACCTTCTCCCCAACGACGGGGCAAGCTTCCTTCGGATGACCGAACGTCTTTCTCTCGCCTGCTATTTACGCCCTGAACTGTGCTACGTCACCATGTGTCACGTTCGAATTTTCTAAGCTATAGCGTGATTTAGTACACTTATTTCACAGCTCAGTGACAGTGACCTCAAGGTTAATACGATACCAGTGTAGTCGGCATCATACACCTGAACATTTGAATTCGCTGTCGCAATGCTTTGCGTAGAAATTTTACTAGGTATTTGAACATTCAAATAGTGTACCTGGTACCAGTATGACAGTATAACTAGGCGAAATGGATGATAGTTCATAGTATATGCCAACAAAAACATTGAGAAAGCAAAAAGTTGAGGTGCTTATGCAATTATGAAGCTTGACTGTACATATTGCACTAAATAAATCAAAAATAGCCTCACTACCCAGTATGTTACTCACCCAATAGATAATGCAATGTTCGGAGCACAAGCTGGAGTATTCACCAAGTAATGAAAAGTCTTTCTGCGGTGATCAGGTGTGTATACAACATCCACTAGCTCCCCACATGACACTGCGGTCAGACTTTCATCTACGGTGAACTCCAGCTTCCAAGTACAAGGCTCTGCGAAGCTGTCAACACAAGGAAACCACAGCCTTGCTGAGTGCCCATACGTAAACATGTGAGCTGATTTCTGAAACAGAACATCATTCAAATATTGGATGATATCATAAAACATAATTACAATTACCCCCAATTTTGTTTCTTCTTCTGTCTTTTCCCTAGCTACATTGGAACTAGGCGCGGATTGTCAATAGGCCGAGTGGTTAATAGTGGTTATTTCTTTTTTTTTAAGTAAATGCCTACGCGCCTACATTTAAAAACTCAAAATCTTAAAAATGTTTAAAAACAGCATCCCGCAAAAAAAAGTATTTTTTATAGTTTATTTCATTTTTTATGTTTTCTGCACATGGGGGGCAATCTTTCATAGGCCTAGGGCAGCCAACATATCAAATCTGCCCCTGGTTGGGATTGGCTTCTAGTCTCATCAGATTCAGGTGAATTCAGTATTTTACTAGAGCAACTGCATTAGATCTCCACAACAAATTTTACTAAATTAGGTAATATTAATACAAATTTATTTAAAAGTTGCTTGCTATAGAAAGTTGCCTATTGAATTAAATAAAGACAACTAAAAATAAAGACTTAAAACCAAGTAATTAGTAACACAATTAAAAGTGCATTAAGTATAGCAATTCCATTATTTAAGTGATAGTTACCTCAACCAAAGTGCCTTCTCCTTCAGGGACCACAAAGTGCATCCCTCCCTGAGGAGACTCCAGAGAAAACTCAATACCAATCCGTAGCCCCCTGCCCTCCCCTACTAAATGTGCCGCTTCTTCTGGAATTTGGACATGGAGCTCTCCTGAATTGTGATCCGGATCTATCTTTTGGGCCGCACCCAAATGAAATTGGGAAAACACGTCCAGAGATCTCCTGAAATACAATTATAAATATTCTATGTATTTTTTTTTAAATAGTATATATTTTTTGAGGTTTTCAAAAGTGCCTAATAAATAAAAAATAATAAAGTGAATGGGATTTGAAGTTTACAAAAAAAAGAATTTTTTTATGAAATATTATGTTGCAATTTGATTTTACACATGTGTAACATTTAATCATTTACTAATATTATATTGACTTACGTGTTTGGGTCAGCTTGGCAAATATCTAAAAAGGGGTCAAAATATTGGAAATTGGCCTCATACTGATCATTGAGGCAAACTCTGTAAATACGGCATTGCTTCGCGTTAAGTCGAATATAACGTAGATTATCTTTCAATGGTACGATGGTAAGTTCAACAAAACCCTAAAAAAATAAGTGAAATGTGATGATTCGATTAACATACAATAATTTTATTCAGATAGTTAGGAATTAAGCTATATTTCTTACAATAACACTTTTCCGCTCAAAACTTATTCCCGTCAAACTAAGAATTTGATGAGCTGTAAAGAAAAATACAAGTAAGTTTTATAAAAATTGGTTCAAGCTTTCCAGGTTGTAAACAAACAAACATTTCTAGATACTTATAATTTAAATGGACGACAATTGTCGCCCGTTCGTTCTTTTTTCATAGTTCACAAATGTTGATAACCATTTCTTATAATTTTATATATAATTTGTATTCAGATCAATGTTAATATTTTTATAATTCGTCAATGAAACACTTCCTCAGCACAACGCTGAACCATCGACCATCGATGACATTTGAACTTTTCTTTCAGTTTGACAGTGACATGACAGATTGACAATGAGACACTATTTGTTGCCTAATCCAAAAAAATAAAACTAAGTAAATATTGCACACTTAATTTACTTCTGAAAATCGACTCAACCAACACTATGAAATCGTCTAAGAGATTCAAAAAAACTTATAATATTGAGAATAATGATAAATCATAAATGTTTAGATGTGTTTTAGATGTGTGTGATCGTACAGAAAAATTAAAGTTTCACATGGTCTCTACGCCTACCTATAGGCGACACGTTATACATTTTCTGACTGGAAACTAATGAAAAACCAGTAAATATTGGGATCAAAAAATTAAATCAAAATTTATACTTATTACTATAATTGATGTTTTATTTTCGTACTTTGGTTAAATTTTATTAGAAACTGTATTTAATCTAAATCCTATACAAAATTCCGAATAAAATAAACTGAAAGCCGACCGAAACTGATACCTTGTTTTCTTTCAGACCTCCATCTTCTCCTCCTATGTCTTTATTACGGTAACTAATTAAATTAATATATTATGACCAAATTTGAGTGTAATAAAAAAAAATAGTAATACTGTATTGTAAATAGTAAACTTGCGGTTGGTAAATAATCAACTATTACTAATATTGATTTACTACATCCCTAATGCTGTCAAAACAAGAAAGAGAAGAAATGAAAGAGGAGGTCCATTGCGATATTACGATTATTGGTGGATTATTGTAAAATTCGTAGCCGCTGGATACTGTGTATAAACAATTTGTGATTTGTGTGAAAGTTGTTTTGTTAATTATTATATAAAAGTATTTTTCATGTTTATTTTCGGTTTGAATGGTCAAAATGTGGGACTCACCATACTTAACTTGTTTGGTTCTGTATATATTTTCATTTCAAATTATTGTCACTAATTCTCGCACGTCTAATGTTTGGAAATTAAACGCGGAGGAAGACCAGATTGTTGACGGCAGCACATTATCTCAGGTCAGTCAGAATTCTATAATTATGTCGGTAAACTTTTATATAATCAATGCACTACATATTTAACTTACGTATGTACCTTTCATTTGGTTATTCTAGACCTTATAGTGACCATGTTTGCCTTGAAATAATTTTCTTTAATTTATTGATATTTCTTAGATGAGATTTATGTCATCAAAGAACTGTGGGTTGTGGTGTGATAACATAATTATTTATTGAATATTTTTAGGATGAGTCTGATAAGTCCAGAATGGCTGAAGAGGACCCTGTCTTCAATATAATAACATCAACAGTATATTATGGGAATACATGGACAAAACATGGCTTTGATATGTTTTGCACAGATTGTCAAATATATGAGCAACAAAGGTATTTTAATTTCTATAAATAGGCAATATAGTTACTTATGTTAATCATTAGTTTTTCGTATTGTAGGACAAGATCACTAATAAAATTCTGAAAAAAAAAAAAGCAAATATGAAAGCTCTTTATACTCAGAACTTTCTTCATGTAAGTTCTCTTCTCAGAACCTTATGAATTGTTTAGCTAGTTTATAAACACACTGATGAATATGGTTTTTATTTTATTACCTATAATTTACAGGCTGTTATTTGTTTTACTGCTTTATAAATGGTTGTCTTTTAAAATCCACAACTGTAAATTATATCTCACATTCTCAAATAAAACATTACTGTTATCTGATAAACAAAATTATACTACAGTTATGGTATCTAAATAACTCTAATTATTGTTTTGATATCATAATGTTCATGTATTGAATCAATCAATAAATAAAAAAAATACAACATATCAGTATTGTAATTAAGTTGCAAGTTCCAAAAAAAAAAAATTAAAATTTAATCTTCTTTTTTTCAAAAGTCCCAGGAATTAAATCCTTTTGTTGTCTATAGTTCTATTTTTAAACAAACCTTTTTTAAATCCTGTTGTAGAGCTGGTGTAGAAAATAGTGATGAGACTACTCCGGCTGAAATAAATGGTGATGCAGATGATGAGTACTTAGATTGTGGTAAAGCTGTCAATTTCACATACTATGATAACCTGGTTGGAGTGGCCAGGCGCCATAGACATCCAAATGTACCTGAACCACAGGTAAATATTTTTAATAAATTACAGTACTCACAGTTTTTTTCATAGGTATATTAAAATTCGTCATACTTTATCTGGTAACTCTAGTTATAGTTAACCAAATTTTCTTCAGCCATTTGGTATTATTTCCCTACATTTATACCGAAACTAGAGTAAAATCTGTATTTAATTGTCCTTCTAAACTTATTGTTTCTGTTGGATTTTTCCTTAATGCACAAATGTGCCTATAATGTTTGTCAATATTTCAATAACTATTTGAAATGATAGTCTACTCTTTATTTATCTAGTTGTAAGTGTAGAAAATAGGTTGTATGGGAAAGAAGTTATGGATAGATGTGGCCATTAAAGTTTTTATAAAACTACCTTATTTTCAGACATAATGAGGTCCAGCCATTCAACCTCTTTTCATCAATAAATTAACTTATACATACTAAAAGACAATGGCATCTCCAAATTGCGCCACAACACTTATACTTCTGTTTCTTGAATAAGCTTGGATCCAAACCCCCAATCTCTATCCTCTTTATTATCTCTCAAATCCTCTATACAGCCTAAAAAGATTTGTTCTCATAAATACAATGCAAGTATTATAGGCTGTATCAACGCATACCGACAGTTCAGCATATTTTAACAGTTTACACCAAATTCAAAAACTTCCATATCAGTCATAAAGTATTTACGCATCTGATTTTGATGTTAAAGATGATAAGATATTCGTACACACACTATCTTAACTTTATTATTAAACTTCGTGTACTTTATTTGGAAGATAGGTGTAAACATCGTTACATAACACGTAATATTATGTGTGATGTGTTTACAAATTATCTTCGCTAATATACTACTAACCCAGACCGGTAGGACGGTAAATGTAGGTACTTTGAGGTCGTACTAATTGCTATAGTAAATAAGGAATTGATAAATTGTGTTATCTCCGTTTTACATTGATCAATAATTAACAAGAGGCGTTCAAAAATCGGGTATTACTTCGACGTAAGTTGGAATAGTCATCGAATGTAGGTAGAAACAAATGTAATTGCAACGTTAAACATGTGATTAATTATACACTTTTAAAGCTTTACTTAATTATAATATTTGCGGATATAAGCTATAAAATAAGATAATTATAACTGAAAAAAATGTTCCATTACAACGATTTTAACTCGAAAACCAGTTTGTGGTCATTTTATTATCGTAATTAAATATTTTACCATAATAATATGCTTAACGAGTTTATATTTTTAGGTGTCCCTTATATTCCCAAAGAAGAAATCGAACGGTCTATCGCCGTCCGAGATTAATGGTTTTGAGAAACGCTTGAAGAAAGCAAAGAGGGAGAAACCAAAGTCAGTACAGCTTTACAACCAGATCGGCAACTTCTGGCGAATCAAAGGCGATACGAGACAGTCAATTGAGTGCTTTAGGCGCGCACTCGCAGTATCGCCTTACAATGCAGAGGTAAGTTACCCTTCTGAACATAAATTTAAAGGAATTTCTTTAGGGCTTGGTACCGAAAAAACATTTTATAATTTCGTCGTGCGTCCGTCAAAAATGATCGCGCGACCGTGCTTTGAAACATACTGAATGTCCTATTGCAGGTCACGCAATCGTGCGTTGCGATCGTTTTTCTCGCACGAGCGTCAGGGACGGCTTTATAACCAATCGAAGTGCTTGACATGATTATTGACCGTTGATTAACTAATCGACGAAATTTAAAATTAGGCGAAAACACTTCGGGCCCTTCTGATATTTAGGTATATAAGTAGGTACATTGTTCATTGGTCACTAAATAGAGACGCAGAAAGCTCGGTGATTACATATTATGTTATCTCCTATCTGTAAAATATTTTATATATGAAAGGAACAAACATATAAGTTTGTAAAAAATTAACAAGATAACTACTGGATGATTTCAAAAATATTTTTTCTATTAGAATTGCCACATTGTCCCTAAGTAACATGGCGTATATATTGTACAAAAAAAAATATAGTGTCGCGGGTGGAGTCGTGGGCGAATAGTTCACTAGCAACATACAAATATCCCACTGCTGGGCACAGGCCTTTCGAAACGTTCGCGTAACAATTATAACGATATTTTGTCCTAACAAGAGAAATAATTCCTTTTGTTATTCTAAGCGAAATATTTTATATGTAAACAAACGCAACGGAATGTCATGTAATCAGCAGATATTAAATGCAGTAGGTAGGTATGAATATTGAAAAAAATAACAATAATTGTTTGTCAATTTGTTTTCAAACGTCATCGCGTTTGTAATCGTTAACATGGGCATTTACAGATTGTTAGGGCAAATTCAGACCGACACATGTATGATGTACCTACTTATCTATCTACATTTGTGCAAATCAGTGATTTCAGCTATCGTTCTCATTCGAGATAAAAGTTTCACACTAGTTGACAGGAAAGCTGATCAATTTAATCTCCTTTTAAATTTACTGATCACGACTGATTAGTTGACCAAAAGACAAACGCCGTAAGCATCGCTCGTGCGATGCGTGCGACCGTCAAAAATGATCGCGCGACCGTGCGTTGAAACATACTGAATGTCCTATTGCAGGTCACGCGATCATGCGTTGCGATCGGTATCATCGCACGAGTGATGACAATGGGACGGCGCCTTATAACCAACTAGCTTTGGCTCGCGGCTCAGCCCGCGTAGGTGTCTTTCATCGTGACAAATTAGCCCTTAGCCTTCCTCAATAAGTGGCCTATCTAACAGTGAAAGAATTTTTCAAATCCGAAATAAATAAGAATATTAAAGCCGATTATTGATTTTAGCTACTTATTGGTAATAAAAAACTCATAACGACATTATAACTACGCAGTTGCGTAATAGCCATAACTATTATTAAGTAACCATTTCATAAGGAAATGTTATTCGTATTTAATGATGTTGTTGCCTTCTTCTATAATCTATTACGAGTTCATTACAAAATATTAATAATGCGACAAAATTAAGAGTATTTTGTAAGAATGAACAAAAATATAAAAAAAAACTAATAAACTATTTTAATTATCGATATTATTAATGGAATAAAGTAAATTTGTAAAGTTATGTCCTGTGGTAAAGGCATGAATGATAACAGGTATGAGAAGAAAAAAATATATTGAGTCTGTCATACTGATTAATGAAAAAACGTTAAACACGTATTTTCTTACATACCTAATCTGTAAAAAATACAATGTTCAGGAGTCGAGAGTTGCGACTTCACACCTTGGTGAAAATTGTTGCCAAAAGACACTTGTCAAATACATGTCTACTATTTTATATAAATTTATCTATCAAACGGTCATTTTTTTTCTCTAACTAATATTCCCATTCTAGTTATAAATAACATCAACCTCTTATATCCAGGTACTTCTTAACCTCGCGAGGGTGCTCTTCACCCTCCAATACCTGGACGACGCGATCTACCTGACGCGCCGCTCGCTAGAGGTACAGCCGCCGGACCGCAGCGCCTGGCAACAGTACTTCACACTCGGCGAGATTTTTAAGGCATATGGACACTATCAGGTAAGCTTACAGCGAAACTAGTATGATTGGTCCCTTTTGTTAAGGCACAGAAATCCCTAATAAAAGGTCGACAAAAAAGGGTCCGATTTGCAAAAACCTTCGAGGGTGTATTCTGATATTCTTAAGTTACGCGTTTTTTACCGGCTTGATGTTATTTGTAAATTGGTTTAAAGTACTTTTCCGATTACATGGAGTTCTCAAATGTCGATATATAAATGAAAGTGTAGTTAAGAAATAAAAACCGAATATTAGACATTGAAATAAAACTACTTTTAAACGGATTCTATCGCGGTTTATTTTGTTCCTGACGTACCCTGAAACCTGCAAAGATATTGAAATATCGGGAACTAAAATAAAAAAATCCGCGTTAGAATCCGTTTAAAAGTAGTTTTATTTCATTAAAAGACGATTTAAATATTGTTTTCCCTAAGAGTTTAGAATCCGAAGTTTTACGAATGGACCTTTTATCCGACTTGAAATATTTTCTTGCTTTAAGTTTGTTGCACGATAATGTATTGACTTTAGTAAGACTGTTGTTGTTGATGTTTCATTGCTATGTAGTGTTTAGAGACTTGAAATACCTTCGTAATACCGAGACTTGTCTAGATTCTTATGAGATTTTGCTCAACAAAACATTACTTGTAGGTATACTATGTAGTACCTAGGTTTAACAAATTTTCGAAAAACATAATTATGAACGTAGAAGACAGAGGCATCGAGTTCGAGTTCGAGGTACCTCGAAAGTTTGAACGAACTATTTAGTTTTTCAGTATAACATAGTGAAAAAGCTTCATGTGTACTTAGATGTCATTTATGTTGTGTACCACCCCGATTATACAAAAGGGGGCGTTTAAGTATTACGTAACGCAATTTGGGAGAGGGGGGTCTCGTAAAACGTTACGATGCGTTACAGCGGGAGGGGGTCTTTTTCACAACACGTTACGTAACATTGTTTATTTTTTAATAAAAAATTAAGGAATAAAATCTCCCAAATTGGCAACCCTTTTCATTTACGTTTCGTTTAAAATCTTTTGTTTTATTTAGTATTATTACCGCAAAGGCAATTAAAAGTATACCATGGATAAAAACTATTTTTAATAATAACATTACTTTTTGCGACTGGTAAAAATGGTGACTTGAATGTTACGTAACGTTACAGAAAAACGTTACGGTGCGTTACAAGGGGAGGAGGGGGGTCAAATATCTTCAAAAATTGAGTTACGTAATACTTAAACGCTCCTAAAGACCCTTTTCATTAAATTATGTTTTACGAGGACAAATAACATATTCATAACTGCTGATGAAGTGTGTGAAAAATTACGTAGTGTAAAATGTTTTTGATGTACATAGACACGTAGGTAGTAGTAACTCCAGTAATAAAAGCCCCAGAATTGTTTTTGCTTAAATCCAATATACAATTCACAGTCTCAGGAATTGGATACCTACTTCATTGCTGCTTAGTGTGACCATAAACCCTTGTACAGGAAGCAGCAATGCACCTGAGGCACGCTCTCGACTTGAAACCGGACTATGAACCCGCGATGGCCGCCTTGAAAGACATCGAGAACACGCCGGAAGCATCAGTGCATGTCTATACACTCCTTATTATTGTGTGTTTGGTAAGCTTGTGCGTTTTATTATAAATATTTTTTCCATAGGTCTTGCTGCTAACGGTTGAAGAAAAAATATCTTAAGTTCCTTATAGGACCTGAAGCTAGTTACTTAAAATGTACCTATAATTAATATGTATCTATAGAGCCTAAATTACACAAAGTAGTGGATGTACAGAGCAACAAAATACCTAAACTTAATGAAATACCACAAATTAACAAGAATATCATAGTGTTAAGCCTTCGTGATAGGGTTATTTAAATTACTAGTAGAAGCTCAATAAATTTATGGTGATAAATTGTGATATAACTGTTCTGTAAAAGTGAGTGTCTTCATCAACTTGCCGGCTGTAAGGGTCTTCCACGGGACAAGCTCTGATAGATTTTAATAAAAGAACAATAATTACACCCTTACGGGGAGTAAGGGGAGACCGGAATACTACCTTCACCGACCCTATTGTCAACCCCACCTGCACGCGCCATATGGCGGCGGCGACCAACTGGTTACCGTGGTGCTCCCTGCTAGATAACCAATGGGGCAATGGCGACCGAGAAATGGCGGTATAACCATAAATACCCGTTAGGGCAACCTGTACGGAAGAGGCGTCAGAAACCTTGGGGCCCAAATTCCCCCAAAAAAGTCTGGTGCAGAAGGCAACGGGAAACCACTGCACTAAAATCCCACGAGAGTCATGATGAGGTCCAATAAAGATAAACGTTTGCCTAGCGATCCGAGTAGCGACCGGCGCCCTGAATTGTCCGGGAATCGGGGTGTGAAATTGGCTACCGGCCATGTGGTAGCAGGTGACCAGGCGCCCCATGGAAACTATACTACTGGAAAAACGAAACTCAAATTGCGTGATGACATCCGCATCGGGACATGGAATGTGAGGGGCCTCATTGACGAGGGCAAGCTCCATGTGTTAGACCACGAACTCGAAAGATGCAATACCGTTATCACAGGACTGAGTGAGACGCACTGGAAAGCGAGTGGACACAGAATCCTAGAGAAACACACCATCTATTTTTCAGGAAACGAATCCTCAAGTTTCTCAGGAGTGGCTTTGGCAATACCCACACTCTTGGCTGGGTGTGTCTTGGGTTACAACGCCGTCAGCGAGAGGATCATTACCATGAAACTGAGTGCTTCACCATGCGCACTAAATATCATCCAGGTATACGCTCCCACAAGCGCCGCTACTGAGGAAAATATCGAGGACTTCTATAACCAACTGGAAGCGTGTATCAACAACATCCCAAAAAGAGAGATACTGATGGTTATTGGCGACTTTAATGCTAAAGTGGGCACCACTGTACTGGATGTGGGTTTACGAAATATCGTGGGTCAGTATGGTCTAGGTTGCAGGAACAGCAGAGGAGACCGTTTAATCCAGTTTGCGGCAGATAACAGCCTCACTATAATAAATACAGTCTTCAAGCACCACCCTAGGAGATTGTACACCTGGACTTCTCCAAATGGAAAACACCGCAACCAGATCGACTACATATTGATCAGAGCAAGATGGAGGAGCTCTATAAACAACGCACATACACTGCCTGGAGCCGACGTCATGTCTGACCATCAGTTGCTCGTTTGTAATATGAGGATCAGATTGCGCAGACCCACAGCCAAGAAAACGGTCAAACGCATACAGGTCTTGGATAAGGATTCCTTTGCCCAGACGCTTCAAGACCAAAAACTATGCTGGGACGAAAGGTATGGCAGTGAGGAAAATGTGAACCACCTCTGGAAATCTACTATGCAACATATAAAAGACGCCGTACACAAATCTCAGCCTCACGTAAGATCCAAGAAGAAACAGCACTGGATGACGACCGCTACCTGGGACTTGATTACGAAGCGTAGAGACCTTAAAGTTCGTGGCGCCAAAATGCAGGAACTGAATGCCATGACTTCTGCGATACAAGCTGCTTGCCGTCGTGATCGTAACTCAGCGCTACATTCAATTTGTGACGAGGTTGAAAAACATTCCCAAAAGTCTGAAACAAAGGACTTACATATGAAAATCAGACTTATAACCCGTCAATTCAAACCAAAGACTTGGGCCATTGAGAATGCTACTGGAGGTACCGTTACTGAGATAGGGAAACTTGTGGGCGTCTGGAGAGACTATTGTCAGTCCTTGTTCACTGACGATTCAGTTAACACCGCAACGACCTACGACGAAAACTCAGAACAAGAACCAATGCCACTGAAAGATGAGGTACGAGCAGCGATCAAACACCTTAAAGTTAACAAGGCTGTGGGTTTCGATCAGATTCCGATTGAGACGATAAAGGCTATGGGGGAGATCGGAGTAGACATGCTGCACACCATTTGTTGTCGAACATGGGTCACTGGAATTTGGCCGAACGATTGGTCCCACTCCGTATTCATCCCGCTCCATAAGAAAGGATCGACAAAAAAGTGCAGTAACTACAGACTAATTTCTCTCATATCTCACGCGAGTAAAATCCTGCTACACATTCTCAACACGAGGCTTCAAGCTTATTTGTCCCGAGAGATCGCCTCAGAGCAAGCCGGTTTTGTAAAGGGTCGAGGTACCAGAGAACAACTGCTCATTATGCGACAAATTGTGGAAAAGGCCAGGGAATTCAACATCACCCTCTACATCTGCTTCGTTGACTTCAAGAAAGCCTTCGATACGGTCAAATGGTGGAAATTGTGGTTAGTCTTGACGGAAATGGGAGTACCGCCACACCTGGTACACCTTATCAGGCGCTTGTACGAGGATGGTACTGCTGTTGTCCGAGTCGACGATATCGACTCTGGTCACTTCAAGACACAAGCCGGCGTTAGACAGGGTTGTATATTGTCTCCCCTACTATTTAATATATACACGGAGTACATAATGCGGATAGTTCTTGAAGATTGGGATAAGGGAATATCCGTAGGAGGTCGAAAGATATCTAACCTAAGATATGCCGACGATACTACCCTCCTAGCATCAACCAGAGAGGATATCGAATTGCTTCTCCATCGACTAGAGACCACAGCGTTGGAATTCGGACTTGCAATCAATCGTAATAAGACCAAAATGATGATTGTAGATCGTGCAGTCAATAACCAGCCAGACGTCCGGAATATAGCTAGTTGTGAGGTGGTCGGGAGCTATATATATCTGGGCTCCACTATTACCAACGCTGGAGGCTGCGAGGATGAAATTCGAAGACGTTGTGCTATGGCTAGGTCATCAGTGGAGAAACTCACGAAGATCTGGAGAGACCGCAGAATAACCAGAAACACAAAGGTTCGACTCATGAAATGCCTGGTTTTTCCAATCTTCCTATATGGAGCTGAGACATGGTCGCTGAGGATACAAGACCGTCGCAAGATTGACGCACTGGAAATGTGGTGTTGGAGACGTCTGCTCAGAATTCCGTGGACCGCACACCGTACCAACGCTTTGATCTTAAAGGAACTCAACATCAAAGAGAGATTATCGTCAACTGTGCAAATACGAATCCTCAAGTACTTCGGGCATATCACCCGAAACGAGAACTCAATCGAGCGGTTAGTGGTGCAAGGGAAAGTCGAGGGCAAAAGATCTCGCGGGCGGTCTCCTACACGGTGGACAGACCTTATAAAATCGGCAACGCACTCCAGCTTAAATGAATGTTCTCACTCGGCTAAACAGCGAGCTACATGGCGACGCATCGCGAGAGCATCGGTGGCACAAGAACCGACCGAGGCATGACCACGACCACTCTGTCAAGAGTGTACGACTAGAAAGAGAATTACACCCTTAGATAAAAATACGTTTAGCTTAATAGGATAAATTTGAATTCCTTGGATTTTTATTAAATTAATGTAATTAAGGCTGTCCTCCTCCTAATTTATTTGGAATTGATCTTAGTGTACCTAATACATGTACTACAAAACTATACCTCTAAATTTACAAATTACAATCGACTTTTGCGTTACCACGTAGGAACAACTAAACTAGGTATCTAAGGGCCTATTTCACCACCTTCGAGTAAGCTAATCGCCAGTCAAAGTCACCCGTAACTACATTCGAGTAGCACTAATCGTATGATTAAACTGACCCGTAACTTACTTAGAAGGTCTTCTGCCAATTAGCGTGTTTACTTGACAGTTTTGTCTCAGAGATTGATTTATTTTGCTTGTTAAATTTTGCCGCCTTTTCTCATTTATGTAGGTATCACAGCAACGTTTATCGTTATAATTGAATAAAAATGGATTTAATTGATCATCAATTGGATGAATTAGAATATTAATAATTAGACCTAGATGAAACTGATTTCTTGGCTAGATTTCGCCTATCGAAGAATGCAGTGAACAAAGTGCATAACTTGACAAAACATAAAATAATCCCTAAATCGCAAAGTTGAGTTGTATTTCTCGTGATTTCTAAATAGTTTTATTTATAGATCGCACCTACTTATCAAATCATACCTGGGTACTTATTAAATTCCTTCTACTCCTAAAACTTGGAGACGGTGTTCGGTCAGTAATCTACATCAGTAGGTACTTATCAAACAAGTTGTTACTTGAAGCTTTATTTTCACTTGTGAAATTGGCAGAAGAAACTCATAACTTTATACTGCCGGTTAACTTTACCCAGAGAGTAACTACTCAACACATAACTCAGAGGTGGTGAAATAGGCCCTAAGACTACTGTTGCTTAATCAGTAGACAGTTGGAACTTAAAATTTTACAAAATTCTTCATCGTTTTCAAGATAAGTTCGGCATCAAACAGTTCTGTTCAAGGGTCCCCAGCAAATACCGCTTGTTATCTAAATTTTTAACAGGACACAAAACAGTAAGCAACTGTGCTGCGGGAAGATAAATGATAAACATTACAATGTCATTCATTACGTGACCGCAGCGGAAACAAGGTTTACCATATTCCAAACCGCAATGTTGCAACACAACACGATTTGTTTATTGATATTGCGACAAATATGTGTTAATATGTTCGCCTGTTATTTTACGTACGATAATGTAGACACGTTTTGAGCTACAAAGATTTGTTGTTGATTGACGGTTACTGCTTCTTTATATCTTTAGAAGATGAATGAAGGGAGAAGGAATCTTTTGTCCTACAGTGGAATAATAGCAGCTTATAACAAAAGTATATTTTTCTACTCTAAGTCTGTGATATTACCCTATCTATTTCGATCTTATTCATTTACACATGAAATATAAGATGCCCATTCTTTTCTCTTTGATCTGCAAAAGAATAACAAATGCAGTTGTATTATAGGTAGTCAGTCGATCCACAATCATGATTAGACTTGTAAGAAAACAAAACGAAGTACATTGTATTCGCAGATGGCATTTAGTTCCTCATATTAGGACATACCTACATTTTGCAACGTGTAGGTACCTACACAATTTTGTATGTCAGTCAGTCAAGGTTTTCACATGTTATAGGCATATTTAATTAATGTACAACACTGTTAATATAGGTTTTATGTGAACTAAACAGCCGTATACAAAGTGGGGCTGATGAAAAAAAAAATTGACGAAACTACTGGATCAAATTTAACATTTTTTTGTATACAGACTAGGGACACATCATTAAGACAGTGTTTAATTTATTCTAGTATTATCTGCCCCACACTGTATACAAGTCCATATATCTACCGTAAAAAAATATGATCAAAACAAAAAAAAATGTGCGTGTCTAATGAATAGAGTAACTAACGTTGTTGTTTACATTTCACAGGTGATGGGAGTATTGTTGGTGATATTATCATCAGTGGACAGCGGGGGCGACGTTGAAGAGCATAAGACTCAGAGGCATTTCAACCGAGCGATGGCGATGCGATCACTGCGCGGCGTGGCCCTACCCGGCTCGCGCGGCCGCAAGAAAGGCGGCTCTTAAACATCCGTCACATCACTAGCGATAGCCTGAGTTTATGATCCATGGTCGTGTTCCTAAATTGAAATTGTTAACTTTTTTTGTTCATTCTAGAACATGAAGTTCGAATTTTTAATAACAAATTGTTTTTTTTATGTGTTCTGATATGATTTTGGTGTATGTTTGTGTGGCTTGGTAAAAATGTCTGTGGATGCAGTAGCATCGTTGACGGGAAAACAGATGAAAAAATAAGTAAATAAGGTCTACAGAAATTTCTGTCAAGCACTAACTGAAATCCCAGTTTAATTAGTTCTTAAGTTATTTTTAACACTCATGAGTAAGATCCGTTATGGCAAATATTTTTTAACGCCTTTGGATCCTTTGTTTTTTGTTATGGAGATCGTAAACTCAGGATGTATGAACAACGTTTACATTACAAACATTTAAGGCTTGATAAAACAAATTACGAGTCATGTTGTATAGCTACAATGTTTTATAATAATCGCTATTGGTGACCCAAGGGATGAAACCGATTTATTGTGGTACTGTTCTGTTAAATTCTCTTTTTTCTTTACCGAAAATAACATTTTGTATATCGAGTTGATCTTGTAATTTTTGAATTGATCGATTATTGATTACCATAATTATGTACTTGCAACTTTGTAAGACAACAAAATACAGGAATGTCACCTAAAACATCCTCGCAAGATAACTAAAACAAAATACTTGAAATTTCGAAGCTTTATGACGCCACAATGACTTAGTATTGCCAACAAAGAGCTTACATACTATTATGATAGGGATGTGACTAGTTAATTTGAATAATTATGTTGGTGCCCGATATTGCAAACCATCAAAAATATAGAAACAACAATTTTTCAGAAGTGTATTTAAATTAGAAGTATTTTCTTACGGTATTAAGAATTAGTATTTAAATTATTGAGACAAATACTCATTATCTATTTGTACCTGACAAAATTTTATAAACTCATACTCATTTTAAGTTCTTTACGTATCTAATCATTTTCAACTAAAGTTTTTGCATTTTATTGAGGTATGTCAAATTAAGTAATTTATTTAATCGAAAGAATTGGGCACCGATTCTATTTACACCTACCCTCGTGTTGTGATTTAATAATTTGAGATGCTACGGCAAAATGTTAACGGCTGGTTGTGCTAATAACTTATTATTATATTTAACTATAATTTGATGGAACAGTACTATCAATCAGAGGCTAATGTACAAATATTCTTTATGTAAATGTGACCAGAACGGTCTTGCCATGTCTTATTTGATCTCTGCTTTGTAGTCTTCATCACGTCGCGTCATACTGAAGTGGTGTACCCTTTTGGCAGTTCGGAAATATAACAAATGGCTTTTCTGTATGTACCTTCCATATAAATCGATTCTACAATAAATCCGCTCCAATCCCGTTTAATATATTTGTATCTTAAGGTAAGATTGTTCTTATTTTTAACAGGAGAAAAGGCTTCTCGTAAGCAATAATAGTTAAATACTATTTGTAGCTAGTTGGTAATATTCGAATAATGAACAAGCTCGAATTTCATGTTTAAATGTTAAACGGAGATATTATAGTCGAGTAATACGCAATGTATTTCCCTCAATATGAACAATAAAGCTGCTAATTTTAAGGAGTGTACACGTAATCCGTCAAGTTTACGAAGACAAGAGCTGGTTATGGCGTGCCTGCCTTGCAACGAGCGAATCACTTTTGCAACCTAGTCATTCACTTAGACAAGTTTGGCCTGCGCGATGTCGGGGCCTTGTGTGTGTATTTCGTTTAGTAGTGCATGCAAATAAACTTGTTAAGTGTTCGTAGAGTCTAAGGATTTAAAAACGGAGGAGCAAGTCTTAAATTCGAGATTGGTAAAAATGTACCTGTTTTCAGTGGTTCTTTTGTTAATTTTTGACTATTTATAATACATGATTGTCCTAGCATCTATTTTTGTATTTTTTTTCCTTACCTATTCTCTAATCCAGAATAGCTCTCATCTATTTCAATAAATTAGTTTAAGTGTGATTACCTACAACAATTAAGCTTTAGGAAAAGACAAAAACACCTGAAAGTACAAAATTATAATGTATTTATTATAAAATGTATACATGTAACTGAAAAAGAGTCCGCCGTACATTCACTTAAGCCATCTCAAATATAAGCAGAAAAGAATGCCAAATATTTTATTTATGATAATGTACAATTTGAATTTTTTTTAATAGGCAATTGATCAATACTTATACCTAGTTAACCAAACAATAGCTGTTCGTAATAGCGTGGCGTCTATCGGCAATAATGTTATTTCTTGATCTATATCGTGATGATAAGTATCTTAGGCGGCTATGTCGTGGATGCCTAAGCGAAATAGGTCGTGTTGGACGAAGAATGAGTCTCCGAGTGGCTTGAGGACAAATGTTTGCATGTACGGGTGAGGAGGGTCGTCGTCACACTGAAATAGACGGAAATCTTCATTACAATACAGTACATTGTATAAACAGGGTGCTATTGGAATTACCAGACAAAATAATATTTGAAATCCTGCTTCAGCCAATAGAAATTAATAAATTTCTTCAACAAACTACACTTTTTTTTTTTAAAGATTTCTACGAGTGTGTGTCGCACATTACTAGTAGTCTTGATAACTCCTCGTGCTAAGCTAAATGCTTGTGTCACGAGAGGGTTAACATCTGTAGTGCAGTTGCTGAGATTCAAACCGGCAACCACATGATCTCACGTCCGACGCTTTAGTTATTAGGCTACCGCCGCCGCCGCTTCAATTTGACCTTACCATACAAAGGTGTCATCAAGATCAAATAGAGCTTATACATTTATCATTATAACACATTTATTATTCTATGGGCTCCAGCAGTATTTCGTATATGACCAGGCATTTCTGTAGCACCCTGTATATTGAGCACCTACACATATAATTATATGTTACAAAGTTAAAGTAACTAGTAAGAAGCTGTTATTATATTAGTTTCATATTAGTATACATAATATGGTATATAATGTGGCAAGTATAAGGGCCACTTTAAAAAAAAAACTGCTATGCCAGTGGCATGAAGAAGTAAGTAGTATATATATAGTATATATTTTCGTTAATATACGAACTTCTTTGACAGCAAACTTAGTTTTTTACAATAAAACTATAAATAATGGAGAAATCAAGACAGCATTACTAGTAAATAATCTGTTTACATAGGTAGCCGCAGAAGTAGAATACATAACTAGTAAAAAGCATAAAAAAGTCTCCATATTGATGTTCAAATGAATAAACATTTAAATATCTTTCATCATTAACAGAAATAATGAGTAATTAATCAGATAATAAATTATTGGCATACAAATTTCTGTAAAAAAATCCCTTAATTGGCATTATCACAAAAAACAAAGAATAAATGGCTATTTATCATTCCACTAATAAACACTGATCATAAAAAAGTTAATAGTGTTGGTGAACATTTTCTTAGTAACATTATTCATGCAGTGAAAATAAAACTGACGAATAGTTATTGAGAACACAGTTGTGTCACTACTCATTACATTATCTAGACAAGCAACAGAGCTACCTTTTTAAACTTATGTTTTTCGTTTGGCTTTTGTTTATTTTCCATTGATTTTATTCTATTTTTTTGTACATATTCTAATGGTTTTTACTTTACTTATCTATGGTAGTAGTGTTGCATTGCCAGGATGGATCTAATATTAGTAGAAATGATTAATAAAGACAGTAGGAAGTTTTTATAAGACATGATAGACCCTTTTACTAGGTATTTTCATGTGCTTAAGCAGTTTAGTGCATCAACTAAAAGCACCGGGGTCTACTCTTACTTTGTATCTGCAAAAGTAATTAGACGTTGTGTAGTGCCAGCCTGAACATGTCATGTTCTACATAGAATGAGTTTGCTATTGGCTTCAGTACAAATGTTTGAAAGTATGCATGGGGTAGATCATCATCCGTCTGTTACAAATACAATAATATATGTTGTAACTTTTAAATTGTAATTACAGAATTACAGATTGATCATAGCACATTTAAGTTTTTTTTTATGTAAGAACATTTAATTGAAATAATGTGATAAAATAAAATTTTAAATCATGCAGCCAATTAGTGCCTATGCCTAGTTTACAGAGAGCTTTAGCAAAAGCTTGCAATTTTTGCTTAATTCGCTATTATGTTTCAATAAATAATTTCTATATACTACTTAGTTAAAATTCTTCCACTGAAAATATAATATACAAAAATATTCTATTTAAAAAATGTTTCTTATACTTAATAAACTTGTTAAAAAAATAGGAATTCTACACACCTGTAATTGTCCAAGAACATTAATTAATACTCCACCATCAAACATGGGCTGTGAATCAACTGCAGTTATAACTCTTCCAATTTTTTGAAATGTCAGACTCTGTAATTAATTTAGAAACAAAAAATTAATGCAACAAAATAGTTACATACTTGTAACCCAACACAGGTGATCAAGGAAGTTGTCAAAAATAAATTTAGTAATTTTCATTACATTACATTGCAATAAACACTATTGTATGAAAAAAAAAATCTAGTCAATAGCTTTATAGAAAATACTCGAGCCAAAAAGTGACAGTAAAGATAGCTACTTTAGGTTTACTACAAATAAAAAGAAAATTGATTTTGATTGAGGGGTTCCATGTTTCTCTGCACAAAGGCATTTAATTATTATGTCTTTGTACTGATTCAGTATTTATACTCTTACAAGCAGCAACCACAAACATTTAAATTTCTTATATTTGTGAACATTTCCTGTTATCACACCAAAATAAATGATACTAAAAGGTATATTGGACTATCTGCTGCTCACCTTTTACTAATAAGAAATATAGCTTACATTACTCAAGGATGAGGATGCATTACTAATGGTGAAAGAATTTTTGAAATCGGTCCAGTGTTTTCAGAGTGTAATCATAACAAACATACACAAATACACTTTTACTTTATAGTATAGAATTGCAGATTAAGATAATAATTAAATCCTTACATTTAGTTTCTCCATAATTTTAACTGCACCCTGCAACTGTACACCCTCGAACGTCATAAAAGAAGTTTCAACCTGTAAATGGATACTACAAATTAGAATCACAAAAATTAGTCAACACAGAATTAAAATGAGGCTCCGTCTAGGTTTACAGAATGAGTCATATTTGTTTTGAATTGACTATTTTAAAGATTTTATCTTTTACCAGCTATTAAGGCCTTTATAATTAAGGTATATAGTTATTAAAATAAAGAGCAGTTAAGAAACGAATTGATAAAATATATTTTTTTCGGCGGGAGCAGTTGGTTAACCTAAAAGTATAAAAATTACATTTGATACATTATAAATTTTTCGCTAAGCAAGAAGCGCAAGTTTAGAGAACTTATAAAATGTATATATAGAAACTACTCACATTATACATATTAACCAGATTTGGTCGCTGTGCCGGATCATCGAATAGTGTGTAATATTGTTGTACAAATCCTTTACCAATTGCATCGTATTGTGGATTGAGCGCCATTATGACGTGCTATATTTATCTAAATTCCACTAAAACCACCTAAAATCACTTTAACTAGCAATATTCAGGCCTTTTTCGAGGCTTTTGCATACCCTGAGGCCTAGGTGCTTTCTTTTTGTCACTCACTTCACTTAGGGAAAATGGCAAATTGGCAAACCGTTTATGGTGTTGCCCGGTTGCCCATCCATCCATACCGACTATTTCTTTCTGAACGAAACATCTGTTAACGTAATTAGGTTTTTATGGTGGATTACTAACTTTGTGGAGTACCTATAGACAATTAAAAATAAATGTAGAGATTGTCTATGATTGCACTCTCTCTTGTCGAAGCTAAGATGGCTGTTGTAATATGTTTGTGTGAACTCTAATAAAAATTAATATAAATAAAACCAGTCTTTCTTCCTGTGTCTGCAAACTTAAAAACCTCAACAGGTTATGGGCCCAGATGCTTTAAAAACCCGGTGGACACAGGAAAATAGTGAATAAAAGAAAAAGAAAAGAAAAAACAAAAGGCGGCGCGGCTTGGTCGTGAAACTAAAAAACAAGATAAGAAAATAAGAAAAGGTAAAAAACACGGAATATTTATATAACAAAAATGGAAAGGGAGGAAATAAAAATAGAAAAATTGAAAGATGGAGAAAGTTTCCTTTTGTGGAAATTTGAATTCAACATTTATCTCAAGGCGGCGAAATTAAATGATGTGTTAGTACAAGAAACACAGGAGAAAATAAGGAAAACTGAAGAATTTAGTACAAGAGACGCCAAGGTACAAAAGATCATCATAACTACAATAGATAGAAAGCTGAAAAGTCATATTTTAGGATGTCAGAATGCCCAAGAAATGTATGGGAAACTGTGTAAAATATTTGAAGGGCAGGAAGAAAGAAATAAGTCATCATTGTTGCAAGAGTTCTTTAATTACAAACAGGATAATAGGTCACTTAGTCAAATGATTACGGATATTGAAAATCTACAGTTTCGCTTAAATCAAATGGGAGAAAAAATAAATGAAGAAATGGTGATGTCAAAAATTCTCACTTGTTTACCAAATAAATTAAATTATTTCATCACTGCTTGGGAATCTACTTCAGAAGATAAAAAGACTTTAATAAATTTGACTAATCGATTATTAAGTGAGGAAAATAGGATTGACAACAAGAAAGAGGATAAAATAGATAATCAGCTGGCATTCCGAGCTGTGAAAAAAGGCAATTTGAGCATGAAGTGCTTCAAATGCAATAAAACAGGACATTTTAAAAAGGACTGCAAAATGTGTTCAATATGTAAAAAGTATAACCATCAAGAAAAAGACTGCAGATATAAGGTAATGCAATGTAAAATTTGTAAGAAAACAAATCACCTGGAAGAAAATTGTTTCTTTAATAAAAACAAATATAAGAAGCAAGATACGACATTTTTAATTATACCAAAAGAAGAGAAGAACACAGAATTTATAGTGGATTCGGGCTGTACAGCTCATATGACAAATAATATACAGATATTATCAAATTTTGAAAATAAAGAGTCAACAGTGTTAACGGCTAATGACCAAAATGTTGAAGTACGAGGCCAAGGAACTGTGAAAGGTGACATTTGCTGTTTGAATAACACTTTGTTTGTTCCTGAGTTATCACAAAATCTGTTGTCAGTTAATGCAGTCACGAATAACCAAGGATCTGTTGTGTTTACTAAAAATAAAGTTGAAATCTACAAAGATTCACAGTTAGTATTAACTGGAGAAAAAGAAAATGGTTTGTATAAAATAAATATAAATAATACAGAAGAAAAGACATTATTAATGAAAGAGTATGGAACTGCTCAAGAATGGCATGCGAGATTAGGACATCCAGGAAAAACTACAATGGATAAATTACAAAAAATGGTAGATGGGATAAAAATACAAGATGATAAACAATTGGATAAATGTGAAATCTGCACACAAGCAAAACAAACAAGACTACCATTTGATACAGTAAGAACAAGAGCCACAAGACCATTACAAATCATACATACCGATGTTTGTGGACCATTTGAAAATAAAACATATGATGATTATAGTTATGTATTAACAGTCATGGATGACTACACCCACTTTACTAAGATTTACCTACTAAAGTACAAAAGTGAAGTTAAGTATAAGTTGACAAACTACATACAAGAAACTGAAAGAGAAAAAAGTGAAAAGGTATCTACTATAAGATGTGACAATGGAGGTGAGTACACAAGTAATGATTTTAGACAATGGTGCATGGAAAAAGGAATAAAATTAGATTTTACAGTACCATACACTCCTCAATTAAATGGCAAGGCAGAAAGATTAAACCGAACACTACTAAATAAAACCAGAGCATTGCTGTTTGATTCTGAATTTGGAAAAGAAATGTGGGGTGAAGCCATGTACTGTGCTACATACATTATAAATAGACTACCAAGTGAGTCATTGGAAAATAAAACACCATATGAAATGTGGTATGGTAAAAGACCTAACATAGCTAATATACAGAAATTTGGTTGTAAAGTATATGCTAAACAACTGAATACAAACATTAAAAAACTAGACCCGAGAAGTAAGAAGTTAATAATGGTTGGATATAGTAATAATGGATATAGACTATGGAATGAAAAAGAAAGAAAAATAGAAATAGCAAGGGATATTGTTATATTTGATGAGATTAAAAATATAAGAAAAGAGGATAGTAATATACTAGGAAGAAAGGTAACTACAGACTTATTTTTAGACAGTGATGAAGAGACAACTGTCAATGAACAAGAAAATAATGAGAGTTATAATGAAATACAAGAATTACAAATACAAGATAGTGGAGTAGAAGAAAATTTTCCAGCTACAATAGAAGAAGAAATAGAAAGTAATGAAAATACAGAAAATAACATGATTGAGGAAGAGATAGAAACTATAAGACCAAGAAGACAAATAAAGAAACCAACTTACCTACAAGATTATGTATTACTTACCTATAGTGAAGTCATGAAGTCTGCTGAAAAGAAGAATTGGGAGAAGGCCATAGAGTCAGAGAAGAATTCATTAGAAAGCAACAATACATGGGAAATAGTTGATTTAGAAAAGGCAAAGGGACATAAAATACTTTCAAATAAATGGGTATTTTGTATAAAAGAAAATGGAACATACAAAGCAAGACTCGTAGCTAGAGGTTTTGAACAAAAGGACATTGACTACCAAGAAATTTATAGTCCAGTAGTAAGTCAATCAGCTTTAAAAACAGTATTAGCAATTGCTGCTTCAAAGAACTATGAAATGGTTACATTTGATGTAAAAACAGCATTTTTGTATGGAGAATTGAATGAAGACATTTTTATGAATATTCCTGAAGGATATGAAAACCAGCTTAATAAAGTTTGTCGTTTAAGGAAGGCATTATATGGACTTAAACAAGCTCCAATAACATGGAATAAGAAATTCACTGAAACTATGCTAAAACTTGGATTTAAGCCTACTAAAACAGATCAATGTGTATTTTCAACAGAAGACAAAACAATAATAATTGCAATTTATGTTGATGATGGACTAGCTATAAGTAAAGATAAAGGAAAGTTGTTAAAAGTACTTAATCATCTGGAAAAGGAATTTAAAATAAAAGTTTTTGAAAAACCCACAAATTATATAGGATTTGAAGTTATAAGAAGTGAAAATGGAATAATATTGCATCAGAAAACCTATATTGAAAGATTACTCAGGAAATTTAATATGTTTGATTCTAAACCAGCAGATACACCATGTAATACAGATAAGAAGATTGAATATGTAATGGAAACATCAAACTTTCCCTATAGAGAATTAGTTGGAGGACTGTTATACTTATCAACTAGATCAAGACCAGACATAAGTCAAGCTGTAAATGAAGCTAGTAAAAGATTAGAAAATCCATCTAAACAGGATGTATTAGCTGTAAAGAAGATATTGAAGTATTTGAATGGGACAAGATCAAAAGGAATAATGTATAAGACAGGAGAAGATATTACTGAGTTACGTGCATACTGTGATTCAGATTATGCAGGCTGTATTGAAACAAGAAGGAGTACAACTGGATTTATTATTATGTTATCAGGAGGACCCATATCATGGTGCTCAAAGAGACAGCCTATTGTAAGCTTGTCATCTACTGAAGCTGAATACATAGCAGCTGCAGATTGTGTTAAGGAATGCTTATATTTAAAATCATTTATATATGAGTTGATTGGTCAGAATGTTAAAATATTTTTGAATGTTGACAATCAAAGCGCAATTCAATTGATAAAAACAGGTTCATTTAGTAAGAGGTCAAAACATATTGATGTAAAGTTCTATTTCATTCATGAAAATTATAAGAAAGGTAATATTGATATAAAATATTGTCCTACTAATTTACAAATTGCAGATATGTTTACAAAACCTTTGTATAAAGATAAATTTCAATTCCATTGTGAGAAATTTTTAAAATAAGAATAGAATTTATATTGTTTGTAATGTTGCTCTACAAGTTTAAGTTAGTAAGTTAATATTATTGAATTTATTTAGAAAATTGCAATAATAGGAGAAGGTGTTAACGTAATTAGGTTTTTATGGTGGATTACTAACTTTGTGGAGTACCTATAGACAATTAAAAATAAATGTAGAGATTGTCTATGATTGCACTCTCTCTTGTCGAAGCTAAGATGGCTGTTGTAATATGTTTGTGTGAACTCTAATAAAAATTAATATAAATAAAACCAGTCTTTCTTCCTGTGTCTGCAAACTTAAAAACCTCAACAACATCAATAATTGGATTTATAATACAACGACATTGTAATGTATTTGTTATAATATGACTGTTATTTATTCTTATTCAAACAGTTACAAAATTAATGAATTCATAAGTTAGTTATAGTCGTTCGTTCGTAGTTACATAATTATTGTTTATTTAGAAAATAATCTACTATATAAAAATAAGTCGGGTTTTTCTTCCTGACGCTATAACTCCAGAACGCACGAACCGATTTCCACGGTTTTGCTTTCGTTGGAAAGGTCTCGGGCTCCGTGAGGTTTATAGTAAAGAAAATTGAAAAATTCACAATTACATAAAAAAATTTAGACCGCGGGCGGAGCTGCGGGAAACAGCTAGTTATATTATGTATTTTTTATTTATAGTGTATAAAGCTTATATTTTTAATCTTTACTTTTTATTAGAAACGATTTGCACTTTGGAAGTCCAAGCCGAAGTTTTCTTCAATATAAAAAACTTGAACCACAATACGTCACGATTGACATTAATTAATTTGTTTGACATATATATTGACAGACAGCAAGCAAGCAAACATTGCAGAAGAAAATCCACAATTTGTTGTGTGTACTCAATAAAATCGTGAAAACGTGAATAATCGTGACTAAAGGACATAGAATTATAAACACTCAATAATGTCTTTAGCTGATGAACTGTTGGCTGACCTGGAAGAAAATGACGATGGAGAACTTGAAGCAATGGTTGAAAGTAAAATGGACGTAGACCATGAGTTTGCTGTTCCATATCCTGTAATACCAAAAGAAGAAGACATTAAGAACGTATCTATTAGAGAATTGGCGAAATTGAGGCATTCAGATCGACTAAAACGGGTAACGAAGCTTATAATCTTTTATAGGTTAAGTACATATCTTGTAAATAATAAACAACATAAAGAACTATCCTATTAACATTTCTATCTATGATTACTGAACTAGTGCAGAGGTACTGTATGATGCTAGGTTTACATTATATATTTTTACAGGTAATGACATCTATAGAACACAACATTGGGAACAATAGACAAAAAATTGAAGTGACTGGGTTAATGGAGACTGACCCTGAGTATCAGCTTATTGTAGAAGCAAATAACATAGCTGTAGAAATTGACGGAGAAATAGGTAGGTTTCTTTTATTCATTTATCTGTTCATCAATTAACAACATCTAGATTTCCTTTATAACTTGGTAAGTAGCTATGCAAAAAAAAAAAATATTTTTAAAATGGGTTAAATTTACCTTTTACACTTGTATAAAATTAGTAGGTAACCTTTTTCATAAGTGATATAGTATGACCATGCTCAATAGTGAGTAAAGCTAATTAATTATAATTAGGTGCACATAAACACAACTACCAATTTCATTTTTCAGCTATTATCCACAGATATGTTCGGGATAAATATCAGAAAAGGTTCCCGGAGCTAGAGTCTCTAATCATATCACCACAAGACTATATTCGGTCCGTGAGGGAGCTTGGAAATGACCTGGACCAAGCTAAGAACAATGAAACACTGCAAAGCTTCCTCACACAAGCCACTATTATGATTGTGTCTGTTACGGCATCTACCACACAAGGGTAAGTTCTCAATGGTTCGTTTTCTTACTAATTCATTATTTTAACAATCACCTAATTCACCAAAAGCTAGACTACAAACTAGTAATTCTATGAAATAAAATCTATATAAAAGAATGAAGCATGGTTTTTCATTCAAATCCATACTTCTATATTAATATTTTTAATACTATTTATATTATAAACGTGCTAAACAGCTAAATAAGTTTTGATTACACTTGTATGGGGTAAGCTTAAATTCTAAGAAAGGACAGGTTTTTTTTTGATGCTACAACTGTCTCACACGGCATGGAGCTGAGGGTGACTTGTGGGTTTAAAAGGTTTATAGTTTGTCAATTAATATTTACCAATTCACTTCCAATCATGTTCTCTTCCATGTATTTTAATGAAACAAACTTTTTATTTTAAGATTTCACAATTATTGTATAATTCTGTTATAGGAAAATATTGACTGAAAAGGAATTAGCTGAAATCTATGAAGCTTGTGACATGGCTGCAGAGCTGAATAACATCAAAGCAAAGATATATGAATATGTTGAGAGTAGAATGGCCTTTATTGCTCCCAATATTACTGCTATTGTTGGTAAGTTCACAAGTTATCTAGTCCTTGCTAATATCATAAATGTGAAAGTACAGCACTTGCAAATCTATATGGCCGCTCTGAACGTAGCCATAGGTGTGAACTTGCGCATGGTACCATATTTTGTGTTCTGCGCAGTGTAATGCGGCTAGATTCGGAGCTGCCACAAAGTCTGGCGAGTGCTGTAACTCTGTATATCTGTGTGTTTCGCAATCACGCTTAAACTACTGAATCAATTAAAATGAAATTTGGTAGGTACTGAGATAGTACAGAGCCTGATAAAGGATACACTACTTTTTGCCGCGGGCGGACTCGCGGGCTACGACTAGATTTAAATAACAAGTAACATATTTTTAGGCCAGTTTTAGAATTGAAAATTCCAACTAGACAATGTCTGGAACTGAACTTTGGCCACATGATTGGTTGAGAAATGTCACAAACCGTCACTTGATAATGATTGAGACATTCTCAAGTTTAAATTCTAAATTCAGTAACCAGATTTTTATCTCTAAAAAAAATGTAATGAAATAATACTTATTGCTATGTATTTTGAACTATTTCAAATCAGTTTATTCATATTATTGTTTATTTAAAGGTGCATCAACGGCAGCAAAGATTTTGGGAGTCGCAGGTGGTTTGTCCAAGCTAGCCAAGATGCCTGCATGTAATATCCTACCATTAGGGCAACAGAAGAAGACGCTCTCAGGGTTCTCGCAGGCTACAGCACTACCTCATACTGGATTCATTTACTTCTCCACAATAGTACAAGACACGCCACCTGTGAGTATATTCTAGTACATATAGTATAAGTATGTAGTAGTATATTCTTGGATTGTTTTATACTTTTCTCTATAAAAATGACTGTGTGCGAAATTTTTTTAGTAGGTAGAACTCGTGCCACGATAGATGAGACTTGGCGAGGGTCAGTAGTGGGAGAATTTGCAGGTTCCTTTTTCGCCACCCGATGACGCCCAGTCCCTTCCAACTTCACTCCGCTAAAGAGACCTTTAAATCGACTACTGCACAGGTCAAATCACGTGGTGTGTCAACTCTCATCTCTCGTGGCACGATCTATCTATAATAAGTATATTGATCTGATGTGTCACTTAGATCACTTGATAAAGCTTAATAAATCATTTACTCTTGTGTTAACATAATTTACAGTATTAAAATTGTTTTACGCAGTTTGCTGTTTATGAATCGGCATTACTTATGAAATTTATTGATTTAATAGTATTTTTAATAGTAATGCTGATTTCAATGGAAGTATTTTTGTACATATATTTAGGGTTTTTTTTTCCAAAACAGCTTAAATTGGATTTCTGTTTCTTTTCAAGGTATACTTGTTGTTTCATACTAAATGTTTTATATCCCTGTTTATTAGGAACTGAGGTTCAAAGCCGCGAAGCTGGTATCCACAAAAATAACCCTGGCTTCTCGCGTGGACGCTTGTCACGAGAGCACAGATGGGAGCATCGGACGGATGTTGAGAGAATCTATCGAGAAGAAGCTAGATAAAATGCAGGTACTAACAATTTAGAAGACTTATATTTTGTATAGTTTTCCTTAATATTTTAAATACTGATAAAAATTTAATACCTGTTCATAGTACCAAGATAAGAAGGACTAGGTGATCTCTTCCTATTTAACCTTCACAACCTATTTTTGGGTAATGTGTAACCCTTTAACAGCGATGGCACAGAATAATAAATCAGTATAGCACCAATGACTAATAAAAACTGTGTTAGAATTGAATAGCAAGTATTTTTCTTACTCTTTCTTTACACACGTTTGTTTTCACAAGGAACCACCACCGGTCAAGTTCGTGAAGCCGCTACCTAAGCCCATAGAGCAGAGCAGGAAGAAGCGCGGCGGGAAGCGGGTTAGGAAGATGAAGGAGCGGTACGCCATGACAGAGTTCAGGAAGAACGCCAACAGACTTAACTTCGCTGACGTGAGTGTAACGTTGGACTTTTCTTATTTATTTTTTCTTCAATTTATTATAAACAAGCTGTTGCTCGCGGCTCTACCCGCGACCCTTTTTTTTCTTTTAAATCTACACCGAAACTATTATTAGTTATTCAGAACTCTGGAACATTGAAGAAAAGAACTTAATAAACCGAAATTTATAAGTCACTCTTGGTAGTAGTAGTAGGAAAAAAAGAGAGAGAAAACAAAGTAGGAAAAATAATAAATAATGTTTTATGAAATAAATCTACTTTTAAACGGATTCTATCGCGGTTTATTTTGATTTTAGTTCCCAAAATAAACTGTGATACTATCCGATTACAAGTAGTTTTATTTCAATGTCTAACATTCGCGTAAACCTCTGAAAACAAATGAGTTTGAAAAATCCGGTCACTGTAATACCGCTTGTACTCTTACTCTACATACCTAGAAATAAAGAGAACAACCTACATAACAGTACATTGCTACTAAATTATCAGCCGTTTAAATGAATAATCGCATCCTCCAATAATCACATCGCGAGAAGGGAAAGCCAGGAAGCAGTCTGTCAACTAAATCAATGATAGGCATGCATCACGACAAGGGGAACATATTACTCATAAATCAGTTCTCACACACTTTTTAATATAACTTAGATAAATGGGTAACTATTTTCATGGTCAAAAAAATTATACCATCATTCATTTTGACTGGCCTGTTGGTCTAGTGGTTAGTGACCCTGACTGCTAAGCCGGAGGTCGTGGGTTCGATTCCCACCCAGGACAAATCATTGTGTGATGAGCACGATCATTTGTTCTGTGTCTGGGTGTTATTTATATATAATATGTATGTATTTAGAAATACATAAGTATGTTTATCAGTTGTCTGGTTGCCATAGTACAGGCTCTGCCTAGTTTGAGATCAGATGACCATGTGAGATTGTAAAAAAAAAAAAAAAATTGAACACATGTCGGTGAAAATTCTCAACATTTCATGATACTAGAAACCGCCATAATTAGAATTACGAGCGGATACAGTGAGAGCTACTAGTGTACAATGGACTTTTATACACACAATAATCGCTAAAGCCGTCGAAATAATTGATGGTATAGGTAATTATCTGCGCTTGCAATGTTCGCGGAATCCTTGTTTTAAATGTGACGTCACGCTCGGCGGGCCGCGGCAGATGCGTTGAATTTCAAATCGTTCGGATTATGCCCGCGTTTTTCGCGCGGCTCAAATAGATCGGAACTCGACCTGTTGAAGCGCGCGGACGTCCGTGCTAGCACCGTTGTTCGCGCTTGCCGCTGTGAGTTGGATGACGTACATACTGGACTAGCCATTATCAAACATAAACATAGTGATCTTATAAGGGTTCCGTTTTTTCCTTTTGAGGTACGGAAACCTATAAAACAATTATATCTGTTTCTTTAATTCAGAGCCGCTTATTTTTTATCCTTGCAAATGAAGACAGGTCATTATTTTGTATAGTACCGGCATATAAATATCCCATTGCTGGGTACATGCCTCTTTTCATATAGAGAAGGAACAAGCATCATGCTTGCTTATTGCGGGTCCCATTCCAGGTTTCCTCACGATGTGTTCCTTCACCATGATTGAAAAAGTACAAACAACTTTGAAAAAATCACAATGTTACTTGCCTGGGTTCGAACCTGGACTGGTATGCACATGCATACCAGTCCAGTCATTGAACCGCTAGCTAACGCCATCCATTATTTTGTGCTGACTGTCAAAGCTCGTTAGACAGAATGTCGCCAAATATGAATTATTACAAAATCATCACCAGAGAATATGTATTTCACAAGATACGGATTTTAGGATACATGCATACATAACTAGCCTTCCTTCAACATCTTCAACTGCTCCATGGGAAAATGGCGTCACACTGTAAAAATTAAAACCAAGCTAGGTGCAGTCATTGTTGAAATGAAGACATTAACGATGAATGCAATTATTATGAAGAGTACACTAAAAACTTAGTTTACGAATGAAACCTAATCTACCAGCAAAAAGTCTTGATTATGAGTTATGAGTCTTATGACATACATTATATAATTCGTATTAATCTAGATAGGTGTGCTCTAGATTGCGTCGTTGCAATCTGGCGCGTGAGTGACATAAACAATGCATAGTTTTATTTTATTGCTAGGTCTATAGAAACATTTGAAAATTTAAAATTTCGTGGTTAATTAATTTTAATAATTATACCAGCCTATGAATGTCCCACGGAATGAGCATTGATCACCACGCTTACTCATTGCGGGTTGGCAATTTCAGATTCCAAATTTTGAAATCCACGTTCCCTTACGATGTTTTCCTTTACCTGGTATTTTAGAATAATTAAGAAAGTACATTCAACTTAGAAAAAGTCACATTGGTACTTTCCCAGGTTCGAACCTACAAGCAAATGCATACGAATCTGGTCATTGAACCGCTAGGCCACCACAATATTTACATTAACTATACTGTAGTATAAAACTATAATTGTATGGTCTAAGATCCCTAATACAACGACCTTCACCGAGATGCTTATTTGATGAAACGTATTTTATATTTAATTTAATATGTCAATAAATATAATCCATATGGGTTGCCTAGCAAATTTCAGTCCAGATTATGTTTAATTAATAATTAAAAAAATTTTTTTTTTTGAAAATTTCAACGGTATGTTTATTAGATAAATTCTATACCAATCGAAAGTGTGAAGCCCATAGAATATGCAAACGTTAGGTTGCCTATTCTTTTCCGGTCACAACTATCGGGTTGCCAGGTATAAACAGGTAAATTAGTACTAGCATTTTGCAACGGTCTGTTTATTGAATGAAATTGAAATGAAATTAAAGATTATTTTATTCTGAACACGGTGGTATAGGGTTGCCTGCGAAAAATCAGTCCAGAATTGCGGTTGTCGAATTTTAAAAAGTAAAATATTGCTCCCGAACTGCATACATTACCGTGTTAGTAGTTCGGGAGCAAACTTTCAGGGCTATCTTGTGTTAGTTTAGTTCTTTTTGTTTTAATAAATATAAAATAATTTTATTAAAATGGGTGCCAAGAAACCAAGATGGCGTCGACGACAATTTGCAATTTTTTCTTCATGGGTGTCATTTTCATGGTTCCCAAGGTCGCTAAAAACGATTATGGGGTCGAAATTAGAACCAAAGATGGCGCCGAGGAAAAATTGCAAATTTTTCATCATGGGTGTCATTTTCGTGGTTCATGGGGTCGCTTAAAACGATTATGGGGTCGAAATTAGAATCCAAGATGGCGCCGAGAAAAATATGCATTTTTTGTGATTAGTGTTATTTTTAAGATTTACGAGGTCGCTCAAAATAAAAATGTGGTCTAGCTTTCGCGGAAATGTCTATCGCGCAAGTGTTCCTGATCCAAGATGAAGGACATTTCTCTAAATGAAATTACATGTGTTCGTCTCAATCTCAATCTAGAATTGTATATTTTTGCATGTGAGACCATAGACGAAGCACATTTGCATAATAGTTACTGTGTTACAAATTGTGTATCTCGCTATTGTTAATTATTGTAACAATATTTTTTTATTTATTTTAGATAAACATTATTATTAAATAATAACTATTAAGTTAATATTAAGTTAAAGTTAATGTTGATCAAAAAAAAATTCGATTTTTTTTATTATATATTTTTTTAATTTTATTTTTGATCAACATTATTATTAAATAATAATTATTAAATAATGTTGATAAAAATAAATTTAAATAAATATTGTTATTTTGAGACAACCCTGGCTGTTGCGACAATTTCTACACACTGTCGGCATTTACAAGGAGATCAAAGGCGTCGTCCTACTGTATGTTTTTATACTGTGATGATGCATAGTATATACGAGTCTATCGCTATCCTTTTCTTTTCCAAGCCCAAATAGCATGCGCACTCTCTTTCTTTAAGTGCGCCCACTTAAAGAAAGAGAGTGCAATTCTGGACTGGTTTTTCGCAGACAACCCTATACCACCGTGTTCAGAATAAAATAATCTTTAATTTCATTTAAATTTCATTCAATAAATAAAATAAATAAATAAAAATATTTTATTTTCAAGCATCACACGGCTCATAGTGTGTTAGTACAATTGCTTAAGAACTATGTTAGTAATTACAAAATATAATAATTTACCTAAAAAAAAATAAAAAAAAATATATATAAAAAATAATATAAACAGACCGTTGCAAAATGCTAGTACAGATTTACCTGTTTATACCTGGCAACCCGATAATTGTGACCGGAAAAGAATAGGCAACCTAACGTTTGGCTTCATACTTTCGATTGGTATAGAATCTATCTAACAATCATACCGGTGAAATGTTTAAAAAAATATTGTTTTTTATTTTCAGCGACCTCGCAAGTCTTAAAAATAACACTAATCACAAAAAAAAATCATATTGTTCTCGGCGCCATCTTGCATTCTAATTTCGACCCCATAATCGTTTTTAGCGACCTTGGGAACCATGATAATGACACCCATGAAGAAAAAATTGCAAATTGTCGTCGACGCCATCTTGGTTTCTTGGCACCCATTTTAATAAAATTATTTTATATTTATTAAAACAAAAAGAACTAAACTAACACAAGATAGCCCTGAAAGTTTGCTCCCGAACTACTAACACGGTAATGTATGCAGTTCGGGAGCAATATTTTACTTTTTAAAATTCGACAACCGCAATTCTGGACTGATTTTTCGCAGGCAACCCTATACCACCGTGTTCAGAATAAAATAATCTTTAATTTCATTTCAATTTCATTCAATAAACAGACCGTTGCAAAATGCTAGTACTAATTTACCTGTTTATACCTGGCAACCCGATAGTTGTGACCGGAAAAGAATAGGCAACCTAACGTTTGCATATTCTATGGGCTTCATACTTTCGATTGGTATAGAATTTATCTAATAAACATACCGTTGAAATTTTCAAAAAAAAAATTTTTTTTAATTATTAATTAAACATAATCTGGACTGAAATTTGCTAGGCAACCCATATGGATTATATTTATTGACATATAAAATTAAATATAAAATACGTTTCATCAAATAAGCATCTCGGTGAAGGTCGTTGTATTAGGGATCTTATACTAGTAGTATTTAAATAAAAATCTGGGATTCCAGGTCACTAATAAAGTAATTTATTCAATATGGTAATTATATAATTCATTTCGAATAAACGTTATGATAATTAACATTTATGTCACTAAAACAATTTCGGAGTTTGTTTGCCAGATGCAAAAGTTACGTAACACTTTGACTATATTACCTATTCTATCTATTATATATAATTCCAGTGTCACGATGTTTGTCCGGGATGAACTCCGAAACTACTGAACCGATTTTAATCAAATTTGCACACCGTGTGCAGTTTGATCCAACTTGAAAGAGCTTACATCTCAATTATAAAAAAGAGACCGCGGGCGAAGCTGCAGGAAACAGCTATTGTGATATATTTTGTTGAAGCGGCGGTAGCTTATAGTTAGACCCACCCATTGCACTAACGACGTGAACCCATTCCTAATCTAGCATATATTTAGCTTATCACGAGGAGTTAACAAGATTACTAATAATGTACGACCCACAATAATGACGTTACAATAATAATATGTACTTATACAGCGTGAAACAACAACCCTGTCCGATCCCTAAGAGTATAACTCGGTATCGTTCTGCGAACACATATACGTAGCCATTAAATGGATTGGAGATTATTATTGTTCCCCAGTGAAAATAAATAAAAAAAAACTGATCCAACGCAACACTGGACTGCTCCTCAAAGTTCACGTACTTACTAACTACAGTTTTGTGCCAAAGAAGCCGCCTATGCGAGACGGTTCATGAACTGTACCACAAATACGCCTTTATTGGATCGGACAGGGGTTTAGTTACATATTGTATACAAAGTGCTGAAGAAATGCAATGCAAAGATGTTCATTTCTATCAGCTGTATGCTGTTGTTTTTTCCGTGTAGTTCTTTTTGTATTTTATTATGATATAATATTTAAATTCTTCATACCTACATACTATAAATTGAGAGGCTAATTTGCCGTCATAAATAAAAAACTTTTCTACAAATTGGGTACATCCGTCGTTCTCTCAAACCGTGTGTCTCAAACTCAGGTATTAGTGCACTAAGTTGCCGGCGCTTTAATTGCCCGTGTCGATCGAAATCCCATCAATTATAATTCCATCTCATCTGTGTTAGTAATATTCATATCGTTTAGTATCAATCAAACTGTTTTCTAAATTTGTACTTGATTTATTGGTTATCTAGTGTTTTATGAATTTTATTAAAGGAGGTATTACGTCTTTAGTCTATGTCAAAAAGTTATGTATTGGGATGTGAAACTTCTTACTATGAAGTAGTATAATTCGACTTAATCAAAAAGTTTATTTGCTTCCTTTTAATTCGCTTAAACTAATTCTTAATTATTAAACGGTCACATACCTAAACGAAGAAGTATTTCCCTTCTGAGTACTGATTTTACGTAACATCAAGAATTTCTAACTTCGCAGTTCGGTTTAAATTTTAAATTCAATTTCAAAAGGCACTCATAAAGGTCTGTCTTTTTACAAGCTTTTTTTAACTTGAAATGTAACATCGATCCCATATGATGAAAAGAAACCATAGGAATGACATTTGAGAATCGCATAACTAAAATAATTTTACGTTTCGAAAGTACCAGAAAATTTGGGGCTTAAAATCAAAATAATATGATATTAAAATTAGACCAATACCGTTACAAAATTCCACATCTCCGACAGATCGAAGACGACGCCTACCAAGAAGACCTGGGCTACTCGCGCGGCACCATCGGCAAGTCCAGCACGGGCCGCGTCCGTCTACCTCAAATAGACGAGAAGACCAAAGTCCGGATTAGCAAGACGCTGCAGAAGAACCTGCAGAAGCAGCAGCAGTATGGAGGCGCGACTAGTATTAGAAGACAAGTGTCGGGAACTGCTTCGTCTGTTGCTTTCACGCCTTTGCAGGTTAGTTATGGTTTTTCTTACCTTTTTTGTTTCAATAGATTCCCAACGTTTGTATTTCCTTCAGAGGAATCAAATGGCGTTCGGCCTGTTATAGATTTTTACTATTTTTAAGTGATATATAATAATTAATTTCTTGTTAATATCTAAATTACTAGAGTTAGTGTCAAGTGTAGTACGGTGCACACTTAATGGCAGCTGTGAACATGAGGTGAGTCGCTGCGCACTAACTAATTCATGCACCTGTAGGGGTTCGAAGCGAGGTACTGCGCAGCGTGTAATGCACATCACAGCTGCCATTAAGTTTGAATTGCACTGTTTTACTACTTGCTACCTAAATTACATAACAGCTTAACTAACCACGTGTAACAACCACGTGTACCTTCAACAAATACTCAATACCTTACACAGAATTATAGAATTAACATTTCGTATTAGAATCGATGTCAACTAATTTGATTTGAATAATTGCATCGCGAAAATGTTACATCTTAATTTATTTGCACCTTTCGCATTTTTTAAATTAAATCAATAACATTGAGTAATCTTTATACAATATTATGCATGTATAACATAACACTAGCGAGATTATATTATTGTGGAAGATTTATCGCGAACGATTGCCGATGATCTTAAATATATCGAGAAATGTTAGAGCGTGTACATTACATAGGGTCATTTCGCCTGTTCGCGTCCACTTAGTGCAGTTGGCAAGTTTGAAGGAGAAAATAAAAATGTTCCAGGAGTAATTTCAATGAAAAGTTTATGTAATGTGTTCATCAAAATAGTCTATTTTAAGTTTACGTTTAGTTTTGTTCGAAACACCTTGTGGTTTTTTTTTTAAAAAGGAAAACATCAGAATTAGGCGATTTACCCAGTTTGCGTCCATAAAATCCAATTTGCGTCCACCCGTTGGACCACTTTGCGTCCACCTTAGAAAAGGAATAAAGGGGTGATATTTTTATGATAATGTAAAGAGAGATTGGATTTTGATAATTTATTTATTAAAGAATTATAGTTATTTAAAAATTATCATATTAACATTAACAAATCACTATAAAGAAAATAAAAACACCTATTTATTCTTCTAAACATTGATAGAACTATAAATTTGTTATTTTTAAAGTAGTTACGCTGTCGCCTTGGGTTAAAATCCTTTAATGATAGCTGTGAGTGAATATATATAAATAAATAAATTTTAAAACAAATTAGGTACCTACTTATGTAGTAAGTAAATAGTAATTTTAATCTGTTCTGTAAACTAACAATCAGCCTTGATTAATAATAAGTCTTTGGCTATATCGTATAGACAAAACAATACAATAATTTTGTCTAATCCTACTACTAAAAAATTTTAAATCTTAATAGTTATGAGACAAGGTATGTTATTATAGCCCTAGAATTTTAATTAATGACATAAGTCATATTCAAAAGACTTATCTTTGGCCTCTAAATAACTTAATCCTTCTAAACGAGTGCATTTCTGATGATACCATCTAATACACTTGTCACAGCCAATGTTTTTCTCTTCGTCGTCTTCTACATCTGAAATTAGTGTATCATATCACATTCAGGACATTTCACACGTTCCACGGCTGGTAAATTTTCTTTCTCAATTTCTTTGTAACTTCTTGAAGAGGATGTATTTCCTTTTTTTGTTTTGAAGGAGTTTTACCAACCGTTTGAGGGTGTTTTAAAGTTTTTTTTTTCTGTTCTTGTTACAAACAATACAAACAAATCAATTGAAAGAATGAATAAAAATAGTGGACGCGATTTGGTTTTGTTGTTATTCCCTGCAGGTATAATTTGCGTCCATTGCGGACGCAAAGTGGAAATTTTATAAATTCGGTGTAGTAATTCGCGTCCACCTTATTTTAACTGTTCACTATAAAAAATATAAGCAAATCCATAATTAATATAATTCTTTTTATCATTATCAACTCATAGAAACCGCTACGTATCCAAAATACACATAAAACAATAAAATACTTACCTTCAAACGCACCGCTGCCTATAACTTTTGTCTTAGAATTCCGCGCATCCGCGCTCTCTTGTTGAACAGCCGCCACAAACTTATTTTTTTACACAGGATTGATTGGGTGCAGGGAACTTTTGTCCATATGTGCGTGCCTCTTATACATTGAAGTATTGGCGGTAATGACTTTTCGGCTGATTGGTGTGTTAGTATCTATACTTAATTTCGAGAGTTTTCAAACGGAGATCCGTAAAATGGACGCGAATTGGGGGGTGGACGCGAACAGGCGAACTGACCCTACCTATGAAAGATTTTATGGTTCTTGGCAAACTACTTGAGTAATATTTTTATGTTGTGTGTGGTTACCCATTTTGGTGCTGATAGACCAAAGTGATGAGCAAAATTCTCTTGCGGTCTTTGACTGATAAAAAGTAAAAAAAAAGAAGAATTACGGTACTGCGAAAATTTAAGCGTTTAGCTTATATGGGTAAATTAAAATTAAAGCAAATTAGCAGAATTAATTGCTATCATCAACAGCGCCTTTATTTACTTATACATAAGGTTGAATTTCTTAAGTACATACGTTGGTTATGGTTGACTTAAAACGTAGCTCGCTAGACATTAGGTGTTGCACGTGACAGTATTATTTTTAAGTATCACATAACGGGAAGTATGACCTACAGTCTTTTGTTCAGAGTCCAGTTGTTTATTATATGAACAATACATTGATATACGATCTTTAGAATATCAAAATATTGGTAACTTCAAGACAAGATTTATTTCCGCTATATACCTAGCACATTGAAGAAAACTGAATATGTCTAAACATATACCTACCCAACTATTACGCGTCTAGCGAATGGGATTTTTTTATTAATATGATTTGGTAAACGAGCCTTGATATGTCGTCATACAATAAACTAACACTTTTGTATATTAAAACTAGCTGTGCCCGCTGTTTCACCCGCGTAAGTCGTCCCCGTTCCCGTATTTTCTATTGATATTAATAAACCTAAATAAATTATGTAAAAAAAATTGAAGTTACTCCTTATTACATCAGCTATCCGCTAGTGAAAGTCCTGTTAATATCGGTCCAGCCATTTCAGAGATTAGCCGGAAGAAAATACAGACCGACAAAATGTACAAAAATGATATTTTGGTGTATGTACCGTGTATGCATCCATACGCATTAAGTACAAAGCTGTTATTTTAATAATACAAACAGACACTCAAATTTTATTATCTGTATAGGTATGTAGATGTATAGATTATTTGTAACCATATTATTACTAACAAAAAAATGTCCTTCGCAAAAACATGTTATGATGGATTAGTTATTAGCAAATCCAAGTGACAGTTACAAATTTACAACACTATATTTCCATTCAATATTCATTTACAGTCCCATAACAACCTTGATAAATGAACTATGGATAGATTAATTCTGAATGTCGCGTACAATCGACCACACCATGGCCCAAACAATGATAAACGAAACTGAACCTTATCACCTTGATATAGAGCCAATATATTTTCACTGATTCGCGGTTCACCGTACAATAGGACATTCAATTATGCCCTACAGATATATCATAGCGATTAATCATAAATCTCATGCTGTTTTATAGTCACCATGTATTTACGGAGGCAGTAAATTAAATAGATTGAATACATTAATACATAATTTAGTACACAGAAGTATTGGCAAAGGTTTTGAACTTGACATGTAGCAATATGAGGGAAATTATGTACTTTCTAAGGCCATTCAATTATAACGGTGAAAGGAAACCTGGATTCGATCTGAAATCACTGATACGCAGTGCGCGAGGCTAGATCTCACTTGTTTTTTTCTGTGTTAGTGCCATGCCCTCCATTGAGAATTGCAAGATCTTCTGATATCGAATGGTGGTAGTTATAACAAGAGACTTAAGCATGATAAGAAACACGTGGGTGTAGTGAAAATACAAAATTATTAAACAAACTAGCAGCAAATGTGAACACAGGTTCAAATACTATTTATTCATTTGGGCATTTTTAAGATTGTGCATAAATTTTTATAGTTGTATTCAGTACAACAATATTAAACTGACTGACTGCTTATCAGTAGTTAGGTTACATGTTTGCTAATTAATCTATAATAATATATGAACTAGCAAAAATGGCTATATCTTGAGACAACTCACACACGGCCATCTGATCCCAAACTACTATACTGATAAACATACTTATTTATTTATAATTACATACATATTATAGATAAATTACACCCAGACACAGAACAAATGAACGTGCTCATTACACAAAGATTTTTCCTGAGTGGGAATCGAACCCACGACCTTGACTTAGCAGTCATCGTGACTAACCACTAGACCAACAAGCCCAGGTGTGAAGCCGGTACAACTAAAGCCATAAATTATTGTTAAATTAGGTATTCAGTTCCTAATTAAATTGTCACTAAAAATAACGGTACTGTCCCCAATTGAACTTAACGGCACTTACACCTATTTATATACCACATAATTAAAGTTAAGGCAATCAAATGAACCTACATTAGGCGCACGTAGTCAACTGACATGCGAGACAACAAAAACTTAATACCTTAAACGTTTTAAAATGACATAACAACACTATTGTAAAAAAATGTGTGTCGTTGTACGCACTTAACAAGTTACATTGTTTCCACAGTAATTGAGTACATAGTCTCACGTTTTCATTATCAGGCGTACATAATGTAGATAGAGACATCTTCACATCTATTTCTAGCTATACCTTTAACATTGTATTGTTTGTCTGTTCAGGCTAAACTTTGAAACGGTTGAAATTTTTTCGATGTAAATTTGCAGACCTGACAAGTAAGTTGTTTGGAGTGATATAGTTAACTAATTACTATTAATAATTTTATGCTCTTGAGTACTAAAATTATTAGTTTAGAACAGCATGATTTATGCGGATGAAGTCACAAGTAAGAACAAGTTTCACGTAATTCTCTTCACATTTTTTTACATCTTATCTATGCGTGATTGTGATCCGACAATAGTGCGACCTAAAATGTAAACAATAGGGTATTTTAGTTGTACATAACTATACATTACGTCTGTGACTCCTGAGGCAATGTCGTCTTACTTCTACGGCTCGTTAATTGTGGACTAGATCCTATAGACATGTTATAGTCTATTGCATTTAGGATTCTGTCCCAATACTCAAAATATAAATAACTGGTACATCAATTTAACAAAAAGTACCTAATAACAATTACATAAAAGAAAAGAAAAAACGTTTTTCATGTCGACGTGAACTTATTGTCATTTAGGGTTTGCTCATGGTGTGTGGTGTAAAGAATGGTTAGTGAACAAGGATGCTATCTTAGTGGCTAGGTTTATGATGATGCCCTATCTTACCCTGCAGCTTTTTCACTTAATAGCCAAAATTCCACCTCCCAAAATATTGACAAAGGGGGAGAACTCTTTTTTTTACACCCAGCCCGTCGATTCCGAAAATACATTAGACAAAGTCACGGCGAATTCGTCGGTGAAAACTAGATTTCGTATTCCGAAATTAAGGTTTATTTGATGTTACTAAAGCTAGACCCGTCTAAGCCCACCTCTAAACTTTTCACCTGAGATTTCGACATCACTTGAACTTGAGTGCAGTTTCAGAATACGGTGAAAAGTACAAGTAATGTAAGCAGTAAAGTGAGTGTGAGAGGTGAGGTGAGTTTGGTCATTTTCGGAATCGCTCGGCTGCTCCTAGATTCCTATTTGGAACTATTCTTTTACGTTCCTATGTAGACCTCTACTCCATATAATCATGGTAACTAATGAGTAATTATAGATGAATATTCATCGTAAAAAGGTAACAACGTCAAACTACTTCATTTAAAATATCACAATATACTTTCTTTAAGCTATATTTTTGAATCTGAAATTTAAAACAAATAATTATGACAAAATTTCACTTTGCGTCTAATAAATTTTCGTGCAGATTTACATTAAGTGTTTGATATTTATTATAATAATATGCAAACATAACAAACTTGTTTTTTTAGGATATAAGATCACATCATCATCGTAATAAGTAGATGTATCAAATATCCCATCTTTAATCAAAATATTTTCGTGATAAATTATATTAAAATACGCAACTCTATTTTGTTAGGTCATCAAATCTAAAGCCTATAATTATTATGTTTATGGTTCATTTTCCTAAAAGCTGACTATGTAGGAAGAAGAATACGACCTAACGTGGTCATTACTTCTTAACAGTAAACATACTCGTATCTCATTACCGACAACATTTTGTACATTGTTGCCCGTCTAAGACGATAATTATGTCTTTATATTTTCCGCATCACCGAGTTTCCCATTATTAACGCCAGTGCAGAGTTCAAACAGGGATGACAAAAAACTATCAAGGTTTTATTTACTCATCTTTTTATGTGTCTGTTTTTAAATCTAGTCAAGATCTATGTAAAAACGTTAAGATGATACCTAGATATTTATTTTATTCACATTGTATTGTACCTAATGTAACAATAAGGAATGTTCCGGCAAATGCGAAAATTTATTAATCTAATGTCGATTAGTCGAGTTGTTCCTCCAAAAGGAAAGGGATAACAGTGGTTTTAAGTGAAAAAAGCCTGGCATAGCCTTACATCAAAACGGACGAAATGCACAAAAAAGTCTCGGGTTAAAAAAAAATAGTCGGGCACGTAATTCTGAAGTTAGTCAAGTCTGTTAACGAAGAATTCACGATCTATTCAAGCAAACGTTCATAAATTCGTACGATTTCTGGTTTGCTGCCTCTGACAACCCTAAGTACGAACAAAAATGGGAGTGGTTACTGTAGTAACTCACGTACATCTTGATACACCCTTGAGTGAATGCGATATATGAGTTCATACAACTAGCGATACCGTTCTACAGATTGTCGCATCCAAGCTTTTATGAAGGTAGGTTCTCTAACCTACCTTTGTCATTATATTGAGACTTTTCTCAATATAATGACGGATGTCGGATTACAAATATTGTGACAGATTGTGTTTATGTGTCCGTATTATAATGAAGTTAAGTACTCGCAATAAGATAAACTCATCTTTTTAACTCAATCAAACTATGTTGGCCGTAAAAGTTTAATAAGGTCCCATCCGCTACAAGAAATGAAAACAATAGATCGGAAATATATCTAACTTTCTGATTTTTTTTTAACAACGAGTTAAACTTAAATATAATAACAGAAAAAAGTTAATTTTATTTGAGCTGCAACTAGTTTTGCTTTTTACCGCAAATACCGCATAGGTTATGCGGCATAACCTATTTCAAATGAAACGCAAACAATTGTTTAAGATCTAGCTCTACATATAAATATGCGGTCAACACGTAAATCTTACGATTGCGATAGCCCGAGCCCAACAGTAATGTGCACCAACCATAACAGTATGTAACATCACGGTTATCTAGTAACGATCCAAGCTTCTTAACCATGACGTCCTTTTATGTCGACTCCATCCAATTAGTGATTCGTTATTTATCTGAACGTCGAATAGACATCAATGGATCATGTTGTAATGTTTTTAAAGAACATTCATTACGTCCATTGAAGACGAACATTAGGGTGTGTTAGTCTTTATAATTAATTGTATTGTCTCATATTAAGACAATATTCAACCTTCGACATCAGTATTTTACAAAGACGGACCTTTTAATGGCAGTAGATGCCGCAATAATTGCTTGGATTTCGAAAGCAGATATTTAACGAGCTTTACATGAACTGAAATACATATCATATTACATGGAAAATAGAAATCTTAACATATTATGGTGCAAAATATTGCGCCCGGAACACCGTCCCTATTTTTAGTACTAAGGCTACTTATTGAAGGCATATAATAGTGGTCAGAGAAGATAAAGCATGAATACGATAAGGTATCACTTTGCATATAAATAAATAAATAAATAATAAAATCTTTATTTAAAACATAAATTTGTACAATGTTTACATAAACAAGTTACATTATTATATATATTTTCCTAACGCGCTGTGTTTGTCGTGTGTTTAACGCTGAATATTTAAAGTCAAAGCTTGTAATTTCTTTTTCGATTTGAATTCGACTGTATTCGACGAAAACTCCTCGGGTTCTGAAAGGCAAATTAATCAGTTGCCAAATTTTACTGATCACGACTTGGATTTGTTGACCAAAAGATTAACAGCCTATCACATCACTTAACACGAGATTTGACAGATGATAATTTTTAAATTTCAAAAACTGAGGGGTCAAAAACATTTTTGAAGAAGAACTACCCATAACACACTTTACTTGATCTCAGATCAGTATTTCGTTAACCATATTACAGCTCTTCCAATCGGTAGATGAATCCTAGTTAGTTCTGGCGACATGTGTCATGTACCCAATCAATAAGACTTGTTACATAAACCTTGCATATATTAGGCGTAAGTTACCAACTACATGAGTGGGCCATAAACCCATAACTTGTCCTATTCATACTTTAACGAGGAACATAACAGTTTTGCATGTAGGCGAGCCTAGAAAATTACCCATTAGAATTTCAGGCGATCGGGTTAGGACAAGACTTTCTCCGTTTACATTTCGATGTTGGTATTTGTGCTATGGGAATGGCTACGCCCTTAGGTTAAACGATGTTAAACCTCGTTAAGATTTTAGATATACATCAAAATAGAAATACTACCAAGTCTAGAGGCTTATTACTTTTATGGCCAAAGTGAATGTTCTGTTATTTCAACATACATATTTCGAAGCCATTTCTAGAAAATCTTTTAAGGTTCGCTTCATATTTAATAGTCGAGTAATTATTTATTTAATATGTACTTTACAATAGTTATTTATAGTGCTGTAAACATTGAAAAGCGATAAAAATTAAATGGTTAACTTTTACAAGAATAACAAGTATGATGATATATTTAGAAATTTCTAAAACATTGGGACACATCGGCTCAAAAAGGCTCTCTTTTTAACGAGAAATTTTGTAACTAGCATTGGAAGACCCCAAAATAAAAACATGGATAATGCATCTATCTACTGATGTAAGTCTTCAAGTATATTTAAACGTTTTGCGCAGATAGCTAGCCTCGTAAACGTACAGGCATTTATCCGTTGCCCTCCGCCAGGCGCCCGGCGGCTGGCGTTAACCCGCCGCCGCATCCCGGACCGTTAGCTCGCCTGATAGCAATCACCGAGATTATGCTCCCGTCGCTACACAATACACTATAAGTGCATCTACTGATACACTCGATCTGGTGACTATGAAATTATGGAAACGCTGTGTCTGTTTGTTCTCAATCCTTACTTTAAGATCGTGTTCTCAATCCTTACTGTAAGTATGTGTGACTCTGTCTACACACACACAGGCTTATTTTGAAAACGATTGTAAGGTTGTCGATGAAACTTAGCAGTTATGTAGGAAAAGTTCTCAGATTCAAATGTTAAAATTTTTAGGGTAGGTACCTACTACAGATTTTATTGGTTCAAGTTCTACAATGCAAAATTTTGTGCTGTACCTATATAGTTAAAATCGTCGATTGTTTTAGTACCGGATCAAATTTCTAAGCTTGACTCGCGATTTCTGATCTCGACTGTAATTTACCTCAGTGTAGTAAATATTTATTTGAACATTGAGAATATGTAGATAGTTGCGATTTACTTTGAATAACATTCTCTGTGAGATCTGAGTGAAAGTGGTTTATTTTACATCCTCTTAACATTTTTATAGAAAATCTGATGGGCTGTATCTTTGTAGCACACATTCAAGATAATTAACAGGAAATCAAGATTGCTATAAGTCAGTGGGCCAAGCAGGCACCACGGAAGTAGGCATCATATTTCTTTTTATAGTTCCAAAAATATCAAATCCTATTAGCGAATCAAATTTTTTCGACGGCGTCAGATAAAATTACTGAATGGTTGTAGATTCAATTTAGAATTCAATAGATATTTATGGTTATTGAAATTGATGCGCATTCTGTCTTGTTATGTAAAATTGAGCTCGTGCGATCATGCTGCCGTATACTTTGTATTGACAAATGATGCGCTACCATAGAATAATAACTAAAGTAATAGAAGGAGCGCTAAAATAGCAACCAAACTCAATGTATTTGCTTCATTTTGGCTTATGGAGCCGCTCTCATGTTAGAGAGAGACGCATGTACAGAAAATGTTTCAAAATTTTGCCCTTGTCGAAGATTTTATTTAGGCTAGTGACGTGACCCATTAAATTTCAACATCGATAGAATTTACTGTGACATGCGTTATCGCGAACCACCAAAAATAATAACCGTACCTAAAATATATAAATTACTAACAAAGAGACGATATAATTATTTATCAGGTTTTACAAGTTCATTCTGAAAAGATCATTGATAAACAGCAAAAAGGGGATATCGATATTTTTAAAGAAAGCCGGATATTGTTGCGGAAAATGTTTTTATTTCAAGCAAACTTAAAATAGGCGCTTTAGAAGCGTTAAACGAGTTGTTTCACTTTCGGCTGGCACTGTGCATAATACGGTCTAGTTATCAAAATTTAGGAAAAATATTAATCCGTAAATCTATTAATTCCTTTGTCGTAGTTTCAGTTTAAGCTTCAAAATTATTGCCATTGTTGTAGTTGTGGGACACTATGCGGCGGCGCTGCCAACAAGCGTTCTGAAAACAGGATCGATCTGAAATAAATGTGAAACCTCAATAATGTTTAATTAAGTGAGATAATCTATAATGTTAAAGGTCTAGGAGCTTAAATCTAGTGAAAATCTTCCTATCATAGTCGACACATTGAATAAGATCATAACATACTTTAATATCTAATATCTTGGAACTAACACATATCCATCTAATCCTCAAACTAGGCAAAGGCAGGCAGCATGGCAACCAGACAACCGATAAACATACTGATATATTAATAAATACATGCATATTATATATAAATTACACGTAGACACAGAACAAACGATCGTGCTCATCAAACAATTTTTGTCCTGGGTAGGAATCGAATCTAAAAGCGAACCTAAAATATTTTCTCTCCGTCTTTAGAAAATCTGTACAAGAAAAGTATCGACAACATTATTTACGTCACTATGAATGACCATGATAACCTAAAAACAGTTTCCGAATATTCACTTATTACTTCTTTTGAAAAAGATATTGAGGCTGGTTTCCGCTACAAATTGATTCAGCTAGATTTGTAACATATTTATATTCGTTTTTCAGCTCACATTCAACAATAAATTGAGCAAAAACTTACCGATGGAAAGTCAATAATTGGTGATTATTTTCTTTCCTTGATGTATGGGACTTGCACCCAACCACCGCACAAGACATCGCACCACAACGTTCACAAAGTCACTATTTATTGTTAAATAGAATAATTATTGCAGTACAACACCAATAATATTAATAAAACTTAATATAACAAACCAAAACAATACGGTTTACGACATATTTGTCAACATTGAATATGCGAACAAATTAAGTGGTTCAATGGAACATACTGCCAAATATGACGTAAAGTACTCTCAAATTTGGTCATATTACCAAACCAAACCAACGAAACACCAACTACCAAATCTCGTCAAATCTTACGTCATGACAAGAAAAACTCGGAAAAAGTAAAACAAAGAATAGTCATTTATCTCTTTTCCCCGTCCATTTTGTGGTATAAGATAGAACAGGAAAAAGAGTAGTCACATAACTCTTATTTTAGCGCTCCTTCTATTACTTTAGTTATTATTCTATGTGCGCTACGAGATCCCGCAAAAGGGGCTAACATGATAAGCAAGAATTAACCGAACAGTCATTATTGGTTGCCTTACGTACGGTTGGCCGCATCTTGTAGAAACAGCGAATCACAAAAATAAACCTTGTTGCTTTATAATAAAAACGCTGTCAATGTCTAAGTAAGTAAGATGCGGCATCTTTTACATGAATAGTGAGTATTTCAACGTGATAAGGTTGTTTTTCGAATGAGCAGTCGTACTTATTTGTATGGCTTATGGATTATTGCTGAGTTGGCGCTATTAGTATCGAGATAATGACAGAAATAACGAACGGAATGCCACTGACACAAATAACGAACTGATTTCAAGCACGGGTCGCACTTGTCTTGTTAGTTCGAAAGATTGTATTTACACGTCTATATTATAGTTTATGGAGTTCGTTTGTGAAGAAATTGCATGGCGTGTTACTTTGTGATATAGTGCACATTTTCGTAGAACCTGTCTCGTAATTTACAGCAGCAACGTGCTAATTAATTTACAACTAAGATGTTTCTATAGCTCACCTTGTAAACTTGATAATATGTTTCAATTAAAACAATTTGTTGGACGATGAATCTTCATTTTAAGATGCAAGTGATGCAACCTACTATAACGGACCTTTTTCCTTGATATTAACAAATATGTGCATAGCAATATTGAAGCAAAGGCGGACGACATTGTGAATAAAAACCTTATTAAGTTTTTGTTAATAATTTAATGACTCATCCTTACGTAGTTTGTGTATAACTACGTTTATGGTAATAACTTATTATCCTTGATAAGTTTAAGATATTGAGAATATAATCTTTCTGACATATTCTCATCTCTATTCGCCTTTGCTTCTAGTTTCATTTACCTACCTATATACCCAAAATACAAGTTTGCACATAATATATACTAATATTATAAAGCTAAAAAGGTTGTTTTTATGATTATTTGTTTAGTTAGTTGGTTGGTTGGTTGAACACGCTAATCCCAGGGACTACTGGTCCGATTAGAAAAATTCTTTCTGTGTTTGATAGCCCATTTATTGAGACGATTATAGCCCACGCGAGCGGAACCGTGAGCAAAAGCTATACATAAAATTACTGTCTATCTGAACTATACAGTGGGTAATGTTGTAACTAAAAGCACTGCAAATACTTCTCTAGGCCTGACATTTCAGCACCTACCTATCGTCCTGCAAAAATTAACACATTCCTGATACGACCGCTTTCAGTCCTCGTGGTATTCAATACCTCGACGTGTCCACCAATGTAGAGAAATAAGGATTGGTTATGTGGAAAGATAGGTAGGGAATGCCTACCCATTCTCACAACACTATTTGGAATTTAATTTCACCTGTTTGTTTCAGGGTCTCGAAATCGTGAATCCACAAGCAGCTGAGACGCGCATCAACGAAGCGAACGCCAAATACTTCTCAAACACATCAGGTTTTCTCTCCGTCGGCAAGAACATCACATAAGTCATTTCTGTAATAAATAGCGTCTAAGAAAACATTTGTTTTATTATTGCACCTAGTTATGCCCACTGAGCTCAGTTAGCCAAGAAGAACGTGTATCCATACGAACGATTTCACTCCAACTCGTGTTTTGAATTAACTTAGACTAGCATTGTCAAATAGAAATGATTTAACGCATAGAATACCAACTGTTTTGCAAGCGGCGAGCTTATAAATAATTAAATAGTAATTACAATTACCAGCCAAGTAAATAGCAGAGAGTTTGTCGCGATACACGTACGTCTGTTTTTTAATTCAGAGACTAAATTGACAAGTGCAAATTTCAAAATGACAAAGCACAATGGGAGTACAATAGCGTGTCAGTTTTGACATTTGCACTTGTCAATTTAGTCTCTAGGATTAAAAAAACAGACTTTATTAGTAACTAGCTGCCCGGACAGACTTCGTTCTGTCAAAAGTAAATTAATTGAGTTATTCCCGAGTTTAGGAACAGTTTTTTTACTTATTATTTATGTTTTACACAAACACCATCCACAAACATTTCAAGATCAAAATCAGCTAAATCGGTTCAGGCGTTCTTGAGTTTTAGCGAGACTAACGAACAGCAATTGATTTTTATATATATAGATTATATGTTCGAGTCTAAATTAAAATTATATATAAAACATCTATTCATGAACTATTATATACTTGGGTATAGGTATGATGTATTTTGATTTTGCTATTGGACGAAAAAAATTACCTAAGTATGCGTCTGTGTGTATTCCTCACTAGAAATCGAATTCTGGAATAAGTATAAATAAGCCAAATTCTTCTTAGTGGTAAAATAACGGATGCTTGAAGTCATACTTCAACTTCAGTTAGTTAACGCAGAATATTTTTGACATTTGCATTTCAATTATGAGATATTATGTGCGAAATAACATACTAGCTAACAAGGATGGTTGGTAACATACTTTATTGTTAAAATTGAGGTCATTGGAGTTTAGTTAAATGAGTACCCATTAAAAATCATTGTCTTATTTGAGTTTGCTACCAAAAACGGTATGTAGAAACGTTAATGAGTGGTAAACAGCGTAATCCATAACAAACGAACTCAAGGCACCATTCCTTTACATTGCTTAATCCGCTGCAAGTTTGAACAAAAATAGCAAAACATTCTTATTTTATGGTGTATATTGAGTGAATATAAACATCAAAACAAGGGCCTAACACAAGGAACTTGTATACTTTGTTCGTAGCACGGATTTATTAGGTTCGACCAGTTTTTTATTAACATAATGTTTAAATATCTATATATAGGTACCTATGTAGTTTTTTTTTTTGTTAAAAATCTACTTATTCTAATAAGTTTTCATCGTCCCAATACAGGCTAAAAGTTTCACTTAGGTCAGGACAGAACCTTGGCCTGGAAGACAGGGAAATACCTAGGTCAATAATTCCAATAGGACGAGAATGCCTCGCCTTAAGTGCAATGTCATTTTTAATCCGTTCGGTAGTTGTTTAAAAGAATATGGAATAATATATTATTATTCACTAGCTTTGGCCCGCGTCAGCAGGTCTTACCCGCAATATTAGTTCCGTTCCCGTCAAATATGTGATCAGTCTCATTCACTCACTCACTGTTGTTTTTTATTTTTTAATATAAACCTTGTAAAACAAGGACAATAAAAAGATAAGAGAATAAAATGAACAGATTTTTCCAATTCGTGCAATCGTTTGGAGCTAACTAACAAATTTGGTAATTCATTTTTATTTCTAAAGATCATTATTCTGACTCTTATACATTTCAGACTCAGTCAATACATTTGACCTACAATCTGTTACCTTTCACAAATGATATATTTATCACGGATTAACATCATTTAGTATCGTTACCGAGTAGTCACGAAGGTTAATCCTTTATACGATGATTATAGCCCCTTCAAACAGGGACAGCCTGACGTTAAGCACCTAACGAGTTGCGAAAACCGACCTTAAGTACCGGAAAATAAAGACGATGTTAATGGCGAAGATATGCGCCGACCGCATAAGTTCCATCACTGTTCGTACTAACTCCACTGTTTTCATCATAATTAACATTAGCCATCTTTATCATTTGCTGTTTCAGCCGATTTTAGTTCGTCACGATATTCTGTGTTATTACCTACCTATTGCCCGGTTACATTAGTCCTTTGGCCTCTGATTACTGCAACTCATTCGATAGTAAACTACTTTTAATAGTAGCTTTTATATCATCAATTGCTGAACGTTTTGTAAGTAAGTTGTTTTTAGATAAGTGCTATTTATTCCTGGATCATAATGGTCCAAGAGGAAGAATAAATCTTCATATTTGTTTAAAAAAACAATACCAGGCTCTTTTTTTTGTTTAATCTTTTAGGTGTCTCACTGCTTTGCAAAGGAAATCCCCAACTTACTCCATGCCCCTCCATGCCAGGTACAAAAACATTCATCTGAACTAAAAGAAGAGTTTCTTTGTTTATGCGCTAATCTCTGTAAAGTACTTACGAATATAGGCTACTATTATTTAGCTTTTTTCCACTATTATTTATTATAATGTTTCCGCGCTAAACAAAAGAACGCATGAAACTCGCACACGGACAAATACGGGCGAGTTCGCGGGGGACAGCTAGTTTCATAGAAAAGGTGTTTCTACAAGATCCCGTAAGAACGCAATAAAAGCTGTTTAAAAACATGAATAACGAAACTGTATTCACTATACTAAATTATGAAGAATATTCAAAGAAAGGTTCGGTCTACTTCTGTCACTTCCTTGTATTTCAGTGTTACGCAAGTGAAGATGCACCAGCCTGTGTTACTAAACAATTGGCACAGACTTTTAAACATTCCATACAATTTACTTAGGTATGTTATAATGTTCGTTGTACTCATGTGGTTGATAAATAAGCTGTATTATAAAATAATGTGTAATTGATGTCGGTCTGTTAACGAAATATGTATTTTAAATGTAATAAGTGAGCTTTTGATCTACTTATTATTAGAGATTTAGGTAGATTGTAAATTATTTTGAAGGACACATGAATCTAAGTATCTTAATTGACGTCAGTTTTTTATTTTTAATGACATGACAAAAGTCGGTCTTGCCGTGTTCCTAGACATTACGGTCAACACAATGAGTATTTTACTACTTTTGCTTAAACTGTGTGATCCCATCCACGTCTAATTAGATTAATTGACCATTCATAAACTTTGGCTTTATTAAAAAAATGCAAAAAAGAAAAAATAATGTTCTCATTAATTTTAAACTTGAAATTCTCTCGGTAACGCTAGATTTAATTAAGACATGAATAATTTTGAATAACGGTCTGTAAATAGACACAGTTTCGTGGCGAAATGTGGGTAGTTAGTAATTATTATCGGTTCGTTTGATTGCGGGATTTAATCAATTTCGCGCGTATTCAAGTCCTGCTTGGTTAATGTATTGATTAGATAGAAAGCTGCTGTATGCGATACTAGTATCTACTAAATACTTATAGTTTCAACCTGCCTATATTGGTTATAATGAAGAATTTATTAATATAATTAAATAATACCTGAGAAGCTAGTATCTTGTGTTTACTTATATAAATTCGTTAATATCTAATAATTTCTTTTACTCCGTTATTTAGAATGGCAGTTTAATTTATCGAACTAATTAATTAATAGGGTATCTACGAAATAGTAATGATAGTTTTTATGAGTTCAGTATCCCACAATATTGCAATCGATAGTCTTGCAGAAAAGGACTTTCACAACTCTATTCCTAGATATCTTTAGACGTGACTGCACATAAATAAATAATCAGATTCTATCACATCAAAGCCGACCAATAAGCATTTTATGAAGTGATTAGAATTTTATCTAAAACAAAACATAGGCCGTACAGAGAACAAAAATACATAAACTTATCATTTGCGCACGCACAAAAATGATAATTTTATCACGCAGAACGAATCGCACATTTGTACGTGTCAAACGTCACACGTAGCTTTCGTACGAGACTGGCGAGCGCCTTTGCCCTTATGACGTCATAGTGCATTATACTCGTAAAGGCAAATGAGTAGGGTACCTATACAAGTAAGTATTTAAAACTCGTCCAGTCGCTTAGTTCATTGTTTCGTGGTGTTACTACAGTTCAAGGACGACCTGTTACGTTATATCAACATCGTTACGATTGCAAGGATTAATGTTATGTATGTAGGTTAAGTTTTTATTCGCTTTTTATTTTCCGCGTGTGTTGTAGCGTGGGCCTGCGTGGGCTTCAGTTTTGGTTGACGGCAATGAGTATTGTGTTTTTGTAGTAATTAGTTTAACCCGATTCATAAATGATTTATAACTTTAAATTTATTATTAAATGTTAGCTGCAAATCGAATTGCTGAAAAATCACCGGGTAATACACTGACTCATACATGTGTTCTACAAGCGTCCCTTAAATCCTAAAATAGGTCAAGACAGTCTTTTAAGACAAGACAGTCATCAAAACGTGTTGTGTAACTGTAGGTGCTAACTAGTCGATTATCGTCCGAATTATATTCGAACCTGTCTTCGCAGTAAGTCAATCAATATCAGTTATGTTATTAATACAGGTTACAATCAATCAAAACAGTGGCATTGTGTCATAACCTTGTAACAAATTTATTTGGACGACACACTTAAATAATGTAGGTATACCAAAGCTTAGATCAAGAGCCTTTCATAATTTTATTACCTACTTATTTGTGGCAAAAAACTGAAAGTATTCTGTTACAAATTTTCCTGTTAACATTCACAGACCTGAATCGAATTACGATTACGATTAAAATCGGATATCCATTTAATATATCGAGAATTTTGCAATTTACGTTTCCTATTTATTATAGGTATTAGATAGTGTTCACAATAAATAATAAAAGGTATTTGTAATTACTCTCTATATTTAACTAATATATAGCTTATAGCCTGCTATATCTGATGTGGTGTAGGTAAAAAAGTATAAGATTGTTTAAATGTAAATCAGAGATTTTGAAGACATTCAAAGAATTAAGATTTGGTATACATAACACTTTGTACCTACGTACATAATATTTTCATATTAAATATTATAATATTCAATACACTTTTATATCTAGACTAACTGGATGACCTAACAACCTAAATTCGTTTTAAATATTCCTTACCATTACGATCATTCTTCATTACCTTTTTCCAACATTCTAATCTTTAACTAAGAGTCACTACTGACACAATTTTGCTTACAGTAATGTCAATTAAGACAAGATTAAGAACTTGAAAATCTTCATAAGGTGACCGGTCAGATACAATGACTAGCAGAAATTACTCCACGGAATTTAGATCATTTTGATGTTTGATTTTATTCTTGCTTGGTACTTTTTTAACGTTTCGGTTGTTCCAAATTTAACGATAAAAAAATGTTTAAAAAATATTTGTTATATACACAAGGATCTTTAAACCACTAGGGCTCATTCCGCCAGTCAATATATATAATATATAAAATAATCCTCCTAATATTATAATTGTGAAAATGTGGATGTTTAGATGTTTGGATGGTTGTTACTCAATCACGCAAAAACGGCTGAACGGATTTGGATGAAATTTGGCATGCATGTAGCCTTTGACATGGAAAAGAACATAGGCTACCTTTTATCCCGATTCCTTAAGTACTTCCCGAGAGAAAATTGAAAATTGTTTGCTTAGCCGTGGGCAGGCAGCTTTGAAATTTGGTAATCTTTTACAGCGCAAGCTATAACACGGGTGAAAATTTTATTCCATTTTTCATTACTTTCACATTTTTCATTTCTTTTTGGACCCAATTCTGAAGTCCACGCAGACGAAGTCGCGGGCAGAAGCTAGTTAATAATAATGTGCATCCAAGGATGTACCGCAATAACGGTTGTTAAACAGAGCACGTGTCGACCGAAGAGTTTCAGAGCTATTCAGGCATGAATCAATGATGGATTAATTTCTTACATACCGGCCTACGCCTTCATTTGTTTATAACACCTCTATACTCGAAATAGAAAGACCCTGAATATTATATCATGTTTATGGTCATAGATACGTACCTAAAGCGTTTGAAAAGTATACTCAATGCTTATTATTACATACTTTTTTGGAATAGGACCGTGACTCCATATTTGGGACTACCTTATCGATGAAAGGCCAAAATCTGCAAAACTGTGACTATTAGTACCTACGATGAAAGTGATAAGAATATTTTACGAATTATTATGAATTTAATGCTGATGGTATTTGATGAATCACCTTTAACTGTGTTGTCAACTGGCAATTTGTATCGAAGGCCAAACACATCATACACATAGGCTTTGGCGGTCCCAGTAAATAAGATATAATATATACCTACTTATTGTACTCGGTCGTCGATATTTTATGAAAAGGAAATAGAAAGATAATTCTCCTCATTCCTGAATTCGACTTCACTTGACAAAACAGAATATATTTTTCTATCCTGTATTCTCTGAGTCATGCAAAAAATGCTCAAAAAAGAGTAATTTTTCGTAAGCTGCGTATGCTGTACAAACGTGCCGTAATTTAATCAACCATGTCGATAAAACAATGAAATAGAGATTTGTTTATCTTCCTTATGATCAGGTTACTATCCTGTTCTCATAATTGCCTAAAAATGTTTCTGGCGCTAGTGTTTGTGGCTCTAACCATAACAGTTCCAAAAAAAGCAGTATTTAACTAGTTGTACCTAGTACTTTTCTATAAATGGAAATTAATTAAATAAGAAATGCGATCTGATGTCAAATAGAATCTCGAATGATCCCCAGTACAGCCTCCACGTGCTCTTAACGATCGTCAAATACTCTCACTTGCCGCTTTCTGCTTTAATAATTATAACACGACGAATGCTCTTCGCAATTAATACCAATTTTATGCAAAAAGAATAAAATTATACATTACAAAAGTAGTTTGCAGTCTTATAATGAACTTAGTTTCTATTTACTCGTATATTTTTCTTTAAATGACGTTTTCATGAACGTGACACACTTAACTATGATGCTACATAAACAACATTTAATTAAAATAAACTGCTTTAGTTTAGAAGGAAAATGAGAGTATTCCAAATAGAAAAGTTTGGGTAACTTTCGTTTACGTTATTCACACGCTATCGGCGATGTTGATGAAATTACCCTATCGATGGAAATTCATTATTCCAAAATAAGGTTGTTTACGATTTCTTTGGCACATTGCCCCGAATAGAGCCGGCCAACATATTAACAACTTCTAAAAAAGGTTATGTTGTCTAGAAATAATCGATTGTATTAAAAAAATGTTTACATTGTACCTCGCTGCTGAAACTAAAAATAAATTCCGCTATTTGAATTCACAAAACACCACCGAAGACTACAGGGAATGTTTAAAAACTGTTCTTAGAAAGGCTAACAGCACGCGAGGAATATGTATGACAATAAAATACTCATAACATCGACAATACACTGAAAATATTTATAATACGTTGAGGCACTCGGCTTGCACTTGAATAGTGCGTGGGGTTGCATAAGGACGACCGCCAGTAACGGCCATTCTACGTGCCGCGCATGTATTTCCAAAGTAAATATTTAACATTTACAAATGCAAATCACAAAAGGTTTTAGTTCAACAACTTTTGCAACACCTTCAATTGTTGTATTCGTTTAAAACAAATCTGGTTAAGCCGGTATCAGGCGTTGGATCTGCCTATTGTGCGACAAGATCGCGGCGCAACGTTACGTGATGTCTTGTAGATAAGACACACCTTACAAGAAAGAACGTTAACGGTTCATTGAAATCGAAAGAGTGTAGAGGCAGAGTGAACGCCTGTACTCGGCTTGAGAACAGGTTCCGAGTGGCGAGCGAGGCGCGACACATCCCGAGTGGTCCGCGAGGTTACCGCGCAGTGCTCCGCCGGCCGCTTATCTACGTGCGCGTGCACATCCGATACCCACGAGCCAGCGACGCGGGAAACGACCGCGAACTTACAGTTTACATTACACCATCACCGATCCCGATAACGCTTTACTGAACGATACCAGTGATTTTTTAATAAATACAATACACAAGGATAATAATATTGATTATGAAAACATAATTCGGTTGGTGTTAATAGTGTTTGTGAGTAGCCGTTTGATAGTATGTTGCGGAGTGGACTGGCTTTTTGATTAAGTGGGTGTAGCTATGGCGAGCTTTGAGGACCTTGCCTTCGACTGGGCGACGCTCTGCCAAGAGTGTCCGGAATGCTGGACACATTCAGGTAAATTACCTTTTTTAACAATGACCATTCTTGCACCTGTATTCACAGTTCGCTTGTATTGTAATCCAAAACGTCGAGCAGATGAATTTCAAAGTAGAACTTTAGTAGCGTTAAAAAGGAAGTCTATAGGTACACCTACCCTCATTTTCGAAAAGTAGCACAGAATACTTATTTTCTTAACATAGCTTAAAATAGTGATTTTATTAAATGGTTTTCAAATACTTGCTGTACTACTTCGATAGGCGGTGCACTAGTTTGTAGAGCAACAGAATTATAAATACCGCATACGAATTAGTCCCAGTGGGTCTTGTTATTATTCATATTAATTATGTATGCTCGGTCAAAAAGGGGAAACATTGGTGCATGTATAATGTAGCAAGTTTAATGCATATCGAAAATGTTTAAATGTCTTCATTATTTTAATTGTCTATCTACCGTCAATTATTTAATTAATAGCTGAGAATTTCTTAACAATAGCTAGATAATACGATTTTCTTTCCTGTTGATAAAACGGTATCGGTTTGTGATTTGTACCTACGAATATGTAGTTTAAACTTTACGAACTTATCAGCTTTTCCCGCCACCGAATAACAAAATACTCGACACAGCGCAATAAGTAGGTAGAACAAGGTATAAATAAATAAAAAATCACACACAGTCCACAGAATGTGGACATGAAGAATGTATATTTCCTTTATCCTGGAATACCACCGAAGGAGCAATAACCTCCAGGCTGACACAGACTTCTTTAAAATAGACTATTTTCCCCTGATCGCGTTGAAAAAAAAATTATGAAAGAAGGAGGTTTTAGTGGTTAGTGGTTTGATCTTGAAATATTTAAGGTAGGATATTTGTGATTGTGATCGAACAACTTTTGACGGTACAGAGTTTTCGCGAAAGAGACGTTGAAACCATAAGGTAACATAAAGTTCGAGCTAAGATATTTTATTAAGAAATTTATATTAGGGCTAACCCAGAGAGAAAGCATATAAGCGAAATGCGATGAGGACTAGAAAATAAACAGGAAATGACTTCTGGTGGAAGTTAATACATTGCAGTCTGCATTCTCTGAGCTAATGAGACATTTTGTAATTTCGTGGCTATTTTCACAAATAGTAATTTACACTAGACTTTTTAAACATGGACTTGTGTTTAGTAAAAGATGGACACGGTAACTGCTCTTTGATGATTCAGATTGGATCTTATTCGAATATTATGTATTGTCACACACATTGGCTACTTAAAATAGTGCCTGTGCGACAACGAGGTGCCTACTCAGCATCGTGCTGGTTGTGCCATGAGTCACGAGTCAGCGCTGATAGTGGCACCCCAATAACAGATCAAGTTAAAAATAGGTTTCCCGACCTAATTTTTGCGATAAAAGCTGCAGATTCAATCATAACTAATAATACAGTTCAACATGACTTTGTTACATTAGTGGTACTTTCATTAAAATTTTATGGTTTAAATTAGTTTGCAGGTATTCAATAAAGTCTACCAAAAGTAACAATTTAATATATTGTATCTAAACGCAGCATCTAGATAGTCAGACTTATAATTAATTTAAACGGGATACATCAAGTTTATGTTACGACTTTTGCGACATCAATAATCTACAAGTAATCGTGTTGCAAGCCTAATATTTCAAATATCTCTAGGAGATTATTGAGATTGCAATTTTGGAAGCTATGCGGCTAATTACCGGATCTATCAACATTCATGATTCTAGCGTAATCATTGATATATATTCAATGAATTTTAACGAGCTGATCGCTAATTAATGTTCTGTAAAGCGGTCTAGAAAAAATATCTGTCTAAGATTTACGTGCGTAAATGAATGTAAATGTAAACTGTTTGTTTATGCCTAACGTATCGTTGTTATTTTTATTGATAGCATGTTCAAACGAGGCACAGTTATACACTGTTTAAATATAAGTACCAATAATTGGAATCGAACATTGTTATGATTATATTATCCTTATCATGGGCCAATTACTTACCTATATGTTTAGTGTACAGTGTACACAATGTGTTTCTAAGTTTAATATTCGTTTCTGGTTTTCACTGGAAAAAATCCATATGGCCCATCAGAATTTTCTATCGGATATTTATGTTCCTGAACTCCGTATATACAAAATAGTCTCGTCAGATATTTGTTGAAGAATCTAAGTTCTTGATTTAGGTTTAAGTGACAGACAATGTTAGACGCTGTTGAACTCAAATTTGTTGTTCGACTCGCGATACCACCGCCGCCGCGTCAGCTCATGATTAGGGACTCCTATTGAGTCTGAAACAAGTCGGGCGATCCCGAGAATGCGCGTGATTAAGCCGTTAAATCTTTAAATAATTATCAAATTGTGGGTTTTGATTTTACGTCCAATTTTATAAAAAGACTTTCCATAAAATCATAATTATTTCGTGTTCACAGAATATGTGGGTTACATTATTGGCAACTTAAATAAACATTTCTTGTTCTCTAGAGAAAATAAGCCACCGTTTTCAATCAACGCACGAGGCACATCTCATCATACTATTAATTAACTTCACGTCTTAAGGTGCGGTTATCCTACACGGTTGAAATAAAACATGGCCGGCTATTCGTGTTTCGCGCATCTTCGCCATTAACACTTTCTGAAAAAGAAACGTGTGTGATAATGGTGCGTCGACCTTGGTTACGTGTTGCAGCGTCTCATATTTGTTAACTGTTGCAGTCACGCTTTCCGACACTTGAGAGAACTAGACGCCATTTCGAAGATACGTTTAATTATTACGTTAGGTATGTACATATTGCTATACTTTTTTTTACACTTCCAAAACATTTCCTTCTGTTTTTTTAAACGTATCATAAAGTACGATATAAAGTCGCTTCATTGTAACTTATTATTTATGGATCTTTTCGAATATAATTATTGTTAGAAAAATTACAAATCAAGTCTTCTCTATTTTTTTGACGGGCCTGTTGGTCTAGTGGTTAGTGACCCTGACTGCTAAGCCAGAGGTCGTGGGTTCGATTCCCACCCAGATCAAATCTTTGTGTGATGAGCACGATCATTTGTTCTGTGTCTGGGTGTTATTTATCTATAATATGTATGTATTTAGAAATATATAAGTATGTTTATAAGTTGTCTGGTTACCATAGTACAGGCTCTGCCTAGTTTGGGATCAGATGACCGTGTGTGAGATTGTCCCAAGATATTTATTTATTATTTATTTATTTAATTATTACGTCAGGTACATATTTTTTTCGTGTTTCTTTTTTATTTTATTTTGAGACCGTCATAAATGATTTGCTTTTATTATATTCAGATTTTTAAATATCAATGATAAGTAACCTTTGTTGTGTTTTTATTTTATAGACATAATAATAAATAAGCTACAGTAATATAACTACATATTATTAAGTTTGAAATACAAACTTTAAAATGACAAATATGAATTAACTGGATATTAAGTAAGCTGCCTTTATAAATTAAGTTTTGTAATGTTGTAAATTGCTTGAATTGCCCACAAATGTCGAAGAAATAACGTGTGAGTGAGCATATTACGATATGCGGTGCTTTATTACAAGCGGAGGTGGAAATATAAAAGATATCACATCAACTTATCATACGTGAATTAGCATTAAGCAGTTGTTAATACTATGTTAGAGGCTTGCTTAAGTTGTTGCCACACAGATTGTTTCACCAAATAGGTTTTATTGCGATATTTCTGGGAGGAATGGAACTGTGGAAGGGGTTCTTTGCTCTAATTTTGCAGATGTCAATACATTTCCTTCTTTGCTTTTTTTTTAAACGTATCGTAAAGTACGATATAAAGTCGCTTCACTGTAACAAATTATTCATTGATTTTTCGAATATAATTATTGTTAGAAAGATTACAAATTTAACATTACTATAAAATTTATTACATCATACAATTATATAAGTATTAGGTTAGATATTAACAATTCACATAAAGAGTCGTAAGATCGTTCTCAGAAAACCAAATTTTTACAAATAATTAGAAAATTAAATGTTATTAGCCGAAACTTACCCAAACCTGCCTGTCTTAAAGAAATAACATACAATTTTCAACCACGTTTCTCTATAATATTTTACCCAAAATTCTTTCTCACGACAATTAAAAGTAAGTAGGTAATCATTAGTTCTAGAACAATAATTCTATGATCATTAGAGTAACTTGTATCTACCATAAAGTAAGGGTAGAAAGTAAAGGTCGGACAGTAATTTCCGGTGTTCAGTTACAATGTAAGCGAATTTAATCAAGAAGGCTTCGCAGGCATTGATTTGTTAACATATGTACTTCCTTTTGTACCTCGTCTTTGATGAAGTTTTATTGCAGTGAATGTTTAACACTCATTATTTTTTTTACTACATCTGACCATCGGGTTGATGCAGATATGGAGTCGGAGGTGGACTGGACGTAAAGGCTGCCCCGGTTTCCCAGTACCCCTCCACTCAGACGATGCGGGAATGCCGGTGGGTTGTTTTAGTGGGTATACCGGGTCAGCCCGAGGAGTCCCACATAACCCCCCCATTCCACATATATGTATGTGTAAAGCATTATTTCCCAGCGTCAAAAAAAAAATATGGTGAAGGAGATCTGTGGTTGGAATAGGCGGACATCAAATCAGATTGTCTAGAATCGTCAAGTATGGAGAGCGCTGGTGGAAGGTGCAACTACCCCATGAGTCGCGACCCTCAGTCATGAACGAAGTAGCTTAGTTATAGCCGAATACTGAATCTTCCATAAATTTTAAGTCGACGATAAATCTCATGATGTGTGTGTCACTTGAAGGTGTAGATCGTCTTATAGTTAAGTTGTGTTTCAGTATTCTCGGGCTGGTCATGTAAAGTTCTTTCAAGTTCAGTATAAAAAATACTCTCAGCTAAGCGATTTTTTTTGTAAGTATCTATATTATATTTGTTGATGGACTGAATCGCAGAAAATTCCGTTCCGCGGAACTCTTTCTTTCTATCAAGAGTATATTATAAGAAAACTTAATTAATAATCACAACAAGAAGTGAAACTAACAACCGTTGAACGTGAAAACGGTCGTCGATTTCCTTGAGAAAATTATATGAAAACAAGCTAATTAGATTTTAGTGGTGATTACATAAATCAGAATTGTCAATACTGTCAGTTTTGTTGGCGGCAAAACAGCTTCAATTAGCTGCTGGAAGGTAGGTGTTGTAAGTATTTATCGTTCATCTTGAATATAAGAGGGAGTTGACTTGGATTAAAACTTAATACCTCACTACATATCAACTACGTATAAAATAAAGTCGCCTCCCGTAGTTTGTCCTTATGTTTGCATCTTTAAAACTACGCAACGGATTTTGATGCGGTTTTTTTAATAGATAGAGTGATATAAGAGGATGGTTTATATGTATAATAAAGGGCGAAGCCGTAGCGGGTCCTCTAGTAAATATTAAAGGTCGTTGTACAAATTGTACTTAGGAGTACATTTTATCTGTAGGTATTATATATGATGATATATATAATATTGAGACTTTATAATTTAATTTAATGAAAAAGGCGCTACATGAAAAATATTTATTGTTATTATTTTAAGTATTTTGATCGAAATAAATTTAATCGAATAGTCGAACAAAATTCAGATTGAACAACATAAAGATATCAAAATCCTTCCGAAATTAAGAATATAAAAATAAGAATTGCTTAGTAACGTAAAAACAAAATACCTTTACTTAAAAATGCATGCAGACAGGAATTTAAATTGTGTTTATTGAAATACAAACAAAAATACGTGACCATTCGAACAATGGACGATCAAAATTAGCACATTTACACGTCATAGCCATTGAAAAGTCTTGTTTTTAATTAAATAAAATTTATGTATGTGTATTTGAATTGAAATATATTCGTTTATTCGTTTACAAAAATAAAAACAAAGTCAACTACATACCTTTGTCCCACGCCCGACACACTTATGTAGGTAGGTACCTAGTCTTCAATAAAATGTTGTTTTTCTTTTAAGGCATATCAAACCATAACAGAAAAATCAACTTTGATTTTCCGTATTAAGAACAAGTTTTTGTAAAACTATCAAACATTAATTTATTAATGAGGTGTATTTTTACGTAACTAATTAAAACGTTTGTGGGAACTTACAACTTTCTATCCGAAGAAAACTCTACATGATCTAAGAAAATATCTTTAATTTGTTAATATCGTTTTTAGTCCATGCACCAGATTGTCTTGATATACCTACAAAGTGGTACCTCCTAGTCACTTCTCACGATAATGCTTCCATTGGAGGCGGAATATTGGTCTTGGGACTCCTGGGGAAAATATTTTATTTTCTGTCGTTAAATAGCCCGTAAAACAGCAGTTCCATCGAATGAACCAATACATATATTGAGGAGATACAATACACACACGTTTGCTCTTGCCTTACCGACAATTTTTTTAACATCGGCTGAGGTGGTCCGAATTATCTCCATAGACTTCCACATCGGCTATGGTTGGTCTTCCGATTCGTCACAATTCTAAAACATTCCTATAAACACTTTACCTACCTATATATTTCTAATAATCTTTCCTGATGCCACAAAAGCGATAAGTCTCCGTACCATAAACCATTTACAAATTACACGCAGCAGTTAATAATTCTAATAAAATAATGACGGCGATAGAACGTTGAAGAGATAATTGAAAGGTACCCATTATAATTGCAAGAGACTATATCACTTTCGATTCACACCCAAAGGGTAATATTCAAGTTGTTACTTCATCATTGTTCTGACGCCAATTATTGTGGGCACCAAATGCTGCCGGTTTAATTACATCAAGCTTCAGTTCACACGGTTAATACTGGCATTGACTTTAGACCTTATGTCAGATTACTATTGCTTGGGTTACAGAATAAGTTCTTAATCGCATTGTATGTATCGATTGCTCAATTCGTCTTAATTTGAGGTTACTTGCTTCTAATGTAGGCGGTCAATGACGCGTCGCTTAAAGGCAGAATTCATTAAAACAGATCAAAACAGTGCAGTTAAATGAGCCGTAAATGCGTCACCAAAAATGGACTATGCTTGACCTACTCAACATGTTTGTTCAAGTGAAATATGCACCAACCAGTGTTTGGACATCATTACATTATTTACTAAATACGCTTTGTGTATGTTCGTGCGAATGCCAGCATGCTTTGGATTAAGTACGCGTGCGCAAATATCACGTGTCGGAACAAATATCGTGAATGAATCTGACGAGCACATATTCAAAGTATCAGATAGAAGACAAACTTCTTTCACTTTAAAAACATTTATTTCTTACACTTTCGCTGGCTTTATTGCGTACCGAAATTTTTATAACACACTAGCTTCTGCCCGCGACTTCGTACGCGGATCCTGTTGCTTATGCCAGCGACAACAGGGTCGTCAAAATAAAAGATCTGAAACGTCTGATGTCAAATTCTAAGAGCCCGGGGGCGGGAAAACAACGTGATGCGCGAGACGATTTCCCTCCAGATCTTTCATTTTTGTAAGATAGCAGGAAATGCCCATCAGAACTTTTCCTCACGATCAGCGGTCAGTCGCGCATCATATTCTTCACTGGTTTCTAGAGACCTGGATGTAGATGCGTAAATACGATGAGAATGCAGGCGTGTTTCGCGATCCGAAGCTGACGCTCTTCGGTAGATTCTTGGGATCTTATGATCCTCAATCTTTTAGCTCCCTTGGAACATTGGGAATGATTTGACCTCTTTCATCATGGTTATAGTTTTATTGTGAAGATACCTGATCAATTAAAATCTAAGTGACTGCAAAGTAAATTAAACGCTCAAATAACATAAGCCCGAAAGCAGACATATTCGATAAAAAAAAATTAAAAAAAAATTTGGAGTTTTGGCCAGTAGAGTCGAATTATAAATGATAATATAGGTACCATTGTCATCGAAAATCAGTCCTAAAGGTTATGTTATTTTATAATTATACAGTGAAATTAGTGATAGCTTTGATTTCCAAGTCAGATGTTTCAAATCTTCGATTTTTATAAATTAACAGGGAATGCCCATCAGACCGTACAACTTTTGCTAAGACGTCATTCCTATATATGTGTTATGGTGTAACCGGGCTCTTGGAGTTCGACAACAGGTGTTCCAGATCTTCAATTTTTATACGTCAACAGAGAGTGCTCATCAGGCTGAACAACTCATGCTAAGACGCCATTCGTATATGTGTTATACTGTAGCTGGGCTCTTGGAGTTCCACATCAGGTATTCCAGATCTTCAAATTTATTCTCTCAGCAGAAAATGCTCATCACGTGGAACAATTTTTGCTATTGTACCATTTTTGTATCTCTTATAGTTTAGCTGGTCTGTTGCGGTTCTGCATGAGGTGTTCAAATTTCCAAGATAAATTATAGCCTGTATGTTACCCAGACTTAATACCTATACAACAAAAATAAATCATTCAAATCCATCCAGTAGTTCCGAAGATTAGCGTGTACAAACAAACAGACAAACAGAAATACAGACAAACAGACAAACAGACAAACAGACAGATTTTTTTTTTGGTTTCGTGCTCTATAATTGTTTGTAAACCCCTCTCAATTTTTTTTTTTATATTTTCAATGTATAGACACAGTTTTTTTTACTGTTTTATTGTATAGATTAATTGATGCCAAAAAGTACACAGTGCTATTTTTTCGAATTTTAGCCCATTCGATTCCCGGTCCGCAAAGCGTATTTTTAAACATCTATTTAATGCAGCTTTATTTCTTTTCAAAAATAAATTGAGTCTAATTTGCTATTTATTTAGAGTACTTTCTCTCTTTCTTTCTGGTGGCAATAAAAAATCCATCCTGTTTATCATAATAAATTATAACCTACGACCGACTCTCAGACTTACCAAATAGACAAACAAAAAAAAACATAAAAGTCTGCGAGCCTGATATTTAAAAAAGAAAACAGTTTTAATATCATTGCAAGGAGTTATGACAACCTTGTTTATTTAATTGATAACCTCTATGGAGGAGGATCTGGAGGATAGTAAATCGTACTAAAAATAACGAAATTTGGTCGTCATGGCAACTACCTACTTACCAATTTTACCGAGGTTACCAAGGTTACCGCATTGTTTATTCGTTTTTAATGTCAATAATCGCGATATTTTCCCTTCCTGATTTTCTCTTTTAATTTATTGAATTTACTGAATTTTCTTTACTATAAACCTCACGGAGCCCGAGACCTTTCCAACGAATGCAAAACCGTGGAAATCGGTTCGTGCGCTCTGGAGTTATAGCGTCAGGAAGGAAAACCCGACTTATTTTTATATAGTAGATTACAAGTTTTACGAAAATCTCAAACACAAAAATAATGTTCGAATTTCGTATTAAATGTTACCATTCTCTTTGGTTCCCGTTTGGTCCAATACGTTCTCACGACTGCAGTGATTGGTGAGCCTGTCATTGACCCAAGTATTAGTGGCACCATAACTTTATATGAGCTCCAACCTTAACCGAAGTTGGTATATTATTAAATTCTAATATTTCTCTCTTGATTTTTTTAAATTATCACGATTCTTGTTTAGGTGTGTTTGGTTTTTGTGTTGGCAATAGCAACGTTGGAATAAATCGCCGTTTTTCTTGTATTAACTAATATTATTTAATCGATACAATGTATTTATGATTTAAAATGCGTCACGCTAATCTTATGTTCAATCCATGTGTCAATTTCATTTCTTAATAGGAGCTAGATAAGTCATGAACATTAATTGTTTCTTCGACGAATTCGAGACAAGTTTAGATGAGCACATTTTTTTATAACTGACGCTTTAAATGAGTTTTCAATAAAAAACTTCTACTTAACTGTTTATGTATTATAGCGGCGACAGTAAAATGATTGTTATTAGCTCTCAGGTTAGCGGTAGAACTTGAACTTGCCTCATTTGTCAGCTACATACAAGTGACATGTTCCACGGTTTTTTAAATATCTAGGTAAACAAACTTGTTTACTGAAGCATATACATAATGCACTATCTTTACTGTTAAACTTTGGGCTTCATGTAATTTTGACGTTGAATACCGTTCACTGCCCTCTTTGTTGAACTGTCAATACTTCACTTCTTAGAAAACACGCAACGGTATGTCAACAAAAACGATTCCACTACTGATAAATCACTCACTGCTTATGGAATTCCTAAAAGGGACAAATCGTCACCGGAATTATAATAAGCGATTCGTCGTGGTCAATCAACCGTTATAATGTAAGTGTATCCGAATTCTTAGGCCACCGCTTCTGTGTAATACTTTTGAATATAAACATTTGCATTTGAACGCTCGTAAATCAATGGGGACGCCTACTTAAGGGCCTCGACACGAATTAACTTAAGTCTTGCATGACAAGTTATTGTTAAAGTAGAACAAATATTTAAGCCCTGTACTTTAAATGCAAATTATAAAATAGTCTGAAGATTTGCTGGTTACAGACGATAGATCGGTGTATTGACTGTTATTAGCATACATGCAAATTAAAAGGATTGTGTCAATCGTCTCCTAATTTATTAAATTCTCGTGTCGCGTTGTTGGTTCCCAAACTCTTCCGAAACGGCTGCACCGATTTGTATGAAATTTTGTCTGCATATCGGGTACCTAGGTCTGAGAATCGGCCAGCATCTATTTTTCACACCCCTAAGTGATAGGGATGGCCCTCTCCAGATTTTTTTAATTTGACAGAATAACGTTTGCCGCGTCGACTAGTTATCGTAACGTTAACTTACTACAGTTACAAAATAAATAAATCGGAAAAGATTTAGATGATAAAGAAACGGCTAAACATTTTAATGATATACGGTAATCCTCAAAAAAGGAAAAGTAACTGAAACAGAACTAAATTAAAATTTCTAAACCTCTATTTTATTTCACCTGCAATTAAATAAACATATATTTTTTTATGTTGACCGTAGCAGATGTAGTTTCCACTTGATGTCCCAGACTCGGCTTCATAATGAACATTAATGATCGTTCTTACATTACCTTCTTGATGGCTTTGAGTCATTTCAAGTCAATGCACTTGTTTTATAACATTTTTATATCGAGATATAATTTTAATTGTAATGCTCAGTTTCTTAAAGCAAAATTTGTTTTATAAACACAATTTTTGAAGATAGTGTTGTCTATATTTTTATTTTATTATCATTGATGGTCTGTTGGTCTAGTGGTTAGAGACCCTGACTGCTGAACCGGAGCTTGTGAGTTCGATTCCCACCCAGGACAAATCCTTGTGTCATGAGCACGATCATTTGATGATTAAGTAGAGGATATGTGCCAAAAAATAATATAACTATTCTTCTTAATTATGATATTCTTAAGTAAGATATTGGGATCCAATTCCAATCTCACTGGCTTATTACAGGATTACACAGTAAGTCTTTGGATAGAAGGCCAGCTCAGACAAGATGGTTGGCACTCTTTGAGGGGGGGGAGGCTTTGTCCAGCAGTGGACAGTGGTGATAATGATGATGACAGTAAACTACTATAGAACTTACGACTGTGTGTGTGTAACATCGTGCCTGGTGTATCAACAGTGTTAAGAGGGTATGAAATACATTTCCGATTGATTAGGTACATTATTGAGTGTTAGTAGATCGCCGGTTAGCGTGGTCTGCTTGGTCATTAGGTCAATTTGCTCATTTTCGTTAGCTTTTACTTGAATGTGAGAATTATTTCCACACAGCTGTCATTAGCAGCTTCTTCTGATCGCTTACGAGATCATTATTGTTGTGAGTGTACGTTTTTGTGCCGATTCGTAATAGAAACTTATACCGATGGGCGCTTTAATATGCCTCAATAGAAAATTTACGTTTCTACAAGCGTTTTAGTTGATAGATATCGCCTGAATGACATTATATTATATTTATGGAAACGACATTTGTTTTCGTAAAGCCAAGTGGTTTAGACTTTTGACTGCCAGACATTTGAGCGATTCTATCAGAGTTAACACTTGTAGCATGTCTTTTGCCTAGAAGGGCTTCGCTAGAGTAACATTTTAAGATTACATGCAGTTGTAATTAATAACTTTCTGGCACAAGTAATTTGATAATATTACACTGTATTTTAGGAAAATATCTATATCTATATAGGTTTATAAAATCTAGTAAGGAAACCTAAACCTATAAATTCTTCTTCTAAAAGTGTTATAGGTAAAGGCTTAATAAGTAAATTATTGGTATTTTCAGTTTAGTAAATATGCAGCTGGTACAGTCAACAGCAAAAGTAGATTATCAAAATCAGAAATTCAATACTAATTAACGGAGTTCACGTCAGAACTGTGTGGCTTCAAAATGATTCAACGTATGTGATTGTAAATTATATCAAACATTTACTACTAGTACAGTTGCTATATATTCGTGGTCAGTTTTGACTCCAAAACTGACCACGAATAAACTCAATTATAAACTCAATTATAAACTCAATTCATCATCTACTTTTGCTGTTGACTGTACCTACGTTTTCATTTAATTCCTTCACATATTATCTAATAGTCACTTTCAAATATTTTATATCTATAAATATCAGAGAATTGTACTAAGGCCTAAGTAATGTTTAACTAAAGCCCTTTATTCTACTGACAGCAATGCACATAGCAGAGTTCAACGTATACCTAATGGGAACTTTTTGGAATTTTTACAATATATTGTTTAGTTTTAGTTCCGACATTGTTTAAACATTTGTCACGCAACCGGTCGTAGGTGGTCTCTACAATTCACCTGAGGTTATATGCACATGTTTTATTCATAATCGTGTTAGTTCTGTGTGATCAGCTGCCAAACAAATGCTTTGAATGCGTTTTCCGGGTGAAATTCTACGCTATTGAATTAAAACGTGGAATATCGATTCGTTTTTGTTTTCATTTGCTAGAAGACTGCTTTTGCTAAGACTCTATTTTAAAGACTCTAAGATCTAGTTATGCTGAAAACAAATTATCGGACGCGGCTGACGGACGTAGCTGACAGTCGCGACTTAAAGGTACCTAGATAATGAAGGTACTGAGCTTTGCAAATTATCGAAGGTAAGTCGTGGACGTAACCTTGGGCAGCAATCCTGATCTTGAGCTTTCGGACGTCCGAAAGGAATGTGGCGCGCTGGATGTTTTAAGGCTGTGCATAAGACTTATCAGCCACGTCCGATAATTTGATTTCAGCTTTACACCCGGCTTCTGAAAAGTTATACAACACATAAAGTTGTGAATGTGAAGTCTTTTTTAATCAGTCACAGTCGAGATCTGTAGATATTTGACAGCAGATGAAATAGATCAGCTTTCTAGAGTTAAGGTACTTACAGTTTAACCTATTTTCATTTGAGGAGTGAGACATTTGCGTATACAGTAACATAAGAAGTTCACGTCTAAGTCTAATCCTAATGTTAAATTTTAAGTATTAAACAAAAAGTAATACAAAACAATACATTAGAAGATTCAATTTAGATGTAGCCAAGTCGAAGTGTCACGTGTTATTTTTATCGTCTTGGTAGACTATATTATCGGAAACAAAGAACCTATCTAAAGTAACAACTATTCAAATAGACAGTATGTTGTAACAGTAATATGAGATTCAATAAACTCTGAGTATACAATCTATTTGCCTAAGTCCACGCTTCGCCAGTTTAGCTTTTTTCATGTCTGCCTCATTATGATCAGATAACGTTACACTTGCGGAATTACGTAAGTAATATTATTTGAGTATTTAAAAATTTATTACTTTAAATACTTATTTATTACAACGTTTAAATAACTATTGCAGTTAAACCTTATGTTTTTATACCCATTTTCGCAAATATACGATTTGATTTGATTAATTAAAAATAAATTGTATCCATATTGAAATATCATTCCGGAAAAAAACTGTTACAAATACCTAAAGAGAAATTATTATTTTTTGAGTAGATCGGACATAAATGTATAATTAATACATTTTGCATTCGCTTATGCATTATTGCCAGTCGAGAACTCACGTCTTCTCCAACAGCTATCAATGGTTCGATAGAATACAAATTAATTTTCCAAAATCGATTTTTTTCCAACAAAATCATGGCATCATTCGAAAATTACTGATCTCACTTATAGATAGTCTCAAATGAATAGAAAACATAAAAAATACCGAGAATTTCATCGCTCAGTGATTGTTTTAATGTTCTCTGATTGCTGAATTATTCATAACTCGCCTGTAATAGTGCACTTAGTTTCTTGGCGAGATTTAATAGTATTTAGATCATTATATCTTTGAAACCGGATCTAAAAAAAAAGATTTAATACTTTGCAAGTATTACCGACCGTTCATCTTTAGTTGCCACGATTAATACAATAGGGGAATATACCTGGCAAGATACGCGGAAACTAATTAAAATAATTGAAAAAATAAACCCTTATTAAACAATATTTTATTATTCCTTTTTTTTTGAGGGCCTCGTGGCTAAGTGCTTACACTTAGCCACGATCCCCGTATAGTTTGATCCATAATAAAGGTTAAGCCGCGCTCGCCGCGGTTGGTCCGTGGTTGGGTGACCATTTGTAAACATATCGAGACCCCTCCGTTAAAGCTCCGAAAGCACGTTAAGCCGTTGGTCCCGACTATCATACAGTGATCTTTGATAGTCGTTAAGTCAATACATTTCTGACAACCAGTCTTACTATGTATGAATTACCTAGCAATGGGTTGTGGAGGTCAGATAGGCCAGTCGCTCCATGTAAAATACGGTATTAACTGTTCAGCTAAATCCGGTAAGACTGGAAGCCGACCCCAACATAGCTTGGGAAAGAGGCTAGGCAGAAAAGAGATTATTTATTTTTTCTTCTAATGATGTTATGATCTATGGGAATAGGACCTTTTATTTAATAATTATGTTGCACAGGACCACCAAATGAATCTAGCTTCAAAAATTTAAACCACTTTGATCGCTTAAATATTACACAGCTTTAATGACGGCCAAAATTCATAAGTATCATAGTTATGTTTACTTTCGTTGCTAACAACATATTACGAGATATAAAACTAGAATATTGATAAATAGATTAAATAACGGAATATTAATTATATTGACTTGGATTTAGCAACGCATTCGTGGTTGGTAGTTTGCTCTATGAATAAAGACGCGTTCTTAGATGGAGGTGTAATTAAATATTAATATTTTGTTATTTATTGAAAGTTTTCGGAGCTGATATAGCTAGTAGACTTATTAATATTGTTATTCGCTAACAGCCATGTTTGTAGCAGTTCTATTCTCTAAACATCGAAGCATTACAGAAAAACTCGACGATTTTTTTATGCTTAGACGCAATTATAGACAATCTAGAACAGAGTGTGCCCTTACAAATGAAATTTAATAATAGGAAGGAAGCAAAAAAAAAACCGTTTTAGAAGTTGATGAATACAATTAATGCGGTTCGATTTTCAAAACTTATCTAAAAAATGCTACATGGCTGCTAACTATATTTTGTTTATACCTTATTAAATAATTTCAATAATTCTGATCATTGTGTAAAAATAACTCGTGGATGAAAAGGATATATTAATCATAAAGGTAGAATCGTTTTTTATAATTTTATCAAACTCGTAAAATGTTACTGCCTAAGTTGTTACACGCTTTTTGTGTAGCTAGATCAAGTAGGTCAAAGCTCCGCTTTTCTGTGACAACAAAAGAGGTTTTAATGCGTGTAAAAAGTTTGTGGCCAGTACTGAACAAGAGCTTACGTAACCTTCATGGAAAACAAAAAGGCCGTATGTATTATGTATGTTGGGGTTCACACATAAATCTCATCATGGCTGGGTCACCGAATATCAAACATTTAACATATCGTATTACATTTACACTATAAATAGATCCTATTGTCTTTAAAGTGTGATACATACTTCACAAAAACCCCTCGGTCATTCTTTTGTCTATATGTCTATTGTTCTAGTTTTTAAATGTCCTTTCCCATGTTTTGCGTAACTTGAACCTTTTTAGTCCTATACTCGTGAGAGCACCAGGGTTCGTGCGCCATCAGCCGAGACCTACAGAGAGAGATGTCAATGGCCAAGCGTTATCTAGCCCCTACTATGTAACATGGGACACAGTTCTTTGAGATAAATCATTTGCTTTTCTATATTGAATATTAAAATCATTAGGGAAACCGAAGATTATAGATAATGTAATATTGTAGTGACAACAAATAAGCGATGGTCGTATTATGAATTCTAATCAAGAGACGAGCTTGGTCATTCGAAATCTAAAAACATTTGTGTTTAGATAAACAAATCCGCATTGTTCTTTTGAGATTTAAATTTGTAAATTTCAAAGTCATAAATGTATTCTAAAAATGTTTTTTATTAATTTGACATTAAGCAAGTAGATAGCTTTTGTTGTTCAAAAAATAATTCTTTTTTATGCAGGACTGCTCAAAATATGATTGTTCTTTTTGTTGCGTATATAAAACTAGTCTCTGGTATCTAACATACGTGTTTTAGCTCGACTAGTTTTCGATTTAATCGAGGCCCTTAACATTCTCTCATTCGAGGTCGCCGGCCTGTCTATCAGTTAAGGTTTTATCTGTTGACTCTCTGAACTCATTACATATATTTGAATTAAAATAACGGTTTTAAATACTTGAATTGTGAAGAATTAGTAGTGGTACAGCAGACAGGCAGGATGCGACATGGAGTACAACAGGTCGCTGAGCCCGCGCATGTAACCGACACCTTACTAATCGCGGACCGCATTCCACTCTATTGCTCTCCACCTTGCTGCATCCAACAAGTCGTATTGTTGTGATATTATATTGTTTTCCGTTTTTGTTAGTTCCCAGAAATCCATAATATGTGATTTATTTTTAATTCTTTAGAATAAATGAGGCTAATTGTCATTAATTTCGATATCTTTTTTTTTCAATGAGGTCTACCGCAGGCTTTGACTGCTTCACCGGACTTAAATAGATATAGAAAATGGTAAGTATTATCAAAAGATAGTATCTCGTTTCCATATCGTACGTTGAACCTAAAATTTTTCCTACTTTACCCGAATAAAGAACTGTGTTTAACTCTAACCTTAGTTAGCTGAGATCTACACCCCACTTTAGGATTTAGAGCTATATGTTCAGCTTACAACCTCGGGAATTCCGCTGAGCAAAACGCTAGAACCAGCTGTAGAGAAAGTTCTCAAAAGAAAAATGTCGCAATAAAAAAAGTGCAAAGCAACTAACGATTTATTAGGTACAGGAAGAGTAAAGTAGAAACGTGATTCAGGCAACACCTACGTCGGTAGGTACTCGAACTACCCGGATCTTCGCAATACCTGTTGAGGCCTATCGATGAACCGTTGACCGCACCAGTGCAAACACTAAAACATTGCTAGCACCTTTATCTCCAAGATTTAAAGTTGATTTTAGCTTCGCCATTTGTTATTACGTAGACGTCGGGTTTACATACTAAACGTTACATGTTTCAGGATCATAGTTCACGATGTTATTGGGTAAATTCTTATCGTGTAAGATGTTTATCGTCATTTAATGTGCTGTGGGAAGTTTAGCTAAGTGATCACGACGCGACGACGTCCATGTGTCAGTTGGGTAATAATTCTCGTGTTTTAGAGTATAATGTGGTGACTTTTGACTGGACTGCAATTAATGTGTGCTAAAAAGGTCTATCATTAAAGTAATATTAATACTGACTTTAATGTGTTGATGTCTAAAAGGTACTTATGCAATTTTGTGCCATTAGATCCGTGAGCTGACCCAACTCACCCAACTATATTATTTCGAGGAAATCAAAACCTTATTTCATCTTGAAACTTACTGTCTACCTTATCTTGATCTTATCTTAGGTGTTTAACTCATCTGGCATATGTTGCTTCACTCAATTTGGAACATGAAACTTATCATAATTAATAAGAAACTTTGTCCTTACCTACTTCAGAACACTGTTCTAATTTAAAAAATAGTTTGAATTTAGGGTCTTCCGTGTCATCTAGCTGCAGCATCATAGATCACGCAAAACAGGTACACCATGTATTTTCTCACAACGATGTCGTGTAAGCATAAACCGTGTAACCATGATAAAACAAGCGATACTAGCTAGTATGTAACTTATTAGATATTACTCAGAGTGCTGGAATTCACGCAAATATTGGTTGTTTCTTTGTCAATGACGATATACATATAGACAAAAATTCTTGTACTCGATAACATTCGTTTAGGAAATGAATGCATTTTCCTTACGAAAGAGTATTAGTGAGATATACTGCTACATAACTATGTACAGTGGGTACAGCAGCTTCTTTTTCTGAATACGGTGCATGACGACGCCTGTTTGACAATTGACATATAAATAAATTATTAGTATTTATGTTCAAGGCATAACTTGTTACAGCATTTATATTATAAGCATAAGTACCTACCTAACTTACTTTTGTATATTTATGACATTTTTATTTTCTACAGTGTTATTAATTTTAATGGTTTTCTTTTTACTTCCCGAACCAATGCTGATGGTGTTTTCGTTGGTAGCCTGATTATCTATGTCTATAATTTGCTCATCAGACTCCTCTTCTTCTTGTTCTTTTTTCTGTATTTTTTTCTTTGGTTTTGCTTTAGGCTTCCGCTTTTTTGAAGTTGATTTTTTAGGCTTTTTAGGTGCTCTACCTTTACCGTTCTTTTTCACTCTTTCGAACTCTTCAGACTCTGAGTCCTCCACACTCTCACTTTCATACGTTTCTTCTTCATCCTCTGATTCAAAATCAACTTCCTTATTGTCATAACTCTGAGGCTTTTTAACTTGATCAACCATTTCATATTCTTCACTTGTAGTACTTATATCATCGTCCTCACAGATTCCCTTATAAGCTATACTTAAATTAGGATTACTTGCCATAGCATATTGTATATCACAGTATGTGTTGTATGTCACGCCGTCACTGCCGCAGTAGTACGTTCTTGATCGTTTCCAAGGGCAGAATACCCTGCCATGATACCCTGAAGTTAGCGAGAGGAGTAATGTAACTGGAAAATTAAAATGCAAACTGTCACTACCTCAAATGTATGCAAATAAAATTAAAAACTTCCGAAATCCCTACTGAAGAGATAAATAATTTTATATGACATTATGAGTATTTTTGAGTATTTGAGACTTACTTGTAAAAATATTCATCACGTACGCTTGTTTTCAAAATATTTTCTAACAATCATGTGTATCCAGTTATTACTACTGTAGGCCTGCAAAGACTGAACGGAACTAATCTCAGAACTTAGTATAAAATTATATTCGAAGTCATTACATGAAACCAATTATGGATTCGATGTTTTTGGCGCATTTCTTTAATAAAATTGATGTCATTTGATACTTTATTCATTCTGGAGTCATAAATAGAAGCGATAGATACTGATTGATTGTAAGAATAAGTCACGCTTCCTCCAGTCGGTTGGTGGATGTGTGACCATACAAAAATTTATAGCTCCTCCGAGCTTCGAAAATCAATCTCAATCTTTTGCGCCGGTCATGTCGGCTTGCACTTGTGAGAGTGAATGAATAGAGATTGCAACCGTGTTATCAGATATACATATTGGCAAGATTGCTAAACCCTGTTGAAGAGAAGCCGTGGTGATATTAGCCTAGGAGGAGATTATTATTATTTATTATTTGGTACTCACACTAGACTGTGGGAATGTGAGATAAACATCGGTTGTTTTGACGTTGAAATAAATTCTCAAGAATGAATGATGTGTGAACCGATGGTTATGACATGAGAGACATAAACGAATAGTTTAAATTCATGTGAAAGATTAGAGTTACATTCTTTTAATGAACTTACTTGAAGAAATTACGGAACGTATAAAGCTAGTTGGTCAAGCGTTAGCTCAGTACAGTCTAATTCTTTTCAGTGGAATCTAAAAGAGGCTACATAAAAAAAATATGTTTATATAGGGAAATGGATGGAAGAGACAAACACCTAAAACTTACAAGATTTTATTTACTGAATTGATTGATTGTAATTAAATATATTAAGACTGAAGTAAGAAAACACAGTCTATTCCTAATAACTTTAATAAGTCCTTCTTTAAATAATTATCCTGCTGTGAAATTAAATATCCTCGTTCTTTTTTGTTTGGTCTGCAATGGATTGAAGTAGTATGGACCAGCACCTCCAACATTTGTCCAGGGATTAAGATTGTGCCATCTCGTGTCTTTGGCTACCTCTACTTTTTGTTTTTTCGTTTGCACACTCCGATATCTATGGTTTATAACATGATACACCACTGTTGAAAATGCAGTCTGCACTGTTAAGGAAACTGAAAAGGTCAATGTAAGACAAATTACATAAATTATTGTTGCCATAAATAATAGCACATAGTAGCTTGTTTAACTTGTGGTACTTGAGTTTGAGTTTTATTCATTTAATAACAACCCTCAAATTCAAATAAAAATCTCATTTATTCGAAATAGGCTGTATTAGGCCTATTTCGAATAAATGAGATTTTTAAGTAACTAGCACTTCTTAATCGGCAAAAATACATTGGACCATGGATTTTGACTCATGGACATTGGACTCATTTTTCTGTTCTCACAAGTAACAAGCTTAGAGGTTGAATAGATGATAAACAGTTATTAGGTAGCCTTTATCCGATCAGGGGTCAGATAGGCACACACAGTTTCATCCAAAATTTAAAAACCGGTATTAAAATTATTGATATAGAAAAAATTTAGACTGTATATCTAGATACACGTCTCTTACAAAGTCACAGCCAAGACTGTCTTCAAATATACATACCTAGATACATGTATCTACCTAGATACATATAGACATATTGTAACAGTTTTGAAACGGAAATATTTTTTTCCCACATTCTACATAAATATCTACCGTAATAAGCATAAATATGCTTTTACAAAACCGAGAAAAATTCAGACCGAACCTTTTGATATGATAATGGAAATGATTAGATTTGTATGGTAATTTTTTGAGGACGGTATTGTGATCCTAACTTCTTGGTTTTTTTTTATAACAATTAATCAATTAATCTACTTATATCAATTACAAAACATATAGATTTTATAATGACAACTTGTGACGTAAACAGGAAACACAATTAATCATAAAAAATGTACAAAAAAACTTACTTAATGTGAAAATCAAGATCCAAGCCACGCTACTCATAGTTGATAGCCTAGTCAAAATAACTGTTTTCTCAACAAAAGCCTTGATTAAGCGTGACAAAACTGCGTATTTACATTAATTAAAAATACTTTTCAGTTTATTCTGTGCGTCTTCTAATAAATTATCAACCGTTTCAAATTGATCTGTTTTAGATTAATTTAATTAGTCGTTGGTAGAATACAAAATTTACATTTTGAGTTGCTGGAATCTGTACGCTTCTTTGTAGGCATAAAGTGTCAATAACGCTGAATAGTTTTTTTTATTTCAAGCCATACTTTTACACGTCGTAATAACTATTTTAACCATGTTATTCCCATTATGTGATATTTTTTTTAATGACCGCACATTGCACTTTATTGAGTCAAGATTTCTCAGATCATTGCTCTATTTTAAGTAAACTTCATATCAGTGTTGACGAAGTATTCAAGGCACTCAAATCTTTAGATCCAGCCAAAGGACCTGGTGCCATACCATGAGCTTATTAAGCAAGGTTGTTGCCGCTGTGGAAGCGAGACGCTGCTACGTGCATTGTATAGCGCTGTCTCGCTTCCACAGCGGCAACAACCTTGCAATAAGCTCATGGTATGGCACCAGGTTCGAGGGTTCGCTGGTTTCTCTTATTCGTGTCGTTATTTTATCGTTTTACTTCTGCCAAACTACAGAGCAGTCTATTGACAGATGTAGCTCCCATAGAATAATATCAGTATATTTCTTTTACTAATTTACACTGTCTCATATAACAATTAATACTATTCAAAATATTGTTATATAGGTATTTATTTAACATTTTTATATAGGTTGGTTACACATTTACTCATTCTGTTGGGTTATTTTATAAGTTTATATATTATTATATCATGTGTGACTGTTTATTATACCAAATAAACAAAAAAAAATAGGTACATTCTGACAAAAACATTACCCTTCCTTTTGGTTTCGCCGTAGTTGGGTAAAAACATGATAAATGATTAAAAGAACATTAAGTTCAAATAAGGAATACCATCTAGGCGACCCAAAGTCGTGCTTTTCAAGACAAGTAAAAAAATCGCAGTTGTGTGTAACATTTATTATTGTGTAGTATTCGTCTGATCGTCTCATAAACCAATGTTATTCGTCGAATCTGATCTTGTCATAGCACGTGTTAGTCACAACCACATTTTTTTTTCAGCTTCCTACAAGGAGGAAATCCAAAATCATTCCAATCTGTTTGACGCAGGTTGCATTTTCTCTGAGATATTTTTTGTAAATTTCTTGATTCCATGGATGGGATGCATAAAACGATTACTACTGAAACACAAATTGGCTTTATACTAATATTTTTTTCACTTTATACTTGGTGTATTTGTTTTATCCTTCAGGTAGATTAAGGAAAACTTACGGCGATAATCTGATTTGAAATGTCACATGTCGCCAAAAACCGATAAAAAACTACCACTCTTAACTTTAATTATAAATTTATTTCGCTTTAACCAAGTTCATTTTTGTTATATCGAAAGAGAAAACAGGTGACCCAAATTTTTATTATTATCTATAGGTATAACTAGTAGCTTGACCATTTTTGTACTTATTCAACATGTAACAAAACCCCTGTCGGATCCAATAAAGGCGTATTCGTGGTACAGCTCATGATCCGTCTCGCATAGGCGGCTTCTTTGACCCAATATAAAAAATCCCAATTTTTTGCACATTTGCGTTTTAGCATTGTCATTTTTTTTTATTTAATTACATTAAATATTCAAGAAAATTACATACCGATTAACAGTAACCAAAACTTAGTAACGCACCGCATGATTAATTATAAATCCTTCCTAAAGAGTTTTACTTCATTTATATAGGAACTTTTGAAGAAATTATAATTAACATATACACAGTCATATTAATTAAAGATAATTAAACAGTAACGAAATTAATTGTTTTGTTTAATTAGAAATCTGCAATGAGCTGCGTCTAAGCCATATAAGTATAATCTCTGAACAGCCAGATTTAATTGATTTATGTTACCAAGAATTATCCATAGGAGTTTCATCACAGATATTTGTAGTTTATTATTTTTCTGTTCATATCACATATGGTGCAAACCGTCAAATAATTTTTTACAACCCCTTATGCCTTAGCAAATAGATTTGAAAGTTTAGCAATGTAACATAAAGGCAAAAAAACTATTGAAAACCTAGCTTTGCAGTGATCCCAGACGCCGGAAGAAAAAAATAATATCTAATGCATCCAGCCACTGGAACCGTGGTCCAAGTTTATTGCGGTCCCAGTCGCCGGAAACCTAACACATAATTATGGTAACATACAGCGAAATTGCCAGTAGTTGTTGTTTGTTGTTGGCCAAAAAGAGAGAAAAAAATACAAGATTTAATTTCTTAGTGTCTGTAGACGTATAAAAATAGCTGGATTTTGTCAAAAGTGGAGTTTTCTTTACTGCCATTGGTGTATACTATGTCTTATGATTTAACCATAAATAGTCGAAGCTAATTAATTAACTAATTAAACAAAAACAGTTAGGTTTAAGTTCTCGTTAATTGGATATTAAACTTTAATTAAGTTATGTCAATCTTAATTATATTTCTCTTCTAATATACCTTTTTGCGAAGAAAGTAAGACAGTATAGATTTAATTAAACTCTGATCAACGAGGGTCAGTCATGCGGAGTGTGTTATACTTTTTGTTACTTGGTATGTACAGTCCAAGTTTTAAACTTAATGTACAATAATAATATTACTTACTCTGTAATGTATTTTTCAGTTATACTTGTTATATGCAATCCATCGTTAGAAACGAAATTCACGGTGAAAAAAGATTCAAAGTCAGTTGGAAATAGTCATAAGATTCAAAGGAGACGTTTTTCGTGGCCACATCATATAAAGCTATTATCAAAAAAGGAGAATAGTACTGACACGATGGAATTAGATTGGGCGACTTACACAATTATTTAGGATATGGGCCGCTAGTAAAAGCAGTCCTACTACATGTGAATATTTTTTTCAAGTTATATAAGAAAAGGGACAAGAAATGACTGACACGATTTTTTGTCTCTTTGACCACATTGAATGGTAGTCCTTATTTGACTAGGACTCCTTTTGAAAGTTGAACCTTTATTTTGTTTATTAAAAATGGAATAAATAAAAATGTGTATAGTTTTATTATTTTCAATCTAAACGAATCATGCTAGAGTGAGTATTAGACGTCCCCATTGCGGTAGTTTAACTTTCTATGTGAATTGTTGTTCCGTCTGCGCGTTTGAGAACATTTTATGTATGTAAAATGCATCCATGCATGGAATAGGAGAAATTTCTGACGTCGGGAAATAGTCTTTACTGCATTTTATAAAATAATAAGTTATTCATATTAGTATGGGTTTAAGATATTAAAAAGCGCCGGTAGCCTAATAGCTAGGGCGTCGGAGTTGCGATCATGTGGTTTCTGTTTGGAATCCCACACACTGCACTACCGACCTGTCGCCACTCGAAGCACGAGGATTTAGCTTAGTAAAGGCGTTGACTAAAAAAAAAAATAACTTGAATACTGAATGTTTGTTGAATTTGGTCAAAATACACAAGATTGCTACCTCTTTAATTTATCTAGCTAAGTGTCAAGTGTAATTGAAGCACTTGCGATCTTTTTAGATGACTCCACAATTTATTTTGACTGGCCTAGTGGTTAGGGACCCGGACTGCTAAGCTGGAGGGTTCGATTCCCACCCAAGACAAATCTTTGTGTGAAGAGCATCATCATTTGTTCTGCGTCAGTGTGTTATTTATTTATAATAAGTACGTTTATCAGTTATCTGGTTGCCATAGTACAGGTTCTGCCTAATTTGGGATCAAGATGGCCATGTGTAAGCTGTCCCAATATATTATTTTGATCAAGCAGAACAAAGATATAGGTACCTATGTAAAGTTGGTTTACATTTCGAAATATCTCTAGTACAGTTGTGTAATATAAAAAGGCCAGTTTTTGGCCTTTAAAACCATAAAAAAATTTATATAGCCTGTCGTAGACCGCAGCTTTAGCAATCACTACTACTTGGTTATCTGCCTGACGGAAATTACCCTACAAGTTTTAATTTCTTAAATTACATTATTATTATTCCTGTGTACAAAAATGCGACCTTTACCATTATATTGCAGAGATAATTAGCTAAACAGTGCCCTATTTTGTGTGTTTAAGTTGGTCAAATGTCCGAAAAAAACGTCCAATGATCTTAGAACCACTTGTTCTCATTGGAATGCATAAAATGACGCAATGTTGTTTTTTTTCACTAGAGCTGTGAGATTAGCTGATTAAAAAGCTTGCTTAAAAAACATAATTATGATTCTTGTGCTTGTAATAGTTGGCTAGTATTACCTTCTCTTTTTGTTTAGTTATTTTATTTTTTATAAGGCCAACTGTTGGTGCCAAGTGTCGGTAATCTTGTTGTCACAATTGTTAATCCCAAGAGATTAAGCACAATAACAACTACTTATGTGCGGTCAAAACAATAGTGGATTTTTAGTGACGCTTAGGTATATATATAGTAATTGTTACTGTTCACTGAACCTTTTTGCAAAGTTATGGACCTCTTTTTTGACAAAAACATTTTGTTTGGGCATAACCATGTTTTTTTTTTAAATAGAGTCAGTCGCCCTTTGACAGCTCGGGATATTTATTCTATTTTTGAATAGCCTTTCTCTGACGTAAAAAAAAACGTACGATTAATTTAAGACGTTACGAAATAAAATGAATTCTATTCAATTGTTTTCTTTTAATTGATAGTCATTTGTTTGTATTGAAACAAGTTCATATTATGTTATGCGTTTATTTTCAAGGGCCCTTCTAGTTCCGATAAGTTGGGAAAATTATGAAATTTTTGAGCATACATTGAAGTGGTTTAATAGGAAATATTGAAAATCAGTTAAACATTCTACAATTTGTTTAGACCACTTTAATTAATTAATACTTTTTGTACGACTGTGGGCACTTGTTTTTCTTTCTTCTCCTTTCCGCAGCAAGTTTCGTAGTCGTTGTACTATAGGGCCTAAAGGAGGCCAACCGTAAGGCATCATCGACCTTATCTTCGAATGCTTATCTCCATCAATTTTATGGCTCAGCAAAGCTATTCCAGTAACTGAAAATAGATGAAATCTGCAAATTTTTATACTGTCTTAACTTACAGGAAATCAGGAAATCTTTAAACGTGGCATCCAGCTCTAAATGAACGTTAAATATTGTTATTGTTTTTTATTTTGTCTGCAGCCATACATAAAGCGTCTCCAGTGACCCACCTGTTTAAAAACTGAAAGTTAATATAAACAATTTAATAGAAATAAAACTAATGTGTTACATTAATACATTTATTAAGTAAAATAAGAGCACAAAATATTTGCAGGAAATTTATTTTCTTAAAACGTTGCGGCTCTATTGTTGTTGCTTAAACATAGAGTCCATAGATATTGTGAGCAGAAACAAAACATTAGGTTTTAATAATTAAGTTTATATAAATATTTATATTTGGTATAAAATCGCAATACGTTCGGAAAATTCATCGAATAAATGTTTATTTAAATTTGTGTGAATGTTTAATTAAAATTCAAATGCCTTTTTCTTAAATCTCGAATAAATTAACGACATTTGTCACAGTTTCCCTGTAAAATGCGTCTGATAGCACAATATTAGACTATGGATTAAAAACTACGTAGAGAGCCGAACGGTCGACACGTGTAGTTCTTCAACTTTTTAATTTCAAATGTTGAAGCCTCAGGTTGAAGCCTAAGCATTTGACGTTTTAAAAGGTATAGATTGGCAAGGGTTAATTCAGCCAAAGTGTAGGAAAAAGTTTACCACCTCAAAAGGTTATACACATCATAATAAGTGTTATATTCTACGTCACCATCTTCGTGGTTGCCTGTATACTGACCGGTACAGCTTCCCTCGTGTAGAACTTGAAGGTCTGTGTCTTCTAGTCTCGCCCATATTAACTGACACATTGTTTCGTATGTTTTTCCATCGTTGCCACAAATAGGACCTCTTTCGTCACAACCAGTTTGACGCGCACAACTCCATGATATGTTTATTATTAATAACAGTCCTGCTGATAACAGATAATTATTATTGTAGTATTTTGAAAGGTTTCAATTCACGCTGATGTTATAGTTCAATTATTCATTGCTAGATCTTAAGCTATGTTTATTGATCAGTGACACCAAAAATTCACCCTTCAGTGAGTTATAATAAAATATGGATAAAGATTTTCGAAGTAGATTCACCGGGTTTTGTGTTCCGTAAAGTAAAAAAATTCTTCGGGAATTATCAGAGTATTATTCTTAGCTCAAACGGAAAATGAAATTTGTTTTCAGTATAAAAATGTTCGTGAAGTACTTACCAGTATATGCCTTGCCCAACATAACATACAGTTTTGACTTGAAATTATACACACTAATGTCCAATATCCAAACTCCTTTTACTTTTGAATTGCGCGAGTGTAGCCATGATCACACTTCAAAGAAGCCAAATGGAAGTCTGGCAATAAATATAAATTACTCACCAAAAAAGAACATTATAACGGAAATCACCAAGTCGTAAATAAGTCTACTGTTTAATTTATATAAAACGCTTCATGCAGTTAATTATTGATAACAGAAACCATGTAACAATTTAATCAATTTTGTGAGCTATTAGTTTCTCAGGTTACCGTTGAGAAACTGAACACCTTCATTAAAGTAGGTTTTACAAATATTTTATATTATAATAGTTTTAATGAGCCTCTAATTTGTTATTGTTTACATGGCAAGCAATTATAAAAACGGATTCCTCATTATTTAGTTATTTAGGAATATTCTTTACTAGCAGTGTCTCGCGGTTTCACTCGCCTTGCTCTTCTCCTAAGGCAAGCATCATAACGTTTCATAGCCTTCCTCTGGAACTAGGGTTGAAAAAATAAAACTCCCTATATAAGTTATAAATTAATTAAAAAAAAACAAAACTATGAAATACAGTGCATGATCTTATCTTCCTATAACATTAGCTGCCTCACAGATATGTAATCTCTTAATGACAGGTCTAGGTGATCATGTAAACGCTCATCTGTATAACTAACTTATTTTCCTTCCGTATTAATCTTCTTCCGATCCATTACGCCTTTCATTTGTTTTTAATCGGCCTGTTGTCACGCAGAAATGTAAAGATGTAAATTTTATATCCACTCAACTCGGAAACGTCAAAGTCGTTCTAAAATCAAATTATGCATCAAACATTTTGTTTGTTTCCATCAAAACCCCTTTTTTTCTTTACATGTGGCCAGTATTTTGAAGGGGTATCATTTAAGCTATCACCAATTTAATTAGTTTTGTGTTTCTTAAATAATAGGGTTTGTCCTCAAAATAGTAGATCTGTCACCAAAATGTAGTCACCAAACAATGCAAAATCAGTTCCACAATAAATCACCTAAAATCCTGAGATATAAGGTCTAGTACCAAATAAATGTTTTTGTATGTATTATAATAGGTGTGTCCTAATAAGTATTTAAGCAAACTAATTTAAAGAGATCACCAATAAATCATATTATGTTACCCCCTAACCTATCTGTAATGGACAAGTAAAAACATAGCAAGTCGCTTCTGGCACTCGCCGGCCGCTGCCGCGGCACGCTCGCTTCGCTCGCTCGGCTCGTGCGTGGGGGTCGCAGTTCTAACCTAACCTAACCTATATCTTTACTTGCCTAATCCTAATCGATTTATTTGGTGACAGATCTACCATTCTGAGCACAGAGCTATTATTTAAGTAACAAAACTGTTATTATAAGAACGAAGTTTATATTCATGTAAATGCAATATAATTTTATTGGTTATCGATCTCTTATTTTACACATATATTAACATTAATTTGATAATTCATACCTGGGAACAATTTTTGTTTATCTGAGAACGAAAATATTTCGTGGCGATAGATCTATTTATTAGGTGATACAACTTGATGACAAATATAAATTTTGGTGATAGAAAATATAGTTCCCATTTTGAAGTAACAGACCTCAAACGATCAATTTATATTCTAAGGAGGTACGATAGCGATATTACGATTTCTTACTTCTCTACATTTCAATTACTACAACGTCACTCTTCTCTAGTAAATGTAAGTTGTTCGTCGAACTTTATGTGATCATAATAAATCATGTAATGTATAGTACCGTTGATTGATCTGATAAATCGGTTTGACTCGCGCTCATAATATATGATAGGATGTCGGATTGTCCGTCTTTGCATTAAATTCGCGGTCAAGAGTAAGTATTATGAAAATGATAGATGTTGTTATGCTGTCAAAGAAATTAAGGTAGAGGAGAAGATTGGTTGAATCAAAATACGAGTTTAATGTAATGTTGCAGTATTCATAGTTTTTAAACTTACAGTCGTCTTTATTTGGACATTTATTATAGCTTTTCATACCATGCAAAGTTAAGATTATATTATTATGTACTATATCCGAAGTATACAACAACGACACACACTGTAGAGAGTCTCGCCGTAGTAAGGCGCCAAATATTTATGTTTTTAATTTTGTTGCTGTAATATTTTTTCTATTTTAGTTTTATATAGGTACTGCAGTAGGTACTACTGATGTGGTTATCAGAAATAACTCTAACCATACAGCAATATATATACCTACTTAATAAGTTGGTACAAAGCTGTTACGTCACTTAGGTCGTCATGCGTAATGCGATACTTCCATACGGTTTACCTTTCAAATCATAAATAGGCGGGTACCAGCCTAATACAACAAATGGCGTCATGTGGCGAGGGATCGTGTTCCTCAAAACGGAACGAAGCCGCACTAAGGCATTGCGCTTGCGCATAACCACCGATGGACGATATTGTAACATGTTTTGCTCTGGTAGGTACCAGAGGCTTGCAACTCATCCAGGTGGGACCTGGGATATATACTATAATTGAAAAATGTGACTCTAAGTCTAATTCTTTGTCTAATATGGTCCAAATTACTTAGAAGTCTTTTTCTCGCGCAATATCCTTCATGATGAGAAAAAAGTCATGATAAATCCTCTTTTTGTTTTAAACTGTGGAAACCTATTACCTATCTAGTAGGTATACCGTATAGGTCGCGTCAAGTAAAGGGTTCACAGTTTGCACCGAAAAGACGAAATCATAGATTTTTTTCAACATTATTTTGATTTTTTTTTTTGTAATTATGCTTTTTGTATAAATAAAGTTTTATATTGGAAAAACCCCTTATCTTTTGTACTTGATCGTTCGTCAATTTTTTCAGACAACTCTTTCAGTATGTCATGAAACTCTTTGAAGTTAGCCTTTTCTTAGAGAGATGGGATACCTTAGTACGTTCGAAGCGGACTTCAGAGGAGACAAGTAACATTAGTTTCAAGTAAAGTGGAATAAAAATATTGCATGACCTACCTAATCAGCGATGATACAATTTCGTTACAACGCAACATTCATCAACACTCGATAAAGAAGATTATGATCATTTCACTTTGAAGACTCGATAATAAATGAATATGCATTAGTATTCTCAATATTATTTTTAAATTACTTGAAAGTTTCAATAAACTTTTCTTGAGTATCAAGATGTGCAAATTACCATTCTGAATGTGATATGCAAAACAAAATGATTTGAAGTCCGCAAATTATATCTAGCTAGGTATGAGTAGGTATCAACGTCATCATAAATGGGCTGTATTTATCATTTTTTTCAATTGCAAGGTCACTGTACGGTAAATTGAATGCATTAAATAAAAAAAAACGACAACTTAAATGTTTTTAAACCTTTTTCGACCTCATATTGTTGTCTTTTTCTATAGTATCATGAAACTGTCCTTATAAAATGGACAAATAATGGATGCGGTAGTAAGTAGAAGCTTGCGGGCAGTTGCGGCTAGGCGACTAAGCGACTGTAGCAAATAGGGTGAAATCGGCGAGCCTACACTATCACGTTGGCATGCGGCAGGTTGTCTCCTACATGTTCGCGCAGGTTGTATAGCAGTACAAGCACCTTTTCCGGTATTTGATCGAGTAATCGTGTGGTTACGGTACCGGCGCCTGCGCTAGCCACTGATCGTGCCGCCACGGTATTTAGGACCCTCAGATATAAACTCCGTAGTCTTAGCCTGTGAATGGACATTCTTTGTCCATCGCAGTGTCACACGAACATAATGTTACCTGGAAGTAGTGATACCGATTTTTATTACTGTTACACTTGACTATGGCCGAATACTCAAACGTCAATCAGTTCGAAGCCACCGTCAAGTCTCATGCTGTCTCTGTCACTTTAAGGTGAAAAGTAGCGACAGATATACATTGGGGGGTAATGTTTAAACTGTTGATTTTTGGTACGATTTAACATTTTGGCTTATTGGTTGTAATTCCTAGAATTCTGAATATACGTATTAAGCTACCAGCTAATTTTTTATTAATAACATAAATAATAGAGTATTCCTTAAGCATAAACAACCTACTTGATTTCAGTTTCGAAATAAAAACGCTTTCAATTACTAATTTATAGTTTATTATCTTACACTATTAAAAAGAAGATTATCATTTTCGGAAGAATCCAGTTTTGATTCATCATACAAGGGTGTCATACATTGACCAACATGGAGTATTTTGAGTTTTTCGTTGAGTTTCACACCCTGTTCATACATGCAAAGGTTGGCGTACGTGACCATATCTGTACCACATATTGGGTCCCATTTTTCATTACAATAATTATTGCAAGGTCTAAGTAGTGCGACATCTAACGTGTCATCCATAAGTCTCGCGGCTTCTAGATCACACATTGATGAGTATGTTGAGCCGTCATTACCACAAACTGGCCCAATCATTTGATAGCTTACTGGGCAGAATATTGATGTTCCATACCGGCTGAATGTGAGCACTAGAGTCGCAATGGCAACTGCAAAAAAAAAATACTTTTAATAAAGACGAAATATTCCATAATTAAATTTTATCTTTTTGAATCGTTTAATTTTCAAAAATTAACACACATTATCATTTTAGTTTTAATCCAGATATCGTGAAGTACGTTATCGAAAATCAAGATCACTAATATGTGATATTCAACAAAGGGCATCGGAAACGGTCACTGAGAACAAACACCACTTTATTCACTTAACAATAAATCTTGAACTCACTTGTATTTTGTAGAACTGTTTCTATCGATGTGGCGGGACGCATGACTGATCTAAGAATACTGACAGGCAGGCAAATTCCAAAGTATTTATAAATATTCTATCAATAGCTATTGTCTCTTCTGATAATTGGTATTTAAGTAATATAATTATTATTTGTAAAAGTAAACCAAATCTCAATGCATGACGTAATCATTTCATAATTTCGTGTATTATTCATTTTACGAATTTTCTTCAATCAAAACACGCTTTGTAGTGTGTGAAAACGGTAAGAACTAGACGTTCTTTACTATTGCTCTATACTCGTAACTAAATACTTTTTATTTACCTTTTAATATAATCTTAATTTATTAATATGCACAATATATTTTATCATCCATCTATTAATTGCACAATGCCTACCTAGAGATATGCCTCTTAGACAAGGTATATTTCTACAATCGTTACTGCTGATCGAATCGCTCAAATGTATGAAACTGACAAGTCTAAGTCACGTGACTTATCGAAGACAAATGTCATAGCGACTTCTATCATCGTTAACGCTTATAGAAATATACCTTGTCTAAGGGGTATGTTCCTTCGATACGCATTATGTACTAATTGTTATCAACAATGCAACCTATTTGAACTCGCATTCTTATTTCGAACACGAACTGTCAGTTGTTTAAATAATATTTAACATTTTCTCACTTTGAAACAGATAACGACGGCGACCAATTCATAAAGGTGTCACTCGAATTTATTTAGTGGTTCACCTATCACGATTGCGGTGAGATTTTCTAGTAGGGTGCAGTGAACTCGATAATCTTAGTACGGACATAAAATGAAACCTAAGTGTCCTAAGAAATAACCTGGAAGTTTATGGTGTTACCACTATATTTTCAAGGGAAACAAATTTTGGTGTTTATCTCATTTTTATGTGTTTAAAATATAGGTTGGTATTAGGTATATTTAATTTAAAGTGTTTAACTACTGTCTTTCTAAGGCCGGAATAAGTATAAATGTCTAATTGTATGGTATGTAAGATATTTTGTTTCTTTTATGGATTTTCCCTTACGATTGTGACTATTAATAAATGTATCTAGATACAGAACAAAATCGAAGTGTGAATCAAAATTTTTGTATTAATGAGGTAACAAATATTAAAAAAAAACATTCGGTCGGATTGAGTACCTCCTCCTTTTGGGAGTCGGTTAAAAAAGGGGCTAAGCAAAGAAATAAAGAAGTCCATAATTATCGTTGAAAGTGCATTGATCTTAATGCGGCCATTTCAGGATTTAAAATTATGTGTAAGTAATACTTACAAACAATTTTATATTTTCGTATTTAATATCGATTATATTTAAAAAATCGCGGCATTTTAAGATCCACTTTGGAATCCAATAAACCTTTAAACCGGTCGCAATACTTTCCAGTATAAAATAACTACAGCTGCAGTCATCAACGTCACTGTTACGAATGTTACGTCATTTATAACCACAGAGTACAGTCGCACTGAAAACGAAACATCCAAATAAAATCAATAACCCTTTTCCTGCAAAGCTGATTATTTCTTTCCGAGTAGTTAAGGAACCGTGAAATAAAAATTGTAAGTTATTTTATATATTTACCTTACCTTGACCTATACATATTTTAATTCGTATTATTATGATCATGTTGAGAAAAAAAACGGTCGAACGTCACCAGTTCATCACCAGAAAAATGCCAGAAAACATTGGATGATCCATTCTAGTATAAAATATTATACACCTACCCACGCTTTTGCAATCGAATGTACCTACACCCTTTTAAGACGACTTCTTCATTAACCAGTTTAAAGCTGCATTCGCAAGTCCATACCCAGCTTTATTATAATACGTTAAATATTATACAACGGTTGTGACCACGGCCTTTAAAGGCCATGTTTCTTATCGTTTACATGAACGATTTATTACGAAATACGATCACGACCCGTTCATTTCCTTCTATAGGTTATAGTGACGGATCTGGACTAATTTACGTTGCTATTTCCCTGTATTGTACCTACTAGCAATAGATTTTTTTTTATACAATCTTTATAAATTTTAGAATGAATACAATCTAAAACTTTTCTAAAGCATTTTGTAACAGAATTAAAGACTTTTTAAAATGCCGAATTAAGTAGGCCAAATAAGAAGAACTGTAATAATTTTTAAGATCTGTACAACTCTATTTCAAGCAAATAAATTTATTCTATTCTATTCTAAAGTATGTATAATTTTTATGTTGGTATTTTTATGTAAAATTGACTGACTGTACCGAAATGTGGCTTATCCTACAAATATTATAAATGTGAAAGTGTGGATGTTTGGTTTTTTGGATGTTGGATACTCAATCACGCAAAACCGGCTGAACGGATTTGGAAGAAATTTAGCATGTATGTAGCCTTTGACATGAAAAAAACATAGGCTACCTGGAATCCAGAATCGGGATAACAATCCCGATTCCTTAAGCAGAAGCTAGTATATAATATTTCTAGACAAAGTGTTTTGTACAAAATGTGAAAAAGAAAATACAGTTTTCTTTTTCACATTTTGTACAAGACACTTACCACACCTAAGAGATTGCCGTGGCTCGTTTTTTGGTATGTGAGATATTTTATGGGAGAGATCAAAGTTGTTATAAATATTTCTCAATAGGTTGGCAGATAAGTGCGAGTGTATGCTTCTCCTCGTTCCTCATTCACATGGCTGGGGAAATTAAACCCTGCCTAGCGTGGGAACTTATTACTTGAACACGCGAGGGTCTGAACTGATTTAATTTTAAAAGCTCAGAGGTTGCTATCATTGTTCCTCGTGACGGACGAAAGGGAACGATAACTTGTTCAGTCACGATTCGCGTTCGATTTTACGAAAATGTTAACGAGCTGCGCAGACGCAAACGAAAGTGAACGAACGCTATTGTTCATAGAACAGGTGCTATCGATATGCATCAGCTTTGAAACTTGACACCTACGATACGTTATGCAACTTGTATTGTTTTTGAACGTCAGACTGATGAGAAAACCGAAAGTTGATTGAAAATCTTTGTAGTGGAAACTGTTAACTGATGTGCTAACCTTTACCAGTTGAGGTAGCGACAGCTTGTTATAACATCCATTACAATGTTGATAGTTTTCCTAATAGTACTTCCGTATAAAACATACGCAGCAGCTGTCTTTGTTACGTCATCGAATTAATGAGTATTGAAATTTGACGAATACTGAATAAGATAGGCATTAGTTTCCAGACAAAATCTCGTGATTTTCTCACATGTATTTATTAATTTGAATTGGAATGTAATGTAAATATTCTGTTTTTTTTTTCTTGGGTGAAAAGTTTAGGACTTCCCCACGCCGAGGGCACGGCTTGGGGATTTTTCGGACTTAAAAAACCCTGGTCCTGTCTTTGCCTTAGCCAGAACCGCGGGATTGCACAAGTGAACTCACAGCGCAGCTCCGAGACTTGAGAAGTCTTATAGCAGAACCAAAAAATATTAACACTAAAACAGACGGGGGTGGGAATGACTGGATTCAATTCCAATTCATGAAAGCATTGATTTGTGCACAACATGGACGAACGTTAGGTAATACATAGCTGTTTCCATTTCAAACTTAGCTTATACCAAGCTAACTAAAGCTTTCACATATGGCCTCTCATCACATTATTCATACAAACCCATCGTTTCAAAGTACTAGGAGTACAGTAATTAGTGTAGGCAATATTCTGTTCGTAAACTAGTCGTGGTCTGTCGAGGTAATGATAGGATATCGTTATGCATACCTGAATAACTCGTTCCTCTCCTTATAATTAATTCCTGCAACACGACGATAGTTAGCGACATTCCGTTTACCTTATATTCACAAATTATTAACATATCTATGTACATGCAATAAACTTGATGTATATTCATGTTTTCCGATAGACTCTGATTGCTTAGATTTACGAAGTGGTTTATATTATGGGGTTGTGGGTTCAAGATTCTATAAGTGCCACTGTCAAAGAAAGTGGGAAGTGTCTTTACATATCGCTAATACTTCATGAATAAACCTCTATGGAAATAATTTAATACCCAATTCCATCTGTTTAATGATATTCTGCAGGGACACAAATACAGGCATGACTTTCTCTACTCGGTCTTCTCATTATTCGCTGAGATTATCATTATTAGTCTTTTCAAACAGAATTTCTTTAATATCAGAATGACATTTTGTAATAAGCAGTGAGACCACTATTTAAGTGACCAAAAACATTTAACACTTAAGGTCCTTACTTAAACATCAACTAATGTCTCTCTATCTACAACACTCAACTCAATGTCGAGTCAACATTGTTAAAGGCCTGAATAATGTCGCTTGATGCCACGGATCATGCAATTACAAGGTCGGTCGTAACATCTCGCCACCCATTGTTACATACAGCAAGTCATAAAATATTTGCTCAAATACAATTTCTCCAATTCGCATGAGCATTTCACTTTCTTTGTGCTGAGTATTAACACATTTTATTACGCTATCACAAAGACGTAAACTTGGTTCGCTACTGTTATTACTGTCTCATTACATATTCTTGTGTATTCTATACAAATTATTAAGAATCTCTGCCCCAAATGATGACATGTTATTATGCCTACTGACGCATCTTAATTCTTAATCGTTGTAATACTGTTAGTGAAGTTTTAACTTGCGAAAGCCGGATATTTATATGACGTACAATTTTTTTCTCTTTTTGGAATTATAGTGGGAATGTTTTTGAATATTTGAAGGCATGGTCTTGAAAGGCTAATGCATTAATCGCGTTAGCTGTTTTATTGTTTTGATAAGTGCGGCGACTGCTTGTCATTAAAAAAGGTAATTTGAGATTTACGACTCTTTACATTAGTATACCGATTTGCAAATATGTGCGGCGTTCCCTTTCCCTTTTTCTTTCAATTACATCGTTTCTTGATCTAACTAACTCTCCACGTTCAGTAAACAGCAATCTCATCGATCTACCACAATTTTTTTTCTACAGAATTTCCTTATTAGCTTCATACCACTCCAACAAAAGCTTTTGTAAATTGTCCTCTATTTTACAAGTATTGACAGGAACCATTCTCAAGAAATGTTAGTTGTCCATGACTAAAGATAAAGTGTTCCACTCTAGCGAAGCTGGGGGGTCGGCATTAATGCAATCACAACTTATGCCTTCACACTATTTCAACTAGCCAATACCCATTCACTACGGCTCCAATAGTATGTTTTGCACATGATTGTGCGTTATTGTAACCTATGTTTTAGTATAACGGCCCCTTTAGAGACGCTAAAAGCTCATTCTAACGTAATGGACGTTTGAAATATGTTTAGTGTTGCACCTGTCGCTGATGTTGTTAGGTAAAAGAGAAAAGTCGTTGGACATTGTATAAGTTGTTTTAGGTTTGCGAGCTTTTAACTGTAATTGCAGTGATTTGACAAATAAAATGTTAAGATTTAATGGACTTGTTTGCTTTTAGCCTTTGTTATGTCACGTTATAACGTTTTAAGATATGTGCAATCGAAATGGCATACGTAATAATATATAGATAGTTATGGTCCATATGACTTGAATCTATTTGTATCAATAACTACTTCTTTTATTGTTGTTTCTTACATATTTCACATTTTTTTTTTATTTTACACTTACACAAGTCATAGCGTTTAATTAGGTTTAATTTTCAGACTAAACGATCAAGTTAAATCGTTACCTAACTCAGTGAATTGAACAGTCTGCAATTTATTTATTAGTCTATGACAAAAACCATTTAGTTAACGACATTCATTGTTTGTTTGGTCTTTTGAATCGAATCCAGTCTATATTTGAAAGGCAGGACCATTAAACATAGTTGTTAAGTTTGTAAACATATGTATAGAGGTGGAACACTCACTGGTTTTCAATTGAATTTATTTACGCAACGGTGAAATTCAACAAAGAAAAAAAACTGTAATTTTCTAGAACTGAGTTTTTTTCAGCTATGCTTAAAAATCGACATGACCTTTAAATTTGTATTGTGCTAAAACATACACAGTGGGACCGCTAATGAACCCTCTGCTTAACTATGCAGTCCGTCAAACAGCATTTCTTTTTTTTTTAGTAACGACTCCCACACTAAGGAATTTAATCCTTTTGTCGCGGGGGTTTCACAGACATTCAAATCACATGCTCAAGGAACATCCTCCATTCATTCCGATTCATCCGATCATTTGTTCTGTGTCTGGGTGTTATTTATCTATAATATGTATGTATTTATAAAATATATAAGTATATTTATCAGTTGTCTGGTTACCATAGCACAGGCTCTGCCTAGTTTGGGATAAGATGGCCGTGTGTAAAAAAAAATTATATTATAAGATCACAAAATATACTTCACTGTTGAAAATAAATTCACACACAAGCTGACTTGCAGTGTTAACTATCAATTAGGTAATCTCTCTTACCGTCTGTTTACTTTAAATTGCATGATTGCGTTTCGTATTAGTAAACATCACCAGTGTGTAGAGTTACAAAATGTACCACTTTACAAAATTCAAATAATTTATTTGACAGTTGGTTAATATACTCGAGGGTATGTGCATATCATAACATGATTGATTACCCTAACATGAAAAAGATAAACTAAACATATCTCTACATAACCTTTGGTTGACTGGTAGAGGCATTAAGTCTTTGTATCAATTTTGTGCAAGAAGTATAAATTAATAAACTCACTTAAATTTAATAAATAAATAAAAATTTATCTCTAATCCACAATAAAAGCGTATCGAAAACGTTATAAATTTTTTGGTCACTTATCCTGAAATGAAATAATGTGTATGAATGGGCAATATCTTTTTTTATATCCACGATAGGTAAAGCGGTTTTATATTACACAATAATTGTCATAACTCTTTATGCTTCTTCGGTCTCCGCTAATGTAATATGACGGATTGCAAAGTTTCGACTTAATGTAATGAAATATTGCACATGTATGTAAACTCTCGCCGCATACTTAACATATTATCATCGTTGTAGTAACAAGATGTCGCCAATGTCAAGATTCAAAATTAGAGAGGACACAATACCTATATTTACAAATCAATATATATTTACATTTCAACCGTTATACAGGATTAATTTAAAAGGCGTAAATTCAAGGAGGTAATCAGGTGCATAAAACTAAACCACTGTCCCTAAGGAGAATAGGTCGAAATCTTGAAATGGAAAATGAACTTATCATACAAAGTGAGAGGTCACGCGATTTATGTTTGTATGAAAAGATGATTTTCAAATATATGTTTTCTGGAAAAAGTTGTTCAGTTTTTTATATCCTGTATATGCACTATTCATCTAAGCACACAACACTAGTGTGCTTAACTATGTTTGATAAATACAATATATGTCTGAACCTAAAAAACATATCCCATTTTCAGGAAAGCCTCACGTTTCATTTCATATTATATTTAGCATAACAATAAAAAATGTCTTTAACAAAGCCGACTCCCTGAGCCAATTGTCAATAAACGCATTAGATTACAGTAAAATAAATCAGGAAGCACAGAAAATTTATATTCGTACAGTTACGAGCACTAAAACTCACAACTAATAATGGGAAGTAAATAAATGCGAGCTTATACTAAACCTAGATAATAGTCGATTGTGGTCGGACTAGGGCCGTTGCCAATACCTTAAATGGAGATGAAAGTTCCAACAAACAAACTGTGTGGAGATAGGGCCTTAACTCATACAGATCTCGAATCGACAAGTTAAAGATTTACAGCACTGCGCACGAAAAGGGCTGGTCTTCGCAAATTTAACCTCTTAAAGATTTTTTATTTCTTTTTTAATAATTGTTTTTTTTTTTTGTTGCAGGTATGTAAAATGAACGTGATACTTAATGGTGTTTAAACGTAGAAGAATATGGTAAAGTATCATTAATATTAATGAAAGTATACGCGCCTGTGCTGTTCCATACAAATTGTTCCTTCGCAAAGCATCTCGCTTAGACCCACTTCCGTATCGAAAAACTTTTACGTCACATTAGTCGAGTACAAGAATATGGATAGAAAACCGTTGTGAACATGTTGGAAATTTTAAAACAGTTGCCAAACTAACATGCTTAGTGAAGATCCTGCTCAAAAGAGAGTCACATTATAAATGCGAGGAAAAAAATAAAACAATAATAAAATAAATAGTAAAGGATTGCATTCCCTTAGTAACACGATAAAGCTATTTATCATAATAAGTACGATTATTACGACTCAACCAGTTTTCTATTACCTTAACGTGTAGGTATGATGAATGGAGGCGTAGAATAGTTCCTACGGCGCCTCATTGTTCTAAATGAACTATCGTCCATTGTTTTGTATCTAATAATTAATTATATAATTTAATACAACTATTTTACAACACGTTCTAATTAAATTTCTAATTAAAATGGGGAAACAGAAGTCACGTGTCAACGTTTTGATCGCCAGATATTTTAAAGATGGATGTTTGATTCGAATTTTAAATTTGACTCTGGCTTCATATAGGTGATTAAGAGCCATTTCACAAAATTAAAGCGCTCGAGTTTAGGTAAAAGACGGCAGCACTGTGTATGTGTGCAAAGCTTATCACACATACACAATACAAGCAGTGTAACGCGAGTGTCGAGACGGACTAAATAATCTTGAGCCGTTGTAATCATAATGCGGAATTTAGAGATTTATGAAAAAAGTTATTTTATTTATCTGTTTCACGTCTAAATTAGTTATAATATATGTAAACTATCCTGACTTGTCAAAATTAAATTCAGTCTAATAAAGGTTTCTAGATAATAAAAAAAAACACAAGTATATGTTATGTAAAGTATGTAATAAAAATTATCAGGAAAACAAATAATAATATAGACTATCACATAAGTTATAATAATATGGCTGCATAATTTTTATTTTTCCTTTTTTGATACAATGGTACAAAATGGGGCGTAACGGTTGCGTCGTTACGCCCCATTGCTAAACAATATTAAACAATAATATATAATTAATCTTTAATCTACTAAAATAACACTTTATAATAAAATAAACTCTTTCCTCTTGTAAAAAAAAAACCGAAAAAAATCAAAATGTTGTAGTCGTAGTATAATAATGCGTTCACGACATGAGCACGCGCAGATTGAGACGCGGGAAAAAGTGGCATAGGTCCTTCCTCGATGGGCGCTCGCACCGGACTAAACAGTACCGGCTTATGCATCGTACTTTATTCTAATTTAGAGTGATTTTAATATCGATATTATGTCTAATTAAATGAAGGGGATTTTAATCAAACTTTAGAATTCGATTTGTTAAAGAACATAGTTTATTTTGACATTTTTTTTTATGTAATTACGCCTTAGTAAACCCAAAAAATTGCGATATAATTGCGAATAAATCGTAAAAATTGACCCAAGACTTAATTTTTTTACTAATTAATGTTTATAATAATCGATATTCTAGTACATTATGTGTCGACAAAACTATATGCCTGATGCATTGTGTATTTTTTTTCGTCAAAATTATAACTGTTAATGATAGATATAGGAGTCTGAAGTTGACTCTGCGATGATTCTTCAGTAAACTAGTTGTGGGAGATTAATCACTACAAAGTAAAGAAATAAGTTTCTGTAAATGTTTTACATGAAGTGTCAATACGAAAGATTGGTCTATTTTTTACATGTATTCACCAATGCCAGAGTATTAACTAATGGTAAATTAGGCGACTAAAATCTTAGATATTCGCGCGAAAACGTGAAATGGCTCTTAAAACTTTTTTTGCCGCTATTTTATATCAAAACATCCTCTCTTTTTATTTTATCCCAGCAACGGTGTTTTATGTAAAAGTATATAATTATTTATATACGGTTAAATTATATCTGGTATTGTTACTTTACAGTAGGTCAGTGCACTCTGTCTCTACATTCTTAATCCATGATCTGACAGCATAATAAATTGATTCCAACATTCATAACATATTATCTAAATCCATATGGGACATAGTTTTATTCAAAAAAAACCACAAGAAAGGCAACTTTCACCTTTATTGTGGCAATAATCGAAATTGGAAATTACTGACATTACAATATAGTGCTGATGTTATTCATGTCAGTGAATGTGGCACCTACTCTGCGCGATAGTTTGGACTTGAACATGACAGCCAAAGATAAGCACGTTTACTTGAAGATTGTCTATGACAGCTCGTTTTATATATTATTTTAACTTTATGTTTAAAGAAGACTGTGCAGACCAGTAATTGTATCTACCAAGGTACAGCTCACAATAGGTTTTAGAAGAGGGTTGTAAATTACTTCGACAATAAGAACACGTTTTGTTTCACAGAGGAGGTATTATATTTTGCATAAGCTCCTAAAATGCACATGAATAGCACTATTTATAAAAACTTTCAATCAAATGTTGTCATGTTTTACGTAAAGTTGTGAATAGGTATTAATCTTTGATTGTCTACTACCAAAATGACAAATTAAAAACCTGTCTGTTTTGTTGTGTAATTTCATAGTGAATAGGAAACATTTGGTTAAAAATAAGTAAAAGGTGGAAAATTGGAGTCTGCAAAATATTAGAAGACCGTAAAGTTGAACAAGAACTTGAAACGACTTTTTTCTGTAGATACTATCTATTCGAATAGACAATTAAAAGTAAAGTTAACTAACAATAAAACCGCATCGTTTAATTTTAACAAAAATAAACGTATTTAACAGTTGAAAAAATTCGATTTACGATATCAGTCAACGAGTTAATGATACTTTTATTTTAGGTTGCATCAGAATATACCATTAAGCGTTGCCGTTAAGGGTTACCATAAGGGTTGATTTAATTTTTTATGTGTCATAAAAATGTTCATTATTATAAAAGTACTCATTTATGACACAGCAACGGGGTTAAGGACTTTACAGGAATTACAAGAATTCTACAACTATTTCGCATCGACAAAACGAGTTGCCAACCCTAAATAACTTAATTCCGGGTTTCACAATCAGAACAAAACAATGTTAACACATTGTTGTAAAAACTAAAGTAGTACATACAAAGTAAGTTATATTTTAACATTCTAAGCAAGTACTAGGTCTTGGTGTCTTCGGGCCTCGCATTCCGACAGACTTAGGGAAAGTCCACGATCAAAATACACGATCATAATATGACCTCTTTTAGATAATTTAGCCGTGACATTTACTGTGGTTTCGTATTTTACGAATAGCGTATATCGATTCGATGATGTTAATGTGTTGATTGTAAACATTAAAGCGTAAATCGATTGGATTTAACGTGATATTAAATCGATATAAATTTTGGAGTTAATTAAGTTTATGAATAAGTATTAATTTTCAGTTTACTGTCGTTACTTATATGATGTGTATGTATGTACATAGGTACAGGATTATTTTTTATGTAGTGCGTATATTCTACGAGGTTATCAGGTGCATTAAATTAAACATCTTTTTCAAAGGAACATACGTCACGTGACCTGTTGATTGTATAAAAGTTGATTTTAAATTTTAAGATTTCGACCTATGTTTCGTGGGAAAAGTTGTTCAGTTTTATGCACCTGATTACTTGTAGAATATACTACTACTCCTACTCCAGTTAAATGGGCCAAGCTCATAAAATACTTTCAAATCCAAAAAATCATATCATAAAATTAATCCTCTTCTTCTTCTTTGTCGTTTCGCTCTTGGCAGAGCGGTCGTGGTCACGATGAGGCGTCCACAGTAGTTAGTATTAATCCTCTTACATATCTTATGAAGTCATATTATTATCACGTTTTCGAGTAAGCCCTATTGGTGTCAAAAGTCAGATAGGTGTAATGCTAATACAATTCATATGTGGCTGCATTAATTATTGTCTATAAACACGAAGTCGATGTCGCCACGATTGCTTCAGACACGTAACACATAATGTGTCTGTGTAACCCATGCAGTCCACATTCACCGCACAGCGATTAGCGCGCTGTCATAATAAATAAAACAGCATTTAATACTGTGTATAATTTGAACATTAAGGCCTTGTCCAGATGGAGGCGATACATAAAGCTCGAATAACCACGGAAATAGTCGACGTACGCTGGCTGTTGTCGCACGCTGATCATAAAATACAGCCGACATCGAGACCACCTGTCCCCTCTCTATCTGTTGCAGTCGGAAGGAAGAAGATAAAAGATCTAATTCGACTCGTAACGGTCTGTGTAAGCACGTATCGAACTAATTAATCGGACCTATTTGTACGTTACCAAAGTCGTTTAGTAGACTTTCAATAGTAAACACGCGAAAGTTTCCCACGGCTGTGTACAGGCAATATGCTACATTTATCTAATAACATTATCTAACTAAAATACATTGTATCAATTAGGGAAGTTTAATTATGGAGATACTTAATAAAGAAAATGTGTGGAAAAATCAGATAAAATCAAGTTGGATGTTAAAAATCTTAATGTATTTCAATTAATTTATGCTGTGCCAGGACAAGATTATGTATCTAAAACCATTGATGTATAGATGTCCGAAATAACGTATATTTTATTTCAGAGAGATACTTATGAACCTCAAGCAGTTGATTACTTTGCATGTTCCCTAAATTATTTATATTTTTTATATTGTAAAGACAGCGTGCTGCTGGGGAGTTTGTTGCGCCGTTTCTTCTCCCCGGCTAGAGCACTTAGGAAGCGGTGGGGTGGGCGAATCAGGGTGCTGTCTGTGTTGATGACATTTAAAAAGTGCTACATGGTAGCCTAATTTGAATAAATGATTTTGAATTTTTGAAACGAAATTATTATCATCATAACTTATGTCACAATAGAACAGATGTCACACAAATCACAGCGCAAAAATAAATCCCAGAATATTAATATTACTATTCTCTGCAGTCCAGTTTATAACGAGATTGCATTTCTTATGCTGCATAATGCTTCAGTTCTACTCAAGTCAAAAAGGCAATTCCTAAGATCAGGTTAGGAGCGTTGGCCTGATTATCTCGCAACGAAAGCTGTAATAATTTTCAAGGCCTCGCATACCATGCACGCTCGGTGTAATGGCATATTTCTGCTGGAGTACCCGAGGTACTTACCATGTTAATGGCTCCATAGACGTGCGTAGATCAAAGCTAGTGCCGAGACTGGAATTATCCCGAGTGTATCGAATCGATTATCACTCGATTCCCGTCGTGGAGGCATCTCTATGACCACTCGTTCGTGACTGATCCCTGTATCCGACGATTGTTAACGCCAAGAGAAAGTCTCGAGGATCATGAAATTAAATCACGTTAGAAACGAACGGAGTATTTAATTCTTACCGCGAGTCGTTAAATTAGTTTTAAGACGCATTTCAAAGGCTAAAATTACTTAGGCCCTTAGAATTTATGAACAAGTTCGTTACGTACATAATTTTGTACTTTGAGCTTTCGCCTGAAGTTACAATTGTGTAAATAATTAATTAGCATATGTGTATACATAAAAATGAATTCGAAATATTGTAAGCTTATAGTTCTAAAGATGTTGAACTAAATATGTTTAAAATAAAATTTTGAGTACACATGGAATAATTGATATATTATTTCGAAAACATAAACCTTAGTTATTGAACAACTTTCCATATTTTATACCTCATTAACTTAACGCCAGTCAACAGCAACACTGGAATGTTCCACCCACCATGAAATCACAAGCAATACTATCTAGAGGGCATTTACCACATTTCTGTCCTACCCACATTACACATAAACGTTCAAACATTCAACAACTGATTTCGCTTTCACGCAACATAGAGACAACTATACAAATTGCTTACCTTTCAAATGTAAGTCGATTTATCTTGTTATGTAGAGACAGATATTCTAGGAGGCTGAGAAAGCTGCGCAGATCGCGCCCTTCATCGCCGTCTGCTGAAACGTTACAACGCTGTCGACTGTCGACTGTCTGATGTCCGATCTTGCCTTTTAAATCACAAATAGAAATGATATTATTGCTCTTAGGAGAAAATTCTCACGTATTAAACCAGGTATTATGGAATGTTATGTTTTATACAAGTTTGTTGTATGTAATTTACAATCGATAAATTATTAAGAGATTTTTAATCGTAAAATAAATATTTTCAGCAGTATTCGTTGAGACTACTATTAAATAGAATGGAATACCAACTGAGAAAAGAATAAATTATTCACGGCCTGAACCTATAAAGGAAACGCTGGCAATGTAGAATGAGCACCGTAAAATGCTGTAAATAATATAACCCATTTTAATTTAAATCTTGACGGTTTATCACCGCGCATTCCGCGCAAAATCTGACTCATTTTGACCTGCGACCGCACCCTGTCAGCGCATGATTAAGGATGGCCGTTAAGCTCCGAAACTTGTTAGTTAGCCGTTATTAGAAAAAAAATGTGTGTTTCAAACACTTTTTTTAAATAATCTTATCGACTAGCAATGTGGGTCGCACATTACCAGTATTCTTGTTAACCCCTCGTGGTAAGCTACATACTTTTGGTGGGATTCGAACCTGCGACCACATAATCGCAAGTCAGATGCCCTAGCCATTAGCCACTTCCTTCCGCCTGAAATTATATTTATATGTTGATGAATAAATGATTATGAGAAAAGTTCATCAAAGTTTCAACATAGCGGGTACGTAAGAAACAAAAACCAATCACAATAAGGTCAAAGACCTTATAAAATATCCAATACAATACGAGATTTAAGATACATAATTCAATTTCGCCCAGCCCCGCCCTGTTGCGTTGCTCTTATCAGCGGGTTCACGCGGTGCCCTCAGCTGATTCATTGCATGATCGCGAATCAATTTCCTAGTTTTTGCCCCGACTTTCCTTCCTAGGCTTCGGGTGATCACGTACAGCTTATCAACGTTCCAAGAGTTCTGACTACGCGACTTACACACCTTCCGTCTTGACTTCTTATTAGATGCTTGAAATGTAATAATGATTGCTGTGGGTGCCCCGTATTAAGGCTAGTGTACAGAGCTTAAGGGAATCAATTCATTTTCTCTTTGATGATTTTATTGACAATAAATAATTAGGTTTAGGTCGTGCTAATATAGATAAGTGGTTCCTATTACGTAAAATACTAATTGCAATGGATGTAATTGTAGGTTTCCTAGTCTACTATGTAGTTGAAAACGTGTTCCAAGTGATCGCCAATCAGGTGATGCGCAAACATTCATTATTTTGTCTTTTACATAAGCTAAATTACTTTAGGTATTTATCTTAGCTAACACGGAGATGTTCTTATACACAACCTAGTTTCAAATAAACGACTTCGTGTAATAGCTACAATTTATAACTCGAGCCTATCCTTTACAGAACTTTCGATTTTAATTACATACGTACTCATAATTACACATATTACAGTAATGCTACAACTAGTTTTTATTGATATACTTTCGGTTTCTTTGGCAAATAAAACGCCCATTAACTTGACGCGAGTCACTCAAGCACTCGTTGTTATGGGGTAAACAGAATAATTACTAATTGCTGCGAAAGCAGAATTTCAAGAGAAATTTTACTGAATTCAGGGGCCAAAAGGTTAAATAAATAATCTTATTTACTGAAAGCAAAACGAGGCTACAAATTGAGAAACGTGATAATTTTGAGCAAATTTATCGTTGCAGTAGACGTCAAACAACAAAAAATCTCATTAAAACTTAGAGAGAAAACCATGTGTGGGATATATGGGTATGAATTAAGATGATTGCATTCTGAAAATCATTACACACGACAACTTTCTATTAGACTGATAGAAATCAGAAATAAAGATAAGTATAAGTACCTACAATTAACAACTAAATACTTTAATCCATTTATGGTAGTTGAAAGCATAAAAATGTTAATTCCACCAGCCAGCGATTCAATAAATCGTGTCAATCGTCTTACAAAAAACTACAGAGTTTACCTTTTTACATTTCATAAATGCTTGACTAGTCGAACGAAAAATTCTCTGTTCAATACTGGCCAGTTATATAAAGCTCATGATGCCATATAAAGGCAGAACAAGCAGTTATGAGCGAACTTATTTTTTTCTCAAGAAGGTGCACATAATACTCTCCATCCTTGATTTATTACCTTTGAAGTATTACGAAAGTTTTAGATTCTATAAATCATTTCATCATTTATAACACCTTTCCTTTTAGCATTTGCGTACAAACTTAGTCATCAACTTAATTACTAATCTTTAAAACTCATCAGATATTATTATGATAAACGGAAATACCTCTTAAATAACAAATATCACACGAATCACTTTTGTTTTTAAATATTGTACAGTCAGCAACAAAAGTCGAAAGATGAACTCAATCAGATTTACAAAACACCTAAACTTAATCAAAATTTTAAAAGTACCTAAATAAAAAGTATTCATAGCCTTCGTCAAGGCTATTTTGATTCGTAGTATCAACACAGAACAAATACTTCCATCTGTAAACTTTTCTGTGTTTTAGCAATTTTGTAAAACTAATAATATTCATTTACTTTTGTTATTGACTGCGCCTACATAATTTAATGCTATCTGAGGTTTATACAAAATTTAAAACATTTTAATAATAACGCCAAAGGCGTTTTCCACCACAATTATCCAAAAACGGTCTCTCCGCATTAAAAAATATATATTTAATTATAATTATAAGTTACATTTTAAGAGGCAAGCTTTACACTGGTCGGAAAGATATTTGATCATATTCAAACATTACATCTAGATCCATTTGCATCTTAAAAGACGACTTCTACAGTAATACGAATACATATATGCATGGAAAGCCGAGACGATCCAATTATCAGTGCAGCGAATAATCTTTCAGCTTTCTAAGTTAAAGGGCGAACTCCGAGTTTAATTCCCACGGGACAAATACTTTCTGTTCACGAAAGTCCAAGTACACTTAATATAATTATTAAGCCCGGATTCTGAAATCATTCTGAATGAATCGAATAATGGATGTGAAAAATTGGATTTAATTTTTATTGTCTTATTTTGAGCTGAAATTTTGAAACCGATTCCATACCAAATATACTCTTCAACTATTTTCATATATGTATATTTAATTATTTACCCTATCGGTGATGCCCTGTAGATATGATGATATATATATAAGTTTATACAGGATTAATTGAGAAGGATCATCTTTTCATACAAACACACCAGTCACCTGCCACGTGACCTGTCATTTTTAACCGACTTCAAAAAAAGGAGGAGGTTCTCAATTCGGATGTTTGTATTTTTTTTTTTTTTTGTTTGTTCGGGCATAACTCCGTCGCTTGCCAACCGATTTGAAAAATGTTTTTTTTGTTGGATAGGGTATACCTCCCAAATGGTCCCATGTTAAGGAAACCAGGATCTGATGATGGCATCCCAGAGAAGTCGAGGGGAACTTTCGAAAATCGTATGGGCAACTAGTAAAATGATTTTTTTGTTGGAAAGGGTATACTTCCCAAATAGTCCCATGATAAGGAAACCAGGATCTAATGATGGCATACCAGAGAAGTAGAGGGGAACTTTCGAAAATCGTATGGGCAACTAGTGAAAATGATTTTTTTGTTGGAAAGGGTATACTTCCCAATTGGTCCCATGATAAGAAAACCAGGATCTGATGATGGCATCCTAGAGAAGTCGAGGGGAACTTTCGAAAATCGTATGGGCAACTAGTGTTTTTTTTTGTTGGAAAGGGTATACTTCCCAAATGGTCCCATGATAAGGAAACCAGGATCTGATGATGGCATCCCAGAGAAGCCGAGGGGAACTTTCGAAAATTTCTTTTCTTCTTGACTTTTCTTATTCAACCTACGTAACGTATAGGTCCTCTGCTTTGACAGTCTGTTTTCGCGCTGGTCGGGGCTCTCATTCGAAATGCGTTGAGAATTTCTGTCCCTAATTTGTTTTAAGCGTTTTTCTTTTTCATTTTTACGCCGCTTTCTCATACGAGAAGCATCTTTACCTGGCCTACCCATATTTTGTGTAAGATTAAAAATGGCACTAAAAATTAACAAATAAATTTATTTTTTGCAAAAAATAAAAACCGACTTCACAAAACCTTAAAAGCACTAAAAAGATAAAAATAATACTGTAACCTACCTCTATTAATAAACCTAACATAACCTACGATTAACCTATAATAAAATTTAACAAATTTTTGGAGTCGGTGCCAAGCAATATACGATACCTAAATAACTATATATTTACAGACTAAGGGCAGACAAATAAACCATAAATCTTACAACTACTAAATATTAAATTAAATCGGAAAACAACAAAAAGTACTTTAAAATTTAACATAGACTTAATAACTAATATTTAGACACAAAGAAAAATATAGATACTAATGTGAATACTTAATAATGATTTACATAGAAATCAGTTTTAGCAAAGCAACAACGCAAGATAACCAAGGAGTTCGACGATAAACTGTGAACGTGATGACCAACCTTACTTGGACAAATACCGGTATACGAATGAACAACGCCATCTATCGAGCTTTGTTGTACTAAAACGGAAAAATGTTCTGGAATTACGAGTCGTTTCAGTACTTAGCTTGGCACCGACTCCAAAAATTTGTTAAATTTTATTATAGGTTAATCGTAGGTTATGTTAGGTTTATTAATAGAGGTAGGTTACAGTATTATTTTTATCTTTTTAGTGCTTTTAAGGTTTTGTGAAGTCGGTTTTTATTTTTTGCAAAAAATAAATTTATGTATGAAAAGTTCATGTTCCATTTTAAGATTTCGACTTTGTTTCTTTGGGAAAGTTATTCAGTTTTATGCACCTGATTACCTCTTTGACTATACGTACTCCTTTTAAATTAATCCTGTATAAGGCACATGTTCATTATTATAACCATTGATTATTTTCAATGAAAACGATGTTGAATAATATTTTAGAGTGTTTTACATTAACCAGCTGTCTTCGAAGCAGGTCGTTGTTATTTCCCAGCAAGATTTATTGTAACGATGCAGTGTTGATTTTCTCTCTAATTAATAATTATACCGGAGGCCAGTTTCCTTTACTCAAATCTTATCAGTTTCCTATATTAAATAATTATTTCTTATGATAAATTCCACTTACAGAAATTCTTGGCTTTATTAAAACAACTGCCTACTTCAACTTACAGGTTCAATTCACATTTTAACTTCACGCAATAGAAATAACACCAAGAAACGCCATAGTTAAACAACATCGGGAACTTCAAACGTATTACTTTTTCCAAATATAAATGCAAGACTGCACTTGACCCAATCTATTACGGTTATACAATGGGTCATACACACCTTAACTTTCAAGTCATTCAAACACATGTCATTAAAGAAGTTATTGTTGGTACTGCGCACTATTCCGAAGAAAGTCTCAGATATTATGGGATGATGATAGAAAGGTCGTGGGATATACTGATGATATGAAGTTATAGAACTTTTACTTTATGCATATTTAGTTTTGCTTGAAAGTGTCAACAAGAGCTCTATATATGGATGACTTCAAGGTTATTTTGTGAGACAGTACGTATACATAATCTTATAGACAAATTTATCCGCATGGATTGTGGATTCAATGTTATAGGTTAACATCCTACTTATTTATAGACCAGGTAATGAATTGGCAAAATAAAATGCGAACTGTGAATCTTAAATTCGTCAGTCATATTTTAACCTCACAACCTTGGTAAACATCGAAGTAAGCAAGCTGTCATCTGCAAATCATTTGAGCAATGATTCTTTACAAAACTAAATAAAGAATGACAAACAAATTCTTAAATACTAAACCAACAATCAAGACATAATCTTTATATAAAATACATAATACGGTAACCTATGATTACAAATTTAGAAATGCAACTTCCGTGCAAAAATTATTTATATTGTATAAGGAAAATGGAACCAGGTTAATTATGCAAGCAAGAATTCCCAACACTACAAAAAGGAAGGAACAATTTTGACAGGCTTAAAGAGAATCACATTAACATTTCTCCAATTCAATTAACTACTTCTCGTTTCAAAAAAGTGCTAAATATCTGAGAATATTTTCGGCACTACTTTCAGATTTACAGTTACGCTATCCTTGATTGATTTTACTTTTAATGATAGCCATAAAAAGTCGTTATCGTCTTCATACGAAATACATGAGTGACGGTATCAATATCTTGAAAATAACACTCCTCGTAATTAAAGTTTGTATAATAAGTGAATGAATTATAATTTTTATTTTTATTTTGGATTTATAATTGAATTTAAATTAATGAATCAATCAATATTCACTGAGTTGTTTATAAAAAATAAAAAGTAGGAAACAATATTTCTTAATTAATACATGAATTTTAGTGATGAACCAACTTTCTAGTTCATATTATTTTCAATTCGGAAGAGCATAACTCTTCCGAATTGAGTACTTATAGTGAATAATATTTAAAAAAATATATTCAAAAATGTTATATTATTAGTAGCTTCAAAGGAAATTGGCTCAACAAATACCACGCCCTAAGTAAACAACACTGGAAGCGGACTAAATCGTGAAACATTGAAACAGCTAATTATTTCCTATAATCATCATCCTATTATATTTCTGAGAACTTAGTTTTCAGGGTATGTTGCTCACTATTTCCAACTTTACCCGTAACTGACAAACGGTGAAGCAAAATATAATGGACGAATAATCTGGAATCATCAACCTGCAATGAGGTGATTCATACTACTTCCTTCTTTGTATGGAAGGCCATTGTTTTGCGGGGGGACAATTTACTGGTGTCAGATTAGAATACGCTGAACGAATAACTCCCAATAGGAAGTGTGAATAGCATTCGCGTGACAAACGGGACAGCTGGATTAGTTTCAAACGCCAACAGAATCCTTAATCAAAGCCTTGTAGCGATGACGTCAGCTATAAACAATGCAGCTTAATGACATATTAAAACAGCTTTTAAAGACCTCCAATCAAGACAACTGTTCCTTTTACATCATGAAGCAGATGTGTTTTAACTGCGGTGTTTATTCCACATACCTGTATCCAATTACGTTTCCTGTTAAATTAACTGCCAGTTACTTTTCATGGGCTGCGTCCGTTATATCATAGTGAGGTCGCCGGCCGTTTTGCGACAGGTGACACAGTTTACGTAATCGATTATTTATTGCATGCATCGATCGATATTCATATAAAATTTATTCGACGCTCGCCTTAATGGATGCCATCTGATTAATCGATTCTATTATAATCGAGTTAGCTTGCGCTGTTATGTGGCAGATTAATTGTAATACATTTAACATTTGAATGTGTTTAGTTATTTGTAAATGTTATATCATTAATAACAGAGTTCGCAATCGATCAGGAAACGCGAGCATGAGTTGTCGTTGTATTAAAGTTAATTGTAACATCATTAGACTTGGAATATGCCTATATTGTACTGATGACGGTCTGCACGTAACAGTCGTATTAGCAGAGAATGACTCTTTTACTATTTATTACACAAGGAAACTGATAATGACTATCAATTTTTTTTTCTATTGTAAGAATTTGTGGGTTACATATTTTTTTCATTATTTATTGCTAATAGTTTATGCACAGGTTAACCAATTGGCGGCAGTTAATTGAATCTTCTGAATACCAAGTGTAACAACTTGTTACATACGCACCTTTTCTGTAGATTTTGCCTGTTCTTAGCATTTCGCAATCAATAAATAAGTGGATCTAGTCTAGCCGATAGAGTTTCATAATTATTTAATAAATCTGATAAATTTGTATGCTACTTTCTTCGAAATTGCAACTTAAACAGCTGTAGATTTGTTTAGAATGTCGTGAGTTTAACGAACCCAAAAGTAAATGAAACCAATCAATGCACTATTCAGATTCCGTATTACGAAACCGTATGAAAGAAGATACCTTACAAAAAAACAGTTGATCGATATCTAATAACCGTAATAAAGACTAAACTATTAAATAACAATTGGATTTTATGTAATTTACACGACCGAGACAATCCATTGAATCAAATGACGTCTTGTACAAACAACAGTTGTCGAAGTCACGAAAAATCGATTAGGTTACGTACGAGACACGTAATCGACTAATCGAAGGTGTATCGATCTAATCGTCATGCCTCCCGGTTATAATACAACCATTCATCCTCTTTTGATGTGGGTATCAAATGTTTTTTTAAAGTCAAACTAATTATATTTAACCATTATTGCCCCATGTGGGTGTTTCAAACTTATTACCCGGTTTTCAAATCTGATGGCTATGTAAGGAAATAATTACGCGACATTTGACCAAAAGGGCAGATTCTCTTCCTATTTTTTTTTAAGGTCTTTGTTATTAATACGATACAAATATTTGTCGTAAAAAAAAAACACTGTTCACTATTTCTATATGCTTGTATCTGTTGAAAGATTATAATTATATACCTACTTATGTCTGCTGGGAATAAACAGATGCGTTCAGAAGATCTAGGATAACCGAGGTGGTCTTAAGAAATTGAATGACTCTCCCAGGCGGCTAAGCATCTAACATGCACACTAATTGAATCATAAAACTTTCAACTAGTTTAAATATAAAAACAGGTAAAAAGTTTATTGACACCTTCCCTGTTTGACATGTGAGCTAATCGTCAGGCAGCAAAAATAAGGTAAGTTATTATTGCTGTAATATGATTCAATTTGCCTGTTTTCGTTACCTGGAATGTAGTGATAAATTCAATGCCATCAGGAACTTTGGATACCGTAAGAACAGTATGAAAAAAATATCATAAAAACCTACTAAAATTTTATAAGTACATTACCTCATGTCAGTACTATATGTTATAAAATATTTTTCTCATTGTTGGTACATCCATAAAAAGAAGGTTTCATTTGAAGGCAACAAATCGTGATACAGTGTGTAGCTACTTCATTAATTCACAGTTATATAGTGCATGCTGTGACATAATGTGGTACATTCATGACTGCCACATTAATTCGTGAATCTGCATTTAACTATAACATTATTAGGCAACAAGAAACAAAAGGAATATGTAAATGGATGGAAGAAGAGTTTTCCTAAATGTCTTGCTGTTTAATATATTCGTTCCTAAACAATAAAAAACACTGGAATAACAGTCAGATTTATAGTTTGAGGAAGTCATAAGCACAATACATTCTCGGACAAATATTTTCGGGTCCATTTCGCCAGGGTCGTATATTTACGACACAAAATACCACCGCTCGTTTAAAGTACTTTTGTATTGCACATCCCTCTTTGAGTAGACCGGTATAATTTTTTTCGTGGGCACGACAATAGATATAAAGTCGGGCGGTTAAAGTGTTAAACAAATGTTAAAGCTTCGCATTATAATTAATTACGAAACATTTCTCGCTTCAACTAGCGCCTAGCGGCTAACGTACTCGCGTCTATTTTCAATAAATTCCTCCACTAGTAAATTAAACATTGTGCTTACAAACAGAAGAGAGAGGCAATTCCTTACTTGTAACAATAACCGTATTTTCAATCGCATGCTCCATCGACTTAATGTTAATTAGAATAGGAATAAGAAAGTTCCCCATTTAATTATGCCCAACATTAATACAGGCATGGTGGCAGGCATGCAGGATTAATTTTTAAGGAATGCGTATAATCAACGAGGTAATCAGGTGCATAAAACTGACCACTTTTCTCAAGGAATATAGGTCGAAATCTTAAAATTTAAAATTATCTTTTCATACAAACATAAGTCACGCGACCTGTCACTTTGTAAGAAAAAGTTATTTATTTATTTATTTACTCTTTTTTGTACAATTCACCAACATAGGATATAAAAAGTGATTAATTTTCCATTTTAATATTTCGAACTTGGTTCCTTGGGGAAAGTTGTTCAGTTTTATGCACCTGATTACCTCGTTGATTATACGCATTCCTTAAAAATTAATCCTGCATATTTTACACAGATTTCCTTTTGCCGTGCAAATGTGAATTCGCAATTAATTATTTATTTTGGAGCCTTTCGCTTCTATAAAAACTAAAGCGTTTTTAATAAGCGGCAATCAATTATTGTAACTTAACTTTTCTGAGACTTGTAAAAGTAAACGTTTATGAAATGATTGATGTTTACGATTAATGAACTTGCGTAACTTTTTTACCAATGTTTTAATTTTGAGAAAGATATTTAAGTTTAATGGGAATCTGTGTCGTCAAAATAAAATGCCAAAAAATATTTTTTACAAAATATCTTTCGATTTAAAAAGTAATAGTATTATTAAGTTTCGGTGGTCGGTGAATCGCATTGGCCGCAACAAGTCATAAGTATTAAAATTTATTAATTCTATACATAATCTTAAGTATTGAAGTATAAAATGTAATGACGTGCTCATCAAAGCCTAGCTTATCAAATGGAGAAAACTGCAAGAACAATGAGAATCTTCCATGATCAATACAGGGTTATTTGTAAAACACCGGCAACCCCTTAAGAGGTCATTGTACTCAACATTATGAAAAACTTTTACTTTGGGACCATAACTGAATTCGCGAAAAAAAAACAGCTGTTCCATCCAAGTAAAAGATTTTCATAATGTTGAGTACAATGACCTCTTAAGGGGTTGCCGGTGCTTTACAAATAACCCTGTATAGTAGTTATGCGCTATCAAACAGATTAAAGCGGAGAAAATGATAAATTACATATGTAGTGAATTCTTAAAAAACATGTTTTCGCTAAGCTGTTTTTGAGATGAAATTCTTATTAACCAGAAAAATGAATATAAATACGGGACTTGAGCGTGATTGTAGTTTGTGAACTGCTATCCTGGCTTTTCTCTGAGTTATGTCAATTACCTACTTTAAATTGGCGGTAACTTGTTAGTACTAACATTACGAGATAACGATGAACATTTTTTAAATAAAAAAAAATATTTATTTAATCTGAAAAAAAATTAAAACACGTAAGTTTATATATTATGTGTTACGACAAAAATGTTACCGCTGAACAATTGCGGATATTAGATATTCATAACTAAATAAGATCAGATACAAATTGACATCCGTTAACTACACGAGTAGGTATTACGCCTACATAATACGTACAATCTTTGTACGTGATTATTGTTACTAGAAACATGTAAATGCAAATTATTTCCTGTCACTTACCCACTCCTTAACGATTATATAAGAGTCTAACTGATTGCCACCGATGATCTTATTCTTAAATGATTGATGGCCATTGTGTAAAAATGTCGCTAAATAATCAATAATTTATTAATTAGCTCTATGCATCTCAGCTACTATTAGACTTTATAGTGTTGTTGCACCTACTTTGGAATAACAAAAATACAAATCTGGTCATTAAGCTGGTTTCTTTATTGCAATCAAGAAGCTTCAATTAGTATTAGGGGTTCATCAGACAGTACAAATGGACAGAAATATTTTATCTATGCATGTTAGCCATGCTATGAAGTTTTTGCCGGTTCTTCTCCATAGAAATAACACCTTGGAACCGCGCAACTAAAGTTAAATGACTCTAGTTGCGCGGTTCCAAAGTTCCGCTTTGCGGTTCCGTTTCGAAAGTACCTGAAGAGGTCTACTCGAAATAAAAATATTTTGATTTGATATGATTTGCTCATGCCTCCCTTGTAAGTATAGTCCGCTGAAGCAGTAAAAACGTCCTTCAAAAGGACAACGGGTATACTTCTTCAAATGGGTAGGTAAGTACCTACTGAATGTGATGCACTGCTAGCTATAGCATAAACACTTAAGGAGGTCGAGATGGTAGTTAGATATTCTAAAACCACTGCCTGAAAATGGCTCATATTATTAAATGTCCGATAGCCGTACAACAATTAAGAGCTTAACTATCGAGAAACAGATAATCGATGACGTAATTAAGTGTAACGTAATGTTTACTTAGTTTCTCCGGAAATACTCGAAATGTTAGCCAGGCGACAAGTTTCTAGATATCCTAGGAACTCTAGAAACAAAGCCTAGGAAATATATGTTGCGTGCTTCGTGCTTGTTGCGCTTTTATTAAGTTTAAAGTTATGTAACCTGCTATGTAAAGACAATGTAACTGTTCAGTGTTCAGTCGTGAACTAAGTTAATTGATAAAGCTTTCTGATGGTGATCATTCTGAGCCGGAAGAATTTTACTTAGATTAAATTAAATTGAGTGAAGAAAGCAATCTTTTATTATTTATCATAATAACTTACCTAACCAATTTTTTATCCCAACTGGTACGCATTCTCCTCACACTACTGTAAAAAACTAATGATACCTGAAAATCCAAGTCTAATTATTTTTCTACATGGGCCTTGTCACTAGCGAAGGTTGGCAGTCAGCTCTGCATAACCTAAATAGTCCTATCTCTTCCGAGGCGTTCTACAGCACTCGCAACTTCAATCCACTCCCGGATATTCCTTAGCCCAGACTTCTTCTTACGCCATAACTTTCTTTTGCAAAATCTGATTAACGCGTGACTGCAGGTAGAAAGATCAATGAACTTCCAGATGTAGCTCACATAGTTAGCAATAATTACATCACTAATTTATCTTATCATAACAAAAACAACCTTGCTAAAAAGCTTGTAAAACAACGCATAATAAATTCCCAACATTCACTTAGTTTACATTTAACAAATTTCGCTTCGTCTTGAGAATTAAGTATGACAATAACAATTTTCTATCTGCTCGCCTTCAGGCACGCGATGGTAATAAAAAACGAATTGCAATCTAACCACATCTAGTTTACGATCTGATCTGATAGTTGAATCATGCCTCCAGGTTTCCATGTCATGAAGCGTAGGTGGTTATGCGAAAAAGAAAGAGTTTTTATTTGTCTTGTAATAGTACCTATAATCTGAATTATAGGTTTGATAGATCGATGAATTATAATACAAATTTATAAGTGCCTTGGCAGATTATTTTATATATTTATTTATTGTTTTATCCACAGTGCATTTGCGGAGTTAATGCCAGAAGGCATTCTTTACCAGTAGAACTAATTAAGTTTAAAAATAATATTTAGAACTTCGATGTTATTATTTTCGTTTCCCATTAATAGCTATTTGGGTCATGAAATGTATATATTTTTTGAATACATAATCGCTAAAGTATTTGTATACCATTAAGATACATATTAGATTCAGAACACATATAAATCCAGTTAAGAGTTAATATTATTTATACATACTAATTATCATTTAAGTGATGGAACAATTTGGAAATAAAATAAATTGTTACTTGTCTACAAAGCTACCTGCAATGGTATGATAATCTATTTTCTGCGATCATTATTTGAATTTAGTAATCAAATTCCTTTGCGCAATGAATTGTCGAGCGATTACTAAACGCGCATAAGTATCCGCCATGACACCCACGTCTTCAAGTATTGTCATAACCTTTAATCATTCCAGATGGATTGAAAGCGGCTTATGAAAATCTCGTTTAGCGTCCATTACAGTAAATCAAGTAATTATATAAAGCTTATCGTTAAGTACAGTTTACCTTCCATAGTTATTACAATCCGTTAAGACACCCATGATTGACATTTATCAAGCGTAAGTAATAGTGAAAGAGATTGCTGGCTGTTTATCTAGCATGTTATTTGCTGTCAAACCAACAAAAGAGGATCTTATTACAATTTTTTTTTCGAATTTTAAATCTGAATTCTACTTTTTTTTTAAAGCTTACTAAGAATATGGGTTGCACATTACCTAGGTACTGGTATTTCAGTTGACCCTTCTTGCTAAGCTAAGTTTTGTTTTAAAAAACGACGCCCGCTCTAAGGAATGTAATCCTTGTGTCGCGAGGTTTTCACAAACATTCAAATCACATGCACAAAGAACACCCAGACTTGGAACAAGCATTTGTTGATCACACAATTAATGCTTGTCTCATGCGGGGATCGAACCCGCAGCACGTCGCTCACAGTGGTAATTAGCATGGTAACCTATTACCATTCGGCTATCCGTGCAGTCAAAATTGACATCTGTAGTGTAGTGGTTGGGTTTGTGTCCTAGACATTAGGCTACCGACGCTTTTGAAATCTGATTGATTTAAATTACGTCGATTGTTTTTTAAAAATGCAAACTCCAGTATAATTTCATTATCTACTAAGGACTAGAAAAAGCCATCAATTTTCTTCTTAAGAAAAGTATTTTGATAGAATCTGTTTAATTTTGACGATACACAGCACTAATGTGCAAAGGTGTGATTCTAGTAAGGGCGTGAAATCTAACATCAATAAAAACAAACATCAAGTAGTAACAAAAATACATTTACTGATAATTGCGTTCCTGTGTTGTTTGTAGCTTGTACCGGTTACATAAACTTGTAAATTAAGACGAAGGTGTTAATTCCCAACACACGAAAAGAATAGATGTTTATAGCCAACACCATGTTGTATTGTTATCTAATAACCCAGCATACCTACTTATTATTCAGATTCAAAGATACGACCCTGTGTTGCAGAACTATAATAGGTACAGTCACCTGTAAAATTGATAAAAACATTAAAAGGTTGAAGGGTTGGAGGTCTCATAAAAAATATCGAAATAACGAGAAAAACCAATAAACTCAAAAGAGAGATGCGCAGATAATAGAACTGTCAAACCAAACCCTTAAGGTATATAAATTTGGTTGCTTAAAATGATCGATGAGGTTTTTATGATTCGGAGGACGTAAAATATCGGAACATCCTTAACACATATCATTATGAAAATTAACACATAATATATCGTAAATGACATCATCAAGAAGCAAAACAAATTATCACTATGTACATAGTATTTATGTAGGTTTAAGCTCTAACTTTAAACATGTCAGTTTCAGTACTTTACTCTTTTGCGAGTGATTGTACAAAGCGCCATACAATGGCAGCTACTCGCACAAAACACCATCAGCTCCATTACGTACTGCGATCCCATCTTGCAGTTACCCACCGTGCGTGGTATGCGAATCTTGCATTGACTTTTGTCATAACTTTACAACGTAACGTAAGTCATAAGGTAACAGCAGCATATTGTACGTTTAACCAGTAATTGATTGTTTACTTATGTATTTGCATCTATATCACGATTTGGACACAGCAACATACGTAACTAGGTACTACATTAATTTGACAAACTCAATAATTATATGTAATCTGAAACTAGTACATACAGAATGCAGTGTGTTGTCTATAGGCATTTTATATCCATAAAAGATAATGAAAAAGTTCGGGATTTTCGCAAATGGCTACTAAGGACGATACGACTGTGACCTAAAGGCATATACAACTTCTTTGCGAACTCGAAGAAGCTTTTAGGAACCCACTTATACAAATGCTAAGCCAAAAACTTAACATCAATCCATCAGATTAGGACCACACGCTGATCGTTGAAAGCTATTAATATATTAATGAGAGCGACTAACCAGCCTCTTATCAGCTGATCAAAGGAGGCACTGTGATGTAAGTCATTAGGGTTTAACCATTAATTATTTTAATCGTCGTTTACACGGTGTTACGCAAGTGCTTTCGCTGCTCGCCCATAAAATAATGCAACCATTGTTGTTTGAAAGGGGCTTTGTTGTAGGCGGCAGTGAATAGTTTTGCACTCTTTGGTACTATTAATTTTATTGTCGTGTGCCATCAGATTGATTACACAATTTGATAGATGTTTTTTTATGAGATATCGTAAGCATGCGCCAGCAAAAAAGTTTAAACTTAAAACTAAACAACATTCTTAGCGTCAGGTGCCTGCGCCATTCAAGTACATTCGGGGTGTGTGCAGATAGTATAAATATATAATCTAATTGTATACTTGCACAATATAAAAGAAACTTCATGTGGTCACTCGTTTTCAATCAATCGCCTCGTTGGTCACTGGACCGATCTCGCGATGCCGTTGAACGTTGATTGGACATAGAATACATATAAATTGGATTGGCTTTTTATAGAAATTTTCGAAATTGTCGATCGATTTTCAATTGTTAGTTAATTGTCGCCTCTCAAAGGGATCGGTCACAATACCTTTGTCAGTAAATTGGGAGTGCACTTATATTACAGAGCTACATATTTTGTTCAGGAAATTAATTGAATTGTCATAGGTACGTTCTTGTTGTGCAAAGTTATTAAAGCCTGAGAAGCTATAACTTCTTCAAAAGCCTTTTTTGGTCTGTTCGGGTTTTGTGAGCTAAAAAAGAGCGGGGTTCCTTGATTTTTTTTTTGTTTTTGAGGAATTAATTTATCATCCACTGTTTAACAACAACCTTCTGAGCTTATTATACTTTATTTCATGAATTCAATTAGCTGTGACTTGTATTAAAACAGACATAAAACCTGAAATAATAATCTATCACAAAGTTTTTTTATCCCGAGTTAACTCAACCAATGGTTAAATATGCTAACTAATGGTTTCAAACTTCGGTAGAACGCCTTTATTCATCAATTTTTATTCTAACAAATGGTTAATTAATTAACTCTTCAACTTATTTGACCATTTACTAGACTAAAAATGGATGAAAAAACGCGTTTTGAAACCATTAGTCAGCATATTTAACCATTGGTTGAGTTCACTCGGGATCAAAAAACTGGGCCTAAGGGTATGTATTCTTTTGTGGTAATATGTTGGCAAAATGCCCAAACAATGTAATAACGACATCATCCGTCATATTGAAAAGGAGGCTGGGGTTTTATGATGTCTGACAGCAAGCCATAGGCGCCATAAGGGCGTACTATAATAGTGCCGAAGTTTAAACACACAAGTATTAGGGTTTTCTGAGGTTTATGCGAACATAAGACATTGAAATGAAGCCAATTTTGAAACGGATTCTATCGCAGTTTATTTGATTTTAGTTCCCGACGTTTCAACACCTTTGTAGGTGACATGGTCACCGGGAGGCCGTCCGTTTTAAAAGTAGTTTTATTTCAATACATAAGTATTATTTAAAAAAATAATGAAGTATGATCATATTTATATTTTGAAATCATTTTTGAATCATATTTGTATAGTAAATACTTCTCGAAAGTTCACTCAGTGTAGACCGAATACTTTGAAAAATAATTTAACAGTTTAGATTACTTTTAAAAGAAAATAATACTTAATCAGTACCTCCTCTTTCTGTAAAGTCAGTTGATTAAAGACATTATATCAATTTTGCACATAGAAGACACTGATGATAGTGTATTCTATATTTAAATAAGATGGACATGCTTAGAATGATGTCCTCCTTATTATGGGACCTTACATCATTGTCAACATTAGCCACGATGACTTAAGTCAACCGGATAGAACGATGAACTTCGACCAAACCCGAAAATGATGTCATTTTTAACGTTTCCTTTAAGAATGTTTGTTGTTTTAACCGTTCAACCTGTTTGCAATGTCATTTGTAATGTGACAAGTGTCTCCTTGGAATTAATAGCTTGAATATTGTCGTTTAGTTTATGATTCCTTGGCCTTTTATGCTAAGTTCACATCATATTCTTAATTATCAGCGCTAAATATGATTGTGTATAATATAATTATAATAAATATATTATTGTCTACTTTTAAAGTTGAAGTCTTTATATAACTTATCACCATATTATAACAAAATTAGTAATTACAAAATGTGTATTATAATCATTTATATGTCAATATTATTGTGTAGGATAACACAAATATTTTAAAGTGCCTGACAGCAAAGAATATTTTAAATATGCGCCTGCGGCTAACTATAGCGCCTGGCCATATTGCATGAGCAATGAAGCTGAACGCTACTTTGATATATTATTTGGTTGAGGCGCTTTCATATTTGCCCAAAACACTTGGTATAACATTAAATAATCAAATGAATAAAGTGAGCTTATAATATTTGGCTTAACGCATGTGTTTCTCATTCCAAAAATTAATTTATGAACTATAAATAAACTCAGTTTGAGCTTTTTTTATATTGGCATTAGGTCATTTACAGGTCGTACTATAAACAGAGCTGTGTTGACATTAAACAGCGTGACTACATCGGTCACATGGGTAAATGGGTAGCAAGATGTCGCAAGTATAAACTCACTGCATCGGTCATTTAGCGTCGTTGAATAAGCAGGTGGGTTGATTAAATAGTGAAATAAAATCGAGATAGCTGTGACATATAAACCTGTCCATAATAATTATGCCAGTGGTACATAGTATAGTACAGACGGGATGAATTCCGTTAATGTATCTACATCGGTAATTAATAGACAAAGTTCCGTTAAACCTATTCATTTATTTGATTAAATCCTGCAGAATCGCATAGTAGAATAAGTTGAAGGCCTTGAATGAGTTCGCATCGATGCTGCAAGTAAATTGTTTAATTAAATTCTATTCGAGAGGGAGCGCAGCGCGCCGGTCAGTCGCAGGCATGGCGTCCCGCCGCCGCGCCGTCGCCATCGCCATAACTTGTCGATACCGTCACAATATCTCCCGGCCCACGCATGCGCCCTGCGCACTACCCCGCGCCACGCATGTGCGGCCCTATACCAGACAACGGGGCAGCTAACTTGCGACACACGACTCCTCTTTACGCGACAGTGTCTCATAATTGATTGTCCATTCGATACTGACATTGAACGGCCGATGTACGGCGGTCGACCGGCCGTTTACTACCAGTTATTTGCTTACGGCTATCGAGATAAGGCGCTTCCGCGCGACTCCACGCTTCGCCACATCCTCGCGATCAGCTGGTGAACTCTCCTCCGCGGACAGCATGGCTTCGTACTGTGATAAATACTGTGCCACTTGCATTTGCGTGATGTAAACAGTGTCGTGTGTGTAAGTGCGTGAATAATCATGGAAGTGGCTAAGGAGAAGGTAGCAGTCGAGGAGTTCGAAGAGGATAACGCTGCGTCTCGTCGTTGCATGTTAGACGGTGAGTAAATCAATAAGCGCCGAGTCTATGACACATGCGTCATGAAAATTGCATCCTTTATGAAGAAAAAAACTGCATGCAAGGACAAAGATCGCGTCGCAATGACGTGACGGAGCTGTTGATAGAGGAAATGCTTATTGATTTTCCTACAAGGGTACAAGAGACATTGAGCATTTGTTTACTGCATGTTGTTGCTAACTAATGAAATCGGTTTTTTATATATACAAAAAAACGATAAAATCCATTGAATACTGAAGCTTGAATATATTGCTTATACGCATAACCGGCTACGGATTTTTATTAATCCTTACGATTGATAAAGATTAAGGACAATAGATATCCTGTGAGAATTCCGTGATGTACTTATCGTACTCAGTCACACGCTTAACATATGCAATAATTAGGCTAGTAACACTGATAACGTGGATAACATGTGTACTAATGTTATAATATGTGTGTCATAACACAGTTAATAGCTACTCGAGGTTAAATTACAGCCAAACAACGTTGAAATCAGGCGGAATATAGTGTAGTAATACGTTACTAAAATTATAGTAGTGGCTGTGATCTCAGTAAGAAATAATAACAAATTCCTTAATCTGACATCTGGAATTCTAGCTCTTTTGTCACCCTTTAGAAAGTATTTAAAACAAAAGTAAGAGCGCCGTGACCACACTACCATTCGCAATGTCTATTGTACAATAAATTCCAGTGCGTTGGCCTCGTTTTCTGTCAAAACTCGTGTGTGACTCACTCATTAAGAAGCTAACGAAATGACATTGAAAACTGGAGTCGCCAGGGCAGGACGCCATGCGCCCCGTTTTGGCAAACTTTTGCATTGTGGCGCGTACGAAGAGGGCGTTGACCGTTTCCCCTCGCTTATAAAACTATATAGGGTTTTCAAAATCGATATCTGAGTTTTATATCCGTAAAACCCTTCTAAAAAGTCTAATTGCCGGTTTTTTGTCAAACTTATTTTGAATGCAACTGTAGTTTTCGTTTTGAATCAGAGGTAGTAAACAGTTCTGAAGTTTAAAAAAACGCTTTATACCTACTTGTAAAAACAAATTGAGGCATTTATGTACATAAATTATTCATTTGATTAAGATTCTCTTCGATATTATTCACTTCAAACGATGTAAGACCGAACCTGCATAATATGAAATAATGGATATTACGTTAACATTCCCTAAGTTTCATGTTTCTTGCGGTTTATGTTGCTTGTAAGTAGGTACTTGTTTAGCAAATGTAATACTATTTGAATAAAACTTACAAACATGACACAGATATTATGCTATTTTAGTTCACTAAAATAAATAAAATTGATCCTTGACAAGGTTACCATATCGATTGAATGTCGAGAAAATAAAGTTTTTGATTCGTCACATTATAGAGCGTAAAGTTATTTTCTGAAATTCTTTCATGAAGACTGGAAATTGACTTTTATTAATTACTAGCTGTGCCCTGCAGTGTTACCCGCGGTTTATTTTCAATAAAAGTATCCTATGTTACTACTTATTGCATTAGCTGCCTGCCAGTGAAAGTCCCGTCAAAAACAGTCCAGCCATTTCAGAAATTAGCGGGAACAAACAGACAGACGGACAAAAATTTTTAAAAAGAACATCCTGGTATATGTACCGTATATTTTAATATTACAAACAAACACTCCAATTTTATTTATTATATATGGTAAGGTAATTATAAAAAGAACGCCAAAATAAATACTTATCGATGAACTTTCTATGTGAACATTTGAACAACTTTCTACGTCAGTTTCGTCGTGTACACGTGTTACCATTCGCAAAAATACCATTTTGATTTATGTATTTCGAAACACCGTTATTACTTATTTAGCTGCCACAAAACAATTAGAAGTAAACTTCCGACGAGTCTTGTTATTTTAAGAATACCTGTAGAATAAATGTGTATTTTTATTTCAGAGCCTTTATAATCTTACTGGTATTGTTCGACAGGTACAAATGTTTTTAATTTCTATAGCTATTGTCGAAACCTTCTTCCTATAAAATCACAGATCAGACAGAACAATAAGAAAAGAGGTTTTCAATTAACATTTAAAAATAAATGGACGATTGTTTTGTGTACGAATTTTAAATATAGAATTAAAATCCTTACAATTGTAGTTCCAAAGTCTGCATAATTTAAGTACCGTTGGATTAATTATAGACTTATAGTTATAGTACAGTCTACCGCGAGGCTTATACTTACTTCGATATTGACAGCACCTTTATCTCAAAGTCATATGGTTGATATTTCAGTTTCGTTTGGAACAATTTACAGGTAGACTGTAATATGGATTTCCGTTTCAATGTTCTGTATAAGGCTGTGGAGGATGCCCTTGAACCGTGCACCTCAGTACTGATGCCTCGACCGGTTTTAAGAATAATTTTGCCGCAGTTGCGATTTTAACTTAAGAATATCGCTCAGGAAGTGAATTTCAGTTTTTATTGCTTTAATGATGGATTGGAGTTTTTGTCTTGTAGTTGTTTATATGGTTTTAAATTAGTTGCCATAATTAAAAAAAATATATATAGCAATAAAGTACAGGTTAAAAAACTGCAGCTTTAAATATTCTTTATTCAGGGTAACTCAGAATCTGCATTACCGAGGCAATGAGGTACCATCATTGTTTATTCATACAATATTTACAACGTTAAAAGGGATATGGTAAAAATATTTTATCATAAATTAACATAACTTATAACAATAATTACACAATGACGTGAGTTCATCCAGTGAACAATCGAGATTATTTACGGTAATGTTCCCTAACTCCTGCATTGTAATCGCAAGAATATTAGCGCAACTTTTAATAGGCCGGTTTTACACGTTTCGAATCATAAAATTTTAGTGCAGACTTGCAACTCATGGCAAGAGGCGTAAAGCGCAAGCTGTACAGCGAGCTAAGCAAGCCAAGCGACGCCTATTTAACGTAGCATCGTGTGGACCACAGTAAATATCGAAAGAAAACATAGGTACAGGAACTAAGTTAATAATACCGGCCTATAAATGTCCCACTGCTAGGCATTGATCACCACGCTGGCTCACTGCGGATTGGCGATTTCAGATTCCGATTTTGGAATCCATGTTTCCTCACGATGTTTTACTACACTGTTTGTCAAAAGAAGGGTAAGGCTGCGGTTCTACTGAGTCGGAGCGGAGCAGAGTGGAGAAGAGCTGCGCCGCGATTCACCAATCACATGGCTTGAAATCCACATCTCTTCTCCATTCATTGGCGAACAGCATAGCTCTTGTACGCTCTACTCCGCTCCACCTCAGTGGCACCGCAGCCTAAGATACTCTTTTTTTCAGCTTATTTAGCTAGGGCATTTTTCACTCATTTACATCGCACTAGGAGAAGCTACGCTCACTTCTAAAGCTTAGGTTAGTTCAGCTTTTTGTGTAACCTGCGCTTTACTGTAGCTTAGCGCCGGCGCTCGACCAATCACGAAGCGAGCAGCTACCGGTGTCGGACATGCGCCGGCGCAGAACTCATTACCAACACAATCACTATTGTCACTGGATCATCTTACTGATTCTTATTAACCGAAATATTTGAAACTCACTTGCTACTTTTACGTGGAACTGGTATTGTTGGAGAATTATGTCAATCGAACATCAACAGTAACATAAAAAGTAGAAACTTTTATTACAATACCCTAAGGTTGATTTTCGTAAATAAGAGGTTTCTGAAGTGTGTACACACTAACTCGCAATTATTTTGTGACGATGACTCTTAGTTCTTCTGTTCCTAACTTATGCGTTCAAATGTCTAAGTAAATAATATTAAATGCAGTAGAATTACAAAGAGTTGCAAGTTGCCGCAAATCGAGTGATCTTAAATCTATCGGTGTACACCAGAATTCTACGCCAGTGCGGATCCACTTACGAGTACAATAACCTCTATCTGTGGTGGGCATATCGTTTACAGCTCATTACGAAACCAATATCCATTACCTTCCAATACTTTTAGTAATTATAAAAGCAGCTTGTGTCCATTGAAGATGCTGACCTCTCCTTTCATCTCTATGTGGGTAATAATGGAACATTTTCTAGTCCCGCCGTCTCTCAGACTCTACTACAGTTTTTACAAGTAGAAGTATCTTTACCGCGCCGGTGCACAGTTCATTACGAGCACATTAACCCGTATTGCACGAACACCGAATGATCGTAGTATACAGCACTTAGATGTTAACGCCAATCATCGACTTGGGAAAACCAACCTTATTACCATAACGTATAGGTAGGTAGTATTCTTAATGTTACAGCAGAATGGTACATACAAAGATAATTGAATTACGCTGATGAGTATTTGATTGTCTACAGCGGGTACAGCTGTCATCCCTACTATTCCCTACACGTATATCATACTGTTGTGTAAGACATAATATCGATAGTTTGTTTTGGAGTTTTAAAATGCCTAGAGATAATAATCGTAGCCAATTGGCTATCATGCGGACAGATCGACCTTCGGGGTTTTGTTCTTAACTCTTGGGAAGCTGCCAGCTCTTTACACATACCCTTCAAGATCAGCGAGAGGCTTAGATTTGTAGGTCATTCGATTTTTGAAGCATTCGTAAATAGCCTAGAATCATCAAAAAATATTAAATCTTATTCATTGCAAGTAGTTACATAACAAGAGCTCATATTTTTTACTGTATTCTAACACTTTTGAAAGACGATATAGATATGTATCGAGTGGGATCTTTTATTATAATTATTATCGTTCGGTGACTCGGTAACAGTGTGAAAATAATTATAGGTACATTGATACAGAAATGTTACAATTTATGTTAAACTACACCGTCTACTTAATTACTGCTATGAATAGAGCTTATCTTAAGAAATATATTAAGTCAAAACATAGATAAGACTTACAAAATGTACCTTTTATCTTATTACGAACAAAGGTCATAACTTAAAATTAATTGAACTGACACAATAACAACTGACGCTGTCCAAACGTTATTACTAAGACACCTAGTTATTCTAAAGACAAGCCTAAATAATTCTTAGTACAAGTGGCAGAAAATGATAAAATTTCATTATTTATTAGCAGAAATATAATTTAAGATATCAATTATTAAAACAGCGGTATAGTCGCCTGGCTCTGGAATGTAGGTAGAGCCCTTTGCCCATTGACATTCATCAGCAATGTATAACGACACAATTTATTTACGTATCAATTGCGTTATCTGATTAGTTGCAATACTAAATATTTATAATCACCTAATTATTGACCCACTGCTGGGCAAAGGTCCCCCCGCTTGGCTCTACAAGTCTACACCTTTCAGTCTGGAGCATAAATAATAGAAATACAATAATAAAAAATACTGGCCGAAATATGTTTGATAACAAATAAATTAAGTAACTGATTCTTCAATTTAAATACAACAGATAAATTTAAAAGAGTTTAATAAACTGTTAACCTCAACAAAATTATTGGGGTCATTGCGCTGGTACCTTAGCGACCTTTTATCTCATAAAGAAAGGTTAAAAATCGAAACTTTTAAAGGCGTTGCCATATTAAGGGTTGACTTCCTGCTCTCGTGACTCACCGACCAAAATTCAATGGACGAGGCAAAAAATACTTACAGACGAGTAGTGTCTTTATAAGGATGATAAAAGGACGCACTTTCCTTTGAATAGGTCAACTTATTTCAACTAAGTTTTTATAGAATGCTAGGAGTGTTTCTTGCAAATATAAATAAACGATTTTGTTAGATACAGATCTCCTCTTTAACACAATCTATTATAATGCTCGGTTAGATAAGCCAGATATAATAAGGATATAAGTATATAACTCAATATCTAACGCATGATTTATTTACTGTACTGCCGATACCTCTACATAAGACTTCAGACTAGAAGACATTACTTGTATCTGTGTTATATAATTCAAATAAATTGCTTCCTTAACTTGTATCAATAACAGTTAATGTATCAAGTTTTGACAGAACGATAAAATACAGTGGCGCCACCTAGATATGTTGGCACTCCATTTATCTTAGTATTGGCTGTTAACAAACCTGTTATCGTAGAATCGATTTAAGGAAATAATAAATCATATAAATAGCCCTTACAATGAGCAGTACCAGTAAATTGGATAAAAACGTTCTCTACAAAATTGATTTCAAAGAAAAATATTTTATTAGATCTTATTATTTAAGGTTTGAAATAAGTTTCAGTAACTATGTTGTCATCTTAATAGTAAACAATGACTCGACAGCGATGTGGGTGAGTTTTTTTATACTGTTTTTTTGTATTGTTTAATTAATGTAGTTTAGTATTAAGAGTGTATAAAATAGCATTAATAAATTAATAGTAAATCAGTGTTCAATTTAAGCATACAAAGCTGAAAACTGTTTTTCAGTTTATCAACGCCAAAGAGCATACAATTCAATATAAAATATTGCTCGATTTCTAAGGAGTCATATCATCCTTCATCTTCACTCCTACACCGAGATAATTATGTAACAGATAATATATTGTACTGGCCCTGTCATCGCTCGATGTGTTTAATGAACGTTAATTCCAATTCACACGCCACGTGGCCTACTTGTGTTAACAAGGATGCTAGGGATAGGGCTGACTGTCACATATAATTTCATAATCAAAACAGTTGAACAACATTTTTAACTGTATTAAAAAGATGAAAAAAAAACAAATCTTAAACGTCGAACTAACCGGTAGGAAAATCGAAAGAGTTTAATATTTTCGTCTTGACTAATTACATTGGCCATCTAAACGTCTATGTTTTTAGATTTTAAATATTTACTCCTTCTCAAGAATTTCCACTAGTGTTTTGGATTTAAAATGTTGTACAGTAGGTACTTAGGTATCTCCTACTGTGTGAAAATACTCTACATTTTCTTACTATTTATTTCCTGTGTTTTTAATTGCAAGTAAATAAGTCACTTACTAAAAATTCCTAAATTATGCAAATATCAATATTCTGAGAGCACTAGACCAAAACGTGATTGTTTATGATTAGGGGAATATTTAACTATACGTATATTTGAATGTAGATCCAAAAATGACATACTATTATTAGTAAATAGACATACAAAACCGCATTTCGTGTTGAAATAAAAGTAAATCCATTATTTCTAATGGAATTATAATGTTGTTTACAAATGCTTAGTGCAAGACATGTGTATTCTATTAAATCTCGTTAGGTTTATTTATATTTAATAAAGATATGAGCTCAGACAATGACTGATATATACTTACTTGATTACTTCTGCTGTTAGTAACTGTGTATTTGGTATTCAAATAGACGGTGTTAGAGAGTGACTTGAGCATACTAATGTAGAATGAATGTATAATTTTCAAGGACAATACGTAATTAAAGATTAAGTGCAAAGACGTAACATTGCAGCTGGATTTTCATTCTATTCAAAAATATTATCTGAAACGTTATCTAATACAAATATTTGATAATTATGCTGTTTTATTCCTACGGAAAATTTACAAAGAAGGTGCTGATGAATGAAGAGTTATTCAAAATTTCAGTAAGAGAGGGATAAACGACCTAAATGATAATATCTAAACTCTCTACATTTGAGATTTCTCTAGTTTCACAATTCCGCAGTATTGTTTTTCGATAGAAAACGGCAAATCCAAATCTTATTCAACTTTCAGAAGTTACTTTTAGGTACGGAATATAAAAGTACGTATCGCATTTGAAAGCAGTAAGTGTAACCTACTTAGATTTAAAATCAAAGCCCAACTGTAACTTAAGACCCTACCCTTTTCTCTCACGCTTACATAAGTGAGCAAAGTTTGCAACACGAAGCACATGCAAGTATATTCAATGACTTTAAATTGCCTTCAATTAGGTAATAGTCATTGGAAATACGTATTCATGTTTGTTGATTTAATGACTTTATACACCGATGATAATCCGTAATTACAGTGTGAATCGTTAAGCATCTCCTTGCCTCACAAATAAATAGTCAAGAGTTCCGAACGGATCCGAAGTTACGCGACCTTTTCCGAAAACCTCTATTCATAAGTGAAAACGATGTAAACACGCAATATTGAATGAAAACTTTGCCGATTATGATAGATATTAAATAGTGACCTCAACAAAGCTGTTGTAGTCTAGCCCGAAGTGACCTCATAGTATCACATGGCTGGGAGTAAACAAACAATTATGTAGCCGAACTAACAGTTACTTCACACGCCACGAATCTAGACGAAACACTATCCAGTTTCGATTTGTTCATACCGACGTAATTTATGTAATAATGTCACCGATAAGCCGACATTTACAAGGCGATCATAGGATAAATGTATTACACGACTCAATGCGTTCTTTGTTCTACTTATTTAGAGATCCTATTTGAATAATTTAGTTATTTCATGGCACTGTTTTTGTCAGAGGTGATGAAAGATAACATTACTTTCAGACGTTAATATCCATATTTTTTCTCTTAGTATGAAATATTGCCTTTTCGTATTGGGTACGCCAAGTAGGCAATACATCGAAAATTTCTTTCTACTTTACGACTTTCTTGATCCTCCTTTTATAACTTCTTATGAATACTCCGAGGTAATATTAAGTTTTACTGAAATAGTCTTTTGAAACAAAAAAAAACCTTACTTCTTTACATTAAAGTAGTGTTTGCTATTATCTACTATATAAAAATAAGTCGGGTTTTCCTTCCTGACGCTATAACTCCAGAACGCACGAACCGATTTACACGGTTTTGAATTCGTTGGAAAGGTCTCGGGCTCCGTGAGGTTTATAGTAAAGAAAATTCTCAATTACATAAAAAAAAATTTAGACCGCGGGCGGAGCTGCGGGAAACAGCTAGTAATATTTATAATTTTTGCATGTTATATGCATAAAATCAACAATCAACATAATTAATCATTTTAGTTAGACCGTATCATTGAACCAACAACAAGCAATGGAAAGTCTTTTGTTTCGTTTATCCTGTGCGACCATATATTGGTACATATTAATAATGATACAGTTGGTGACGTTGTTTACATTATAAACAATGTTTATATTACTATCAAATACATAATCGAACATCGAGTTATAGTCTTATAACACCAGAGCGATACCGAAAATGACCAACCTCACTTGGCCACTCACATCGATTCTAATACTCACTTCACTGCTTACCTTACTTGTACTTTTCACCGTATTGCTGACCAGCGTCGTGGTACCGTACCTTATCAGCGCCGCGGCGCCGTAGCTGAACGGTGTCACTAAGCCTTAGCTGACCAGCGTCGTGACGCTATACCTGACCAGCGTCGCGACGCCAAAGTTGAACAGCGCCGTCATAGCAGTCCGGCATCGCGACAAGTGAGTATTAGAATCGATGTGAGTGGCGAAGTGAGTTTGGTCATTTTCGGAATCGCATACAGTAGACATTAGACAATGAACCATGAGTCATTGGACACTCGCTGCATTTCGTGAGCGTTGTCGCACTCGACTCTTAACATTTCATCATGTAATTAAATACAAATTGTAGAATGAAAAACTTAAACCTCAGGCAGGACTCGAACCTGCGACCACTGGCTTGACGCGCCAGTCGCTTTACCAACTAAGCTAGCGAGGTCACTGCCTGGAAGTTTAAATTTCTCCTTCTACTTATGACGTCTAGTTGGTAAAGCGACTGGCGCGTCAAGCCAGTGGTCGCAGGTTCGAGTCCTGCCTGAGGTTTAAGTTTTTCATTCTACAATTTGTATTTAATTACAAATATTCGCTAACACATGCGATAATGTGTTAAAATAATTAAAAAAAATAATAAGTATTGGGCCAGTGCCATCTCTCGGACTTCTAAATTAACACATTGTTAATCAGAGTCGGTGAGGCCAACCGTAAGGTAGGTTCACTAGATGTCGCATACGTCGCCCTATAAAGACGTCATAAGTAGAAGGAGAAATTTAAACTTCCAGGCAGTGACCTCGCTAGCTTAGTTGGTAAAGCGACTGGCGCGTCAAGCCAGTGGTCGCAGGTTCGAGTCCTGCCTGAGGTTTAAGTTTTTCATTCTACAATTTGTATTTAATTACAAATATTCGCTAACACATGCGATAATGTGTTAAAATAATTAAAAAAAAAATAATAAGTATTGGGCCAGTGCCATCTCTCGGACTTCTAAATTAACACATTGTTAATCAGAGTCGGTGAGGCCAACCGTAAGGTAGGTTCACTAGATGTCGCATACGTCGCCCTATAAAGACGTCATAAGTAGAAGGAGAAATTTAAACTTCCAGGCAGTGACCTCGCTAGCTTAGTTGGTAAAGCGACTGGCGCGTCAAGCCAGTGGTCGCAGGTTCGAGTCCTGCCTGAGGTTTAAGTTTTTCATTCTACAATTTGTATTTAATTACAAATATTCGCTAACACATGCGATAATGTGTTAAAATAATTAAAAAAAAATAATAAGTATTGGGCCAGTGCCATCTCTCGGACTTCTAAATTAACACATTGTTAATCAGAGTCGGTGAGGCCAACCGTAAGGTAGGTTCACTAGATGTCGCATACGTCGCCCTATAAAGACGTCATAAGTAGAAGGAGAAATTTAAACTTCCAGGCAGTGACCTCGCTAGCTTAGTTGGTAAAGCGACTGGCGCGTCAAGCCAGTGGTCGCAGGTTCGAGTCCTGCCTGAGGTTTAAGTTTTTCATTCTACAATTTGTATTTAATTACAAATATTCGCTAACACATGCGATAATGTGTTAAAATAATTAAAAAAAAAATAATTTCATCATGTGTTACGTACGTAGACCCAATTGCGCATGCTTGCATACCGTAAATTTCCAACCATCTATCACTTAAATATGCGTCTCGCCTTTTATAACTAAGTATTAAGCAGACGTTAGTAAATATATTCAGGGTCGCGGACTTTCCCATGCATATTCATTTGTTTTTACTTTTCTGTGCCAACTATGCACGCATGAAAAGTTCTTGGCTTCTCGAGATGGAGTCATACGTAAAGTATTAAATCTTATTAGCATTAGATTACATTTTTCAAATCTGTGTAATATTTCATATTCGGATTTGGTAGTTATTCTAATTTAATATTATTTGGATGCCAGTAAGGCCCTGAGATTACACATCATGTTGTAAATTGAGATCACATGTGGTCAATACTAAAAAATAAGGACCATATGTAGAGTACAAGGTCATGTAGGTACATTAATGTTAAAAATATAAACTACAGATGACTAACAAAGATATTAAGAAGACAGTATTATAATCTGACCTTAGAAAATTTGTCAATAGAAAGGGTCAAAGACCGCAGTCGAGCTTAGTGTTACGAATGACTATCACTAGAGGCTAAGATAATCCAATCACAAAATTAAAGCTAAACCTATTTCCCATCTATAAAATAGTAAAGTATAAAAATAATTCGCAAAGCATTCGCAGGCGAGGTTATAGAACAATCTACTTTCTAAAACAAATTGATTCGACTTTCAACAGATTGCGGCATGCGCGGCCATGAGAACGATGAGCTGACATTTGTGGTTCTTCCCTTCCTGTTACTTCTGCCTGGACCACTTTCTCCTTATAAATTGTACAAATCTTATTGTAAATATTATCTATAAATGTTAAACCTAAACCTTTATGGAGTATACACTACAGAACCTATTAATGAGTAACTGACTTAATCTGTCTTCAGTATCCCAAAAGCTAACGATATTGAATAGCCTCATCACGTAAAGTTATCACATTTATATTATTACTAGCTTTTGCTCGCGTCGGTTACCGGGGCAAATGATAGCCTAAAGCCTTCCTCATTATGTGGGCTATCTAACAGTGAAATAATTTTTCAAATCGGCCCAGTAGTTCCTGAGATTAGCGCGTTCAAACAAACAAACTCTTCAGCTTTATCATATAAAAAAAGTAAAGATAACAGGAAAGCTTTTTTTAAGTGGATATTGAGTAGATAGGTACCTACCTACATAAGATATTTTTAGATCAAGTACACTTCCTATTTTTCGTACCTACCTAATTTAATCTTTGTGAAACTGTCAATATACTTATTCCTTCCGAGTTCCGTATCAAGTATGATGTCATTAATTTATTATTATTAAACGCGTATTTACATTAATGTTAGAGGTTAGTCTGACCCTGAAATAATATCAGGTATGAATAGATCTTTTTTTTTTTGCTAAATAAACAACAAAAACACTTCATTCAATTAAGTGATGTAAATCATAACTTCTCATATTTTCTAAATATGATATAATGTGTTACGCTTTTGTGGTTAGGTGTCGGGAAACCAAAGAAAAATAATCCCTTTATATTTAAGTAATAATAATACGTTGTAACACTTCTTATCCAATTAGTATTACGTTGATTTTGTAAACAATACGACCGCATATTATTCATTACATAGAAAGTACATAACTATTCTATCAGTTATTCTATCAGTTGACAAAAGTAGGCGATGGTAAATATTCATTAATTATTAGGCTAGTAAATGGTGTTATTGATATCAAACTTGTGTGTATATGTATTTAATTTTATCCGTTTTAGTACAACTATTTATTATTTAAAGGATATATTTTTTGAATGCAATATGCACCAGAACATAGGTAGACATCAATCTAGATTAAATGGTACAGTATGCATAGCAAAGTCGTCTCCAAATATCATTATAGCTTCAATGATTTAGTAGATCTCTGACACAACATTTAACACTCAGACATAATATTATTACATTTGTCAAGTTGTTACCAGTTATCAAGAACGACTGAGTTTTATAGCTGCTTTTATAGCCGATTTTGTTAATGTTGCATATTCAGAATGTTACAAAATACTGGCATTTGTAATCTTGTCCCTAGGTCATGGTCATTTAGAAAGACGAGAAACCACAAAATTCGTTTTTTGATAAAGTCACAACTAAAGCGAGAGAAGAGTCAAGACACGAAAAAGTCGAGGCTTTGAATGTTTTTTTTTCACTACGAAAAAAGATGAGCTATTGAGTTAGGAATGAATTTATAATTAATTTATATTTAAATTTTATATTATACTTATTTAAAATATCTTACGGCCATCCCAAAATAGGCAGAACCTGTACTGTGGTAACCAGACAACTGATAAACATACTTACATGTCTATTTCTAAATACATACATATAGATATATTACACCCAGAGACGGAACACATGATCGTGCTAATCACTCAAGGATTTGTCCTGGGTGGGAATCGAACCAACGACCTCCGGTTTAGCAGTCAGGGTCACTAACCATTACACCAACAGGCCAGTCATAATTTGCTACATAATCTTTTCGATTGATACTTCGATTCGTTTCGACTCTGCTGAAGACTCTTCATTATAATGTAGCCAAAATTACAATGGAAATTACAATAATTTAGAAATGTATGTTGTATAGAATATTAGTAAACAATTGCTTTTCGTTAAACACTAATAAATGTCGGTAATCCTTTTATTTGTTCAACGCCATTCAATATTCAATTACGTGTTCAGAGTAATCGTAAAAGTCGGCTTTATTTCAATGCACATGTTTATGTAAAAAAAAGTTTTTGTCACAACTTCGAAACAGAATGTACCAATTTCGCAACGTCTGATTATAGTCTGCGTACTGATATGTGTATTGAGCAAAATATTTTGTAAGTATTTTATGTAATAGTAACATTTGGTTGCTGACAGACCGCTGATGAGTTTGTTGCTGCAAATAACACCAGCGGCTACAGGGTTGGTGTGTCACAACAAACATCTTCTGAAGCATCTTCCAATGCAACGTAACACTGTAACACGGCATGAAGCCACACACTGAGTTTGTCACATACAGCACGGGTGAAACTAAAGTGAGGATAAAATTTATTTGATTAGTCCTTGATAAATGAAATTTTTAGACTCGGCTAGTATTTGTAGTTTGATTCCTTGCAGCACTTGGAAGCAACCCTTTCTACAAAACTTTAAAGTTTTAAGTTTTACAATATTAAATTTTTTACAATAAAAATACCGTTAATTTTTACCTTAATACTAAGTTATATATGTATAAATCGTTCCGATATCCAGGTATCTCTACGGACGTAAATATCATTAAGTATTTAACGCTACTTTTAATGTGTAACGTTTACAAGCCCAGCCTTAAACTCTATAATTTCAGATATAGATGTATTAAGTACCACAATGAGAGACATTACTAACTAACTTAAACCACATTATTTATCTAGTCTTACATCGAAACAAATACGCTAGATAGCTCCATGAGCTAGATAGCTCCTTCATTTTTTCATTCAATAACATTGGACAACCCTGTAACCATGGCAAGCAAATAACTGAAAATTATTCAACCTCATGTTACAAGTTCGTTTAACCCAAAAAACTTCCACATTTTTTCGGTTATTAGCATTACAAATCAATTTTATGTTAAGCATAGCGTTGAATAAAGACTCGGTGTGACTTCTCATTGCTAGGTAACTTTAAACAACATTAATCTTTACTTATGACCTTTGCGTTTTATAAATAATTTAAGTACATTTATTAGTATACGAAATTAATCACTATCTTATATAATTAATTTGTCAGTTTATGTGTATACTCTTTAAATTTATAAATATTGATGCAGCTGTTGTCTTTAGTTGAGTGTGTTGTGTCACTAAAACGCAAGCAAATACATAATTTAAGAATCCTACCTGACTGACTTATGATAATTTCCAAATTTTCTAATTTGATAAATAGATTAACGATACATAGATATCAAGTAACGGGGTATTACGAATCGATAAGATAAAACATATCTATCTAACGACTGCTGTTGCTCTATATCAGCCTAATCACACATCAAACAACAACATACGATTGGATTAAGATTTGATGCATATTTCGTCATTCGTATCCTTAATCTGCTATACAGGAACGGAGAATCGGACGATAAAACAGATTTTGGAAAATGAACCTTGCTGCTTCGTATTAAAGAGGTTGTCAATGTCAAAAACAAATTGAGGATGTGAAGCTTTGAAATTAAAATAATTCTGAACATAAGTTAACGAAGGCGATAAAACTATCTTGCTAGAAACTGTGGGCCTAATCGATTTCAGACGCACGAATGGACGTCAAAGCACAATCTATACTTACCAATATTGCCTACAGTAACATTGAAGGCTAATAACTATGCCTCTCTTAAAAAATAACAATTTCAAGAAATAAAAAAAAAACCTAGAGATAGAAATTTGATGCTTAGGTACATTAAGAAGAGTTAAAAAGATTACGAAGTTTCAAAGGATGGACCTCGAACTCAAACATATTGACAAAAGAGTACGTTAAAGAAAAAGTATTGACGTCAGGTTTGGTATAAAAAACTCGCGATGATTAATATCGTATTCAATATCACTAGTGTTTTGAACAACAAGATTTTTCCATTCATCCTGCGGTCTGCCCTTTGACCAGTGTTGAGATCAACATAAGTCTTTTAACTACAAAATTTGCTTTATCAACATTTATATATTTTCATTAGATACCTAATATATTAATAAACAAATGCATAAACACTATAATGATAAAGTGCAGTGGTCAAAGGTCTAAAACTATTACTATCATAAACCATCACGAGAATCATAACGAAAAGTGGTACGATTGAACTTCAAAAAATGCTGGCTGGTTCTGTGGTGAATAATCCGCGAGCAAGACTCTCAGACAATCTTATGCACATGACACAATTAAAAAAAAAAGTCTTCAAGAGCTACACATTGAACGATAAGATTTGATTGGACCGAACCTCCAGTTAATGAAGCCAGCAATTGCTTAGGATAAGACGTTGATGCGCCTTTATCTAGCGTGACTTCGACATCTCACGCTGTGATAATTGAGATAAATTACGCGTTGTGTCAACGCACCCAAACATTCGTGTTGGTGGCTTCACGGACGTTGGGCAACCGTTGGTAACGTTGTTTTGAGAATAATTCATGAGACGAACACAATCCACTCATCACGTCATGTAAAAACATTTTCACACATTTATTCTATAGTTGTAGGATAGGTGATATAAGATGTTCCCACGGCACGGAACAGTTATAGTACAAAGACATTTTTGTAACTCTTGATTGGCAGACAGTACTGATTGTATATCTAGCCGACAGGATATAAACTAAACAACCTCAATGTTCAACGGAAGAACAAAGGCCTTATTCAATAACAATTTAATTATATAAGTATTAATCAGTCGTTGCCTTTTTTTATGAAGCTTGAAACCTCATCTGTCTTTTAATCCAAAGGGAAGTTAGTATATTTCACAAGAGTTGAAATTCATTAAATTATATTGATGGGACAAAATCCTGATAAACGCGAATCTTAGGCTCAGTTTTTTGATCCCGAGTTAACTCAAACAATGGTTTAATATGCTAACTAATGGTTTCAAATTTCGGTAGAACGCGTTTATTCATTATTTTTTATTTTAACAAATGGTTAATTAATTAGCTCTCCAACTTATTAGACCATTTGATAGACTAACAACTGATGAAAAAACGTGTTTTGAAACCATCAGTTAGCAAATTTAACCATTGGTTGAGTTAACTCGGAATCAAAAAACTGGGCCTTAGTCATTCCAACTCATACCAGAATGGCCAAGTTTTCGTTTATCTCGATCTCTATCTTTACATATAGTTTAGCAATCAACAAACATATCATAAAATAAATGCAGATACCATTACAATGTTTGTATTTCAAATTCACCACGTCTCGTCTGAGAGCTATTAATTATAGTATTGGTATGCACTTTCTATTTTCAAATTTATATTGCTTGAAGCTGTAATTTCTGTCTGACCTAACTGGTGACCCTGGCTGGTCGAAGGTATCACAGATATAAAAGAGGTCTTACTAACCAACTATTGAGCAACCGCTGATAATACTGAAACACCTCGATAACAATAAAACTGATTACAAAGATATAATTTCATTATTAAACCCGGATCTTCAGACAACTAGAACTAATTACTGTTAGATACACTTAAGTGTTTGTTGGTTGAATGTTCATTAAGACGTTTTCTTAACTTATAGTTTATTTTTTCTCTGTCTGCCTTTTTATAGTCCCATTTATTGCAATTCGTGTATAAATAGCAGAGCTATAAGTTACTGGGTAACAAGATATTAGTGTTGTGGATTATAATATACCCAATTGCGTAACGAAAGGTTCTAATTTATTTGATATGGCCAGCAGACCCTGCGTAGTTTCGGTCTAGTGATCGCATTCGATCAGCCACAACCGAAGAGCGTACAACCGATGCTACGATGCTGGGAATACTTTTGCTGCATCATCCAACTCCGTTTCCTATATTTAAGCAATTATTTATTTAATATCACGAGGGTCTTAATGCAGGCGTTTATTCACAGTCGCCGTGAATAGATACCGAACGTATAATTCACTGTCCTGCATAATTTCATCAACAAATTTTTAAACATAATTACTGTTATATTACTGGTATAAATCGTTAGATATCTATAATAATAAACGAGTGCAAAGCATGTAATTATGTACTTTACAAACACTTTCTAACACATAGACTCATACGTACATTTTCATACCAATATCTTCCTTGATTGATTGCCAGTAGCACATCACCGATCGGAGCAGGTACTTTCTCCACAGATTAGTTTAAGTAGACTTTTTGTTCAATTATGAATTACTTCTGCTGTACGACAGCATTTTTTAATTTCCTCTGGTGGACAAGTAATCGAAAGAAATTAGATTGAATTTAGATTGGGGCGGACGGGCGATGGCGCGCGGTAATTGTAGAGTGCTGCGCGCTGCCGATCCCGCGAGCGTGCGGCGGCCTCGCCTCAGTCCGTGCTGCGCCGCCGCTCTGGCCGCGTCTCTTGACACCACGACCACCGAACATTACAATGATTTAACTAAATATGGCCGTTAACGCCGACACGTAATACAGCCTTCGTGAGTGAGCTCAGCGCGGATGGAAAATGAGCGAGGAACAGGAACAGTGCGACTCGTTCAACTCGTGGGAGCTGAACGGCCTCAACTCCTTGGATCTGTGGGACTACACTGTCGAGCTGGAGTGCCTGCAAGGAACCGAAGGTTAGTTTCGCAAGGCTGTGTGAGCGGCAATGCCGTCGTCTTAGACGGCGCTCACGGAACCATTCGTCACGCAGAGAATAAAACTGAACAGTCCGACCCATGGAATTGTTTAAATAACGTCCGTTGCGCTGTCGTTTACGGTACCGCTTTCTATAGACTATAGATATTCCTTTCTATGTATTTTAGATTATCTTCAGCGAGTAAAGTCATAGTTTATTTTCTAAAGGATATTTATGGTCACGAGCAATGGACAACAAGATTTGCCGACGCATTACGTGTCTTTGTTTATTGTTAAATTTATTTATTAACATTTCCCTTTAGAGGTGACTCGTTTAACTCATGTCGAACAATGGTCGAAACATTCGGTGTTCACAAGTCATTGAGTCAATCGTTGAATTAGTTACACATTCAGTTATTACGTGCTTATTACCGATGCGTTCAACACCTCGGCACTTACCATGTGGTGCAGTAACGGTACATAGAAAGAAGTAACGCTTACTTTTAAGTCGTAATTAAAGTACACAATGCGTTCATATTGATAAGGTTAACGGTGCAAAACCTTGACAAACTTGCATTGTTTATCTTATGATATTGACGTGTTATCTTCATCAAAGTTTTTTTATCAGTTCAGATATAATCTTTTTAATTAGTGTTATCATCTGTATTACGATATTTTTCATTTATATTTGTACCATTTAATACTGTCATTCACATAAGCAAATTAACTAGTTCATTTATTAACCACAAATGAGCAATAAACAGGCTCCATATTTATATCGAACTGGTAAAAGACAATGGCACTTAAACCAGTTCAGGGGTTTCTTAATGACAATTATCACGTATCTGTGTCGAACAACGTCATAAACAATACCAGTATGACCAAAACGTTTTAATTTACATTTATAACGTGAACAGTTAAAAGGTTATAACAAAGATTTTTCTATCTCTACCATACTAAGCTACCCGTAATAAAGAAGGAGAGTCAAAAAGTTATCCGTTTAAAACTTGCCAAGTCCATCTGGAATTAGTTATGTATTAAGTAGGATATAGGGGGTTAATCAGAAACTTGACTCGTCATTACATCAGTATGTATATTGACAGACAAAGTGATATAACTTTGAACTTTCTTTCTAAATTGGTAAATATTTGGCTCGCTATTGTCTCATATTTGACACTACAAGTACCTACGTAAAATATTATATTACAATTATTTCCAAAGTACTCAATTCTTAGTGCATTGATCGGCGTAACTTGTATGTGTACAATTCGTTCATTGTCATCTTCATAGGTACTTACACACAAGCGATACAAAACCAATTTTGTAAAATTTTTGCAGTACCAAATTATATTTTTTGTTTGTAACTTAAACACAAAAAATTATGAGAAAACAAAATGAGGTTTTGTAGCAAATAAGAATGGTATACCAAAGAGTTTTTATGACTCTACATTAACCTAACCACCTTTGGCATTTGAACTTATATTTCACATCCAAGCAGCCATTGCTCAAATAATTGTTTATGCTTGCATTGATTCAAGACTTCAAGTCAACAAATTATAAAGGTACATAGTGTAGGTGATAGTAGCATAATGCACCAGAATTAATTAATGATAGCGATTTGAAATACTTGCAAAGAGATCCGGCTCTTGTTTATTATTGTTATTGTATATCTAGAAGTTGTTTATTTCATACTTGTTGTAAATAACTTAATAGGTAGAGAAAACACGTCAACTACTACTAAGGTACCTATATATTTAAATAAAAGTTACGAATCAAAGTCCGAAGGCTTGCGTCAACGATCATAGCATTATTCATAAAAGTAAAACGTGTAGCATTTTTTATGCAACACACTTACAAATATATAAAAAGTATATCCACGTTTCAACAAGGATTTAAGTCGCAATTAACTTACAAAATAGCCGCATAAAACAAATATGGCATAGTATAATTTCAGTTAAACCAACTGTGTGTACGACAGTAGCAAATTATTACTTATAATTTGATGAACAAGCTACGACCACAGAGGCAACATTTTTACATAGACAAGAACTTTATTTGCTAATGTATAAGGCCGATTTTGCCAATTAATTGCTACCATTGACGTGTGCTGGATTTTCCTACATAAGTCACGTTTCGTAGAAAATGGGACGCATTGAACTCCCTTGGCTGCGTTACTGACTGTCAATTGTTTTTCCTTACATATGCGAAAGTATTCAATGATTTCACAATCTTATGTGTGAAGAAGTTTAAAAACTGAACAAGTTTATTACGATTGTTAACGTAGAGCCGCTAGACCGCGTGATATGCAACAAAAACTGGTAAACAGGTATCATTGTCTAGTAATAAGAGGTGATAAGTTCAGTATTACGCACGTAATGTTCAGTAATAATAGTTTAAGGAAGATATACGATGATATTGAGAAGCGTTTGTAATGTTTATTAGGTACCTAATATGCTTACTCTGCCTTCCAAAAAAATGCTGAATATCCTAGGATTAAAAAAAGAATTGAGTGAAGAAACGCCACTAAACAGATATAATTATTTTTTGTAACCCTCTTATTATACATTATAAAGAATATTAAATATATCATATTCATTAAATATTGTTTCCATTAAGTGTCATCGCGAGAACAAATGAATTCCTAATGTGACGTCTTAATATTTTTATCAGCAAAACCATTATATTCAAATTAGTTAATTGAGAATACAACCCAAATTGTAGATATTATCTATATTTCCTAAAATATTATCGTAATGATAAAAACAAACAACGACTTTGTAATTAAAAATAATAGATAAAATAAGGAAATGTTTTTTTATGCTAAAATTAAGATATTTGGAGCGAACTTTTCTTTGCTACGAAACTAACCGGAATATTTAAACGCAACAAAACTAAACTACTACTTACTTTGAAGTCACAGACACACAATTAGAGTTGACTTCGTCTTAAAATTGAGTACTTACCTACTTATTCAGCATAATTACCAAGTTTATATGAACCAAAAATATAATCGTTTAAATTTCTCAAGAGCTATCGTAAGTCAAAGGTCGTCATTGTGTGCATGAGTCATTGTCACGCATCTGTCGCATTGCATTGACTCTAATGACTGTGACACTCTACTTTATTGGTCGATATCATGCAATGCAAACAATGTGCAGTGTTTTTGTTCTGTTTAGTGTGTTATTATGTATTTATGTTACATTACATTCTTAACACTATAAGGCTCAGTTTTTTGATCCCGAATTAACTCAACCAATGGTTAAATATACTAGCTAATGGTTTCAAACTTCGTTAAAACACACATCAATTTGTAAGTATATTAACAAATGGTTAAATAATTAACTCTCCAACTTATTTGACCATTTGATAGAGATTTTTGAAACCATTAGTTAGCATATTTAACCATTGTTTGAGTTAACTCTGGATAAAAAAACTGGGCATAAGTGCTGTTAACAATTAAACTTCAGAATATAAAAAAATAAGCATGAAAATTAACCCTGCTTATTCAGAGGACTTTCGTATTTCTAGAAATAAATAATCTGCCATTATTCGTATTATATGCGATGATTACTTATTTGAATAACAACTTAAACCTATTGTTCTTGTTGTGAAAAATTTTCATACACGTAATTTTCTCTTTAAAAGATAAAATCATCAAATCAGACGGCTGATCTGAATATGATCGTGCGAGAAAGTATCGCATTATGTTATAACAGATTACATTCTTCGCAAAAACTCGATGGCCGAGAGAGAGCTCCGTATTGTTTCCATAATTCAGAGATCGGTACGAAATTACTACGTAATGTAATGGAAGCGAAATTATGAAGAAAAGTGAAGTGCAACTTTTACCTTCTAAATATTGTAATAATACCTACCTAGGTACATATATACCTATAACTAAAACGTAACTAACTCGTTATAAGAATAACAAATGCGCATTTTTTAGATATTATAATTTAAACATCAACAAACCACTGAAACTGAAATATGTTTAATTTAATTGTAGTTTAATTGTAGGTATTTCTACACCATTTATTTTTATTTTTTTCAATATTTACGTCCATTTACATTTCGAACTTGCAAAAGCCTGTTTACGCTCATAATGTGGGCAGACGACGCTACTTCAGCGACATTGCAACCATTGCTTCCCTGGTTTACAAAACGTCCAATTAACTAGTAGCAATAAAGCAGTGTACGCAATTCCATAATTTTGGTAGTCGGCAACAAGGCTTGTTTAGAAACAAAGTTGCGAGGTTAAAAATAGGTATCTTACGCTGGTAATAGTTGGCTGACTTGCAATTACACTTATTGCAATAAAACAACGCGTTACAAACGAAATACTCGTTTGAAGTCGCTGTCTGTGAAAAGAGCAAAAAGTATTTTTGATTATATGGAATTCAATCCCCAGTTAGGTTACGTAGTAATATGCATGCGATGGTAATAGAATATGTAATTCTTTATTTTTTAAACTTCATTGGTGCATAACTAACGCGCGTCAGTTTTTTCTTACTTTTTAATAGCCTGTGCGTGTGGTGTAAAGCCTAAACGAGTTTTGTAACACTATTATTATAATATCATGCGTCAAACGTAAGTGGTAAACACGAACTTAGTTGACGTTGAAACTGACGGAGACCGGTTTGCATAAATTGGCTAAAAGATACGCTACTTTGTATCTCCATGTAAAAAACAATCGACCATAAACTTAATATTATGTACACGGCTTTTAAGTTACATTTGACTGCCTCCAATTAAAATTACTTGTGTATGATTTGCGGTATGTCCCACGTACCATGAAACACGAAACAAGTATCCAACACAGCATATCGCATATTATTTAGAGCGAAAATTATTTGCTTGCTCACATGTTAATGTAAATTAACTTATCTCGTTTAGAAACAAGTTTATTGCAACCGAGCGGAGCCGGGTTTTCATCTAGTATATCTATAATTATTATTGCTGCTGCAATGGAACCAGACATTAATCGAAAATTAAGCTCACCATATATCTATCTCAACATAAATGGGCAACTTATTTTAACTTTCCGAAGCAAGTGTTCCACCTACAATCAATCCTACAATCGTTCAAGTCTCTAATATATCACAATTTCCTCAATATGTCCATCAACTTTCATCTACGTGAGCTCCGTACGCACTCATTGACCTGAATTTCGAACGAAATTTGTATTTTGGCGTTTTGTTCTCAACGCGGGCAAGGTTACGTTGCAAAAACCTTTCACGGACGAATCGACTTGTAGGTACGAAGTGGTTGTGCATTACGTCTTTTGTTATAGTTACGGTTGACAATACTGGTTATTGGTGAGCGATGTATTAAGCCTGTGTATGGTGGCAGGTGTTCAGTTACCCGTGTCTGGCAGGCAGCTGTCGCAACGCGCAAGCCGCCAGCCGCCAGACAGCTGTACCGATGGTGTTCAGATAGGTTAATTACTTCGTCCAACTCGCCGTCTTATCTTAAGATGCATTAGCGTCTTTCACTTTTGCATTCCAATGTCTTCACGTCAGCTAGGTGGACAGATAGACATGCAGAGATAAATCCTTTTTACGAATGAACAACTTAACTTATTCATCCAAAAGTTTGGGGATTATTTATGTTGAAAAAATATCCTCTAAAAAAAGTACTTAGTAACAATATGTTTTCTGCCTTTACAGATTTGCAGCTGGCAGCGGAACTCGGCAAAACCCTGTTGGAGAGAAACAAGGAACTTGAAACAGCTCTTCGCCAACATCAGAATGTCATCGAAGACCAGGCACAGGAAATTGAGGTATGCTATGTTTATTCATGTTTTTGAGAACTCCTAGTATCTACAGTTTAACTTATAGGAACATAAATATAATAAGAGAATTAACAAAGACGAATTTAACAAATTAAAACATAATTTTTGGACATTATTTACTCGTCTGCGCTTATTGTGCAAAGATTTCCTGAGCAGATAAAATTCGGACTGTAATCAGCATGCGCTAATCAGCATTATTAGTTATTTTAATGTTAATTATATTGTTCCAGTACTTAACAAAACAAACAGTCGCTCTGCGCGAGGTAAACGACTCCAGGCTGAGGATCTATGAGCAGCTCGAAGTAAGCATTCAAGACTTGGAGCGCGCCAACCATAGGCTAGCCGTCGATCATGCCGCAGAGAAGAAACACATTAAGACGTGAGTTCACTATACTAAATATAAATTATAGATAGTTTCAAAGCATCTAGTATTGTTTACGTCTGAACTTGCAAAGTCCAAATTCCAAGGAAACACATCATGATTTTCATTAACATAGGTACCTATCATTAAATATTGCTGTTTTGTGTTTTTATTTTAATGGATGAATTGTATATTTACAGTTTGTGCGCCAACATTGAAACGCTCGAGAGCAAATGCGAGGATCTACAAAAGACTGTGGACGACCTGAACGCCCAACTTGAAATCTCAAGGCGGAGGGCAGAAAGGAAACCAGAAATTGAAAAACCCAAAGAAAAAGAGAAATCTGTTGAACTTACTCTAAGCGTCAAAAAGTCTGACGTAAGCAGTACACCGATTAAGACGGTAGCACCTCTCCCAGAACTGACTAAAGAGGATGAGGACTTACTCAGGCTTAGCGATGAACTCAGAGAGAGCAAAGTGGCGTTTGCGCAAGAACAGAGGCGAGTGACGGAACTTGAGGAGCAGTTGGCGTCGATGGTCCAGGAGAACAATAGGTTAAACGACCAGTTCAGGAATTGGCAACAAAGAGAAGATGAGCCGAAATCAATGCACGAGGAATTCTCTATCCTTGAAGAAGTCAGGTAAGAATATCAAAGATCATGATCTTGATTTCTTCAATATAATTTTTGCAGTTGCAAACATTTCACAATTCTGTCGTTTCCTTTCTTATAGACAAGGTCAGCTCTGCATAAGATGTCTAAGAGGCGTCGAACGAGGAGACGATATGTCGTCAATGCTCGATGGAGACGATGATGACAGAAGCGCTATCAGTTCTCTTATCCTGCCTCCATCTGGTCAAGACAGCCCTCGAGAAGATCTCGTCACAAACAAACTTGTCAAATTCGACGTAAGTAGTAATGACATATTTATTGCACGTATCTTATGTAGGATTCTGTAAAAGCTTTACTTTTCTTGTGTAAAAATTCTAATCTGTTAATTAACAAAGTGTATATTTAATTTTCCTTTATTCTTGTATAACAACATTAACTCACAGTTCTGTGTAAATGCAAATCAACTAACATGATTAACACGCTAAAACTAATTGATGTGTAGAACATACAATGGATTCCTATGAAACATAATTTAGTATTCATTTCGACTCCCACTTTTGGATGGTTAATACTTAATCGACAATCGATACACGTACTACTTTCACACAACCATCAAAGATCAAGGCGGATAAATAATACATGGCATTGGTGTTCGCCAACATTCTCATATGAATTTCGCTCGTTTCTAGGCGACAAAGCTTTTCCAACTGCCCCTGATGTTGTTGATCACGCTTTGCATATGCATTATGAAGCGCATTTGCAGTAGTTTTCTTTGGATATATCGTATGTAGTCGAAGGTACGTCCATTACCGACACCTTATTATACTAAACGCGAAAAATGCACGCTAAACGATTTAATGGTGACGGTGATGCGATATGTGTGATAGTTGGTAACAATCACTCCATAACATGAGCATGTTCAGTGTGTCGTTCAAAATATTTGTCATATTGTTGTAACGTGGATGTGGGATATCAATACTAATATTATTCACAACTAAATTATGCTATAAGTATTAATTAATTCTAATGTTCTGGTAAAGCTATATAATTATTTATGTCTTTGTCATGTACGTTTATGACATGCCGAGTGATATCAACTATCGATGTTAAATCTAACATATATATTTATAATTCGTGGAGTAATGGGTGTATTTTTGACTAATCATATTTTATAAACGTTTCCTTCAGTTTAATAATATTCCCCTAAATAAAAATCATTTCATATTCAACAATCATCATATTATTTTCTGTAAACCTAACTTAGGTGTATTTTTCAGTAACAGAATTTCGTTCAGATCTCCATTTCTTAAACATAATTCCATACAAAATAATGTAGTCACTGAGTTAACAAGCATTACACTTTCCTAAACCATCACAATGCAACCTATATCACAAGTAATATTATTAACTCACTTGAGGCCTAATAATCACGAAAGCAACTATCTATATTTCAGAATGCCAAGGAAAAGTTACTTCAGGGTATATGGGCGAATAAAGAAGATGGCCATGACAACCCCTACAGAGAACTGGTGCAGAAGTACGAGGCTCTTCTTGAAGTTCAGCTTTCACAGGTTAAGAACATAAGAAAGACAAAGCAGACCACTTTGCCCAGCAATCAGAACCCGTGTGGTCCTCTTTCTCTCCAGGATGAACTTCAAACATCTGGAGACTACAGTCAGTTCAGTGTCAAAGATACTGATGAAGAAAGCGGCCACGGCGAAGAGGCTCAGAAAGGAGCCGGCCAACCGAAAAAGGTTGATGCCACATCCAGGAAGAAGATTATTCAAACTCCAGACTTTTCGGAGGCAGAAACATCTAGCTCTGGATTTTCGGACGAAACCAGCAACAAAGCTACACAAACGGAACGCGAGCGACCAGGCTCATTCCTCTGCACAATCGCTGACGGAGAAGACTACCGATTCAGCATTTACGATGATGTCAGTCCTATGGACAGTCGGTTCCGCAACAGACCCGAATACCGTGAATTATTCAAAGAAATCTTTACCATCCTTAAGAAGGCGGCGGAGAACAAGGACGATGGAGAACAACTTCCACTCCTTGATGACACCACAGCAGGTAAAGTACCGCCCGTCACTCCCGCAAACGAAGAGGCTCCTGGTAACTTTACTGATGATACACAAAGCGTATTGTCGTCCGTTATGTCTGAACAGTCGATTCCAGTGTCCGATATTACCGTACCGGATACCCCTACATTGAAAGAGAAAGAAATCCCACAACCTGAAGTGGCTAAGAAAGAAGAAAACGGCAACAAAGAGAACAAACCAGTGGCTGAGAGCACCACGGAGAAACCTAAACCAAGCCCCGCTCGTCAACCCAAGGAGAACGCCAATGAGAAAGCGAGAGATCAGACAGATGGCCAGAAGGAAAAAGAAAAGGAAAGGAAGGAAAAAGAGAGGAAGGAAGAAAAAGAACGTGTACTAACTCCGCTGGTGCGTCAGCCACTAGAATACATAGCGGCCACTAGAAAGAAGTCCAGACATCGCAATCGCAAACACAGTCAGGATCGTCAGGGGGCAGACTCTCCAGTCTTCCCTTCACCGCCTAAAATAACTTATCAGAAAACATCGAACAAGAAGAGGAGGGACTATAGGCCGATAGAGGTCAGTCCTCTCGCTCGTGCAACAGAGAACGAGTGGAACGGCTCCACGCTTCAGTTCTACAACAGGAACTTAAATTCACCAACACCGAGCGCAAGCGGCCGGACGGGCAAAATATACCAGGGATGGAACCCCGAGACAGACTCGTGGGACATCAAACAAAGCACTGCGTCACAGGAAATACACAAACTAAGGAAGCTAGAGCTCTCCTACGCAGAAGTATTAAGGAACGCCGACAAAACTAAACCACGGCGCAAGAAACATCAATAAATATGTTTTATTTCATCGACCCCCTCTTACTAGTAGTAAGAGCCGAGTGATCCAACAGCCATTTGTCATTGCCAACTGGACATAAGTAATTTAGATTAGTATTTGTGATCTGGTAGTGTAACTTTTTAATTTTTACCTATATATTCACAATCATAAATTGCCATAATAAACCGGTATATTTGTTGTATACCAGTATATTTATGTATGTATACTTTCAATAGTCCTATGATACAATTTTAATTTATTGAACTTTCACAATAATTACCCTTCCCTCCGATGTCACAATGTATTTCAAACGAAATATACTCGCATTTAGAACCAGAGCACCTATGTCTCAAGATAGTTGTACTGCCTGAAATTGAGTTCAATTCGTTTATTTCCACTGAATAATTTAATTCCTTCTTATTTTAGTCATTATTTTAATTGTATATTATGTATTTGATCTTTGATTTGTAAATATGCATTTTTAAGTTAATTATATTTTTTTAAATGCCATCGATAATTTTCGAATATTTCGAACTACGCGTTTTATGTATGCTGAAGATATTTAATGGAGACAGAGTGAGAGAGAGGTTGAAGGTATAAATAAAAATTTGCATTGATATTAATAAGTTTTTCATTTCTCCTTCATCATGTTTAAAGTACAAATAATTAATGAAACGCTAAATGTATATTACAACAATATAATTTAAGGTTACTTTTTACATGGATATATTGTATACATGTGGGTGTGTAATTGCGATAAGCGAGAACCATAGTATTGTGTGGTGTCGGATCGACGCGCCGTCGTCTCGCACAATGTCAACCAATCAAAAAGCGTTAAAGCGAGTTCGCTTTACACCACAACACACGTTAAAATGCCTCGGCCTCTGTTCCACGAAAAATGATAATTCACGCACATTTTTTTACAGTAAAAGTTTTATCATTCTATTTATGACTACCGTTAAACCTGTAACGATATTATGCATTTTAATTAACTATATTTGTTTACCTATCATTGAATAATGCATAAACAAGATTTTATACACCTCATCGCAAAAAAATTAACATCAATTAGTAGTTAGTTTTTACGGAACAGAATCTAAGGTACCTTATAATGAATTAGCCTATAGAATTATAATGAATGTAGACGGCACGCCGATTGGACACGATACAATAATACAATTCCAGCTACATTGTCTACTTGTTCTGTGCCTCCAGTTCTCTCTCGACGATCTTGCGGTACTCGTCGAAACCGCCCTCTATACTGGTGACAGACCCACCGCCGCACACCCAAAGCTCTTTGCACACCATTCGTATTAATCTTTCGTCGTGAGACACGAGGATTACACCTCCCTGAAATAAAAACGAAATATTTCATACTAGCCTGCAACTGTCGAACAACAGTTCGGAGGATGGAAACAGAATAGGAATGGACATTTATCACAGTTTTTACTGAAAATGGGTTGACGATATCAAATCTATCAGAATCGAATGTTTTTCTTCTTGAACTATTTATCTTAGAACAAATAAGAAAGGATACAATCATTTAATGTATGGTATGTATGGATCTAAAGTCTAAACCAAAACAAAATCCCATACAATATGAAAAAATCGTAAGAGATCACAATTAGTGATAAGACCGCCCATTGTACCTTTAATGTATTTTGTTTTTTCTATAAACTTGTTTCGGTGTACAATAAAGAGTTATTATTATTAAGTTACAGATGAAACAATTGTATATGTATTGAGGTAAATCAATCAAATCAGACAATGGCCATTGTATTCTATTCCGAGTTCAAATTGATTACATCTCAATGATAAATAGAACTTTATAATAATTACTCTATTTAAATTAAACCTAAAATTGTTTTACATCACTATTTTCGATAACACTTGGTTTTTGTACCGGCTATGAAACAATAGGAATTAAAATAGTAGCTAGTAATAACTATGTGCTTAAAAGAACTGTTATAAGTTGTTTTTTTTATCAGTCTTACAATCCGCATAGACAATAGAAAATCGAAAACCTAGTAATTTAATCGAAATAAAGTTAACCAAAATACTGTTTATCCCAGTCGTAAAGACTTTCACAGGTGAACTGCAGAACCGATTTTGATTAAACTGGATATAAGGTAAGCTTAAACACCAGGAGAGGATTAAAGGCCGGTTTCTGAACTGAGAATCATGACTTGACATCGTCTCAAACTGTGCTCAGGCCACTTAATAGGTCAAGCGTCGTAATAGGTCAAAGTGGACGGCGTGTGATATTCACACGCCGTCCACTTTTTTTTCCTTCTAATTTTGTTTGGTAGATCAGAGAACATTCTCAAGTTGGATTTTTTAATTAAAAAAACTCATTTTGTTGATGGTAGACTTTTATAATGAACTAGCTCAAGCCTGCGGCTACGCCCTCGTCAGTATCGGTTGTCAAGAAGATTGCTAGTTCATTATAAAAACCCTACCATCAACAAAAGTAGAAATAAACAAAAAAAACGAATCTGCTTTAGACCACACGACTGAAGTAAAACTACTTTTCCTCATAGGCCTACACTGTGTCTTAGATATATAAAACGTAACCGGCTATGACAGAAAGAGAGAAAGAAAATGTATGTTCGCACCTTTCTGCCGCCCCTACAGTATACGAAACATAACTCGCTCTCTCTTTCTATCTTCACTAACTTCTCAACTTCCGTTCGCCTCACAAGATCACACTTCTCGTCACGCCCTCATCACACATTCTCAAGCTTACTCTACAAGCACGCTTAAAGAGGTGTTACTTCAAAAACTTACCGTATATTTAGTGATCGCCTTTCCTAACGCCTCAATCGTCTCGATGTCCAAGTGGTTGGTCGGTTCGTCGAGCACCAAGAAGTTGGGGTTGCCCATACACATCCGCGCGAACGCCACTCGAGACTTCTGACCCCCGGAGAGACTGCCGATCGTTTGGAGAGCAAGGTCGCCGCTCACACCGAAACTACCTAGTTGTCTTCTGTATTCTTCTATCGTTTTACCTTTAGGAACAATAATAAATCATTTATTTGTTTAGAACTCTGATTACGGTTGGGAAACTGTGAGTTAGGGGGGGGGATACATCCTAAAAGAGAACACACTTATAAAGAACAAACATTATCAAACGTCAAAGTTTATTTACATCTTCTTTAACCAATAACGGCAAAAAAAAGAGAGTTATGATGATCCGGGATAAGATTCTTATTATTCATAAAATGTAGCTATTTATAATACTGTCTTGAAATGATAAACAAACTTAATCATTCGATTACCTACAAACTACTAATAAAAACTACATGAAACAAAATAAACATTTAGGACGAGCCACAAAAAATACTTAAGTTTATACAGATGACTCCGCATTTAATTGTAATACTAAAACCTACATTTATAAAAACTGAAGAACAAAAAACAACGCACATACAAAAATGAACTCTACTTCTTAATCGATAAGGTGCATACCTGGATAGCTTCTTTGTAACAGTTCTACAGAATTGACGTTCATTTCTAGTTGGTCGACGTGATGTTGCGAGAAGTATCCGAATTTCAGTCCTCTATGTACGCTGCGGATCCCACTGGTAGGTGATAGGATGCCCATGATTATTTTTAATAACGTCGTTTTACCGGCGCCATTGTCTCCCACCTATAATTATAAATAAGACATATTATGACTTTAGTTGAATCCAGTAAGACTGGAAGCCGACCCCAACATAGCTTGAAAAATTACTATACAGAATAAGAAACGTGTTATAGACGTACTCTTTGGCCGATTACTTGGCAAGCTTATAAAGCGATACAAGATGTGGTCGTCTCGTTCTCACTTGTTTATGTGTACTTGCATCTCACGCAAACTGTCTTGCAGCTCTTTTTACACTCACCAAGATAAATCGGCCGTTTATTAGCTGAGTAAATTATATATGAAAATATTGAGCCAATTGTAGCCGTAGTGGGGCAAGTTGATACAAGTAAGGGCGCAAGTGCAGTGAAGTCTGGATGTTGGGGATTTTCTTAACTATATGGGAAGAGGCCTGAGCCCAGCAGTGGGGCGTTTATAGCCCGGTATTATTTTTATTATATGGGATGTGCACTTTTTCATTCCTCCCGCCAAGCCAGAGGGTTACAAATTACTTATAATATGTTTAAGGTAACAATTTCATTTTTGCTTATATTTTAAATAACGAATACCTTTCACAATGCGAGAGACATTGAAACATTTGATGAGACAAACACAAATATCCTACCAAATATGTGCACTACATAAATAGATAATTAAACCTTGTACCCTATCATATAATTACAAAAACAGTACATAAGATATCATTGTCATTCAGTTATTGTTCGGATACCATTTCATTGTTCAGATAATAGTCTCTAATAGACCCGCGATTAGTTTAATGGTAAAAACTGGAACTAAACACGATTCGTGTTGCCAAGTCATTATGTTTTCAATCTCGGTTGACTATTGTGAATATTTCCCACGAACCATGACATCTCGGTATCAAAACAATCAAGGCAGAGTCATTTTGTGCTGATAATAATAATTGCTAGTAAGTTTCGGGGAAATCGAATAAGGCATTAAATTATGATTTGTTCCTGATAAGTTTTAAGTTTATTGATATTTTTTGCCTTTGACTATACCCCATAATTTGTTTTTGATAGATGGAAGAAATCAAGTATTATTATCAACCCTTACTATTATTATAAATGATAAGTAACTCTGTCCTTCTGTATGATGCGGAATCACGCCTAAATAACTAAACCGATTTAAATGAAATTTGCTACAGAGATAGTCTTAGAGCCTGAGAAAGGACATAGGCATTGCCGAAAACCGACACCCACTCAGGGGGACTCGCGGGCTACAGCTAGTACAGAATAAATACGATCGATTCGTTATATAATATAATCGAAATAAATGCTATAAACATATATATTGCTCGTCACTCGAGTTACAAAATCACGCTTATTACACGTGTATGCTCCTATCGCTTCGTTCTGACATCGCTCTAAAAAGTTCGTTATGACCAAAATCGCTAGGTCATGATACAATCTTACAATATCGCGTGTCTGTGCCATATTAATCATGTATCTTTTAAATAAACAGCAAACTCATTATTATTGATGAATGAATGTTCATGTATGACTCACTACTAAAATCGAGATTTATAATCACGCTTATAGAACCTGAAACGAGTTAAGCACTGTGAAATAGCGGTTGAACAGTCTTCATCAAATATTCAATATTTGTATGTAGGTACATTTTGGCTCCTAGTAAAAGTATTCTAATTTTTATTTACGTTCATATGAGCGTGATAGGTTCTTACAATATAAAATCGGTGAACATGAAACCCGGTATGGGGATAGCAACATAATAATATAATTTCTCAACTACTAAGTACTACTTTTATGAAGGAATAATTATTAACTTATAGAATGCCTCTAATAGGTTTTTGTTTTACAATATTGAGTTTTATGTTAAATTATTGTCCAGAACTCGATTTATGAATAGGTAATAAGTTTTGTCGCCAGCTAGCGCCATCTCTTTCAATCAAATCTATGATAGCAAATTGATTTCGTATTACTCTCCCGTCCCCACACTATCATCGTTTATTTTTTCCCTGTAGGGACTGTATAAGTGAAAAAATCACGATAGCGCCAATATGGGTGACTTTAAACCACTTAAATAAAATGGACGGACGCCTAAAAAGTGCATAGCACTTTCACGATCAAATTCAGCTTTATACCACTACATCTCACAGGATATTTAGCACCCTACTAAAAACTGCAAATTTCAATACATTATTTAAAATATACTTACGATACATATCCTTGACTCTAGCGTCGCTCCAAGATTGACGTTTGAGAATATGACCCTGTCCTTGGAGTAGTAGAAGCCGACCTCGTTCAGCTGCAGGATAGGGGGCGAGAGAGGCTCAGTCTCAGGGAAGCGGAGGACTACTTCTATTTCCTTTTCCACTGGTTTCAGTTCAGGCCTAAAAGGTAAATAACCATGTAGAACAAACAAATTGTTATAAATATTTGTGGTATTTTTAATATTTAAGTGTCATGGCCGAATACTGAATTCTTCAGGTTGAAGCTAACGATGCTTCATGCTGTCTCTGTCACATATAGACCCGCGGCGCCCATTATCGGCATCGGCACGACTGAGGATTTTAGGTGACAAAAGGCATTATATATTAACTTCATGGCAATAAAGTAGAAATTTCCATGATATGAAGTTACGAAAATCCTCAGCCGTGCCGATGCCGACAGTGGGCGCCGGGCCTTAGGTGTAAAGTGGCGACAGATAGACATTTAAAAACTTGTTAAAGTTAATTAGTTTCAGTATTTGGGGCTTAGTTGGCTTTGTAAGTTAAAAAACGTTACGGGTAATTTACTTTACAGTTTTATTTTATTGTAATGAAGCAGCTTTGTCAGTAACAGAACGTTACGGATTATGTACGTTACAGTTACAAACTTTCGCGTAACAATTTCAACAAAATCTGTTCCATCTTTCCGGAATATCTAGAGCAAAGTTTCGTCTTTATTCTTAGTTTATTTATTACGTTAACCCTCCGTGTATAGAATATCTACGGTTCGGATTACATCGACAGAATTTATAATAAATTAATTGGAAAAGATCGAGTTTCTACTTTCCCCTCAAGCATTAGTTTACACCCCTTATTTGAAAATAATATCCAACCGGGGCTTGCAATCTGATATATGAAACGAACAAAAAACAACATTAGCTATCAGGGTGCCCAATGCGAGTTTGTTTTTCGTTACGCGATCGAATTGATTGTGATGTTCGGGGCTCCGATTAGCCAGTTCCAAATTCTCACCCAAACAGAACGCCGAAAGTCATAAACGGGTAAGACCAAAGCTCCGCTTTATTATACGGAAAAGTCTAAACCATAATATATACTTATATTATAAAGCTGAAGAATGTGTTTTTGTTTGTTTAAAGGCGCTTATCTCAAGAAATACAAGTCCGATTTGAAAAATTATTTCGGTTTTCGATAGCCCATTTATCGAGGAAAGCTATTTAACGGCGATAAAAGATGCGCACGTAGCAACGAGCAAAAGCTATTGAATTTGACTGCACGGATAGGCGAGTGGTATAGATCACCACGCTAATTACCACTGTGCGCGACGTGCTGCGGTTCGATCCCCGCATGGGACAAGCATACCATACCATACAGGTGGCAACTTTTTGGTAGAGTAGTTAGATTAATACTCACAGTTTATCCAGCATCTTGATCTTGCTCTGCACGGACGAGGCCCTGTTAGCGTTGTACCGGAAGCGGTCGATGAACTCCTGCGTGTGCGCGCGATGCTGCTGTTGCGCCTCGTACTCTCGCTGCTGGTTCTTGTGCTTCTCCGTCTTCGTTTTGTGGAACTGGTCGTAGTTACCTCTGTGAAGGACGATCAAAGTAAGTAAGAAATATATATGCAGAAAATATATAAACGAAGTCCAGGAGGGATTACAAAACAAAAGTGACGAGAAAAATAAAGGAAGGCTACTGAAATTGAAACGGTGCTAATTGAAGCGCGTATTTATATCGTACCTATACAATTTTATCGAACTAAAAATAAGATACTAGCTAGGCCCCGCGGTTTCACCCGCCTAAGTTGTCCCCGTTCCAGTAAACTTTTTTGAGCCATTGTTTCTTTGATTTTAACATTTATTTTGATAGGTATTCGGGAAGGAGACGAATCTAATAAATCACGATCTTGATAATTGGTCCACCAGTTCTCCAGTTACGGCCAGTAGAAGAATAAATAATGAAAATCTATTCAATGAAAATTGATTTCATAAAATTACCTACTTCTGATAAAACTCGATTCTAATTAATATTTATGAATTCGTTTTCGAAACTAAATGATCAATTATGCAAGGTATTGTTTGATTAGAATCATTGATATTGTACACTATTCATGGTAAATTGTAGTCCATGAAAATTTATAAAATAGTTATGAATACTGTTTCGATTTTAACACATTTGAAAACCAAGGAGGTGAACATAGATAAAGTATTTTTCTTTTTATTTAGAAACAGCCTCCATTTCATGATGCTTTATAACACTGGCTGAAATTTTCAATTCAACAATATTGTTTTACAAACCCTTGGAGCGAATGGTCAAGCTTACTTGTGGGCTGTGTACTCTAGCCCAGAAGTATAACGAACCCCTGGAGCAAACAAACGGTCAAACTTGATTCTGGGCTATGTTCCCTCTCCCAGAAGTAAGCCTGACCGTGTGCTCAGTCAACCAGAAGAAAACGCGATCAGATCATGCCAGTCAACTTACCAAATTATGATAAATGAATTAAAGAAGAAAAATGTCTTAAAGAAAAAGCTGACCTATATGTGTCTATCCTCTGCGTATGTAAATGCATAATATCGGTGGGCACGGTGTCAAGGAAGTTGCGGTCGTGGGAGACCACCAGTAGGGTGGTGGGCCAGTTCTGAAGGTAGTTCTCTAACCAGATGATGGCCTTGATGTCCAACATGTTCGTCGGCTCGTCGAGTAGTAGGAGGTCGGGTCTGTGGAGCAATAAGTTACACATTTATTAAACAATTTATCAAACAGACAAATGTACAGGTATATTAACTTCCTTGTTTATTGGTACTTTTAATGTAATATGATTATATTATCCGCATTATAGCGAGTCATTTTTATTTGAATCATCATTTTAAATTTGTCGCTACACAGTATATAATATAATAATAATAGTTTATTGTTTCCTATTTTCTCCTCTTCGATGTGAAATTTTTGAGTTTTTATTGTAAACTAGCTGCCCGGACAGACTTCGTTCTGTTAAAAGGTAGTAGTATTTTTTTTTTGTCTTAAAAACCTTCCGTGGACCTTAGCGAACACACAAAAAATAAATTAATCGAATTGGTCCAGCCATACTTGATTTATGCGCTTACCAACATTCATTTTTATTTATGTATCATGGATTATATATGGCTTTGTAAAAGATGCGCTAATGGAAATAAAAATTCGTTGCAAGCTGCATTATATGCACCTTGTATTGCTTCTAACTTATTATAATTACGACTACTTACTACTAATTTATTAGATACGAAAGTTAATTGAATACAAGATAGGTGAATACAAAAAGGAGTTTTTCCACATACTCACTTTGAGAACAGTGCTCTAGCGAGAGCGAGCCTCATCCTCCAACCACCGGAGAATGTCCGTGTGGCCCGAGCTTGCATATCTGGTGTGAAACCCAAACCGCTGAGGATAATTGAAGCGCGAGCCGGCGCCTTGTCCGCCTCAATGTTCTCAAGCTGCGCGTAAATCTCGCTCAGCTCCGTCGATAAAGTAGTATCAGTCGATCTAAGATAAAAAAATATAACTTTTGAATTTTTAATAAAATAATGTGAAAAAAGGGTTATGCGTAAGCATAAGTAGTCTGTTTGTAATAGAAGGATAATAATCACTTGAAATTATTATTGGGATGTGTAATTTGTCCAAAAGTCTAAATTGGTAAACAGAAAAAAAATACAAAAAGAAAAATTAACATAATTAGACTTAACAATCCTGTAAATTGATGGAGGCATTGCAATTTAAATTTTATCATAAACAATGGGTAATGATGAAGAAACCACACTTTCAGATTGCATCACTTTCAAGTTCTTCCACTTTAAATGTAATAAAGTAAATTATACAGATGCAGGTAAATGCATGGGACAAGGATCTGTCAAGGTCGATCAGTACAGAGTTATGTAGTAATATTGTCACCAATTCATGGTCAACCACTGCACTAGAGCATATTGTCTGCATAATAAATGCTTTAGTTTGTAACAAACAAACTAAAGCAAGATTTTTATCTAAAGACATGCATTAGATATAAAATTATGTTAAATGACTAGGACAGCCACAAAGCAGTCAGAGAATCTGTTAAGTACTTAACAGATTCTCTGACTGCACAGCACTTGAGTATCGTCAAGTACTTGACAATACTTACCCATTGTTAATAGCTGCAGTCACTTCTTTCTCTCGTTTCAACAATGTTTCTCTTACTGTATCACATTCTAAGACACTTTGCAGAGCTATAGTGTCGTCCCCCACTACTTCTTGTTCCACATGTAATATTGATATATGGGATGGAATCTTCAGTTGTTTTGATGAAATCATTCTAAGTAACGTCGTCTTGCCGAGTCCATTGCGTCCTACGAGACCGTATCGCCGGCCGCACGCTAAAACTAGGTCAGCGCCTTGTAATAATACTCTGTAAGGAAAATTCACAAATATTATCTGACCAATATGTATTACAATTACTAAAACTTAATTTTAAACAACTTTTTTGCTACTAGAAATAGTTAATCTGACCGTCTCGAACTTTCTCAGTTTCATACCTGAGCTTAATTGGCTTTAGCTTTTAAATAAATAATAAAAATGAATGTTGGTAAGCGCATAACTTAAAAACTGCAAGAGCGGAATTGGTCCGCTAAAATTAATTAGCAGACCAATTCCGCTCCTGCGGTTTTTTCCATCCTTAACGTACAAATCTTTATATATATAATTCTTCTGTGAGTGTGTATGTGACTGAACTCCTCCTAGACGGCTGGACCGATTATAATGAAATTTGCTGTGTGTCTTCAGGTGGATTCGAGGATGGTTTAGATTCACAATTTGGTCCAATTTGAAATGTTTTTTTGTTTAATTTTTATCATATTAACATCGCGATAAAATTGGTAAGTAGGTAGTTGCCATGACGACCAAATTTCGTTGTTTTAGTACGATTTACTATCCTCCAGATCCTCCTCCATAGAGGTTATTTAACAATTAAATAAACAAGGTTGTCAAAACTCCTTGCAATGATATTAAAACCGTTTTCTTCTTTAAATATCAGGCTCGCAGACTTTTATGTTTTTTTTTCGTTTGTCTATTTGGTAGGTCTGAGAGTAGGTCGTAGGTTATATATTATGATGAACAGGATGGATTTTTTATTGCCACCAGAAAGAAAGAGAGAAAGTACTCTCAATACTGAAGAATAGCAAATTAGACTCAAAGAAAACATTCTTTTATTTTTTTAAAGAAATAAATCTGCATTAAATTGATGTTTGAAAATACGCTTTGCGGACCGGGAATCGAATGGGCTAAAATGCGAAAAACTAGCACCGTGTACTTTTTGGCATCAATCGATATTATATATAATTCCAGTGTCATGATGTTTGTCGGGGATGAACTCCGAAACTACTGAACCGATTTTAATCAAATTTGCACACCGTGTGCAGTTTGATCCAACTTGAAATATAGGATAGCTTACATCACAAATATAAAAAAAATTTGAGACCGCGGGCGGAGCAGCGGGAAACAGCTAGTGTGGTTATAATACTACAGAAAAAAAATTGACGTGATCACTCGAAAAACGTTACATTTATTAATAAATTTTTACTATTATTTGACAAAACAAAGTCTGTCCGGAAATAATTGTACTCATGACTTAAAGATTTGTCCTGAGTCGCAATCAAACCCACGGCTAAGCAGTCAGGATCACTAGCCACTAGACAGTCAGGCATCAAAATCTAAACCTCAAATCATGTTTCCCCATTTGTCAATACTAAAAAGAAAAATTTAACTTACCTATCACCATAAGCGATATCAAAGTTCTCTATCCTAATGTCCTGTGTTCTGTTGGTGCCTTTAGCTTCAAGTTTACTGTCCTTCTTAGAGGTAACTTGTGATGCCGTCGCCGTCTGAAGTACTGGAGCCGTTACAGGTAACTTTGAGTCCTTTTGTTTCTGCTGCTTTTGTTGTAACTTTGCTTCAGCCTTTTCTAATTTCTTTGCATCTACTTTCTATAACGTTCAACAAAATGAAAGTCCATTCATAAATGAATTGAGGATAGTGTTTGTGATATTTCATTTTTTATTCTTGAATTTTATATGTAGATACTACTAGGTACATAATATATACAATTTTTAGTTTTTAATGTATGTTAGAAGTACTTTAAAGCTAAATCATATAAAATAGCAAAGAAAAAGCATTTTTAAACTAACTACTAACTAACTTAACTAAACTTTTGAAAAACATGTTTTTTCCCATAATATGACTTTTATTCCTTAACAACGCATATAAGAATCATAATCATCCCAAGCCAACTGTTCACCATCATCATCTCCAGTACAGGCGGAACATTATTTATGGAAGTCATAAGTTATTTGATAAAATGTACATAAAGATTGACTTACCAAATTATCATCCCTAGTATTTATCCATATACTTCTGAGATCCTCAGTTTCAGTAACAGTAGTAGTCATAGATGCTAAGTGTATGGGTGCATCCAATACTTTCCTAGGTCCATTGCTACTACCCGGTTTATCAGGCTGTAGCATATGCAACAACTTCTCACATATATCCCTGTTTAATAATAGTAAATTTATTAGTATTTTAAAAAATAGAGTAAACACAATTTTATAATAAAGTACATATCAACATCAACATCTGTGTCACTTTAAAAGGCAGAGAAGTTTGTCGCACTACAATATTGTTAATAGGACAAACAACATGAACTGACTCCTATTTAAATGTCAACATACCTTTCACCATATTAATGGCAATACCTAACTAAAGTAAGATGAGGACTAGATGAGTACCACAATCTGTTTTTAAATCCTAAATAATGCTTTCAAACACTGACTAAACCACTAGGTCATTGCAATTCTTTTAACAACAAAGTAAATTATCAAGTATAAGTGTACCTTATATCTTTTTCAGATTTCTCAGAAATTCCTTGAAGCACTTCTCCCACTGCCTCATACACTTCTTCAGTGTCTTCGAATTCACCGGCACTGCTATCCAAAATGTCTAGAAGAAGTAACTAACTTAGAGGACAGAAAAACTTTCATGGCTTATATTCAATCGATTATACCAATGGTTGCACATAAAAGTCGATGCTGGGGTGTAAGCTTACAATAAATAAATACCTTTACACTTACATTTGTTAATAGCTGCAACCAACAGATTCATAAAAGGACCAAAATAAAAATAAAATAATTCTCTATAACCTATACAAAACTTACCTTCAACATATTTCATCAATTCTTCATCTATAAGTGGGAATTGACTTTTAATAAAGTCAACACAATGAGCCATTTTGTTTGATTAATGTTAACAAACTTTGATTATTATGTTTAACATTTATTCATTTAATAAAAAGTAAATGCAATAATCGCCCGATGTCACGTCACGTCAACGAGCTAACGAATGTCAAGTATTGTCAAATCAAATCTGTCAAATTCTTTCTTTGAAAGAAATCGATAGTATTACCATTAAAAAATATATTACCCTGAGCAGTCATGCACTTCTTCTTCAAGCAATTTTATTTGCAAAAAAAATGCATGTGCCAAGAGCTGCTGCCTAGGTAGCTGGATCATTGACCTTTATTTATATCTCAATCTCAATGTGCTGGATGCATCTGTTACTTTTGAACATGTGAGTTTCTTGTCTTTCTTGATTCGTGTAATATTATAGGTCTCTTGCCCATATAGCATTTTATTTAGGGGCAGCGCAAAACATATTTTTCAATCACTTATTTTGCTATCTGTTCGTGACTGCCTACAAAGTGAAATACAGTGTTTAAATAGATAAAGACTAGTTATAATGTAAAAAATAAGACAGTTTCAATAGGTAGTTTTATATTTACGATGTACATTTGATGCTTACACTACGTAAGTATTAGCAATAATAGATATAGAAACTGGTTAAAATTTAAAAATATTTTTTTTTTTAATGTTAGTCGAGTGACCGACTACTTATCCGGTTCACTTATTCGTTCATGTCAGTTCGTAATAACAAGGTATCAACTTAGTTAAAACATTCAACTAAATTGTCCCTAAATCTTTACTTACATATTTTCTTCGTAATAAAGCGATAATCAATGACCAAATCATCTCTTTTTCAAACTCACTCAGAAAACGCGCATTTGGTTGTTTTTCAACTTATTTTTACTGCAAGTAATAAAAAAATAAATTAACTATGATATGTATTCACTTGAAAAAGTTGGTTGAAGTCAGCGGCTGATCAAGAGTTCTGACCGCCTTAGGCTAATAATCAGGACGCGCCCCCACCATGTGTGTTACGGTCGGCAACAGTAGTATATTACTTACTTTTGTCATTGTTTGTAAAAAAGTTAACATGATTCGTAGTCATACTACTTATAAAAGTTTTCAGATCGATCTGCTAACGAAACTGACGTTGTCTTTTAATCTGCGCGTCATTTAACAAACCCTTGGGTGGCAAACCATTTTATTAGCTGACTGTCCATAAAGTCAAAGCACTTCACGCATTATTTGACCAAAATCATGACACGTCAAAATTCATTGTAGATCGTTGGCGTCGCTACGATAGGGCTAGTGTTAGATGGAGAAACGGAGAATGAACAAACCGCGGTAGAGGGAGCAAGATATTTTGGCGATAGAACAGTATTCGTCACCGTTTCGTTCCTTTCTGCAGAGCTCGTAAAAAATGTTTCTAGTTTACGCGTATGTTTTAAAATGTTTTCTATCTTCTTTTCCTTTTCTTTTGCTTTTTTCCTGTATTCTGCTCCATTGGCTTTTTTACTATCGAACTACTCTCGTAGTTCGAGTACTACGTAGTACTACTCTCGTAGTACTACTCATGGTCTTAAAAAAACACAATCACTAAGGGAAGGACAGTAAATGTTGTACTTTGTTTATATATTCGTATAATTCTTGTTATCCGACTCGCAGCATGGGTTTTAAATTTTAAACCTGTATAATAAACATACTGTGATGACCATCATTTTTTTTTTGAAGTACTAGATTTATAGTGCTTGCGAAGATACGATTTCATCGCGCCCCCCCGATACTCGCGCCCTAGGCTGCAGCCTAATTAGCCTAAGGGTTAAACAGGCCCTGGTTGAAGTTATTAATATTTTTGTCATTTTATGACAAAAATACGTAATGAAATGTGACCTATTGAGTAGCATCGTTTGCGAAATGTAGAAAGCCTAACAAAAGCCGGACACCGTTTATTTTAGCGGGACACGCAATCAAAAAGCCTACCCGGTCCATGCTCATGTCCGGCTTTAGCCGGACGCCTAACCACGCTATATCCAGCCAGGGATATCTCGTGGCAACATTTTCAAACTAAAAAAAAGTAATGATTGCATTCTATTCAGTATTCACTTTTTTTTTATTTTGTATCTCAAATCAGGCTGCCTCAGCCGGCTATCTCTACGCTCCATAATTATCCTGAAAGCAGCAAAATATTAAGTTTCACTCACACATACGTCACTAATGCATTTGCATGCCGAATTGAGTAGGTAGGCGAATTAAGAAGAACTGTAATAACTTCTTCTGTACAACTATGTCAAGCAAATCAATTTTATTCTATTCTATTAATGTTACACGAGTGGATAGTATATACTAGCCCTAGGCAGAGTTTTAGTAGGGTCGATAATTGGGCTGATTCGGATTCTGATAATAGTTTCTAACATAATTTTTGTAAGATATGTGCGTTCCGGCAATAACGTTTTATTTTTCACCTACAAAAAATCGGTCACCGATTATCTGACGACGTCCGACTGAATACAGTACAAGAACAGCACTGTGTTTAGTCAACTGTTTGATTGACATTTGTGTGTCCTTTGTGTTGAAAGCGTATCGTGTGTAATTTACGAAATTACTATAAAACCTTTAGAAATTACCCAATATTTAACCATTACTTCTACCAGTTTTTATTTTATTCTTATAATGTGGCTATAAAATTATGTAGTTGCACTAGGGAGTCTGTCTGCTGCCAGTATAAAAGTTACAGTGCACTGTATTTTTACTTGTTGGAAAACGCCCAAGTCGTCGACACATAATGGATGAAAACATTGATAGTAATGTTGCCGTCTTGGCTATTTTGGATAATCAATGTAAGTAAACAAACAAATATGTGTCAAATTTGAAATTTTGTACAAATTCATAAAATGCCATCAATGTTTTTATGTGTTTCAGCTAATCAATATAAACCGAATATGACTATGAATAACTATAATTTTAGTCACACTATAACTGTCACTCACGAAGAAACAGATGTAAATGAGAGCAATAAACAAAGTATGTAGTATGATTGTATATTATTATGTATTGGTAATACTTTTGTACACCTGAAGACACACTGAATACTCAGTTATTTAATTTATTTCAGATGTAATATGGACTAAAAATGCTACAAACATGCTGTTGAGTTTATATCAAACCAAAATCCATATGCTGGACAATCCTAAAAAGAAATCTAAAATGTGGTTATCTATTGCAGAGGAATTAAAATCATTGAATGTTGAGGTATCTAACAATTTTATTAGGGTATAGCCAATGCTTCACAAACATTTTGTGCTAAATAATCCTCAAATTTCAGGTAACTCCAGATCAAGTCAGATGGAAAATAAATGCACTAACAAAAAAGTATAAAGACTGCATTGACAATGGACAAGGGGCCATGAGTTTCAAATATTTTAATGAAATGCACCAAATCTTAGGACGCTACACTGATAATACTGAAACTTATAGATTAGCTTCTGGTGTTTTACCAGGAGGTTCAGAAGATTTAGACAAAGATAAGAATAAAAGGAATAATCTAACACTGAAAGGCTCTGCACCTTTTAGAAGATTGAGGACGGAAAGAAGGGCAAAAATAGAGTTGGATAAACAGTGGTTAGAATACCTAAGAAAACAAGAGGATCAAAAGCAATTAAGAGATGAACGGTATGAAAGGAATTTGAGACTACGACAAGAGGAGTTACAATTGAGGAAAAAAGAATTAGAGATCAAACAATCATTAGCATTAAAAAAATTACAACTTAAAGAGAAAAAGCAAGAAGAAATGCTTAAAATAGAAAGAGAGAAATGTGCACTTTTGAGAAAATTATTGGCTGACCAAGATTTAATGAGGCAATAGGAATTATAATATATTATGTAATTACATTTTATACTTAAGATATGTCAAAACTTTTGTCTGTCTTATACTAAATAAAATCTGGAACATTTTTACATGCTGAAACTATGGAAGGATGAACACTCATATTGTCCATGAAAAATTTTTTACTGCATCAAGCAAAATATTAAAGTATTTATAAATCATTCATGTTCTTCCAAATGGTCATTTTCATTGAGACAATAATTGTGCAAGATACATGCAGCCACAATTGTATCAGTTATAAATGCTATATTTCTATACACAGTAAATAGTTTTATTCTACGGAATCTCCCTTTTAAGAGACTAAAAGCTTTGTCACTCAACTTCCTAGTAGATGTGTGTAGAGCATTAAATTCTCTTTGCTGTGGTGTTAGTCTTTTGTTTTCTCTAAATGGAGGCATGAGCCAAGGCAAAGATGGATATCCTGAATGTCCAACTAGAAAAGTGTTGTGAGGAAATAGAGAATTTCTGTTTTGTGTAGCTGTATTGTACAAAGGGGACTTCTTAAGAACTCTAGCACAGTTTGATGAACCTGGTTCCCCACAAAACACATTTGTAAACCTTAAATTGGAATCAATAGTAGCTTGAAGAATAATCGAAAAGTATCCCTTTGGATTACAATACTCTCTTGCATTTCTTGGTTTCTCAATTTTAATATGAGTACAGTCAATAATTCCAATCATATGTGTAATACCAGTCTTGGTGTTAAATGAATCACATAAATAACTTATCTCTTCATAACTCTGAGGCCATTTAATAGCATCATCCAATTTTGTTAGAATCCAAGCCACTACTCTTCTTATAACTCTAAATGTTGATGAAATAGAAATGTCAAATCTTGTTGCTATTGGAGTCAGTGGTTCAGTATTTGCGATAAATGAAAGAAATATGTAAATGCATAGCTTTGGTTCCAAAGGCTTTAATCCAAACTTGTGTGATGCTATAAATCCTGATTTCTCTAATTCATCTGAAACAAATTACTGGTACAGTGTTGGAGCAATAAAATTACATATAATATGAATCTATACAGATAATTTTACACTATTGGTACTTGTAACAATATATTACAGTATGTTGTACATAGATTGTTCTTGTTTTAAAGCAGACATTAAACATACAGCAATAAAATTTATAAATCTTATTGACATTAAATACAAGGTAAATTTTACCAATAAGCCCGTGGGCAGTCTTTCTTGATAATCTTAACCGATTTTTAAATTCAGAATCAGTCCACGAGTCTATAATGTGTAAGTAATCATCGACGCGTTTTCGTCTTAGCCTTACTAAATACTGCATTAATGGAAAAAAAAGTGAGTCGTCGTCATTGTCACTAAATTCCTCATCTTCGGAAATATCTTGTTTCACTGTACAAACATCACTCCACTCGCTTGAATCACTTTCATCAGTACTTGGCGCTGTTTCACATAGCCACAAAATTAATTTTTGCCTATCCATTTTAATTTTTTACAAATACACACGAAAGAGTTTGACAGAACAAGTAAATTCGAAAGTATAACTGGTACCAGACACGCATGTTTTTTTTATTAAATTGAACTTCAATTCAAAGAATATTTATTTTCCACAAATACATTTTATGTAGCACGGAAACAACAACATAAACAAACAACTTCTCATACAGAGACTGAGTAACTGACAATTGATGAACTGACATCTGTCAGAGTCTGACATGATAAAAGCATCTAATCCACAATCTAATCAGATGGATTTGGTATAAGGCCGGCCACACACGTTCGGTGGACAAGGAGCTCAGGATGGAAGAAGTCAAATGGGAAGACGCTCGAAGAATCGCGCGGGACCGGCCGGCTTGGAGAAAACTTGTTGGGGCCCTCTGCACCAGCGGGGTGCCTTAGGACTACAACAACAACAACAACAACACACGTTCGGTTTCCGAATTAGGTTTCCTGATCAGGGATTCAGATTTAGAAACCTGAATGCTCTGCTTACATACAAAATATTATAAGGCGCACATTATTCTTAATTTTTCCGAACGGAAAAAACCTAACGCTCAGTTCGGTGCGTTCGGGACGTATGAACGGAAAAAAACCTAATGACGTCATCCCAAACCTAGCTCTCGCGTACATTTTGGCTCGTCCGCTGCACACGCACGGAAATTTCCATTTAGATATGCGCGAGATTAGTAAAATACGGCCGACGAATCTTGGCGAGCCTGAAAAGAGATACAAGACCGTTTGCGTGAGATGCAACTACACATAAACGACACCAATATCATAAACACTACCATTTTTTTAACATTAATTTTTAAATACGTGAAATAGGTTCTCAGTTAATTAAAATTTTATCCTCTCAGCGCAGTGTAGTTAATGCATAGATATAAGAAAAAAGGCTTACGGCCCGTTCACGACTTCGGTCTAAGCGGCGCGCGGCGCGGCGGGCGGTGCGGCGTCGGTGAGCGGTTCGAAATGCACGCCACGTACCTACCTCAGTAGCGGTAGCCATAGATTATACAGGTTGTAGCGGCCGCGGTGGACGTATTTAGGTAGTCAAATCGTGCTCAAAATCATGGCGTTATCAAAATTATCCCTTCTATGTTTAGAAAGCAGTACATTTTTAAAACAAGACATTCTTGATATGAGAGATATAAACATTAAATAGAGATATAATAATTAATATGAAAGATATAAAAATTAAAACATTGTTTAATTTCTTCCCACAACCTTCTTGATATTTTTATATTTTTGTTGGGGATGTTTTGACATCAATATAGGCAGTCGATTAAAAATGTCTGTAATAAATGCCTCGGTATCCATAACCGCCACAAAATTGTCTATTTTTTTGTTTTTAATTACGCCTCTGAGTACGTCCACTTCTACACCGCTGTCCACGCCGCTTTGTTTCGTGGCGTCGCACTCATTCGCTTGTACTTTTGTTCCTGCCGCTCACCGCACCGCGCGCCGCCGTAGCGATTCGCTCGGATAAAACCGCGCGCGTTTTCGCTATGAGCGGCGTCTCGTGGCGTGCTTCAAACATTTTCATACTTTTGATCTTACCGCTCGCCGCCCCGCGCTTAGCTGCCGCTCACAGCGGCAAGGTCGTGAACGGGCCGTTAGGCATTTTTTTGGTAGGTAGGTACAGTACAATGTCTTTGGTAGGTACAAGTGACTTGACAATAATTATTGTTGTACCCTCGTTGTACCCATACCCAAAGACATTGTAATGTAGAACTAGTCTTTAATAATCTGTACAGAACACTAAACTAATTAATACCATAGAATATCTAATTACTTTAGTTATTATTCTATTATTAATACTCTTGGCGAGGAGTACATTACGAATACATTACAATGTCTTTGTACCTTACTGATTACATTTTAGTTAGAATTTTACCGCATTTTACTTATAGATTTTGATCATTTGATGTCGTTTATTGTCGATGGTAAAATGTCACACACAAAGTCACAAACACAGAGTACATTTGTCACAAAGTAAATAAATACTTTTAGATACCTACAATGTTTAATTGTATACTTTTAAACAAGTACAATTAATTAATAGGAGATAAATGAATGAATAATAAACGAAAAATCTGACTTATGAAATGGACGTATGTGAAGATACTGCCACTTATTGCATTCTGGAAGAAGGTAAACAGTAATTGTTTGCAATTTGCATGATGAAGTAAACAAATTGATCATGAGCTAGGTGGTAATTTTTTTTATTTTTATTTCCAGGTTCACAAGATAATTTAGAAATTTGTGAAAGCACTGATGATGTTAATACATTTAATTCAGAATCGAAACCAAGTGATAGTCCTGACAAACCTTGTAAGTTAATGATTAATAAAATTTATTTTGTTTATTCAGTGACCTGTATATGTATTTATTTAACCATGATTTAAGGTGCTGTTTGGACAACAAAAGCTACGAAAACACTCTTGAAATTATATGAAAATAAATTAGGAATGCTAGAAACACCAAAAAAGAAAACTAGAATCTGGTTGGCAATATCACAAAGCCTAATGGAATATGGCATAGAGGTAAACATTTAAAAATAACAAATCTGCAATTGATGGCAATGTTTTTATTCATTTCAAACTAAGATTTCTAAATAAATTTATCCATATCCATTCTTGTTTTAGATGACACCAGACCAAGTGAGATGGAAAATTAATGCACTTACAAAAAAGTACAAGCAATGTGTAGATAGTGGGCAACATGAAAAGTTTAAACATTTTACAACAATGAATGATATTTATGCTCAATACCATGTCGATTGTGATTCATACACAATAACAGAACTGCTACACAAGAAGAAAAATGTCAATATAATGAACTTGGCCACAACTGATCAAACTTTCAAGCCGGTTCAAGAAAGCAAAGCTGTTATTGAGATGAGAAAACTAAGACTTGCCAACAGAATAGAATGTGATAGATCTCAAGGAAAGTTACTGTTGGAAAAGCAGTGGTTAGAATATTTAAGGCGGCAAGAAGAACAAAAGCAATGGAGGGACGAAATTTACGACAGAAATTTAATACTACGTGAAGAAGAATTGGAATTGCGCAAAAAGGAGTTAGAATTAAAAGAAACCCTGGAGTTAAAAAAGATTCAGCTAAAAGAAAAAGAGTACAGAGATACATTGCAAATTGAAAGGGAAAAATGTGAATTGCTTAAAGAACTTTTTAGTAAACGGTACTAGGAATAATTATTATATTACTATAGAAATAAAGCTGGGTTTTATTTGCAAAATTTATGTCTTGTAATATGGATATGGATGTGCCATAAATCAGGTAGAAAGTTCTCAGGTCACTAGGGTATTGGATAAGAGCAAAACTTTCGTCTTCGGGTACCTACCGAAAAGAATTTGACTGATAATCACTTCTGGTCGAGTGGCGTACGACACCGGGGTTATCAAGGTGTCGCCAGCTCTGAACTTCTGAAGTCCCGGGTTAGACCCTCGGTCGGGTCAATGTAGAAAAAAAAACACTTCTACATTGTCTCGGTATCCAATGGGTGTTTGTGGTACTTTCGTTATCTTTGGTTCCGTAACACAAAATATGCTTTATAATAATTATACTAACTTTGGATTCGAAGCAATGTATATCATGTTATCAGCGGCTGATCAAGAGTTCTGACCGTCTTAGGCTAATAATCAGAACGCGCCCCCACCATGTGTGTTACGGTCGGCAACAGTAGTATATTACTTACTTTTGTCATGGTTTGTAAAAAAGTTAACATGATTCGTAGTACTTCATACTATGTACTTATAAAAGTTTTCAGATCGATCTGAAAACTTTTGAAACTGACGTTGTCTTTTAATCTGCGCGTCATTCAACAAACCCTTGGGTGGTAAACCATTTTATTAGCTGACTGTCCATAAAGTCAAAGCACTTCACGCATTATTTGACCAAAATCATGACACGTGACTGCAGGCTACCTTGTAGAAAACCAAATCCATGTCGTGTTTGGCCGCATGACTTGTATAAACTAAGCCAATTAGTTTATGTAGACAACTTAGTTGTTGCGTTGCGGCGATGCATGAGCGTGGTCATCTAGTATGTGAAGTTGCTTCGACTTTAAGTATTTTTTAAATATTTATACTTTTGTTGTTATATGTAAAAAAAGACGAGAGGCAGGCATCATACAAGTGAAAAATTCTTTGCAACTGATTAGTGATTCATTTGAAAATTATAGTAATTATTATAAGCTCATACAAAAGTATTTTTTCGTGCTTTAGCGTTTGCAAATCTTTCTACAATTTTTTTCAAATTTAATAGTTAGTAAAAAATCACTTTCTATGTACATTAGCGAGAGCGCTGTAAGTTTTTGCTGACGGAGCGTGGAGCGCAAGTAATTTTTTACTCTTTTTAGTGCTGAAAATGACCTTTCGCCGCTGCAGTTGCTAACATTCATTGTAAAAAAAAAAAAAAATATTATCTCCACATTCGGGAACATGCATGAAATATTAAAACTTTTATTAACTGCAACAAACCCTTAGGTGTTCTCGCAGAAGTAGAATGCTCGGCCTCGATGTCAGATTTTAAAATGGACGCATTCTTCTCAGATACAGCGCAAACAATTAAATTAATCAGAATTATTCAGTTATAGTTAATGATAAATATAATGTTAATTGTAAATACACATTAAACCTTTTAAACGCAAACAGTGTTAGTGTTCAAACCTTTCAAGCAGAAACAGACCTTTATTTTTGTACTTTGTTTATATAGGTATTCGTATAGGTAATTCTTGTTATCCGACTCGCAGCATGGGTTTTAAATTTTAAACCTGTATAATAAACATACCTACTGTGATGACCATCATTTGTTTTTTGAAGACCTAGATTTATAGTGCTTGCGAAGATACGATTTCATTGCGCCCCCCCGATCCTCGCGCCCTAGGCTGCAGCCTAATTAGCCTAAGGGTTAAACAGGCCCTGCATGTTATCCACATTTTATTTAATAATTCACCAAAACTGATATCATTATTTTTATACATCTAAAAGCAAATACTAAAATATCCTTATTAATTATCGGCGATTGTGCTTGTCTTTAATATTGACCTTACTAGTTTCTGCCCGTGCATTCGTCTGCCGAATTGAATTGCCGATAGAACTGGGTCCCAAAAGAAATGAAAAATGTGAAAGTAATGAAAAATGGAATAAAATTTTCATCCGTGTTATAGCTTGCGCTGTAATAAAGAAAAATACCAAATTTCAAAGCTGTCAGCCCACGGCTTAGCTCGGCAACAATTTTCAATTTTCCTTCGGGAACTGATTAAGGAATCGGGATAGAAGGTAGCCTCTTTTCCGTGTCAAAGGCTACATGGATGCCAAATTTTATCCTAATCCGTTCAGCCGTTTTTGCGTGATTGAGTAACAAACATCCAAACGTCCACTTTCACATTTATAATTTATGTATGATTTATTTATTTATTTTTGTATATACCTAAAAACAACTTCATAACAAGCATTAAATGATTTAATACTATTGCTTTTTAATTCAAAATTTTACCATCGATAAGATATTTATTTCGTAGTTTATTATCTAACTTATTAATTCCTTCGAAGTGGCGTTACAGAACGGGCACCTTACTTGTGATGATGTATTAGTAATAACATAAAGTACTTTGCCATCAATGATTGTGAGATAAATTTGGCTTTTTGCTACAATTTTAGGGCCTTTAGACTACTCACCGTGGGGTCTCAGTATATATAAAGAACTTTAGTCTGAGTATATAGTGTATTGTCTATGGGACCAGGTATGGTACCGCCAAGGAGGTTATACTACCAGTATAAGTGTATAATCTATGGGTCATACTATATAAACTCCTTGGGTACCGCATCGTCCGCATCACATTGTCTATGATTTGGCGGCTGCCAATGCTGCCCAGGGGGTGTCAACATGTATGGGACGTAGTGAGGCTTGTTGTGGGCGCTCTTGGGCAAAGAGTACAGACGATCGTTGATGTATAGTCATCTCTGTCTTTCAGGCTAAAATGTTACCCTTATAAATAATCCTTATTGACTCAAACTTATTTCATTTATAATTTTATAATAATGCCTTTATAAAATAAAAATAAAAGATTTTTAGAATCCCTATAAAATTAATAAATAATTTAGGGCATTCAGTAAAATATTCAAGTGGTTTTAAACTTATGATAATTAAATTATTTTAAATGAAAACACTTCAGAGAAAATTTTTCATTGTCATCAATGGCGGTCGTTATCTTTCAAATTTTCTTTCTTTGAGCTATAAAGGCAATATTGGAAATTTCGAATATCTCGTTTGTACTAAGCGATACATTATATTACGGATTTACATTTAATTAAGCGTTCTTGCGCTTGAATTGTGAATATTTTATTGTTGTGAAAAAATACTTTCTCTATGTCGGATTCGGATAATTAAAGAAAATGCTCCATGTCCCTTCCAAAATCGAGCTAAACGAATACTAGACGTGTATATTTTGTGAATACTAAACAGTTGAAAATTATTGGCCAAATTCTGTTTTCCTAATGAATCATGGTTATCAACAGAATTTCACAAAAAAATATACCTACAATCAACATGCAATGCTGTGCAATAAACATTTCAAAACAACATGTTTTGTTGGTTATAAACTTTTTCGCACTGGAGTGCCAACAAAAGGATTAGATGAGGTAAGTGGTTTAAATTTTTATGCTTTTCTTTAACTTGCTGTGTATGTATATATATTTGTTTAGATCAAATCTGGCAAGCACAATTAGAACCATTTCTTCTTATTATTAATAAATTTAAATTCATATAAAACTGCTACTTTTAAAACTTCAATGACAATTTAATTTTTCGGTACTTTCAAACCGATATGATAATGGAGTCAGAAAGTGAGTGAAGGAACTTTGTAACAAAACAACATAATCCCATAGTGTTAGTTCTTGTTTGATTTCTTTTAACTATGTTGTGTTTAAATTTATTCTGTTTCAGACTTCATCCAATATTCTGGATCCATTTGAAATGCATCACCAGACTAAGCGATCACAAAGTTCATAAGGCTTATAGAATGTTAAAAATATTTAAAACGTGAATCATTTTGAACAAGTTCAGCAGTGACAGCTTGGTTCAAAATTTTTTAAGTAAGTACATTTCCCAAACTTCTGCTTTGTTGTTCTAAAAGAGAATTACAAAACTTTAAAAGAAGTCAAAAACCCGTAGATGGATCCAAAACACAAAAATCATAGCACTTAGGCTATATATAAACGATCCCCAACCTACTATAAATTATTAAGAAGAATAATTTTGTCTTCCAGCACCAGGAACTCTGCAGGCACTATTATCCAAATTCGAATTGGGAGTTGGCATTAATAAAAACGTTTTAAATGTTTTGAAAAAAAAAAGCACAAATTATCTTAATACATACTATCTTAATACATATCTTAATACCCTGACTTAATACATTTCAGGTCACACAAAACATTTGATCCAGTGATTGTGCCAGGGATGAACCCGTCAAGGAAACTTTTAATAGAAAAAGGTAAAATCCAACATAAGCAAATCCAAAATCATCAATACAGTATCTCTTAAAATTCAGTAACATTTAACTGTGTATTTTTTAAATATTTTTTTCAGGATTGTTATCAGCAGATTCCAGAAGGACAAAGCCATTATCCTCAAATATATAAGCCAACACAGACCAAACAATTTTGAAAATGTAGTATTCGCATTTAAAGAGGAAGATAGTAGTAAATAAATGTATTCTAGAAAGTTAATTCTTTGTGAGAAATGTAATATAGTAACACATCTCAATATATTATTTATGTAGAAGTTACTTTAATTGGGAATACACAAAAAGGTGCCAATAGAATGCTTGTAATTTATAGAGATTTTAATATTTGTGTTGTCATCAAAATTGATACCTTGGTAAGTAATAATTGTATAAAATATAGTTGTATTATTATTATAAATTTAAAAGAAATGGACCAAGTTATCTGTAATCTGATTTCATTTTTTATATGTTGCAAAAATATTTCTTTTTTGTTCAGTTATAATAATTGTTTTTTATGACTAGGTATGAGATTTACATTTTTGTTAATTTATAGCATAACAACTAAAAGTGTGTTGCCTTTTAATACATGTTACATCTCTTGTTTAATAGTTTTGCTTAATTTGATGTAATCATAGTCTTGCAAAAGAACAATTGTTTTACAAAATATGCTAGTGTATAAGATTGTATTTATTTTCTTCATAGGTTATGCAATTACACATACTGTATACTTTGTTATTTACATTAGCTTTGAAGAACAAGTTTGATTTGCACAATATTACATTAATTGCATTAGCAAATTAATAAATGGTTAATTGAAATATGTATAGTTTCCAAGTTTTATCATTTAATATATTGATACTGTTTTAAGAAGTTTGGCGAAATACGGTGAAGATTTATGATACATTACAATACAAAATAATACAAAATTAATTAAAAAGCTAAATACTGAAACGATTAACATTAGGGAGCTAGCCCTAGCCTAGTATGTAATATTGTGAAATACAAATATGACTTGTTTTTTTATGTAAAAAGGTTTAAGTACATAGCAAAATAAACTAAAAACTGTAATTATGATCTGTATAATTATTTAAAGTTTTATTATTTAATATGCTACAGTTTTGTTTATTTCGTACAAGTTCAAATACTGTATACATATATTTTACTTTGAATAGCTGTACCTACTTAATGCAAAAATTGTGAGTTTCTGACATATTTATTTCCAAATTTTATTTTTATTCTTTCATAAAATCTGAATTTGTATTTTGAAGGTTAATCATAAATAAAATTGTAATTGTACTCAAATACTGTTTTTATTTCATTAGCTTTGATTCAATACCTATATATATATATATATATATTTGATTCAATATATATATATACGGGAATACGAAATTTGAAATTCCCGCGCAATACTTTTTCGAATTTTAGTTATATGGGCGATCCGCTACGAGGCGTGCCAGTCGACCTCACTTTTAATGTTCTACGTTGATATTCTTCTCGGCTAGAGTATTAGTGTTCTGTGATGCTGCCATTGCTGCCAACCTAATGTCCCGCCGCGACGCAAAATTCTGTCCAAATCTCCGTTTATTCAGAAGGAAATTTATATGTTATCAGTGAATGTTGACAATGACGGACTTAAGATATAAAAGATACGAAAAGTCTTTAGGTTTACTCACAACGAAATTTGTTTCTTTGCTTCAGAAAGCCAAGGATGGTGTTTTGGATTTGAAAATCGTAAGTCTACCTTGATTTGCCTCCCATTGATCTGTCAATCGAATTGGGCACCAAAAATAAATATTTTGAATTAATGGATAATATTATTGTTTATCAACTTTCTTTATCATTTTTAGGCGACTAATTTATTAGCGGTGCGACAGAAAAGAAGGATATATGATATCACAAATGTTTTAGAAGGCATCGGTTTGATAGAGAAAAAAAGCAAGAACAGTATACAATGGAAGTGAGTGTTATGTATAATTTGAGTCCTTACTTGTTATGTGTTCAGACAAAGGTCATACAACCACAAATAAATTTACAGGGGAACAGGTCCTGATTGCAATACGAGTGATATTGGTGAAAAAGTCATATTGTTAAGAAGACAAATAGGGCGCCTTGACGAACACGAAAGATTACTGGACAAGTAAGTGATGTTCTTAGCATGTATTGTTTAGTCATCATACAATTAATTTTCTTCAATGAAACACACTTTCTCATTGTAAGTGCAAATTAACTTATTTTCAATAATATCAAATTGTGGCGATGTCAAATATAAATTAATGTTGTTTTTTAACATTCTGTTACCTCTTACAATAATATGTCATCAATAATTTCATTCATTAGCTAATAAAACTTTCAGGCAGTTCAATAACATCATCAATGAAATCTAACCATTTAAAACAAAGTCGGTTAGAAGGTTTGTTTAACTCAATGTTTGTTTTTTCTATTCCAGGCAGCTACATTGGATTGAACAAAGTATAAAGAATGTTTTAGATGATAGTGATAATAAAGAGTGTTGCTATGTAACTGACAAAGATGTACATGACTGTTTTGTAGATAGCCAAGTTTTAGTAATTGAAGCACCGTTAGGAGCTGACTTTTCAGCTGGTACTTTACCTAGTAAGGTAGGAATATATCCATTTAAACATTCTATAAGTATCATTATGATAATCATTACAAAAGTCACTATTAACAAAATACAGAATATTGTAACAGCACTTAAGCGGTGCATACCGTGAGTCCTTTTATTCTAAAGCTACAAAGTTGATTTTATTTAATTATTTCTATCATTGATATGAACAGTAATACAGTCTGATTTTTAATATTGAGTCATTGACAATACTCTTGCATAAGAGTGTAAATACTGAAGTTATTATTTTATTGTGTGTGTTTAAGATGATACATTATAATTATGCTTATTATTTCAGTATAAGCGGAAACACTCAATTGTTGGTGGTCCCGGTCTATCATATGATACTCAGCAAGTTGGTGTTATGAAACTCCACAAAATCGTAAGATTTTTTTACATATATTTAGTGAAAATAAAGATTTACTCTATATTATTTCCTAATTCTAATGATAATGTAAAATAAGATGTTCTTTAATGTTTCTGGCCCTGAACGGCGACCTGTTACCTCTGATTAGTACAGTATAACTACACTTGCGGGCAAAAGTATGGAATCACTTACTTGGAATTGATTCTGTGGAATCTTGAGTATTTAAGAATAATAAAAACGGTGCCATTTTAAAGGTTTAATAACTGTTAACTTTAAATTAAGTTTCAATATTTTGAGTTCCCTCCCCTTGCCCTAATAGCTGCTTGAAGACTGTTCCTCATTGACCTAATCGGATTTTTTTTCAAATTATTTAACTAGTAGATATATTAATCCTAAGTGCCATAGGCTATATTTGGTGATTTTTGTTGCCCAGCAAAGAAGGTATGATCAGCTAGTCTCTTATATCTATTATAACTACGCCAGGCCAGGCGCCAGGCGGCGCCACTAGGTGAACACTTACTTTTTATAGCTCCGTGTTTTTGAGTAAATTAAAAATACTAAATACGCTCTATTCAATATATTTTGGCAAAAGGTGCGAAGATAAAAGGACAATAAACGTGTATAAGTGTTATCCAACGTGTTGAGTGCAGAATAGTTGTGATTTTTCACACTAAATACAAAATCAAGAACATCGATACAATAACAGTTAAGACCCTAAATAACAATAAAAGTGATTGCCGGACTAGTAAAAAAACGTAAACAGTGCATAAAATAACCTAAAATCAGTGTAAACTAACTTAAACTGTGTAAATAATCAAAGCTTCAAACATACTCAATCATAAAGAATGTGTGCAAAAATTCCAAGAATGTAACGACTTCTTGTTTTCAAATTACGAACCGCTCAAATACAGTTGCAAAATTCGCTACAACGACTAACTGACCGTGTAGCTACAGCGTACACCGTTCTGACTGCGGTGTCAATGGTCGAACGTTCGCTACGGAGAATTGGGTTCATTTTTGGATTATTTTCAAATTTGTTATTTAGTAGAAACTAACGTCAGCTATAATGGCAAGCAAAAACAGTTGCTCTGGATGTATGAATATAATCTTAAATAAAGAATACCTGCAATGTTCAACTTGTAACCAGCGATATGATCTACTATGTTCAAATGTTAGCGGAAAAAGATACAAATTAATGAAGGTATCAGACAAAGCTACTTGGAAGTGTCAAGATTGTCAAAGTAAGCTACCAAAAACTAACAATACAGACACGCCTGTCCGATCAACAAGAACAGAGAGTCCTAAAACGTCTGAAGACTCTTCTCAACTATTCCCTAATTCGCCATCCAATGTTACAATCCGTAATAAACGTCCTCAGAGTTTGCCAACAAGTCCCGTAGATATTGACAAAGACGTTTCAACCTCACCGGCGACCTCAAACGATGATGACGTCATTTATGAAATAACAAAAAGCTCTTTTAGGGATGTTATCAAGCAAGAAATTGCAATCGCGCTCAAAAAAGTTGTGGCGGAACAGTTTAAGCAATTCAATGAACTAATATCGGAATTTCGGAAATCGTTAGATTTTTTTAATGAAAAATACGAGGCTATTAAGACACAAATGGAGCAAAATACGGCCAAAGTACAAATGCTAGAAAAAGAAAACACCAAACTGCAAATATCTATGCAAGATATAACTAAACGTCTTAACTTAATGGAACAACATAACAGAGCTACTAATATTGAAATTCAAAATGTACCAGAATTTCGCTCGGAAAATCTCATTACTACAGTACTGCAAATAAGTAAGACGACTAAAAGCCAAATAATAGAAAGTGACATCGCCCATTGTACTCGCATTGCAAAAAAAGATACCCAAAGCTCCCGACCCCGCTCCATCTTAATAAAGTTCAACACGCCTCGCTTAAGAGATAATTTCTATGCTGCTACAATCAACTTCAATAAAAACAACGCGAATAATAAATTGAATACTAGCCATCTCGGAATAGCAACTGAAAACCCATCACCGATTTATGTCGTTGAGCATTTATCAGCCGACAATAAAGCCCTTCATGCAGCAGCACGGATCCGAGGCAAGGAGCTTGAATACAAGTTTGTTTGGGTACGCAACGGTAGAATCTTCATGAGAAAAGATGAAAATTCGGAGCGAATTGTTGTTACTAGCATGGAAATATTAAAATCGATTGCATAAGTTTAGTTGCTGAAATTAGAGTTTATTTTTTTTGTTTTAAGCATGTTAAATAGATTATTCTTCTACATTCGATAATATTACAATATATTACCAAAATGTACGTGGTTTGAAGACAAAAACCGATACTTTCTATCACAATATGTGTTTGCAAAATTATGATGTTATGGTTCTTACGGAGACTTGGCTCCATGGCGGTGTTTTCGACCAGGAGCTGTTCGATGAGAGATATACTATTTATAGGCGAGACCGTGAAACAAGTAAATATAAAACACGAAAAGATGGTGGTGGTGTTTTGATTGCAGTTGCTAGGTGTCTGAAATCATGTCGATTGTCGCACTTAGAAAGTCCAAACGAAGATCTGTGGATAAGCATTGACACAGAGAGTATAGGAATAAACAAACGTAAATTGCATATTTGTGGAGTATACTTACCGCCGCCGGTGACCGTAGAGACTATTCAATCTTTTCAAGAAACAGCCCAGATCGCGTTGGATAATAGTTCACATACTATTTTTGTTGGTGACTTCAACCTAGGGACCATAAATTGGGAACAAAACAAGGAATATCAAACTAGTCCAACTACTCCTCATACTATTAATAATAACGAAGTAAATAAACTTTTTCTTGACTTTATAACGCTGAACGACTTAGGCCAATATAATTTCTTGACCAATAGTAAATGCAGAACATTAGACTTAATTCTATCTAACAGAATAATTCAACATTTAAATACCTGCCAAACACCCTTAACGCCAGAGGATGCCTTACATCCATCAGTTGAGTTCTCAATTCCTGTAAAAGCTGACGAAAACTTCTTAAAAGCGAAGCAAATAACTAAACCTAATTTTTATAAAGCTGATTACGAGGAAATTATACTTAAACTTAAATCAATAGACTGGGAAAGTAAACTAAACGCTCACTCATCTGTAGACAACATGGTTAATATATTTTATGAGACACTTAACGACGCCATTAAGCTGTATGTCCCTATGAAAAATATATCGCTAAATAACTTCCCTACATGGTACACACCAAAACTTAAACGTCTATTTAAATTAAAAAACAGATACCGAATTAAAGTAAAAAAATATAAAAATCCCCTAGATGTTATAAGTTTTAATGAATTTCGGTCAGAATGCAGTAGACTCAGACTTGCTTGCTACAAAAATTACGTTAAAAGATTGGAAACAGCATTAATTAAAGATCCGAAATTGTTTTGGTCGCATTTAAAAAACAAAAGGAAATCTACCAGTGTGTACCCCGCTAAAATGTATCTTAAAAATGAAGCTGCATCCACCGGCTATGAAATATGCAATTTATTCGCCAAAAATTTTGCAGATGTTTACAACAAACCAACGGCCACGGTACCTTTGCCTGCTACGGAGCACAACATAAATAACACGCAATCATTCTGTAAATTACAATTTAGCAAAGAAGAAGTATTTAGAGAACTTAAGTCGTTGAATGAGCATAAAGGAGCTGGAGATGATGGCATCCCACCTATTCTTATAAAAAGATGCGCCGGTGCATTAGCATTGCCACTAAAAATTATTTATAATAAATCGCTAGAGGACGGTTTATTTCCTTCGCAATGGAAAAAAGCTTTGGTAATACCAGTCTTCAAAGCTGGAGAAAAACGATTGGTGTGCAACTACAGGCCTATCTCCATATTAGCAATATTCGGCAAGGTGCTCGAAAAACTACTCACAGAACGTTTATCAGCTCACGCAAAACACTGTATAACAAACAATCAGCACGGCTTTATCCAATCCAGATCTACGTCTACAAATCTTTTATGCTATGTGTCATCCATTTCAGAGCAGCTAGATAAACGTATACCAGTAGACGCAATATATACTGATTTTAGTAAGGCATTCGATAAGGTGGATCATTCTCTTCTTCTTTTTAAACTTACTCAGATAGGTATTAGTGGAGCTTTATTGAAGTGGTTTAATTCTTACCTCAGAGATAGGATCTCAAAAGTCGTCGTAAATGGATACTTTTCTGACTCCTTCGAGGCAACATCTGGGGTGCCACAGGGTTCACACTTAGGACCGGTTCTTTTTAACATTTTCATAAACGATATAAGCACTTGTTTTAAACACTGCGACTTCTATCTTTACGCGGACGATATGAAAATAATGAAGCCGATACTAACGGAACTCGACACAGAACTCTTACAGAATGACCTGGACAGAGTGGCGCAATGGTGTGAAGCTAACAAAATGCCCCTTAATATTTCAAAATGCTACCATATACAGTTCAGTCGTAATAAAAAGAATAAAACTAATATCTACACTATAAATAAACAACCCTTATCAGAAGTAGAAGAGATTCGCGATTTAGGCGTCATATTAGACAAGCAACTTAAGTATGATAAACACATTTTACATCTGTCATCTAAAGGGTTTAAAATGCTAGGATTTGTATTGCGCAATAGTAAAGATTTTAAAAAAGTTGCCACGAAAATAAAATTGTTCACGACACTAGTCCGCCCCATTATCGAATATTGCAGTGTTGTGTGGAACCCCCATTACGAAGTCTACTCTAAACTCCTTGAGAGCGTTCAGAAGCGTTTCCTATATCATCTTTGCTACAAAGACTTTTTAGTAAAAAAACTTAGTAGCTACAACGATAGACTGAAGCATTATCACATAAACCCATTGGCAGATCGGAGAAAACTGATAGACTTAATATTTCTACATAAACTTTTCAATGGAGTAGTGGACTGCCATGAATTACTTGGTAAACTGCAATTAAATGCACCGTCTCGACTACCACGTGTTAGTAGTTTTAATTATTTCAAGGTTCCAGGATCTAGGACTAACCTTGGACATTTTGCAGCTTTGCCAAGGCTCTGTAGACACCTCAACATCTTGTCAAAGCGCGGTCTAGATATCGCCTTTCCAATTTATAAATACAAGAAAGAATTAAAACAGCTACTTTCCTCTGTACCATAATTCCTCTTAAATTCCCATTGATACTTTTTAATTGGTGTTGGTTTTATTTTATTTTTATTGTATTTTATGTTTTATGTTATTCTTAAAGTATTTCATATTGGTTTCAATTTTAATTGTAAATTTTAACTCAAAATTGTGGTCTTTATTTTGAACACTTATGTTTCGAAGTACCTATAAGTTAAGTTTGTTCACCTAGATGTCTAAATATGAATGCTGTGATCTCCTGTAACTGAGGGAGCACAACTCAAATGTACACTCGATCTTCTATTCTGTTAATGTATTTTGTGTATTCCTTGTTGGAGATCCAATAATAAATAAATAAATAAATAAATAAATAAACTATCTTTCAGGATGAGGAGCAGCATTATTTTTTACATGTGAAATCAAAAGAATCTATTGGTGTCATACTACTGGGTGATAGTGAACAAGAAAAGGTATAATACTTACTTAATATTAAATTAAATTAATAGTGACTACTTAATAATATGAAATATATTGAATTTATAAAAAGGGGTCTAGAGACGATTTTCGTTTTATTTACAATCAGTTGTGTAGTTATGTTTTTATTTTGTATCTTCTACATACAACTGCTTTAGTGATGGTTTTACTTAAGTACTCTGAAATTAAATTATATATTAAATGTATTTTTCAGGACACAGACGATGATGAAAGTATGGAGGATGGTGAAGTAGAGAAATTCACAGAAAAAAGTAGTGGCGATAACTTTAATCCTAACAGTAAGTTGTATTAAATTTTTAAATTAAATTAAAAAAAAATATTCTTGAAGTGTTGTACACATAATGGCATTTACATGGATGTAGATGATGGTGTGGTGGTTGACTGGATAAAGTATTTAGTATTGCCAGCTTATTAATTAATGTATTACTTTTCAGATTACCTGATGAGACTGAGCCCCCCAGCAACAAAGTACGATTTCTCATTTTCACTGCATGGAACGGAAGGTTTATGTGACTTATATGACATCCCATGTTAGCAATGCTAAGTTAATACTATATTTGAATTTCTTTTGAAAGACATTTTTATTAATCATATTTTTGATCATGTTGAAAGTTATATTGCAAACTGAATTGTAAATAAATTATGTAAATAAGGTGAATCGTAACAAAATTATCAAAGGAAATAAATGACTAGTTTATATGTATACAAAGTATTTGTTTTATTTCTTAGTTTTAAGCACTGGTACAAATCTGTCAAGAACCCCAAATGATTGCTTCTTGATTTTGTGTTCCTCTGGCAAATTAAGCAATTTCTTAGCTTCCTTTGCTTGTTCAATGAAATCCTGAAAATCAAATACACAGATTGAGATTAAATTTATTACCTATAACAGTTAAAAATAACAATAAGTAAAATATAAAAAAAGTAACAAATAAATATATTTTACCTTTCTAGCCACTTCTTTTATAATCTTCTTTCTCGCTACGTTCGTCTTGCCTTTCTTTTTATGCCGTGGCGTGAAGTCCATTTTCTTAGGTTTGAGATACTAAACAGATAATCAAAATTATAAATCATAGTACCTACTAATGCTTTCTCAAATTCTACTTATGAATATCTAGATCTAAGTGGATTTTTTTAATAAGGATTTTAACAAAGTCCCACAGCCTATTAGTGGGCCTATTGGTGGTATCATTATTCATCGCAGTAATTACAGTTGTAATAGAAGAAGTTAACATCAAAATATGACTGCACATTAAGATTCGTGCGTCAAAATTTTAATGCTTTAGAACCGATTAGAACAATACGTTTATAATATACACGTTAATTAAATAGTAATTTACCAAGAGTTTCTTTTTCGCTTCCATTTGTTCTTGCATAGAAGGCACATCAACTTCAGTGATATCAAGTGGGTTGAGAGTGATGAGTTCTGCGGGAATCTTGTCAAGTAAAGCTTTGACTTCAGCCTCTTTTCTCTGTTTCTTATTCTGGAAGGGATTACTTTCCAGCGCGTCGAAGTTGGGTTCACCACTGCCTGTAAATAGTTTTATTAGATCAGTTTGAACCAAAGAACTATAAAGTATTCCTATTAGAAATTATCTAAGTTGTGATTCACATGCAAATAACACTCAACTCGGTAAAAATATTTGCGGATCATTAATTGTCAGCGTGTCGTGTGCAGTAGCAGTTAACATCATTATTAGATTGAATTTTATTTACCTGGTACAATAATGCTGGTAAATCCCCTATTTGTGCCGATTCCTAAAACGTCTTCATAGGGACAGAATTTGAAATTATTAATTGTTTTAGCCATCCTGTGCCTGAGGTAAGGTTTCTCTGTTGTTTGTGTGCAGCAGTCACTGGAAAAAATTATTACAGGTTATTTGAAGTCAAAAAGAACTATTCTATTTGGGAGCTATATTGTGCAGATGGTGGTATCATTATATCAGTTAGAATTTAGATGGTACCAAATTATTGTTATATTTTGAAATAAGTATAATTAATGGATGCTAATTGAAACAAGAATAAATAAAGAATTGATGACTCACTTGTATATCTCCACAACTTCATTTAGGCCGACAGCAAGCATATCTTTCTGTGAGAATTCTAGATCCACCGGTGCGCTCCTCAGCCTGTAGTGTTGTAAGGGACCATCTAAATGTCTGATATCCCATATCTTCATACTTCGGTCGACTCCTGATGTAGCCATGTACCTTTACAAAGAAAAAAATCTTATCAATGGCCACTTACAAATTGAGATTGTAGGTGCGTAAGAGTTTGGCGTATCGAATCTACTTAGTATTAGTACTAAATTCTGAAGATATAGTGAACACGCAATAAATAGGTACCTATCACTAAAATCTAGTGTTTTTTAATTAAATAATTTTGTGTTCATAAATTTCAATAAATAAATATATAAAAAAAAGAACAAAAATCTATATCTATTTTTATAAAACAAAGTCGTGTTTGTTACAAAACTTATAACCCAAGATCGAGTAGACCTATTTTCAGGATCCTTGATCCTTGTTGGATTCGTTTTCGTCCCGAATAGCAGAACAAATACTAAAACAATGGAAAATTTAATAAATAATAATTTATGTTTACGGAAACGGGGACCTTATGCGCGTGAAACCGCGGGATACCGCTAGTTTGTAGTATTAGCTAAAACTGGTCTGTATTAAGTATGTATGTAATTTAAATAAATATATAACCATCAACAAAATAAATAATTGGTATTAAATACTCACATTCCCCTATTATCCACAGCAAGAGCAGTCAGTGGTGTCTTATGGCACAATATCTTAGCCAAAGGATCTTTAATATTGGGTGACCATAATGACACAACGCCCTTGGAGTTCCCTATGCATAAGGTGGCATTGTAGGGGTTTTGTGCCATCACCGCTGTCCTTCCTAAACGGTTGTTGTAGTGACCTACTATTTCACCAACAGAAATGTCCAGCCACGTCATAAAACCAAATTCATTCTAGAATAAATTGTAAATGGTTTAGTATTGTATTGTTGAATATAGGTTTAATATAACATTACATAATAACAAGAAGTTCTAGTTCTAAAGCAATTGTAATTTGAAAGGTTTCCTCTGGGTATTCAAGTCGAGAAAGGCTGAAGAGTGGAGAAACAGAGAAATATTAACCAGTAGGAAGGCATAACATCCCTGCTCTTCATGGACCTCACTATTATTCAATAAACAGCTTATGAATAAATTAAATGTTTTTTTATTGTCAGGTATACACCCATAGTTTTACATTAAAATTAAATTATAAATATAATTACTAACTAAACTCTAAAGTTTAATAATAATAAAAACTAACAATTAAAAGTACAAAACATGGAACAAAAATTAGAAGCAGCGGTAGCCTAATGGCTTGGGCGTCGGACTTGCGATCATGTGGTTGCGGGTTCGAATCCCATCCATTATACTACCGACGTGAACCCACGCGTAACATAAGTTATGTTACGCTAGGGTTCACGTCGGTTACATAAGCATCTTAGCTTAGCATGGTGAGGTTAACGAGATCACTAGTAATGTGCGAAGTGCGACCCACATTGCTAGTAATCTTTTTTACGATTTAATAAAAAAATGATTAAAAAAAAAACAAAATTAAGCAGAATACACATAAATATAAAATAATGCCATTATTATTACTCACAACAGCAGCTAACAAAAAGTGATATGGCAGGAACTCCATCCTTAGTATTTTGTCCATCTTCTTGACACAGTGTATCTCCGTGCCAGTATTGTCATACATGTACAGCCATTCTTTCTGTGCAGCTGCTATCATTGTCTCTGTGTGTAACCAACTGCAATAAGGTTCAAATGTTTTTTTTTGTTAGATATTAATAGAATATAGTCTATAAGGCCTTTTATTTCAATGATGCTCTCAAATACTCAAATGTCAGACCTACAACATGACTATATTAATACCTATATATTTTTTTTTTATATCAAAATGACTGTGCAAATTCTTATGGTGATTTTTAACTGGGTGATGATAATAATATGCAATAAACCCATTATATTTTGTAGAAATTTACCTGACATCATGTATGGATTCCATAACATTAATTTCAAAA